>JAWNOU010000005.1:0-2400000 GCA_035045725.1 Drosophila ezoana | reverse complement strand
CGCAGTCGTATGATTAACGTAAATGTGTGATCCATCTGGAATTTTGGTCCAAACTGTGACACAACATCACCGAAACGCTTCAGATTACCCAGCCGCACAGCCTGTGTGAGCTGGAAATACGGACCCAGAGATTGGCGCAAACCCGCCTGGCGGAAAACCACACGTTCCGGTATGTTGCCCAGCAACAGTTCCACAACTATAATCAGCTTCTGGACGGTCTGACGGAATCCAATAGCCGCATGCTGCGGAGATTTGCGCAGAGCCTGCACCAGATGCTTGTGTGCATCGCTGTACTCCAGCTTGGCGGCCTTGATGCGACCCAAGTAATAAAGGAAACGCGCCCACTCATTATTGCTGGCCGACTCTGGGTATACAGACTTCTTGACCAGCTTATCGGCCTGGTCGTACAGTGCATAATGCAAATAGTTGCGCAGCAGACAATTCAGGAGCACCGCCTGTCCCTCGAAATCATTGCGCAGCGTTGCGGTTCTCAGGCGGGCATGCAAAAAGGCGCGTATGCCCTCCAGGGCATTGTTAAGCTCCGCGACGCGTGAATGGTAAAAATATGACTTGGCGCCAATCAAATCCAATGTGCGACGATTTTGTATCGATATTTTGGACATAAGAGCCTCCGAGCAAACGCCAGCGCGCTTCAAATCGCTGGCATCTATCAATTTGACCAGCAACAGCAGATAAAAATACGCATCCACCTCTGCAATGGGTGCTTTTGTGGCCACCTGCTTTTTCGCCACATCGGGCAATTCCGTAGCATCTTTTTCCAGTGCTGGAGTCAGAGACAACGCTGACTCACGATCGGCGCCAACAGGATAGATACTCTGTGCCAGGTTCCGGAAAACGACTCCGTTCAGTTTGCGTCGGGTGTTAGGC
This sequence comes from Drosophila ezoana, assembly GCA_035045725.1. NCBI lineage: Eukaryota > Metazoa > Arthropoda > Insecta > Diptera > Drosophilidae > Drosophila > Drosophila ezoana. The sequence continues at coordinate 2,399,112 of JAWNOU010000005.1, read as the reverse complement.
AAATTGCGGAGCACACGAAGAATAAAACTAATTTGTTTATATTTTGTAAGTTTTTTTGCTGCAACATATTTACATTGACCACTTACCGTGATTCCTTAGAAGCCACGGACTTTTCTATCTGACGGATTTGCTCGCGTATTTCCTGCACAGTAGCGAGATCTTGATTTTTCTTTTCGTCTGCTATTGTTTCGGGTGTCGCGTCAACCTCCATTTCAACGTCTTGTGTAACAGCATCGGGAGCAGCGTTTGTCATTTTATAAGAGACTTGCGATTTGCGTATAATTACAGTTTGTATTTCTTAATATTAATTTTCTTCCGAATTCGACATACAAAATTGCCAAGTAATGCAAGGCTCTAGAGATGACCGATAGTTTTGACATACGCATTACATGTTTCTCTGACGCTATGTTAAAGTCACTATCGATATATCGCTGCGCACAATCAGCTACGACTGCCATATATTTGAGTAAATATGAAATTTTTTATTTCAAAATAGAATACTTTAAAATAAGTATGTGTAGTTTTAGTTTCCCTTTAAATAAAACATATTTGTCATATAGAATTTCTGGGACATATTAATGTTTCCAAGCGGTAATTAGCAGTGAACGGCTGTTGGTAACATTTTTGACAACTGTTAAGTTAACAGTCAAACGAGTAAACTCCAATCAGAACCACTCAACAGCTGTTTTTTCCACTAAACGTTATGAGATAGCAAAATAAATAGTTTATGAATTAAAATAAACTGAACTCTATTATCTTTTAGTGAATAGAACTGTAGATAACTATGCTACGTTGCAGACATGTTATGCGCCAGCTTCAGGTGCCACTACATCGTGCCTACTCAGCCGGGTCGAACACGCCAGACGGCAATGATCCAAATGATAAACATCCTATAAGGCGCACATTTCGTTTGCTTGGCAATGATATGCGTAAGATAAAGGAGTTCTTTGTGCCCAAGGAAGACAGCTACGATGATGAGGATAAGCCACAGCCCATTGCCACAAGCAGAAAGTTCAACTTTGGCGGCGACAAGGGAAATGTAGACGAATTCCAAACACACTGCGATGTGCTAATTATCGGAGGCGGCGGCATTGGCAGTTCCATAGCCTATTGGCTCAAGCAGAAGGCGCGCGATGGCCTCAACGTGGTTGTAGTGGAAAAAGATGAGAAGGTTCGTGTCTGTATGCCATTAAAGAGACAGCAAAGTGTATTCAGCTTTTATGAAATTCCAGCATAAGCAGTGCTCAACACATGTGTCCATCAATGGACTCTCCCAACACTTTTCGCTGCCGGAGAACATACAAATGTCGCTGTTTGGTGCCGAGTTTCTGCGCGATGCGGCGGAGCACTTTGGCACCGATATACCCCTCAACTATACGCCACATGGCCAGCTGGTGCTTGCCAATGAAGCGGATGCGCAGATGCTTAAGGAAACATCACAGCTGCAAAATGAGCTGGGCGCACGCAATGAGCTGTTGACTGCGGAACGTTTAGCCTCTAGATTTCCTTGGCTGAATACCAATGGCATTGCACTCGGGTGTCTTGGGCTGGAGCGCGAAGGTTGGTTTGATCCCTGGGCGCTGTTATCTAATTATAAACGCGCTGCCCGAGGCTTTGGCGGGCATTTTGTGCACGGCGAAGTCATCGATTTTGAGTTCAAAAGGCAAGATGATATCATTGTAACGGGCTCCAATGAAGGCAGCTATCACAGTTTGGACAAGGCGGTCGTACAACTGCCGGACGGCTCGAGGAGCACCATAAAGTTCGCTCTGTGCGTTATCGCGGCGGGTGTCAACAGTAGCAAAGTAGCACGGCTGGCGCATATTGGCCGCGAGGCGGGCATCTTGCGTGTGCCCCTGCCCATAGATGCGCGCAAGCGTTATATGTATAAGATAAGCACGCAGGAGCAAAATGCGCCCGGCATGGCAATGCCCATGATCGTCGACACAGCGGGCACATTTATACGCCGACTGGGATTGGGTGGACACTATGTGTGCGGGCACAATGCACTGCCTGGTGAGGAAGTCAACAGCGATATAGATCCAACATATTTTGATACGAAGATTAGACCTGGGCTTATCGAGCGTGTGCCAGCTTTTGCTAGCGCTCAGGTGGTGAATAGCTTGGCCGGCCTCTACGACTACAACGTCTACGATGAGAACGGCATTTTGGGCCCGCATCCATACTATCATAATCTGTATATTGCCAGCGGCTTCAGTGGGCAGGGCATACAGCAAACGCCGGCGTTGGGTCGTGCCATCTCCGAGCTGATTATGGACGGACAGTTTCGCACGTTGGATCTGTCCCGATTGAGTTTTGATCGCTTAATTGTAGATAAGCCCATGTATGAGTTTAATGCTTTAAATTAAATTGTAATTTATTACTCGTAAAACCAATGAAATTTTCGCTAAAAAAAAAATACCAATACAAAATTGTATTATTTAAATTGACCTGGTGCTGGGCCAAACAGTCCACCCCCCTGTTTGCTAGCCGCACGCGATGGCGCAAAGCCCAAGAGCTTCTGTATGTTTTGGCGTATCGACATTGTGCAAAGTATGTAAAGGAAGATGAACGAACAGTCGGTGTAATCGTCGCCCGACAGATTCCGATGGCTCAGACCCTGTATCCAGGAGATGGGCGTAAAGGGCAATTGGGCCACAACGCGTCCATCAAATATGCTATTGAACATGCTCAACAGAGCGGTAAATGCGAATCCCGTGGCAAACATGGATTTCATTTTGACCAGCGACAGGTCACGATTGTTGTTCTTCAGTTTCTCCTCATACCGCTCGATTTTCTTTTTCACCGATTTATCCAAAGAATCTCCATGTGTTTCCTTGCGTCGCTCCACTAAATGGAAGTCGTGTGACTTCAAATTAGCCAGCATAATTGAACATAACATAACTTTTAGCTACTTACACTTTTTGCTCTGCTTATCCACCTCTGTCTTTAGCCTCTGATACTTCTCGGTGCGGTAGACCAGCAGCCAAGTAAGTCCTATAAATGAATACGTGTACATTGTTCACTTTTTTTCATACCGTTAATATCTAGCTATCTTATTTAATACATACCCTCTCCCAAGAATGCCGTGCATATTGATATAAATACAATTAAAAACGTATCAGACCACATTTTGTTTTTTTTCTAAAGTAAAATTTTAATGAATTAATTCGATACCGATTAGAACACAAGTATTACTATGACCGACTTATTGTTATCGAAATACAGCTGTACAAGCTATCGCAAAGCAATCGATACTTGTTTGTCTATGTGAAGTGAGTACTTCAGGAGCGAATTTTGAACTGTTTAATTTACATTCTTTAATTATTTGGAAAACGATTTACGAATTTTCCTTATTTCTTAATTTAAAATTTCTTGTTAAGTTCTTTTAGAAGTAGCTAGCAATGTTTAGGAAACCTTCTCTAAAACAATTCTAAAAATAACTATTAGAAAATAGTAGATTTATATATATATCTTAAACATTGATACATAATTTTCAGAGTCCTACAGTATGCCAGAATAAAGATAGAAATTATATTTTTGGCATGGTCACAAGCTTGCCTTCTGTAATTTAGTTATATTTAAGTTCTTTAAAAATTTCAATTAGTTACAATAATTCAATTAATTAATTTGCATTTGTTGTTTAAATATATATTTATATAGTTATGTTATGTATGAATAGGCGAAATTAAACACTTGCGGCTAGAGTTTTAGGACTCCGGACAGAGACAAATCCAATGTGTCGCGATTGCCGTACTATTGACTGACGCCTGCTGTTCTGTTGTTGGGGAGTTGAAGTTGTAGTTGTTGCGCTGTAAAAAGCTACATTTGGGAAAGAAATCAAATCAAGTTATGTATGTATATATATAGGTATATATAGAACAGCAAATAGAGAAGGGAGAGGAAAAAAAAAGAAAGTGAAATCTCATTGTTAGGTTTCTTTGTCGAGTCATTAGGGGAAAAATATTCAAATTGAAGTACTCTGACTTCAAGTTGAATATTTTAACTCTGAACAAATGGCAAAATAAAAAATGTTGGGCTTTGATGAGAAAAACCCCTGAAATGAATTGCTGCTGTATTTGCTTGATATTTTTTTTTCTCCTTTTGTGTTTTCTTGTCGTTTTGACTTCATTTGTTATTGTTTTATTTCGGTAGATCATTTAGTTACTGTCTAGTAACGCCGTCGCTCCCGATCGCGGCTGCGCGAACGTCGACGTTCGTTGGACCGATTCCGACGAGTATCCCGCTGACGATCGCGATCCTTTTCACGTTCACGCTCCTTAAGGCGATCCTCACGCTCCTTGATACGCTGTTTGTGTTCCTCGATGCGTTTCTGACGGAACGCCTCCTTCTCCGCAATCTTTTAGGACAATCAAATTAAAATATATTAGGTACCAGAATAAGATGCATTGGCTTCACATTTACTTACTGCTTCGGGTGTCAGGGGCAGCCAATAAATGCACGGCGTACCCTTAGTTTTACGAAAAAGATCGTCAAGTAGCCTGATGGGTGGTTCATTTTCCTTCTTTCTGGCTTTTAACGCTGTGTTTGATGCATATTATTATACATTTTATCTTTATAATGCAGCATATTTCTTACCTGGTGAGCCGCTCCTGCTGCGACCATGCACTCGTTGTTCGCTGCGATCGCGATCTCGTTCACGTCCTCCACGCTCGCGCTCGCGTTCTCTTGAGCGTTTACGATCCTGCCCAGAGCGCTCAGCATCGTCGCCCCCCTTAACGCGATCCGAATCCCGCAATCTGGAGTCGATACGCTCCTTGCTGTTGCGGCGTCTGTCGTTGCTTAATTTGTCTCGCTCATTGGGCTCCTTTTTGCCCACATCCCATTCGCGCACCGGACGTGCCGGCTGTTATGAGGGAGAATTTCGATTTATTAGGTGTTAAGTAAAAATTTGGAAAATGCTTCTGATTCTATACCTTTTTCTCGCTTGCATCCAAACGCGACCAAGTATTGCCCGAGTGCTGATTATCCCTGGTATTGTCCTGCGGATATTTGGGTGCCTCATTCTTGGTCGATTGTATAGCACGATCCATGTCTGTTCGGCTGCCAAAGTCGACATTCAAGCACTTGGGATTCGAGACCGGCCAACGTACGCCATGCAGGGCATGACGTGTTTCAATAGCTTCGCTGTAATTTTTAAAAAATAAGCAACATATAAGAATTATGTGAGCAGAGATGAAAGTGAAATCAAAGTACGTACTCCTCAGTGGCATATGCAACATAGCACTTGGACTTAATGCGATCAATCCAGAAGCCATCCTCTTCAACGATCTTGCCCGTACGCGCCAGCAGCCCCTTGAGCTGCAGCACAGTAAACGGACGCACCAGATTGGTAATGAAGAGCACATGGCTGGCACGATTGCGCGCTGGACTTGGCGAGCGGGCAACGGCAATCGCTTTGGAGGCGGCGGGCTCGATAGCTGTCTTACTTGTAGCTGGTACCGTTGGCGTCTCTTTTTCGTGATTTAATTTTGATTGCGATTTCTGTTGCTGTTGATGTTGCTCCTCATCTGTTGCGTTGCCCTCATCCCGATCTTTTGTGACACGAAGCTCAGGGGTTAACGACCGCTCGTCCGTTTCATGATCGCTGGTCACTAGACCTTCCTCTTCCGATGATGATTCCAGTTGCACATCGCTTAGTGGCACAGGATTCACCACATCGGCTATGATGTTCTTAAGCGAATCCGTTGATATGGCCAGCACGGGTGGTGCACGTTCGGCCACTTTCTTGCTTAGCCACTTGCGTTTGCGCACCGAGCGCTGTGTTTGTGTCACAGTTTCCTGTTTATCGCTGTTCGGTTGCTCCTTGTTCGTTTGTTTTTCTGCTGATTGCTCTACCTTTTCCTTGTGATTCTCCTTCTGCTCATCGATTTTGAGTGCCGGCTTGGTGTTGTCCAATTCGGGCTCATCCGTTTGGTCCGATCTCTCGTTGTTCCGCTCATCCATGTCCTCTGTTTGAATGTCTAATACATCGCTTGTGGTTTTTAGATGTACTTCATCCTTACTTGCTGTTAAGCTTAAAGAAGAAGCAACTTTTACCTCTTCTACGGCAGCCTCCTCATTGGTGCTATCCTTTTCCGGTTCCACCCCTTCCTTAGAGGCATCATCGTTGTGTTGCTCCACGCTCTTCTCCGGCGTCTTCTCTGCGTCTTCCACCTCTTTTGGCTTTATCAAGGCATCCGCTGTGTCTGTATCGATTACCGTCTCTGATCTCTTATGCTGTTCCATTTCGGACTGCGGCACATCGGGTTTGCTGGCCGTTTCCTTTTCTGCCGATACCTTGTTATCGATATCGATGTTCTTGTTGCCACTTGCCTTCGCCAGCACCGCATCCGACCCATTTTCTACTTCCTCGGGTATGGTTTCCACTTTGCGCTCGCTGCTCTTCTCGCGCTGACTGCTAGCGCTTTGGCGCTTTTTTGGTGTCGTGCGTGTATTGCGGCTTTTGCGCACTGGCGATGCGGCATGTTCTTCGCTTGAGGCACGCTCCCCACGTTCCTCATTGATTTCTTCAATAATTGGTGGCGCTTTTGTTTCTTCTGTTTTCTCTACAACCGTCTCATCCTCGGTTTTCTCATTTTCCGATACTTTGCGCGATCGGCGACTGCGACGTGCCGGCAAAGGTGCTGGCGATGTAGATTTTTTTCGCTCGCTACGACGTCTCATAGCTGTAACTACAAAAAGAACTGTTCTTGCCGCACACTTATCCCACTGGTAAAATAAACACTGAAATAAAATGCTATTGCACTTGATTTTAAACGTGGGCAGTACGCGAATAAATCGCACGCACAATTCTTCCCTTAATTTGCGGCGTGCAACGTTTTTGATTACTCGCACAAGAAAATTTTTTGTTGCCAGCGAAAAGCGTCAATCCGCCATCAATAGGTAGGGTTGTTTTTTTGATGCAGTCAATGCTTTTCAACTATCGCAGGTTCTAGCAATCGATATTTTTCAGATCTTTGAAAATACGATAGGTTAAAGTAAACGCGAATAAAAGGGATACAGCCGTTACAACGTAATATGATTCATAATGAATTAATGCAAATTGTTAATGTTGTAGCATTCTTAATTTTAGTCTAATAGGTCCATTAATGCTATTCCTAACTAACAACAACTTACTTATTAGTTGACAGCATTGACATATACAATTTCATTTCAAGACTTCTAAGTTTAGGGAGCACCACCAATATAAATTAAAAACCATAAATACGTAAAGTTAATGTGCAATTTTAAGATGGATTTTTAATATGTTAGATTTTAATATTTGCCAAATGCGTTAGGCGACACTTATTAACTAATCACGGACCGCTCTTTACAACACTGTTTTGACTCATATTTCGTAATTGTTCAGAACGACCAGTAAACGGATTTACCGTATAAATTATAAGTTAACTATAGAATGCATCACACTACAAAATGGTGGTGAGGAATTTTGGTAGGATAACACAAGTTTTGTCTCGGCTGCGTTTTGCGCGTGGCATTGGCGCAAATGCCAATGACTACGCAGCCAAAGCGCAGAACAGCTACAAGCCGATAACACAAGGATCCCGATCATTATGTAGTGTTTACACCAGACACCAACAGCGACAGAAGTCCAATCGCAGCAGCTCAACGTATACCAACCACACGGCGCTGATATTCACGGCCGCGTTTAGTATTAATTTTTTTACCGTCGGCGATGACAGCGATACCGAAGAAACGCCCGAAACGAAGCTGGTGGATACCATAAAGCGTTCTATATTATGTATACAAAACGAGCAGTACGATAAGGCCGAGCAAATGCTCCATCTGGCACTACGTATGGCCCAAGATATGAAATCGACGAACGGCATTACCTATGTCTACGATCTGATGGCCAATTTGGCCATGGAACGCGAACAGTTTAAAAAGGCTGAAAACTTATTTGTGGATGTAATGAGGCGCCTTATGTCCGAGGGGCATACGGACGACAGCCCCAAAATACTGCACATTAGCTCCAAAATAGCTCACATGGCGCAGCTGCAGGGCGAATTGGAAAAGAGCTTTCAGGGATTCACATGGACACTGCAACGCCTAGCTAAACTAATACAGGAATTGCCGCAGGATAGTGATATACTTGAGCTATATGGCCTGACTAAGAACTGGTATTGAAGGTTGTTCCATGCTTCCTAAAAGCCAAAAGCAAATACTCAGCTTAATATGTTTAAACTAATATTGAATTCTTTAACGTACCCGCAGGTTTGGACAGCTGCTTATGAAACAGGGCAAATATGAGGAGGCCAAGAACATGTTCAAGGAGGCCCTAGCCATACTGATGGAGGTCTATGGCAGCCTCAACGATGCCTCGGTGACCATTTTGAATAACATCAGCGTGGCCTATGTGAATGTATGTTAATTAAACTCTGTTAATAACTTTTAAATATTATTAATCGTATTGTACAGCTGGAAAATTACGCCGAAGCCAAGGAAACGCTATTACATGCACTGGCCATAGCCAAGGAACTAAAGGATGCCACCCAGGAGGGCGTACTTCAGGCTAATTTGGGTTTGGTTTATCTGCGCGAAGGTCTGCTCAAAGAAGCCGAAAAATTCTGTCGGCTCGCCTGGAAAATAGGCAAGAGCCAGAAAAATGCAGATGCTGTTGAGCAGGCCGAATATTGTCTTAATGAAATTAAATCCACCATAAAGGGCCAAGTTCACTAGAAAATAAAATTTTATTTTGTATCAATTACAGCTTGACTTTTTGAAAAAGCAAAAAAACAAAAACAAACAATTGTAATGCATGATATAGACGCCAAAAAAACCGCTATTAAATAACTTCGAACACTATTCTATTAATTAATTTTGTTTAATGTTTTATACGATTTGTTTTCTAGTTATTTTCATATTGTACTTTACATGCCCACAAATTTGTTTTGGAAGTACATTCGGGCCATATTTACGTAACTATTCGGCTGCTCTGCGGCTGAAACTATTCAAACTTGGCTATAACAATCATTAGCGCCACGCCCGTTAGCAGCGCAACAATTTCCTTTAACGATTGCTTAAGCTTTGTCGACTCCTCCAACAGTTCAGGCAGCACACTGACGGTGGCTATGTAAATGAAACCGCCCGCTGTAAAGGGCAGTACCCAGGGTGCCGAGCTGCCATCACTGCCGCCCGCACCGAGCAGAGCCAACGCTGTGCCCGCCAAGGCGCCGAGTGCTGTCACCAGCTGCAGCAGCATGGCCTTGCGCCGGGAGCAGCCCGATTTGATGAGTATGGCGAAGTCGCCAATTTCGTGCGGCACCTCATGCAGCAGTATGGTTATTGTGGTAACTATGCCAATGCTGTTGCCAGCCAGATAGGAGGCACCAATGGCCAAGCCATCGGTGAAATTGTGCGCAAAGTCTGCAGCCAAATTTAGATAACCTGATATTTCCACTTCGTTCTCATCATCAGCTTTCTTGGTCACCGGTTTGCTTGGCTTCGTTGAGGATTTTTTCTTATCGCCTGCGGCAGTCTCCTTTTCCTTGATTACTGGTTTGGGTTTGGGTGCGCCATGACTGTGTCCATGTCCACCTGGTGCTCCGCCCTTGAGTATGCGGACGATTTTCTCCACTGACAAAAAGGCAATAATGCCGCCCAGTACCCATAGGCCAACACTCATATCATGCACATGAGCATGTCCCTCGCCATCCTCGTGGTGTTCATGATGATGATGATCATGGTCGTGGCCGTGTTCGTGCTCGCCATGACTGTGCGGGTGGGTTGCGTGTGGTATCAAATGTAGGAACGCATCACCCAGCAGACCGCCGGACGCAAAGGCCAGCAATACTTTTAGGCGTGGTTTCATTGCCTCGCTATTATCTAGCGGAATAATGTAGAGCAGCACAAACGGAGCGGCGCTGATAAGCAGCGTAGAACCAATTGAGTGAAGCCAGATACTCTTCATATCTGTTTAAAAAAATCAATTACAATAACTAAATGCACTTGTTACTAGCGGGAGCTCACCCAGCGGCAACGACTTTGTGTGCTGGTGTTCGTGATGTCCATGATGATCATGATCATGATCGTGGTCGTGGTGGAGATGGTCATGATGATCATGGCCGTGGTCGTGGTCGTGGTCATGATGATCATGATCGTGGTGATGTTCGTGATTTACCGGCGGCGCCTTCTTAGCATCAAAATTTTCATTTGCTTCGCGGGAGTATTTAAAACTGGGATTGCCTTGACTCTGGCATATTGTGGGCAGGGAGAGCACTATGGCTATAAGCAGAATGCCAAGTGCTATCTTCTGATAGAATTGAAGCTTTGTTGGCTGCAAATCAGCCAATTGTGTTGACATAGCTAGCCGGGTTCCTATACACACGCGTGGGTATATTTTCTTTTTTTTTTAATATATTGTGACGTGTGTGTTTTTCTTCGCGTTATGCTCAAGTACAAGTACGGCAGAAAGCGATATGTACTCAGTTTGTATGCGTTATCGATGCTAGACCAGATTTGTATCGATTAACTGCAGTATTTCTATCGTTGCAATTTCGGTATTATTTATTGCGAAGCGTTTAAAAAAAATTTTTTTCTTTGTAATGTAATGAAACCGTACCTGGCTTGAGCAGGGCTTTGAAGTTTATTTCAGTACTAAGCTAATAGAGCTTGATGTGCTGATTTGTGTGTTGATGGTTTTAATCTATAAACTCACCCTGGAGATGTTCTCATGTTTCAATTCTAGGTGGTTCGTCACTGGATCTTTGATTTGGATCTTTTAATTTGAAGATCAAAATAATAGCGATAAATCCCAATAAACAACTCAATTGCAATTAAAATGCTTATATTATTAATCATCTAATCGTATTTAGTTGGTTTTTCGTTGTCGTTAAACGATGCTAATAGACTATAGACATGTGCGTGCGTGTGTATGTATGTGTGTGCGTGGGTATGATACGTGCAAAATAATTCTGGTTGTTTAATAAATAATAAACTTGGGAAGTTAACTCAAGCATGGGTTGTGGAACGAATGATAGTATCAGCTTGTTGATGACACGCCACTTAAATCCTTGATAATAATATATATATAAATTTTAACATCTTTATGGTGTATATACAAGCCACTTTGGTTGCGTATTGCTAGAGTGCACTGAGTGCTCAGTACAGATTGATCTTCTTTAGTATCGTCTTGCGGCACATGTGGCAGGTGCGCAAGGTTTCGGCACAGTGGGAGCAGGCGCCATGGCCGCAGAGGAAGGCCACATCCCGTTTGCGTTCCATGCAAATACCACAAAAATGAGACTCTTCGAATTCCTGCACCTTGTTTTCCAGATAGCGCAACAGATCACCGGATGGCAGGCGTGCCTGATCGCTGGGCGACGATGTGGATGACAACTGATGGCCGACCACCAGACGTCCATTGGCGTCCAAGCGCCGTTCGATGGCAACACCACAGCGCAGGCACTTCTTCATGCGTATGCTGCATTCTTCGCAAGCAATCTGATGCAGACATGGTTCTTAAAAATGAATAGATGATTAATATAGAATATCACAACAGATGCGTTTCATATTGACATACCAAAGCGAACCAGCTGCAGCGGCTCATTGCACACAATACACTCCTGCTGGCCTGAGATTAGGCTCGGCAATGCTGCTGCTGCGACTGCACCAATCAATGCAACCTGTGGCAATCCGCTTGACTCGCTGCTTGTTGCGGCGCTACACGTGGTTCCTGTTTGTCCTGGCGGCTTGGGTGCTTTTTTACGGGGCGCCACCTGAGGCGACACACCGCTGGCTGCATCCGAATTGAGTTTCTTGCTGCCTGGTGATGGCTGCATGCCAGCAGCAGCTGCTGTTGCCTCGCTGGGTTTGGGCTGCGTCAACGATGGCGGCGGGGGCAGCGTTAATGTGCTTGCACTAACAGTCGCTGCTGCATCCTCGCCAGCAGCAACAATCGCTGGCGTTTCGTCAGCTGCGCCAATGTCTAGAGCTTGCATATTGCGCTGCAGTGGCGTCGGTATCACCGCCGTCGGAACAGTGGGCTCCTCCGTTTGCTGGCCAAAGATGAGCTGGCGTATATTACGATCGGTGATCCATTCAAAAATGCTGGCATTGGCGTTGTTTAGCTCCACTCGGCAGCCATGGCGCGATAGATAAATCAGCACACTGTACATCAGACGATCCTCGCTGCGCACGCTTGTTTGGGCCAGGCTAACAAAGAACTTATGTATTTCGGGCGCCTCCTCCGGCGATGGTTCGGCTGCCTGCTGCAAATTGGATTTCTTAATGACGCACAAGTGCATGGCATTGTCGCCATCCTCATCCTTGGCATTAATATCGCATGAGAGCTTCACCAGGCGCTCTATAACGCTTGCATGTCCCTGCGAGACGGCCAACAGGAATGGCGTTTGCCGTCGATTGTTCCGTATATCTAGCTCGGCCTGGCCTTCGGTGACCAGCGTTTCCACGACCTGTGCATGCCCGTTGAGCGCAGCCAGATGCAGTGCCGCAAAGCCATCGTCCTTGCGCACATTGACCAACTGACGTGACAGCTGAAGAATGCGACGAGCGGCCACCACGTTGCCCTTGAGCGCCGCATGATGGAGCACATTGAAGCCGCGATTGTTCTTGACCGTAAAATCTAAATTTGGTGCATTGCATAGAAGTTCAACGACTTCGGTGTTCTCCTTGCCAATGGCATCGTGTAGTGCCGTGTCCCCGTAAGAGTCCTGTATGTTCACATTGGCATTGTGCTGCAAAAGTTCTCGCACGCAATGCGGCGTCTTTTTGTGCGCGCAAATGTGCAGAGCTGAACAGTGACTGGAATTAAGGAAATTCACCTCGGCGCCATGCTCAAGCAGCACACGCATCGTTTCCGGTTGGTTGCCAAATGCAGCATAATGCAAAGCTGAATCGCCCTCCTTGTCAACCACGTTCACATTGGCGCCCTTGGAGATGAGGTAGGTGACCAGCTCGACGTAGCCCTGATGTGAGGCCACCTGTATGCAAGCCTTGCCGCCGCTCATAACATCCACCTGACTAGGATTCAAATCCAGGTACTGCTTCACAAAATCCAAATGACCCTGTGCCGCCTCACGCACCAGCTTATCGGGCACCGAACTGCCAGAGAGACCAGAGAGCGGTGTCATCACATGATCCGTACGGCGATGGCTCAGATCCATCATGCTATTGGAACGTTCCGCTGCCGTTGCCAATGGCGAACGCTCCAGTTTGACACATTTGGGATTCAGTGTCCACTCGAAGCCATCATCCAGCTGCTGTATGCGCAGATCACCATCCGAGTACACCTTAACCACTTTACACAGTTTGCCCAGAGCCTAAAACGAATCAAATGAATAAGTTGACTTGCAATCTTGCAATCTAATTCATTCACATTTGGGAACTTACATAGCGCATGATATCGATCCATTCGCCGTGTCCCTTTTGTAGCTGCTGTACTTTTTGTGCATCATTGATAATTGTCACCAAATCGCCCACGCGAAACGATACAACCTTGACGAGGGCGGCGGGATGAAAGGTCCAGCGATTGGGACAGTTTTCATATTGGACTCTGTAATTGTAAAATGTTTAATGAAGCTTTCAAAAATTCTTATAATGGCCGGACGCTTTGTCTGGATGCAGACGTGACTTGAATACATTTTAATACGATTTTTCAATTGAAATTCTAGTTTTCTAGACTTTATGATTTGAGCTGCGCGATCATCATCAATCATCATCAGAACAAACAGTATTATGTAGATGCTTCTTGTTCTTACCGTATATCTCCCTTTTCGGTGATGCGATGCACTGTGCCCAGTTTGACCAAATGCTCAACCATGCGCGGATTCCAGCCACCATGTCCCTGTTGTAGCTTCATCAGTGCATCTACCTCGAGGCACACCTTGACACGGTCGCCCACAGAGAAGCTTGGCTTGACCATGGCCACGATTGGCTGCTGTTCCTCGGTTTGGCCTAGCACTGGCATGTGATCCTTATAGTAATGTCCACCGCAAGTTGCCGCTATATATTTCAGATCGACGTTGCCCTTGTGGCCGAGTCGATAGACGTTAGTAGAACCGGTTACCCACGAGACGTTTGCTACACTGCGACAAGATTCGTTGTCCCAGCCGCGTATTTCCATAACACGCCCAGTTTTGCCCTCGCCGCCGTCCTGATTGTTCCACTCCCAGTCTGGACCGCGAACAACTCTCGCGCCTACAAAGATGCCGCGCAATTGTATGCGCTCCGAGCCTTTACGCGCCGGTACGCGTACTCCCAAGGATGTGGGCGTAGTATAACGCACAAACGTATGCTCTAAATCGTGCTCATTCGCGCCGTAGCAGAAGGCGCACAGATGATAATTGGTGCACTGTGCACACTTGAAGACAATGCCAGCTATGCCCGCCTTTGAGCAGCCATCACACACGACATTCGAATGACGAACACCTGGAAAAGTCGAGGCAGGAAGAATTGGATAAATTGAAATCAAGATTTATAGTTCGTATCGGTGGATTTTTGATTGGTTAAACAAGTATTCATTGAATTTAAAATCTTAAATATTTTTACTTACCAACTTGTGCATTATCCACAATGATCAGATCGTACTGATTTTGATAGCCTACTCTGTAGTTGGTGCGATGTCCCGAATCCCAATTGACCACAACCGTGTTCTCCGGTGAATGTGTGGATCCACAGCGTCCAATTTCACAAACGGTGCCAACGTGTCCTTCTCCGTCGTCTGTTGGTTGGAAAATAAAAATCAATTGAAATGGAATTTGTAATGGAGCTCAGAGTCTTGATTTTTTCACAGCTTCCTTCCCCCTTATTTCCGTTTGCCCGACAGCTCAAGAGCTATTTATAAATTAAGACGCTTCACACCCCAAAAGAAAACGAACTACCAAGGAAATGTTTCATCCGGCGCGAATACCACAACGACTCGGAGCTCTTGGCTCATGCCAAACATCTGCCCCAGCAAACAGCGCGAGAGTTGTATAGGAATTACAGTTGGATACAGATACGGCGTCTGCAGCTGCACTCTATATTTAAATATGCCGCTGCCCAACTTCCCAGCATCCCCATCCATTTGGCCTGTCAGTTAATAGGCTGTCGTTTGATTTATTTTTGACATTAACATTGTGTTGGGTCAGGACTGTAAATGTTAACATAGATAATGTTTAAGTTGCGCTGTTAATGATTATTCATGCTTTTTGTGCCCGACCAATGCTAGTAATTTTTAACAAAGAGTAACCTCCTGCGAATGAAACATCGAACCAATAAATTATACATAATATTAAACAAGAACAACAGCTTAGTTTGTCTGACTATTACTTGGAACGCGTGGACCTCAGAATTTATAAAAGCCAGAGAAATTGATGTCTTTGATTAGTACCAGATGCATCCCTTTTAAAGGTAAATAATGACACTCAATATTTGTTAAGTAGGACAAGAAAAATTCACTTGGTGGAAACGTTGTTAAGCTTCCCCGTTTTTATTGTTATTTGATTGTCTTGTGGCAACAAGAGGTTTTATATATTTACATATAACATAACCTACAAATGTTAACAAACCATCAAAATGTTAGCAACAACAGACCATTAAGTAGCTGGGAATATTGGTCTTTCTGTTCATTCTCTTCAAAACAACTGTTTAGCTAATAATTAAGATTTAAATGCTATTTATATAACTTTATTTCTCCCCAGTGCCGTGCTGCAGCTGCAATTCTGGCCAGCCCCCCTGCTCCATGTCTAAAAATACAAGATATTCAAATGGCACGCGCCCCAACAGGCGGCGGCAACGACGACGGCAGCCCGCGCTGCACTTCTTTTATGACAGCGGAGTAAAAAAAGATGTGGAGAGAGTCACATATGTGTGTGCACTCTCCTGTCCGCACCTCCTACCTCCCCTACCTCTAGCCCCCACCACATGTTGTGTATTATGTGCGTTTAAAGCGGCAGCGCCAAATGCAGAGACATTTGGGAAACATTCCGTTGTGAGTGCGGCTAAAAATAGCGCCCCGTCCTCTTTACACTCACTGCCAGCAATCAAAGTGCTGATCGTTTATTGTGTGTAAATAGGTACGCACACATATAAAAACACACAGACACATACAGCCATTCATTTATACATATTATAAACAAATTGTTTTAGCTAGTCAATGCCTGAAATGGGTAAACAAAATAACATCCTACCTTGATTCGACCAAATCCAATTTGGGCCGCGTACAACACGTACGCCGGGCGGAATGGAGGCGCGCATTCCAGTATTTAATTGTTGCGTTTCAGTCGCCTAAAAAAAAAAGTTTATAATATATGCTAAATTATTGATAAATTATGATAACGTTTCGAATTTGTGTCAAATACATTGCTGAATTGTGGGGGGAGCATCGAATATATTTGGGTCAAACGACAAAACCAGCGCATGTCTAACTGGAAATATACATATGTACGTATGTATGTTTATGTATTTCAAGATGACGCGGGCTCCCTTCTTTTTTGCAGCACCTCGAATGGCACAAAGGCAATGCAGGTAGCACGAGTTACCCATTAAGAACCTAAATGGTATTAGTATTTAAGTAGTAGTGTTTTTCACTACACATACTACGTTATATAGTATTTAAAGTATTTTTAAGTAATTATCTAAGCTGGACAGTTTATTTTGGCAGCAAATTGCAAGAATGAAGAGAAATACAGGTAGTCCAAGTTTCACATCAATTTAGTACATAAATACTATTACTTAATACTTGACGACATAAACAGAACTTTAACTAATGTTGAAAAGCTGGGGGCAGTATCAGTATCAATTAAAATCCGTGTTAGATAAACTAAAAGTGCTATCAAATATTTTAAATTTGTATCGGGTGTGCCTTCAGTGCGTTAACACACGCACTTCGCTTTCAAATGCCAAATGACTAGCATTTGGGGTGCAGGAAACGCACTCTTTGTTGAATAGAAATATGAATCAGAATTAACAATGATTAAGCATGGAAGTGTAAAAACAGTTGTCCTCACATTATCTGAGGCAGCTGTATTTGCAGGAGTCTCCCAGCAAAACTAAGAAATTGAAGTGACGCATGAGATAAGGCATATGGATACATATGAATACCCTATATATCAACATATCTACACCCACATGTATATAGATTCAAACATATATATAATGGGGAAATGTACAAATTCCATCCAGCGATTACGCATATTTTCCGCACTTTCACATCACACAACAACTAATTATTTCGAAATCATAACAATTTGTTTGTTATTTGTTGTGATGGGGACACACGACTTACCAATGCAATTTTTCGTTTCCGTCAAATGTACAACAGTGTGTGTATGTGTGTGTGGCAGTATTGTATGTAATTTATACACTTTAATTCCAGGAATATGTTTACTCTTAAATTCTTGAGTCTAGCAATGCATTTTTGTGTGCCTGAACTTCCCCGACTGGCACTAATAAAGTTTTTACATTTATCGTTTTATAATATACACAAATCCGAGTCAAATTCAATTTATCGCACAACCAGGCATTATGTGTAGCTTTATATATTAACTTTTAATTTATAATTTAGTACACCCCGTTTTCGTGATTACGCTGCAATGAAGTAAGCATGTTAATTTATTTGTATTAACCAGAATGATACTTTTTAAGTTAATTCTACTTTAATTTTATGAATGTAAAACAGTGTGGTTGCAAATTGCAATGAAAGTAAAGTGTAGATATTGCAAAAATTGTTTTCGAAAAATACCAACAGCACATGCTCCTCACTTGACGTGCGACTCCACACTGAACGAGTGTGTTGCTCTGGCAACAGGCATAAACATAAAACAGCTGTTTTACACACATGAAAACGGTCACACTGCAAGCCGGTTGCAGAACGCAAGTTTGCTTGTGCTTTTCTAATTTGGTTACAATATTTGAACTTTGTTCATGAATGCTGCATAAATACAAAAATTGTTTTAGAGCCATGACTAGCCAAAGCCTCAGCGGAAAGACAACTTTGTCAAGCAGGCTGGCTAAACAGATTAAAGTAACAAAACCAAAAGCCACAACTGCGCAGCAAGAACTTTGGGTGAGTATGTTAAAATAAGCTTAAAATTAACCTTTAATATTCTTTTACACATTCAGGACATTGAGGATTTGCCCAACGTTGCTGCTACATCTGCGCCACGCTACTTTTCACCTTTGCAAACACGCAAACAGCGACAGGTGAATACGCTGCCCAAATCAAATTTGCCCGCCAAAAAAGCGCGCCAGGATGAAGTTTCAAAAACCTCAAAATTTAAAATAGGAACAGCGACTAAAATAAAATGTGAAGTGGTGCCGCCTAACGAGACCCTGATGGAACTGAAAGAAGATGAAGCTACTGCCGTTAAAACCGAGCAGGACTTTCCAAATGCCAACTGGATGCAGCATCTGGAAAACATTCGCCTGATGCGCCGCGAAAAGCCAGCGCCTGTGGATACTCTGGGCTGTCATCAGTGTGCCGATGAAAATGCCAATGAAAAGGTGGCGCAGAGTGGCTAAATTAGTTGAACAATATATTAACCATCATCTAAATTAACAGACGCAACGTTTCCACAAATTGGTTGCTTTGATGCTGTCCAGCCAGACCAAAGATGAAACCACTTTTGAAGCCATGAAACGTTTGAAAGCGCAAACTTTAACACCTGCCAGCATACAGGGTATGCCAGCAGTGGAGCTGGAGCGCTTGCTGCATCCTGTTAGCTTCTATAAGGTTTGTACAAATCATAGCCTTTAAGTCAGTTATGCCAAATATGCTCTTCATTTCAGAACAAAGCCAAGTACCTAAAGCAAACCTCGCAAATACTCATGGACAGGTACAACGAGGATATTCCGGATAATATCCAGGAGCTGTTGAAGCTACCGGGAGTTGGTCCCAAAATGGCGCACATTTGCATGGCCACGGCTTGGAACAAAATCACCGGCATTGGCGTCGATACGCATGTGCATCGCATTGCCAATCGCTTGGCTTGGCTCAAGAAGTCCACCAAGGAGCCGGAGCAAACGCGCGTGCAGCTAGAGAGCTGGCTGCCGCGTCCGCTTTGGGCTGAAGTTAATCATTTGCTTGTGGGATTTGGACAGACTATTTGTACGCCGGTCAAGCCCATTTGCTCCGAATGCCTCAACCGGCGTATCTGCCCGGCTGCGGCATCTGTGTTGGCCAAGAAAAAGTGAGCAAACTTTTTTTTTAACCATATTATATTCATTCTCACTTATAACTTAAGTTGAAAGCTTTCCCTATCGTGTATGAAAACAAATTTAATTGGAAAGTAAACTAAGGCTTCGTGTTTATCGTGAAATTAAATATCTATAGATTTGAAGTATTAAATGTCAAGCTGGAATTCAAAAGAAAAATCGATGGATAAACGTGTTGTTTAAGCCAAAATATGCGATTTATAATCAGTTTATCCTGACTAGTCAGCGGGGTAACGACTCAGACTTGAAATTTGACTGTAGTTTTTTTAAGCACTAACCAGTTTAAAGTAGGGGTCAAAGTTTGAATTTGACAACAACTTAACTTGGCTTTCTATCAGCAGCTGCAGTTATTTTAAATAGAGAACATCTTTATTCGTGTTCAAAACGAAAAGTCAAAGTTGAAAACAAACATGATATGGATATAATATATATAGACAACTTAAATGTATGTATATATATATATATATTTATATGTATATCTGATAGATGGGAAAAGTTGCGGCACGATTGACATGTACGCCACATTTGAATTGGAATACGCGGTCAAAGTTCGACGCTGCCAGATCCTGTTGCCTGACGCGCCAACAACATCGCCTTTTGTGTATTGACCTCATGGCGTGAAAGTATTATTCAATAAATTGCTCTTCATTTCAACTTGGGCACATGAATTATGTGCACAAACAGAAACAGCAGCAACAAGGAACCGGCGCACGTGACACCTTAAGCCCACACCCACACCCAAATCCCTCATACCCCCCACGCAGAGTCATCAAGTTATGGCTGGCGTGCACCCATCATCAGCTTGGTTGCGTGCGCGCTTTGGTTAGGCGGTTAGGCAAGCGAAGGGAATGGGTAACGCGAGTCCGGGTTTTGGGTTTGGTGGAGGGGGCGTGGGGGCATTGGTGTCGAGACAATCTGTGGCCTAGCATGGCTTATAAATGATGCACAGGCTGGGTTCAGACGTGCGCCCACAACCAGACGTACAGACAGCACCATGCTTGCCCGACCCAAGCCCCCCCCCACGCACCCACTTCCACACCCACACCAACACACACACAAACATAACTTTTAAGTTCGAGACTTCAACGCCCCGTTTGTCAGGCTGTAATTCAACGCTGTTTACGTGTTCCTCGCCCTTCGCCCCTCTCCGCCAACCATCCACATCCGGCGTGCGCAGCAAGTTGTCTGTGTTGCCGGCGCCATCGCCTGGGTGGGTGGCTCTATGGGTGTGGGTGTGTGTGTGACGGGTGGGCTATACTACTTAAGCGTGCGACAGCAACAACAACAAGGAAACGTCCATCTGTCGGCGCAGGCACGGAGTCATGCGAAAATGTTTGTCTGCCGTTGTATGTGTGTGTGTGTGTGCCTTGTATAAGCACAACACGCGCACACACACAAACACAACTGCATAAGGATAACCAAAGTCCCTGCCGTTAGTCAAGTCGCAGTCGCACAGTCAAGTGGAACTCCAAATGCGTCAAGTGAGCGCAGCGCGATATGCGTCCTTACTCCTTAAATCCCCCCACGCTCCTCCCTCCATCGTTCTCTTACCGCCAGCCACTTGTCGCCCTTATCGTGCGCCCACACGAAACAGTAGCAAACTTTGCTGCAGACATCCTGTGGCGAATTATGGTGTTTTTTTGATTTAAGCCCGGTACGGTGCGGCCCTATACAGTCCTCCTCCGGAGCAGTCAAGTGAACCACTTTACTAGTTGCCAGCGTTTCGCAGCTATTCCAACTATGTATGTTTAGTGGTTCGCTGCTTGAATCGGCTAAAGTAAACCGTTGTGGTATGATGGATTTAACGTTTTTTTAAACCAACACGTTTATTTTAATTTGTTTGTAATTTATCCTAACACTTATCGAAGTAATATATTTTAGTGTCCTTTCCCCGAATCTAGTTCCTTTATTTCGGTTATTTTAGGCTTTTTTTTGCCACAAGATCAATAAAAAGAACGGAAATGGAACCGAATCGGACTCCAACATAGATGTATATTTACATATATTGCGATTCGCTCGCACTCTTCAATATGCATATGTATGCATATTAGTATACCAGAGGTAATTTCTTTTTAACATTCGGTTATTTTTAGTGTTTTTTTTATTCAAACCAAAAAAGTAAAAGGCTAACGAACTGGTTCATACCTAACGGTATCTGTGATCACTTGCATCGCGTAATGTTCCAATTCATTGGCTTCTAAACTGTAGTATTTATGAACCAGTTCGGAAATGCCAACAAAAGTCGCACAGCCAACGCAATTAAGCACATATTTTAGCTCTCTGATCCGATCTCTACATAACCGCCCTCAAAAATTCTGTATGCGAATTTTATGCAAAAAAAAAATCGTTACAGGGCTGCCTAGACACAGATGTTACCCACACGGCGCCGTCAGCTTTGAATTCAACTTAGTCAGCCACAAAACAAAAACAGGATGAGGTGGATGCGGGGAAGGGGACGGCGACGGTTGGGTTAAACAAGGAGCAGGGTGCGATGACAGCAACGCACCCGCGCTCACCCAAACGGTATGTAAGAAAAACTAAAACGGGTCGCTTAAAAATGGCGCAGTTCGCGTTGGTGCGGGCAGCATAAACAAAATGACATAAACAGGCAACGTGAGTGGGCGGGGCGCGTGCGGGTCGGTTGGTTTGCTAGGTGTCGAGTCCTTGCACGAGCGTGCAAATCCCAAGCTCAGGGCGCAAAACAACAAAAGTAAACTTGTGAAAAAACGTACAAATAAAATCCACATCCACACGACGCAAATTGTATTTTTCCTTTCTTTTTTTCTATTCTTTTTTTTTTTGGTTTTGTTTTGTGCTGTGTCCATGTCCGTCAGTTGTCCTACGTCCGTTCCAATTGCTGGCAACAACTGGCGGTCGCTGCCGTCACGCATCAAGCATTCATGCCAGGCAACAACAACAACAACAGTAGGCGCCCTGCCAGTGTGCGCGCACACACACACCCACACACCCACACACAAAGCTTACACGCCTTCGCACGCGTCACACGAAAGCACGAAACCAATTTGAGCGCCCACATTCTCTCTCACCCAATTAGTCGCACAGACACACACACACACACACACGCACACGCATGCACAGACACACAAACACATGCACGCAGCCCACTCTCCTTCTGCTTTATGCCATCCACATCAGCCAACGTTGGCGTTCGCTTCGTGTCGTTATCCTCGCGCGCACGCTGCTGCACACTTTTTGTTGTTATTGTTGTTGTTGTTTCTGTTGCTGTTGTTGCCCTTTTGCCATCATCAACGCCATCAGTAGCGTAAGTTGTGCTGCCAGCGAGCCTTGACACAGCGGGGGCGAAGGGGCGCACAGCCGCAAAAACGAACAACAACAACTACTTCAGTATGCGCGCCTGTATGTGTGTGTGTCTGTGTGTATGTATTTGCCAACGTTGCCGACCAACAAGCGACACGATAATCTCGCACGTCGCATTTTTAGTTGCCGCACCCACCGCACCCGGCACGAACACAGTCATGGTCCTGGCAGAAAGCCAAATGTGGCAAGTAGCTGCTGCCTGCGTTGCGCCAGTCGAGCATGTGGGGGCGGCCAGGTCTGGGGTTATGGGGTTGCCAGTTTGCCAGTGAGCGCGCCAGACGTTGGCCGGGGCGTCAGCGGCGGCAGAGCTACCGACAAATGCTTTCGAATTGCCATGACAATCAAAATGCTTACAGGTACAGTGTGGCCAGACGTTAAATTAAATATATTTTATTTGCTCAAATGTTTGGTATATACCAGACGTATACTAATTAGTGCTTAATTTCATATATGCGCGTGCATAATTGGGCTGGCAATAACAGAATTATTTAAACAAATTCTCATTTTTTAGCGCTCTTTTGACCACTGTGCTGGCGACACAAGTGCGACAATATCAACAAGCGTAGCTGCCGCCAGAGCTTGAGCCTGACGACGCCCATCAGACACACTTCAGCCCTGGCTGTCATTTCGCTTGCTCGTGTATGTGCGTCTGTTTATTATCGCCAGAGCGACACCCTGTCCAGCCCCACCCCCACAACGACATGCTCGACCCCTCAAGCAAACAGAACTTTGTCGTTCTCAACGTACAGTGGTCCGTTTATCACAAAATTATTTGATAAAATAAATAAAATACAATGAAATAAAGGAGAAAAACTCTTTGAAATATGTATGTATTACAGAAAATATTTGCAAGTGGTATTTAACAGTTTTTGTTTTTTCTAGTTTTCCATCTAGTCTTGAACTCTACTCAAATTAAATTGTGTGCCACTGTGCTACCCCGTAACATTGCTAGTCAAAAGCTGCCGCCGCCAAAGACAAATAAAAAAAATTCTATGGCACGGCACGGAAGCATGTTGGCGCTGGCGGCATTTGGGACGCATAACGACGTCGATGACTGCCCTTCTCGGCGTCGACGTCCTGTATCCTTGCCGGTGCTGTGCCATGTCGCGTCGCGACGCGCCGCATCGAGTCGCGTTGCCATTTTTACCCACCGCACCGCACTTTTGAAGTTTGAGCTAAGTGACATGCTGTTTATTGTTGAAGGGTGTTAGAATTGCGCTTGGCGCGTACATACCAGTTGATTTGTGGAGCGAGAAATTATCATGCCAAGCTTGAACACCACACGCGCCCGTTGCCTTTACACGGCAAGCAAATATTTACATCTAGCCCGCTGGCAGCCGTGGCCAATTAAGTCAAACAACAATCGTAAATTCCATCGATTGGGGCTACCGTAACTAAATTCATGGGGGGTGAGGGCTTATTCATTATGTTGAAGTGAACTTTATGAGATTTTCCATATCATATATTTCTATCCTAACCTACAATCAATTCATATTATTCACAAAAGACTGTTTAAAGCAGAGCTTCATAGTTGAAAATACATAAAAATGTTCAAAATATAATATAATTGATCTCAACTCAAAATAAAGTAAAAATTTTCCAAAACCCAATCAACGTAAGCAAAGTTGGGTATTGAGCGCATAAAAAATGGCGATCTTCAAAAGCCACTATAAAGATAATATATAACATGACAATGTTTACATTCTTAACACTGGTTTTTTATTAAGAAGATCTGTGTGCTGAAAATATAACAAAGGATCACACAGCATTTTAGAAGCCAAATATAGCTCATATTTCATATTTTAAAGAAGTTGTAGTTCATTGCAACAAGTATTATTGGAACTCTTCGCTTTGACATAGCGTAACATACGCTAAAAGCTAAAAAGTTCAAGAAATGTTTCAATCCCACGAAAGTATGCAATAGAAATTTTCCAACACTATTAACTCTTGCAGCAGGCAGGCAAAGGCATACTTGTTGAGTGTAGCCGCCTTTTTGCACAGTGTAACTTTTCACTTTATGCGCAACGTCGGGAAAAAAGGTCCTGTTCACGCCATGCCATGCCGTCAAACATACAAACAGGACACGAGGACAACGGATTGCCTGCCTGCCTGCCTGGCTGCTGTGGTAGCTATGTACACCATGAATGTGCACAACGGCAACGTCGACGAGACGCCAAAGTTGCTGGTTGTGGCAACGGCTGCGTCTGTGGCAGGCCAAGCGCCGCAATGGAAAATAAAAACGAAGGAAAAGCCCCACCATCAGCCCCACCACTGCTGCCCCCGTCTGTCCATTTGTCCGTGGCACGTACTTTAGAAATTCCATGCAGATGTGCGCCGCACGCCGAGACGTGTGTTTTGATTTTCTGGCAAAAAAGGACGTCGAGAAGAGCAAAGCCAAAGCTCAACGAACGAACCAACGAACGAGCGAGCGCGCGCACCCCTAAAGCGAAACATGGAAACAGTAGTCGACTAGAAAGATGCCCTGTACTCGACACTATATTCTCCTTTATTTATATACGAGTACATGTAAAATAGCAAACATACACATGTCACAGTTTTTCCATGTCCTTTAGTCTCACAAAACCGAAAAGAATTATTTTTGAATAATGTCATTTGTTTTATCCGATTCTTACGTCTGTTTTGGGGATGTACGATAGCATTTATCTATATATATAGGACGTGCTAGCTTTACAAGAATGTTCAAACTAATTTGGTGTCTATGAAATATGTTAAAAAATTTGAGGCCAGATTTCAATACTTATCGACTTTCAAATAATGATATAGTGGCATGAAAAATATTCATTGAATATGTATGTCATACAAGAACCCACATACCATATTTTAAGCCTCTAGCTTTGATAATCCTTGAAATAGGCTCTTAAAATATATGCTATATTTCGATATTAATCGATTTTTAATCAATAGTTATTTGGTATACAGATGAAGTTTATGTGAAAATTACGATACATGATCAAAAAAGGGCTTAGATTTTATATTTATCGATTACGGGAAAAAGTGCATTCCGAATTAAAACCCTTCCTCCCAAAATTTTATAGCTGTACGTACATTCAGGAGAAGGGATAGACGGACTTGACAAGAACATTATACTTTATGGAATAGGCGGTGCCTTCTGCCTCCTGTTATATACATTTGCTCAATTGCAATATACCCTTTTTTGGTCATGAATGCAGGGTACCCCACAGGCAGCAGCCGCGGCAGCACACAGTGTGCAGCTGGCTTTGGGGATTGTGGATTGGTGGGAGGGGGGGTGTGCGGACGGGGCGGTTTGGGGTCTGCGACTGGGACTGGCAACGCACGAAAGAGCAGCCAAGCGAGCAAACCGTGAAAAAGTGTCGACAAAAAACAGCAACGGCAACGGCAACAGCGACGGGCAGCGGCAGCCCCAAAGGAAAAACTGGCAACAAACAGCAGCAGGAGCAGGAGCGGGAGTGGGAGGGACAGCAGCAGCAGCAGTGGTTGCCGTGGGAGCTGTGGGTTGCAGAAGTCGAAGCAGCAGCAGCAGCAGCTGCGCCAGTTGGTGTGAGTAACGAGCCACGCGAACGCGCCCTTCCTGCTGTTGACTGCCAGGATGGCTGCTCGACTTGGATGGGGGTGTGATCCAGCACTAACGGAATAATTGCTGGCAACTCCACCAACAACAACAACAGTAGCACACACACAGTCAACGGAAGCCAGACGTACTGGCGGCGGCAGCTTGCGTTGGCTGATTTTGCACACACGCCCACGCACAGCCGCAATCCCAGCTGGAAGGTTGTGCGTGAAAAACGCACTGAAATTAACATGCTTTCGGAAACGGCTCTATGCAAGCTACACTGACTAAAGAAAATATTTCGCTACGCATTTTCTTCGCTTTAAGCTCAAGCTTTATAAATACAGCTTGCATAAAAAAGACAGGATTTCATGCGCTCTCAATGGTCAGGCAAGGGAAGTGCTTCTAAAGCCTGGATATCATTTTAAAAATGTCTATACATACATATAAAAAGAGAAAAGGCAAACAATACTGAAACGGTTAAGTATGAGATAAAATATATTCTGGGAAGCGGTTACATTGGTTTTATATATTTGTTACTTCCCTCACACTTCTCATAGATAAATATGAGGAAAATTGATTTTTAGATCGTTAATTTCACTCTAAATAAATAAAACTGAATCATATGGTACAGCACAGTCCAATACCCTGAGCTCTTGCCATATGCCAATTCATGTTCCTTTAAAAGATCTTTTTGTGACTTTTTTGATTATTATTACTCTTATACTTCATACGAACTGATCTAATGCCTTATAGGACTTGAAAGTATGTCTTTGTATGCTGTTTATCGATTTCATAGAACTTTAGAACATCATAGCCCTTTGGAGGTCTGTCTACTGAGTCTGAACAGCTCAAAAGTTTCCCACAGGGTGTACAAACACATCCTCACAAAGGTCGCGTCAGAGGCCGCAGGGTACGTTTGGTCCCTTGATGTTGTGGTGTGCGTGTGCCTTGCAATGGGTATATTTCAATTTGTCACGGAATTTGTAACACATAAAAGAAGTAATACTCGAACCCATATGATGTATATACACATATATATTTTATATATCAGCCGATATAGTTCGCCTGCCTGTCTATCCGCCTGTGTCTCACTTTAAAACTTTCTTGATATTACTAGGCATAGATGTGCCTTATTCATATATATGTCTAGTTCATGGGATAAGATAACTGTATATTATTACGATAATCGCCCATAGGAGCAATCGGCAGTAAATAGAGCTGTGTAGAGTAACCCACTATACGTAAACTTTTACCGTAAATAATATACGTCTCATTTACTCGTAAGATCGTTTCGGACTGAGCTTCATGTTCTTCACGTTTTATGCAGCACTCTTCTTTAGTTATTGCATCTTCACAATACTTAACAGCAAGTTGTCGGTTATTGAGAAATTAAATGTGTAACCAAGCTTATACCATACTTTTATACGATATCACACCTCAGTTAGGGTATTTGCTATTCGACGCAACGTAGTTAAATGTCCAGCCTTGTTTTATTTTTTGCTGGGTGTGGAGCCGTGTAGCTGTCTAACACGCCATGTCCATGTGGTGCTGGGTCTGCTGTTGCTGTTGGTGTTGGTGTTGGCGTGTGTCGTCTGAAACGTTGCTGCTATTTGGATTGTTGTTGTTGTAGGTTGTTGTTGTTGGTTGTGTTGTTGTTGTTGGTTGTTGCTGTCGTTGTAATAGGCATTCCGTCGCTGCTTTAGCTGCTGGCAGCCTTTGAGCATTGGCATGGCTTTTTAGCCGCAATGCCGCGTCGTTGGCAAGCAAC
This sequence comes from Drosophila ezoana, assembly GCA_035045725.1. Taxonomy (NCBI): domain Eukaryota; kingdom Metazoa; phylum Arthropoda; class Insecta; order Diptera; family Drosophilidae; genus Drosophila; species Drosophila ezoana. Next base: position 2,371,273 of record JAWNOU010000005.1, on the reverse strand, counting down.
GTTTGCTGCTGGCTCCTGGCATGAGTCTGGGCTGGCACGTCCGCTCATTCATCCGTTTGGCCCCACACCGCATACGCCACCCAATCCCCGGCTGCCTGGTCTGGCTGGTTACATGAGAAAACTTTGAAACTGAAGACATGGCGGGGCTTGAGGCAAGAACCGTTTGGACAGCCCGGACAGCTAGGGACGGACACATTGAAACGCTGCTGTTGCCGTTGGGCATAAATGGATGGCGTTGGCTGGTCGTCTGGCCCCGGCTATCCATCGCCCCGTCGCCCCCCACATCCCGTAACCCAATCCAAGCCGGCGAGTGGCGGTGGCAATGTCTGATTGTTAGTTGGATTTGGGCAGAAGAAGGGCAGCGCCAGTTCAGGCCAGGGCAAAGCCAGTGTTGCGTCGGGACCGTTGCCACTTGCCAGCTATAGAGAAATTGTCATAGGAATCATCATCGGCTTCGTTAGATGTGGCCTCAGTGGTAATTGTGGGACATTTTGTTGCCACCATTTTGTGCACACACACACACACACACACACAGACACTCACTCAAACACAATGACTGCGTCTGATTGCGCGTCACGGCGGCTCGGGGCACTGGCTCCGGAGATAAACGTTGAAAGCATGGGTCGTCGCCAGCGGGCAGGTGGCTTATGGTTGGGGAGTTTTTGTGATTGGGCAACTGGATTGTATGAAGGAGGGCGGAGGTACAACAGGGCTTTTATGTATGCGTAACTTTTTATGCACGCGTCCCCAGGTCGCAACGCCCGCCTGTCACAGGTGCGCTGCTCTGATGTTGGCGGTTGGTCGGTTGGTCGTTTGGGGGTGTGGGCCTTGCGGGTCTTGCGGGTTTTGCGGGGTGTGTGAATGTCCGTAATAGCTAAAGAATTACATACTCACACTAAATTGGCTGAAACAGGAAGCGTAGTCGTTGCTTCATTAAGCAGAATTTCAGATGACGCTAGACAATGGGCGTGTTAAAAGCAGAACAGAAATGAATGAAGTTTTGGTCAGGTGTCTCGCACCACTGGACAGTGTTTTTGTTGTTGTCTGAAATTTAAATTAAAATACATGTTTTATATGTGCGCTGGCGTGTAAGTTAATGTGATTATTGTGCAATCGACAGATGTCTGAGCTATGCAGCATGTTATATGGCTTATAAATAAGATATTAATGACATAAATGTATTCTATCGCAGCCAACTTAACTCACGCGTCACAAATAGCTCGTGCTGCCTGATCGTTTTAATAATTGGATTAAATATAAATATATATGAGGTGCTAAACAAGCAGGTGCCAAACTACAAAGAGATTAGCGTATATTGCAGAATGACAATGAAAATTTCTGACAATTCGCTGAAAAATCTAACAAAAACGAAGTCAAGTCTTTTAAATAAATTAATAGTTTAATGAATGTCCCAGTAAACAATATATATTCACAACACTACTTCTTTAAGTAAAAAATTGAATGGCATTTATTTGGACAACTGAACAAGGCACGGGATTCAAAAATTAGTAGCCAGTAGTATTTCTTCAAAATCTACATATCATTCAAACAAACACGTGAATTGATTCCTAAAAGAAGCTTACAATTTTCAACAGGAATCATAGCTTTAATCGCGAGGCTTTAGTTTCCGACTGTAATTACTTAGTTCTTCTTCCTATCCCAGTGTTTTTTATTAGCAAGTTAATACGCAAGCATTTAAGGCCACATGATCTTATAACGTGGCAAAAATGGAGTTGCGTGTCTAAGCGTTTTATGGCCTTGCGAAGTTGGCTGCGATTATACGTAACGCTCGCAGTCTGGCAGCGCTGAGAGGCTGGTGGCAACGCCGCAACATACAAATTGCCTGCATACAAAAACAGCAAAAAAACAAGGTGCAAAAGAAAAAAAGAAAAAAAAAACTAGCGAAACCATAAAATACTTAATAGCAAGCGCGGTCAGTCGCACCTGTACCTGGTCTTAGTTGTTGTTATTTTCTTTCAAATATATACACACTCGCCCACACTCACCCACACAGACATACCGTTGCGCCTTTTGTGTAGGCAACACAAAATATTTCAAGCATCAACGTGGCTGGTCACGCTTATTGAGCAGCAAGCGAAACCGAAAGCCGCGTTGCAACGCGCGCCTACTTAAAAGCGGCTCAAAAGTGCGAACTGCCTGGGTAAACGGATTTCTCTTTGCCTTTTTCTATACCCTAGCAAAGGGTATTATATTCTTGTCGCGACCGATGACATTTCCAATCCCATACTGTATATAAAGTTATTCGTAATCAGCATCGTCAGCCATGTTTCTATGCAAAGTTTACATTAGTTTTTCCGTCATTTTGTTGTTGACAGTACAGCCGGAATGCATCTCTATATCATATAGCTCCCATATATCTAACTATGTTGTTATACAAGATATGCTCTTAACATATGTGTAAAATCAAATTAGTAGCGGACCAATGCACTACATATAGTTCCAATAGAAACATTCGGGTTTATTTTGTATGCAATACCTTACGTTTTTTCATCAATTCTGAGTTCTACTAAGCCCCAAACATATGCGAAATCGAATCAATCAATCAATCTTTAAAATTGAAGAAATATAACCCGTAGCTTCTATATGTCTGCAAGCGTATTTACTCTTCGGCGCATAAAAAAAAACTCTTTTTTCTAGATTCCATTTTTACTTTTTTCATTTTTGTATTTTCTAATGCCGCTGGCATGCGGCAAAGTTCTATGAGTTGAATTTGTGGTTGGCGGCGGCGGTGGTTTTAGTTGATTGTTGTTGGCCTGCGACACAGAGGCGCGGTGCCGGCACAAGCCAGTCATTTAAGGGCAGAGGATCAAGCCAGCACACACACACACACACACACACACACACACACACACACACACACACACACACAAATGCGTTGTGTGTATATACAATATATAGTTGATATATAGGCAACCTTTTGCACACTTTTTGACGACGAAGTTTTCACAGGCCCCTGGCATATGATTTTGTGAACCTTTTTTCACAAAGTATCTTTTTTTTTGCCGTATTTGCTGTCTAGTTTATGTGCGTGTCAGTCAATTTGACAGTGGTGTTGGTTTATTTGAAATTTGACAAAAAACGTTGCCTAGTTAAGAGGGCAGCTGCATAACCAAGCTGGCGGCTGCTATTTGAAGTAAAGGCCCAAAAGAGTTGCCAAGTTTAGTGCGCAAACAAGTCGGCAGCACCAAACTAGAAAATGTTCATTTCGCCGACGTTTTCAAATTTAAAATTAAAAATAAAAAATACTGTTGCCTAGTCTTAAGCGTCTGTAATTGTTCTTTCTGTTGCTGTGGTTGCTGCTGCTGTCGTTGCTGCTGCTACTGTTGCTGTTGTTGTTTTGTATTAGCGCAGCCGACGGTAAAACTTTCAACACCCAGCCACCCACACAGACAAGCTGCTCACCCACATCCAACCTGCCTTCCCCTGCCCCAGCGATGACGACCCAAAATCCCAAAACGAACAAGCGACACGCGCCCTAGCGCCACGGCCGGGCTTGCCACGGCAAAAGCACAGAGCATGTCGACGACAGACGCCGCTGCCAGGGCCAACATTAGCATTGAAGTGTGCAAACGACGCCACCCACAGACACACAAATAAATATACACACACACACACACACATACAGTTGCACAGAGCAGGGCAGTCGGCCGTCGCCGCCATGCCACACCATGCCACGCCATGCGGCAGTTGGAGCACTCACGCAAATTTCAATTTTTTTCACACCAATGGCTCTTGCTTGCCCTCTGCCTTTGCCACATTGCGGTTGTGTGTCTACCCGACAAATTGGTCGCAAGTGATTTTGATTTTATTACCGAAATTTTGCATCCCTTAGCCCGATTGCGTCTTGCAAAAACAAACTCTGTCATTTTGTAGCACTGCTGCATTAATTTTTTTTGCTTTTCTTATCGATATCAATCGATATTATTTTAATTAGTTTCGTTTTGCTGCTTTTCTTAGCGCGCCAAAACTGAGTGCGCACTTAAAGTTATTCTCACTCACTCACTCTTTCTTCCAATGCTTTAGTTTTTGCGTTATTTAATTATTGCGAATTTCCTTCGTTTTCTTAGAATACCTTATTTTGGTTATTGTTTTACGAATTGGTTTTATTTGTGGGTTGTGTTTTGCCGCCATGCTGCCTGTTTTCGAAGCACGCGCCACGACAGAACCGCACACAGGCATACTTATAACGACACGACCCGCACATACATGCACAGACACACACACACACACACACATCTCAACGAGCCAAAAAACACACAAGCACAAGCACACAAACGTATTGTACGTGCTTTTACTCACACCGTGTGGCGCACTTCCTTTGATTTAGTCATTTTTCTCTCTTTAGCCGACAACCAACAAGCCATGTGGCTCCTCTGCCTGTGCCTCTGCCTCTGCCAGTGCCAGTGCCAGGGACCGCACGTCGCTAGCTGCCAGCCGCCAGTCGCCCAGTTGGCAGTGTGCGCACTTCCGACGATTTTGCTTGGTGTGTGTGGAGATGGTTGCCCCAACGGTCCTGGGCTGTTATTTTTTTGCTGTTTGATTTTCATTTCTGTTTTGCTACCAATACCTTTTGGCCACTTTTGTTATTGTTGTTTTTGCTGGCTGCCGTTGAAGTATTACTTTGCAGCTGCCACATTGCGGTAGCGCGATCTTTTCACTACTATCCATGACTTTTTTTGTGCATTCTCTTTTGCATCACTTATTTCTTTGCTATCGTTACGATTGAACATAAATTGCACAGCTGTCAATATCGATATATTTAGCCAGCCGATAATGAAGCACAAATGTTATCGAAGCGATCAGCATCGATACTGAAGGACTTCAGCAGCGCATATACCATTGTCGCCTAGGCCGCATATGCGACTTATAAAACTGAATACCCAAGTTGCATGCTCACACACACACACACACACACACACACACAATCATATATAAAACGTTTGGGCATTGGATGGGCCTCAGCGGGTCTCGGGACTTGGTGTGAGCAGTCAAGTCGTGCAGCAACAAGAGCACGGGTAGCATCAGCATCAGCATCAGCGGCAGCATCAGCGACAGCGACAGCTTTGTTGCTGTAGCTTAGTATGGGGCTCTGGCTGCTCTGGTTGCCCGTCCTGGGACTCGGTGTGGCTATAAACGATTTATGTGTATGCTTGTGAAGGCCAAGCGCCACATGATTTCATTCCACACCCACATCCACACCCACAACCCAAACCCGCCCACAATCAACGGCGGCATTCAAGTCATCGTTCAGTTCAGTTCAGCAATTTTACAGACTGCGGCATCAGCTGCCAACGCACAGAAGCCAAGAGGAAGGCTGACTGTGGGCGGGCGGATGTCATTGTGTTCGTGTGTGTGTGTGTGTGTGTGTGAGCCTTACAGTTGCTGATTGCATCTGTAAAAGTGCATGTCGCCAAGGGCTGACAGTTCGACAGTTTGTCATTGCACAAATCAAGCGTCTAGACAAAACAGCAAGCGGGCAATGCTAATTAACAATTTAGCTTAGACCAAACGCTGTTGGCAATGCGCAACAATAGCTGCTAATCAAGTAAAAGTAATGCCAACTAACGATTCTTCTTTTTCACTAACGGCCTGCCTGTTTGTGCCCTTAAATCGTTGTGCGAAATGTAGCATACTTTTTGGGTGTTACGTTTTTAAGTACACTGAAAGCGATCAGAGAAATAGAAAATTATTTATGATAATTGAGAAATGTTGATAAATTAAAAAGAATGTTTGAACTCTGCTCTAACTCTCAAAAAAGTTTATGTAAAAAAATCATTGTGCTTGCACTGAAATAATCACGCTAAGAGTAAAGGTACGGGTAACAATTGCCATACAAATTTTCTAGCTAAAAACCGTGCTAGAAAGCTAACCATTATATATACATATATGCTGGCAACACATTGATCGAAATCTACAGATTTAAAAGCATATCTGCAATTTGTGCCTTTTGTCAACGAACGTTGTCGCCGTCGCCGTCGCTGTCGTTCTGATAGCTGTCCAAAGCAACGCCATCCTTTTGCCCACATCGATGTCGTATTTATCTAATAGTCCCTGCTGCTGTCAGAATGGTCTACGTCTGGTGTTGATGCCCCATTCTACAGGAATTGCTGTCGCCTGGCTTATTATTTGCCACGACTGCTGTGGCGCTAAAGTTTCGCCTCGTTGGTGTTATGATTTCAATGTGGGTTGCCGAACGGCACGACGACCCCCGACCCCAAACCCACAGTCGCAACCGTCATCGTCAGCATCTCCGCACACACACACACACACACACACACATATCCAAGCGCACATCCACCCCGCCCACGCCCACACCAGCCCGCAGGCCACAACCATAGCTAACTCGCTTGCTGGCCTGACGGCGTTTGCGCAGGCTACCCAATAGACAACATTTTTGCATAGTTAGCAAAACAGCTACAAAGTATTTGAAATTTGGTTGCTCAGTTAATTCGGAAATTTATGCATTGCGAGATTTAAGTTTAATTTATGAGTTATTGGCATCAGAAAAGAAATGTTTGTATTCCGCTTTTAATAAAATATCACTTAAAGAAACGCTATTTCTGCTATTTCTGATGTATTGTGTTTTTAATAATATTTTGATGTTTTTCAGTTACTATCATTCCTGCAAAACCATAAACGTTAAAATATTTAGCTTGATCCTTATGTTTGATCATTATTGAGCCATATCATTTTTCAATCTCTTTTATCAAGCCACTTTTAGCCATTTATTAGCTGTTAATTATAAATATTGCGTGCCACTTACCATGTTTTATATACATACATATGTACATCTGAAACAGAAAATAGACATAGAAATATACATATCTAAAAATCTGCAACTATTTTAAATTAAAATACTTTTATTAAAAGCCCAATCATATTTTTATGGAACACTATAGAAAAAAAATGTTTGCTGGCATATTTTATTTGTGCCTAAACGAATTGATTTGTACGCTAGGGTGTGTGTGCGTGTGCATGAGGGTTTGTCAGAGTGTGTATGCTCGTCTGTGTCTGTGTGTGTGTTTGTGTGAGGGGCGCGCGTACGTGCGAACTTTCTGTGCTCGCCAAAGCCAGACATGGTCACGCCGTCTGTCCGACTGTCGCTGGCGGCACGTCGACTGGCTGACATTTGCCGCATTTGCCAACGCCCAGCCGCCCACAACTGGCAACATGCCGCCGCCGTCGTCGTTAAAGCTGAGTGAGTGTATGTGTGAGTGTGTGTGTGTGTGTTTGTGTGTGCGTGTGTGTGTGGCAACCATTACCACAACCACCATTAACGTGCCAGGCAGTCAGCCAGGCGTTGCTGTTGCCGCCGTTGCCACTGTTGTTGCTGTTGCTTGTTCTTGTTTTTATTGTTGGTTGACTCCAATCTGCTTTGGTTGCTGCGCCACACGACGATGGCGATGGCGTTGGCGATGGCGATGGCTGTGGCTGTGGCGAGCGCCAGCCCAAGAGCCATTCAGTCGGCAAATTTTGTACGAGCTATGCGCACCACGGCGGGCGTCATAAGCGACGGCAGCCAAGTAAAAACGAAAAGTCGAAGTACGTTTCACCGTTACGCTTACCGTTAGCTTCTGTTCGTTACGTTCTGTTCTGTTCTGTTCTGTTCTGTTCAGTTCAGTTCAGTTGAGTCGAGTCGAGTTGTGTGCAGTTCGTTTCGGTTTTTAGTACTCGGTTAATGCTCGGCCAGTGCGGACGTCTCGTCTCGCAACAAATTATTGAGCGACAGTTTTTCCTGTTGCGGTATTTAAACGTCTCAAAGCCGTTCAAACAAAAAGACGTAACTTTGATCGGTTCGAAATTTGTCTTTGGCGCTTACAACCTACGGCAACTGTAGAATTTAGTTACCAAATAATCAGAATTTAATTGTTAAAAATTAACGCGTGTGTGTGGAATTCATTAAGAGTTCAGCAAAAATGACAAAATGACAGCAAAACGTGATAAGGATTACAATAAAAATAAATCAACAGCGGGTAAAAAATATTATTTCTAATTCAAGTTTAAAAGAAAAAAATATTTTTTGAATCATTAATAAATGTTTAAGAAACAACATTAATCGAACCAACGTTACGGTATAGATTGCTCGGAAAATTTCCGCCTACAAGCTAATTTCCAGAATGTGAATTTCATATTTGGTTATAGGAAAAAATCGAAAACTCGATATCCTACAAGAATTTTATAGAAAAGACTAACTGGAATTTATAAAAAGTTTTTAACTAAGCGTTTCCCAAAAAGTCGGTTTCTCAAAAGGGTTCTACATTCTAGAAGAAGAGTCTCTTTAAAAATGTGGAAACAGATAAAGAGTACTATATCATTATTCTCGACTATTAACTAACTTTAGAATTGGAAAACTTCTTTTCAAGAAAAACTGTTTTTAAAGTGAAAACCATTTGAATTTAGAACATTGAAAATCCCAAATCGAAAACTATAAATTTCTTGATTTTTAACATGAATATCGTAAAACTTGAAATTTGATATTCTAAAAATCATTGATATATTGTAGCATACTTTTTGGAGTTTTTTTTAATAAAACTAAACACAAATCCAATGTACAATATATTAATTGTTAGGAAAATAGAATTATTAGAATTGTTAATTATTAAAAATTAATTTCTAAAATTATTATTTCCGAGACAATTTTGCTTTATGTTTTTGAAAGTACTAAATTAAAAATCCCAAGAAACTCCATTATAGAAATGTCTAAAGTTACAATATGTTATATTAAGTTGATTCTTTTTTTTTAAATATATTATTTTTATGGAAAATAAAGCCTTCAGAAATGAAATTGATTGAAAATGGAAAAAATCCAGCACAAAAACCGAAGCAATTTGTGGCTTATGTATATTATCAACTATTAAAATAGATTAAAATTAAAGACTTACCTTATAATTTAAATTGCAGGCCTCGGATTCTCCGCCTCCAGCTCAACCAATGGCAGCGGCATCAAGTCGATTGGTCTGGTGAGCTCCTCACAAAATGTAACCTCGTCGCAGGACATTAGCAAACGTACCAATAAACCACTCATGGAGAAGCGCAGACGTGCCCGCATTAATCAAAGTCTGGCCATACTCAAGGCCCTTATTTTGGAGTCCACCAAGCATCAGAATGCCAAAAATGGTGACGGTCAGGCGAAGCACACGAAATTGGAGAAGGCGGACATACTGGAGCTTACAGTCCGTCATTTTCAACGGCATCGCAATCTGGATGATCCAAGTAGGTAGCTTCTCGCTTTTGTTTGCCCCGATCCGTTGCCTTAACTAAAGCTTTACTTTCCCGCACAGCAGCTGTGAATAAATATCGCGCCGGCTACACAGACTGCGCACGCGAGGTGGCACGGTATTTGGCCACGCCGGAGCCGCCGCCAATGGGCAATATGCCGACGCTGGCGGAGCCGGGCTCCAAGGCGCGTTTGCTACGGCATCTGGATCAATGCATAGCCGAGATCGATGTTGAGATATGCCCGCACACAACGACAGCCGCCAATTTTGCGGAGAGTCCGAACAGCAGCAGCAGGACCTGTTTCGATATTAAGAAAACCCCAGCGCCGACCGAGGAGCACTCACTGGACTACAGCAGTCAGGACTCCAATCCGCTCGACTACAGCAAGGGTCTCAAAATGGGCGAGACGCCGTTGCTGGTAGTCGGCGATCAGCGTGCAACGCTGGCGCCGCAGCAGGACGAGAACAACAATCGCGGCCAGTTGGCGCCGCCAGCCCAAAACCAGCTCCCAATACAACAACAACAACAACAACAGCAGCAGCAGCAGCTGCAACAGCAACAGTCGCCGCCAAGCGGTGGAGTCATCGAGCTGGGCTACGAGCACGATGCCAACAAAGTCGTCTGCGTCAATGTGCTGGAACAGTACAAGCAGCAGCTAAAGGCCCAGTCCCAGGCTGAGGGCGTGCCCGCCAATGGGGGCGTGCTGGTGCTTCCGCCACACTATGTGCAGCTGGCCGCTGCCTTAGGCTTGAGCGCGCAGCCCATGGTGGATCCGATTGCTACGCGCACGGATTTCGAGCGCCTCATTGAATTGCAGCGCATGCAGCCGCATCTGGCCGGCAAGCTGAGTCCCAATTTTGCGGGCAGCCTGGAGGCGGCGCATGTGGCCGCCGCTGCGGCCGCTGCCTATGCCAATAGCATGGCCAACAATACCAACGTGGCAGCGGCAGCGGCCATGCTCAATGAGCGACCCGCCTCGGTGGCCTCCTCCTCGGCAGCATCGGCATCGGTCAGTTCGGGCGTCTCTGAGCTGAAGTCGGCGCCGGCCACACAGCAGTCCTCGCCGCGCTCGGAGAGCGGCATCGGTTCCAACGAAAATGAAACGCTCGATGCCAGTCCGCAAACGAGCAGCGCGGCCAGGCAGGCGTTGCGGCTACGCCAAGAGGAGGAGTACCGGGCACAACAGGTTGGCGGCCAGCAGGTCATCGATGAGAGCATGTGGCGGCCCTGGTAAAACACAGCGGCCTTGTACAGTATCGATGATATAGCTTTTACTAAGTGTGTATATATGTGTCTGTATAGCTATCAGGGCTCCAAATCAATTTTTTTCAATATTCACGAAACCTCAACCGAATCTGTTGTTCGAAAAACAAGCGATATTTCTGGTTTGGTTATATTTAAAAGATATTTCATTTCTCTTTAAGCATGAGAAATAAACATAAATAGACCACAAAGATTATGTGAATATGATCGAAAGCGAGGACGGCTTTAAGAACCGAATCTAAAGGTGAAGCATTCGTTCGCTTTGTGCATCGAAATACCAAAATTTTTTGAAAATTAAATTTTTGGTTTTGCAGCCTTGATAAATATATAAATATATATACGTATATGTATGTAGACTGCGCAAATTTGTTGCTTTGTTATGAAAAATATGACGTTTTCTTTTCGCTCCTAACTAAAAGCCACATATTTGAGAAGAAGTAAAAAAAAAAAAACTATTGTTAAGCTCCTGCTCGTATATGGAAATTCATGCACGAGATGCGAATTTTTAAATGCATTTTTCACGTGTGCCAATGCTAAAAAAGACTCTTAAAAATTAAATAAAAAAGAAACATACATAAAACGAAAAAACCAAAACTACACGATCATAATTGTATAATTCCAGAACTATTTATGTTTTGTCCAAATACCTTGCGTAAAATGTATCAAATACTGAAATTAAAACTACAATAATGTTAAATCTATAACGAGAAACTATTTTTTTGTTTTGATTTCAATTGCATACGATAATGGGCCTATGGATAAGCCTAAGGCAGGGTCATTTGCAGTGTGCGGGCCGAGAGATACCTCGTTTGATCTAAACCTTTAAGATTCAGATTCTACATTTAATTGTATCAAATACATGTCGTTTACACGGGCGGACAGCATGAAAGATATAAATATAATAAAAAATACAAAAATGTATGAGTTGAAATGATTCTCTTTAGAGACCAATTCGCTCATTAAACCCGTTTTTCTAGGCCTTAATGCCACCCAATCGATCTCTCTCTGAGAGATCCCGCTCGAGAATCTTAACTTATATACAGTTTTATTTTCGAAAGGTACACCATGTATATATATATATATATATATCGATTATTTTTGGAAGTAAAATAGACTTGAAAATCGTTTACAAATCGCGAATAAATAAGGTTTATATAAATATGCATATATACGTACGCTAAAAACGAGGACAAATATTGCGTCTAAAGAACATTCAACTTACGAAAGAGACAAAACTACTTTGATTTCATTGTAGTTAGAGGTTTGCGGGGCGCTGATTGTCGCTGGCGCGCCAGGAATGTTTGTCCGGAGCCCATTAAAAGGGCCAGTTTCGAGTCAACAGCATCGCGCTGAGCATTAACGCCCAGTCTATAGAAAGCGCTGGCCATTAACTGCTCCTCCATGCCGCTCATTTTAGTTTTCGATTCCTCCTCAATGACATCGACGCTCTTTTCCAAATTGTTTGCCTCCATAACTGCAAGTTGAGGGCGTATTTTATAAAAAATTTAAATATATATATGTATTCAAATGATTTAAACAAACCACTGGCTATGCGCGGATCTATATTTTTGATAACTTCCTTGGCTCTTTCGATGCATTTGCGGTACTTGACTTCGTAGGCCATTAGTTCCTGTTCCCGTGTGGCCAAAGTTGACTCCAGCTGAGTTATTTTGCACTGCATTGTTGAGTTTTGAGTGGCTGATTCCTCAATTTGAAGTGCTGCAAAATATTAGATAAACAATTAATTTTATATTATATGTAAATTAAATATTTGAGACTTACTTTTCTGCTCATTAAGCTCCATTAGCTGCTTGATTTGTTTGCTGAATTCATTTCTGTGGCATAGAATATCAAATTTAGTTTTAAATTAATGCAAAAGTATAGTTTAGAGTACTCACTCCTTCAGTATAGGATCATCGCTTTGCGAGGCATGCGATAGAGAGAGTATCCGCTCGTTGGCTGTCTTTAATTGTTCACGCAAATGCTCGCAGCGTTTATTTGCATCGTCCAGCAGTTGCTGTGAATTAACAAAACCATTTTTAATATATCAAAACTTAAAACTGACTTTCTAGAAAAACAACGTAGCTTTCATTGAAAAACTCTTTCAAGGTGTCGACTTTTTCTATGGAAGATTTATGCTAAATAGTGCATAGTCTATAAGATTTGGCTCGCATTTAAGACGCATTATAAAACTGATTGCTATCAGGATTGGACAAATCATTATCGAAAAGCAAATAAGTTGTTTCCACAAGAACTTAATTTCCGACCGATTATTCCTAAGGCAGCTATGTGTTCTTATTCGACGGCTTCTGAAATTTAGAAGAGCCTACAACAAAATGACGAGCCTAAGCAAAGCTCATGACGATAGCGTTCAAACTGAGAGACAAGATGGGCAAACATGACTATATAAACTCGGCTGTTGATGCGGATCACTAATTCATATACCTTAGCGTCTGAGACGTTGACTTCGATAGACTTATGCAAAATTAAAGTTAACTTACCGCCAAGGCTGTTTGGCCACCTTGACCCTCGCGCAGGGCCTTGTTCTCCGCCTCCAGACGCTGCATTTTGTCCATCATAGCTGGCGGCTGTAGTTCCCGCGACATTGTTGTGCCGGTCAAGCTGCCAGAATTCGTAGACAACTGGCCGCATTTCAGTTCATCGAAGGCCTCGCGCAGATTGTCGCGCTCCTTGAGTAAATTATCTTTTTCACGTTGCAGCGCCAACGTCTTGCTCTCCAAGTTCTTGTTGTCAAACTCAAGCTTGACATTTTTGCTGCTCTCATTGTCCAGTTGGGTGTGTAGATCTTGTATCTCCTTTTTGAAGAGCTCAACTTGTCCCTTTGTGTTGGCATAACGTTTGGCATCCTCTTCGAACTGTGCATTCTGCTGCACGTAGTCAGCGCTGCGCTCCTCAAGCATTTTGACGTGCTTCTTAAGATCATTGTACTCCTCAAGCTTCTTCTTGTATGTTTCCAGCTGGGCTTCGCATACCTTTAGCTTATCTGTCGATTCACGCAGCACATCCACCTCATCCTTCAAAGCGGTCAGCTCTGCGGTGCTTTTCTGTGAAAAGTAATAAAGCATAAGTTTGTGCTATGGCTGAAAGTTTGGGCACCTACCATTAGCTCATCTATGCGCTGCTGCATGTGCAACAGGTCCGTCTCCTGCTGCTGTGCCTTAATCTTCAAGTCCTCGCGAGCTCCCTCCGACTGCAACAGCTCCTCCTTAACCAATTCTAGTTGACGTCTAAAGAAAGTCAAATTATTTATAATTTTTACAACTAGCTTAAAATTATTTAAGTGCCCACCTTAACTCATTATAGCGCACGGAGCCAGCCTGTATGGGGCCTAGTGAGACGCCATCGTCGCCAATGGTATTGTGTTCCAGCCGTGCGAATTCCTGCTGTAATTTTTGCAACTCCTGCTGTAAATTGGTTTTCTCGTCGATAAGCAGCAGCATTTTCTTTTCAGTTTCAAAACACTTTTGGGCCATGGCATCGCGCTCCTCCAGCGCCTTTGCATTGCCGTCGAGCATGCCGCTCAAGGAGTTGCGCGACAACGAGCTGACCACGCCGCCCTCCGTGGTCTGGCGTGTCGAGGATTCGAGCTCTTGTAGTGCACGCATTATGTTCGCCTGCAGCTCCTCCTCCAGGCACATAATCTCGCATATATATGACTGCTTCTTGGCGCAGTTAACAGCACAGCCGAGGACCAGCTGCAGCAGGCGCTCCAATTCACTGAGATCGCACTTCTCAGCTATCGCCTGCACATCCGGCTTCACAAAATCGTGCTGCAGCGTATAATTTAACACATCACTATAGTATTCGTAGACGCCCTCGACCACTTTTTTCAGATTACTCATACGCAAACGCCAATTACCGCCGACAGCGCTTGATTTAATTTTCGACAGCCACGAATTGGTAAATGATTCTGGTGCAAATTGATTTAATGCCTGCGCTAGAGCAACGCCATCGGCCAGCTCCTCGGCATTTGCATGTGGCGCATTTAGATTGAGCGTTTTGAACCACTCTAATAGACTATAATACATTCCGTTCTGTGTGGACATCGTACAGTTTGAAAATGATATGATAAAACCAAACAGCGAAACGTAGAAATTTTCACAGAAAAAATAACACAGCTGTTGCAGCGTAAACAAAACAGCTGCACTGGCGATTAAACGATTAATTATTAAAACATACCGATATGCTATCGAGCAATCGATAAATATGTGAGCGGCATTCCTACAGGTATCTTACAGTTAAATGTTAATAAAATTCGTTTCAACTTAATATTAAATTTAAAATAAGCCTACTATTTACATGTATGATGCATTATGTCATTCAAATTTATTGTTGCTTTAATTATTTGTAACATTAAAATCAATAGCAAGTGTTGTTCCGTTGTCGCTATTAATGCATTTCTCCACCCATTTAAGCTTATCATCATGCTCCTTTATTTTATCTAACGGAGTCCAGCTTAAATCATATTCGAGTCTATAGCTGCCCTTATATGTTTGGTCCACAGAATGATTCCATTCCTGCAATAAATTATTTAAATAAAGGCAATTTTTTGAGTACAAAATGACTAATACTTCTGGTGACAGCATGCTAAAATAGTTCTGGCCAGTGGCCCTTTGGTAAAGATGATAGATATGGCCGGGTTTCTTGGCAAAATTGCAAGCAGCGCTGTGTAGTGTTCGACTCTCATTGGACTCCTTGAGTATGTTCATAGCTTGTGCTTGCAGCATTTTTATCTAAGCGAAAATTTACAGCGTTAGAGCACAGATCGTTTGTTTGGCAGATTAAGGCTTACCTGGTCCAGTATAACAACCAATTTCTGGCTGGTGCTGTGCTTAAGCTGCTTATCCGCCGTTTGTATTTGCTGCGCTAGATTAATTATATCAGTTTCATCGTGCTGCGAGACACGCATAGGATCCAATTGAAATTGGGGGTTACGCTCCACCAATTGAGCTGCGTTTGAAACCAAGATTATGTCTTAATAATGTTTACAACTTTGCTTATCTACGCAGCTGTACATACATACTTACATACATATTTACAAACATACATGCACCCAAAATACACGCAAGCCTATTTATGTCTATTGAAATTGATCCCCATTGTAATTTACTTACCTTTCTTGACTGCAGATTCATAAGTTAACTGTGTGTCCATTGTAGAACTCCTTTTCATTACACGTGCATTGAGAAAGTTTATAAATGAATTAAACGCAGACCGCAAAATAGTACGTGTTTACTACGAAATTTACACAAACAAACAATAGCATGTGTTTCGTGCGATATCTATCGATACCAATTCGCTGTAATCGACTATTAATTACTACGCGCCCGCTGACTCGACATTGAAACATTCTAAATAATACAGTGGTGGCTATAAACATGGAATGTTTGGTTGTAACATTTATTAAAATTTGCGCGGTTCTCAAATAATAAACAGATCCCAGGCGTCTTATGCATTGAAAATAAAATATATTGTTATATATAACTCTTTGCTTATTTCGAACTATTAAGTAAGAAAGTAAATGCATTTCATCTATAATACATAAAATGCTATAACTAAAAATGAACTTTTAACAAACATTTATAAACATTTAAGTTATCCAAGTAACTGGAGTCAGTTAAAGACAACATCCCGATTTGATAACCAGGGTAAGGCTTGGACGTGGCTTAAGCCAGCGTTATATATTTCCCTCTATATGAAGTAGTAATCGGCAAGATATTAAATCCTAAACTAGATCGATGGTATTTATAGCCTTGCTATTCATAATATAAATATTTTTAAAGTTGCAGCTCAGCTGTTTCTGACTTTTTGTCCTGGTTGTTTACATAAGTCTGTAAAAATCATAATTGGTATATAAATTAAAGGAAGGTTCATAAAATGATTAAATTATTTTACTTACATGCTGTGCTATTTTCAGAAGATGTTCAAATGTTGTTTTCCCGGTCTGCATAACCATGCCGTAGAAAACATTACTCTTGGAGGCTGTCAAGAGTTCATAAGGTGCACCAAACTCCACAACATGTCCCGCGTCCAAAACCAAAACCTTATCCGAATCCATTATCGTGTGTAGCCTGTGGGCTATTGTAAGTACGGTGCATTCTTTAAACTTATTTCTAATAGTCGTCTGAATAAGTGCATCAGTTTGTGGATCCACATTGGCGGTGGCCTCGTCCATGACCAGGATGCGATTCTCGCGTAAAATGGCGCGTGCCAGGCACACCAATTGACGTTGACCCACGCTGAAATTGGATCCACCCTCGGTAATGTTACTCTGGAGACCCATGGGCAACTCGCTGATCTCTTCCTTAAGATGCACCTGTAAGTTAATGTAAAGATAAGTTGACTTTGTTTGTTATTAAGAAATGCAACATGCTCCTACCTCCTCCAAAGCTTGCCACAGTTTGTCGTCAGGATATTGCTCAAATGGATCCAAATTATAACGTACTGTACCGGAGAACAAAACCGGCTCCTGAGGTATTATAGAAATTTTACTGCGCAAATCATGTAGGCCCATCTGCTCCGTATCCCGCTCATCGATCACTATGGAGCCATCGTTATAGGACAGGCGAAAAAGGGCATTGATGAGCGAGGATTTGCCTGCGCCCGTGCGGCCCACGATGCCCACCTTCTCGCATGGTTCGATAATGAAATTCAGGGATTTGAGCACATAGGGCGCCTTGGGATCTGGTTCGTAACGTAAACTCAAATCGTCAGCCACAATTTGACCAGCTTCTGGCCAACTTGGAGGCGGTTTTTTGTCCACGGTCGAAGTAAATTCTCCTTCAGACTTCAGGTTTCTGTACTCAATCACACGTTCCACAGAGGTCATGGAGTTCTCCAGCTCAGCCGACTGCCGCATGCCCCACTGCACCATTCCTGTCATGGACATGGCCTGCGTTATGACCAAGCCAATTTGGCCGGGATTCTCAGGCGGATTCACAAAGTTGTTTAATATTATGATCAAAACATAAATCACACAAAATAGATCCAGATAATAACCAAAGGCACGACTTGTAGTCAGGAATGTGTAGTAGCCAATGGAATGATTGTCCTGGTAATGATCATATTCCGCAATCAGCATCCTTTGTGCCCGCATGGCACGTATTGTGGGCAGTCCATTCAGCGTGGCACCAAAATGCGAGTACATGGGCGAACGGGCAACAGCCTCCAGACGCTTCACATCCCGCGATGTGCTCAGGTAAAAGTTGCGCAGATAATAGAAGCATAGCAGCATGGCCAGCGTATTGATCAAGTACCAAGGATTCGTAATGCAAAGAACGCATATAATGCCAGCCAAGGTGAGGAATATCTGTATGCAATCCAGCATAACAGTGGGCAGCACCTCGTCCACCTGACCCATATCCATGGCGAAACGATTTAAAATCCTACCCGATGGATTTGTGTGAAAGAAATACATGGCCGCATGTGTAATGCTTCGGAACATGGAGTTGTGCAGCTCGGTGGAGGAGTGCATGGCCATGCTGAAGAACAGAAGCGTACGCAATAGAGCGAAAATGATCAGCGCCACATTGATGGACGCAAAGTAGTAGATGTCCAACGTAGATGACGAGTTGCTCTTTACCCTGCCAAATAGAAATAAAATATAAGTTAGCGGTCTATATTAGATTATGTGCATTGCTCAAAATTGTAAACGAAATATTAAAGTTTTGCTATGCTCATGTTTGTTTACAGCTGCTTAACATAACATTGTAATGTACAGAGCTAGTTTAAGGACTTATAAAAACTTTTACGACGCGTTGCGCCGGTTGCCTCTTACGGATTATGATCTCCTATTCTGCTATGTATGTTAACTGCCGCTTAACATCACATAGCAATGTGAAAAGGCAAGCTAAAGTACGAGGACTGTCCCTAACACAACTGTAATCAGAAATTTGTTTTAAAACCAATAACTGCTTATGTGTATAGAAATAAATTTGTCTGCTTTACAATGTTACTTAACATAATAGGAAAAGTAAAAAGGTAATGTAAGTGGAGGGCTACTGTTCTGATAAGACTCTTATACAAACTCAGCAATTAACTGTTAATTAATAAAATAAAAATAAATTTCTTTAAAATTATCTTTCCTACAAGTAATTGTAATCTAACAAGGCACAGTATATTCTGCTCAACTCAAGTATGTTTGATATAGCTCTTATAAATATATCAAGCATTCCTTATATAACTTTAATTACCTCTTATACTTACCAGTAGGACAAAAAGTAGTCACCCCAAGACGCCATCAATTGGGTTCCCAGGCATAGGAACACCACGAGCAGGAACATTAACCAGCCACAGCCGGCTGTAAAGTATTTCTGATACATGCCCCAACCAATTTTATTGGCTGAGCGCGTTTCCTGCACTTCTTTTGGCTTCTCCCGGGCCATTAACGAATCATCCGCACTTGAGCCCATGGAGGAAATGCTGCTGCGACTTTCCACGCTATTTTGGCGGGAATACGAGGTAGAGTTTTCATTGCCATCGCCGGCGGCAGTTAATTCTTTGGTCTTTTCAGTCTCCTCTTGTGGCTGCTGTGCCAGCATTTGGGCAAAATCCTGGCCAGACTTGAGCATATGGTCGTAGGCGCCAATATCCGTCACCTTGCCCTTGTCCATGATCACAATCAGATCCGCCTGCTCCAGGAACTGCAATTGATGTGTGACCAGTATGACCAGCTGATGGCGCAGAAATCCGCGCATGCACTGCTCGAACAGATGCCGGCCAACATGCGTATCCACGGCGCTAAGCGGATCATCGAGTAGATACACATCCGCTTTGCGATAAACAGCACGCGCCAGGCTAATGCGCGCCTTCTGTCCGCCGGACAGCGATGCGCCGCGTTCCCCGACAAGTGTCTTGTCGCCCTGGTCCAACAGCTCGAAGTCACGTTCCAAGGCGCACATCCTGACCACAGTTCGGTATCGTTGCCTGTCCAACGGCAGGCCAAACAGTATATTGTCACGCACACTGGCACAGAAGAGCCAGGGCTCCTGCGAGGCATAGGAGCAGCGTCCGCTTAACTTAACCGTGCCCGACTCCGCGCGCAGCTCACCCAGGATGGCCTGTATCAGACTGGATTTGCCAGCGCCCACGGGCCCAATGACAGCCACCAGCTGCTGTCGCTGTAGCTTCATATTGATGTCATCCAAAACGGGCTCCGTGTGATCCGTATTCCAGCGTGCTCTCAAATTCTTGATCTCAACGCAGACATCCGAGCTGAATTGCTGCTGATTGCCATTTGCTAGGAGCTTCTTACTCTCCGCTGCCTTGTCCTCGTCCTCCTCCTCTGGCAGCATGGCCACATCCGTTTCCTCGCGCAGCATAAACGTTGTTATCCGCCGCAAGGACACCAGCAGCTCAGCCACCTGGGACATGCCACTGGGAAAGAATTTGCTCATGGTACGCCGCAAAATATTGTAGAATCCGGTCACACAAAATGCCTGCACCGCCGTTAGCTGGCCACCGGCTAAAACATAGGCCAACAGGCTGGCAAAGATCGCAAGCCGTCCCAGTGTAATCTCAAACGAGAGCAGGACGCCACGTATATAGTTCACCTTACGTATGACGTTCATCTCGCTGGCACGCGCTTGGGCCACCATCCGCTCAAAGGGCAACTCCCAGGCGTACATCTTGATCACCTGAATCCCTGCAATGATCTCGTTCATCATACGGACGCGACGATCTGTGCGGACTGCCGTTCGCAGTCGCAGGGCCGAGGTCAAGCGGCTCAGATACGTTTGCAGCGGCAGATAGAGCAGGAGTATAGCAATGCCGTAGAAGGAGGCGACGCCAATTTGCTGATACAAAAAATACGAGGCGATCAGCAGCTCCAACGGACCCAGCCACAGGAAATGCATATGGATGAGTGCACGATCAAAGCGGCCCAAATCATTCGACACCAGATTCACCACCTGACCCGTCGTCGTGCCGCCCAGCGCTGTGCGGCTCAGGCGCAAGGCCTTCCGGTAAATGGCACTGCTGACCGCCACCCTCATCTTCATTGCCAGATGCATCATGTGCATCATGAACGGATGGAACAGCAGCACGCTCATCACAATGCACGTCACCAGGCCGGCGCCATAGAGCTGAGCACTCAGACTGCTTCCATTGCCAGTCAAGGTGAACTCTGATATCAGGCCGGCCAGCAGGAGTGGCAAGGTGGCTCTGCAAACGGAAAATATGTCAATTAAAAAACAGCATGAGTTTTTTAGTCGTGATTGACCGACTAGCAGATATCCCGTACCCCAAGCCACACGCTATAAACAACTCGGGTCTTCATGGAGCGATCTTTCTTAATACATTTAAGTCTAATATATTTTTTGTATTTTACTTTTCATCTGCGTGTATATATCAAATATCAATTCTTAGAGGATCGATAGATTTTCAAATTCTAGATCAGGCAAAAGTATCCACAAAACTAAAATATTTATAAACATTTTTTCTTTCTAGCTTCTATTATACCCGAGATACTTAGAAAATCCGGCTGAAAATCGATATCAATCGATAGTACATAAAAGAAGAGTTATCGAACGTTTGAAATCAACATTTTTTGCGTATGGTATTTAAAATCTTGGAACCAAAATTCGCTGCCTCTAGCTTTTAAAGTCTCTGAGATCGAGATACGCTTAGACAGTGGCTGAAAATCGATATTTATCGATAGCACATAACGGAAGAGTTATCGAACGTATAGAATCAACATTTTTTGCGTATGTTATGCAAAATCCTGTACTCGATGGCTGCAGCTTTTAACATCTCGGAGATCAATAGGGAGTCGAACGGACCACGAACGTATATACATAGGATATGTATGTATGGCATGAAAGTTGTCTCTTTCTGCCTCCTACTTCTTCCTTGCCCTTAGAGACTTACCTGAGACCCAGCTCTAATATGGCAACTACAATGCCTGAAATTAGCAATTCCCAGCCAAATACTTTAAGTACGACTCGCAGCATGCTCGCTTTTTTGGCGCCTTTGTGACCTTTGGCCTTGACCTCAGCCTCCCAGGTTTGGTAGAGCTTCTCACCCAACTTTGCCGCCTTATGCTCGTTGAGCACATCATAGAGATCGTTGGGTTCCAATGTTTTTTTGCGGCCCTTAAATAATATGGGCAGGGCAAAGCTGACAAGATAAAGGTTTGAATTATTATAGCCAATTATGTAATATGTTAATATATATTAAATAAAGTTAATATGAACTATAAGATAAAAACTCATAGTAAACACATGTATTATTTACTTTGTATAAGAAAGTATTTACAATTACTTATGCTAAGATCACATAATTATTTTATTTGTGTTTTTAGGAATTGGTTCTTTACATATTTTTTTTTTATGTTTGTAATTAGATTTAAATCAGAAAAAGTGAACACGCAAATGTTGTATAATTACAGGTGATAAAAACAATAATGAATATTATCTTATCTTTGGAAATAGATAGATAGGACATGTCTACTTGACAGCTACAAATTTAAGAGATCATGTTCGGGCATGTAATACAACTTAAAAATTCGCATTGCAAAGATAAAAGATAAATGCATTATGAAATGTGTTACTATTAATGAAGCTATTGAATTTACAAAACTAACAAGTAAGAGGTTCTAGTCGGGAGCTCCCAACTAGGGGATACGCTGAACTCTCTTCTACCCAAACGTAATGGAGATACATATGTATATACATATACTATTATAGAAGCTAAATGTGAATTTTGTTTACCAAAATTGTCAAAAAACAGGATTTCGATATCGATTTTTATCGATTGCTTTGAAACGGGGCAAGTTATCGGATATCGGAAACAAACTCGATCTGAGCGGGCATTAGGAGGACCTACAGCTAAATTTCAATTCTCTAGCTCTTATAGGTTCTGATATCCTTGCGTTCATACATACCGGACAGACGGACGGACGGACAGACAGACGGACAGACAGCTAGATCGACTCGGCTATTGATGCTGATCAAGAATATATATACTTTATGGAGTCAGATATGCTTCCTTCTGCCTGTTACATATATATACATTTTGCACAAATAGCAATATTTACCCTTTTTACCCATTTTCAGGTTATTAAAAGTATTCAAATTTAAAGATCATTCCGTAACTTTCAGACTTACCAGAACATAATAGCGGAGAGGCAGCTAGCCGTCTCTCGCGGATTGGGCGCCAGCTTATCAGCTGTCATCTTTGAAAAGTTTCAATATCTATATAATAATAATATATAATTATTAATTTGTTTACACAAGCCTTTTGTTTAATTCTCAGCGACAACAATTTGAGCTCAGTAATAGAAAACGTTTGCACTGTTGCGCGTATACTCTACAAATAAGGACTATATGGGCTAGTGTAAACGTTTGAAAACGTTTTGCCGCGCTTTACACAAACGTTTATCTCACAAGCTTTAGATACATATGCGCATAACAACAACATATGCGGATGCTCCCTGTAAATTTCATCACAACTAGGAGATACACGACACACATATATACACGCACACACCTTTGCAATTACGCCGGCTTATCGCGGAAAAATAATAAAAAAGAAAAATCTTGCCATTTAATTAATGAAAACAGTTGGACTGCACACAAGTCCTCGGTGCGCAGCTCCAAACGCAACTAAAACTTATTTGCTCTCTGGGAATTTGAGTTAACAGCTGTTCTAACAGCTGTGGCCACTAGCTGGCACAACCGACAGCGTTGCCATACTGTCGCAATTTTAATATATACATAACTATTTATTTACATTACATGAGCATTCATTAGAGTGGACCCGTTAAAGATGCTTCCTAGACAATTTGGTACATATAAAAATTTCAATGTTAAGAAATTCGTAGAAATAAGTTGTTTATTATATTTTCTTTCTATTACTATTTGATTTTCCTGATCCCCAAGATTGCTTAACATATTCTTGAAATTCGTTAATTATTTTTTAAGTACACAAGTAGTTCACATTTATTTTGAAGGCACTGTATTCCTTGCATTTTTACACTTAATATACATAGAAATATATAAACATTAACAATATAATAATCAATGCATAGGCACATACATATAAGTACATATAAAATTAAAGGAATATTGAATTAGAAACTGGAATTGGATGAGTTTATTTACATTCGAAGGACCAGCCTGGGATTTAGGTTCTCAATCCGATAAAATCCCAGATACGTTCAATGTTGCTTGGCTTCACGATGATAATCTGCGGGTTTGTTGAGCTGCTTCGAATGCCTGTAAATAAAAAAAAATATATTATTTAAATTATATAAATATTTTAATAAGTTAATATTTATATACCTTCTTAGCAACCAGCAGCAGATTATCATAGGTTGCTTTGCCGGTCTGCTTGACCATATCATGGAACACCTTGCTCTCTGCGCAGGTTAATAGCTCGTAGGGTGTACCAAACTCAACAACTCTGCCAGCATCCATGACGAGCACCTTGTCGGAATCCATAATCGTATGTAGCCTGTGGGCTATTGTAAGTACGGTGCATTCCTTAAACTTATTCCTAATTGTTGTCTGGATAAGTCCGTCTGTTTGTGGATCCACATTGGCGGTGGCCTCATCCATAACCAGAATACGATTCTCGCGCAAAATGGCACGTGCCAGACACACCAATTGCCGTTGACCCACGCTGAAGTTGGTGCCACCTTCTGTTATTTTACTCTGCAGGCCGCTGGGTAAGTCAGCAACGACATCCTTTAGTTTGACCTCATCCAAGGAAGACCATAACTTTTCATCGCTGTACTCATCGAAGGGATCCAAATTGTAGCGCATTGTGCCAGAGAACAACACCGGCTCCTGAGGTATAATCGATATTTTGCTACGCAAATCATGTAGACCCATTGCTTGCGTATCCCGTTTATCGATCAGTATGGAGCCATCGGTGTAGGAGAGGCGGAACAATGCGTTAATTAGTGAAGATTTGCCAGCGCCCGTGCGTCCTACAATGCCCACCTTCTCACGAGCTTTGATTACGAAATTGAGAGATTTGAGCACATAATCGGATTTGGGATCGGGGAAATAGCGTAGGCTAAGCTCCTCAAAGGCAATCTTGCCATTTTCTGGCCAGCTCTTGGGCGGTTTCTTATCAGCCGGCGCCTCCAAAGCGCCCTCCGGTTCAATATCCTCATACTCGACGACGCGCTCCACGGCGGTCATGGTGTTCTCCAGTTCCGCAGATTGACGCATGCCCCACTGCACCATGCCGGTCATGCCCATTGCCTGAATACAAGATTAAAGATAAGTATAAAATCACATTTTAAAGCAAGTAATCCGTTGAAACCTACCTGCGTTATAGCCAAACCCACTTCGCCGCCATTCGCCGGCGGGAAAATGAAAAAACTGAGCGTAATGATGCCGATGTAGATGACACAGAAACAGTCCAGCCAGTAGCCAAAGGCACGCGATGTGCTAATAAACATGTAAAAGGCCGAGCTATGCAAATTCTGATGATTATCGAATTCGCTGATCAGCACCCGCTGTGCTCCAAAGGCGCGTATCGTGGACAAGCCCGTCAGCGAGGCAGCCGTGTGCGAGTAAATGGGCGATCGAGCTGTGAATTGGATGTTAATTAGATAGAGATATATACAGATGATAAATGCTATTACAGTAATTTCTCGCTAATTTTTTGATCAACTAAAATTTCTAGAAGTTTTAATTTGCGAGCGACCACTGTATTTATAATTAACTTACTAATGGCCTCCAAGCGTTTGATATTGCGTGAAGTTTTCAGATAGAACGTGCGCAGCTGATAGAAAATGATGCCGAGTACGACCGTGGGAACCAAAAACAGCGGATTAACAATGGCTATGACAATGACAATGCCAGCCAGGGCCAGAAAGATTTGTATGACATCCATCATGACGGCAGGCAATATCTCATCCACTTGACCCATGTCCTTGGAGAAACGATTTAAGATACGACCCGACGGATTCGTATTGAAGAAATACATGGCAGCGCGCGTAATACCGCGAAACATGGAATTGTGCAGCTCCGTGGATGCTTTCATGGCCACATTGAAGAATAAAAATGAACGCGCCAAGGTGATGGCAATCGTAGCAATTGTAATCAGGGTAAAGATATAAGTGTCCAGCATTTCAGCATCTACGGACAAACCCAAATCGTGGAGCCAAATCGAGAGACCAGATTCCAGGACATGTGAGACAACTGTTGTGGTGTCATTGGCGGCGGCAGGCGAACCCGATGAATTGGCCAAAAGGGTGCTATTGTCATGCATGCTTTTTAAGCTGCCCTTCTTGGCAACCCTGTAAACAATAAGAAAATATTAAAAAAAAAGCTTTCCTTTTTCAGCATAGCGTACTCACCAATATGACAGAAAATAGTCGCCCAGTGAGGCCATCACTTGTGACAGCACACAGAAGCCCATCATGACAAAGAAGGCAAAGAAACCGCCGCCAGCCTTAAAATATTTGTTATAAAGTCCCAGTCCGATGCGACCTTGTTCCTGTGACTCCTGCACATGCATTTGCGCCGCCGAGGCCTCATCCAGACAGGAATCGGCTAGCGATAGGAGCGACTGTTCGCTGTTGCGTCGCTTATCGCTGGCCGAGCCCGATCTGGAGCGAGAGCGCTCCTCGATGCCATGCTCATCGCGTGACGAATCTGCCAGCATTGAGGCAAAGTCAAGACCCGATTCGCGCAGCGATTCGTATGTGCCCACAGCGCTTACTTGACCCTTTTCCAGGATCACAATTTGATCGGCATGCTGCAGGAATTGCAGCTGATGCGTAACAAGGATTACAATACGATCCCGCAAATAGCCGCGCATGCATTTCTCGAACAGATGTCGTGCCACATGTGTGTCCACGGCGCTGAGCGGATCATCGAGCAGATAAATTGCCGTCTGGCGATAAACAGCGCGCGCCAAGCTGATGCGCGCCTTCTGTCCTCCCGATAAAGACGCACCCCGCTCGCCCACAATTGTCTTGTCGCCGTATGGCAACAGCTCAAAGTCACGCTCCAGGGCACAGTTTTTCACCACCTGTAAGTAGCGACGTTTATCCATGGCCTGGCCAAAGAGTATATTCTGACGAACAGTGCCAGTGAAGAGCCAGGGTTCCTGAGATGCATATGAGAAGCTTCCATTTACACGGATCTCGCCAGATTCAGCACGCAGCTCGCCCAGTATAGCCTGAATCAGGCTGGACTTGCCGGCGCCCGTACGTCCCACAATGCCAAGCATGGTGCCAGGTTGGACGCGCAAATTGACGCCATTGAGAGTGTAATCCGGTGAGCTGGTATCCCATTTGGCTTTTAATGCAGTTATGGATATTTGGGCTTCGGAGAGCACGGCGTTTTCATTGATGTGCGGCAGCATTGGTGGCGTTAGCAGCTTCTCCTTGGCATCCTCATGCTCCTGCTCCAGTTTTGAGTGCACTGTAGTCTGATTACTTCCTGGCGAGACTAGGGGTAGTTCCAGGGATTTATCAACGACATCCGTCTCTTCGTACAACATGAACTTTTGCACACGCTTTATAGAAATTAATGCCTCGGCCATTTGCGAAATGCCTTGGGGAAAGAAGACGGTCATGGTGGTGCGCAGTATATTATAATAGGCCGTGATCACAAAGGCCACTTCGGGCGTCAGAAATGTACCCAAGAGTACGTAGCCCACCAGGCTTAGAAAGATGGAAACGCGTGTCAAGAATATTATAAATGATAACAATATGCCTCTTATATAGGAGACATGTCGTATGGCATTAATTTCCTTTTTGCGGGCAAACGCAACCATTTGCTCAAAGGGCAGCTCCCAGGCATACATCTTGATCACCTGAATGCCAGCAATAATCTCGTTCATCATCCTAACGCGCTCGTCCGTCCGCAAAGCTGTGCGCATCCTTAGCACCGAAGTCTTCTTGCCAAGCCAGGCCTGCATCGGTATGAAGAGCAGCATAAAAGCGACACCAAACACAGCCGCAATTCCAATCTGCAAGAGATTTACAAAAGTTATTTTCGGACTGCCAAATATTGAATGCATTCCACACTTACCTCCAGGTACATAAGGTATGTTATAAACAGCGTCTCCAGAGGTCCCACCCACAGGTAATGCACAAAAATTGTCGCCAAATCCAAGCGTCCCACGTCGTTAGACATCAGATTAACAATATGCCCAGCTGTGGTATCACCCAGTGCGGTTTTGCTCAGCCGCAACGCCTTGCGATAAATCATGCTGCACATTCCGACGCGCATTTTCATGCCGACGTGCATGGTGCCCAGCATATAGGGATGCATAATGATGACATTCAAGGCGCTGCAAGCAACCACGCCTGCTGCATAATAATAGGCAGCCTCTATTGTCTCCGAGCCGTACGTATAGTAGGATATCAGCTTGAGCAGGAACAGCGGCTGCAACGTGCGCAGACCCAGTTCCAGCATGAAGAGCACCAGACCCAGCATGCCAAAGTGCAATCCAAAAACACGCACGAGAGCACACAGAAGGCTCGGCTCCTTCTTGGAGTTCAGTTGCTTTTTCTGCAACTCCCGCTCCCAGGCGGCGCATAAATCATTTCCAAGCGTTTCTAAAAAATACAAGGAGATTATTTTATAAAGATGGAAAATTTTGTAAATAAAATGCATAATCAACAAGCACAGTGCATCAAATTTCGCAATATTATGGGTTAATGACAGCCACATAACATAAAGCTCTGTTTGCAAGGATCGCAAATAAGATTATAACATCATTGCCGGGCCAAATCTTATCAACACGAACAATTACAAAATGTTCCTCAAGCAAACAATACCCCAAGTCAATGACCGAATTTACACATGTGCCTTCATTTTTAAAGACTGATAAGTTTGGATTTGCCAATGCATTTTAATTGTTTTAAATGGGATTCGACTCATGACAGTGGTCGCTCTCCAAGAAGAACTCATGGGATCTGATTCTGGTTTGCCCCAGTTAAACTAAAATTTATAAAACTAATGCATATTGTATATATAATAATACTACTATTTAGTGAGGACTTTACAAAGTCAACATTAGAAGTTTAAACATGTTAAAAACAAATTTAAAAGACATTTGCTCATATATAAGAATATAATTTCTTATTTCTGGACAATTCCATATTTCTAAAAGTTAAAATCTCCGACTGATCACTGTATTTCAATTGATTTTGTTTGTATATATTGAATGAAATCAATTGTATTGAATATACATAGCATTGAATATGAATATGTTTATGTAAGTCAATCATGTGACATTATTATACATAAATATAAGCATGTATATTTACAGAATTGTTCCGTGCTGTGACTCACTAAGGGATACATACATACATACATATGTATATGGAAGTTGAGTAATTTTTGCTTTCATTATATGGCGAAATATGGTTCATGTGGCGATAATAGAAAACAGACCAATTACACGAAAATATACATACATATGTATCTTAGATATTCTAAATGGCATAGCTTTAATATCGAAGTGATGTATTTGCATTAATATCTATTTAAAAGGGATTAGATAAATGTACCTGACTTGTGTGACTTCAATGCCTTGAAGAGATCTTCAGTTTCCAGCGTTTTTTTACGTCCCTTTAGGAACGTGGGCATGGTGTACCTAAATGCATATTGTATGTATAACTATAAAAAAAAAATTACTGATAAAAAATGTATAATTACATACCAGAAACATGCTGCCGATATAAAATTGGCACGCTCCCGTGGATTTTCCGGCAAGTCTGCAGTTTTAATAGACTGCATTTTGTACGTTTAAGCTGAAAAACTACGTAATGCATAAAGTGTTTTATAGAGAAAATTGCAGAAAACTATGACATTGTTTTTTTTTTGCGAATTGCTAATTACTATTGCGATCGCATTGATTGATTTACTCTGATTGTACGTAATTACACAGCAAAATGTATGTTCAAATGTATATGTACATACATATATGCATATGTACATATATGTACATGAGTTTGTGTGTGTATAACCCTTTTGTATTATTTAATTTGGCAAAATTATGCGAAAAGCTCGCCCCTGAAATATATAATCAGATAAAACATTTTGCTGACACCTGTAACATGCACATGCATGTCTGTAACTGTAATTCAACAAAGCACATGTATTGCAGCAATTTTGTCTGCAAAGCTCAGAGATCAATTGTGCAGCGTTTTAATCTCACGATACCGCAGATTTCATTTGTGTGTATGCGTGAGCTTAACTAAATACAACTACCTGACGCGGATGTATACGTGTGTGTAAGCTGGGAGTTCGACTTGACTTTTATGTATGTATGTTTGTGTGCACAATTGTGTGCACGCTATGATTGCCGGCAAATAATGTAAACATTGTTGCAATCTAGCTAACAATTTACGACGGTAACAAAGTGTACATATGCGAGTGCGAATGCATACAGGTAATGTATGTAAGTACATTTAAACAAAAAATGCACATATACATGCAAACTTACATCAATGCAGTTCTAAAATTATAATTATTCATGTTTGTCTTTAAAGACTGCAAGTGTGAAGATTAACATAAAAACCAAACACATTTGCATGTATATTTTTCTGTAAACAAATCTATTTGTATGATTATAAACATAGACGCATGCACACAAGCACAACTACACGCGAATAGCAAACTCCAACGCAAGTCTGCATTATGAAAAGTCACTGACACATACATACATATGTACATTCATCGTTATATACATTCTTGTACCAGACCACGCGGGCGCGCGTTGGCAAACTTTGGATTACATATGTACATAACAATTTATTGTCTTCTTTGCTTTATCGTTCTATTTATACGTGTACATACAAACATGCATGTGTATGCGCACTTATCTTATGTCCGTATTTACAGTTAGCTTAAACGGTGCGCCAATATAAAAACTTAGTTCCTGCTCATTCACTAATTCCGATTCTTTATTGTTGTTTTAGATAAAGGCCGATTTTCAATTGTTTTAAATTATCTAATCGCAAAAAATGTATATAGTAAATGTAAACACATTGCAAATTAATATAATTGCTGATTGAAGTGAATCGAAATAAACACAAATACATACGTTTGCTTAAATTGGACTATGCTCAATAAAACTTGAAAATCATTATATTCTGTTTGCTGTTGGGAACCGAAAGGCAATTAACAATTAACGTACGTAGAACAAGCGCGCAACAACAAAAACGAACCGTCTGCCTTAAAGGGCAGCATGCTACTGAAAAACAGCTGGCGGCATTCAGCTCTTTTCAACTGTATTCGCCACCAGTAAATACACGCACACATATGCACCTGCCTATGTACATATGTATGCTCGTATATGTATACATGTACTTACACACGTAAAGTAAATAAACCAACAAGTTTTTATACATACATAAATTATAAATTAGAGTGTATTTAAGAGCATATGGGGGTGTATAAGGCAATCAGATTTTAGAAGTCAAACTCACTATAACAAATTAAAGTATTTTGTTTTTGTAAAAAAAGGTACGGTAACCTATTTTTGAAATTCGCCCCAAAGGAATTTTCATAGCAACGGTTAACCACTAAATAAAAGTACGTTGTAAGAATTCAATAATTTGATTGAAATTTGTAGTTTAGTTAACATTTTATAAGCATAGCACAGCATAAGACTACTTACGCATTTTTAAAATAATGATCAGTCTACCATTAGTTTTGGTGAATTTGTACCACATTTGCGCCTTTTTCTATTGCCCTCAGAATAGATACCTGTAGGCTATGTATGTATGTATGTGTATTAGGAATTAAATCAATAATACTGATTATATCATATCGGATAGACCTTGTTGAAATAAATGCATATGCACTTTATTTAACTATGTAAAACAAGTTGTTATTGGCAACCACCGAAAAAGCCGCCCTCGCAAGCCGGCTACACACCCCGTTTTGTTCTTACCACAGATATAAAAAAGTTAATATACTTATGTACATTTTATTCACCTACAGATTATTCTGTTTGTTTTTGTTTTTATTTTTTTAAATCTTTTAGTTTTATTTTCCTTTTGTGTTCTTCACGTACATCACGTACAGTGAATGCACTCAAATATTTGAAAACTTAGGCGACAAGAGCAGATGCAGTGCTAGACTCGTATTTCCAGTTGGGGGGCAGCACGCTCTTCGTCTTGTAATAGCGAGCGAGGCGGTGAATTCTGGACTCGACCAGAATCAAACGGAACTTGCCGTCCTTATCCTTGCGGCTGCGCTCCAAATGCTTGCGGATGGCCACAGCCTTCTTGATCATGTGATATAGATCCTCGGGGATGTCGGGCTTGAGGCCCACCGATTTCATGATGCGCAGAATTTTGTTGCCATTGACAAAACGCACCTGAGCAACGCCATGCGAATCACGCAGGATAATGCCTGGAGAATGGTTGAAAAGTTAAACACATTAACATAACCTCAAACCGTAAACAAATATAATAATAATACCAATTTTTGAGGGAGTCAGGCCTTTCTTGCCGAGCTTCTTGATCTGCTCCTTTACATCCTCAGCGTTCAGCTTCAACCAGGATGGGACTGTGCGTCTGTAGGGCAGTGCTGATTGGGATATACCCTTGCTGCGAACCAAATCGTATTTGTTAATTAAGCCAGTGAATGACGACAATGAGAAGAAGAAGAGCGAGAGTATTCATTTGCAACATGTGCTTGCCATGGTGGCTAAAAACTCGATTGAAACTAGGGCGTTATATGCAAATACAATATTGCAATTGTGTCAGATACGTTATGGCACGTTAGGAAAACACATTTTACAACAATACTCGCTTATAGATAATATTAAAATCAACTACCCAGGAGCGTGCATACGACCCATGATGTTACTAGCTTAGTTTTTTACACCGAAAAGAAAGTGGAGACTTGTGAAACAACAGTCTACAACTGAACTCTACAAAAATCGCGCAGAGTTGCATTTACATTCGTCAAATAACATAATTGCTCCCTGGTTAACAGCCGCATGTCAACCAGCAACAGACTCGCCACTCGTTATATATGTAGGTATTGCTCACTGAAAAATTTGTTCTAACAATTGTTTATACTTTATTCAGGAAAAAATGCAGCAGGATAAATACAGTAATACGCTGAGTAAGCTGGAAAATGAGGAACTCGAGGTAAGCATTTCATTGTAATGCCAAAGCAGCGATTTTAATGAAAAGCCTCCCTCATATTATAGAACATATCACCGGGCGCTGAAATTTACCAGCAGCTAATGGCGATTTATCTTTATCAAAACAAACTGTGCGTGAGTGTGAATATATTATGGTTTATTATGTTTTAACCGATTGTATACTTGTAGAGCCAATGCAAAATTACTTTGGATGCGTATATCAAATAATCTGAAGGAACAAAACAAAGAATTGGCACAACTAAATCTCTTAAATCTTGCCCTGCAGCACAACAACTATGCAGATTTCTTTAAATATATTAAATATGACTGGTCCGAGAGTAATAAGCTAATCATTGATGATCTTCTAGGTGAGCAAGACCAAATAGATGACCAACAAGTTGACTTACAGATTTGTCTTATTTCAGTTAAACAACGCGAAGAACTGCTCAACCTGACCGCTACAGCATATGTATCCATATACGAGCAGAATCTGATGGAAATGGCCCAGTTGACGCCAGATGAACTGAAAAATGCCTGCTTGGATTGGACGCGCGAACAGGATGGTGATAAGCAAATTTTGCTGCCGAAAATGAAAGAGGCAACTCCGCGTATTGCCAGCGACGATCAGTTGTTAAAATTAACCGAGTTTGTCTCGTTTTTAGAAAACTAAAATATAAAAATGAAATATTTTTATTTTTTGGCATTTTTCATTTGCTAGTCGTTAAATGAGGAGCATTACTGTTTACCGGGCGAGCGGCTCTGTTAACTAAAAGTATCGAGTAGCATCGTTCTTGTCTCGTTGTGTCACTTCATAGAATAAAAAAATTTTGCACGGAAACGAATCGCATTTTCACTGGAAAATCAATCAGAGAAAATATTGAAATTGTGGACATTTTCGAATAGGTTGTAATTAAAAAACTGTACGAAGGCATTTAATAATAACTGTAAACAGTTAAAACGTTATTGGGCCTCCTGTGTATTTCGTGCGGAATAGAAAAAACCGATTTTTTGTACAATTGTGTGTGTGAGAAAAGAAAATGGCAGCAAGCGACAAATCTGTCGATGATTCTCTTTATCCCATTGCGGTATTAATTGATGAATTGAAAAATGAGGATGTGCAGGTTAGTTATTGTTAAGCTAATTAACAAATGTACGCTTTACCCAACTAATGCAAATATGTGCATATATGCATGGCTATGTACACATTTATGCAAAAAAATGCGTCACTGTGAATAGCAAATCGTGTGCGTGAGCGCAGTTCTGGGTATGTGTGTGTGCATAGGTGGAGCTTTAGTCCCTAACTTTAGCAAAATGTTTAAAGGGACGACATATCCGGCTCCGTAGGGTATATACGTATATGTATGTGTGTCTTGTTCAGCATCAACAGCTAAATCGATATAGCTATGTCCGGCAGTGTATTTTAGCATCTAGCTATCTTAATAAAACTATGCATATACATATGTCGGCGTCTGGAACACTATATCATATAACTGTCATAAAAAACTATCAGTCGAAATAGTATTTCTGTTTTTAATAATATCTTCAACAAAATGAGCGACATGTTGCTTAAATATATATATTAAAGTAACAATTTTTTAATGAAAAATAGCTATTTTATATTGCATATGACATCTGACATGTTTGCAAGGGTATTCAACATTCGGCGCACCGTATATGAGTACCATGTTTATTTTTTTGTTTGTTTTGTATTTTGTTTAATTAGAGACATGCTAAATTTAATAATTATTTGCCTTTCATAGTTGCGTTTGAACTCGATCAAAAAGCTATCAACAATAGCGCTTGCTTTGGGCGAGGAGCGCACACGCTCCGAGCTGATTCCGTTCCTAACTGAAACCATATACGATGAAGATGAGGTACTCCTAGCGTTGGCCGATCAGTTGGGCAATTTTACAAGTAAGAAAATATGCCCCTTGACCTGAAACAATTTATTATAGATGAACAAATATATTTCTCTTAGGTCTTGTGGGTGGGCCGGAATATGCCATGTACTTGTTGCCGCCCCTGGAGAGCTTGGCCACCGTTGAGGAGACGGTGGTACGTGACAAGGCAGTCGAATCTCTGCGCACTGTCGCTGCGGAGCACAGTGCTCTGGATTTGGAGATACATGTGGTGCCGACGCTGCAGCGTTTAGTTTCCGGTGATTGGTTCACCTCGCGCACCTCGGCCTGTGGTCTTTTCTCCGTGTGCTATCCACGCGTCACACAGCCGGTCAAGGCCGAATTGCGTGCCAATTTCCGTAAATTGTGCCAGGATGAGACGCCCATGGTACGACGCGCCGCAGCCAATAAACTAGGCGAATTCGCTAAGGTGGTGGAGACAGAGTATCTCAAATCGGACTTGATACCGAACTTCGTGCAACTGGCGCAGGACGATCAGGACTCTGTGCGACTGTTAGCTGTGGAGGCGTGCGTCAGCATTGCTCAATTGCTGCCACAGGACGATGTTGAACATGTTAGTAAATCAGCCGGGCACCTTTTGGGCATATATCTCATATATGCTCTTCTCTTACTATTTCCAGCTGGTGTTACCCACGCTGCGTCAGTGCGCAAGCGATTCATCGTGGCGCGTGCGTTACATGGTCGCCGAGAAGTTTGTCGATCTACAGAAGGCTGTAGGTCCCGAGATCACACGTGTTGATCTCGTGCCCGCTTTTCAATATCTGCTCAAAGATGCCGAAGCTGAGGTGCGCGCCGCGGTCGCCACCAAAGTCAAGGACTTTTGTGCCAGCCTGGATAAGGCAAATCAGGTGCAAATCATTTTGAGCTCCATTTTGCCCTATGTGCGCGATTTGGTTTCCGATCCCAATCCACATGTCAAATCAGCTCTGGCCTCTGTTATTATGGGCCTGAGTCCCATGCTTGGCGCTTATCAAACAGTCGAACAACTGCTGCCCCTGTTTCTCATACAGCTAAAGGATGAGTGCCCGGAAGTGCGTCTTAATATCATCTCAAATTTGGATTGCGTCAACGATGTCATTGGCATTCAGCAGCTATCGCAGGTAAATAGGAAATTCTGTCTTAAATTTAAGAGTATA
The DNA here is from genome assembly GCA_035045725.1 of Drosophila ezoana. NCBI lineage: Eukaryota > Metazoa > Arthropoda > Insecta > Diptera > Drosophilidae > Drosophila > Drosophila ezoana. The sequence goes on along the minus strand of JAWNOU010000005.1, from coordinate 2,335,614 downwards.
AAGTATTGTACTATTTGATATACTCAACAGTCCCTACTTCCCGCCATTGTTGAGTTGGCCGAGGATTCCAAGTGGCGCGTACGCCTCGCAATCATTGAGTACATGCCCGCGTTGGCTGGTCAGCTGGGTCAGGAGTTCTTCGATCAGAAACTGCGTGGTCTCTGCATGGGCTGGCTAAATGATCATGTTTATGCCATTCGTGAGGCAGCCACATTAAATATGAAGAAACTCGTTGAACAGTTTGGTGCACCTTGGGCCGAGCAGGCCATTATTCCAATGATATTAGTCATGTCACGCAACAAGAACTATTTGCACAGTAAGGACACTGATTAGATAAAAAATAAGTATACAATTATTTAAATTATATATATCTTTTAGGAATGACCTGCCTTTTCTGTCTGAATGTTTTGGCCGAGGTTTGCGGAACGGAAATAACCACAAAACTGTTGCTGCCGACAGTTTTGCTGCTCGCTGCCGATCCAGTAGCCAATGTGCGCTTCAATGTGGCCAAAACATTGCAGAAGATTTCGCCGTTCCTGGAGGCGAGCGTTATTGATGCGCAAGTGAAACCAACGCTGGACAAACTGAATGCTGATGCCGATGTAGATGTTAAGCATTTCGCTGCACAGGCAATTGCTGGAATAGCAGCTGGTAAGCATAGCCCAAGGGGTCCAAGATATAATAAACACGCAGTTAAAACACGTTACGCCAGCACAGCTCCAGCACAGATAGAATAACTTTTACATATGCTGCAAGTATAATCTATATATCGAACCCTTAGAAATGGAACTGAATGTCTTTAGAACCTCTGTGCCGCCCTGCATGGGCCTGAAACTTGAGGCGGCCCTGGCCTCTAAGCTGGTCGTTGAGCCGCCGCCCATGTCCGCTGCGGCTGAGGCTGTTGGCGTTGTCCTCGAGCTGAATACTAATACCGAGAATAATGACATCGTCGCTGGGGGGGAGCAGCAACTGAAGAGTGTTTCGGAATGTTAGAGGATGAGTAGCCAAACCAGAATACCAAATGTGTGAACACCTCGTGTGCGCGCGTGTGTGTGTGTGTGTGTGCGTAGCCAGTGCTGTATTTAATTCGCAAATTGGACCAAGCATAAACCCCATGTAATTCCCAGTGTCTCAAAATTTGTCCATGTCGAATAAATTGTGTGCGTTACTGCAAGAAGAAAAAAAAAATAGAAAAAGAAAGAAAGAAACCTTAAATATAAACCAAATTATTAACTAATTCTTGTTCCATAATTTTTCTCTGTCTCTTTCCCGGTTTCACAAACACGTCTCCACATGTCGAATGTTTATTCACTCTAATAAAATATTTATTACAGCGTAATCAACTTGTATACTTTTTTATTCTATTTTTAAAATGTATGTTTTTCACACACGCTGGCAACAAAAATATAATTATTGTGTAGCAACAACACTTAAAAACGGAAACTTGTAGTTAAAATCAGATGAAAATCCTTACGTAGAACTGGAGCCGCCAAACTGCGAGAGATGATCAACAAAGAAAACAACACAACAAAACCCCGGAGCCTACATATTTAACATTTTCAAAATGCATAAGTCAAGCAAAAGGAGCAGAAGCCACAAACGCTCGACACATGAGAATATATTACTTACATACTTATTAAATACCTAATTTAACACATAAGCATAACTTCATTATTAAAACAAACAAAAATGTGTAGACTTTGAAAACGAAAATGTATTGGTTAATCGCATGTAAATGCAAAATAAAATTTATTGTAAAAGAATTTTGACTAGCTTTTTCCTTTAAGGGTTGCTCTTTATAATTTATCCTGAAATCTTAATCGACGATAATACCTTGAATATAAAATGTTAAACAGAAGTCGAATCGATTTCAGATTCGAAATGTTGAGATGTTAAACATGATCATTCGGCGCAAATCTACCGTTAGATAGTTCAAAACAGTTTCAAATCCTGGCTAAGGTTATTTTTAGGCAACTATAACTGTAACTTTAATTAAAAGATCCAAGTGGAACGCAGGCTTCTAACATATGATATAAAATACATATTTATTTTCTGGGAGTTTCTGCTTGAACAAGTCGATTGTCATTCCAAAGTTTTTATTTTTGTATGATACTCGTTGAGCCATTTTTATGAAAGTGTGCGTGTGTGTGTGGTGAGCGTGTGCATATTTTGTAGAGAGCGAGCGAACGTGTGGAGAGCAAGAGCGAAAGAGTAAGTGTGTGATCACTGGCGCAGATCAGTTGCGCCCGTCATTGCGTTGCGACGCGTTGTACCTTGACGTACAGGCAGGTTAATGAAGTTTACAAACCCAACGAATTTAGATTCATTGCGCGTTGGTTGCGGAGTGCTTGCCTAATATTTAATATAAATTACATGGCAAATATTATTGAGTGCTATTGATGGTTAAGTAAACGCTGTAAGCACAAACGGGGTGTGTATTTGTGTGCATAAAACGAAAGAGAAAGCCAATAAATAATTTTCTAATTCGCCGCACATTTGTATACAAACACACAGTGAAGTGTGTATGTAAATATATAAATATGTAAACTTGCGCGCGCGTATGTGTACGTGTGTGTGCAAAGGGCACCGTTATGATTTAATTCAGAAAGTGCAGTTAAGGCCCTAACACTTCAATTTATGTTACGGTTATTTATTACATATGTACATATGTATGTACATGTATATCTTTGTATGTTTATTAAAAATTAGTTTTGTTTTTGCCCCCATAAGCGCCATACATCTATTAACTACACGGATATGCTGCAGCGGCTATCGCACTTTGAGCTCAAGTGGCGCGTTTCATTAAAAGGTAAACGCCGCCGACCCCGCCGTTGCTGCCGCTGCCGCTGCCTCAGCTTAGCCGACGCTCTTGAGTGCTGTCTGTCTCCGACAGCTGGTCATAAATGTAAATTGAAGTGCTGTTATTTTGTTTTTTTTTTTATAACGGCACCGGACATATTTATTGTGCAGGTAACACCGTTACAAAAACTTTAACGAGTGCTTGGCGCAGCTTGCTTGACTGCGATTTGCAAATCGGCAAACATGCAAACATACATATGCACATATATACATTGGAATTTCCACTTGCATGTACATATGTACACACATACATACATATGGATATTCTGTACTCCACAGTGCAAGCTCCAATCCTAATTTCTTACCTTGGGGAACCTCCGTTAAACAAGAACTAAACTTTATAAAAAAACAAATTTTAAATTGTTCGCTTAAAAGTGCGTTCACTGTGCATATATATTTATGCCCATATCACTATCTTATCACGAACCCCATATGAAACGTTAGAATTTAATTAGATTTATTCGATGGGAATTATTTTATGGATTATCGCTCAGTTATTACTAATCAGTGCAGTCGACTGGAAGTGGTCGAGTGTTTGAGCGGAACACGAGATATCCCGGAAATAAAATATACAAATATAGAAAACGTTTTTATATAAATTAATACAATCTTTAGAAATGTAAATATTTATCAAAGCCATAAATTAATGTAGTATTCATATTTGCTTTCTTACAGCAGAAATATGCACAAAGCCATTAAAAATAAATCCAGTAAGTAAAATGAAATGAGAAATTGATTCAACACCTTTATCGCACTATACAGAAATGTAATCCTTTCATATTTGTAATTAAATTTATAATGAATATATATTTCTCTTATGAGAAAGTGTTTTATGTTGAAAATATGATAGAATTTGCGGTTACCGAGTAAAATATAATACAAATCAGACATTCATTCCACCTTTTTTTTTGTAATTAAAAAGAAAAAAGGAAAATTCCTGACTATCCAAGCTACCAATTTGTGTATTGTAGTAGATAAACCCGCAATCTTAATTAATATGCCAGCATTGTGAAATTTTATTATCTTTGACCATTTACCTTTCCCACAATCATCAAATATTTACGTAATTAACTAACTTTATTTATTTTTTTGCTTTTGTACTACTTCTTCAGGGTTATTGTGTGGCCTCAAAACCTCCAGGGCAGATTTAACTACAGCTAAATTCATATTGTACTACGGGTTTGTATGCATTTGTTAACCTTTTGCTATCCAGCCAGGCCAACATATAATTTGTTTTTATTATCAGACCCAGCGTAGCTGATAGCGATATCTACGATCTGCATGACTCCAAGAACTTGCTGGAAGATGAGAATTTGGATTTGAGCAAAAATACGGTACTATATTTGCATGGCTATCTGGAGGATCCGGATGTGGAGAGCATACATGTTATTGCCGAGGCATATTTGGAGCGTAATGATACAAATCTAATTGTACTGGACTGGGGCGAGCTGGCGGACGGTAACTACATATTCGATGCGGTGGTCAATGCCAAACAGTTGGGACCAGAGCTGGCGAAAGTTTTGCTGGACATGTTCGAGCATGGTTTGGACATAGAGAAATTCCATATTGTGGGCCACTCGCTGGGCGGTCAGATGGCGGGGATTATAGGTCGCGAGATTTTCAAACGCACCAAAGGAGTCATGAAAATAAAAAGGTGAGCTCTACGAGCTAAATAGGTTTTATCTTAATTAATATGTCATCATACTTTCCTAGAATAACCGGCTTGGATCCGGCATTTCCGCTTTTCTACCTAACCGCTGGCTTGGGCACCCATCTAAACAAACATGATGCGGAATTTGTGGACGTTATACACACAGATGCCTGGCTATATGGAGCGCCGAGCAGCACGGGCACAGCTGACTTTTGGCCAAATGGTGGCAAAACATTGCAGCCGGGCTGTCCGAAACGCAACTATAAAATGCTCAGCGATAATGATTTGTCTAGCCACCGACGCAGTTGGTGGTTCTGGGCTGAGAGCGTATCCGATCGTTTTCCAATTAAATTCGATGCGGTGGCCGCCAAAAGCTGGGACGATTTTAAACAGAAGAAAATTGTTGAATCTGAGCAACCTATATACATGGGTCATAACTGCCCCACAACGTACGTTGAACTGCATATGAATATAGGTTTATATTTTTATTTGAAAATTTCATTTTAGTATTCATGGCGATTTTTACTTACAAACCAATGGCTTAACACCATTTGCACGTGGAAAAGAGGGCATTAACTATGTCGATCCTAAAGAGTTGTTAGGTAATAATAATACCTATGAAATTACACTACCTGCGAAAGTAGACCAATGATATGTGCTTACAAAATATATTTGTATATATAACTCACGAATATGTGTGGATAAAATAAATTGTTGCTTGCTTTTGTTAATTACAAATTTTTATTCATATTTTATAATCCGCATCTTTTGTTTTATTCTTGATTGGGTACTCGCTACTATATATGATTTATATATATAATGGATACTACAGATTATTAAAATATTTGTTTACAATATTTATTTAAGGCATTTTAAAATATATCGATATAGCAATGCAAATAGCTCAGACCTATCGATAACAAATGGAAACAGCCCTCGTTGCGGCACATTGCACATCACTAGTGGCTTGTCGCAGAAATAATAGAAAACATATATTGTGCCGTGATTAAAAACAAACGTTTGTCAAAATGAAAATAAAACTAATTGATTCTGTTGTGCGCAGCTTTAAGGTTGCCAAAATATTTCGCGAAAATACTGACAAAATAAACGCTATTGACTTTGCACCGAACGGAGAGCATCTGATCTCTTGCAGCGAGGACGACCAAATTGTTATATACGATTGTGAGAAGGGTACACAATCGCGCACGGTGAATTCGAAAAAATATGGTGTAGATTTGATACACTTTACGCATGCTAACAACACGGCCATACATAGTTCGACAAAGGTGGATGACACCATACGATATCTGAGTCTGCACGACAACAAATATTTGCGGTACTTTCCCGGTCACACAAAAAAAGTCATCTCGCTATGCATTTCACCAGTGGAGGATACTTTTCTGTCTGGCTCGTTGGACAAAACGCTGCGCCTGTGGGATTTGCGTTCACCGAATTGCCAGGGACTGATGCATCTATCTGGCCGACCCATTGCTGCCTACGATCCCGAGGGCCTCATATTTGCAGCTGGCGTCAATTCGGAAAGCATCAAACTGTACGATCTGCGCTCCTTCGATAAAGGTCCCTTTGTCACGTTCAAGCTCAACCAGGAGAAGGAGTGCGACTGGACGGGCCTGAAGTTCTCGCGTGACGGCAAGACAATATTGATCAGCACAAATGGTTCGGTTATACGGCTTGTGGACGCCTTCCATGGCACACCGCTGCAAACATTCACAGGCTATCCGAACAACAAGGGCATTGCCATTGAGGCAAGCTTCAGCCCGGACTCGCAGTTCATCTTCTCCGGCAGCACCGATGGCCGTGTCCATATATGGAATGCCGACACTGGCAACAAGGTCTCTGTGCTAAATGGTGATCATCCCGGTCCCGTGCAATGTGTACAGTTCAATCCCAAGTACATGATGCTGGCCTCGGCGTGCACAAACATGGCTTTCTGGCTGCCCACGTCTGAGGAAGGTGTTTAACGTATAAGTTTAATTTTTTATATAAATATATTTAAGTAAATAATTACAGCTAAATGTTTATATTTAGAAAATCAACTAAGCTCTTCTGCGCTCCTCTTCTTGCTCCTTGTGTCGATCGTAGGCGGCACGTATGCTGCTCAGCAGTTGGGCCAAATTGTGACCCATTTTGGCGCTGATGCCCAGGAGGTTGGGTTGTTTCAGCTGCTGCTGTAGCTGCTCAAAATTCTCTGCACTGGCTGCCACATCCATTTTATTGGCCACCACCAGTTGCGGCCGTTGCGCCAAACTGCCGCCAAACTTCTCCAGTTCATGCATCAATTGATTATACTGTTCCCACGGATTCGGCGAGCTGGCATCGAGCACAAATAACAACAAGGTGCAGCGCTCAGCATGCTTCAGAAACTGTATGCCCAGGCCTCGGTTGCGATGTGCATCCGGCACCAGGCCAGGCAAATCCGCAATGGTCAGCTGCACGTGATCATCGTATTGCACTGTTCCCAGATGTGGTCGGAGCGTTGTAAAGGCATATGGGGCTACCTTCGGCTTGGCACGCGTCAGCGCATTGAGTAGTGTGCTCTTGCCAGCATTGGGAAAACCGATCAGACCCACTTCGGCCATGCTGCGTAACTCCAAAATGTAGCTGCAATCCTCGCCGGGCGGTCCGTATTCACACACTTTGGGGCTGGTCTCCGTGTCGGTGGTAAAGAAGCGATTACCCTTGCCGCCAGCTCCGCCACGTGCGGCCACAAACATTAGATCAGCATTGGCCAGATCGGCTACAATCAGACCTTCGGCATTGCGGATAACTGTGCCAATTGGCACTTTAATTACCGTATGCTTGGCATTCTTGCCATGGCAATCCTTGGCGCTGCCAACGCCACCTTCGCTGGCGCGCAGCACGCTGTTCACATGATTAAAGTTACGCACATCGTTGGAAGCCTGGAAGATGACATGGCCACCACAGCCACCGTCGCCGCCATCGGGTCCGGCGCGTTCATTGCACCAGAGCTGCAGGAACGAGACGCAGCCGTCTCCCCCTTTGCCGCCAACAGTTCTCACTCTTTTGGCATCCGAAAAGTATTGTGCCTGGTAGATTATTAACGATCAAAAGTTATGTAAACATTTTTTGTAGCTGTGTTTTACCTCTTTGCGCGATGACTTGCCCTTCGTTGGACGCAGCGCAGTTGCTATTTGGCAATAGTTTAAGCAGTTTTTAATTAAAGATTTGTTTATCAGTCGGTTTGATATTGAAAAGAGAGACATGTTGCCATGTTTTCAGTTATGTTTATGCATGGCTATTGGCAGTATTTTTTGCATATGCCGGCAGCAATATATATCGATAAATTTGTTTAATGTTTTCAAAAATACCAGAATGCAATCGACTTAAAGGAATTAAAGTTTCTTATTCACAATAGTGTAGTCGATTTGCTGTTTTGCTGTTTCATCGATAGACAATGCTGTACCGCTGGAGTTTAGTGCGATTCAGAAGAATGTCCATAAAAGCTGCACTCATAGATCTTAGTGGTACTCTCCATGTGGAAGATGATCCAACGCCTAACGCTGTTATGGCGTTGCAAAGGTACTTTAAGCTGTATGATAAATATAAATAATAATAATTTACAACACTTGTCTTGCAGATTGCGCAGCAGCGGCATAACCGTTAAATTTGTAACAAACACCACAAAAGACTCGAAAGCGACACTCTACGACCGGCTAGTCAAAATTGGCTTCCAACTGGAAGTCGCGGAGATTTACAGCTCATTGAGCGCAGCAGTTGCATTTGTTGCAAATGAAAAACTAAATCCCTTCTATTTGCTCACAAATGATGCACGCAGAGATTTTCCCGAAGAGGACCAGAGCCGGCCTCACGATGCGGTCGTCGTAGGCCTGGCGCCCAACGCATTCGATTATGAGCACATGAATAAGGCTTTCAAGTAAGTGAGAGAAATGTGCCTCAGCAGTCGGTCTTTAGGTGTTGGCCTCTTTTCTAACAGTGTGCTGCTGCAGAATAAAACGCACAAACTTGTGGCAGTGCATCAGGGCAAGTATTATAAACGCGCGGATGGTTTGGCCCTGGGACCCGGTTGCTTTGTCAAGGGATTGGAGTACGCGACGGGCAGTACGGCAACGCTTATAGGCAAACCAAATTCCTACTTTTTCCAAAGTGCCCTGCCTGACGGCGTGAGGGCCGAGGAGTGCGTAATGATTGGTGATGTAAAGAAGTGCACATATTAATAATTGGATGATATTTATTTAAGAAATTATTGCGGTTTCCAGGATGCAAATGATGATATTGAGGGCGCCATGCAAGTGGGTATGCAGGGCATACTCGTCCAGACAGGAAAATTCTTGCCGGATGCACTGGCAGCCATCTCACCGCCACCCACGGCTGTGGTACAAAATTTCGCATATGCAGTCGATTGGATATTGTGCAAAAAGCAAGCAAACTAGTCCATTGTTTAATTTGAAAACAGACCAGGCTTTAAAGTAAACAAAATATAACTCTTTTGAGACAAGAAAATAAATTTGGCGTGCTTATAACAGTTTTTTATAACAGTTGAACTGGAGTCGTCACAATAATACAATTGTAACAGTAATAATTAATCGCAAACCCTTATTTTCAATAATTTCGGCAAGATATTTGTAAAAATTGGACCTGAAACAAAGCCCAAAAAATGTCCAATGTCTTTTCCCTCAATTCGCAAACCATGATCTATAATATAGTTAATCAAAGTATCAGGCACAACAATACTCAAACAACATTTTTTCGCCAATTATTAGAAAATTTAAAAATGTTTAATATTATTTATATAAATAAGCAAAAGTTGACTTGAAATGCAGCATATTTGACCGTTCGCAACAGACTACAATATATTTATTGTATATATTGTTGTGTAATATGAATAGTTTTTTGAGTATGCAAATGTGGTATTGAATGCGATTTAGTTCAGCTTTGTCTGGGCAAATTTACTGGCCAATTGAACAATCTCATCGACGCGCTCGTAGTTGCTGCCGGAGGCCTGAGCAGATTCAGGTTTGCCGCCACCCTTGCCGCCCAAGACGGGTGAGACATGCTGCACCCATTCGTTGGCTTTCAGACCCTTTTCCACGGCGCTCTTGGGCACCGAGCACAGGCAAAAGATCTTCTTGGAGTCGGCATCGACGGAAATGAACATGGCCGCAGCGTCAGGCAGTTGAGAACGCACCTGCTTCAGGGCAGCGTCCAGCGCCTTGGTATTGTTATAAGCCTCCAGTTGCTGAACCAAAACATTTGCCTGCGGATTGGCCTCACACAAGGCCTTGGCGCGCTCCACAACCGTAACCGAGACGGCGGCACGTAGCGCACGCTCCTTATCGTCGAGCGTCTTCTTCAGCGACTTGAGCAGATTGCGCATCTCGTCCTTCTTCACATAGGGTATGGTTGCATGCGAGATTTGTTCGGTTAGTTCGACAATTTGCTTCACATACAGCTTGGAATCCTTGCCAGTCTTGTCAGCTTCAATGGTCGCTTGCAGCTTGCTGATTTCCTGTTGAAATGCTTGGGATTTCTTGAGAGCTTTCAGAGCCTCTGGGCCCGTTAGAGCCACAATACGGCGAATGCCCTTGGCTATGGCTTCTTCGCTGCTGATGACAAAGTCCATGATGTGGCCAGAGTTTCTCAGATGGGTGCCGCCACAGAATTCTACAGAAGTTTGCTCACCCGCCTCGGCATCAGGCTGCGACTCGAGCTGATCGACAGGCACGCCAAACGAGATGACACGCACCGGATCCGGGTAGACCTCATCGAAGACCGAGCGCAGGCCGCGTATACGCTTGGCCAACGCCAGCTGTGACTCCTTGGCATAGATGGGCATATTTTTGTACACCATATCGCGAGTCAGTTGCTCTGTTTTGGCGACCTGTTCGATGGTCATGGCCGCCTTGCTGTTAAAATCGAAACGAAGTTTCTCTGGCACCACCAGCGAGCCCTTCTGTTCCGTATCCTTGCCCAGCACCTGCAGCAGGCAGTGATTCAGCGCATGCGTAGCCGAATGATTCTTCATGGTTAGCCAACGACGCTCGGCATCGATATGCAGCTGCACTTCATCGCCAACTGCTAGAGTGCCTTCGACTACGCCAATGTGGAGTATGTAGCCGCCACGATTGTAAACGCGATCCACCAGAAATTCATTTGCCTCATCGTTCAGCTTGACAAGCGCGCCCTGATCATAGATCTGGCCACCGCTCTCCGCATAGAAGTTCGTCTTATCGAGCACAATGCCGGCCTTCTGGCCGCTGCTGATCTCCTGGACAAATTTATTCTCATACCGCAACGCGACAATTTTGCTGGTACACTCGCTGTAATTGTAGGCGGAGTCGCGCTCGCTGGAAACAGCCTCGTATTTGTATTTGAAGGAATCATTAGTGGGCGGCACGCCTTGCTCCTGCAGCTGCGATATGGCATGCACGTCTAGATTGATCTCTTCTATTTTGCTAGCGCCCTTGCCCTGGGAGAGTATATACGAGTTCTGTTTGGCTGCATCGTAGCCAGCCATATCAATCTGCAGCGACTTTTCCTCGGCCATCAGCTGGGTGAGATCCACAGGAAAGCCATATGTATCATATAAACGCCAGGCCACATCGCCGGGTATGGTTGTTTGATTGGCGCCCAGCTTCTCAATGGTGCGATTAAGCAGATTGCGGCCACGTGTTAGCGTCTTTAGGAACTGCAGCTCCTCCTCGTTAATGATGTCCATTATTTGCTGTGGATCCTTTTTGACCTCGGGAAAAGCATCGCCCAGCAATTCGACGACTGTGTTCACCAGAGTGGCAAAGAAACCAGGCTTGGCATTCAGCTTCTCCGTAGCATAGCTGTGCGGGCATGGAAGAAATGTTTAGGAGCGTTTCCTTTATATGTATACATACGTATTTAATTACACTTACCGCACTGCGCGACGAAGAATGCGACGCAGAACGTAGCCGCGGCCCGTATTGTCGGGATTGCCGCCATCGGCCAAGGCTATGGTTATGGTGCGAGCATGATCGGCTAGGACACGATAGGCCATATCAATGCCATCGACATCATCGGCGCCAACACGTCCTTGGTAAGCCGGTGCACCAGTGCCCGCCTGTATGGCATCAAAGAGCGGCATAAACAAATCCGTATCATAGTTGGAGCGTTTATTTTGTATGACCGAAACCAAGCGCTCGAAGCCCATGCCGCAGTCGATGTGCTTTTTGGGCAGCTGTTTGAGGCTGCCATCAGATTCGCGATTGTACTGTATAAACACCAGATTCCAAATCTCTAGGACATCGGGATCATCCTGGTTGACTAGCTCAGGCACGCTGCGTCCGCCAATGCGATCGAAATGCAGCTCGGAGCATGGACCACACGGGCCCGTCTCGCCCATTTCCCAGAAGTTATCCTTCATACTGCCGGGTAATATGTGCTCCGGCTTCAAACCCAAATCCAGCCACATTTGCTTACACTCCAGATCCGGCTCCAGGCCACTGGCAGCATCGCCGCCAAAATAGGTCACATACAAGCGATCCTTGGGCAAATTCAGACGATCCGTAAGGAATTCCCAAGCCCAGGTGCAAATCTCCTTCTTGAAGTAGTCGCCAAACGACCAATTGCCCAACATTTCAAAGAACGTGTGATGGTAAACATCCTTGCCCACATCGTCCAAATCGTTGTGCTTGCCGCCAGCCCGAATGCACTTTTGGGTGTTCGCTACGCGCACCCATTTGGACATCTCACTGTTGGGATCGGCTGTGCCTAGGAAAATGGGCTTAAATTGATTCATGCCGGCGTTGGCAAATAGGAGCGTGGGATCATCCAACGGTATCGTGCTGGAGGAGTGCACATAGATGTGCTGCTTCTCCTTGAAGAAGTTCAGGTAGGTATCGCGCACCTCCTTAGCGGTCAGGAACTTCATGATGTTCTTTTTGTTGATATTAACTGTGGGCGTAAAATTGGAGAACGCAAAACAAAGGTTAGTTTCGGCCAATTGCCACGCGACCAAACTGTCTGTGTGTACGTATATTCAATGCAAATGTGAGAAAGTGCACAAATTTAGTTATAACGTGACATAATTGTACAAAATTCAATTGCAAAACTTTCACAAAACTGTTTATTTTATAATACGTAAACAGTTAAATTTGTATTTGTATTAGTGGAGTATTACTCACGTTTAGAAGAATTAGGTGCAAATACAAAACAATTTCGTCAACCGACTGCAACAACGTGTAAGCCGAACCGATTTCAATGCGGCAAGTTCAACAAAAGAACCAGTTCAACCGGCAGCTAGTGCTGAGCAACATCGGCGAACCTGTGACTGAGGCGCTGTGAAAGACATTTGCTAAATATTTAAAGCAAAAGCCTTCATTCTCAGACCCGACATAAACTCATAGGTCGCTGTTTATATTTTATAGCAACATGCATTTAAATCCCGAATATTTACAAGAGAAAAAACAGTCACACGTCACAAACGGCAGTGTGATTGCATTGTGTGTGTGACTAGTTCACGATTGCAGTCACATCTGAATTAAAATCGAGCCAGTTTTTATGATATTTATCGATGCTTGTCTAATTGGCGGCGAAATACAAAGTCCGTAAATTGGGTCTGCATACAAAATTTACATATATTTATAAGAGAATAACAATTTAATCAGTTAACGTTTTTGTACATTTATTGTTAATAATCCATTCGCTGTGGCATATGCCTTGCCTCCAACTCATGCTCGATTTCCTTCATACGCAACAATAAATTAAAGTTTTGCTTCTCCTCTTTGCCGGTCAGATACATGGTCAAAAATGCCTGTATGATAATTATTGTGCTAAGTGCGGGTATAATGGGACGCGTAAACTTATGATACAGCATTAAAACCTCTCTGGGACTTTCCGTTATTGAAGGCAATCGGTAGGTATAGCATCTGGCCGCAAACATAAATGCAGCAAATGGTGCGAGTATCGTGGGATAGACAACACCTAAAGCTGTTTGGAAGGCGGCACTGCGCACTTGCGTGCATACAGGACACTCGGCTAGAGGATTTAGCAGTAATGGACGCTGTATAAAGAATTTGTGACTCAACATTGTGAATATCGCAGGCACAGCCACAATGGGCAAGTAGCTGGAGAGGCGGCCATTTGCGCCAAGACGCAGACGTGTGCGGTAATGGTTATTAACGTAGGCGCCCGTAGCTGCCGCTAAGACGCTGAGTATGCCGGGAGTATATCGCAATGACCAGCTGTGTACAAACATAAAGAGGGTATCAGTGGTTAGGTAAGCGGCATGAATTGCGTACATACACGTCTCCAAGCTTGTCCCAGGATGTTATGATCTTCCACTGATATCGTAGAGCCTGATCCTCCGTAATGATAACTGCATCGGTTGGCAATTGGTCGGGCTTGGCGCGCGATAAGGCCATACTTTAATTAATAATCAAAACAAAATTCACATCAACGGCACGAGTACGAGTACCAATAGAAAAAAACAGCTGAGCGCCAATGCTGCGGCAGTGTTGTTAAACGTCAACAGCGTCATTCACGTTCAAGCGGGCTGTAAATGTTTGAAAGCTAAGCAATTTTTTTTTTTTTTTTTAATAAATTATAAAAATGCCGCACAAGCGCAAAACACGTTTTCAATATAATCCAAAACAAGTAACGCGTCGCGTGCAGCTTACGACATCAGCGCCCAATGTTTGCGTTAAACCCGACAATGGTTCCCACACAGAGAACATAATGCCTGAACAGCGACCGGTGCAGCAAAGGGCGACTGTTCAGGCAGCTGGCAATAAATTTGCGGTGCCACAATTTAACACAATGATACGCAGCCAGGCAGAGGTAGCCACATTGCAGAAGATGCGCGTTGCTGCAAGTGGAACAGAATTAACGCCACGCAGCAAGGCGGCCATAGCGCCCAAGGTATGCATGGAGATGGCCATCCAAAATCCAGTTTAATAACAAAATCCTTAAATACGTTAGCTTACCCAAAAGATGAACTTTCCACAAGCCCGTACAGTATTCAGGGATTTGATACCAATTAATGTGAACGATTCGCTGCGTGAAATTGAGCGCCCCAGAATAATAAAAGCCAAGGATCCCAGCAAATCGAATATAGCGGAGCCCGTACTCGCCGATTATGTGGAGAAAATTGAGCATGTGCAGCTCTTAATGCCAGAACCGGAGCTAATAATGGAATTTCCAGAGGAAGAATTTGATTTTCTGCGTGCCTATAGAAAAGTCTATCGCTACAAATAACAACAGATTCTTTTAATTAATTAAATTATACATTTAATCATAGCGTATAAATGAAGAATGGATTGTAACAGCGTGTTTTACTTCTAAGTTAGCCAATGAAGTTCATGACAACCAAAAATAGAATTACATGCGCAAATATAAAGTCGGCAAAACCACGTTCCGGCGAGATGCCCGCAAATACGGCCTTATTTTGTGGATTCGCCTGGAGACGCAGACAAACGGCCAGCACAAAGCAGCTCACGGTGCTGATGAAGCCCGACAGAAACGAATTAAAGGGAAATGTGCCCACCAGGCAGCAGTAAACAAATTGTATGATGCCGGTAAGCAGAATGTAGCCCAAATAGATGTCCACCAGCTTTAGCTTTTTCGGCGTGTTCTGCACGTAGTCGTTGTAAAACTTGGATACTACGCTGCTGATTTCAACCATTTTGTTGTTTTAATTTGATGTGTTTTCGGCAATAATTAATTTATTTTGTTATTAAACGAAACGCAGACACGTCACGTAAAACGCCTGGCAACTAGTGTTGCAAGACGCGTTCAAGTTGCACGTTGCGCTGTGAATGGCCAGTAAATGACTGGGACAGAAGCAGCAGACCAAGAGTCTAGGTTTTGTTTTGGTTGTCGACTCGTCATCATTGCTATTTAACAGGTATTTTGTATTAATGTGTGTGGTTTGAAAATATGAATAATATTAAAAATATTCTTTGGAAATGAATATAAAATAACTGTTTAGTATATATATGTTCTAGTGTAATTCAAACTTGTCGGACAGCCTTGCTGCGCGTTCCGTTAATTGTATGTCTGTGTGTGTATGTATTGTGCAATATAAAACAGTTGTGGTTTAGATAGAGTAGCATACATACATATACAAGCAAATATGCATGTATAAGCAACATATGTTTAACGCAAATTTGATTTAATAACGTTTTTCTCAAATAACGTTTGCTATTTGTTCAACAGGAATTCTGCAAAATTCTGCGTTTGCGTCGACATCGTGACCTTCGCTGCGCCACTTTCATTGCCAGTGTCAGCAGCGCATAAATAAAATCAATGGAAGACTTAACCCCATTGACCAACCTTCAACAGGTATGTACAAAATAATTGGCATAGCTTCCATTTAATTTCATTTAAATTTCTTTTATACTTTTCTTACAGTTTTAGTTGAATGTTTTTATGTTTTCTTAACTGCCAACACAAGCAACGCGACCACTGCCCGCATATATCCAATTACAACAATATCTTATCTACAATTTTTATTTGTAAGTGTTTATTGCATGTCATCAACAACAATTTTTGCTTGTGGGTGCTTGTGCAGGGTTCTAATCAACAAATGTGTTTCGTATTTCGAGCTTCTTAGAAATGTGAGAATATGAACGTGTGCTTAGACAGTCCGAGTCTGGGTCTATGTCTGGTCTGGGTCAGGGTCTGTGTCGGGGTGTGTGTCTGGGTCAAATAGTTATTACAGGCACAAATCGAATAGTTCTCATTTCGTGAGCTTCAATTCGACTAAATTATCACTACCTTTCTGTATACTATCTCTCACGCAGCAATACGCTATCATTTTGGGTTTCCTGGAAATTTAATATTAAAATAAAAAGAATATAATGCTTCGATTTCAATTTACCTTACAATAAGTTCAAAACTAATGATAATGATAAAGTGGTTGCTCGCAAAAATAACACTTCGCTTTTTATGGCTATAATTTGTTAAGTAATTCCCTTTCATACATTAAAGGCCCATTTATCAAATATTAATTAAAGCGTCCATTATACGTCGATGTTTTATATATATATCTTAGAGGTTATTTAGTTATGTTTATTATTTTTGCTGGCGAATGCAAAATGTAAATATATATATTATTTAAATATATTTGTAAATTTATGATTTTATTTACAAATCTAATTTGTTATATTCCTAGCTTGTTGTATTTCCATTTGACACAGTTAGATAACTAACCGTGAACAAAGCCGTAAGCAAATAAGAGAATTTTATAATGATTATAAAATGTATTTATTAAGTCATAGTCTACAGACGGCATCAGATAATGTGACAGAAATAAGTTAAATTCCGTATGTTAGATTTGTAACAGTATTTTAAAAACTATTTCTCAAACGAAAGTATTTCTGGGCGTATTTCAGCTCAGATATTGATTTAATTCATCCATTCAATGCAACACAATTTGACAGCCTATATATTGTATGATATATTCATAATTCTTATCGCCTTTGACTTGTTTTCGTGTCTGAGCCTCTGGTAGGGGGCTCCATATGCCCAAATCAAGTGAGTCACTGGCCTCCTCGATTTGATATCGTTTTATGAATAATGCGCATATAAACATATATATTAATTTATATATATATTCATGTAATCTAGTCGAGCTTCCAACTTGCTAGCTAGCCAACTGGCCGCCAATCAAAACAAGTCCAAGTCCAAGGCTTGGAATTCATATCAGTTTTAGTTGCAGTGGCACACGCAAAAAAACTTTCCACTCCTCCGTTATCCCTTATCACGCATTATCCGAGTCCCTACTTCGAATTTCACTTCGCTGTAGAGAAAATAAACTGAGTCAGCGGAAAATTTGCCAGACACAAAAGCGGCGTTTACAGCAGTTCTGTGTTCAGTGTGACTTTAGCTGGCGAAGCGAGCGCATCGACTACCCACATACTCTCACTCTCACTCACGCATACATATACGCAGACACAAATACGCAGTTCAACAGCATTCATTGAGATTTGTATTCTTTTTTTTTTTGGCCTGCTCCCTCAACTGATCTCACAGATCGCAGATCCCGCAAAGCGCAAGCCGAAGATGTCCGAACGACAACCGTTGTTGCTGCAAAGCGACGCCTCCGATTATGAGGGAAATCGCAGCGGAAACGATTTAATCCGGCCACCGGTACGCAGCTCACCGCCGGACAGTACGCTGGTCAATGTGCACAGCGAAGACAGCATCGCAGGTAAGTGCATTGTTTTCTATGCTAGAATGACATGTACTTAAGTAGCATTTGAAATTGTGAAAAATCACAAAGAGAAGATCGCTGTGAAGAAGTAAAAAGAAAGAATAGCTCTAGCTCGAAGTTTCGCCGAAAAATCTATGAAAATGACAAACTTGTACAAGTTCGAAGCCAGGAACTATTAATAGATGTCTAGATATACGAATTGCTTTATATCTTGACCTCCGATTTTAAAAACCATTTTTTTTAGGTAGCTTACTCTTTTTGATTATACTAGTTTTAAAGTATTATATATATTATCATGAGTTAAAATCCGTTTCGATTTGCGAGCCTTCACTGTACTAAAGTAATGAGATTTTGACTAGTTTTCTCGGCTGTTAATGCAGTTCAGAAATTTATATGAGCTCAAGTAGAACGCGTTACACATTTCGTCAGAATGAAATCATACCCTTCGCAAGAGTATAAGGTATACATAAATCATACTTTGGGTACAGCTCATAGTTTCGTCTCTCTTTTGCCCTACTTCGCACCTGTTTACACCGCCCACATGCTAGCGAAATGTCGCAGGAATATGTCAAAGATGACGTCACAACTAACTGAAGAGCACAAAACGTGGGCTGAGGCTCGCAGGTTGCGACGCACAGCTGGTCGCGTTGATCTCAAATTAATATAATTTATAGTCCATATAAAAATATTTTAAATTATTTAGGCGCCACTTGAAGTCAATTTTATCATAGCATAAGCAAATGATTATTTATTTATTTATTTTAATTGATTTGGCTATCACAGTGCACGCTGCAGCCGCTGGCGGTGATGATGAGGACGACCAGAGCAGCCAAACGGGCGAGGAGCACGGCAAATCGATCTATAATCCCACACATCATCGCACACTGGAGCATCCCACATCGAATTTCGATACGTTGGTGCATCTGCTGAAGGGCAACATTGGCACCGGCATATTGGCCATGCCGGAGGCGTTCAAGAACGCGGGCCTCTATGTGGGTCTCTTTGGCACGCTGATAATGGGCGCTATTTGTACGCACTGCATGCACATGTTGGTCAATTGCTCGCATGAGCTATGCCGGCGACTGCAGCAGCCGGCTTTGGACTTTTCGGAGGTGGCCTTCTGCAGCTTTGAGACGGGTCCATTGGGCCTCAGACGTTACTCGCATTTGGCGCGACGTGTTGTCACCACATTTCTGTTCATCACACAGATCGGCTTTTGCTGCGTTTACTTCCTGTTTGTGGCACTAAATATCAAGGATGTGATGGATCATTATTTCAAGCTGGATGTACGCATCTATTTGCTGTTGATGCTGTTGCCCATGGTGCTGTTGAATCTGGTGCGCAACTTAAAGTACCTGACGCCAGTCTCTCTGATTGCGGCTGTGCTGACCGTCGCTGGCTTGGCCATTAGCTTCTCCTATATGCTGCACGATTTGCCTGATACGCATACGGTCAAACCAGTTGCCACCTGGGCCACATTGCCGCTATATTTCGGCACCGCCATCTATGCGTTTGAGGGCATTGGCGTGGTGCTGCCGTTGGAGAATAATATGCGCACACCCGAGGATTTTGGTGGCAGCACAGGTGTCCTTAACACGGGCATGGTCATCGTCGCCTGCCTGTACACCTCCGTTGGTTTCTTTGGTTATTTAAAGTATGGTGAGGGTGTTAAGGGCAGCATTACGCTCAATTTGCCGCAGGGCGATTTGTAAGTATACGATATATTTATGATATTTTATATATTAACATTATTTCAATTTTTACCGTTCACAGTTTATCGCAGCTGGTACGGATTTCCATGGCCGTGGCTATATTTCTGTCCTACACCCTGCAATTCTATGTGCCCGTTAACATGGTGGAGCCGTTTGTGCGCAGCCATTTTGATACCACGCGTGCCAAGGATCTGGCGGCTACGGTGCTACGCACGGTTTTGGTCACATTTACCTGTAAGTCAGCTTCCGCGTATAAAAAGATATTTCTGATCATTCTATTTTTGTATGCGTCTAGAGTCATGTCCGTCTGTTAAGGCATGTCCCTGTATGTTTTATTGAACGCGCCTCGGTCAGGCACTGACAAGTTATACCATCGATTATCGCTTATTACCAATAACTCGCCACGTTGTCCCAATATCGATAAATATCGATTTACAGCTGTGAATTGGTTTGCTCAAAAGCTGCACATGCAAAATTTTGAGACAAAGTAGCCGTGTACTAAAGATCGTAGTTATGTGAACTTATAGATTTCAGTGATAACCCATAAGGTTTCCTTAATATCGATAAAAATCGATTTTACACAAGTGGCAGTGTTGCCAACTGTCGCTTCAAATAAGTAGCTGGTTTCACTGCTTAAAATACCTAAAAACCGCTAAATTCGCCTTATTGAAACAAAAATTCGCAATAAAAAGCATTGCATTTGTCATTTAGATGTCAAATAATGGCAAAATCATCTAAAATACCAGCTTTTTCCAAATGGTCTATGAAAGAAGCCAAACTCAGCTTAAAATTGGCAACAGGTCAATCGCGAGAGCCAAATACTTTGTGCGAAAAAGTGTTTGGAGCATTTCTTCTATATTTCATATCGCTTTTACTACAGAAAATTGCTTCGGTTTGCTCTCAGTGTAATCGGTAAAATATATATGAGTGTGTGTGCTGCACAATTTGGAATTTGTCAAAACTAGTTCGCTTTTTATTCCCTTTTGACTGACAAGTTATGTGAAATAGCCAAATTTTGATGGGAATAACCGAAGTATTGACGCATTTGCATGCATTTTTTTAGGGTTGAGCATCACATATTTCTAATTTTGAAGTGATTTCTTTCTAGTTATATTGGCCGCCGTTATACCCAATCTGGGCTCGATTATCTCGCTTGTTGGTGCCGTCAGCAGCTCCGCTTTGGCGCTCATTGCGCCGCCTATTATAGAGATTATAACATACTATAATGTGGGCTATGGCCGCTATAACTGGATGCTTTGGAAGGATTTTCTAATATTAATCTTTGGGCTGTGCGGTTTCGTTTTTGGCACTTGGGCGAGCTTGGCACAAATTCTGAATCCGAGCATAGATTAAGGGCACCCAGACCTCAGCAGCTCCTCCAATATTTAAAGATCGTGTGCGAATTTACGACGAAGGCTTTACTGTAGTTTTTTTACTACAACTCTACGATAAGTTTTGTTTTTGATTTAGATATTTTTATTTGTGTTTAGTTTGTACGGCTAGTTTGCTTTTGTTGCCCAAGCATCCAAAGACGTTGACGTTAATAGGTGCTTCATTTTGAATCGATTTTGTGTTTGTAATGTTAATACGTTAGTCGATTTTATTTATTTTAATTTAGCGCAAGTAATTCGATTAGTACCAGACAATAATTAGCATTTTCTAGGGCTCTAAATTGTTGTTTTATATATTTCTTTTGTTTTTTATATTGTCTCATGTGAAGTTACTTTTGTTAAGGTAAAGTTATTTCTTTCTGTACATTTTTAATCGAGTATCGCACAATGCCAAAAGTGATTTCGTATAGTATTCCTAAACAATGTTTGTTTAGTTTTAACTGTTTACGGTTTTAGTTTAAGGTCAACGCCGCTCATTCCAATTGCCAATGGCCGCAACAAATTGTGTTTGAAAATATAACTACGTATAGCTTAATTAATTTATGTGTGTGATTTCAGACGACATTATACTCTATACCATTTAGTAGATATATTTATATATATCTAGCGAATATATTATACATACAATAATTATATATATATCTACAGCTACATGTGCTGTGAAATATGCCTAGTTGTGAGGAACATTCTAATATATTGTTCTCGCAGTTCTTGATAATCGCTGGGCACATTTCACACTATATGTTTAGAGTACATATATACATCACAATATATAAGAACATATATGCCAGAGATTTGCTTTTTCAAACTCTGTAATTTATGACAACAACAAAAAAATCTGTAATTTCATTACAATTTTCAAACAGTAACTAAAGACAATAAATAATTGCGTTTAAAGTTTGTAAAAATTCATTACAATGTTTGCCTTTTTCCTTTACAAAGCCTGGACTATGTCCGTACATGGTCTATAATGATAATAAATAGATACGTTTGCGGAATATTGATAACGAACCGCGTCGGGCCCACATTTTGAGCGCTGACCTAAGAACTAAGTTCTAGCTAGTATGGACAGGGACTATCAGTAATCGCATCTGCAATCTACGATTATACGAAAGCGTAAATAATCATTGCTAGAAATATAGTCCAAAATATTTACAGTATGTACTATGTATAGAAAACTGAATAACTCGACATGTCATGCAGCTATGGATTGATCTTTCAGCTGTAGGGTACATATTTTCAGTTTATACATATACATATACATATGTTAAGGTATCAGATTTTAGCTTTTCAATCATATATTTATGTTTATACCCCAAACTCTTACAAAATATCAAAAACAAATGCAAATATCGTTGTTAATATGCTACTAGATATTTAAAAAAAAAATTTTGATCCACGTTCAAAAAAATTAAAAACAAAGCATACTTTTTTAAATTATTCGCAATTGCTGAAAATACTATTATGAAAAAGTTACAATCGATCTTGGTGCAATGCGTGGGTAGCACGTTTGTGCTTATAATTCCCAAGTGCTGATTTGTTGTGGCTCACGTATATAATAGGGGTTGAGCCGCGCGTTTGGTTGTGTTGTTTGGAAGGAGAGCAAGTTAGCACTCCCCTAGACAAGGATGGAACACACAAACGAACGGCTGGGCACAAGACGATGCCGTTCACAAGTTTTTTTTTTATTAATTATTTTATTTTATTTATGTTAGCAAAAAGAAGTGCAACTAGTTTATAGCATAATTATGTTTCCTTTTCTTTTTATAACCCATTTAAATGTTATAATTGTTGTGCGCAAAGTTGTCATTGTCGATCTTAATGAGAGTATATGTTTATATATACATATATAAATATATATTTATATATATTTTCCTGATCAGGTCGTCGACTCCCCGTTTCATTGATAATTAAAAGATCACGCTTAGTTTTGTGTGGTCACATAAAATTTGAATTTATTTGCAATTTATCTGCTCAGAGAAGCCGCTTATTCGCTTGGGCATGGAGAATACCATTGCCAGGAGCTCCATGGAACGCAAGTAGATGTCTTGGGATCGAATCCGGTCTGCTCTTCGCATAATACGGCGGTAGCCGTATTACCCTGGCATACCCAGTAGCGAGTGGGATCCCAGTTGTTGCGGTACCTTGTGGAGCTGGTGCCAGAGCAAGTGGGCTGTCCATTGCCATTGAGATCGCAATCGGCGCCATAGGCGACCGCCACGAACAGGGCCAGGCAGAAAAGAACGAAAGCTTGAGGAATGGAAATGTATATAGATACTTGGCGTAATAAATAGGATACTTTCAATTCTAAATACCAAACTCACCTGCTTTCATATTGGTCAGAGTCAGACAAGTGAATGCTTCTGAATGTGCCCAACCAGTCCGATTGGCACAGTTTATATACTCGGTTGACGTTGCCTTTCCCGGCCTGATATCTGGCCTGACTGTAATTATTCTAGTTCTTTATTAATATAACTTATCTAACGATGTTGTGTTCTTGTTTGTTATATGAATGGTTGTGCTCCTCGTGCATTGATAACTTCGTTGTTTCATTCAAAATGAAAACGTTCAAACTAATCTAGCTGGGGCCTTAAATCTATTGCACTATCTAGACATATGACTAGTTAACTGCCGCCTAATTGGCTGTTTAGTAAATCCGTAATACACTGCGCTCAGGTAAAATGCTTTAATGGAAATGCTTTAAGCTTAAAAACTATATCATAAAGCTGTCAAAGGAATGATTGATCTTGTACTTTTATATATAAGATGTCTTGAGCAAACTAGGAACAAAATCGTATATATAATCTATTATGTAGCTCTATAGAAAGAAAAGAAAAATGAAATGAAAACAAATTTAAAAAAATTGGAAAATGCTTTAAAAAAATATTCCTTTTTCAAGGCTCGAACCTGGAACCCCTCAACATCCCAGAGTTCCCCCGGCTATCTAATGATTATTGTGAACATTTATCAAAAATTATACTACGAGAAGGCTCACAGCTTAGTCAGAGATTAATTACAGAAAATAGATATAGTCACATAAAACTTTGATTTATTTGCAATTTGTTTGGTTCAAAGGAGCTGCTTGAGTGGATTCCGGGCGTGGGCGTGGAGCATTGCCAGCTGCTCCAAATGACGCACTCAGATGTTTTCAGATCGAAGCCGCCGTATTCGCATTCCATAGAAACGGCCCTTTTCCTTCGCATACCCAGGGCTCGGCAAAGTAGGACGAAGTCTGCGAAAAACAATTTTTTAATACTAGATGATATATATATGGTATTTTACTCGAAACTTACCGGTTTTCATATTGGTCAGTGTCAGACGAATGAGTGCTACTGAACTTGGCTAAATGGTTTGATTGCGTAGGCGCTTCCTATCTCGCCTCGATACTTCGAGTGAAAATACAATAGTTTTTTATAAATACATCATTATCTAACAATGTTTTCGTCGGGAACATAACAAAAAGTTAAAACTTATCTACTTGAAGGTTAAAATCTATGGCACGATCTAGCTAACCACTTTCTTAATTGGATGATTGGCAATTTCGTTATCAAAAGACAAATCAAAATTCGCAATTTCCGAATGACATCCTGAACTAAATGAAACTTTGGGGAGTTCGGGGAATTTAAGAGAAAATGCATTAGAGTTAAATGGAATACAAAAATCAGCTGAGGAATACGAAAATTAATATATATATAATTTGAATAGTACGAATAATTCCTCTCTTTTTTTGAGTAATGGGACTTAGCATAAGGAACCAGAAATCGGGGAATACCAGGCATAATTTTGTTCAAAAGATTACTTAGATTATATTATATACCTTTATATATGATATACTTATTATTATTTAATATATATTATTATTTGAAATTATATGAATATATTAAAATGAGTTGGTAAGATCATAAATTAGAGGTTACCTCTCTTATTTCCTCAGTAATTTCCCAGTTAACGGTAGAAATAGGATAAATTTCGTTATAAATCAAAGTAGGTGTCAAAATTATCAGTAAAAAAAAAAAAAAAAATCAAAATAAAGCACAATACAATAATAAATCGAGAAACTAACGATAACAAAATGGAGAGGAAAATAATGCAAGATTTTCGTGAACTGGAAAGATCGGTGCGCTGGTTACGTGGCATGTCAGCCAAACAGATCGGAGCATGCAGCAATTTGTTGCATGCCTTGCGCGACGATATTGAACAGGATTCGACATATCGTGTGCGCGATTGCCTCAATCTGTTGGGACTGCATCCCATGGTTAATGCCAATCAGTTAAGGATTCTGATGGGCATTAGCCAGGGCAACGATTTGGCCTTTCTCTGGTTTTTGTTTGAGTCACACTACAAGGCGACACATAGCTGCCAAGATGAACGCACTGAGTACACGGTCAACGAGCAGCTAATATTGACAGCTATAGCTCATCTGGACATGACATCGACTCTGCGTGGCCTGGACAAGATATTGCCCACTGCGGAGCATTCCAAGAAATATCAAGACCAGCAGCATCTGCGACAACAGCAAAAGCTCGCCAGGCAGCAGCGCAGAAAAATGCAGATGAATCACATACGGCCCAATGATGCAGCCAATGACATACCATATTTGGTGCCACAGTTGCGACCCAAGCTATACCTGCCCAGATTATGCAAGCCCAAGGAACGTTCAGTGAGCTTTTCGTGTTATGAAAAATACATGGATCCCATGTACAACATACCCAATGAGAGTTCTCGCTGGTTTGCCACCTACGAGCTATCGCCGATCAAGCGTGAGGTGAAGCGATGCCTGTCGGAAGCACTGGCTCAGCTCTTTGCCAGCAGCAATTGCCGGCCAGTGGGTAGGACGCTGTGCCAAGTGCATCGCATGATGGAGCATACGACGGCTCGTAAACGACAGGAATTGATGGTGGAGGCGGTGAGGCGATGCATGCAACTGCTGGACATACCGGGCACACAAAAGCGCCAGCGCGGCGATCACATTGTGCGCCAGCTGGAGCGGGAGGTGTTGCATGCTGGCGAGCTCCTGCGAAAGCACAGATTGCTTCAGCTGACCGCGTTGCAAAAGATTGCCGGCGGCATCAATTACGTCAAATGCAGAGGAGGCTGTGAGGCATGCGACCAGATGGTGTCGTTGCCCCAAATGGGCAATGTATCCGGTTGTCCGGGTGATGTCGCATTGATCTTAACAGCGGATGCGGATAGACCGGATCATCCGTTGTTGCACGCTGACGACATCGATCCGGGTGTACATGTCATGGAATGGGGATCTGAGAGGAAACACAAGACCATACGCTTGGCGAAAGTTCGAAAGAAGCATCCCGGCGACACCTGTTCTGGGCCCAAGGTGCCTTCGCCCCAGTTGCCTAAGGCTCAGCCTATAGTTGAGCAACGGAGTCAAGTCCAGACTGAAGATAAATGCATCTCAACTGAAACCTCAGAGGAAAAGTACTGCATCAGGCGCTGCCTGCCACACGGCATGCCGGAATGGAATTTCTTCAAGGTCTTCGAGCCGCCGCTGCAGTCAGACACACTTGGACCCATGTCCGATGCCCAGCCGCTGATCCGTAGCTATTGCATTGCGGCACTCCAGAAAGCCATAGAAGCCAGCGAAGAGGCGGATGTTCAAAAAGTGTATGGCAAAAAGCA
Organism: Drosophila ezoana; assembly: GCA_035045725.1. NCBI lineage: Eukaryota > Metazoa > Arthropoda > Insecta > Diptera > Drosophilidae > Drosophila > Drosophila ezoana. The sequence continues at coordinate 2,309,181 of JAWNOU010000005.1, read as the reverse complement.
CATGGAGTGCGTCAAGCTAAAGGAATGGACCACATCCCGCAAAGCGCTGGATGCCGCAAACAAAATGGCCGCACAAATGTTTCGCGAGGCCCAGGAAAAGCTAACGCTTTGCGTCGATCAGGAGAAATCTGATAAAATGGAACGTTTGAAAATGACCAACATTGATCCTGAGAACACACAGATGCTGCTGGAGCTACTCAAACAAGCTGTGGACATATTGAAAAATGATGCTCATTATGTTTTGGTCACCCTGCCCAATGCATACAAGATGCCCGTGCTGCTGGACTGGGTGGCGGGGCGTTATGGGAAAACGTATAGCTATGAGCAAATGTGTGAATTGGCTAACAAGAGCCAGCTCGTCCACGAGCATCTCACTAAAGAGGCAATGCAGAGGGAACTTCCATTGCCGAAGTATAATAAATTTATTGGCAAAAAGCCGTTGGACGACGATCTTAGCCATTATCAGAGTTATCTATGTGGATTTAGAAAAATGCGTCAGGAATATCATCAGAGACTGAATGCGAAAGCACTCGATGAATCGCGTCTGGTTTGGTTCGCACTGCGCGGCTATAGCCAGCTGCCCGGGTCCAATCCGAAAACCTTTTTTGCCTATATGCCCGCCAAGCGGCAGGATATGCTGCGGCATAGTCTGTGGCAATCGTCAGACGTTCGTCGACTTGAGACACTTCGACGATATGCCAGGGAGCGACTAAGCTAGCAGGCACTGTCTGTTGCAGTAGCGAATATATTGAATGAGATTGTATATCAACTTTTCTTCAATATGCTCGCCACTGCAACAACGCGTCAGCTAGAGCAACATATGCAACATAGTAACAGTGCAGCATATAAATTCTTTTCAATATAAATGACTCGTGTATTCCTACAATTAAACGCATGTACATGACTGTTAGACAACAAAAGTGAAAGTTTTGTTTCAAGGTTCAACGGATGTCGCGAGCTTAAGGGTTTGTTGTCGTTTTTAATTATGAAACCAAGTTCGAACCTTAACTTGTCTCATTTTTATACCCTGAACCAATTGAGAAAAGTGGTTACCAATGGTGATAGACCAAAATTTAAGGTATCCCCTAGTCGAACATCCTCAACAAGAGCCCTTTTACTTGTTCTTTTCCCAATTTATTGTGCCAAATTTTGGTTACACGATTCGGGCAAATGGCTCGCATTTAGGATAAGTAACTCAACCATAGGTTTTTCGAAAGTTTGAGCCTTGGTTCGGCTTAAATTTTCCGCATTTAGATCATGAACCTTGTTTTTCACAACTATGAACTAAGTTGGAAGCTCTTTTCTAGTCTCATATTCTTAGTTTCTATAAAAAAGTTCGTCTTAAGTTTTGATAAGCGGGCGCCTTGAAGAAAAAAACAGTTTTTTCTTTAAGCGCCTTTCTATGCGATTCTCATAAAGGCAATTGAAGCCCGGGATTTAGATGAATTGTTATATATAGAAATAAGAAACTTTCTCTAGTTATTTAACTAGATTTTTTTGGAGATCTTTTGAAAATCAGATGCCATTCTAAGAAATTCGTATAAACTTAAAAAAAAATTAAATTTACGAGAGAGCGTGTTTATATTTGATACTATATATAAATCCCAAAAGAACTTTGGGCTCTCTATATATGATGATATCATTTGTATATGTAGTTACGTAGAGCATTTTTGGAGCGCGTCATCTTCCACGCAAGCCAATAATCTGTGATAAGAGCTACTGAAAATTGTTTCATTTCCCTAACACTCTCACCATGTATTGCATTTAGATAGTGCTTCTACGAAATTCTATCAAAATTCTCTATAAGCTGATAGCTGAACTTCGCACGTTTCTGATAACAATGACGAACCGCACACTTTTGGGACAGTCGAATGTACAATTGGCAACATTTCAATCGGATCGAGACGATTCGAACACAAGGCCAAACGAAATTTTGCATTCGCGTTTGCAGAAACTAAAAATACAAAAAAATTTTTAAATTATTTTCTTGTTTTTTGTTTGTTTGCCAATGTCAAGAAACTTGCGCAGGAGCTTCTAACAAATTGGGCGCGCCCCCAAGCTGTGCCGCCCCACTCAGTGAATGCAGCGAACACGAACGGCGTTAATTTCTCAACTATCTCCCAGCGATCAGCATTTGCGAGGGTTGCCTGATAATTTGTGCGCCTTAGATTGAAGTAAATTGTATTTGCGTCTACAGGACGCTCAATACAAAGTTCGTGACACGAGTCGTACGAGCAAACACGATGAGTTTGGATAAATATTTAAAAATAAACAAGGCTTGGAAGATGGCGCCCCAAAAATGATCTATATATGTAACTATACAAATGATATCATTATGTATAGAGGCCCGAACTGCTGTAGTCATTTATATATAGTATCAAATATTAACACGCTTTTTATATAATTATAATAACCATTACTTAACATAAATACCTTTATGAGAAGCACATAGAAAGGCGATTCACGGAAAGAACCTATTTTATTCGGCAAAACGCACGAGCAAACACGACGCATTTGGGTTAATATGAATTAAAAATTGAAAAAGTACAAATAACTAGGGTTTGAACCTTGGCGTAAGTCTGCGTAAATTGAATTTCGAGGCATCCGCTGGTGCGAACCACGAAAGTGTTTGTAGTGCTAGAAAATGTCAAACTTTTCAAAACTGAAGTGGAAGTCCTCGTACAGTGATCGTAGCGAGGGTCACCCTCAGAGTTTCATTTGTAAATACAGCAAGTCATGAAGTAATGCCAGGCATTTATTTATTTTTATAAACTTTATTTTATTAACCAGTTGCTGGCAAATTGGCAACTACACGCGTGCTGGCCAAGTTAATAAAGCCCGCGTGGAAAAGTGAACACACACTAGCGTGCACAATTCCACAAAAATAATACAATAAATAATATGTACTCTCTGGCGAAAGAACTCGCCCAGTTGGCGACACTAATTGTCAATGATTGCACGGCAGACGACGGCATCGTCACCGTCAGCCATGCGTCCAAGACGCTCACAATTTCAGGCTTAAATTGCCAAAGCGCAATTTGTCGCCAGTTGTGGTACAATATGCCACTCATCTGCCATGTGGCATGTGGCAACTTTCTGGGCAAATATTTTATAAAGTCGTTGCCATCGCACTGCAACGCACTTAGTCGCAATGTACGCTAACAAACGAAAACTAGTACTCGGTCAACTGGGCCTCTGGGTCTGGCTATGTCTGTGCCTGTTCCAGGAGCTGTGCTGGGCCCAAAATGCCAGCACCGTGGTCTGGGAGCCAAGCACTGCCAGCGGCAATGCCAATAAGCGCGAGGTGGGCAACATATTGGATTATGCGGGCACTAACATAGCCAAAAGCTATGATCCGCCGCCGGAATTCTATAGAGGACCGGGCACCACATCAAGCGGCAGCTCCACAGCCAGTCACACTGCTAGCAGCCTGCTTGGATCCACGGGCGTCGGCAGCGGCTCGCAGCTGGGCAATGTGGGTGAATCTCTCAGCGAGGCGTACAACAAGTGGCGTCAGAGCACCGGCCAGCACGAGCGGATCAGTGTGGGTACGTAAAGCAGCTTGGCTAATCCACAAGGAGCTACTACTCATACAAATACAACAACAACAACAGGTCATTTTGGTGGTGGCTCAGGCGCTGGCCTTGGCACGCATATACAAAGTCCACACGGACACGCCAGCTATGCCTACGAGGGACATCCCTATGAGTATGTTGGAGGCGCCGGCCATGGTGGCTACTATGGCGGCAGCGGCGGCAGCGGCGGCAGCAGTGCCGAGGCGGGCATACCATTCGATGTGTATGGCACGCGACCAGGTCATGGCTCACATCATGTCCATCATTATCCGGGCACGGGCGGCGAGTACGCCTATTTGGATGCACACGATATAGCCAGCCACAAGGGGCCGGCGGAGTTGTCGCAGAAGGCGCTGTTGGCCAAGAGTTTTCTAATACCACTAGCCAGTGCCGCAGTGCTCGGCATAGCCGCTGCTCTGGTCAGTAATCCGCTGCTGCTGCAGCTGGGCACCGTATCCGGTGTGGGCGGTGGATTTGCGCCCGTTGTGGGCAAACGCAAGAGACGGGCGCTGCGTCGCGCCTATTCAGCGCATAAATAACGTTAATTAAACATTTTAAATTCACACAAATTATCGAAATGCTTGCCAAATAAAACGGGCAATCGTAAATATCTGAAGAGAAGAAAATTTAATAGTGAAAAACCTTAAACTAACAATTCTATTCAAACATGACTCATGTTAATAATGTGGCGGTAAATTGTGTACAGCAGAAGTTATCGATTGCAACAGCTCTGCAGCCTTGTTAACTAACAGACTCTGTTAAGCAGCTGCAAGGGCTGTTAAATTTGAATTTGTATTTTGGTTTCTACGAATATAAACATTTCATATGAAAGTAAATAAAAAATAGAGCAGCAAGTTAAATTTAAGAGCTAATAATCGCTGTAAAAAGTAACAAAGCCGCTGTATCGTCAATCTTAAATGTGTACTCTCTACTATTGACCCACTCTATCGACTCTGTGACTATTGTTCCTAACAGCTCTTTAAGTTAACTAAAGTAGGTAACACGCTTCTTGGCCACAACTCATTTAGCGCTCAGACAGATACAATGACTCCACATGGCGACACACACACACACAGAAATATATATAATAAAAAAACTGCAACAAATGTAGTCGTTCGGGCAAACGCGGATGGAAACCATAAGTACAATAATTGAAGAAAATGTCAGCTACACACGATGCTACGTGACTTAATAATGCCCCATTGTGCGGCATAATAACGGCCACAACGTGTTGCTGCGCTCTTCAGCAGCTCTTTGGTGGCGCCTCCATTGGTAAGTTTTCTTGTCATTGACCATTTCATATCGTTAAGTTTATGTCTCTGCTCCACAGGCACAAAACTTTAATGACACTGTCTTTTTTTTCCACTCGCACTCGCGATATAAACCTACTATGCAGTTTTAATTGGTAAAATGTTTAGATATGGGGGGAGGGGGTAGTGGAGAGGCAGGGGTAAGGGTTTCCAGACTGTCAATGCCGCATTTGCCTAAGATTGAGGTTTGGTTTGACTGAAACTGAACTATTCCAGTTTTTAATGAATTTTGAACATTCACATGTAGTTAGTGGAAAGGTGTGGTTGAGATTGATTTAAAATAATTATTTTTTTTTTTATTAAATATTTATTGTATTGAATCAAAAATGGCATACATTTTTATTAGAACACAGTTGACTTAGGTGATATTTCGCCAAGCCTGGTTGGTTCCTCAGGCTTTATCGTGGACAACCGTCAAAGGCGTCTCCTTTGAATAAGGCTGCATTGTCACGAAGGTAGATGGGGGCTGGGGGCGTCTCATGTGTTGTGGTTGGAGGAGGTCCTTGAAGGATCTTCTCTTGAGCCTCCTCACTGACTTACAAATATTGAAATGAGCCACTGTTAAAATGAACCTGCCCGCTTTTTGATGATATTTTTACCTGTAAATGGCGCTTTCCGCAAGCTAATGTTGAGTTTGACTGAAATATGTTAAAATGAACTACTACTGAATCTGAATAAATCACATGTGGTTAGTGGAGAGGTAGGTGCTTAGGGTCTCCAAGTTGCCAATTGCGCAAGATTAAGGTCTGTTAACAGCGCATTTGCTCAAGATTGAGGTTGGGATTGGCTGAGAAATGTTAAAATGAACCACTTTTGAAGTGAACTGTTGACATTTTCAATGATATCTCTATCATTAACGTTAAATCTATAATTTTGCTCATTCAAATAAGGTATATTGCATACAATTACGGCCAACTATATGCCGAACCAAAATATTAATGACAATTCAGTATGGCCAAAATGTTTTTAATGAATAACAAATGAACAAAAAATAAATATATATATATAACATATAAATGTAGAAAAATAAAAACCATTTGGTTAGGCTGGGAAAAACACATCAATTTGTTCAGCTGAAACTAATTTGCATTGCTTTTCAATAATTTAGAGCATCGTGAATTTTAACTGACCAATGCCACAAAATGCCACGCCCCCCATGTTGGGCTGCAGAGAACCAGCCGCAAAGTTAGTCGTGCAGCCAAATGTGATTTTAGACATTTATGTTTCTAATTGAAATGGGGTACAATGAGAAGCTATGAACCAGATATGTAATTATTCAACAAATTAAAATCTATAAATATTGCATTTAATTTGTATGCTAAAATAATAAACATCGGTTGCTGCGGTTAGTTTTGCCCAGTTGCAGCATACGCTTGTTTGTCAGTTAGCCCGAATGATTAAATTGCGGTAAGCTGGTCAACTGGTCAAAGGGATTGGCGCCAGCTCACAGCTCCAGATGACAGTAATCAGCCATTGTGTGAAGCTCGTCAATGGGCTTTACCGTTAATAAGTTAATTAGGCTGTGATAACTAACTAATCTGATAATTCAAGCATATAATTTGTCTAATATTCAAAGGGGAATTGTGTTTACTCTTATTTAAATCTATGAAAAGGATAAGTAACATTTCAATATTTGATAACAAATTAATCAAAACGATAATTTAAGCATATAATTAGGCTAATATTGAAAGGGAAATTGTGTTTATTTTTATTTAAATCTTTGAGAAGTATGTGTAAAACTTTAATATTTTATAACCAATTTAACAAAATTGATTTATTATATTAAGCTTTTTTGGTTTATTCCGCACAAAGTTCTTTGAGGTAAGAAAAATGATAAAATTATAAAGATTTTAATTTTTTGAATCCTATGAAACTTTTTCTTAAAATTTGTATCATCTAATTGAAAATTTTCAGATTTGGCGATAGCTTATTTTAAAATCGAAAATAATTACTTTTAATTACTTTAATTAAGCCTCAAATAATAAACTAAACTTATTAGGTTTTACATTAAATATTTAACATTTTAAAAAAATAATTTTAATGAAATCTTAAAATAATAAGTTAAAATTGAGGTCTTATAATTATTTTACAATTTTTTTTTTTAATAAAAAATTTGGCCTGTCCATTTGAGCATCTTCTTTCAATTAAATTAAAAATATTAAGCTGCAGGCTTTTCAAAAGCAAAATATTATATTTTTTATCCTTACCCCATACCAAATTTTAAAAAACAAAAAAATTTTCCCCCCCTACCCCTAACCTCTTACTTTTTAATTATCTACTTTTATAAATATCTCCGATCCTAGATCCAGATGCTATATATTCCATATTTTCTTATGCTTACTTTAATCAAGTAATTTTGTCATTTCTGAAACAACACGTCCACAAGTCATATTCATCTATCCTTTGATATCTCGAACTTCAATTCAGAATTCGTTTTATGTGCTGTAAAACGTCTTAAGATTTCGCAAAACATACTGCACCAGTGTGGCCGCATGTTTTAGACAATTTTCTTCCACTCAACGTAATGTCAGCATATTGGCTGGCACGCCCATATCATTGCCCCAGCAACAAATCACATTGACACCCACAATTTGCACAACCATGCCCACATAGTTGCGGGGGGCGCAGCCCAAACATTCTGACCATACCAGATAGAAGAAACAAAAAAGAATAAAAAAGAGGAAAAAAAAACTGAAACAAAACAAATTACAACTGTTGTAAAGTGTCATTTTTCAAAGTGCAGAGCAATAGAGTGGGAGGTGGAGGAGTGTGCGTGGTTGGCAGCTGGGGGTAAAACGCAATGTAGAAATAATCATAATGGCCCAGCGCATATTTGAGACGAAATCTTGTGTGGAAATGTTACAGAAGCAACAGCAGAAAAAAAACAAAAGGAAATAAGCAACTGCAAAAACAACAATAAGAAAAATGTGAGCAAATTTCGCTGGCAGTGCAAAAGAAATGAGAGACAAAAAGCAAAACAAGAAAAGCATCAGAAGAAAAAAAAAACTAAACCAAATTCCAATTTGTCAGGAATTTGTTCAATTTCAGTTTTGCTTTGTTGGGTGCTTCGCTGGGCCTCTCTCCGCTCGCCGCTCTCCACCTAACCATCTGCATGCTCCACACGTGCCGCCATGCAAAACCATAAGCATAACGGCTGTGCCGACCTCCACTGGCCATTATGGAGCTACCACGACAAATCGCACACATTTAACACACACACACATCTACACTTACGAAAAAAGTGCATACTTAACATCCACACAAAAAAGAGCAGCAGGCGAAGCAGCTGCTCAAAATGGCTCAAACAACGTCGCAGCTTGTCGCCCATTCATATCGATAGAGGTGAGCTTTATGTAGCTCGTGACCAGTGTCATGTTACTCTATATATTTGTTGGTAAACTTTAATTTAAAAAAATATAAAATATTTTTCTTGATTTCAGATTCGTATAATAATAATAAGGCGCGACAAATTCAAAGCTTAGAGTGTGACGCAAAGTGCAGCAGCTATCGATATGCATTTATAATTGTATGCATGCATATACATATGTATCTACATATGCCCATGCGTAACCTTTTCTTGCTGAGCCTTGCGAACTTTGCTTTTATGCTGATGCTCTACACATTCACACATAGCACTCTCTCGTCGAGGCAACGTCTAAGCCTGATCGTCGAGCTCAAGTCCGCATACAGCTTTAGTCGCCATCGCTTGTGTCGTGAGTAATCATAATATGTAAGTGTGTGAAACAAAATTTCGCGAAGAATATAAATATGCAACACTAAAAAGTGAACGAAAATGGCGCGAAAATGATGAAAACATGTTGTTTCTTGTGCATTAGAACCACTGCAGCTGCGATAAAATCAAGGTATTAAAAGCATCTATGTTTACACATATGCAAGCATATTTATGTATGCATAAGTAGGAAACAACAGTGAATGGTAGATCCAGCTTTTATTATGTATAATACCAATGCGTTTATGTGGACGGAGGGGTGGTCATGCGTATTGACTCTCCCGATGCTGCTGACTAAGAATATTTACATACATACATTATATAACACAAATGCTTCTTTCTGTCTGTAAAGATTTTCACAAATGATAGAAATATGGGTTAAGAGCAAATAAAATAGTGGTTATGTTGTGAAATAAAGCTAAGATATTTTTTTACATTTTTATATATTACAATATATACTTGTTATTTCTTTTTTTTTTTTAAATTTGCTTGTGTTTTGTTTTATTTAGGCTAAATATTATTGAAATTTATGATTTGTGAATTATTTCCTTGAATTGATTTTATTTTATTGCTGCACTTTTCGTGACTCACGCGCCCATCGCTACTTAATGCTTGCGGTAGGCAGCAGAAATTTTTGGCGGCACTTTTGGCCGCTTTCCTAATGACATTTGTATGCGGACCTGCAGCCATGTGCAGCAGGGCGATTTAAACTTTCTGGAGGCCCTGGTTCTCAACTCATAAACACTGCAGCCTGCAGCTTGACTTGAAAAGTTGAATAGGGTAGAGGAAAGGTGGGGGAGGGGGATGAGTAGTGTGTGTTTGTAAGCGAATTGCCTTTGGCCCTGTTGGCTAGCAAAATGGGCGGCATTATGCTATGCATCGAATATGCCAAACGATAACGGTAAATTTATGTTAAGTGCAAGCGCCAAAAACCAATTGTGTTGCATAATTTTAGCGCATTTAGAAACATCGATTTACCTCTGTTAAACATATAAATATTTGAAAATACAGTTGAAAGCACTCAATTGTTGGCATTCTACACAAACTCTCCCAATCCCATGCTATACATATCCCATAGCCATAGATGTGTGTGTGTGTGTGTTCTTGAGCGTGTGTCCGTGCGTGTGTGTGTGTGCTTGAGCGTGTGTCCGTGCGTGTGTGTGTGTGCTGTGGGGGCCTTGTAAATCTGTCGGCGCTTGTGCGTCGAGTTTTAATTGAATTTTGAGTGGCGTATTTAGGGATTTGTTTATTTTTAATGGAAAGGCCACATAGAGAGCGAGAGAGAGAGCGAGAGAGAGAGCGATAGAGAGAGCGAGAGCGACAGAACAATGAAAAGCAATGATACAATTCCGATGCGAATGGCAAATACAACAAACACTCAAAGTTTTTCAATTTAAACAATTGAAAGGAAACATTTTTGAGCATCATTTTAGTTTTTTACGCAACGGAATGAAAATTGAATGAATTTATTTGTTATAAAACACAAGTTAAACAACTGGATTAAATGAATGCGAGTAAAATGGCAGGGGAGGGGGTTGCGTTTTAGGATAGGTTTTAGTTGGAGTTTGGCTCTCAGTTTTGAGGTTATGTAAGGTTGGGTTTTATGCTAGATTAGGTCTTTAAATTTGTTTATCTTATTGATATGTTTTCTTGTTGAAAGATATTGTTGTGCCTATACTCCTTTGCCCGTACTCTATATATTTTTCGTTTTCCTTTTAAACTATTTATGCTCAGATTAGCCTTAAGCTCGTTTTTTCTTTTTTCTGCTTTTGTTTTTCCATGCAAATTTGTACATACAAATCTCTTGGGAGCCACAAACAAATAGCCAAATATTATTGTGCTCTTTATTTTTTGTTAGCCACAGATCAAAATTGTGTTATAAAATGCAATTTGTTAACGCCATAAAAACTCGATACCCACATGCTTTTTATTATGCTCGATGACCAATTTGAAAAGCAATATGCGGACACACAGTTACGGGGACACGCCCAATGCCCAACGCCCACAAGCTCGCCCACCCAGTTCAATCGGGGGACTTGAACCAGCTACTCTTCTCAATTTACAACTTGCTATTTATTTATTTTCTTTTGGGAGGGTGTGCAACATTTGCGGCACATGTCACAGGGTTGCGAATCTTTCATGTGTGCTCGTGAGTGTTTGTTTGAATGTCTCTTTTTTACGAGTACGATTGTGAGTGCATTTGTTGTTCATTTCATTTAAATTACCCTGTGGCTGACCTCCTTGTCACAACATGGCGGTGCACCATATTGAAACATTTCATATCCCACGCTCCAGTCCTTCACAATCGAACGCTCATTGAGGACGAGACCCCGTTTTCGAATGGTCAACAACAATTTGGGAGCAGCATCTGGGGAGGTTTTGTTTTTCTGGGGAATGCTTTTTGTGGGTTTTTAATCAAGTTGTTTGCGCACAAAATTTTTTGTTGATGGTTTTGGTTTGCAGGTTGTCAATAAAATGAAACCATGAAAAAAACAGTCTCTAGAGATTGAGACTGATACTGATTGAGTATTTGTATAATGGAACTATTTTGAGGCATAGATATTGTTTGAGCACGTTTAAATGACTGTTAATGTTAACGTTATATTTTGACAAAAGAAACTTTGTTCAAACTAATTGAATTTATTAAATTAACTGAACTCTATTCATATATTTTCGATAATTACGCCTAATCGAATTCGTTTGGCTTCAAACAGTTGAGTTTCTTACAAAACTGGACAATATTTAAACTGTTATTCGCTTTAGTTTTAATGACCGATAATTGTTTTTGTTTTGTTTATTATAAAACCCAGTTTAATATATCTTAAATTGATAAGCCTTAAGTACATTTTTTTAAGAGTATACTCTTTTGGCTTTTACATTTTGTTGCTGAACCACTTTACAAGGCAATAATTTTGGTATTTACATTTGTTATGAGGCATAAAAATTATTGCCTACTTTTTGGCGGCGTGCAGTCAAATGCGTACAAAATAATATTTTATCTGCATGTACTTTTATGTCTCTCTCTCCCTCTCTCTCCCCCTATCTCTCACTCTCTCTCTATCTCTCTAAGCCTCTGGCTAGCTCTTTCTTGTTTTGCAAGATGTACGACATTTTATTATATTTAAATTACACAAAGCATTAAATATAATTCACTCAGTACGCTCCATTTACTAAGGCCATATAAAGGCGCACACACACATACACATACATGAGTCCGCTGTCAGCGCACATAAGTATGCAATGGGCAAAGGCAAAAAAAAAAAAAAAAAATTGCCGCTGAAAATCGCTGTAATACTTATTCATCAATTATATGATGCGCAAAAATATATATATGTATATATATGTGCTGAGATTTACAATATCAAACACTCACACACGCACACAAATAGACAGGCAGTACTTTATTCTCTCTTAGTGAGCTCCTGACTCACACACACTCTCAGACACACACACACACACATACTCGTACGTGTGCGCAGACATGCTCTAGATGGCAAACGCGTCATACTTTACTACTTACTAAATCCATTACAAAGTATTTACGTAGAAAATTGCTTTATATCTCTGCATATCTCTCAGTCGACATCGCTGCCAACGTTCGTCGTGTGTGGAAATTTGTTGCACAACAACAGTGCTTGTCACGCTGTTACAGACTCGACTAGGCAATACCCTGTATGACAAAATTTGGGCTTGTTAATCCTAGCCATATATTTCTTAATATGATTTATAAGTAAAATTACGAGCTAGCCAAGTTAAACTATATCCGAATAGTTTTTATGATCACAGTTTTATAGTCTAACAATTACTTTTTGAATACTCTAATAATATGATTTGTATGTCGAATTAATGTCTAGTTAAGATGTAGCATATTCAAATTTGTATCGGAACCCGACTTAAAAAACAAAAAAAGGCTTACGATTCAAACGAAAGATTCGGTTCACAAAGCTGGTTTTCTACATTTAAGAATTCAGTTCAGGCTCAGTTCTAATTTGAAATTTTCTGTGTATCAAAAAACTGACATATGAATATACATTTTTCAAACAGACTCTGCGGGGTATTCAAATTTAAGTACGTGGGAATAATAGTAAAGAAAAAAAGCTTTGTATGGCGTAGTCCCTACCTCTATTTGTCCCTTTCTATCTTTTTCTCTCTCTCTCTCTCTATATCTTCTTATGACAGTAGTCAGTAAGGTATTCGCATTCAGGCTTCTTGCTCATGTTTGTTTGTGCACCAGGCATTGCCTCAGTCTCAGCTAGAGCCTCAGGCTCAGCCCGCCTCAGGCCCATGCCTCCCCAGTCCCCCAGTCATGACAATGGCAAGACAAAATGGCTGTGTGCACCAATTTATGTGATTTTTCGTAAATGTCAGTGGCAAATAAGAAAATATTAAAATAGATTTGTGCACTGTGCAAAGACAATGGACAAGAAGTAAACTGAAAAGATTATGACAATGTAGATTAGGGAAATGAAGCTGAAGAGGCTTTGCGTTGATTGGATGCTAAATGATTGAGTTCATAAACTTGGTCAACAATATAAGATTGTTGAAGCTTGATACCCAATATGTTAGCAGTGTTCGTGTGAGTGACAAAATGAGGACAGAAGAGATGACTAAAGAGAGGGCAGAAGAGGTGATAGGAGAGAGGACATAAAAGGACCCAGATTGCAGGACCGAGAAGAGTATGGAGAAGGGGGAGAAAAAAGAAAGACAGGAAGCGACTGATAAAGGGAGAAATAGATCAGAATAAGGCTAGATGAATTTAAATTAACAAAGACGGAGAAAGTGAAAGTAAAAGACAAAAAATTAAAAGAAACAGGTAGGTAGACAGAGATGAAACCCAAAGAGGAAAGGCAAGAATTGTGGATAGAACGTAGAATTTAAATTGATTTGAATAATATAACTTATTGCATTTCTCTATTACCTGGATTTTACATCGTGGATATTACCAATTTTCCCAACTATTTAGTTCACTTTACAGCACTGCAAAAAGCAAACTCAACTATATGATTTTCACTGCCAAAATGTTCCACTGCCAATCATAGCCACAGTTTCTGGCTCATAAAACATAGGAAATAGAAAGTTTCTAAAGTAAAAAACGGAAACTGCAAACGAAATGTGCTCAAAGCGGATTTACTTTGGATTATTATGCATAGACACTCGACTATTAAAGGCAAGAATTATGTTGTTTACCATTATCCAAGCAGACTGACAGTCTTCTTTAAATAGAAGAATAAAAATCAATTATGAATTGAAATTAAGCTCATCCGTAAACCAAATTAAATACGCCACAACATTTAAAATAACGTGATTTGAAGTATTCCGTTTAAAATACAAACATATGCAAATATTATATAATACTTTGTTGTAGTTGTAATGGAAGCAAAGTTTAAAACAAAGCCTGAAATACATTTAACCAGGTTTACAAGCCAAACCCAAAGGCGTCATGTAATCCGCAAGAATTGATTTTGATGGATAGAAAACATCTTTTATTATGTTGCACAGATATAACGAGTTAAATTCCATTGTTGCCCGAATTAAAATGGAGCTTTAAATCCTAACAACATAAAAATGCGTTGGCATCTCTTGGAAGATTGTCATGCTGGGTGGGTATGAGGGAGAGAAGTTGCCTGAATTGCACTACGAATCACTCTAGCGTGCTATCAATTACTGTGGCAAGTGTTGCACGTGCCACAAGTGCCCCCTTAAACCACCGAGCTCCGAGCTCCGAGCTGCCCCACGGATTGCTCATCTTATTGTGCTGCTACTTGGCGTTTGGCTTGGCTCGCTCTATTTCTAATTTCTTGTCGCGCTTGCTGCTTGTCTGCTACGTTTTCTTCTTATTTATTTTTTAATTTTTTCCTGCATTTTCCTGACAATTTCCTTTTTCTGCTGCCGCTGCCGCTGCTGTTGCTTTTTGTGTGCTTCCAATTGTTGCACAATTTTTTAATTTGTTGCATGACGGCAAAGATAGAAAGCAAGAGTTGGCGGTCTTTGGGAATGTGAATTTTAATCTAAAATGTGTTTCGTTGCGAAAAGGGGTTTTTCTTTTCTTTTCTTTTTTCTTAACATCTATTTGTACTTATGACCAAGCAAGAAAATTATTTAATTTAATACAAGCTAAGCACCGACCGCTTCTCCCTTGCCAATTAAACTAAAATTACACACGAATTTTGTGCAATTCTCAATTCAGATTTATGCATTCAATTAGCCACAAATAACCACACAATTTACGCAAATTAACCCACACACTCACACACACGGCCACTCAAACACATACACACATTTCAAAGATAAATAATGTTATAATAATAATTCAAGTAGCCACACAAGAAAACAAACTTAAATTTCAGCCTTTCTTACATACAAATACATGCATACAGTTATATGCATAGTTCAGGCCGACCCTAAGTAAATTGCAATTGAAAATTATGCTCATGCAATACTTGAAAATCTATAGTTATAAATAAATATTTAGATATAAAGGACTAATATGCTTAGTCCTTGTAATAAGCCTAATTCCAAATGCATTTGCCTTTGGCACTGCTGGGCGATAGATTTATATGTGCAAGCGTGTAGTTAAAGGCAACTGTGATCATAACGAGACGTAAATACCCTAACAATAAATTGATAAATCGACAGTAAGAGACTTAACTCAACCAGCTTCGGATTAACGACTGTTATGAAATCTTTTCAAGTTATCGATAAGTTTTCGATATGATAAATTAATTGGATATTTCTGATATTTTTCTATATGCCAAAAATTTATCGACAAAAAAGGTACACATATTCATACGAAAATTGAACAAAAAAGTTGAATGTATTATTCAAATAAATTTTGTATTTCATTCTTTAGAGAATTTCGCTATAATCAAAGATTTAAAACATATTAAAAATATGATAGACACTTCCCATATTATAAGTGCGTTTAGACAACATTAACAAAAATAATACGATATAAACAATAAAATAAAATAAACGAAAATTGAACCCAAAATTTTTGTAATTATTTGTATTTCATTTTATTTAAAAAACAAATTCATAAGCTATCCTCAGATGATACTTATCGCTAGATCCGATAAAAATATGGGAAACGGTTAAAAATAAAAATAGAAAGGAAATGATTGCACAACAATAATAATAGACGTCCTATAGAGTATAATAACTTTTGAGCTTTATTACATGCTATTTTCAATGTAATAAGCTTAAGATTTTAATTACAGCTCTTGTAGGAATGCACTTATTATAAAGGTACATATACATACAAACATATGTGGATTTAATTGTGCAGTAAACGTTTTAAATTTGTGTACTTAATGTACGGGACTCAAAAGGATTACGCCAAGGGACTTGAACCGGACGTGGGACATGCTACTTATTTAAGTAGCAGCTTATGACATGTACGATTCAAGTTGCCACTTCAACTGGCTGTGTCTAATAAAATATCGCTTCAAATGTTGCACGTAATTGCCGTGTCCTTTGCAGTCATGCCTAAGTGTGTATCTATGTGTTTGTGTCTGGCTAATTGCCGCAAGTATACGTAGCCTGGCTTCTATGATTTTAATTGGTTTAGGATTTTAAGCACAAGCTAGCTAAGCAAAGTGGCTAATGCTACTTGCAACCAGCAGCCAGTTAACTAATCGAAAGTGCCTTTTAAAAATCCACAGTATGGGCAATCTAGAGATGCGCTCGTGATTAGATATCTGCATTTTGGGATAAGTCGTGCCTTTTCGTGTGAAGTACAGCCACAGGAACAATATAAACTTAACTAATGAACGCATTACAATATAACTTCATACTATTCAACACTACTTTACGTTACTCCATACAACTGAGAACTTTTTAATACCATTAAATTACTCACACTTTTCAACACTGCTCAAAAATACTCAACTTCATTTTAACCCGTGCTCAACACTCAATGATCAAAAGTGCCTCTAAATAATCAACAGTAAGGGCCATCTAGAGTTGCTCGCACATGCTCGTGTTCAGATCTGTACGTTTTGTGATTAGTCAGGCGTGTCCGAGTTAAGTTCAGCCACAAGTACAACGTAATCTAACATATTCCAACACTATAAGAAACTCCTATACAACATTATTTTACGTCACTCCATACTACTGAGCACTGTTCAATACTACTTAAGTTTATTTTCTATTTACACATTACGCAATACTACTCAAGACTTTTCAACACTGCACAAAAATACTCAACCTGATTTAACTGTTACTCAACACTCAATTCTTTTGCAATACTCCTTAATAATTTGAAAGCAATTTAAAAAGAATGGATACAGCTTGAATAAAATTGAATAGACAACGAATAAACTACAATATAAAGAAATATATTATTAATATTTTAACCTCGATAAATTATACTAATCTTGTTAAGTTGCCTGTTGGAAAAGTGAAATTCTAATTATTTGTTTCCAACACATTGCAAAAACCCCAATTCGCAACCATCTCCTGGACAAACAGTATATTAATAACTTGAGACCGAAAATTGTTCCACCTGGCGTATGAGTAACCAATGCAGTAGCCAGTTCGAAGGCGTTAGCTCTGCAATTATGTGCAACTAGCTGCAACGCATAAATTTCTGCATAACGACTGAAACATAGTCAAAGCCAGAGTAAAACCCACAGGCCTCAGGAACCAGAAACCCGAGGAGCAATCATTAATTATATGTTGCGCATAGGTCAATTTCTAATTGGTAGCTACTAAGCAGAAGTTGGTCGAAATATGTTTGCTTGGGGAATTTCCGTTGACTCTGATGTTTAATAGACAACCATGGAAACTCGATACAATCGAGTACACAATTAGCTTGATTGGTTAAATGCTGATTATGCCATGGCAAAATATTATTATTGATGTACTTGAGTTTATTGCTGAAGTGGTTAAAGGAAACTCGAATAATTGCTCAGCGACCCAAATGGGGTTGAGCCAAATCTAGTTTCCATGTGATTTGACAACAATTTAATGTGAATTATAAGACAGAGATCTGAAAGACGATATGATAATATATATCATTAAATTATCATATTAAATAATAAATAAATATATTGAACCAAAAGAAGTAACTATTCCCAAAAACCCCAAGGCAAAAATTGAACAAAAATAAAAAAACAATTCTTAATTAAGGATATACCCCACAGAAGAAGCAAGCGTGTTTCAGTCATGACTAAATAGTACCCTATACTAGTGTTCTATTCTTTGTTTTATACATTTTGGAAAACTGCATCTTAAATAAATTTTGAAACATACTTTTGTTGAAAATACTAATGCTTATCAAAGCTCTGTATATTCAAAAAATGAAGATGAACTCATGTTTTAAAATTATTGTCTATCGATTCCTGAGAAAAGAGGGATTTCCAAATGTCGGTTTGTAATCTGACTTCTTGTAGTATACTCTGCCTAACATATCAAACGTCGAGTCTCTTTCTTTTATAAGCTTTGAGATATGCTAAAAAGCCAACGTTTTTTATTCAATATATGTTACATCAATTTAAACAGAGCTATCGATAAGCAGAAATTAAATTGTTCTGTGTGTGGTATAAAGAACTTACCTATACGTATCTTAAAGTATTTAAGATTAACTTATCGGCCAATATAGACAGGAGAACGGATAAAGATGATCCCGTCCAATCAGCCTGTCGACTGTATGTGCCATGTGTGTTCGAAGATGCCACCCTCTGTATCTTGAATTCGTACAGGGTATAGAAAAGTACTTGCATGCGCATTTTGGGGTCGGAAAACGAAACAATAGAAGTGCAAGCACCTAACTAACCGAACTAGTTGAGCAGCTCAATCTGTCTCTATATATATGTGTGTATATATATAGACACTCAAGTTGTAGTTACCGATTCGTGTGCATGTTGAACAAACGAGCGAGTGAACAATGCAAATAATTGTCAAACATTGCACAAAGGAGGAAAAAAAGGAAAAGTGCCCACAATGGCCGCAATGAATGGAAGCGTATGATTTTTATAGCGCTGCCAACAGGCATTGTGCTAAGTTGTGGAAAATCGGGGAAAACGCGCCAAGAAATGTAAGGAAAACTTCGGATGCTGCCTGCTGATTGTCTATGCTATTGGTTTTTCCCCATTCTGTTACGCTTGGGGGCGAACTAAGCGGCGCTTTAATCGCGCCCAAAGTGCACAAGCAACTGAAAAAGGTGCGCATTATGTGTTCTGGCCGGGAGCAGGAGCTTTGTCGGCGGGGGATTTCCCTCTGTCATTGGCTTTGCACGTTTGAATGAACGTAAAACTGCGGGTTAGTCCTCTGGAATCCTAGTGTCATTGTCAACGCTGCAAGCCGCCCCTATGCCGTCTTACTATCCAGCATTACAATGAAAGTCAATAAATTTGATTTGACATTTGCCTTAACTCCCGCTGCCCTCCCCAGCCACTCTCCTTCTGCGACATCTTGCGCTGATTCGGCACATTTGCCTTTCGCTTGTCGACGGTCTTCGAATGTAATTTTATTATCCCTGCCTGACAAAATGTCACACATTCAGTTTTTTAATGAGCAGCGCCGACTGGGTGCGGCGGCTGTTGCTCAAAGGGGGCTGATAAAGTTAGAAGAAGCTAAAAATCAGTTAGATGGGAAGAGAAGTTATTCCGAGTGGAACATTTCAAATAGGAAAGGTTCAGTAACACAGATTAGAGAACTTTATTTAATAATAATAATATTACTTTAATTATTATTATTCTGAGATACAACATAAATTGACATAATTTCGATAGCCCGGAACTTTTATTTCTACTAAAAAACAACGCCTGTCTGTCTATTTGTATAATTTCAGAGGCATTAAAAGTTGGATACATAACTTTAATATATTGTGGTTCACCTTCATACCCTAAAAACACCAAAGGATATTGCCAACCTTTCACCTTACCTATTGATCTGTCACCTCAAGAAGCTCGTTAAAAAAGACTGTACTTTGTTTGGGACAAAGGCTGTTGCTGCAGGGCGTGTTGCCAAAAACCACTTTGATCATTTTACCAACACTGTCAACATGCGCCGCCGATTCACCTACCTTTCTATCGCTTGTGTCTGCCTGGTGACAGTTTTTTAAATGGCTGTTTCCGCTTCCGTTTCCGTTACTTTTGACTTGCCTGCACGTAAATTGTGTGCCATTTCAGTCTGTTGTTGTACCCTATACTCATTGAATGTTGGCAGATTGTGGCATTAAGAGGATGTGCACATGAAATGAGTCCCGCCTGCATGTCCGCTCATCAGTCTGCCGCTCTTTGAGACAATAACAGAAAGATCCTGAAAAGTTGCTAGTTATCGATGGTCGATAAATATCGATATACAGTATTTTTTAAAAGGTTGCTCGTTTAACATATTTAACTTTCTAAATGCCTCCTTCAATATTAAAAATAAAAACCTTATTTAAAATATGCTTTTTATTTGGTGCCTAGCAACAAATTGTTGGCTATAGGGTATCTCTTAGTCGTGCATTACCGCTTAGAATTCTGCTGCTTGTTTTTCTTCTGTGTCTTTTGCCGCTGTTGGCGGTAAATTTTACTACAATGCATTTATAATCTTTTTCACTTATCTTTCGCATAGTTTCCTCTTGCACACTGGCAAAACTTTTTACGGTCTGAGGTTAAAAGTGGCATCATACATTTTGAGAAAGCCTGCGCTCAACTTTACCCATCCTCCTTGTCCCGGCCCAGCGTAATGAATGAAAAGTTGCAAAAAGATTGCGGTGGCGACTGCAAAAGGTGCGAATGCAACGCAATTTTTGCTGAGCACTTGAGTTTTTAACTTGTCGACAATTTACAATTTTGACAGATTTATGAGTTAATTACGTTGGCCAAGAAATACACGCGGATGGATTATGGTAGATTATAAGATTAAATCACAATCTAAGCTATTATTTGTTGTAATGTATTATTTCCTAAGCTAACAAGCCTTTGGGATTTTTATCATATCACAGCAAATATATTTGGAAAATTTTTAGACAAATTTGTATACAAATTCTTAAGTAAAATATTTTTTGATACAACTAAAAAAGTCGAAAGCCGTCTTTTTAATTGTAAGTAAAGACACGATGAATATAGGAATAGAAGATAACATATCTGACATAAATTTAGAATTTAAGCATTGGTATTGCAAGAGTATATTATAGAAATATCCTATAATAGCAGCCAGATAATGTACATTATGGAATTTTTAACATATTTTAATTGCTTTTAGTCATACAAATAAAATACTTATATCCTTAAATGGACAATCTTTGATTATATTAGAATCTATAATATTTATAAGTATTCTGTTATAGACATACATAGATTATCTTTAGGTTATCAGCTGTATGTTTTAATAATTTATTTGAGTTCAGCTTATATATTGTTAATTTTGTTTAAGGTAAGCATATTTACTTATTTTAATTTCAGACCTTCAGTTACTTTTATTTATTTGATTTTAAACCACATTTTGGGCATTTAATTATAACGATCATGGCCGAGGAACAACAGCAACCAGCCGAAAGTCGACATAAATCTCCGCTTGGTCTATCCCCCCAAGATTTTGCTCATAGCGTACCTGTTCTTCTATGGAAGCTAGGCATAGCTTTGGGCTGTAGACGCCCCATGTTGGAGCATCACGTAGAAGTCGTTGAACCAGAAAACAAAATAAACATAAATCTCAATTATTTCCGGCAACGCTTTAGGCAGTTGCATTCCATGGAGGATGCGCAGGATCAGGTGTTAGAGGAGCATCGTTATAAGCTCTTTCTACATCTCTATAGGCTGCTTACGAGGCTAGAGCCCAATAAATCCAAACGTCAGCAATATCTTTTATTTTGCTACCACCTTTTTGATACGGAACAGCCGCAACAAGTGCATCTGGAAGAAACGTTGCGACATCAGGAACACATCGCCGAATCCCTTATCTCGGTAGCTCGAAATGTATTGCATCTTAATGAGGAGAATTCGGGACGTCCGCCGGAAGGGAGATCTATCAATATTGAAAGCCTTTTTCCTATGCCCAAAAGGTATTGCACTTCACAGATATTGAAAGTGGGATTTGCCTATATGGAATGTAAAGCAGCGAGATTTTGCTGTAACTCAAAAGGCTTGCGTTCGGTGCAGGCAAGCTACAAAATAAGTTATATCAGGGAAAAGCCGATGCCGAACAAAGACGATGAAATGGAAGCTATTTATATGTTAAATTGGAATAGGCCGAATAAATCATTTTCATGCAGTTCAGAGCTTATGCTCTATGAAGGCCTTGGAATCCAGTTAAAAGAATGCAATTCGGATAATCGCGAATCAAGAGCTGGTACGGCAGAAACTTTAAGTATAATAATTATAACAGTAATAATTTAGTAGATATAGAATTGTTCGACTGGGCAAACAGATATAGAGAAAAAGATTTTACAAATGAACACGTTGAAAAAAACATTTTTTGACGCTCACTCACACCCTTCACAAAACACACTTATTGATTGACTTAATTAAATTTATGGAACTCTAAAAAACGGGCATTATTTCCAGCTGAAATATGCCAAAACCGAAGGAATATTATTAAGGAGACGGCTGAGGTAGGCTGCCAGTATGTGGAACCGATACGATCCGATCTACTAAATAAATCTCAGCAAACCGAACTACCCCGCACTCTGTCAGATCAGGCCGTACAAACGAATCGAAGTGCATTTTCCGATATCGCTACGAACACTGATGACGAATTGCTTCTGGTACAAATCAATCGTATGGAAACACCGGAAATAGGAACAAGAACAGGAGAAATGTTTGCCGAAATCGATTGGAAAATAACAGAAAAGCAAGCAATATCCACGAAAGTTAACCCTGAAATCGATCGCTCTAGGATATATCGCAAATTTTCAACAACGAAAAACACTACCGGCTTCTGTATGGAGCAAGTGAAGCCATCTGTCTGGTGGGCAAATCTGCGCGTGACCTCACCAAGAGATCATTTCCTTATGACGACATCTGAAGAAATGCTGTCACAGATCGGTCATACAATAATAGAACAAGAACCGATAGTCAATAGTCCAACAATGCACCAAGAATCAATAACTCCAATAATCAGTTCCAGCACTCAATTGGAGCTACGTAATCAATATTCCTCATATCAACATTACATTTTTACGGCTTCCGAAGAAAGTTTGTCCGGAATTGATCTGCCGATAATAGAGCAAGAACTGATAAAAGATCGGTCGTTAGAGCAGCAAAAGTCGATAATTTCTCGAGTTTCTTCCAGAGTTCACGTAGAGCTAAGCAGTCCAGTCACAAGCAACTGGCAACATCGAGCGCAGCCAAATATTGAAAAATCGATAACTCTACGGGAATCGATATCTACAACACTTTTTACCGAAACTGATCACTACACACTTTCCATTTCAGAGCAAGATACGCATAGATCCTCGAAAAGTAGCTGGCAACAACTGCGACAGGGTGAAGTATCTAAAGAAATTTCGCCAGAGAATAATACGTCGATAACACAGCAAAAACTGATGCCCGATGGATCGATAAAACAGCAAGAACCGATACCTTTAAAAGCTAATTCTAGCGTTCCATTAGAGCGCGATCCCTCTCCAACTGAGTGGCAACCAGAATTGCTGCCAGACTCTGTTCAGTCGATAGCCTCTCAAGAAGAAAAACCCGAATTAGAGGTGCTCCCTCCAACTGGGTGGCAACAAGAATCTCTGTCAGACCCTGTTCAGTCGATAACCTCTGAAGAACTTGGACCTGAAGAAGTTACTTTCGACCGTCTTTTAGAGCTAGTTAAGCAAGTGCCCCAACTAACCATGTGGCAACATCCGCAGCAGTCGAAAGACTTGCCAATTAATTGCACGATAAGCCAGCAATCGATGTCCGATGAGTCGATAACGCACACACTTAACAAGTGGCAACACCAACGGCACGTTATAGCCGCCTCTCGTTTCATTGTTAAGCAATTTCAATGCAATCCCGCCTATCAATGTTCACCCATGCAGCGCGATGCGCCCAATTTCTTCGCGCAATGGACACAATTCCATGAGACTGTGGCGTCCCAAGCAAAATGGAACCAAGCCAATCGGTACCCAACTATTGATGTCGCTGCGATCCGAAGACGCTTAAAAGCATTTTTGCGATGCATGCGTAAGGAGTATTCCTTCGAACCGGAACAGTGTGTGGCCGCGATTGCCAAATGCCAGCTGCAACAGCTGCTCACCGTCGACGAACTGCGGGAATACGAGACGATGCGCTGGCAGCAGCGGGATCGCGGCACTGCCCGAGAACTGTCCCATGAGGAGCGACTGCAGGATGCGCTGCACGGCATGCTGGGCTACGAGTGCCAGCAGCTGCGTTCCTCAGCTTTGGGTCCACGTCTGATGTTGCGCTCACCGCATCATCAGCGCACCATAAGCGAATCCTATCTGCTCCTGTCGCTGGCCGAGGTGGGCTACTACTACAGATGCCTGCAGCAGCAGCAGAAGCATCTGCAGCAACTGGGCGAATGTGGGCGTGCATTAAAGCCCTGTCTGCTCGCTGAGTTGCTCAACTATTCCGAGTTTTACAAGCGGCAAAAAGTGCAGCCCAAGAGTCTGCTGCATTTATTCTGGCACACGATAACCTATCGACAGCGCTTCCAGTGGCTATTGCAGCTCTGCGGCGGCTTCAGCAGGCGGCAGCCATTGCTGCAGTATTTGCAATTGCAGCTGGGTCAGGGCAACACCGCCTGCGATATGCTGCTGCAGCTGTGGCTGCGCAGCGCCGCCGAGCCGCTGCTGGCCAGGATTAGTAGCTGGCTGCTGCGTGGCGAGCTGCCGGCGGACGATTTTTTTATTGCGGAGCGCGGCGGCGACAATTGCCTTGTGGAGCACTATTGGACGCAGCATTTTGAGCTGGTGCAGCAACAATTGCCATATTTTTTGAGCCAACCGCTGGCACAGCAGGTGCTCTGCGCAGGCCGTAATCAACATTATGCCCGTCAATTTCTGGGCAGGCAACTGGAGCTGACAGAGTCTGATGCAGAGCTGCGTGAGCAATTGGCAGCCGCATGTGCCAGCAGCTATCGTGAGCTGGATGAGCAGCCACTCGCTGAGCTTGCAACCAGCCTGCAGCTGCAGACATCCAGAGAGCTGTTGCAGCAGCTGCAGCAAGCGAGCCCACAACCCTTGGAGCTGCTCAGCCGGCTGCATCAATATTGGCTGCTGACAGATGTGGAATTTGTGCGAGAATTGATCGAGCTGCTGGAACCGGCGCTGGAGCAGCCCGCGAAATACTTTGATCCAAAGCAACTGAACAAAATGTTAGAGCAGCTGCTCTGTGTCCACAATAAGAATCTCTATGTGGTTAAGGGTAACCACAAGGGCACCCAGTGTTGGTGCTACTTTCTCTTGCGCTGGCAGCAGCCGGCGCACTGGTTGCCCTTACTGGGCGCTCGCCTGCCGCAATACGAGTCCAGCTTTGCCTGTCTCTGGCAGCTGCACTATGCGGACTATGTACTCAATGAGCGGATAAGGCGACAGCAGGCGCATTTTTGGGAGCGCATCAATTTGGCGCACTCGAAGGATGCGCGGCAGGTGAGAGATCGCTTCGAGCAGTTCAGTGATCGTCTGCAGGAGTTTATGCTACAGCTGCGCAGCTATATGCTCCAGGATGTGCTGGCCAGCGCTTTTGAGCGTCTCTATTTTGGCTGCAGTACGGCAAAAACTCTGGATGAGCTGCTCGAGCTGCATGGTGCGTATCTGGAAAGCATTGAGTACGGTATTATGCAGAGGGGCAAATGCGGCAAGTTGCAGCACTATCTGGGGCAGCTGTTTGCGCCTATTATTGATCTGGATGCAGTGCAGCAAAAGTTTCTATCACTCGGTCAGCTATTCAATCAGCGCTTGGATAATCGGGAAACGGGGCAGCAGCTGCTTCAGGAGCTGCGTTGGTCCTGCCAGAATACATGCGATACCATCAACGATTTGGAGCACGATTTTCAATTGGTTTTGGCCCAGTTTTTGACTGGCCTCTACGCCACAGGGGAGGCACAGCTGCATGCGCTGGCCAAAAAATTGGATAGACATGGGTATTACGAGCAGCGATTTAAGGAATTAAAGGAGGCGCAAACGTTTAAATTTCAGAGAACACTTAAAACTAAAAAAAAATCGCAACTTGATAATCTTAAAAATTAAGCTCAAACAATTGGTTCTTGTATTGATTTTTGGCAATTCAGAATTTGTTTTTTTTATAATTTTATATATTAACACTTAGTTGAGGTTAAAAAATTTTATTTATAATTTTATTAACAAAGGTGTATTATTTGAAGCTATAAATATAAAAATTATTTTGCTTATTTAATTTTAGTATTAAAATATTGCTATTGTACATTAAGTTGATTTACCCGTATTTTGTAAGTATACAATATATACTTGATATTTCTGATCAGCACACTATACATAAACATTATAGTAAGACCAGATGGTCAGATATGTGCATATACGCATATAAAAAATATTTTATTTTTATGTACATATATATATAAATACTTATATATTATGATGATTTAAATTGATAAGAGATTTAACAATTGATTTATTTTTATATTTTACTATTAAGAAAATTTCTTTAAGTTATTTTGTATTTTTTAGTGTATTTGTCAGTATTTTGTAAGTATTTAAAATATTTATATTATTCCAGACCCCACTTTAATGCATTTAAATATATATTGTTTAATTTATACAGTATATCTTTTCTTAAATAATTATGTCAAATTTAAAAAAAAAAGATCTTAAAAATTGTTTTATTATTCAACAATTTCTGTTAGCCGAAAGTTCTAAGTTTATTTTCAGTATCTTGGTTCAGTATTTAATATATATCAAATATTTATTTTCAACTGGCCACACTCTAAACTTACTTATAGAAAGCAAATATGTTTCTTGAATTAGAATTGAATCCTGATTCTGTAATCGTATGCCAACATTTCCCTCATTTTCACCTCTTCCTCTTCAATGTCCTTCCCATGAGCAAGTACAAAGCCTTCCACATTCAGTCCAAGTAATTCGTAACTGAACCAATTCATGCACATGCTGCGTGTCCGTTTTAAGGATTGACAATGGATTTAAGCAAAAAAATATTTTCATTTGAAAAACGTCGTCTCTTTGGCGTTTTTGTGTGCACAAATTGGATTTTAATTGAAAATTAAGAATCGACTTAGCAATGTTTGAATTGTGCAGCTGCCTTTTGTTATGCTAATTTCTGCTGTGAATACAACTGAATAACGAATGAATAGATGCAGGCAGTCGTCATCGTCATCGTCGTCGTCGTAGTCGTGTGAGTCTTGTGTAAAATAAAGTAAATAATGGATAATTACTTTTTGGCTTAAGCGTTGGCAAATTAATTCCAAGTCCTGCTCTCGTATTTCTCTTCAGAAGTTCGTGTCAAATTTAATTATTTCAACAAATTTTAATTAAATCAAGTTGAATACTTTTTCCTTCTCCTTTTTTTTTTTCTTCATAACTTTGCCCCAATACTTGCGTGAATGCATAATTTAATTTTGTAATATTTCCACATGCCAAAATTACATACATACATACATATCTAATTGTAAAATCTGGCCAAAAGCAATGCACAATGCTGGAAGCGTACATAAGTCGAAAACTCTTTGTTATCTTGACAGGCGCAGCTGCTGAGACGTTTTCTGACTGCGTCACATATATCAGGCTGGCAAAATTATAAAGCGGCTGCCTTTCAGAAAAAAATGTCAAGAGGAAGATAATTGAGCCAGGCATTTAATATAACCTTCCATGGCTGGGCCAAAGGGTGGGAGTTGCCTTTATTTTGTCATGTGTGCTTTGGACGGCAAAAGGCAAACAAAAGTCAAGTGAGTGACTTTTCACTTGCCACTGATTAGGAAAATTAATTTCATAGAAAATTGCGTGTCTGTGTTGAAAGTCAAAATTATGTGAGCTGATAAAAGATGGCTGATTTAATAAACAGACAAAAGAATTCAGTTTGAAGCATTGTTGGAAAGGAATTGTATTAAGTGACCCAGTGAAGGCCATAAAAATGGAGCTTAACTTATTTCTTGCCCTACTTTGTGGTCTATTTAAAAATATATATTTTATATTTAACGCATTTGTCAAAAATTAAATATGACTTTTTGACTATGGCCGTTTAGCTATATTTGTGTTGTCTAAATTTAAAAGTATTTAATCATTAACTATTTTGCAAGGCAATAATGAGTTGAAAAGCGACCATTTCTCTAATTCCCTTTCAGGATTTTTATGCTCATTGTAAATTAAACATGGACTTTTGTACGTCCCTAAATTAACATTCTAATACGCTGCTTTTTATGTTCAAACTGCATTTAACTGGGCAAAGTTGCCGAGCATCTGCTTTTTAAGTAAGTTATACGTACAAGAGATTTTCCTGCTAATTACCTCCTTACCAGAAGCTAAATAAAAGTTTACATCGACTTATGTTTTAACTACAGAAAAGAACGAGTTAATGTTTTTAAATGTAGATTTATAGTCTTGACAAATATGCAAATTTAAGCACATAAAAATTGACATGAAGTTTACAGACAAGTTGCTAAATGTCAAATATACCTATTTGCCAGCCTGAGCCTAATTAAATAAACTCATAAAAGTCACTTACCCAACATATTTTTTTTTTCCGCTCTGCATAATTTCTATATAATTAAATGTTGTTTGTTGCTCTTCATACGCGCACTTTGTAGCCTATGCCGTAGAGCACACAGCAATTGTGCGTCCATTCCAAATTAAACAATAAAATTTATTATTATGACCGTGACATATGAGTACTTGATCTGTTCGAGCCATAAATTTCAGTTGCAGTTGCGCGCTGGCCGTTTAACATTTTGCCATTGTTATTGACAATTTGTTGTCAGTATTTCCCCCCTTTTTTTCTCTCTTTCAGAAGGATACAATTTATGTGGGGAACGGTCTTTATGAAATACTTCTCATTATTGCCGTGAAGCAGCCTGGGCAAACATATTTGAACTATTTTCATTACAATTGCAAACACAGGGCGCGCAGAAAATCAATTGAATTGCCATTTCACATATGAAATGGTCATTTGTCAATGAACACACACACACACACAGAAGCACAACAATTGATAGGGGGGCGTGGCTGGCTGACTCTCTGGTTACTGCGGTCTGTCAAAATGGCCGCATAAATATGTCGTTCGACCATGGCCCCGCGTCCACTTGTCGCTAAATTGCTGGTCGTTATTAAATTTCCGCTGCGTTGAGTTCTCATTTCCGTTTCAATGGGCAGCGCAGCTGGCGACGAATATGTGCGACGGATGTTGCCACAGACATAGATACCGTTAGCACTGACCAGCAACGGCTACACCATAAACAATGTTGAACAACACAAGAAAAAAACAACAAATATGTGTTGCAGTCGGCTGCAAGCCACTGTGCAATGCCCGTTCACAATTCAATAAAATGCTTACAGCTAAAATTATTAAGAAAGTTATAAATTCAACTTTGAATTATTTCATTTAAATGCTGCAAATAAATGACAAACCAAGAATCTATTAGAAAAAGCTGGTCTCATGTATGTCGATAGAGTCTACAGAAGAGGTTCGAACCGTGAACCGAACCACCGATAATTTATCTCTCGGACTTGCATCCCTGGCGCTCAGTTCCAGAAAAAGTTAAAGCAATAAAGTTGTCGAAGGAATATATTGCTGGATCGATCTTAAGATAAGGTCCTTAGATTCTTCCACATCTGATTCCCCATGGGTCTAACCTTAATAAAGGTATAAACTTTTCCGATTTGTCACGAACCTTGTGGCCATATTATCGTCCTTTAAACAGACGCAAGACGGACGTTGCACAGAACCAGCATACCCATTTATACTTTGTGAACAGAGTATAAGAAAAGGGTTAACAATTGCTGCAGCTTAGTGGGTAGCTGTTTGGCGGGCTGCAACATATTTGCAGGCCACATGGGGCGTATGCGTAATATTCAATTGTTATTATATCGCATATATATGTATATATATATTTTTGGCAGCGCCTAAACAATTGCACATTACGCACACAGTTTATGTGCCGCAATCAAAATCAATGCTGGAATCCAATTGCATTATTTGGACTTTTAGCAAATTGCAACTAATTGAAATGCCCCTCTGGTGCTAGAAGGGGGGTGGAGAGGGGGCAACTGACTTTTTCACTGATTTCATAACTGGTTGCGTGTGGAGCTTGTGTGTCATAAATTTCAATAAAAGGCATTTTTGGTATTTGGTTTGGCTTCTTGCTGTGTATGTGTG
Organism: Drosophila ezoana; assembly: GCA_035045725.1. NCBI lineage: Eukaryota > Metazoa > Arthropoda > Insecta > Diptera > Drosophilidae > Drosophila > Drosophila ezoana. The sequence continues at coordinate 2,279,324 of JAWNOU010000005.1, read as the reverse complement.
TTTGAGAGTGTGTCTGTGTGTGTTTGGATTTTATTGGCATTGCGTATACGCCGCATGACCCTGTTTGGACGAGCATCTTCTAGTTTTTCTCACTCGCTTTCCCTTTGTCGCCCCCTCTCTCTCTCTTGAACTAACTTTATGCCTTTATTGTGCTCTGTTTTGGCATTTGCTATTATTTTATTTAATTCACATTGTTATTGTTATTGCTGCAAAAGTGCAAAAAGCTGTTGACGTGTCCAGTGCTGGCTAATGGCACAGCACTGACGAGCCAAAAAAACTTTTGTCTTGCCATAAATTTAATAAGTTTTTTTTGCTTAGATTTGCCAAAATAACATAAATGTATGAAGTGCCTGTCCGCTGGCTGGAAAGAGACATGTTATTTATATAAGCTGTAACTTTTCTATTAAGAGGTTGATATTCCATCTACTTTTGTCATTATTATTATCTTAATTGGAATTCCTAACACTAAAAAATACTTGCTTTAAATCTTCTTTGTTTTTCCGATATTTTTTTGTTCTGTCGGGTTTTAATAAACATTTTTTTATGCCTTTTACTTGTAGGCTCTACTTTTGGAAAACACAATATATTTCTTGTTTTTTCACTTGCTCAACATTTCTTACATTTAGTAGCTTCACATTCTGCTATTCCATTAAACAACTGATCGGGTTGATTTGATATACCTAAGGCCGCAAAGTTTTCCAGCCAAAGGTCTAATTATATAGCCTTGTAGTAGGGCCCCTACCTTCTCTATTATATCAGCTGTTTGTTGTAAAAATACTTTTATATTCTCCATATCATCGATATAAAATTCTTGTGAGAAAACGTACAGGGAACAGACATCACATTCACAGAAAATTTAAGAATTGTTGGTAATGGAATTGGGCTATAAGAAAGTCTACCTTCCTCTTAAGAGATTAATATTGACTTGCCCGTTCGAGTCGCACTCCCCTGCCAAAGGTCATAAATACCTTTGACTAACCTTTTACTGGTAATAAACAGTTTGAAAATTATTTGCGCACTCATTTAATTATATGGATATAATTTTAAGTATGGTGCCTCATTCCCCTACCAAAAAAAGACCGTAAAATTGCATGTAATTTAATGAAAATATATTACGAGCTGCCCAGACGGCCTTTTGGCCTCTAATTTTATTGTGCGCTCGGTCTTTGTGGCTGGTCAACCCCAGCGGAAAAGAGAGAGAAAAAAAATGAAAGAAAAAGAAAATATAAATAACGAAATTATTCAAAATTATGAACCGTCTTTCAGTGGGCGGCATTTTAACCCTTGTTGGTGCGTTTAATATTTGGCTAAGATTTTAATAAAAGGCCAAGCGTTGAGCGCAGCTGATGGCTGTTAAATCTAAGAAAATGCATAAAAAGCCGCTAAATAAATACATATTAAAATTGTGTCAGCTCGGAGCAGCTCGGCTTAACCCATTTTACGATGATGAGCATTATTATTATTCTATACTTTTTCTTATTATTATTGTGATTATTTTCTTGGCTAAACAAAGTATGTTAATGGCCGCCCGGCGAAAGGCTTTTGTTCGCCTGGTTGCCCTGCCTGCCAACCTTTTATTTATGTGCCGCTAATGGACAGTGTTGAAAAACTGCAAACTTGCCACGCGATATTATTTATTGTTTCTTTTTGTTGTTGTTGTTGTTTTTTGCTAGCCCCATTGTAATATTTATTCATTTGGTTCATTGATTTATGAGCGTTCAGCATTTAAATCAAAATCAACGCCAATGTCTTAACATAAATATTCGCATTTTATCAATTTGATGCGCCTATTTATTATTATTTATTTTCATTTCATTCCCTTTGCTGTGCGCGTCCAAATTTATGTTTCCACTGACCACAAGAGATTCATTCTCATTTCTGTCCCGTTCCTTTGGCCCCGTTTAGCTCTTCTCTTTCTCTTAACAAATGCCACTTGATTAGTTGATGACACTTTGTATGAGCACAAATACTTGTGCACACAAACACAAATACATACATAGAGAGACTTATATATGTATACACATACCACAGGCTCAAAGTACAGAGACGTAGCCTGAAGGGAAATAACAAACCGACCGAGAGCCAATAGAATACATTCAAGTAGATTTTTTAGTCCTATAACTAGTTTTTAGTCATTTTTCATTCTCTCAAACACTATTCTCCACACATTCCAAACTTCTTAAAAGTAAAAAGTCTTAATCAAAAAACTGAAATCAGAAATGAAGTATATATTCGACACATTTTCCTTTTGCAAAATGAAAATATTTTTGAATACAGAATATTTTGCCATATAAGATCCTACTATGATAAAGTGGACCGATGTTGATAATATTTATTTATATACATGAGGAACATATTGGAACTTATAAGTCCCGAGTAAAATCAAGTTATCTTAATATAAAAAAAAGGTTGCCTTGTCAGAAACTACTTTTCGATCGATCGTTCCTATGGCAGCTTTATGATATAATGGTCCGATCAGTCCGGTCCAACACGTATGAATGTGTTCAAGACGAATAGTTTAAGACTGAGAGACTAACTCGCATAGAAGAACACAGACGGGCGAACAGACGGACATGGCTATATAAACTCTGATTTAGAATATATTTACTTAATGGGGTCAAAGATGTCTACACAATTTATGACCAAATTATAATACCCTCTACAAGAGTATAAGAAAGTAAGGCTCTAAAATGTTCTGTTCTCTAAATACAGGTCGACAAAATATTTGTTTTTGTATATATAGTATATACATATTTCTTAGAGTACCATTTACGTTCTAATTTTAGCTATAATTATTGCCTAAATAATAATAATATTCTACTCATTTTGCATGTTGATTAATTTCTTAACATACCGAAAATTCTTTGTGTTTTCCAACTACGCCACTGGCAAAATAAGCTCGATGTGTAAGTATGTCGGTTGCTCTTACTCTCTGCGGGTCTTGTGGCTAATTTGATAAATATGCGCGCGTTTATTCAAATCAATCAGCGTCAGTCGAAGTGGCTGTGTTGCGAAGGGCTGCGGCTCTTTATCCCTCGCTGCCTCCCTCTCTCTCTCTCTCTCTCTCTCTCTCTCTCACTCTCTTTTCTCTACTCGATTTGCCTCTCACTCTTTAACTATTTGCTTATCGCATGTGCTACATGCGTCTTTGTATCTTGTGGCATATAAGTTCGAGCTGCTTTCTTGCTTAAGACAGCACACACACACACACGCACATACTGTGGCATATGCCTTCAGAGATTTCATTAATGTGCGGATAACTATAATGAGTCCTCGAGCAACAAAAGCTCGGAAAACCATGGGGATTTGATGTGTTTATGTGGAAAAAAAGTATTAGGCGAGGCATTCAATTAGCTATCAAATTTAATATCTTTATAAATTAGAAGTTTTCGTCATTCAAAAATTTGACTTAACTTATTGCCAGTCATTTACATTGGCAATTAAAATTAGTATTAGCAAAATGTTGATATGAAATCTCTTTGTTTTTATTTCCCAATCAGGACTCAGAATGTTCTATATTGCGCATAGTATCTATGTTAAATATCGCCGTGTTTGTGCAGTAATTTAATAATTTGGGAAAAACAGTGTTAGAAAAACGTTATTTAGTTAAAGTTATATTCAAACAAAGTTAAAAGTGGTGCTAGAAACGAATTAAGGCGCAAGGTTGCCTGTTATCGTTCGCCGTGGATTCCCACGTGGGAGATGGCCAAAGTGGCGCCTCGTGAGCCCCGGATAGGTGTAGCTGAAGCCGGGTGTCCGTCCAAGAGATGACTGTAAGCTCACAATCGATCTTTGTACCGGCTGGAGTAAAAGGCGATTTGGTCTTCGACAACTGCCAGATTCAGGTCTCTATGCAGAGTTGTGTTCCTGACATACCATGGACAATCTGTGACTAGGCGTGCTTTATTTTGCTTGAAACGCACTCTATTTTACTTACTACTTTGGGACTTAGCAGTAATTCCCTAGATCAGAATGCCTGATCTGCGAGTATACTGCCCGATTATTACCAAGAGAAATCTGGCTTTTCTTGTTCAAGTGCCGATATAGACAGGAGATTTTGGTGACTATTAACCACTGACGTAATGTGCAGTCTGAAAGTAATACATCTGAAAGTAAGTCTGAAAGCTGGTCGAGAAGCAACTTCGCTGTACGAAGATAAAGTCATTTTTAACTTATTTTCCGCGCCGCTTACGAGTGGTCCAAGCCAAGGCAGCACGCAAGGTCGCCGGCCGGCCATGGTATGTTACAACAGACGCTATCGAAGGCGATCTCCGCCTAACAAAGGTCGGAGATCAGTTAAACTTCTTTAGCAGCCGATACGATACGAGAGGCGCCTCCGAAGGCTGCACCCCGACGACCTACCTACGAGGCGTTTTATTTAAAACATCTTTTCCATCTTTGTAAATAACATCTCTGAAAATATTATATAAGTAGAGATCAGAAGGCACTGATCGATTCCAGCGCAAAAAATAAAGAAAAATATTATTTGGAAAAGTTTATTTTCTTTGATGGCAAAAGAAGAAATCTTGTTTTTTGATAGTGTTAATGGAGGTACTTTTGCTTTAAACGTTCAAATACTAAATCTTTCCCTTTAAACTATTCCCCCAGGATAAGGCAACACTTTGCACGCCATCAACTTGCAAGCCAGAACACTTAACTGCCAATTGGATAAGCATTTCAAACGCAGCACACATGCACACAAACGAACACACCTATTTAAATGGCAAAAATTATAGTTTAGATTTAGGGTAGAAGTGACTTCGTATTTCGTGTTAAGTGTTTGGCAAATACCAAATTGCTGTCCAAAAACTAAGCGCACGCATTCGGCAAATATTACAATTACACTTGGCGGACACTTTTGCCAGTTGGAAAATGTGCAAATTTATTGCGTATACGCAGCGTGCAACGTGGCGCAAATCCTGCAGACAGTTGCTTACCTGACCAAATACATAAAGATGGGGGAGGTTGGCAAGCAAGTACAGAGCGAAGCCATTTTCTAGCTGACACTTGGTCGGATTGTAAAATGGAATTTTCCCAAGCTCTAGATTGTATTGAGTGGATTTCGTTTGCTACGAGAAAGCTAAGCTTTATATATATATATATATATATATATGTATAAATTCCCCCTAACAATAATAATCAAAGTCTCAGCTCATTTGGTAAATGCGCTTTTGAGTCACTTTAGCGCAGTTTCAATTGAAATTTATTGTGCCACATATGTAACATTGTGGCAAGAAGTGCTGCTGCAGGTCGAATTAAACATTTACGAAATGTGAGCTACTTCATTTGGCTGCCTAGCAACTTTTTGTGATTCAGTTAAAGTTTTGCTACCTCCTCTTAAACTCAGACAGCCAAGGTTAAATAAATTTGTTAATAAGAAACCTATAAGCTGGTAGCTAAGTGCAAAACTAGCTCAAATTGTGCTCGAGCAGTTATTAAGTGAATGATATTTAAGCTTAAATCAAGGTTATTTAAATCTATAATCAATTCAAAGCAAGTTGAGATAAAATTAAAACAATATCATTGCAAATATCATTAGCTGCTGTAAGTAACAGTATTAAAAATATTTTAAAGTGAGCAATTTCTTTAATTAGTATTTTATTTGAGTATCGAAAAACGGCAGAAATAAGTATGATAACAAATTTAATCAACGATGTATTTTATATTTGATCTGAATCCGTGTGCTGTATTCCGCAAGCCTTTAGAGAAAGGAAAGTATTGATGATATGAGGATATATATAGATAAGCCTTAATCAAGTGTTTTTACATTAAGTAATATTGTGGTTTCGACGTGCCTTTATATATCTCACTGCACTTATCAAAAAATAAAAAATTTTTTTTATAAATCTGTATTTAATATGTATTTTATTTATTATTATTTATTTATCATTGATTTATCATTTAAGAATTAAAATGATTTTAATATAATTTCATAAATAATTTAATTTATCGATAATTTCTATAATTTTATGGAACACTTTTATGAATTCATACCTGCTGCATTTATTGATAACAGAAATGTAATTATTTATCACATTTTTTTATTTTTTATTCAATTTGAAATGTAGACAAAGGAATTAAAAAGTATTTAATTCAATATGTCACCATATTTTTTTATACCCTGAACCCATTAAAGATGGGTAAAAGGGGTATATTGTATTTGTGCAAAATGCAAATGTATGTAACAGGCAGAAGGAAGCATCTCCGACCCCATAAAGTATATATATTCGTGATTAGCATCAATAGCCGAGTCGATCTAGCCATGTCCGTCTGTCTGTCCGTCCGTCCGTCCGTCCGTCCGTCCGTCCGTCCGTATGTATGAACGCAAGGATCTCAGAACCTATAAGAGCTAGAGACTGAAATTTTAGATGTAGGTGCTCCTAGTTCCTACGCAGATCGAGTTTGTTTCCGATAATCGATAACTTACTCCGTGTCCAAGTAATCGATAGAAATGTATATCGAAATCCCGTTTTTTAAGCAATTTTTGTAAATAATAGGAGCTAGAGTCACCAAACTTGACATGTAGCTTCTAGAAAAGTATATATATATCAAGTATCTTTCATTTGATATCTATCGCTACCTCCCCGCTACTCTCTATCTATAAGCGCGAGCTGCATTTGGTGTTGGAATATGAGGGTTCAGGGTATCCCCTAGTCGGGAGCTCCCGACTAGAACCTCTTACTTGTTTTCTTTTTATTTTCTTATTAATTTTCCACATGCTTGAACCGGGCTCAGCTTAAGTATTCATTTGCTATTTGATTCCATGGCACCCCTTGCCTGTGCCTCGAGCCTGTCCAATAAATGTCAGATCTTTACTCGTTTATTTTGAAATCCAATCTCGAGTGCCACCGACCGATATAAAAGCGACGCGTTGCCTGTCTCTAGGCAAATTCATTAGAAATCGGGGGCAAAGAAATGCTTGATTGCAGTTCAGTAAATGAATACCCAGAGCATATTTGCCCACACTCCGGACGCCTGCTCCGATAGAACAAAGTAAAAGTTTCACATTCATTTGACAAGGCGCAAATGTCAAATTATATTACGTTAATTTAGATTCTTTTAAATGTCGCGTCATTTTTTCTGTTTCTCTGTTTTATTCTTCTACCATTTTTATATGCCAAGCTGTCAACACTTTTGCTGGCGGCGCAAATTCGAAAATGGTTCAATTGAAATTATTAGATATTAAAATACTTGACAAAACTATGTATATTGACCAAATTACAATTTTGAACATGGGAGTGGCTAATTTCTACAGTAAATAGCGGCGGGGTATTGATTTCTTATCGGTTTGTAATCGCTTTCTTATCTTCTCAAAATTATGAGAATTAGTTTTGAAACATACTTCTGAGGACTTTTTGTAGCACAAGAAGGAAACATTCTTAAAGGTAATACCGATCGCTTTTTTATTGCTTTTCTATCTTCCCGAAAATATGAAAATAAATTTGAAATATATTTTTAAGGACAAACTGAAGCATAAGAACGATAAATTCCTAAAATATGTTTTGCCTATTTATTGCTTTCTTATCGTTTTTCTATCTTCCCTGTATTGCATGCGTTATTTTTTGCTATACCCCATGCAAAACTTTAAAGTTTAAATAGAGAACTCACGAAAAAGGCTTCTACCCATGTAAACTTACGTGTTTGTATGTCTAAAACTGAATTCGATGTCGATTGGCTCGTCAAAAAACCTTCGAGTTGTTGTTGTTGTAGTCGTTGGCTGGCTAATTTTCGCTAATGCAAAAAAGAAGAAGCTGCCGAAGCGCCAAAAAAAAAAACTAATAAAATTTACGTTTATCCCTGGCAAAGGCACTCGAAAATGTGTGCCTAATGCGCCGGGATGATGATGCCCGCCGAGCTGAGGACGACCTTAATACAGACGGTAGACAGACATGCCACCCCCTGGGGGCTAAGTGCCATCGAATTTCAATTCAATTTACAGCCGACTCGTGTCGAGGGTGCAAAAAATAAAATGAAAATTCCTATAGCATATTTTTTGACTTGATTTGGCCGGCTCAATGCGGCGTATGAGTAATATTTTTTCGTGCAAAGGGTTGCGCGCCATAAGATGCGCTGATATTGATATCAAAAGAAGGCCGCTGTCTGCTGGGTTTTGTATTACCCCCCAAAAAAAACGGCTTGGTGGTAGTTCTTTATTTTTTTACACAGTTTTTTTTTGTGTTTCTTTATTATATCACGTTTCCAACATAAATGCGTTAAGCACAACGTGCGAGGCCCGCGCGCTTTTAGGCGTATTTGAAATGCGCTTAAATTCATTTCGCTTTTATACTCTCTTCACAAAAGGGCACTTCAATTCTTTCAATAAATGTGCAGATATCTATGTACATATATATATTTAATCGGTCTCAAGATATTCGATTTAACCAGTTTGCCAAAAATTGTCATTCCACTGCAGACATAAACTTGAACTGTTGGAATCAGAATGAAGCAAAGCCTCATAATATCGTTCAGGTATATCTCATAGATATAATAAATTCCTGTTTTTTTTTTTTTAAATTTATTTTTGTTTTTTTCAAGTATTAAATATGTTTTATTAAATCAATCAGCATCTTCTGAACTCTACCAAGCTAAAGAATGCGATACAAAGTATAGTACCAGAGTTTGTTAACAACAATGGTATTTATGTGGGTAAGGGTCCCAAGACGATACACCTCGTAGCTAGGTCGCAGGGGTGTGACCTTTGGAGGCATCACTCTCCAGTCTATATGGGGTTTGCAAGGACCCTGTTGATTGAATAGTCGATCGAGCTATTGGTGCCTTCTCCAGCGTTTCGATATGATTGCTGTGATGTGGGAAACAAATATGACCCTACGGTTCAGCTAGATGTCCAGATAACGAAATGATCTGGTGCCCTTGATGGTCCCACCTTTAAACTGTAGTCCCTGGCAACTATTTGAGCGTAGCGTGAAGGGCAGCGGACGTGGCACAGTTTACAGTGGACAGTCATGCTTTAATCCACAAAGGACTCCTACATCATACAGCTTCCATAGGAATATTTCTTTTTGAGAAATATAATTCAATTTTGTGCTATATATACGCAAGGGTATTTGAAATTCTTTGTTGCAAAGATAACTGTATTTTATTCTGCCTTTTTTTTGGCTGTCATGACAGGCATTGAATTACAAGCAAAGTCCTGAGCACCTACTCACACATACACCTACACACACAAACACACACATGTGTGAGCTGTTGGCTTAAAGCCTCACTACAGCTCAGCTCGGAGGACACTCTCTCTACATATATAGAGGGGGCTTTAGCCTTGGCAGCAATTTGATGGTATTTGGTTCAAGTGGCGGGCGTCTATTTCATATGTATTATTTGCTCATAGCGCCAGGGGGTAATCCTTTAGTTTATATTATTAGCTTGTAATGTGCGCATAATTGAAGGGATTTCTGCTACGAGGCAAAAATCCTTGAAAATTCAGCTAGGTGCAAAGTCCTTTGGGATGGCTGCCACTTGAAGCTGATGAGCTTCAAGGTGTTAAAAGATGAATGTTTTGAGTGGGGTGCAAATATATGTACATATGGCTATTTTAAGAAGTTCATATAAAATACAATATTATATTTATGATTTTAATTTTTATTATTCCTGTGTAATTCTTGTTGTATGAAAATTCGTAATGGGCAATTAATATTAGATACAGTGAATATTCGTAAAAGATATTCGTGAATTTAATAATTAAATTTTATGGAAGGCATTCTCAGGGCATTCTTTTCGACAGGGAAATTCGATGTCAATTTACCAAGATGCAAGGGAAATTTAATAGTTACTTTTATGAGCTGTGGGGATATAAGAGTACTTTTTTTTATAATCTTATATGTATAACTTAATGGCTTACATAGGATTTTCCCTTGATTTTTAACACTCAGCATCTCAGCAGAAGCTCGTAAATTTTCATAGTTTGGATTTTATGATTTGCTGTAATCTCGGGAATAGGCTTAAAAATGTTCTTGTGGTCGTTTGCTTGCACCTTGCTTTAACAAGCAAGCCAAACAATTTTGTACCTTTGCGCTCAGACTTTCAATTTCTTGGACTCTTTTTTTGTGTGTGTGGAAGAGCTGCCATTCTTAGCGCCAGCTGTTTCAGATTTATATGAAAAACTTGCGAGCCCTTAGCGCGCTTTTCAATTTGCTGGCGATTTTTGCCTCTTCGGCTTTTGGGCTTCGCATTGTTGTTGTTGCGGTGTGAAATGTGTGTTTTAGTGGCTTGGCATTAGCATGTTGGAAATACATAATGCCCAGGCAGCGTTATGAAGCACCATAAAAAAATAAAAAAAAAAAAAACGTTGCGCATTGCATTGAAAAATAAAATAAAATATGGTTAAAATTGTGTGTTTTTAGCTTTTGGTGGCCGAAAATTTATGTGCGCAAAATATGTGGCTTTTTTTCTGCTGAGCTTGTGGCGACATAACTAAAAAGTGGAATAGAAATATATGTAGGCCGTGGCATAAGTTATAGCTCGGCATGGTTGGGATTACAGAAAAATTCAATTACTTGTTGTAAGGGGTTAAGAAAAAGTCAACTTTAAGGTAACTTTATGTTTATGAAGTTGAAAAGCCGAGACTTTATGGAAATAAAAAAGGATTTTTATGATTCAGCTGGAAAAATTTTTAGCAAACTTAAAATTTGGGAGTAAAACTATCATAAAATTTATGGCAAAAAATAATAGAATAATACTCAGTTAATTTACATAGTTATCTATAAAATAATATGAACATATAAATCTTAATACTTCACATTGCTTTTATCCGTAATTCACATATCTGATGAAAGTATATATATACATATATATATATACATTAGATATTTCCGAATGCCTTTTAAATATAAGATGTTAAAATACATCTTAAAGTACACTCAACCGCTACGCTGTTGTACGGAAAGGTCATTTCGTCATTTAGTCATTTTCGCATTGTCGTCATCAACATTGTCTGAGCTCATCGATAAATTTGGACACTACACGTGCTTAAACAAGCCAACAATCTGTGAAGAGCCTCAAATCCTTTGTTCACAGTAAGCCGCAGCAGCAGCAGAGACTAAACAAAAGACGGTTAGCATTTTTTTTTTGCTTATTGACGTCGATTCTGGTGTTGGCTTCAAGTGGAAACTGGGTCGTCTTTTCAAATGAAATACAATACGAGCGCTTATTATTTATAGTTGTGTTTTGTTGGAAAATTCCACATGCCTCGAAATGATTGCTACTTATCTGTGTGCCGTTGCCTTTTGTTCAAATTCAATACACATTTCTTGTTGGCCTGTGTAGGCCTAAGTGTTGACTGTGATTTATGACGTTGCCAGCCTGAAAAGTATTAGAAAATGCCACTAATAGCAATTAGAAGAGCGCAACAAGTACTACTCCATGCCATCCAATAAAACCAGCTACTTTATGGTATTACACTCTCTTTTCTTTTGTTTTTGGCTTTAAGCAGAAGTAATACTCATTCTATTATCGTCTCATTTGTCTTAGTTTTGCACGCTTCGCAACTCTTTTCGCGCTTTGCCACTTCCACATTTGTTTTCCTTAGCGACAAGGGGATGCGAAAAACCACTCCGAAACGCAAGTTTATAGCTTTACCAAAACTTTTTCACACACGTCTTTCCCACTGGACATTTTTTCGTTGTTGTTTTCACACAAATATATTGAAAAGTTTTTATGTTTTGTCCAAGTAATAAAAAAATAAACAAAACTTTTTAGCTTAAGAGCGCTTGATCGAAAAATATCCTGTAGATGAAAATAAAATTATGGGAAACTGGTTAAGCAAAAGACCCTTGCCAAATATCAGATCGGGCAATGCTAATCCGACTTTTATGTCTCCATATCAAGTAAAGCCTGTTCTCTAGTTGAATTCTGCATCTAAATTTGGATATCCTTTGTTTTTATACCCTTATCCCATTGAAAATGGGTAAAAAAGGTCTAATAGTTTTGAGCAAAGGTATTTAACAAACAGAACTAAGCATCTCCCACCCCATAAAGTTTATATATTCTTAATCAGCATCAATAGCCAAGTCGATCTATCCATGTTTGTTTGACACTCCGTCCGTCTGTCCATCCTTATGAGTGTAGAGACTTGATATTTTGAACGTAGGTCCTTCTAGTACGAGTTTGTTTCCGATAAGCAATTTCAGTTTCCAAGCAATCGATAAAAATCGATATCGAAATCCTGTTTTTCGAACAAATCTTCTAGGTTTTAAGAACTAGAGTAACCAAACTTTAGATGTAGATCCCCGAAAAGTACTCATATATCAAGTGTCTTTCACTTTATAGCTATCGTTATATTTTATTAAAATTATATACCTTCTTTATAACATTCTTAATCCTTATCTCTACTATACCCCTTATCCATTTAATGGATGCGCGGTATAAAAGTTTTCTTATTGTTTGTAAATTTGCTAATGTTTGGCATCATAAGAAAACTTTGCACAACAACCGTCAATTCCATGAAAATGCTTGTTGAAAATTTAAAAAAAAAACTCTTTAGCTAGTTAGAAAATTAGAAATAGAGCGCTGCTCAGATAATATTTGCCATTTGTTATGTTCAGAGAGTTTTAACCAAATTTAAGCTTAATTTAAAGCGCTTTTCATTGCTCGTATCCACGCGTATCTCCTCATAAGTACTTTACATTTTTTTAATAACCCGCAGAAAGTAAAAACACAAATAAAAAAAAAAACAGCAGCATTTAAGTATTATGACCGCGGCTGTGCACAAATTCCGAACCCTGCGCTCAGCTCAAGCCCTTCGCATAACATTCATATTAGGCACAAGGCCGCGCGCCTTCGTTCATTATATGAAAAGATACAAACAAAAAAACGAGTCTAAAATAAAAAAAAATATTATAAAAAATAGAAATTGTAATGAAAAGGAATTATTTACATGGCTCAGGTAGGTTTTGGGTTTCGGGCGAAATGAAAGTTTATATACGGAACGCTCGGAATATGAAAAGAGAATTATGTGTATATAATTTTGACTCAGCTTTAAACTCATATTTTTTTTATGTGTAGGGCAGCTTATAGCCGGGCTTAATTGAAAAAGTATGCAAAGTGCGGGCGAGTGTTTAATATTTGGCAAGAGATATCTTGTTTTTAACTCCTGTTAATTCTTTATTCTTTTTCTTTTGGCATAAGGCCAGACAAATTTGAACCGCATTGGCCTAATTGAGTTTTATTTTGTTTTTAATTGAATCATAAATGGACCCCAGCGAGGAACTTTAAGCAAAAGCTTGGGCCTACACTAAAAAGTACTGTTTAATAACATTATGCGGCATTAAAAATATTTGATGACAGCAAATTGGCAAACATTTTTCTTCAACCAGAAACAAAATGCACAGAAAAAAATACACCCCATTTCCAAGCTTTTCTCCAAAGCTTTAGCGAAAAAAATAACATTGAAAATTAATTAATGCCAATTTGTAAGCGCTGAAATCGAAAACTTTTCCTCGCCCAGCACTTTCATTACGGGTTCAAACGAAATTAACAAAATGCTGCAGCAAATACAAAAAAAAAAAAAACCTAAACTAAAGATATCTTCGGTACGGCGAAGATTTAATACCCTTGTAGACATTTCCCTTTTGCAGATATGTGAGATATGTGAGAATAGAGAAAGTCGTAAATGCCGATTTTGTTAAAAATATCTTTGAAAACAGAATATATTCTTCCATATGCGATCCTTCTCTTCCACCGATCTCTCCTTTAAGAGCTATATGATATTATGGTCCGATCTTGATAAGAGCCTGCATATATTTTAGGATTATAATGAAATTATATGTCCCGAGCTTGTTCAAGTAGCATTAATATAAAATAAGTTTTCCCGATCAAAACCAACTCTTCGAAGGATCATTCCTTTGGCCATAGTGGTCCGATCCGGGCAGAATGACAGACATGGCTACATCAACTCGGCTGTTGATGCTGAAGAAGGAGTAGAAGATATTTTCTTTTATGCGCTATGCACTTCATGGTAAAATTATAATACCCTCTGCAGGGTATAAAAATTGAAATATAACAAAAGCAAAAAAAATTCTTTTTAACAAAACTCGCCGTAAAGTTTTAATAGAAATTACCATTTTGGCCGCTGGTCGTTTGGTCAAGTGTCAATAAGTAGAGACCCGCGGGCAGCTGAAGCGGCAAAGCCGATTTTTCAACCCACCTCCCTCCCACCCACGCACCCTTTACCCTTGGGGCGACACTTTTGATTTCAATAAATTTTCGTAATTAGCGACAGGCGCATTTTTCTTTTGAATTTCGTTCGAGTTTTTCTGATTTTGTTTTTTTTTTTTCGTTTTGTTGTTCTTGTTTTCTTTCACAGCTGTCAGAAAATGCAAATTGAATTTGTTTTCGTGACAAATTTACTCAAGTGGCAATTCTCGCTAACAAATTCGAGCATAACAAATGGAAAAGAGTTGAACAGGTGAGCGATGTCCACAAATTTAACCTTTTTTTTTTATAAGAGATTATTTAAGCGCAAAAGCCTTTTCTTTTCTTTTATATTTTATTTGAATTATTTTAAATAATAATAATTTCTAAGCCGAGTCTCACAAGTTCTTAAGGCGAAGTGTATTTTCCTTAATTGATATTTTGTCTTCTGTCACATTTTTTGGGAATTTAATTCATTTGGCTTTGGGGGTAATTTAAAATTTAGATAGAGTTTTAGGGAAGCTTTTCATAAATTATATCAGTTATGGGGGTTTCGTAAAAGGGAAATTTAAACAAAAAGTTTGTGGAAATTCTTATAGATATTTGATCTATTATAATGGATACTAAAAGGAAATTTTGAGAAAGCTTTTTAGATAAAAGGGAAATTTATAGTAAAATTTGACGGAAAATCGTAGTGATAGTTGAATAAATGTCTAATTTGATAGGAAATTGTTATGAAATTGAAGTGGAAATATGTTTAAGTTTGCTGACAAATTTGAAGGAACTTAAACACTTAAAATTTTTCATTGAAACTCGTTGCTAAACTTTTGTAATTTAAATCTTCAATTAGCATGATCTAGGTTACGCTTATAGTCTAGAAGCCTTTAACAGGCTGTTTAAAATTAAAATATCATCATCTTGTAATATCGCACATAGTAATCATCTTTACATTACCAATTCGCATGAAATTTCACATATATTATGTCTTCTAAAATACTCAATGCTGCTCAGTCTCAAAGCTGATTTGTTCACTTGGAATTTCAAATGCTCTGCACAACATATATATATGCACATAACACATAAAATCCAAGTCGGGGCATAAATGAATGACAGGAGGAGGTGGAGGCAACGAAAGGAAACAGTTCCTGTTGAGTCCAGTAAAACGCTTGAGTACAAATAAAAATTTGGGTAAAAAGCTGGCAAAATGATGTCTGGCGGCATTTTTGAACATTTGTGCGAGTTGGTGCTTCTTCTTCTTCTTGCTAACATCTACTCCTTCGCATTGTAGGATTTATTGTGTCCTGTGCTGTGTTTGTCAGTTTGTCTGTTTTATCGCCCCATTATTCACATATTTGTTGGAACGAATGTTGCCATTGCCTTTTGATTTCAGGCCACACAATTCTTTGTTTATTTTTCATTTCAAAGCGAGGTCCTGCCCGCCCCCACCTCCAGGCCCACTTGTTATGCATATGAGCTGCATGCTTCCTTCTCTCTCTCTCTCTCTGTGTGTGTGTGTGTGCGCGAACGGAAATGTAGTGAAATGAGAAATTTCCGTTTCTGGTTCCGCTGTCGGAAGTAAAACAAACGCCGATAAAATAGGCCGCCCCCCAGTTGCCAGTTACAGAGCTTAGTCGGAGTCTTAGTCGAGTGCTGTCTGAGGGCTTAAACGATGGCTGATAATGAGATGTGAGCTGAGCTGAGCAGCCCGTTTGAAGCGGGCAGCTAAAGAAGCGAGCGGGGCTTAGCTCTTGAATATATATGAAAACCAGTTGCATACTTTTTGGCGCTACTGTGCGTTATTTATGTTGCTTTTGTGTTTTAGTTTGCTGGCATAAATCGACGCACAGCACGCGTTTTTCTACCGCCCACTCTACCCACCCCTCGGCTCTTTGTCTTTTTCGTAAACCTCTCCCCCCTCTTTCGGCTGGTCTGTTTGTCGTGCTAAGTGCGTTTGGGTCTCGCTAATGGCAACATAAATTACGGCTACTAACTAACAGTTCCTAACTAAACAGTCACAACAACTCGCTCGCCCAAAAAATACTCTAGCTCTCTTTTGCGTCTAATTACTTGTCTATATATGTTATAATGTTTTTTCGATATGTATAGGTACTCAAAAATTTGCATGTTTGCTTGCTTTTCTTCTTCTTAAGCTAATCGTAGAACTTTTATGTGATATAATATTTATTCATAAGTTAATTACAGGTGAGCTCGACTTCCTAATTGAGTAATACCCAATTATACACCTATATAGCTTACATTTTTTTCAATTAACTCTGCATTACATAAACCGCTCTGGGTCTTCTGTCTTCTAATTACCACAAGCTTTCTGCCCGGTATTATCTCTTCCTCGTATAAAGTCTTCTTTTCTAAATTATTTACTTAGAAGATAGTTTTAGTCCAAGTCTCAGTTTGTATTCGTTTATGTACACGACTGTACTCCTGTAAAAAAACTATTGTATTGTTAGCTTTATTTTAGATTTGTTATTAATATAGTACTATTATTATTAAAAATTTGATTATTATTATTATTAATTTTACTATTGATATTATTATTCATATTACTATTATTGTTGTTATTATTATTGTTTTTATTATTGAACTTATTATTATCATTATTTTTAATTTTATTATTATTGTTGTTAATATTATTATTATTGTTGTTATATATTATTATTATTACTATTATTATTATTATTATTATTATTATTATTATTATTATTATTATTATTATTTTCTTATTGTTATTCTTATTATTATTATTATTGTTATGAATATTATTTTATTTGATTATTTTAATAAAATACTGTTGCAGAACATAAACCAGCCATATATTAATCCGAGGCTCGGACTGCGAACAATCTTACATCAACACCAAAGTTTGTTAATATTAAAAGTATTTAAAGAGGTAATTTAATTAATATGCTTATATATATATATATATATATATATCTCAAAGTAAATAATTTTGTACAATGAAACATTGTTTTTTTGCTATTTGGCATTACGAATATTTTTCATTCATCTGAAATCCAATACTTAAAGTTTTAAATAAAATTTGTTTAAAATTTAAAACCGAGGAAATTTAGAATTTTTTATGATAACAGAATTTTGGTAAAGCATTCGAAATAATAGATTTATAGCTTATTATGATCATTTTCATAATTTTTGTTGAGAATATATATCTATACATTATAAATAATATAAGAAAGCGCAACTTTATAGTTTAATTTTATATTATAATTTAAAGCAGATTTGAAAATCGAAGGGTATTCAGCTGTTTGCGCTTCATTTTCTTTGTTGTTTTATGCCTGTTGTTTTGTTGGCCGTTGCCTGCGGCGCGCATTAAAATTATGCTCTGAGTAATGTAGTTTTATGCCGTGGCTTGGACGGTGCCCCCTCACCCTCAACCTCGCCCTTCCCTCGACCGCTGCTCGTGCACATAAATATAAAAAAAAACAACAACAACAACAACGACTACGCGATGTTCGCTTTGTTTGGGAATCTGCAACTGGACATTGGGAAATTACCGTTACGCAGTTGTCACAGTTTGTGCGGCCATAATTTGCCTTGGCCTGCGGTCATGTTTCATAACCTTTGTGGCTGCTGTCCGTGTGTGTGTTTGTGTGTGTGTGTGAGTGTTGCCTGTGTCGCATTGCTCATACGCCGCATGTGCCGCAAGCTGTTGTAGAACATTCGTAAATCTGTGAAGCTGTGTGTGAGTGCTTGTGCTTAGGTGTGCGTGTGAGTGTGTTTGTGTGTGTGTGCGTGTTAATGTGCGCACAATAAACAATCAATTTGTTAGAGGCCTGTCGCATGTATTTCTGTTTTTTTCCTTTGCTTTCCTTTTGGTTTATGTTAATTAAATGATAAATAAAACGCATGTTGCAGATGTTTATGTGCCTGATGTGATGTGTCAATTAGTTCAATTAAACATTATAGAGGCTCGAATAAATCAAGGAAACTGCTGGGGTCTAAGGTGTTAGTTAAATAATGGGAATAATTACTTTAGATGGAGGTAGGATTCTAAGATTTAAGTAACTGATGAAAATAAGGCCTACCTAATTTAACTATATGAATTAAACTGAATGTTAAAAGTAAATGTACAGAATTATATAAAGCTAATAAACAAGTTTTAATTTCTGAATACGAATAACGATTAATATAAAATATTCTACTTACATAAAATATACGCAAGTAAAAAGGTAAAGTAAGTTATAAATATAAAAAAATATCTAAATATATTATATTTTTAAATTATTTATTTAAATAATTATGTTTATAGCAAATTTGATGTATTTTTTTTTTAAATTTTCAGTTTTTTAAATAGTTTGCATTGGGTATATGTGTGTTGGCTATGATATTTATTTTGTGGATACACCGTTCGCTTTATAGTAAATAGTATCTTATAAATTTTTTATGTTATTTCAAACTTTAAATGAATTAATCGAAATATAATTAGACATATTAGATATAGATATGGTCGTGAGGGTGCTCCTTGCTTGAATATAATTTGATATTCAACTTTGTTTTAATTCTACACAGTTCAAAGCAGAATCGTAGATGGGGTTGTATTGTAGTACTAAGCAAAAGCAATTATATATAGTGCTCGAAAAACATTTAAAATAAATTCTTAATACAAAGTACGCCTAAGTCCACTTCCGTTAATTATAAAGCAAAAGTATTGCAAATGGTCCTCAGGAGTACGTAGTATATAAATTTTAATAGCTACAAAAAATAGAGAAGACATTTTCCCAGGCCGAACAAAATTTAAGAACAACTTTTTCTAACTAAACAGAGGGCAGAAGGGGCCCATATAAAAGACAATTTGCACGCAACAAACTAAATAAGACATAATGCAAATACATTAATCCATGTATACATACATACGTCCCCCTCTGCGATTGTGGCCTCTGGTGACAAATAACACTAAATTAAAATTTTATTAGGGTCTTTATTGGGCGCCGTTTGACAGAGCCAAATGAAAAATGCGAACGCAAAACAAAAGAGAGAAGCAAAAAAAAAAAGACAAAAAAAAATTTCGAATATGTTTTAAATGTTTCGCACTCAAAGCACAAGAGAGAAAAAGAGCAGAAAAAAAACATAAAAATTCGCATTTATTTCTATGCATGTTTTGTGTATTTGCCTTTAGGCAGCAAACAACTAAACAAAGCGCGGCGAGAGGGGAAAAGGGGTTGGGGTGAATAAAGCAAAATAAAATTGTGTAGAGCGAATTCCCCAAATTGATTAAAACTTCATAAATTTACATTTTTATCGCTGGGACAAACAAATGCCAAAAGGGGCGAACAAAACCAAACGAAAAGCCCAAAACAGAAGCAACAACAACAACAGCAGCAAATACAAATGCAAAGCAAGTTGCAAGTAAACAAAGCGACGCGAACACACACACACATACATACGCACACACATACGCACACCTTGCCGCACACATTTATGAATATTTACACATGTTTTGGCGCCGCAGTTTCGCACAATTCAAATTTTGTTCTCTTCATCGAGCCTTGCTGATAATGCAAACAAGCAAAGAGAGAATGAAAGGAAAGTTAAGAAATAAGGCAAGAGATAGACTGTGAGATACCTCGCATTAGGTACGAAAGTAAGGGCAGCTAAAACTTTGTTAGGTATCTCCTATCTAAGCAAGTGATAGAGATACCAAGTACTAGGTTCAATTCGCTGTTAAAACTTTACTATTGAACTTGATGGACTGTCAGATACCGTGTATAAAGTGCAATTAATTGCTAAAACCTTGCTGGGCAAATATTCGACAGTTCAATACTATAATTACATGATAGATAGATGATAGAAAATTAGATAGCCTGTGCTATATACATATATCTTAGTTGTAAATTCGTTTAAATTTAACGACTCTTAGATACCCTGTGGATTAAATGGGAAGAGGTTGTAAAATCAGACAAGTATTGCTTTTATCTCAACTCGCTGCACAATTTTTTAAGACAATCTTACAAATTTGATGCATATAATACTCGTAATGTGAACGTTGATATGTATAATTATAAGTCTTTAGTCTTTAGTGGCAAGTCTTTAATAGTTAGTCCTTGGTCTTTGGTCTTCAGTCTTCAGTCTGCAGTCTTAAGTCTTTAGTCTTAAGTCTTAAGTATTTAGTCTTTAGGCTATTGCCTTTAGCTTCTAGTCTTTAGTCGTTAGGCTTAAGTCCTAAGGCTCCTGCCCCTACTCTGAAATACAAATTAAATAGCAGATACTCATGAGTTAATGTCTTTTGAAAACGCATAAATCAATATACCCACTTGACTATATGAAGCACAGGGTATACAAAAAAGTGTCACCTGCTTTTTGGGTTCAGTGAGCTGACTTTGGCCAAAAAGCCAATGAATGAGTGCCTGTGCGTGCTGGCGCCGTGTACTGCGCGTGCTTGTGTGTGTGTGTGGGTGTAGGTAGACTCTTCTCCCAAATGAGAAATAAAAGTAAATTCACATCATCACAAAATATTATTAAGCAATCAACTTCTGTTTGCCCGTCTGCACCGCTGTGGTTTCAAATTTTCTGTTCTCCCTCTGTTGTTGGCATTTTTATTACGCGTCTAAGGGTTGGCAGCTAGGCAGCGGGATGAGTTGATTGTTTGTACTCGTACAGCGTACAGCACCTGCCTGGTAAGCTGCCTGGCAACCTGCCTGACAAGCTGGCTGATTAAGCAAAAGTGATTGAGCGTCAAAGAAGGGAAGAAATAAAGAGAGAAAGGGAGCAAGAGGGAGGTGAAGAACGAGAAACCTAATGCCCTTGCATATGATTGCCTGAACTGGAGTGTGTTTAAGTGTGTGTGCCTGCGTGTGGGTGTGTGTATTGGAATTTGTGTATGCCCATTTAAATAACAGACAGACAAAACTCAAAAGCTCAAGCTATGCAAAAATTATGCGTTTAATTAAAATTAGCTTCACTTAATTAGCATTTGTAATTTTTTCTGAGTTTGAGTTTCGGGTAGCATTTAAGATATATTGAAAGTAAACACATATACATATGAAATGTTTTTTACTCAATTCAAACTTTAATTAAAATTTGAATTGTGTAAATAAGTCAATGTTGGGGAGGTTGATAAAATAAAATAGTTTTTACCCATTGAAAATGGGTAAAAAGGGTTAGATTTTTTTGTCTGCCTGTCCGTTTGTCCGTCCGTCCGTAAGGATCTCACAACCTATAAGAGCTAGAGATCTGAAATCGAATTAAAGGTGGGTTCTTCCTAGTGCCCAAGTAGCAAGAGTTTGCTTCCGATAACCGATAACTTGACCTGTTTTCAAGTAATCGATAAAAATAGATATCGAAATCAAGTTTTAGGTTTTTACACACTTACAAATTGATTCGGTTCACAATTTAAAAGTTTCTGTTTCCAAACCTTTTGGTTTTGTTTTAGCTTTGCCCTTTTTGTGTTCAATTCATTTGCTTTTAGCTTCGGTTTTGTAGAATATAAAAAATGCATTCCCGCATTTGATTCGCTTCTGCTCTAAACCTTGCTAAAAACCAAGGAAATTTCAGAGTTCGCAATATAGATAAATGCTTAGCTTAAAATAAATTTAATTCTCTCTGAAAATTTAGCTGGCAGATAATTAAGTTTTCTCGTGTTGTGTTACAAAAAGCTTTCTGCTTAACTGATTGGCGCCATTTAATTGCAAGTCTCGAGGCATTAGCCAAAGTTTTGTTAACAAAAACTGATTTGCCAAAATAAAAAACAGAAAACAAAAATAAACCTCCCGAAGAGAGTGCCTTCGAGTTTTGGAGAGTGCATTTTATAGAGTTTTTGGCAGCTTGACATGTTGCCTGATTTAATTTCTCCGGACTGAGCCGGCCGAGAGCTTAAGTAATGTTATTTTTAACTGCGCATAAAACTTTCTCACAACTTTGGCTCCTTTTTTTTTTTAATGCGAATGCAGTTTTTTTAGCCCCAAAATATCGGACTAGTACAGAAATTAGTTGTGAGGGAGCGGGTGGAGAGTTGGGCAAAGTGTGAATAACTAAAATGCTGGGGATTACTTTCAGGTGAGCGCTAAATTGAATTAAAACTCAAAAGTCATTAAAATGCAAGTTTGTTGTACCCAAAGTTGACATAGAGCAGCTACTAAAAAGCTTTTCAACTTCTGCTTCTTTCTCTTTAATTAGACGCCCAAAATATAAAGCCTTGAAAATGTTTGGCAGTTATTTAGCTTTGACAAGTGGCAAAAACTTCGCTAACAGCTAAAAACAAAAATTCAATAACTATTTCCAAATGCCAAAACTAACTACATCAATCAAAATGGGAAAATAACATCGGCTATCTACAGAAGACAAAGACTTAATTGGCCTTTGAGTATAGTCATAAAAAAGTGTTAGAGAGACAACATAAAATAAATAAAAAAAAATTTAATATGTACATATTGATATAGATATTGTACTATCATGGCCAATTGGGGGATTTAACTGTAGTAAAATTATTTTTCTTATCCTTATGCAATGTTTAAGAATTTTAAAATCTGAAATTCCAATTCGCAACATGTAATCTAAGTGATAGAGGTGAAAAGCTTGAATCCGAAAAGTAAACGTTTGTTCATTTTACCTTTTTTCCCGCATTTCACATTCAAGAGCAGTGGACATCACGAAAAGCACGCTAAGGCCCAAAAGCCCCGCCTTAGCGTGCACCTTCAGCACATAAGGTAACTACAGTTAACAGTTGCGTTGACCATGTTAATCATACAGTTAGTCAGGACAAACAGTTTTATATGTAGAGATATATTTGTAGATATACTGATTAGAGCCTGTAACGTACAATAAAATAATAGACCTCTGTTATATAAAAGAAGGGATGGTAACTGGGGCATACAATAAAAGAGAAAAGAATCGGGTTCGATCTTCTGAAGTGAAGAGAAGAGCGTGTGATCTCGTTGAGTATATTAAAGAAAAATGTATCAATAAGAAATAAAGGTATGAACTAAAGGATCCTAGTGTAATTTAATGGATTCAATGGATTGATCCCTACATATATATATATATATATATATATATATATATAGTTAAATATGTTACCCTTTTTAAAGACAAAGATTTGAAAAATTCGACCGGTTTTATTCCACCAACAAACGGCAGCAGAAGGCAAAGTGTTGCGTAACGAGCACTCCAGCGCATTGCGTGGCGATGGGCGTGACAGGCAGGCTGCACAGCAAATATGCAATCTTTGCCTGCGAAACAATAACAATGCGCAATGACCCAAAACTAAACACCGAACGATGAACGAGGAAACCTTCACAAAAACTCGCGACCAAAAAACAGTTTTCCATGCTTTGAAGTCTTATTTTTTTGGCTATCCCCTCCGCAGCCCCTCCGCTCGCTGGTCTATGGACGTGGCACAGGCTTTTGCTGGGGCCCATATGACAGAGAGGCATTTGTGGGGCAGAAGGACGAGTCGCTGGAGCGTTGGCCCAGGCGGGGTTCTCTCTCTATGTGAATATATGTGTGTATGTGTGTGTGTGTGTGTGTGTGTAGGCGCCGGCATAATCAACAATATTTTGAGTGCTTTTTGTGTAAAGTTCTCTGATTTTTTTCTGGTCGCGTTTTTTAATGGTTTCTATTGTTGTTGTTGTTGTTATTGCTGTTGTTGTTGTTTCCCTAGAGTTTTAGTTGTTGTAGTCTGGTAACATGGGGTGTGCTTCAATTACTTGTGGATCGAGTTTTGTTAATTTTTGAAGCACGCTCTTGAGCCGCTTTCTTTTTTTGATGAAGTATTAGAAATATGTTAAGAGGGCAGGCCACATAAGGAACAGTTTATTCAAGAGCGTTTCATGGAAGTCAATTTGGTCAAAGTTCGCCCGATGTTACGAAAATTTAGACCTTTGATTAAATATGAACTGATCAATATTTTAATATTATTTATCTATATACTATTTATAGATAAGATAGATAGATAGACTTTCGCGTCTAATCGCAATTTGTAATAAAAAAGTAGTGAAATTTTTTAAAAAAGTTGAAAAATCTCGTTTTATTAATAGAAAAGTAAATGTATTCGATGCTCTTTCTTCTCTTAAGCTTCTGTTTTAGCTCCAATTGCTGGAATTTTCATGCATTGTTTTCGTCCTCTTCTCTTTCTCTTTGTCTCTCGATCTCTCTATCTCATTCTCAGCTGCCGTCAAGAAAAAAAATAAAGTTTTGGCCACAGTTTTTCATGCTGGTGCGTGTTATCTTGTTAAAGCAAAAGTTCAACTTTTCCCAGCATATATATATATGTAGCTGCAGCTGTAGCTGTGCGTGTGCGTGTACGTGTGTGTGTGTGTGTCTGTGTGTGTGACTGTGTGCGTTACAGCGGATGCATCAACAAATGTCTTGGCCGTGCTCGATGCTTGGCGCTTGTCTAGAACATATCAAACGCAACATTTTGCGCCAATCGGTAGCAAACTTATTCCCAAAGCAGGCAGCCAAAGACGAGCGAGAGAGAAAGAGAGAAAGGGAGAAAGAGACAGCAAGAGAGCGAGTGAACGTGAGGTTGGATGTTGGACGGGGGCAAAGGGCAACCGACTGAGGCACAAAAACAACATAAATTTCTACTTAAGTAAGTGTTTAAAAGAAAGATGCAGCGGAACGAGAGGCGGTCGGAGGAGGCGTAGGAGGAGGGTAAAAACCCTCTGATAAACGATGCCGGTTAGAAGCCAAGGTACAACACAATAGCTATGCCCTAACCCAGATCATGTCACTTAGACTGTGAAGCTTGTAACATGCAAAAAAATAGATAAACAACAATGCTTATTTCTGCTTGATTCCTGACAGATTTTCTTGTTCGAGTAAGAGTTGAAACGTTGTATAAGTTGACTTGGGTACAAGTAGAAAAATCAGCTGATTCATGCTTTCGAAATTTGTTAAAAGAGTATACTATAGTCTATTTTAAGTATGATTTTTTGTAAGTTTAACTAAAACTTAGATTGTAAATTTATAGAAGTTCATTTTGAATATTAAGCGAAAATTGCTGTTAGTTGATTTGTGTAGAGTATTTAGATGCCTGCTTGGACATTTTGCGATTTTCTTTTTGTCAGTTTTCTTTCGCAGCTGTTCAGTGGTGAAATATGCAAAAGTGCAAAACGTCAGTGGGAAAACTTTGACGCTGGTTCTGGTCAAAAATTTGACTTGCACTGCAGTTGAAGTTTTCTTGATGGCCCCAACTTGGCCGCTTAGCGTGAAAAACAAATAAAGTGGACGTAACCAAAGGGGGAGGGGACGAATGGTTAGCTGAGTTGTAATGTTAGCCAGCCAGAAAGCTTAAATTCTTAACTGTGGCCAGCGACAAGGACAAATCCGCAAGTAATCCATGAAAACGTTCGAACCCTGCGAGTTGGCCAGCGATAAGCAGAGTGAAAAGCGCCCGCAGCTACCCAAAAGAGCTCGCACAAACCTGCAGCAGACCAGATCTAAATCCAAAGACCAGAAAAATGTTTTGTGCTACATACACACACATACACACCATACACACACATTCACAGTGGCAGCCAAAAATCAAATGAAAACTTTCTTGCAGTCAGGTAAAAATGGCTGAGCGGCTGCTGTTGAACTTTTCGCCTTTTCGCAAAGCGATTTTTCTGCTGAAATTGCTGGAAACGTGAAAGAAAAGACGCTTTTAGCTAGCAACAACCCCCTCGTTGTCGCAAACTCTCGTTGCATGCAAACACATGCGTTAAATGGGCCGCCATTTTGGGGCAATGTGCACTTCTGCTTTGCAGGCTCATCTGCCGTAGGGCAGGAACCAAGCGCATTTCACCTTGAGATATTTAAAGGCTTTTAATCAAATTAATGTAAATATTAGCGCATTTCATATCATATACATATATATATATGTATATATATATATATGTATATATATATATGTATATATATTTTTATAGAGAGGGGACGAGGAGGGCCAGTCAAATCCTTCTTCATTCAATTTAATTAAAGTCAACAATCTAATTCGCTTGGGGCTAGAGAAAATAAATTGGGGCTGAAGTTGTCAATACAATTTATTAGCAAACTTTCACTTTGATTAACTTTTTCTTTTTTATAATTTAAGCCTCATTTATTTTTATTAATTTTGCTAAAATTGATTTATTAATTATAGTTATTTATATATGGTTTATCTTTATTTCATTTATTTAATTGTTTTTATACATTTTGTTGCTGATTTTATTTATTTCTTTTATTTTTATCTAAGTTTTATTTATTATTTTTAATTTTAATTTATTTAATCATTTATTTATTTTATGTTATTGTTATGCTCATTTATAAATTGTTTGATTTTTTAACTTCATTTATTTATTTATTTATAGTTTAATTATATAATTTAACTTATTTACTATTTTTTTGTTTGTTAACTATTTATTTGTTTTAATTATACAAAAAGTTTATAGTTTTTTGGTTTTATTTTTTTAAATTTATTCATTTGTTTTATTTATCATATTTTCACATATTTATTTTAACATAAATTTAAAATTCGTTTTAATTATTTTTATTGTACACTTTTTGATATTCATTTTTTTAATTTATTATTTAAACTTATCATTAGTAAAATTTCCATTTCAATATTTTTTTTGCTTACAATCCAATTGGAAACTTTTATAGATTTTTAATTTAATTTTATTTTATTATTTATTTATTTTTCTTTTGCTATTATTTTCCTTGGATCCTCTGTTTTTCAACTAGATAACTTTAGCATTAAATAATAATTAATTGTATTTTCCAGTAAATAACATTTAAATTTTTTTCAGCAACCAATCCACTGCTAAATATTTTTTGCGAAGAATATTGATTAAATATTTCATAGCTTGATTCGGAATTTAATTGTGGAACTTGGGTAAGTTCCAAGACTAACGTTTTTTTTAAAAATAACAAGCTATTAAATTTAATTATTTATTCATCCTTATAGAATTTGCGACTATTCCAATTAAATTTTCCAATACTTATTTTATTAAGTGTTTTCTTTCGGCCAAATATTTTCATATTAGCAACAGGAACTCACAATTATGTTAAATTAAATACGTTTCATGTTACGCTGTTAAAATTTCCCAATTAACATTTTCCCTTTGGGACAAATATCCTTACCCTACACAAGCCCAACATTGAGTTCGAAAAAGCTCTTTTGCTCAATGCGCTCTCTCAATTTTCCTCACTCCTTCGTTTACAGTTGCTCTCTTTTCGTCCTTTAGAAAATATCCCATTTGACTCGCAACTTCGGCTTTTATCTACTGACCTACAGCAGTTTGTAACTGTCAGGTCATGCAAGGAGTTACTTTGCGAATGTTGTGATAGGTTGCGGGCCACTCTGTGCCACTCGTGCCACACTTTGGGGCAGCTAGAATATAGTTCTGTCCCGACTAACTAAAACTCATTGTTATCGACTGTATAAAAAACTAGTGTGTGCGTGTGTGTGTGTGTGGGAGAGTGTGTGTTAGATTGGCTCTTGACTTTGCTGGGCTTTCCTTTTCATCAGTCAATTCTTATATATCAATGCGGCTAATCGGCTTTTGTTATAGCCAAGGCAGATTTTTTTTGTACATTTTTGTTATGCTGTTTTTGTTCGAGTTTTAGGCTAAGATGGCAGCAGGTGAAAAATAATTAGCTTTTGCAATTACAAAGCTCTTTAAAACTAGTTAGAGTCGACTTGTTGGGGCGACTTACAAGTAACTGTTAACTGACTTCGAAATAAACTTGTATTTAATGAAGCTGAGATCAAATACGATGGTATACTGAGCAAAGGTCCAATAAAATTTACTTACACCTGTAATGCTTAAAAAGTTTAAACGCAGGGAATGGGAAGGGAATGAGATTAGTTAGGAATCGATAGATGTCTTTCTGTTCCTTGAGACTGTCCTTTTATTTCTATCCAATGGTTGACACATACTATATACAAAATGTTATCCCATATTATCTCAAATACCATCATCTGCCTCATTTATCCAAGGTGCTTGAACCGAGCTGTATGTATGTACCTGTATGTTTTAATGTTAAACATCCTTTTTGGGTTATCTATGTCTGCTGTGTGGCCAGCGCATAATTCAGCTGAAATGAGAAATAAAACAAGAACTAAAAAAACTAGACAGAAACGAAGGTGCAAAGCTCATTAAACACTTGCCAAATCACACTTACGCCCCATTAGCGCACTAAATAAGCGCAAAATGGGGATAATGGCCACGCCCCAGACTAAAACCCGAAACTGAATCCCAAGCCAAAAGCCCAACCGAAAAGTCGGATACACTGCATGAGGCCAAAAAAACAAAACCCCAACAAAAATAACCCGCGGCTAGCGAAACGCTCAGCGATACAATGAGGTGATGGTAGGGCGGGAGGGGAGGGAATAGGAAATGGGGAATGGAAATGGGAAATGGGAGAGCGTATTAAATGCTGGGTCACTCACAAAACTAACTGTGCTGTGCCCTATCAATGCCACCGCTGTGTTGTTATTGTTGTTGTTGTTGTTGCTGTTGTTGTTGATGTTGTTGTTAGCTGCTTGCGTTAACCCCTGCTGACCAATAAAGCCGCTTGTGTGATACACAAGGACAACGACAAAGTTTTTCGCCAGCAACACATGTCCTCCGCATGGCCCAAAACAAAAGCACCAAACTGAAATAAAATTAAGCACATTAAAAAATGCTTCACAAATTTACAAATCTCCGCAGCGATAGTCATAAAAAACAAGTAAAAGTACGGCATGCACAAATGACCGACTGTCAGACGCCCTGTAGACAGCACTTTGTACTTCATATATAAACAAATGCAACAGGAGCAGCAAGTAGATATTCAATCTAATATATATTGAATCTCCTTATAATAATTAATAATTTACAAGCTATGAGTAATAAAAATCAAAATTATGTCTTGACATTTATCGATTTGCGAGAAACGCGTAAAAGATCGATTGTCTCAGGAATCAACACCTTCATAGAGATGAACAATCAAAAGAATATCGACTTGCCAAGCCGTTTTTCGATTCTAATCAAGAATATATATGCTTAATCATATCGATACATACCATTGTTGCCCATTGCCCATAGCCTACAGGGTATTAAGAGTGGGTTAGGGCGCTGCAGGACTGCCACAAAAAAGGTCAACAGGATTGCCAAAAAGGGTCAGCATGTGAAAAATGAGCTACCACTTTGAATATGGCAGCGCGCAATCGAGTGCCTGTGTGAATGGGGCGCGGGGTGGCGTGGGGTGTTGCCACACACATATTAAATTAGCCGGTTTTTGGGGTAGTTTCAGGCGCCTGGTTTGGGGTTAAGCGCTGTCTGATTCTTGTTTTTGGGGATTTATTTTTCGGCACACATCTTTATAGCCATGGCCAGCTGCATTAACTACACGCTTTTCATAGTTGTGGCCACTCAAAAAGAGAGCGAGAGCCAAAAAAAAGAAAAACCCATAGCGTAAACACACACACACATACACACAAAGATAAAAACTTAATTAAAGACTTCATTAACTTTGCTTTTGTTCTGGCGCAGACCACGGACTATAGATACGTATTTATGTATATATATATCCACGGGTCGGACCAGGGGCCAACGTTTATTTTTTGTATTATGAATTATTTTCGTTTCATTACCTTTTAATTAAGCTTTAAAATAACAGCATAATGAAAATAAATAATAATAATAATAAGCAAAAAAGAAATGCCAAAAGCTGACCAAAATTTCTATAGAGTGCGTGGGAAAAGGTAATGTATGTGGAAAGTGAAAAATGCGGCACAGGCGCAAGATAGGGTGTTTAAGTTCTAGGCTTGAAAAGAAGAAAATAAGAATAACTATATATATTAAACTAATGGGCAAAATTTGCAGGAAGTATTCAATCGAATTAGACTAATCCACAAGGTGGATAATGGGTGAAATTCAGTAAAGCCTGCGAATCTAAATGGATAAACGCTTAGAAGGAACTATACTGCAATGGTAAACTTTGAGCCCTTACCTAATGTGTTATCAACAGCAGATGTACAACCCAGTTTGTAAAGCAGCTTTCTTTTGCAAATGCTTTGTAAATGCTTAAAATAATCCACGTTCGAAGGTGACAAATGGGTGAAATGTTGTAAAAGTTACGAAAATATAATGAGATTTTCCTTTACGAAATATATTGTCAACAGAAGAGATACAACACAGTTTGAAATTAAATGCTAAGAATAATCCACTCGTAAAGGTGGAATATGCGTGATATGAAAAAAAGCTTTGAATATATAATGAGCTTTCATTAAAAGGAACTAAACTGAAATGGTTAACTTTGAATCTTTACCCAATATATTACGAATAGCAGAGATAAAACCGAGTCCGTATAACACCTTTCTTTTGAATATTCACGAATGTTTTTCAAGGTCCTTGACTTCGACATGATTTACAATGCTCGGCAATAAAATATGCGCTCATCGTTAAGTCAGTCAACTTCCTGCCTATGGCTGATATAATGGTCTTTATATAAGCCGAGAGGACCTTAACTCACACTCAATTAAATCAACTTATTTTTGGTCAAATAATTTTACATAATACCAAAAACGAACGCTGAAGCTCATTAATTTAACTTAAGAGTTCTGGGCAGAAAAAAGCAGCATGCAGGAGCTGGGAGAAATGGAGCTTCGCTGGCAGGACGCGGATGCCTACCAGGTAAGGGATACACAACAGCGAGAAGCGAGCAAGAAGTGCACAAAAAGTAGCACAAAAGCGGATTTTCATTCAAGGTGAAAGCAATCAATCAATATTCATGAAATCAGATTTAATTTTAAGCGCATTTAAGTTGCGCCCGCCCCCTCCAGAGAGGAGCTGGGGCGGCGTAATGATTCTGCCGAAAATTTTCGTGTGACAGTGTAAAAGATTGGAACAGAGCCGGGAGATGGCCAAAAGGAAAAACAACAATCATTGGATGGCAAAAAACGACGACGGCGACGTCGAACCAAATGAAAATGTCGAGACAAGGCTGAAGTTGGAGGAACATCATTAGAGGCTCGTGGCCCGAAAGGGGGCGCGGCTGGGCAGAGGCAGCTACACCGACTACGCTAATTGTATGGCAACTGGGAATTGGGAGAGTGAGTGGGTGATGAAGAGAGAGAGGGGGAGTCTGCGAGGGGGTGGTTGCCCCTGCCCCGACGGCATGCGGCCGCTGCTGCCCCAACAAGTAGCTGACGCGCACAAAACTAAGCTGCCAATTCAATTTGGTAATCAGAGTGGCATGAAAAATTAAATAAAACATGCAAATAAAATTATTACGCGTAATTTGTGTACCTGGCAGTGGGCCAAAGGAACGAGCGCTTCTTCAAGAGGGCAAACGTTTTAAAGGAAATGCAAAAAAAAAAGAAGGATTTACCTAAGTAAAAACAAGAACTTTTTTAATGCTGGGGTTGAATATGTTTCAAACTGTGGGTAGCTTTTAAACAATTAAGAGTGCTACAGTTGGGAGTGCCCGACTAAGGGATACCCTAGCAACACAAAATGCAACTCGTGACAGGGGTGGGGGTCAAATTTGGTGACTCTTGCTCTTGATTGACGGATAATAATGCTGATCAAGAATATATACACTTTATGTGATCGAAGATGCTTCCTTCTGCCTGTTACATCCAATTGCACAATACCATAAAGCCCTTCTTACCCCTTTTCAATGGGTTCAGGGTAAAAAAGAGTTGAACCTTCAAATGCCAAAATGATTAATTATGAACATTTTATGTAGACAAAATTATCTTATTCAGGCTGAATTTAATTTAGTTTATTTCTCATATGTCTATATATATTAGGTCCTTTGTATTTGTCACAAGGTTTTCAAAGCTTTAAAGTTAGAGCTTTCGACCCTATCCGTTTCCTTTTAGCTTTTTATTTAATGCCAAAAATGATTAATTATGAACATTTTATGTACACAAAATGAACATAATTAAGGTTTGCATTAACTTTCTTTTAGTTTATTTCATATATTTAATTATTAGGTACTTTTAAATTGACACAAACTTTCTAAAGCTTTAAAACACTTATAATCATTTATCTTTATGTCCTAGTTTTTGCCAACCTACTATCTGCTTAGCAAAGTTATCTTGCTTAAACTTGTTACAGCTGCTTCTAATGACAAAGAGCTTGATATAAATCGAATCGCATCGCAAAATCATATCTCTTCTTTATTTTTTTATCTATGCCAAATGCAGCTATCATTTATAAAATAAGTGTATACTATATTAAAATATATTTTCGTCTGTCGCTGACTAATTTCCAACAGCAAAACACAAACAGAAAACAACACCTAAACTTTGAACACATTTAGAAAATAAATTACATGTCGCCTGTTCCACAGTTCCAAAAACAAAACAAAAACAAAAATTTAAGGATATGTCCGACACGCCGAAGATTTAATACTCTTTTAAAAATTTTCCTTTAGCAGATATAGGAGAATATTCAACACGGCTGTTGATTTAGTATAAATTGTATATACTTTATGGGGTCGGAGATGTCTCGTTCTATGCGTTACACATTTCATGACAACATTTTAATATCCTCTTCAAGGGTATAGAAAGCGTAAACTTTTCGCGATTGACCATGAGCCATATAAATATTACAATTTAAAAACTTTGTCTCTCTCGCGCTCTCTCTCTCTGTCTCCCCTTTCGCTCTTTGTATGCAAATATGGAGCAATACATTTTACTGGGCAGCAAAAAAAAGTATTATAAAAAAAACACATATAGAACACAAAAAACTTTTTTGTTGACTGTGAAAAATATTGTGCAACAAAGTTGCGCACAAAAAAGTGTGAATTGCATTGGAGAACAGCCCGTATTATATGGTTTTTTATTTCTATATATGCGCATATATATATATATATATACACACATTTATATATATTTTTTCATTTGTAGTTTGTCCTATTAAATTTGGCTATGTTAAATTTATTTTTGCCCGCTTTGCGTAGAGTCTCGAACAATTTGTTTGCTTTGCTTTGTTTGATATGTTTTTTGTGGTCGGTTTTTTCTGTTTTTCAAGCCTAACAATGGAACACAAGAACTTGGACTGGAATTTAGGCAGCATTACGCATGTTTATGCGTTGTTTAATTGCGTATAATGAATATACTATATGAATGCATCAAATATTTCGATAATTTTAAGAGCATCTTTTAAAGTACTTACATGCTTTGAAAATATAATTCTAAAATGTTTGCTTTTTATTTTTTAAAAATTTACGAAATTAACTATAAAAAAAAACTTGTTAAAATTAACTAAAGATTCACGTCGAGGAGAAAATATTAAGGAAAGGGACAGTACGAGAGGCAAATATATAAAATAGAGAGAAAGACCTATGTCTTTCTGTTGGTTGGCTGGTTTATTATTTGAGAATCATATTTTTTCTATTATTATCCTTCTCGAGAGTCGATTGCCTGACTTAAAGCACTTGAACATATTTCGGTGACATCACAATATCCTTTTGCACACGCATAAACCCAGCAAATGGCACAAAGCCCACAAAAGTATGCAACACTTTTGTGCTCGCATGCACATTTGTGCGTCTAGTTACCGTTACACGGTCGCAGCCCCCAAACCCGCATTGCACGCAGTTATCCTTGCCGCTTGCTGCCACTTGAAACTTTCGCTTTCAATGCGCTCTCATAGAAACTAAAACCCACATTTAGGTATTTCGGGAGGGGGGTGAGGGTTCTTCACATATGGAACTTTATATGGTACGAAAAACTGGGTTAACGAAGGCGCACAACGCGTTCCTTAGCAGTGTTTTGTTCGTTATGAAAAAAAAACCAAAAATAAAAAACGCATTGAAGGTGTGCTCATTTTGGAAGGTCAGGCTTGAACTTTGACTTGAAAAAGGCAGAAAACCTAAAAGAAAATGAAATTTAATCAATTTTGAAGTGCGAGCGCGCCAATATCTTTAAGTTCAATTTTGAACGGCATTTGATTTTTGTCTGAGACATATTTACATACACACTTACACATACACACACACACACATAGATCGCTTGCAGCTGTCGCCATTGACAGGAAGTCAAAAGTTGGCAGCCAACGGAAACTGAAGCTGACAGCGGCAGCCACCGCAATGACAATCGACCAAAGGAAACAGAATAAAAAAAATATAAAAAAAAAACAAAGGAAAACGAAAACAAACGAGAAAGTAAGGATATATTAGGCACACTGAAGATTAAATACCCTTGTGTACATTTCCCATATGCAGATATGTGAGAAAAGAGCAGCTCACAAAATGCTGAGCTGGTGGAAAAATTCTTTAAAAACAGAATATTTTGCCAACGATCTTTTCTATGACAGCTTTATGATATAGGCCCGGTTCCGACATACGTACTGTGTGCAACAGATCTACGGGCTAATGCAAAGTTTCAAGACGATAGCTTTAAGGCTGAGAGACAAGGTTGCATAAAAAAAAGACAGACGGACACACGGGCATGGCTATATCAAGTCGCCTGTTAATCTCGACTAAGAATATATAAGCTTTATGAGCTCGCAGACATTTCGGGCTCGTTACACATTTCATGAGAAATAATAATAGCCTCTGCAAGGGTATAAAAAAGGGACACCAACGAAATTGAAGTCCAACTGAGAATTTGATTTCCACAGCCAACTAAAATATTTTTTGCCGCCCACGTGGCAGCAGCTGCTCAACAGCAAAACGGCAACAAGAACAACAACAATAAGATAAGAAAAGAAAAAAACCGGAGGAAAATTTTAATATAAGAAACAACAAGTGTAGCACCCAAGGACCTTCCGAGTGCGTTTTCCAGCTGTTCAACTTTCGCCCGCTTTTGCTCGTTTTCCCGTTTTCCCATTTTCCCATTCGCCTTTGCCCGTCAGACAGTTTTCAATCTTGTTTGCATGTGTTTCTGCGGTCTCGTTTCTTTATTCTGTTTGTTTGGCATTTTCTCTCTTTCATTTACCGGATATTTTTTTTCCTGCATTTTTATTTTGTTACCTTTTTTGTTGTTTTGTTGTTACTTTTTAGCTTTTTTTCGCTTTCACTCTTTGCGTCTTCTATGCAAGCGCTGATTTGGCAAATTGTTTGTTGTTCCTGTTAACATTACAAGAAATGTTGATTTCATTTCCTTTTGTGTATTTCGGTAAAAAGATAATTATATATATATTTTTAAGTGCATTTTTATTGTTAATAAAGTTATGGCTAATTGTGAATGGCAAGACAAGCAATTAAAGGGCTTACGAAATGAGAAAAACTTTATATTAATAAAGTAGAGATTCAATTTAAAGAGCGAGAGAGGCAACTAAAGGCATATATGCATTTTTGTTGTTGTAATATGCTTAAATCTTAAAAATTAATCGTAAAGCTTCAATCATAAAGCTTCTATCTTAAAGCTCAGTCTCAAAGATTTGTAATTGAACCTGCAATCTCAAAGCTCAATCTTAAAGCTTTGATATTGAAGCTTATTCGAAAAGAACTTCATCTAAAAATATAAACATTTTAAATCATATTTGGTTTTTATTAAGCTAACTAAAAAGATCTAGATCTATAAAAAATATATTAATTAATCTTCTGAGCCATTCCCATCAAATCTTCAAATTCTCATCGGCATACAATTTTTATCAATCACCTAACATTAGAACAACTTTTTAAGTTCTTTTTTTGGTTACAATTATAGCCTGATTCCATTATGATCAACATTTGTTACATTTACAAACTTAACATTCTGCGAATTCATTAGCAAGTGTCAGTTGTCGGTAACAATTAAGTGGCAAAAGGACCGCTTCTTGAAATAAGCAGTAAAGTTTTCCTCATGGCCAAATAAACGGCCTCGAAGTTGGGGCCTTACTGATACCTATGAAATTATATTTTTAATATTTTCCATAATATTGAAACTCGATAATCGTGGCAATAAAAAACGAATTATTTGGAACGAATAAGAAAATGTATGAAATGTTAAAAGTGGAATTAGACTTTAAGGCCAAAATCCATTTCCTCCAAGAGGATTTACATGCTTGGGATATAAACGTTTTCACGCTTTGATTAATATTTACGTACTTTTCTGACTTCATAACTGAATTAAAAGACTAATTTAAACACAAATATCTACCGACTAAGTTGATTGTGACTTCAACTAAGGTACTCGAACATATTAATGAATCAGAGTTAAGTTAAGGCATACTAGTAAAGAGAAATGGGAAAGTATAAAAAAAGCTGGCAAGCTCTGCAAATAGTGTGCATACTTTTTAGCAATTTGTTTACAAGTTCTTCTCCTTTTTTTTATTGAAGCAAGAATACAATTTCCGTGTTAAGTTGAAAAACAAACAAAATGACTGCCAATTTTTAACGTTCTGCCAGACTTAACCCAGCAATAACAACAAAAACAACAACAATGAGTAGGAGCTGAATGCAATCGAGTGCTAGTTGAGTTGAGGAACGAGAATTGAGAATCAAGTTCGAGTTCGAGTTCGGGCTCGGAGATGCGAGTTGCGAAATGCTAGAATTGGCAGGCAAAAGTAAATTTCCAGTTGCAGTCAATAATCAACTAAGCATAAAATAGTATTTGAGCTATTGAAGCAGCAAAAATTTGTTGCTGCTGCTGCTGTTGATGCAGTTGGCAAAAGGCAGCAGCAGCAGGAGAAAAAAAAACATTAAAAACATACATATATACGTATATATATATATATATATATTGGAAGCACAAAAATCCGCTTACACTTTGTACTTGCACTTGGTAAGTTGCCCAAAAGTATGCTGCAAGAAATAAGACCAAAGGAAATAGACCAAAAATAAAACAAACCAGCGTTTTGCAGTCGGCGGCAAATGACTGCGAAATACGCTGTTCACAGTGCTAAAAGAGCTGCAAACAAATCAAAGTCTTTCAGATTAGACTGTAACCAGAGTTGAACCTAAACCTGATCCAAGACAAATTTTTAAAAAAGTTTGTTTTGAATATTAATTTTTAAGTATTTTTACAGTTTAAAACACATAATTAATGCAATACAAAATAACTACTTTCAATAAGAAACAAATAAGAATGATCTAGCCGGGAGTACCCGACTAGGGGATACTCCGAACCTTCTTCTACCAACACCAAAAACAGGTAGCTATGAAATGAAAGATACTTGATCTTTATATACTAACCTAAAAGCTACAAATACCTCGAATACTCTCGATTTTAATAACCTAAAAGATTTGCTCAAAAAACAGAGTTAGATATTGATTTTTATTGATTGCTTGGAAACATTGAAAGTATCGGTTATCGGAAACAAACTCACCCTGCGCGGACACTAGGAGGACCTTCGTCCCAAATTCAGTCGGTTCTGAGATCCTTCATAAGAGACGGATGGACAGACAGACGGATATGGCTAGATCGACTCGGCTGTTGCTGATCAAAAATATATATACTTTATAGAGTCGAAGATGCTTCCTTCTACCTGTTACAGACATTTGCACCCAAACATTATAGCCATTTTCCCAATTTCCAATGTGTTCAGCTTCATAAAAATATATAAAATAATACTTATTTAAACTTTTGGTAGATTCGAGAGTTTTATTGAAAATTGAATTACCGAGCCCCCAAAAACATTAGTTTGTTTCGCGACCTTGAACCACAGAGCATTTGCTTTCAAACTGTGTTAAAAAATAGATTTCGGCTCAAACGTTAGAGAAGTTAAGCAGTAGATGTAAATATACACGACTTTATTTTTAAAGAGTCCAACAACTGAAAGACACACACTGTGCAAAACGAATAAAACCTTTTTCACACAGCAAACAGAGTATAAAGCGAAATTTTACAGTTTGCTGCAAGAGTTGAAAAAAATAGATTTAAAATTCTGCACATGTTCGCACTCAATTTAAGTTAAATTATTTTTCATCAATTTATAGATTTCTACGCACAGCTGTGGCTAACGAAGCGCGGAGTGGGCGAGACTGTGGAAGAGGGTTGGAGAGAAAGAGATGGGGATGGGAAATAGAAGCAGACAAAAGGTAAATGGTAAAGGTGCAAGCGAAAAGAGCCAAAAGATTTCTAGCTAATTTGCGGCAATAACATCAAAGCCGATTTTGGCCTTTTTTGCTACCCTTTTTTATTCTGCAATTTTTTTCTTCCACTTTGCCTTTTGCCCAACCAATTGGCATTTTTTCTGTGTGTTTGGGGAGCGGGAGCCGGAAATATGGGCGTGTGTTCGTGTGCGCATCTGTTAAATGTTGCGTAGAAAATCATTTTGTGCCGGGTTTTCACTTTATTTTTTGCTTAAAAACCTTGAAAATGTTATCGCATTAATTTTTGTAGCTAAATTACATTTTATTTTAGTTTAATATGTTAATTCTACAATTTAATTAATATTAAATATAAATTTAAAATTCGATGCTTAAATAATTCCATAAGAATTTGAAATTTGTAATCATTTATTTATTTTAGTTTGATACATATATATTTAAATTTTTTAATAAATATTTGAAATACATGAATATTATTTTTAATACAATATTATATCATGTTTTATAATATCTAAATTCTATCAATAATCTAAATTTCATAGTAGAAAATTTATATACCATAAAATAATGTAAAATACACTTAATTTCAGTTAAAATTTATAAAATGTTCACAAATTGAATATAGTTTTATACAATAGTTAAAGCGTACTTATAACTCTTATATCAGCTTTTAAATATTAAAAACCATAGATTATTATTTTTTCAATTGCTTTACTTATTTTCTTTAATTTTTCGTTTTATTTAATTTCTTTGATAATATACAGAAATTAGTTTAATTGAATGTTTTAATTTTTTATTAATTTCATTCATAAATAATAATTTGTTTAATAAATGTAAGCCCTGTTAGTTGGTAGTTTATGATATTTTAGTTCCATCAACATAATCTATATATTTGGCCTGCTTCCGGTTTACTTTAAAAGTTGAAAACCGCTTTGGCCACAAGTTCACCCCGTTTAGCTGCCTTAAGTTCCCGCACATTTAATTGCTCATACGCCACGTTTAGCGTGGTGTTTTTCTGATTCTCAACCCGTTCTTTTTGCGTATTTGAAATAATTTAATTTTTACGCACATCCCAACACGGAATTTACATATATAAACACATTGAAAATTTAGCTGAAATAATAAACGCAACTGCTGTTGGAGCTAGAGATTCCGTCCGCTTTTCCAATACACCAACCAATTTTGGTTGTTGTGTTTTTTACTCCGCTTTTCAGTTTTGCACATTTTCCGAGCGAATATTGGAGTTGAACGCTTTCGCATTGCAGGCTCCCCGAGAGAGCTGCCAGGCAGCAATCTAAAAAGTCTTTCTAGATACGCGCATGGCATGGGCTGGCGAATGGGGTCGATTAGCAACTGCATGCTTTGGATTTGGGGAGGGGGTTGGCGAAAGTCGAAGAGTATACAAAAGAATTTCATTTTAGCGCAACAGAAGGTGATTGAAGCATATGGGCTTAGGCGCTGCTTTAAGGATATATCGGGCGATATATTTCTACTACAGAGTATAAAGCAAAGTTCATTGGCTTCAGCATCAAAAGCGGTTCAGGCCATGAATATCACTTTAGCAGAATGAAACACCACTCGTTTGAGATACTTGGCAATATGAATTTCTATCAAGCAACAAAAAACTATTTCTGGGTAGTACTTTAAGAAGATACCCGGCGATTAATTTCTCTTCCAAGTCTTTTAACAAATAAAGACAATACCATGGGTTAAGTTTCTCTTACTAATAATCATACCAACTATTTGCTTGTTAATTGTGCCTATCTTCTTGGTCTTTGCCTTTAATATATATATATATTGTGCGATAAAATTCGCACTGCCCAGCAACAAACGCTAATTAAATATCCCTCAAAAACTCGCCCCGCTAAAGTCAAGCGAAACAAGTTCTACATTTCACTTTTTTGGCCTCAAGCTTGATTTAGCTCTAAGCTGGCAACACGGAAACCCGTAGAAAGGCCATAGAAGAAACATTTTTGTTTATCTGTGTGGGGGGAAAACCCACAGCTGCCCCAACTGCGAGGCTACTGACCAGCAGTAGGAGCAGGAGCAGCAGCAGCGGCAGCCGGACGTGGGCAGCGATTTAAAGGATTTTCACGTTAAGCGTTGCCTGTCAGCGTTTGGCATGCGGCTTACAGGTGGCTACCAGCTTTATGGGCTTAAGCAGCAAATGACTCTTACTAAATGAACGCTGCAAAAGGGGGCAACTGTTTTGCCAATCTCTTTTACAGATATGTAACTGCATTCAATTGCATTTAAAAATAAATAAAAAATAAAACTTACCAAAGGAAACTCTTTATGGAAAACACATTAAATCAGTAGTTGATTGGGCGTGTTATTATTAGGGCAGTTTTTTGCTGGGGTTGAGCTATCATATAAAAGACTTGGACTTGGACAAATACATAAAGTACTATACTGACTTTTCGAATATTTTTGACTATAATCTATTCGCAAGGTCTAGGAAAGCTAACAAAATTGACGGCAAAGATTTGGGTTAAGCGATGTATTGGCCTTATAGATCACAACTTATAGCTATGATGTTTAAAAGTGGTTTCCGAAAGCTGTGTTGATTGATATATACATATATATGATTTGTACCAAAAGCCGAATAGACCTGACCATCGCATTTCGTCGAGAGTCTGTCTGTCCGCCATTCCGTGTGACATACTAATATCTAATAATAGAACTTATAAAGCAGGTTTTATTCTTTATATATTTTCGAGTTTATCTAAAAAAGATAAATATCGATACTAGGATCGGATTAATAAGAATTTATCGATTATTGTAAACAAAATAACTAAAATAACTATAATCTAATAATTCTTAGAGCTCCATACACAAAAATTGAATACTCTATTCAGAAAATATAACTCCATCAATTGCTCGCTTCTTCGAATATTTGTTCGAATAATAAAGGATGTTATTATATCGAATATTTCAAAATGTGAAGGCAGTTGGCACAGGAAGCGAAAAATATTAGTTTTGCAAGCAAATCTTAGGGCATTACGAGCCCAATACAGGGTATTGAACGAGTCGATCACTTGCGATTCGCTAACAATTTCTAACAATTTATGTACACAACAGATTGTTGTCTTTTTATCAGGCTTATCGGGTTTCATGCCATTAAAGTTGCACATATACCCATACACACACGCACACATGTGCACACACACACGCACACATCTATTTTTAATTACATAGTCGCAGCTTGCATTTGCGCTGAAAAATCCAAAATATCGAAAACGAAATCATCTACAAAATGCATAATTCAATTTTACGCGCCGTTGAACTTTCTAATGAATTATCGTGCAGTGCAGAACTTTGAATTGGTTTTATGGAATTGCATTTCCATAACATTTTGCACAGCATTCGATTTTCCCTCTGTCCGAGTGTGTGTATGTGTGTGTGTGTGCGTGTGTCCGAGTATGCCTCGCTTTGCTATGCTGTTTTGCCCTTCGTTTCATTTCATTTCGTTTCGTTTCATTTCGGTTCGTTCAATTAATGAGCAATTTGATTGCTGGACTGAAAATATATTTTTACATTTTTTTCTGCAACATCTGAACTTTTCAGACATTTACCAATAAGAATTCAAATAATTCGAAATAAAAAAAAAATATATAAAAAACATATGGAATATTTTATCAAAAGCAACATATGTTAGATAATAAATATAAAGAAGCGGAGCATTTAATAAAGTTAAAAGAGCTGCCATATTGCGACGCGTCAGTTGAAGTTTGAAACGTTTGCTTAGGGGTTTCTTTCATGAAAAAAATAATCAAAAAGTTATAAACAAGTCAGACTCGACTGGGAAGTTGATGAATTTGAAAGACAGGTATGTTAGTTAAACAACTCACAAACAGCTGAAAGTTGGCAACAACTTGGGAAAGTTATGTAAAATCTGAGTAACATATGGCTTATAAACAACAACTTACGGTTGCTTGTGTTTCTTTAATTATTAATTAATTTCAAAGTGTAATTTTGTAGCACGACTTAAGTAACGTAAATAGTATATAAATAACATTCGAACAAGGCGGCAACGCCTCTTAACATAGAGTTAACAGCAAGCTGACTCTGTAAGGAGCCCGACCTATCTATATGTATATAGATAACGTCTCTTAACAAAGAGCTAACAGCAGGCTCACAGCTTAACAGCTGTAAAAGCCAGTTTCGATCCATTTTCTAATTTAAGAATTCATTTCGATTTGTAAAAAGTACTTTAAATCAATTTTTTGCATTTTAATTCATAAAAAGGCAGTTGAAATTCTCAATTTTTTTGAACAGAATCTCATATAAAACCGCTCTCAAAGCAAATCAAATACAAACAGCTATCATATGTGATCTGCCCTGCTCCCCCCGCTACCTGTTTGCCTCTCACAGTTCAACTTCAATACGCAGAAATGGCCTCGGGGCAAGGGCACGCACACATTTCATCCACTGTTCACATTCAATTTATATGAAAATTTATTTACTTTACTTTTCTCTTTTTATTATTATTTTTTTATTTATATTTTATTTTTTTCTGCACAACAATAAACTAAAAATGGCTTAAAGGGTTTTTATCAGCACAAAATCATCTCGAATGTGAAGCGTTTCATATTGAAAAAGAAACACAGCCTCAAGGGTGCAAAATGTCAATCAATTTTGTCGCTTAAAAAAAATGATATACAATATATTGTGGCAATACAAAATGCCAACTGACCTTCAGCCAAA
The DNA here is from genome assembly GCA_035045725.1 of Drosophila ezoana. Lineage (NCBI taxonomy): Eukaryota > Metazoa > Arthropoda > Insecta > Diptera > Drosophilidae > Drosophila > Drosophila ezoana. The sequence goes on along the minus strand of JAWNOU010000005.1, from coordinate 2,236,562 downwards.
TGTTAACCCTTAGCAAATTTGCATATAAAAAGCCGCTTGAGGCGGACACAGTGTGAATAGGTGCGGGGGGAAGTTGGTAAAGGTTACGAGCCGCTTGTCGAGTTGTTAAAAGGCGCTTTATGTTGTAAACTCTTGATGCCGCGCCCAAGTCCTGATGTCCTTCTGTGTGTGTTGCCCACACATTGTATCACATTTATCACACATTATCTGTTTACGCTTCTTCACTTTATTTGCCTTTCCACTCTTCGGTCTGATAACAGCTGCACTTCATTTGCATGTGCGAAATGTTTTTGTTATCGTCACGACCCCAGGCCCGATATTCATATACCCACCTACCATATAATACTTTGCATGCAAATCATATAAATTATAAAAGTTTTCTTATCTGAGTTTGGTCGCATATTGTCGACATGTTTGTCCCAATAAACCTGTCAATACTTTGTCATACTGCGAACAAAATTGAAAATAATCGAAAAACAAAAGTTGACGATGGCTCTCATTCATCATTTTTTTCATTTTGTTGTAGACTTGATTTTTTAAGTCAAGTGGAGAAAATTCATAAAAATTTGTATGTACATTTTTTTTATTATTTGTATTGATTTGAGCAAAGATAAATATAAAAAGTAATAGAATTTCATATCATCATCACAGATTATTTATATTCTTGATCAACCTTCATCCGAGTCGATTTAGCCATGCCTTTCTATCCTTCCGTCCGGCCGTCCATCTGTCAATCCGTCTGTCTGCCCGTTTATCTGACTGTCTGTCTGTCCGTCCGTCCGTCCTTATTATATACGCATCGATATCAGAACCTATACGAGCTAGAGACTTCGTCCGTGCATTACGAGCTTGCTTCTGATAATCGATAGCCTGCACCGTTTCCAAGCAGTCGATAAAAATTGATATCGATCGAAATTCTGTTTTTAAGCAAATCCCTAAGGTTTTAAGAGCAAGAATCCCCAATTTTTTTATGTACAAATCAAGTATCATTCAATTTGTAGCTACCGACACCGGGAAGGTTATTTTTTATTTTCTTTTTAATACTTTTAAATATAAAGACTAACTTAAATTAACTGAAAGCTTTTTTACATTTCACTTTCTCTTTGCACAAATTAATCTTTTACTTAAAGTTTTGCAGCACTTTCTTAACTTTTATTTAAATTTTTTACCTGCGCTGCATTTTCAAATCTTAAGTTTAAAGCTTACCGCAAAATGTTTGCTAAATATATAAAAAAATAATGAGTGTAAATTTTGTTGTTGCTTAAAATTCGTAACTTTCTGTCAATCTTTATGCACACACTCACACACATAAACGACCCTTACAATTACACAAGGCTTAGCCCCGAGTCTCCTTCGCCCCCTCGACGGGACAAAAGTGAAGCATAAAGTTTTAACTTTTTCATTGGTTTCGCATTTTGGTTGTTATTTTGCTTGGTCCAAGCCGCATATGTGGGGTGCTTCTACCCTAATTTTATCCGCCCAACGAACCCCACAGCCCACAGCTCAAGCAGCTCATGACTGTGTGAGTTTTTCTTGTTGACATAAAAGTTTCCGCTTTGCTGCTGGGGGTGGTTGGTAGGGAGGTAGGGCGGGGTGCAAGTTTTCCGTTTGTTGCAACATCTCTTGGTTTTTCTTTTATAGTGGACTTATATCCCACGAATTTGCTGCGGCTACAAATTACAAATTGATTATACGTTCAACAAATGTGTTAATGTGGCATTGTTTGCAAACTTTTGCGGGGAGATGTGGCTGAGCTGCTGCTGCTGTTGCTGCTGCTGAGCTGCTTCACTTGCCACTGACCATAATATATTACACACACACTCACACACACACACACACACACCAACACACACCCACTAAGAGAGAGAGTGATATGTCTGCACATGCATGGCAAAAGTTTTGCTCGAGTTTTTCGTTTGCCAATTTTCAACGGCCAACAAAATTCTACACATTTTGTAAACTCGCTGACAAGCGTAAACTTTCCGTTGCGAGTAATATTTATTATGACCCCATGGGTTGCCGCTTGGGGTGGGGGCATTTGTCCAGCTGCGGTCCGAAGGTCAAAGTAGTTAAAAATGTTGATGTGCTGTGCTAGATTTGTTCAAGCATGGCGTTGGCTAACTTTTATTCTAGATTTTCCAACATTCTTACAATGCGTACTGTGTTCATTAATATTTAATAAGCTTTTGTCTTTTGATAAAAAACGGCCAACATAAGTTATTCAATATACAAAAGTTTAAATGTTAAGTCGTAAAAAATGCAAACCAAATTAAATTGAATTAAAATAAAGTTAAATTCAGATTGACCTTGTTTATAAAATGTATGTAGAAATTGCAAACCCAATACAAAATATTGGGTGATGCGGTTCAGGGCTCAAATCAATTCCTTGCCATAAAGTTAAATTCAAAAGGAGAATACAATTTAAAAACAAAATTGTGTGTTCGAGCCAGATAAGCTAAGATTTATAAAATTAAAAAAGGTATATATACAATTCAATTCAATAATAATAAAACATAATATTTTTTATCGAGGTACATTTTTTGATTACAATATGTTAAATTTTTATATGTTAAATGAAAGAGTTTGCAACATGCTCATATTTAAACAAGTTAAAAAAATTGTTCAAAAATATTTTTGGAAAATATAGTTTATCCTTTTTTTCCCGAATATATTTTGCCAATAATTACAGTTGCTTACTAAAGAAAATGCTTTTGATCGAAGTTATTTTTTGGAAACATTTATTTCGGCTCTTTTAAAGGTTAAACTGCATAATAAGCCAATTTGGTTTAGAACTTTGTTTATGATAATTACAAAATTAGGACTTCTGAGCTAAAACCGTTTTGGTTAGCAGCCTTATCCATTAGTATGTAAAATATTACGTAAAAAATTGATCTGATAAAAATCAAAACCTGTTGTTGTTTTTAAAGCTTTTTATCATCTTAAAGAAATTTTATTTCTATGTATCTTTTTTTAATGTAATTTATTAAGCGCCAATATGGGCTCAGAATGCGTTTAGTATACATGTTAAATAACGCCAGGTTTGTGCAGTAATTTATATTATATATATATATTTTTGATATATCTAAAGTTGTATTTAAGCATTGTCATAAATAATATGGCAAGGCTTGGCTTTAGTTCTTAGTTGCACTTTTAGTTTAAATTTAAGTTTTGCGTTGCCTAGGTCTCTCTCTCTCTCTCTCTCACTCTCTCTCTGCCAGTTTTTGGCTTATCAGAGAAAACTAATTAGTTAAAATGTTGCCTGGCTTATTTGTCATCAAGGACGAGCATAGCGACCAGAACAGCATTTGATGATGATGATGATGCGAATGATGTTGCCGCTGTGCAGCAGCAGCAGCAGCAGCAGCAGGAAATGCGCTGAACAATATCTAAAGCATCCATCATGCGCCCGGTGGGCCGCTATGGGTGACGTCTGCAGGAATGGAAACTGTGACTTTTGGCAATGTCCTCTCGCCGCTTGAATGACACTCTCTGATGAAAAATAAGCGAGGAAAAATAAATTCCAGTACCAGCGGATTTTTATTTTTTTGGCCCGGCCCCTATATAGAAAGTATATTTTTATTTATTTTTTTTTGCTACACTTGACTCTGAATTCAAGTAAACTGCAAGTAAAATGCTTTGTGCGTCTTTTTGCTACACCCAACTTCGTCCAAACCAGCTTCTTTGGCTTTGTGTGCTCGTTAAGCTTTCTTGTGCCGCTTTGTAGCCGCGGCTTATTTGCCGTCTCCTTAGCCAAACGATGTCGCTTCAAATTTTAATGCCAAAGCAATCGGCCCGTTACATATTAAATTTTAAGTGGCTGCCGCTTTTTGGAGCCAACCAACCAGACAGCCAACAAGTCCCGTTTTCCATACCAACCAGCAACAGCCTGATTGCCTCTTTAATGGCTCACGGAGCATTGCACAAGGCACACACACAACCATACAAACACACACACACACACAGTTACAGTTACCGTTAGGACACGGTGGTTAAGGCTCAATGAGGTGTCGCCATGATTTAGTTAGTTGCCATGTTGCAGTCACTGCATTTTGAGGTATATAAATAGAAAACACAATATAGAGAACAGCCATAATGTTCAAAATTGTTAGCTTTAATAAAGGTAAGAGAAAGAGAGAGAGAGAGAGAAAGATAGATTAACACGAATGAGAAGTCCAAGCTATGTTAGAAGGAAACAATTCTTTTACAATATGGCTTATGCATCTCGTTTCTAACAATCCCATCGCGTGACAATCCCTCTCACATTGGCAGAAGATGTGCGAGAGAATGAGAGAGAGAGAGAGATAAAATTTAAATAGTACCTTATTAGATACTTATAGTAGATAGTTTAGCCAAAAAGAGCTCTAATGTTGAAATTCAAGCTTCTCATTGGACTACCTACCAGCCAACTTTCAGCTTAAAGTCTTGTCCGAGCTTAGATTAAAATTTACCATTTGCCATTTCCTTTCAGTCATCTTGCAGGAACATATCTGATCTCTTTTCCTTCTTACAATCTATGGCAATTTTTTTTACTCGACTTTTATAGCCGACATTCAACTCAAAAAGTGACACTCAACTTTGCCATGTGAAGCAAATAAATCATCGTAAGTTTTTAGCCGGTGCAAAGGGCAGCCACCCCTTTACCAAACCCCCCCTCGCCAGGCCAGTTTGTAGCCCGGACTTGCTCTCAAGTTAATTCAATTTAAAGCAAGGAAAAAAAAAGAAAAGAAGAAACTTTGTCGTGCAGTTGGTTTTTTTTTAGATTTTTCTTCTTTTACTTTCATTTTTTTCCTTCGCTGTGTTTCGCTTTGGCGCTTCATTTTGCTCAAAGTTTTGCGCTGGCAGAGTTGACACGTCATCAGGACAAAGCTACCGAAAATGTTCCATTGTTGAATGTAACGCAAGTCACATGATAAACATGATAAACAACAACAATAACAACGCACAATGAACAGGAAAATGCGTCCAGGACTCTTCTTAAACTTAAACTTGAGCTTGAAATTTGCTTTTGCTTTTCGCTGTTGCCATTTTGTAAGCATTTCCTGCTTAACTATTTGCCATTATAAGCGCCCCACAATAAATCCCCACTTTGTAGAGCGACGACCACAGAGCTCCCCCCCCAAACCCGTGCACACACATATTTTGATACACTTGCCACCGCCTTCAACCACGCCCATTGATGTGCAAGTTATGTGAAAAGTTTTGATTTGTTTAGTACATTTATTTTACAAAGATATTTTTAGCTTCAATAAAAGCAAAAAAAAAAAAAAGAATAAGATGAAATTCGAATTCGGAATTAACTGAAATTGAAGTAATTTTTATTTTTTCCAATATCTGGCAACGCACTTTCTTGTTCCTCGTGCCTCCCAGATGTTGTTTTTGCTGTTTCCCCTGTCGCTGCTTTGTCTAAGCCAAAAGCGTTTAAGTCTGGCATCCCTTTCATATTGGCTATTGCCCTCCCACTCGGTGTAGCAAGTTTTGTGTTATAAACTTGAGTTATAATTGAAAATATTGTTGTTGTTGCTGTTGTTTCTGTTGTTGTTGTGGCTGTTGTTGTTGTGGCTGTTGTGTGGGTGCCACTTGAAGGAGCAGCTGTGCTTTGGTTTTAATTAAATTTTCCTGTCCACAAAAGTTTAATAGGTAACATGCTGAGAAATAAGTGTATAAACGGAAATCATTTGTTTACGGCCCTGTTGAAAAATAACAAAGCCAACAGTCCGTATGACAAATGGAAAGTGAAAAATGTTTAAGTTTTCTTTCTTTGTGAGTATTTGAAGAGCTTGATAAAAGCGGAGATAATGGAATACGATTCATATCAATGATTTTTAAAACTAGCTTTTGGGCATTGGCAACTATTCTGTAATAAATAAATTACTTTAAAATAAAGTTGTAAAAATAAACTAATTTTTTTATAATGAACATAAAATATGTCTAAGTAAAAGAAATCCGCAAGCTTTTTGTTGTGGATGGTAACATTTTGAAAAATGCAATATGCTTCATTTTAAAACGAAGTCTAAATTTAATTTTAAATTATTTAATTTATTAAAATCAAAAATATAAATAATTTTCTTCTAAAATAAAGTTCTCTTCCGATATTTGCATATATATATATATATATTATTTAATTATAATATTTAAAGCGGGGATAATGAGAGTAACAAAAAATGTGTTTTTAAATAATATATTATACATATGCCTTTTTTTATGTATTGTCTTGAGCAAATAAAATAAATATTTATTTGTATATTTTTGTAACAAATAAATTTAATCATAATTTAATTTTTCCTTAAAGCAATAATCTCGAGTGCCGAATTCAAATCATTAGAAAAATATGGAATGTCTATGGAAACACAAACGTTGATCAAGACAAAAATGAAATTTGTTGATTAGTAATTTTCAATTTTAAGATAGATTATGGCTGCTTTGAGAAAAAACTACATTATAAAGTAAAATTATATTTACTGCCCATTTGCTGTTAGTAAAATATGATGACTTCAAGCCTTAAACAAATATTATTTTGTACAGTGTTTGCCGGGTTTTATAACAGATTGTTAGCTTTTTAATCACTATATGTCACATGTAAGCTAATAATTAAAAAATCAACTTTAAGCCGTTCGATTGACAAATATCCAACATATCCATTGATTAACAGACATCAGCTTTGTATACTAACAAAAAAAAACGGTTAATTTATTTTTGATGTCCTCATGCAGTTGAATGGCTGCTTATTGTTATTATTATTATACCATTGTGAAGGGCATATTCATTTTGTCATAAAACGTGTGACGCATAAAGCCATACATTTCCGAGCCATAAAGTATATATATATATGTATATATATAGATCAGCATCAATAGCCCAGTTGATATAGCCATGTACGGCTGTCCTTCTGTCCGTCAGTCTGTTTCTATGCGAACTTGTCTCCCAGTCTTAATGCAATCGACTTGAAACTTTGCCTAGGTCCGTCCAACTGTTGCAGGCAGTACATTTGTCGGAACTGACGGGTCGGATACTTCATATAGCTGCCAAAGTAACGATTAGTCGAAAAGTAGGTTCTGATATGGAAACCTGTTTTATACTAAGATAACTTTACCAAAATTGGGACTTATTAGTTCCATTATAATTCTCATATATATGCAATATCTTATCAACATCGGACCACTATATATCATACTGCTATCATAGGAAAGATCGGTGGAATAGTAGAATCTCTCTAATATCTGCAAAAGGCAAATGCCTGCAAGGGTATTAAATCTTCGGCTAAGTCGAAGAGATTCTTACTTTCTCGTTTTTTTTATCAGCTTGTGACATATTGATTAATTTGTTTGCGAGCCGATTCTTCATGCATAAAATTGTATAATTTGTAAAAGAATTGACTAATGCCGAACCAATGTCCCGTATCGAACTGTCAATGAATATGTCCCCGTATAATATTTTTTTAAGCCCAATCAACTTTACTCTGCAGTTGACACATCATGGCCATTTAGTTATTAATTAACAGACCGCATTTGTATTAATTAATTTGTTATACGCACAAAATCAAAATTCTTATTTAATATTCTGCCAGCGTAGCTGTGTATTAATTCCAATTTTATATTATTACTAGAAATTTCATATGCACGCTGCGCTAGACACTTATTAATTAATAATGTGAATCAGAATAAAAATTGTTTTCCGTTGTGGAACTGCGTGGGAATTGGGTAAGAGGAAATGCAGGATAATCAAATAGCACATGACAATAAAATGTACACAAATTATTCTTATTGCAATGTGATATTATTATTATTATTTATACTTATTTTTTCTTTATTACAGAATGCGCCAATGTCCACCTATCAATGCAAAAACATGGAGCTCGAATTCTCACCTACATTTCGTTATGATTGAGCATAGATTCTATTTCACATGCTTGGTAAATCATAGAATAATTAATACTATGTATGTATCTCTTTTCATTTATTCATTTTCGAGCTGTAAATATATTTTTATTTATAATCAAAAGCTTAAGCTTTGCCATTGATCTAGCTAAATAAGTTGTGGCAAACATTTTTGCAATTAGTCTCAATTTCTTGAATATTTTCATTATTTTTATTGATTTGCAACTTGAACGAAGACAAACTTTTCATTTCCATTTGCTGCACTTGGATTTTACTGTGATTTGGAATTTTTATTAATATCAAGTCAAGTCGAGTTCATCAATTTTAGTATTCAATTTCGTTTTAAAGAGCTCTTGAGTGTTGAAAACATTTACCATTTAGCAGGAAAATCACAAACGTTTTGGGGTTTTGTTCAAGTAAATATCGTTTTAATAAAATTGCCAAGACAAACTTGCAGCAATATTAAGTGGCAGCAACAGCAACAACAAAAACAACAACAACAATTTGTAGAAATCTTCAACAAAACGTGGCTAAAACTAAAACTAAAACTAAATGCAGACATAAATACTTTATGTTTAAAGTAAAAAACTTTTGCAATTTGACTGCTGCCAGTTGCTGCCGTTTGCTGCTGTTGCTGCTGTTGCAGTTGCAGTAGCCAAAAAGCTGGCAAATCTCAGGGCTACGCACACACACACACACAGACATACACGCGCACACACATGCAAACAATGTGGCCTCAGCCTCAGTTGCTGGTTTTGGCCTTTTTTGTGCGCTTGGCCAAAATCTAAACATAAGTTAGCATTTAAGTTGGCGCAGGGCGCAAAAGCATAAAACACGCACAACAACACACCAAATGCCAGCAAACACACACACACTCACACACACACACACACACACACACACACACACACACACACACACACACACACATGAAACCGCAACCACTCTCTATATGTATCTCACTTACACACACTGCCTCTCGCTCTCTTTCCCTATTGCCTGCTTTACACACACTTTGGCGATCCACTTCCGCTGTGTTCAAGATAAGAAATTTACTTGGCTATTTGAATGCCGGAAGCCTAACGTCGTCTGTTCTTAAGGAAGGGGGTAAGAGGGCAGCAGGAGGGGGTTAAGGGATATACTAGACACAGGTATGGGTCATACAAAGGAAATTTCAGCGTGTTGCAAGTCAATTAAAACTTATATTTCACTCGTTTCTAGGTTTTTTTTGTGTGTGTAGCTGAATGAATAATATTTTCAGTGCTGAGCAAAATTTGGAAAGTTAGGTAAATGAAGAGAGCTAAAGTTGTAGTTGTTACAAGATATTTAATATTATAGATAAAGTAAAAGTAAAGCTCAAAGAACAAATTTAGGAAAAGTAAATAATGCAAAGCATCGAGAGCTAAATCTTGCAACTATCTGAAGGGCAGCTTTTCCATAGCTTTACAACACTAACATACATAACGCTGTAAGTAAGCAAATTTATATAGTCAGATGGAATATCTACAATACTGAAAATTTGTAATGAAACTATCTTATTATTAATCTATTTATATGTATACTGATTAAGTTTTGCAATACTTACATGTATAATGCTAGAAATTTGCCTTATTTATACTAGTGTTGTAAAACTATCTTAGTATTTACATATATTTTTATAATCTTTATTGATATTTATATTTCTTATTTGGTTAGTTAAGTTTATAAAATAAAAATTCAATAATAATTTAACACAAAAATATTTGTTAGCTATCGGATCTGATTAATTGTGAAGAAAATGTCAATCATTTGTCAACACTAGTCGATACATTATAAAAGTTTAACATAAAATCAGATATTCTTTCATTAAACTATTTATAAAGTCAAAAACAAATATTTGTCAAAATTTTAAAATTTAGGAAACTTAAATTAAAGCTTCAATTGAATAATTTATTTTTTTTTTTGTATTCTTGGAACGTTTTTTGAACTTTGCCTTTAATAATCATTTTTATACGTCATGGCATCAAATCTTTTGACGCACCCCAATTTTTATTTTTTAAGAGAAGCAAAAAAAATGCGGTTAAATTGAAGCAGGATTGTCAGGACTAGCTGGACGTGGCATTGAATAATTTATTGCCGGGCAACTAATTAAAATTGCATGAACACGTCTCGAATGAAATTTAATGAAAACATTTGATTTCAAATTTTCTGACTGCCTGTCACTAGCCGCCCCGCCCACTGGGCTGTGGTGTGTGCGTGTGTGTGTGTGTCTGTGTGTGTGTATGTGTGTGTGTACGTGTGGGCTGTCCATGTCCTGTAAGCTTTCATTTCATTAAGATGCCGGCGACATGATCTTTTAATTTCATTTATATAAATATTTACTTTCTATTTCCAATTGGTTGCCGTTTGCCATGCTGACTGAATTTTCATTTTCATGTAAGGCAAATTCCCTTCTTTTTATTCAGCTTCTTCTTCCTCTTCTTTATCTGAAATTAAGTTCGTTACGTTGAGTGTTTGATGGACGAAGTCGTAACTAAATGAAAACTGAACACTTGCTGGCACAGTTTGAAAAGCCAAAGTTTATTATATTCTAAGTGTTTTAGATTTTGAATCTGGAACTTTTCTTGTTACCCAAATGTCAGAACTTTATTTTCGCATTGTAAATCCTGAGTGGATGTTACTTTAGCTAATGACAATGTGAAAAGTCCTTTCCATTTTAAGATGCATATGCCAACAATTAAATCGTTTACAATCTTGTCTTTAAGACCCAACACTAAATTTAACTTTATTTTTATACCCTGAACCCATTGAAAATGGGTAAAAGAGGTATATTGTATTTGTGCAAAATGCAAATGTATGTAACAGGCAGAAGGAAGCATCCCCGACTCCATAAAGTGTATATATTCTTGATCAGCATCAATAGCCCCCCTCTTCTTCCCCCCCCTTACCCAACCAACCAAAAACTAGAGACTTAAATTTTAGATGTAGGTGCTCCTAGTGCCTGCGCAGATCGAGTTTGTTTCCGATAAACGATAACTTGCCCCGTTTCCAAGTAATCGATAAAAATGTATATCGAAATCCCGTTTTTTGAGCAATTTTGGTAAATAATAAGAGCTAGAGTCATCAAACTTGACATGTAGCTTCTAGAATAGTATATATATATCGATTATCTTTCATTTTATGCCTATCGCCAACTCCCCGCTACTCGCTGTCTATAAGCGCGCGCTGCATTTGGTGATGGAATAAGAGGGTTCGGGGTATCCCCTAGTCGGGAGCTCCCGACTAGAACCTATTACTTGCTTATTTTGGTGTTATTCACAGGATATTTTTATATTTTCTGACGCATGTAACAATACTTGTGTGTGTATTAGAGTCAGATGGATCGAACTAGTTTGGCTTTTTAACTAACTAACATAAATAAACTGCTTGAAATTGAGTTGCTGCATAAAAAAGTTACATTGTTATTATTGTTATCATTTTTATTATTATTATTATTATTATTTTTTATTATTATTATTGTTATTATTATTATAATTATTATTATTATTATAATTATTATTATTATTATTATTATTATTATTATTATTATTATTATTATTATTATTATTATTATTATTATTATTATTATTATTATTATTATTATTACTATTATTATTATTATTATTATTATTATTATTATTATTATTATTATTATTATTATTTTTATTATTATTGTTATTATTATTATTATTATTATTATAATAATTATTATTATTATTATAATTATTAGGATGTATTCTTTTTTATAAATCTACCCAAGACGCAAAAATGGTGTTTTTAAAGGAATATGTCCGCTTTATTTATTTAATATTGATTAATAGTCTGATTACCATATCTTTAATCTTCAATAGGAACAAATGAGTGGCCAATAGGTATTTGTATTGCAATATATTTGTACAGTTAGTTATAGATATATAACGCAGATTTTCTCTATGCTCGCAAGGGTATCATTTATATATTACATATATATTTATTTATTTATATAAAATATAATATATATAAAATTTATATATTAAATTATGTTATACTTATTATTATTGCACTATTTATACCTTTGTTTAATTTTGTGCTTATTTGTGATAAAAAAAGTCTGAAATCCATATCAAAACCATTCAAAGGGAACAGCTGACAGGCTAATTGGTTTTTGTATAGCAATATTCTGGTTTAGTTAGCAAAATTATAATGTCTTCACAATTTAGGATTGCAAAAGGTGTAATTGAAGAAAACATTATATAAATGTATGTAACAATTTTTAAGCATGCACATAAATTTATTGCTGTTAACATTTATAAAGTAGAATGAATGTATTTCTACACACATAACGTTTGCTATATCTATGAATACTTTATTTATTTACTTTATTTATACTTTATTTTTCCTGCATCTTCAGCATTCACAATCAGAACTTGTGTAAGCAATTTTTCGATTCTGCTTTGCCTTTAAATCAAAGTTTCAATGTAATTATAAAACTCTTATCTATAATGATGAACATGTATAAATGTATGTATGCATATTAAATATTACATACATTTATATTACATTTGCGTTTGCTTTTATAATAACAAATTGTCTAAGGATTTTCTTAAAATTATGATTATTTTCTACCTTTAATTGTGTAATTTTAGGTATAATTATAAAATTCTACATTTGTATGTATGTGTATTCGTACGCAAATATGTGTTGTGTATTTATAAATTTTTACATATTTTTTAGTGAATTAAGTAACCAGCAAAAACCCAACTGAACTATGCTCGGCCTAAGACTATTGATGTTATTTTTAAGTTATGAAGCGTTCTTTATGTCATCTGCAAATTAACAATTAACTCAAATAATTTTGAAATTTAGAAATACTTTTCTATGCCAAAAAACTTAAATTTATGTTAATTTATTTATTTATTATTATCTTATTTTTTATTTTATTTTTAATAGTTTTTTTTTTATTTTCAATAATTCTTTATTTTTTTTTATTGTTTATTTATTTATTATTAATTAATTAATTTTTGTTTTTGGTTTTTTCTCACTTAATTTTCTTCGATTCTTTTCTGCCAAAAAACTTGTTCTTATTTTTTTTCTGTGATATGAAACATGAATTTATATTTATTGATTTTACTTTAATATTATTAAATAATTTAATATATATATTATTTTTTGGTTCAGCTTTCATTTAATTTCATTTAACTTCTCCCGTCAGTTTGTGCTATGCATAGTAAGTGCAAAGAGTTTTTCTCCATACATATTATTATTACATTTTGGATTCTGCCTAAACTCAAACTTGGTGTGTCAACTTGTCGCTCAGCCCTTGCTCAGTCGGCCAATCAATTTCAATGGCGCCGCAATTTGTCGGGGGCATTGTCATAAATTGCACTAATGCCTAAAGTCTCCAGACTGGACCAAACTGCCCCGCCCCCTCCTGCCAGCCTGTCTCGCTGGTCACCTGTCAATTATTTTAACAAGACAAAACGCATCAATGGAGCTCATGAAGGCTCATGGACCATGTCGGGCTGTTGTTGGTCGGGGCTGGCGGCTCAGGCTAGATTTGGTAGTAAATTTATACAATGTGTCAGCCATTTGCTTCAGCTTCAGACTTATATATATATGCATATACATATATATGTATATATATAAACATATATATAGGTTTGTATGTTTGGATTTCTGGAACGTGAAAATCCCCTTTGCGTTGAAATGGCTTAATGTCACTTTATTTCATGCGGTCTTGTCACGTCTGTCTGCGCTTTTTTGGCGCTCAGTGTTGATTTTTTTTTGGATTTGGTGCCACTGTTCCAAGGCTGACCCCAACTACGCCCCTTACCCGCTTTTGTCGCACTGTCCATCAGTCAAATGTATATCGATTTCTGTGCGTGTGCTTGGCGCCCTGCTCTTGGCATTAGTTTTTGCCAATCAGCACGCCCCAAATAGCTTGTCAATTATTTGGCAATTTCATTGGCCCCCGGTGACAATGGGATTTGTTGCGTTTCATTTAATATTTGTAACTTAAATCAACAGCTCACGCAGCATCAGCAGCGACAGCAGCAACAGCAGCAGCAGCTGTTATAAATAAAGATTTTCGACGGGCCATTTAATTTATTCAAAATAGTCATTTCCGTGGGCTTTGCGAGCTGCGAGATGGCCAGCAACATTTCAATTAAAATGCCGACTTATGTCCAAATGGGTTCGACAATGTTCAGCCGAAAATCCCATGCAGCCCCGCCCGGCAACAACTGCCGCCTACCGCACATTTTTGACTCGTTTTTGTCATGAAGGCAGGCTCAATTTAAATGCCGTCATGGGGATCAACATCAACTGCCTATCAATTGCAGGCAGCGTGCCATGAAAATTGAAAATTAGCAGCAGCCGGAAGGCCAGGGAAAGGGTTGTCTAGTTGTGGTCCCGACTGCCGCTAATTGGAGATACGCCCATCCCCTAAAGCCGCCGCCCGAAGCCCAGTTCCAGCTCCACAATGCGCTCCATTGTCATGCCAAGGGGTTTTCAGAGTAGCTGCTCGCAAATGTTTCAGCCTGAGTAAATTTCTATTTTCTGTTTTTATACCCTGAACCCATTGAAAATGGGTAAAAAGGGTATATTGTATTTGTGCAAAGTGCAAATGTATGTAACAGGCAGAAGGAAGCATCTCCGACCCCATAAAGTATATATTTTCTTGATCAGCATCAATAGCCGAGTCGATCTAGCCATGTCCGTCTGTCTGTCCGTCCGTCCGTCCGTATGTATGAACCCAAGGATCTCAGAACCTATAAGAGCTAGAGACTTGAAATTTTAGATGTAGGTGCTCCTAGTGCCTGCGCAGATCGAGTTTGTTTCCGATAATCGATAACTTACTCCGTTTCCAAGTAATCGATAAAAATGTATATCGAAATTCTGTTTTTTAAGCAATTTTTGTAAATGATAAGAGCTATAGTCACCAAACTTGACATGTAGTATATATATATCAAGTATCTTTCATTTTATACCTCTCGCCACCTCCCCGCTACTCTCTATCTATAAGCGCGAGCTGCATTTGGTGTTGGAATATGAGGGTTCAGGGTATCCCCTAGTCGGGAGCTCCCGACTAGTACCTCTTACTTGTTTTATTTTTATTTTTGCGTTCTCTTTGGGAATCTTTGCAATGAGCAGACATTTGATTTATTGAGTTGCCGTTAGGTTTGTCCCAATTTGTGGACTATAACGTGTTATTGTGAGCGCGAGCTTGTAAACGATGCTTTAAAGGAATTTCAGCCCTTCGAAAGCCTTCAGTCTTAAAAATGAAAATGAATTATTCAAACAAGAAGCTGTGTATTTGAAAATGTATGCAATTGAATCAATTCGAATCGGCTTGCTATATATTAACGCGAGAGTTCAAAGCCAGCAATATCATTATCTTATTTGTTCAATTTATTATTTATGTTCTTTTTTTTATCGGTTTTTATTTGTGATCTGTCTTTTTAAGCCAATAAAAAATTGGTTAGAAAATAAAGTAATAGCCTGATTCCATTATGCTTAACATTTCTTACATTTAAAAACTTGATATTCTGCGATTCCGTTACCTGAAAAGTTCTTCTTCACCTTTGCAGGGCATCTAATAGCCTAATAGCCAGCACATTGTTCTAATATCCAGTACATTGTTCTATTTATCGTTTTGAGATGAATTTGCTTCGATTTTATATGGAGCTTCCATGTGAGTCTTAACAGAGTGATTAACTGGTTTACTGCTATAAAGTGGAGCTATTCAGCTAATTTAAGGCATCGCTTTTCTCTCTTTTCTGTGCGGATTTGACGATAAAACTAATTGTGTGTATTTCAATTGGAGCCTTGTCCAAGCAAGAAAAGAGCGAGAACTTGTGGATAGAAGAGCGTAAATTCTGCAAACTTATTGAAAAGTAATAACAATAAATTATCGCACGCTTAATTTAAAGGCAACACGTTTACTTCCCTAGGATAAACATATGTCCATCTTTAAAAAATTGTCACTAATTCTGCTGGGTAAACTTTAACTTTCACTAAGCGATCTTTCTATATTCACTATTTTGCAAAAAAAAGATTTAACAATAGAAACTTCCACAAAATCTGTCATAAAAACTAAATCCTGTCGAAGACTAATGCTCAATAATCAACTTGCAATGTGAACAATGCAATATATGAGAAACTTCCACCAAAATCTGTATACAAAATCTGGAAGGCAATGCAAACAACTCGCACAACAAATCACAACGCCTTCTCGCCTAATCGAGCTGGGCAAACAAAACAATCTGGGCTCAAACACACACACACACACATGACTCTCAACAATGAAGTAATTGAAAAAATAACTTCCATATGCAGCTGGAACTGTGTGCTCTATAGCTGCAGCTGCCCGACGAACTTAACCGCCCCTCAATAGACCCCTTTCAGTGGTAAAGAAAAAAATATACGTAGCATATATTACAGCTGCGACTGCAAAATGCGCAGGAAGCTCAGACTCTAGTCAACTGTCCAGCAAGTACAACAACAACAAATGGAAAAACAACAACAACAACAATTCGCATCTCTGGCATCGTTGGTCACTTTTGCTCGTTGAGAAATTGACATTTAAACATGAAATTCCAGCCAAACTCAAGGCAACAACAATGGCTCCGGCCACTTTTCGGCAAAAGCATATAGCCCTGCCCCCAGTGCCAGCCCCCTTTCCCTTCACAGCCCTTCCTTAGCCCTCCCTCTCCTGGTCGCAATCCCTGCACGACTGCAATCTCAGCATTGCAAGCATTTTGACCAAAAACTTTATATGGCTACAGTTGAGCAAAAAGAAATTGAAAATTGTGACACACCTCCCTTACTACTGCCCGACGAAAGCACTCCTCAATTCCCTGTACATAAGCACATATCTATCTATGAACGCCAAGCTAGGTATTCCCCATATGACTGTCTATCTAAACTGTCTATGCTATATGCCCGGGAACGCGCTGCCTCCACGTCTGTCTGTGTGCACTTATCGATTGCTCATACGTCGCGTTGTCCCAAAGTGTCGAAAGGCAGCAAAAGCAACAACAACAGCAAAAGGAGCACCAAGGCAAAAAAAAAATAAGAAAAAAAAGACAACAAACAGGAAAATAGAATGGAAAAGCAATGAAAATGTGCACAAAAGTTGAATCAAATACCAAATACCAAAGGCAGAAATCACACACATTCTTACACAGAGAGAAAAACCCATTAACACTAATCGCTTCCCCACAGACACATAAACAATTTATCTGCCACACACTTACACAGACACGTGTGTGTCCTTGTTGTAACTTGGCCGCAAGATCGAAGTCAAAAGTTTTTCGTCGGCGGCAACTTGCATTTCCTTTATTTTTCTCTTCAATACATATATATATATATTTTTTTTTTTTTTTGGTGAATATTTTTGCTTACGCTGCCGGAAATTTATCACGTTAACCTTTGGGAAATGCTCATATAATTTATCTACAGGCAAGTAAATTTTCAAAAGCGCGCGCCTGGAATAAGTAAAAATGAAGAAGAAGAAGAAGCCGCGCCGCGCCGAGCTCCGCTTTTGCAGCGTGCGTGCTAAAAGTTTTCCGACTCTGCCACAAAAATACTCTGGGGTGCTAGCAAACGGCGAGTCTCAGTGTGTATGTCTGTGTGTGTGTGTGTGTGTGTGTGTAAAAAATGACGCGGCATTTAAAAACATGCCGTATATAAGTGTGCGTGTGTGTGTAGGGTCTGCACTTACTCTCAATCAGGCTCCACAGTTTGTTGGGCTTAAAAAAAAATTAGGTTAATTTGAAGTGGAAGCGATTGATGAGCTGCCATCCAAAAACACTTGGCGAATAATTAATAATACAACAATTTTTAGGTTCGTACGTGGCAAGATTTAAGGCTGCAAATGCCTCAGGTGTTCGGTCAGACAGTCCGTCAGTCAGGTGGGCTAATCAAATTTTTTATTTAAGCACAAAATTACAAGAGGGTGTCTATTAAGCCACGAACTTTAACTGAGTTGAATTCAAATTTTTAACTTTTAAATTTTAAATATTAGAATACAGAATACATTCAATAACAAGTAAGAGCTCTCTTAGTATATGCATGATTGTTTTTTTAAACAATTGAAGGACACTGGTTCAAGCCCCGGCTAACTGTTTTTATAAACTCGACAACAACTTAATACCTAAGAAATCAATTAACTAAAGATTATGCCATTTATAACAGTAAAATGCTCTAGTCGGGAGTACCCGACTGGGGGATACCCTGAAGAAACGAAGGGGGCGCAACATTGGTCAACAAATAAAGGATACTTGATTTGTATATACTATTCTAAAAGCTGTACGTCAAATTTGGTAACTCATGCTCTTCAAAACTTAAGAAATTTGCTTGAAAACAGGATTTGTATATCGTTATTTAATGATTGCTTGAAAATATGGGCAAGCTATCGGTTATCGGAAATATGTTATCGCAATAAGGGGGCACTAAGAGGACAGACTTTCGAAATTTCAGGTTTCTAGTTCTTGTAAGTTCTGAGATCCCCCCCACTCATCCTTTACCCCTTTCTCACTATCTTACTCTCTTCTTTTTTCTCTCAACCTCTCTCTATCTCGCTCACTCTTTCTCTCTCTTTCTCTCTCTCTTCTCTCTCTCTCTTTCTCTGTTTTTCTCTCTCTCATTTGATGCTGTGTGGTCATTGTATTGTCAACTCGCTCGTTTCTTGATTTCTGTTCGCTATGCTTAACTACAATTTTCCGAGTCTTTTTATTCTAGATTTTCTTCAAAATGCTCACCACATTGTCGTCGCTTCATTAAGAAAGTTTTTCTTTATAGTTTTCGTTACATAAATGCTGAAAACTTAATTTCTCTTAAGTGAACTTGTTAAGTTTTTGCGCTTTTTGTTGTTGTCATTTGCCGCCGCTTTTATTATGACTCCAAGCACTGTGCAGCGGGTGGAGGGGCCATAGAGTTGTAGGGTGGTGGGGGGAGGTAGGGACAGGGGTGTGATAGTACTGGGCGAGGCGTCGTGCTTTCAGTATGCCTGCCTGCGGCTGCCTTTGACACTTTGGTGGCCACGTTTCCCTGTTTGTTGTTGTTGTTGCAACTACATCTTGCCACGCGATGTCCTGACGCTGCTTTAAGCGCATTAAATGCGACTGCAACGAAAGGCGACAACTCTGTAAATGGAATTTAAAATGACGGCACTAAAAACCTTGAAAATAATTGTGCTGCTGCACTGTGCTACAAAGTCGGGCGAACTTAATGAGGCACTTGCAAAATTATGCCATCTTGTAGTCTGAGTATAATAACAGCGCATATGTCACCATAAAAAAACTTCTTTAAAAGCAGCTACTAACTAGCTCATAAATCACTCAAAAGAACTGAACACATAAAGGACACATGCTCGTATCTAACGAACGTATATTTGCATAGAAATATTGCTTGTTTGCAGTTAAACGTTTACGAATGTGACACGCAAACAGAAATAAAAAGTCCGCAACATTTTCTAAACAATTACTGCTCTGGCAGTAAAACGTTACAATTGAGCTTTAAAAGAGAACGGATAAATTTAGCTTCAGTTTTGCTTGCCAATTAGACGATTAGGATTGCGGTCAAAAGGGAAACTAGGTTAATTGTTGGGTAAATCATTCTGGATTTCGGACAAGCGCTTATGAATGCGACACAAAAAGAATATTGAATAAAAGCAAAAACAAAAGATTACGAATGAACTACAAAGTATGATTGAAAAAATAAATGCTATAGCAGCACTTTTCTTAAAATCCACGCCTTTTGGTGGATTTGAAGGAGATCTAACTCTACTGGATGGAAAGTTTGAATCAAAGCCTTGCATAAAGCCCGATTGGTTCATAGATTTTTTAAATCCCAAATCAAAACAATCGTATACTACCAATTTCACAATCCGATCTTCTTCCAAAAGTTGTTTCATTTTTTCGCACAATCCAGCCTTTCTGAATGGAGAATGCGAATCAAAGGTTGTCTGAACGGCTGAAAAGTTTAGACACTACGAGAACTGGGCGAAAATATTTTAAAATATATTTATCTAAACTATAAAACGATACTCAAGATGTTACAAGTAGACTTAAATTGTCTAGCTCTTATAAAATGTATGAAAAATGTGTATAAATCCTGTTGACTAGTGTCATGCACAAGTCAAAAACTGCTGACTCGAATGCCTTCACACATGGCGGTCATGGAAAACGGCATCAAATTTCAATTAAATCAGACACAGATCAACACTTCATAAGCACACGACGAGGCAGTGATTCAACAGTCGCATGCCAAAGCACCTGCAGACGGGTCAGCGGGCGGGCGGTTGACAAAGGGGAACAGAGAGAGGAGGACGATGAGGAAGAGGAGGAGCAAGAGCAGAGAATTGCACCTGGCTGATGGCAAGCAGCAAGCGCTGCACATTTAGTCAGGTTAAATGAACCGCATCTATTGACTATCTCGCCATGGCAATGCCCATGTCCATGTCGATGTCGATGGCGACGTCGACGTCGTTGGCAAATTTTGCTTTTGAAGGCAACATAAATTTTTCAAACGATTGACTCAGCAAAATGACCATGAATGTGTGACATCAGCAATGCTACATTATCATTATCATCGTAGTCATCATCATCAGGCTGGCAGAGGCTGGTTGGTTGCAGCAAATATCCAAAGGTAAACACGTGCATTGCCTGCTTCCGTTATCAGGCAGCTTGTTTGCCAGACTGTCGAGCAGGCTACAGGCCAGCCAGCGCAGGAAGCCAGACAGACAGGCCGGCCACGCCCATCTTGGCAGCCTTCTGCTACGATTTGTGTGCTTATTGACGCTTTGAAGTCGCTTGAATTTGTACAATTTTGTCGCCCCAGCTGAGTGGCCCAGCCAGCCAGCTAGCTGTTTCTCCCCCCACTCCATTCCCCATCCCACGAGGCTCTACGCTGTGTGCTCGAGTGTCGAAAATTAACTTTGAAAGATTTGCGCAGCATCGAATTGCTTGACATTGCCATTGCGGTTCATTGAGTCCCGTTGATCCACTGATACGGCCAGCCAGTTGTCATGC
Source organism: Drosophila ezoana (assembly GCA_035045725.1). Classification (NCBI taxonomy): domain Eukaryota; kingdom Metazoa; phylum Arthropoda; class Insecta; order Diptera; family Drosophilidae; genus Drosophila; species Drosophila ezoana. The sequence goes on along the minus strand of JAWNOU010000005.1, from coordinate 2,215,657 downwards.
AAAATGCAGGCCAGTTTCAGCTCTGTGAGCTGCATACATGTCCTGCCTATCGGATTTATTTGCATTTGACAGCGCTCTGGCTGCGGCCCATTGTGTAATATAAGAATATAGCGGCTGCGTTTCGCAGTTTACAAAGTACTTCATGTGCACAAACAGTGGTCGGCATAATTATTTTGACAAACACTTCTTAAGACTTTCGGCGCTTGCTTAGTTCATCTGCATAGTATGACGGTTTATTTATAAAGCCTGAAATACAGGAAATATCAATAAATTGTGTAACCATATTCTTTTATCTGTCTTAAATAAGAATCATATATAAACAATGTCTATGCATGCATATAAATTTGTCTCGTCAAATTAAGTATGCCGACCACTGTACAATTGAAGTGCAAGCCCGCCCGCAGTTCAGCCGCAGCAGCTAAAGCATATTTGCCATTAACAACAACAACAGGCAATAATCAAAACAAACGATAAAACAGACGAATTCGGGTTGATACCGTTTCTGTTTGTTTTTGGGATACAGCTTATGATTTTTGCCGCTGCACTCTTCTAACTTATGGGTGTTTTTATTTAAAATATTCCTCAGTAGCGAAAGCTTATCTCCATTTACATTGTGTGCTCTGTTGTGAGTACGTGTGTATTGTTGTGCTTACATTAGATCTGTGAGGAGAATAGTTGGTAGAGACTTCTTGATAAACATAAAATTCTCTTATTCGAACGCTTTATTTTTTACCAATTACAAATTTTATTACACTTTTGGTTGATTGTGCCTATTTCTCATATCATTAAACTTATAAATGACGTGTATGATATAATGGTCTGATCCAGCCGGATATTTCTGCAACAGTCGAGCTTACACATGCTATCTTTTATAATGATATCTTTTAAGCGGAGAGAGTAGTTTGCATAGATCAGACGGACGAACGCTTTTAGTGATCATGCGTTTTGCAGCTGTGCAGAATATTCAGCCTGTGTGTTTATGTGCAATTGGCTGCTGTGTTCAAGCTTTAAAAAAATGAGCGCACAGAAAAACAGTAAGTCTTGCGTAGAGCGATAAGCAGCGGCAAAAATTTGAGAGAGCGCAATGCAAACTCAGATAATGCACGAGCAGACATATACACACATGCACACACCTTGCGATTCCCTTTTGCATAGACTTGTTTGGGTGTGTGCTCGCTGTTGTGATGTCTACATACTCCCTATGCATGGGCGTCTCATGAGTTTTTGTATGTGTTTATCGCTGATTGGTCCAAGCAAGAGTTGACTGTGCATGATATTTTCTTCTGATTTTTTGAGCGCAACATAGTTATGTTTTAGTTAAACGGCAGCAGCCGTGTGAAGCTGTTTAGGAATATATAAGTGGAAGTATCAGTTGGCAGTAAAAAATTACATTCTAAAGTTCGACAAAATCATACCCAAATAGGGGTCAGCTATAAACGTCATTAATTATTAATTATGTAAAAAAAAATGCCAAAGTGTGCTCAGCATGCATAGACAATGTTCAAACGGGCGTATACACATTCATCATTTATGATGATATGCAAAGACTTGTTGGTGTGTGTATTTGCTTAAATGTTATTTAGGAAGAATTTGCGCGAGCGGCCACTAGAGCAAATCTTGTCAAAAACTCGGGAGAGCCCAAAAGACAATGCACGAGCAGGCATACACACATATGCATTAATATATTTGACGATTCTGTCTGCTAACATGTGTTTGTGTGTGTGTTTTCATGGATTTAAATATCTACTTACATATCCCTTTTTCCCCTACTAATATAAATTTATTAAAATTTTTTTACTTTTTATTTTATTTTTTTTTTTTTTATAATATTATATTTTATATTTATTATTTATTATTAAAAATAAAAAAAAATAAAAAATTAAAAATTTTATTTTTTATTATTTATTATTTTCTCGTGTCTGTGTTTTGCTCTCTCCCCTCCCTCTTTTTTTTTTTTTTTTTTCTCTTCTTGATTCTATATATTTTTTTTTTTATTTTTTTCTTTTTTGTTTTTATTTTGTTTTTTATTCTCCCTCCCCATTTCTCCTCCCCCCCCCCCCTCCCCCTTTTCTTCCCTCCCCCCCTCTCTTCGCCCCCCGCCCCCCCCCTCGCCCTTATCCCGCCCCCCCCCGCCCTCCCCTCCCTCCCCGCCCCTCCTTTCCCGCCCCCTGCTTTCTCCCCCCCTTCCCTTCCCGCGCCCCCTCCCCCCCCCCCCCCCTGCTTGTGTTTCCCGCCTCGTTTTTTTATCCCTTTCCTTGTCCCCGCGCCTCCCTCCGGGGCGGTGTTTCCGCCTTTCCTCTTTCCATTTTTTTTTTTTTCTCTGCCGGTTTTTTTTTTCCCCCCCCCCCCCCCTTTTCTTTGTCTCCCCCCCCCCCTCCCCCCTCCCCCCCTTTTTCCTCCCATTTCTTAACCCCCCTCGCCGCGGCCCCCCCCTTCCCCCCCCTTTTCCCAAGCATTTATCTAAAAATTTTATTTACCCTAAAAATATTTCCCCCCCCCCCCCACCTGCCCTTTTGTTTTTTTGTTTTTTATTTTTTTCTCTATAAATACAATAAAAACTTAACCCCTTTTAACTAGCAAATTACTTTTTCAAATGGTACCAATATTTTATTTAATTCGCATATTTCGTTGCTACATACCTTTTAATTCGGGAGTATGTACTGCATAAAATAAGCTGTGAGCCACTGTATGTAGGTGTGCTTTTTAAGCATTATCTACCTTTGTATCGCGAATTTTTGGATTGCTCAATTTTCTGTGCGCCAGTTTTTCGGCCATGTGTGCGTACATACATACATAATTATTATGTATTATGCGGAGTATCAATTGGCATTAGGAAAATAACACGCTTAAGACAAAAATTGCAGTGCTTACATCAAAATTATTGACAAATAAACTAAAGACTTTAACAATGATATATGTAAAGCTCTACATGTGTAGACAATGTACAAATAGACGTACATGTAAGCATCCATACATACATACATATGTACATATTTGACGATTGCCTTTGCACAGACTTGTTTGTGTGTGTTTACTTGTGCGTTATCTACTTAGGCAAGGCGCCAGTGCGCATACATTTGTACATATACATTCACATACATATATGCATAAATAAGGCAAAGCGAAAATCCATACAAACACGCTCAACGGCACCTCAGCGCATAACTGTTATTTTCGCTTTGTACAAATTGTACATACATACATATATTGCTGGCTAGCTTGGATGATGAAAAATGAAAATATATATACATATGTAAGTATAAATGGAACAATACAGTAAGCTTATTTTAAAGCTAATGCCGTAGTATGTTATTAACTATTATAAATTGCATTTAAATTCATTTATAATATATGTATATATTTATATGATAAGCTACATCATTTTGTCTAACTTTATGTTTGCATTTCCTAAAACACCATTTAAAATACTATAGCATTAGCAACATTTTAAAACTAATCTCTTTATATTTCTGTTCCCTTCCAGGCGCGATTCCAGCATTAATTATTTGCAGCCTCTGAAAGCTCTCTATTAACCGTCCAAGCCAACTACATATGTACATATTTAACTGCGCTGAACTTGGAGCAGGATTACATATGGTCGGAGATTAAAGTTGTTAACAGCTGCCAGTTTACGTTGAATGTCAAGCGGTATTTGCAAAAGGTTGAGTAAATTTATGAAAAAACAACAATAAGAGGAACAAGAAAATTTCCCAAGGCTATCAAATGCCAACGGCTGGCAACTAATAAAACGTGCGCTAAATATTTATGAATTTTCATTTTACGACACCTTCGAAAGCAGCTGTAAAAATACACACAGACACACACACACACACACAAACAATGCCAAAAATTGTCGTTGTGACTGGACGTTGGTCAGCGGCTCTTACATAATTTAAACCAACACAAAACGAAAAATAAACAAACAAAAATGTACAGCGTACAAAATTAACATAAAACGGAAAAGAAACAAAAGAAGGAGAGAGAAAAAAGAAATCACGTTTTGCAATTACACAAACGAGATTTGGAGCAGCGCACAGAAGCGGAGTTTAAGCTGGCGAATGGGCGCGAGCGAGTTAGCAAATATATGAATAAACGAGCGTGAGTGAGATGCCAATAGCAGAAGTTCACCAGCCAAATCAGTTTTTGTTTTTGCTTACAGGCTGTGCACAAACAACAGGAAAGATTTACAGCTAATGTGGCTGAAGTTTCGACTGGGACAATGCAAAGCAGCACGAATATGTGAGACAGAGCGAGATAGACAGCTTCACAGTATTCAAGACAATAAGGCGTGCACGAACTAACAGCAAATTTTATATTAAGGTAATTATTTATTTGCTGCTAACAGTTACAAAATTTATTAAAATTTTCTAAGTTGAAGATTTTACTTTTGAATTCATTTTGCCTTTTTTTGCCATTTCAAAATGTGAATAACAACTTGCCCTCAATTCGATCACCCTGTGTTGCAAAACGCATTAATAAGATTTTCTTTTAAAGCGCAAGCCTCTTTTAACGGGTAGTTTGTTTTTACTATACAACTTATTTCTTAAACATAGTTAGTTTGAAATTGATTGCCCAGCAAATTAAATGAAGATCTTAGGCTTAATCCCAGTCAGCTGTTTGGTAAAACGCGCTCGTAGGCTCGTGTTGGAAAGTTTTTTTTTTAACAGTGACTGGAACTAGGTTATGTTATTGGTTGAGTAAGTCCGAAAGCTAAGTTAATTCAAATTTTGTATGTCTTTGGCAGCCTTGTACCAACTTTAATTCAAAGCAAGCAACAAAAAACTAGCCAAATTTCAAGCCTAAGCTGCTAGAACTTTGTAAGAGTTCGCTTACAATTTGTAAACGCACAAAACAGCAGTTTCTTTGCCCCGCTCCAATCCCCGGCAACCCGCCAACTAAGCCGCACAAAGCAAGGCACGTTTTTAGCTACTCGCTAACAAACAAACAAACAAAATACAGGAGCTGCTCTTGCTGCTTCTTCTTCTGCTGCCATAATTGTATTGCATAATTTTAGCACGCTCCGATGTAAAGTGCATGCCATAAATACGCCCGGAAATATGCGGCAATACAATATATAGCACTTGTGCAGGCTCTGCCTACTGAGAAGAGAGTCGCACACGCTACTTTTCTCATTACAAATTGGATTTTGCAGTCACATTTCGCTTATTGCGTTAAAGAAGAAAAAAAAAGTCTATGTAAATTTCTTTATATGCCCACGAGGGAGGCGGCTCCTAAGCCCCCTCCCCCCACCCCCAGGTGGGCCAGGATCCCTCTGCTGCTGCTGCTGCACGCTATCTGGCTCCATTTTCGTAGCATACTTTTGTGCGCCTTTCGTGTTGCAGCTGCACGTAGCGCAGCAGCGGCATTTTGTTTGCATCTTATTATTATTATTGCCACAGAGCTGCAGATACAAATGCGCACACACACACACACAGTCACACGCACACATACACGAAGCTACAAAATATACAAAAAGCGGCGTCTGCCGGCTGCCAAGTTATTGCGAAAATATAATTCACTGCACTTCTTCTCTTCTCTCTCATCCATTCTCTCTTTCCCTCTTTCTCTCTCTCTCTCTCTCTCTCTCTCTCTAATTCGCTCCGTCTCCGTCTGTTTGTTGCAAATTAGCTGTGTGGCAATGTGATAATAAAATTTTTTGTTGGTGCAATTTTTGCGCAAAATAAGTTTATTGTCTGCAATTGGCCAGATTATATAATCATGCTTGATAAGCTCGTGCAAGTTGCGCACTTTATGCCAGACAGGTTAATGCCGGGCTATACGAAATTCAAGATCTAAGACAAACGAGAAACTGACTGCAGAGCAAGTAAAAGTGTTAATAAATGTAATATATTTATGTTGTTTGTTTAGCTAAATGTTATGGGAAAATTGTAAATTTAATTAAGACGAAAAGCATGCTTTAAAATAGTCGAAACAATATTTATGCAGGCTAAAAACCAAAAATTGATAAATGTAATTCGAAACGTTTTGCACAATTCCCATTTGTATTTCCCCAGTTTCCTTTTTACCTGCTCGTATTTCATTTTCCAACTCCCAAGCTAATTTCAAGGTATTTCCCCAATAAATAAAAAAAAGAAACAAATGCAATTAGCAAAGCGTTTGCATATGTTTCCCAACTCGACAACAATTACAAAGCAACAAATACGAAATGCAGCTTTCAATAAATAAAAACAGTTCGGCTTTTGTCTAAGGTTGGACTTTTCTTGCGAGCATAGAAAACTTTTGTTAACGGCCGCAAAATTTGCCGAACAAATTGCAATTTTCACTCAATTAAAAAACCGAAGGGAAAACTACAAAAGCATTCGATGCTTCAGCTACTCCATATTCTACACACAACGATAGATAAAATAGATCACGGAAGAGGGCTCGACCAGCAGATACCCTATATTTAATGTTATTATAATGCTAATTTCTGCAAATTATTTATTGCCTTGTGCTTACATCAAACACTTTAATATTTAAAAATGTAAAGATTTGCAATTGCAATTTTATCATACCCCATTTAAAACGTTTTACGGGCGCAGGGTATAAAAATGTAAAACGCAAAGTTTAAGTTTTTCAATTTAAAAATTGCATAGATATTTTAAAAGTTTTGAGCAATTTGTGTGGTTGCTTCGAGCTTTTAAAGCCCTGCATTGTCGTCTATAAAATGAATAACTTAAGTAATAGATTTGTCAAAATGAAAAATGGAATCAAATCAAATTACAGTGTTAAGAAAACCTAAGGTTTTGAAGGGGAAAAAAGGAAAAAATAAAAAAAAAAATAATCTAAAATCAACAGCTGATAGTATTTAACAAAAATATTTATCCCTTATGTCCTTATGTATTCTATCAAAAGCCACAAACACATTTACTTTTATTTTTATAGGAAAGTTAAATATTTTATAAAAGTATAGACAGTATCTGTAAATGTGGGCGCATTTTATTTATGGCATGTAAAAAATTTCTTACTTGTAACGGTTGACACATTCGCAATTATCAAGGCTGTCTTACTGCTTTACATACATACATACATATTTATGTATATATATATATATATATATGTATGTATATGTTAAAGAAACAAAGCCAATATATGTATGCATAAAAGATAACAACTGTTGTGAAGGCTGTACATACACACACGCACATATATAATTCTTTGCTCTTCCTTGCGCAAGAGTTCACTCAATTCAGCTTGACGTCAAAAGCCATCGAGTACTTAATGCATACATATATTCTCATAATTGAGCTCGAAAGATTATAATTGCATGCGGCTGTTTGGTGTGCACGCATCTGTGTGTGTGTGTGTGCGATGCTCTGCTCGCTTTATCTCTCTCTCAAGTTGAGGATTTCATATGCTCGCGTGCGCTTAGTCAAAGTAAATGTATTTGAATTTAAATCAATCAACAGCTGCAAATTAAGCTGAGTGCCTGTTATTAACAGCAGCAACTTAACATAGGGCTGTAATTGTGGGGGGCGCTGCAATTATCAATGTTAAAATAGAAATTTTAATTGTGAACTTATGCAGACCAATATAGATTTTATTGCTTAACTTATTTTTAAAATATCATATTTATTGTTAAAACTAGTTAATTTATTATAACTTTTAGAATTTAAATTAGATTGATTTACAAAATTACAATAATTGACATAGTATAAGAATTAAAATAATTTTAATTATTATAAATAGTATTCAAATTAGAATAAAAAATGTTTCAGTAATTCTTTGAATATATATACATATTTTTAAAAATTATGAATATAATTAATCCATCCCTCTGCAATAGGAACTGGTGAAAGTTTTGTAAGCTCTTAAATTTCTATGAATATATGCAGTTTACGTAAATATATAAATAGTATATCTAAGAATTTAAATATGTGTTTAAGAGAATCCAAAGAGCTCTCTGTCAGCTTGTTGAGTACACGCCTAATTATGGGCATATGGGCGCAAGTGGAAACCGTTGTTTATATGCAAAATTTGTTTACTGCCCGAAATCCAATTACATATATGTATGTATGCATGTACGTATGTATGTGTGTAATAATAACTACTCCCGTTATTTAGCCGCTTGTTCAGCGAGCTTTGGCAACTGTTAATGCCCCCTACAGACACACACACACACAAACGCGCGCGCGCACTTCGCATGGACACAACATTAAAATTAATTACCCAACTGGTTCTTATAATTTCAGACTGTCCATCCATGGGCGCACCAGGCGGACGCAGTCCGAGGGGGGCGGCTAATTGTGGACTTGTGCGAGTCGTTTCATTGATTTATGGCTGCTAATTTCCACGCACGACGTTAAAAGTATTAAATAATAAACTCTAACGCGACGTCCTGCCACGAAAAAGGCATCCTGATCCCGCCAGAGCTGCTCTATCTGCACGGCAGACACGCCCGCCTCCTCGTCGCCAGCCCCCCTGCCGTCAACGACGTCGCCTTGGAATATGAGCTACACGCCTCCTCTCCTCCGTCCCGACCTCCCGCACGCCTTCTGACTTTACAAGTGTTTTGTTCTATTTTATGGGCTACTGACGCTGCGTGTGCCCCTCCCTCCCCCCCTCCCCGTCGCGCTCCGTTTGCCCGCGTCGTAAACCCTTCTACCACACGCCCAGCTCGTTGGCATCTAATGAAATTAAAGGCGAAATGTAATACAGCTGGCAAAGTTTTCACAGCGGTTATTTCCATGGCCGGTTGCTGCTCAGAGTGCCGCACGCCCCTCTCTACAAACTTTATATCTCCCTCCATTTACATCTTGGTAATATAAGCTTTAAATATCAGTTTATTTATTAATATTATCTCGGCTGAATGTGGTCCGATTTTTAAATGTTATACCTCTTGGGAATCGTACGCCACAGCACGTTAATTAGCATTGATATATTCATTACCTAAATTTGATCCAATTTTACCGTAATAGGCAGCCAATTACATTAACCATTCCTCACAATTCTCCAGAACGAACAACAATAAAACTTTCAGCTGTACAGAAATTTCAACCTAGAAAAAAAAATTAATTGTGTGGTTGCTTACACAGAACCATTGAGTAATAAACAAATATTTCTTAGTCAGTGATACAGAACTAAGCTGCGATGGCGTTGAGCGGACTTAACATAAATGGGTGCACACAAAAACAAGCAAGTCAAAAATCCAGAGAGCGCAATGCTTACTCAGATAATGCACGATCAGGCATATACACATGTACAGAGACTTGTTCGGGTGTGTGCTCGCTGTTGTGTTATCTGCATACTCTCTATGCATGACGCTCTCATTAGTTTTTGAAGGTGCTTATCGCTCATTGGTCCAAGCCAGAGTAGGCTGTGCACGAATTTATCTTATGATCGTTTGCTTGCTCGATTTCTGTGATCCCATTTTTGAGCGCTTCGCGCAACATAATTCTGTTTAATTTAAACGGCAGCAGCCGTGTGAAGCTGTTTAGAAATATAATAATTTCGATATCTCGGATAAATACTAGCCGTTTTTTAATTGTATATTGACGTTATTAGGATCGTACGAATACGAAGATCCAATTGGCATTAAATAAATCACATTCGTAAGTTGCATAAAAATGACAATATTTACATTAAAACTCTACCCAAATTGGGGTATGTTACAAAATCAAAATTTTAAATGTTCTTGTTTTTAAATGTATACACACATTCAACTGTACATATTTGACGATTGCCTTTGCATACTTTTGTTTGTGTGTATGCATGTGTTTAATTGCCATCAGAGGAAGAACTGTTTCTGTTTTGAACCGATTCCGATTCAATAACTGCTCACGATTCGTACGAGTTCAGTTTAAAGAATTCAATCACTGTTCGAGTTTAAGGACTTCCCACGATGCTTACCTGACCAGGTTCGGGCTATATTGCAGCGCAGGACAAAAACAAATCAATTATATTGGCACCTAGTTGACCCATATATCCTTGGTTATTCCCTACCATGGATATAGTCCTAGTAAACCAAGAGGACCAACCTCTGGCAAATGCGCAAGAATATGGTCCAAAAAAATGTATGCATTCTCTTTCAGCTGCCTCGACCGAATTCCTTGCCCCCTAAATGGTTTCTAGTTGACTGTCATATCTTTGGTGACACCATACCATCGAAATAGTCCTTGGCAACGTAATGGATCAAAATTTGCATTGAAATGATCCAAAGTTATGGATGCTTTTTCTTTCAGCATCCCTTGTAAATGCAGCAGCTGCAGCTGCTAATTAACAGTCGACTTTACAGCGCACGTTTAACATTAACTGCTGTTCAACATAACTTGTTTTATTGAGTTACATTTTAGGCCATTACGCGTTTGCAACGAAATATTTTATCCGAAGATTTTCGTCGACCTTCTGGGCATTTTTGTTTGCCCGGTACTTGAGCGGAATTTGAGCCCAAATTGGGGACCCAGTCGTCGACTATGGCGCCCCTTTCGGATATGCAACATAACGTTTTCGGACGCTGAAAAATTTTGTCGACCTTCTGGGCATTTCTGTTCGCCTGGTATTTTAGCAGAATTAGGAAAAATATCGGTTGCCAGTGGAAGCCAAAGGACGCCCCTTGCGGGTATGCAACGTTCTTAATGACCGTTGGTTTTTGAATTTATTGCAATCCCTTATCTCTTGGAAGAAAAAACAGGTATTTGTTTAGTAAGTTTTAAATTAAATATTTATTTATTTTTTAAATAACAAATATGCTTTTTACATATATTTTCGAATTTTAACTTAAAATGGCTATTATATATTAGTCCGATGCTGGAAAGAATAGCAAAGTTAGATTCGTAAAAGTCTTTAGAATCGATAAGAATCCTTGAATCCCTCAATCTGAAAAGAAAAAAACACATTTGTATTAAAAATGTCAAAAGAGAGGGTATTTTGTATGTATTTTGAGGAAAAAATAGCCATAACTTGGCCATGTCCTTGCAGATTTTCAAAGGACATGATGCGTTAGGATCGTGGGGACCGCATCGACCTGCAATTAAACATTGTGTGGGGACAACTAAGAATCTTGGACTTGGTCATTTTTCAGTCGCGGGCCGCAAGGAAAATTGGCTGAAATCGCACAATTAGAGTAAAATCTCAATATCTCTGAAACTACAATGACGATCTTGATGTCCTTGGGGCAGATGATATTCCTGATCAATAAAATTTTTTTGACACAGAACTTGGCAGGATACGTCAGGATATAGCCGAGCTAAAGCTACTTTCGGCTTACAAATTTGTCCTTAAAACTTTTTTGTCTGAAGGTCTTCCGTCTTTTGGGTTGCATATTCGTCAATGGGAGGATAAGGACTATCTACTGTCCGAAGGAAATCCCGATAGTTCTTCAAATGGCGAAGATAGTTGAGAATTTTTCGATTTTTGGCCATTTTATGACTCAACCCCTGTACAAAATTGTAGTACAATTTTTTGTCGAGTCCTGGAAATATTTGAGCGCCAATCGATAGTATTGCTTCACACGATTTCAAGAAAGTATACACTTCGGTATCCTTCAGGATTTGGCCAAAATCTGGCCATAAAAAGAATGTCCATTTGAGAAAAGTGGCCATATATGGGAAACCTCAAGGACGTTTTTTATGTCCTTTGGCCAGATTGCAGTCCTAGTCAATACGATTTTTTTGACACAGGACTTGTCAGGATTCGCAAGGATACGGCTGAGATATAGACACTAATGTTTGAAGGACCTACATCCTTTTCATTATATATTCTGAATCGGCAAGACAAGGACAGTCTAATGGTCAAATACAATACAATACAATTTGTTTAACACACGACTCGTCAGGAAACGCAAGGATATGATTGGGCTATATGCTAATTTGAGCATACATAAAAGGTCCTGTTTTCTTAGTTGTTTGGATTACATTCGTCCATTTGAAGGACTATCGGGATGTCCATTGGCCAGATAGTCCTCGTGCTCCCATTGAGGAATATATAATATAGCCCTTCAAACTGCAGAAAAAAGGACTTTAAAAAAGCCCAGAACCTTGCGTATCCTCACGAGTCCTGACCCAAAAATAATATTGACTATTACCAGGCCAAAGCACAACCGAATCGTCCTTCTAGTTTCCAAAATATTAAAGGTTTTTGTGATGTTAGCCTGTTTCCTTACGGCCCACGACCGAATTTTACCAAGTCCTGGATTCTTGGATGACCCCCTAATATTTTGATGCAGGTCGATGCGCTTGGTCCTCTCGATCATAACGCACCAAATCTTTTTTGTATGGCGCAAGAGAGGATGAAATTACAAAATCCTTGATATCTTCGAAAATACAAGGAGGAACTCGTTGCCCTTTGACCAGTTAATAATCCTAGTCCATAGAATTTGTATGACATAGGACTTTTGAGAATCCGCAAGGAATAGCTGGTTAACCAGAGATAAAATATCACCATCAAACTGCCTTTGCAGTACATTTCGTTTGACAGTATCTGACAGGACCTGCTTAAATTAAACTTATGCGTTTGTTTGATTTCAGACAACGAATATTAGGAAAATAGTGACTCGGACATGACATCCCTAGCTGCGAATACCTGCAAAATGGAAGGCGTGGCAGCAGCAGCAGAGTCGTCGACACAGGTCGCCCCAAGTAGTCCTCGGCCCGTGGCGTCATCTACGCCGGACGCAGGCCACGGCAGGCGTGAGAGGAAGAGCAAACATCCCTCTTCTGGCTGGACAATGGAGTTGCGATCACGCAAATACACCGAGATCCTTGGAAGACGAGCCATACATGCACCCAGATCAGGCCAAAAGACACCGAAATCTGCCCAAGCAGTGCGAGCTGCTAAAACTCCAAAGATATCCGGCACGCCTGGCACACCGAAGACGGCAAAGCGGTTGTCCAAAAGTCGCCTGAAAATGTAAGATATTGTAATTTAAACTAAAAGATCTTGGAATTATTTATTCATACCTTCTATCACAGCGAGCTGCCCGATGTGGCGGCCGTGCAGTCCACGCCCCAAATAGCTGCCCCCAAAAGGTATTCCCCGCTCTCCGCACGCAGAAGAAAGGAATTATTGAGCATACAACTGGGTCCAGTTTCACGTAGGCGTCCTCTATACGCCCGCCGGAGTCCTAGAATTGCGGAGAAGCGAAGAGCGTGAGTAAAACACTTATTATATTATATATCAATTACAATTATTATATATTCATTACAGGGAGGAGCAAGCCATGGGTCTGGGTAATAACATAGAATCGCCATACAAGCGCAGACGTTGCGAGGGGGGATCGAGCGTGGCTGTGCCTCAGCTGGGGCCACCAATAGCAGAAGAGACCGTGGACAACACCACATTAGCCTCCACCAGCCGGCAGCGACATTATGTAGTGCAGTCGAACAGCTCTTCGACTGCAGCGGGGCAACAACGAGAAGAATGTGCCGTAACTGTGTCCGTGTTGGATGCAGCCAAAATAGACACAACTTTGAAGCGGGAGGCGAAGAAGAGTCCAGCTGAGCAGCAGCCGAATCCTCAAGTACATGCATCCACAGCGAGCGACAACTCAGCTATCAAGACTCTGGCGAAGAAGAGGCCAGCTGAGCAGCAGCCGGATCCTCGAGTAGATGCATCCACAGCGAGTGACAACTCAGCTATCAAGACTATGGCGAAGAAGAGTCAAACTGAGCAGCAGCCGAATCCTCGAGTAGATGTTTCCACTGCGAGCGAGAACTTAGCTATCGAAACTTTAACTCCAGTTGAGGCTGACCTAGGCGAGAGCACACTCAAGCCCGAGGAACAGAGCTTCGATTGTGGTGTTCAAGTCCTAGCAGCAGATAGCGAGGGGGAGCAGGATGATAGTGAGCACGGAGAGCAGGTGGCAGCAACTAGTAATTCCCAAGAATTTGTGGAAGATTTGCCTGAAACCGAAATGAAGGAGCAGGAGCTGCAGCTGATCAGTGTAAGGCAAACCAGGGCAAAAAAACACGAGAGCCGCGACAATAGAGGCTGTTTTCTCATGTGAGAGGCTTCAATTATTATTTAAAATGTGGATTCGTTGTAACTGAGAGATTTGATATTTACAACAATTGTGACTAATTATGAGAAATATGTATATTGAATAAACGTTTATTTAAAAAAAATAATTAAAATTGTATGGCTCTTGAACTTATATTGATATATTATATTACACCGACAGACTGACTAGGGTTGATCAATTCAGTTTCTTGGCCTGTTCAAGAACATGTTTATTACAAGCTACCAGAAAGGAATGGTTGTACACTGATCTGGTCACACTGTATCTCTAACTAGTATTGGTTAACATCGGATTTATTGATAGTTCACATTATTTCTTTTAACGTCGAATTGAGTAACCCAAATATAAAATTCTTTTACTGTACATAGCTGATTTTTTTTTATTGAAGATTGATTGACGTAGTTTGAACAAACACTCGAGCCTTACCCAACACTCTACAATTAACTGCTTCTAGGTGCTTTAGAAAGTCGCAGCTGCGACGGTAAAAACTTTTAGGAAATGTCGCTAGCAGAGGGAAAAACTTGAGTTGGCCAAAAAAAACAAGTAAGAGGTTCTAGTCGGGAGCTCCCGACTAGGGGATACCCTGAACCCTCTTATTCCATCCGCAAATGCAGCGCGCGCTAATAGATAGAGAGTAGCGGGGAGGTGGCGATAGGTATAAAATGAAAGATAATCGATATATATATACTATTCTAGCAGCTACATGTAAAGTTTGGTGACTCTAGCTCTTATTATTTACCAAAATTGCTTAAAAAACGGGATTTCGATATACATTTTTATCGATTACTATGAAACGGGGTAAGTTATCGTTTATCGGAAACAAACTCGATCTGCGCGGGCACCTGGAGGATCTACAGTTAAGATTTCAAGTCTCTAGCTCTTATAGGTTCTGAGATCCTTGCGTTCATACATACGGACGGACGGACGGACGGACGGACGGACGGGCAGACAGACGGACATGGCTAGATCGACTCGGCTATTGATGCTGATCAAGAATATATATACTTTATGGGGTCGGAGATGCTTCCTTCTGCCTGTTACATACATTTGCACTTTGCACAAATACAATATACCCTTCTTACCCATTTTCAATGGGTTCAGGGTATAAAAAGAAACAAAAATATTTACTGACGCACGTAAAACTGAGAAAAGTGCCCGAAAAGGGAAACACACGCCCACTCGCTGGCAATGACAAACTATGTGTTGTGAACCGCACCGCCCGGCCCGCCCGCTTCTACAGCCCATCAACATTGTTGTAGTTGTTTCAGTTGATGTTGTTGTTCTCCCCATGCACGTAAGTTTTTAGAGGCTTAATTAAATGCATAAACTTCTAAGCATAAATACAGTTGCCATTCCCCTCCCTCACTTTCGCTCTCCATCTCTCTCTCGCTCCCGCAGCACGTCATCAGTTGATTCGGTCCACCTACTTCAAACCCCATGGGGCAACTTTTTTGAGGTTCACGTATAAATTTGAAACGCTTTACATTGTTTACGTACTTTGTCATAGTTACATGTATGCGTGTACATGTTTGTGCGAGAGTATGTGTGTGTGTGTGCCTTGTTGCTAGCTTTTAGTAATGTTCTTAGCTAAAGTGTTGCAATTATATTGATTGAATTTTGTGGCAACTGCGAAATGCCTTGCGCGCACACACACACACACACACACACACACACACACGCACTTATTACGTATGCGCCACTGAGGCACCCCGCCATGCACTGCCAAATGGGCACAGCAGGTGGGCGTGGCACTAGCTGTTTCAAGCAACAAGCATTTCACACGTTTGGCGCGACAGCATTAACAAGTTGAAATAAAGAAAAATAACTATTAAAGGGCGGATGAATATTCAGGTAAATATCAGATTTTGCACATTTTGTACCCTGAATTCTTAAAAATTTTTGGTTGCCTTTGATATTATATTTTATATTTTTAATTATATATAGCGGGAGATTTATGCAAAGAATATATGGGAAGAATAGCAAACATTTAAATTTGTTTTGATTTTTTTTTTCGATCACGATTGAAACTAAACGAATTGTTTAAGAATATTTGCAGGGGGTTTGGAATAAACATATCTCAAAGAGGAAAGCGTATGAATAACTGAGGCTTAGGCAGAGAAGTAGCTCTTTAGGGGAAATGGCAACCAGAAGTTTTGAATCTTGCCCAGTAAATATTAATTTCCAGGGTTCAATATGGTATGCCAGAGCCTGGGATCATGGTCTATAAGCGAATTACAAACGAACGAGGTCGACTTAGAAAAAATGTATTGAAATAAAATATGGTTTTTTAATTGAATTGAATATCCTTGCTTAAAACATTGGCTAAGATCCTCTTTGCTTTGTATTTTAGTGTAATATAATCAAATATCACGATCTTTAATATCAAAGTCTCAGAGATGTAGGAAATTAGTCATGGATTTTTGAGTTTTTCATTTGCTAGGTTTGGCGAAATAAATTTTAAAATGCTACCTTTTACATTAGAAAACTAATATACTAATTTAAACAATTTATCAATGAAGTATAAAACCGCAGTTTAATAAGCACAATTTTTACTTTCTTGATATGGTTTCTAATACACAATTTTAAGCAATATTTAAATATTTATACTAAATTACAATCATATTAATAATGATAATAATAATTATAGTAAAAATATTAATAGTTATAAAAATGAATATTATAATAATTAAAATAATAATACTAACAGCAGTAAATATGATATTAGTAATTATATTAATTATAATCATAATCATAATGACATAACCAATAATATTAATAAATTTATTAGTAAGTATATGTAAAAAAAATATGAAAAATAATAATAATAATTATAAATATAAGAATTATCAACAATCTAAGTAAAAATGTATACACTTATATTATTAATAATACAAATATTAATAATATTTATGAGTATTAACATTAACATTAATTAAAAATATAATAAGAATATTAATTATAAAAATTATGATTTTTTATTAAAAATATATATAACAATGTAAATAATTGTAATAATAAAATTTTGACAATAAATAGGTTACATGTTACATATATTACAATATAATTCGTATAATTTTCAAATATTACACAGAATTTGTTCCTCATTGAATTATTCTTTAATTTTTTTTTTTTGCTCTTTCTCTTTTTTTCTAGTTGAAACCTATTTGAAATGCAACTTTTGCGCCAACGCATAAATCTTTGGCACAAATGGCAAACAGCGGCCAATGTGGCAGTAGATGAGGCGACAGATAGCGGCTGCAGGCAAAAACGAGACGGCACGAGAAGGCACGAGAGGGAGAGAGAGAGAACGAGTGTGTGTGTGCGAGCGAGAGGGGGCTTTGCTGGCAGGAGGCAGCAAAGCGTAGCTGCGAAACGGCTGTAGCATATGTTGTGCTTTTCTATATATTGTCGCAACATCAGTCAGGATTAGTTGTAGAAGTTTACCAGTGCGACTAGACCCGGTTTCTACCAGCCGCCCCCCTCCCTCCTTCACTACACCCTGCACCCTACATGCCCTTCTAGTGCCGCCCGCCCCCTTGCAAGTCATTCTCATCTTGTTTGCCATGCTGTAACCGTCTCGCTGCGTGCTCCTAACATGGCAGCAGTTGCCCCCAACGATTGCTGCTCTTTCTGTCCGCTGTCTGCTGAGCAGTTGGCTCCTTCAACGCCCGCGTTTAACCGCCCTCCCGTCTTACAGGCTGCTGCTGCTGCTGCTGCTGTCTGTTGTTAGCCTTGTCCTTGTTGCCTTGTTGTCAGTTGAAGTTTTGTGCCATCTCCTCGTTGTTGCTCTTGTTGTTGTTGTTGTTGTTGTTACTTGGTTTTCTGTTTGTGTTCCACGCCCGCCTCTGTGCATGAAAAGTTGCAGGCATTTTCTTTGCTCCCCTCGTTGTTGTTGTTGTTGTTGCATGGCATTTTACTTTTGTTGTAAGAGCTCTCCACGTACATACACATGTGCTTAAGGCCGTGAAAATTAGTTGTATATAAATTCCACAAATTTTTTAAATCTAAAACGTGTCTCTATTATTGCTGCTTAGTGCAACTATTTAGGCAATATAGAGAGGTATATTAGGATTATTTTGCAGTAATATACAATCTAGTCCAGGTCTATTATAAGGCTGAGGACAGACAGACTTGATTGAATGCGTGGAGAACTTAAGAGTAGACCTTGTATTTTCTTTATGTTAATCCTTTCTGTCAATTTAAGCTTTGCTTCGTTTGTGTTAATTTAAAATTGTTTGTCGCAAATTTTTCAATTGTTTTTTGTTAAAAATGCAACAAGAAAGTATTTTATGAAATATGAAATTTTGTAACATTTCGTATTTTGATAGTCAAAAATTAGTTCAAACGCCCTTTTATTATTCCTCTAAAATATTTAAATAGAGCGAAAAAATAAAAACAAAGCCTGCATAAATTTGGCATATTTGATGCGAAATTGGTATTTCAAAAAGTCGCAAAAGCAACAATTTAATTAATTCCGCGCATTCGGCAAAATGTTTGCTAAGCATTTTTACGCATTTATTAAACAATTTTGTATTTATTTTGTATATTTATTTTAGTTGAGTTTTTGTTTAAATCTCTTAGTTTTAGGCAATAAATTAGCTCTTAACATTTTTGGTCTGCTGATATTTATTTATTAAATGCTGACAGCCGCAAACGTTCAACTAATTAAGTTTTCTAATTAGCCGTAAAACGTGATTTAGCTCGTTAAACAAATTAGTTATATTTATGGCAAAACGAAAATAGAAATTGGTGAGTGCATAAATTGGTCCAATCAAAAGCATTAATTGAATTGTGTTTAACAAAAACAAACAACGAATTTTGGACTAAGAACGGATTAGATTCGCATGCTCATGCTCTTGGATAATCCCTGAGACTTTAATCTCTAGTAAATATCGATAATTTACAGGATCAATTGAACCTGCGCAAGAGACGGCTTTGATTCGAATAAGCTTGCGCTTAGGGTTAAGATTAAGCTGTTTTTTTACACACAGGCTTTTGATTTCTGCCTTGGTTCGTTTAATTAAGCATTAGAAAATAATTTATATATAAATATATATATGAAAAATTTTGATCAAAATTGTTTTAAAAGAATCGCAATAATATTGTCAAATAATGAACAAAAGTATTTCGAATGTATATGATTTTAGTTTAGGGTTCGGTTCATAATAAATTGAAGAAAGTACGGATATTTTCGGCATGCCGAAGATCAAATACCCTTGTAGAAATTTCCATTTTTCAGATATGTGAAATTACCATTGAAAACTAAAAATTTTGCCATATAAGATACTACCATTCACCGATCTTTCTTATAGCATATATTTTAATAAATCTCGAGTATGGTCAAGTTATCTTATATCGTTCCTATGAGTTAAAAGTATTAAAAGAGTCAAGACGAAAGCATTAAAACTGAGAGACTAGTTCGCAAAGCAACAGGCTATATACACTCGGCAGTTGATGCTGATCTAGAGTATTTACTTCTATGTGTTACATACTTCAAGAGTATAAAAGTATATTATATTGAAGCTACTATAGCCGGGATAATTATAGTTAATTTATGATTAATTGATCAGCCTTTTATATTTTTAATATTTATAACAAAAACAAATATGAGTGCAGGGTGCATTAGCGAATAGTTTAAGCAGTTGACATCCAGCTGAAGTCTGGGATTCTCAATAAAAAAAAAAAATAGATATATATTTTATATATATATTTATATAAATAACATATACAAATAATATTACATTACATTGACAAATAGCTGCTGGCTTTTTCTATTGATATTAAGAATGAGCTCAAATTAAGAATCGGACTTTCCATATCAAAAATTTTAAATAAAATGATTTAAATTCCGCCTGACAGCTAATTTGTCGTCATAGTTATTTTTTTAACAAATAATTTGTTTCATTTAATTGGGAATTTCATGTGTCGCTTGCCATTAACAATTCAACACGTCAAAAAAGCAGAAGCATTATTCGAATTTCGTGCATATATTTAAAATAGATTGGTGTTGGGCTGTCAACGCGGCTGACATGATGTGACTTTTTGGCCAAAAATCAACAAACAATTTCATAATTTGGCCAACAGCTGAATACGCATGTAAACACCCACACACACAAACATGTACACGCACACCCATTTTGCATGTTTACTTTTTTCCGTGCTGCTGCAGTGGAAAATTTTGCGATTTTCTAGTTACAATATTTGGCAATAAATTTTGTCATGCGGCTGACAGCATTCAGCTGCTGCGCACATGAAAAACAAAATGAAAGCAAAACATAAAGGAAACGCGTGAAAAGCGTGAAAAAACGATAATAATAATATTTACAGCACGCCTGAAAGGCGGCAACATAATTTGCATAGTTTCAGGTACGCAACAAAACGGAACGAAACGGAAGCGCAACAGAGGAAATGGCCGGGGAGCGGCGGGTCAAACGGAACGATAAACAATATGCCAGCATTCAGTTTGACGTCGTCGCAAATGCGTTAAACAAATAAATTAACGCAATTTGGCGAAAATCTGCAACATATTTGGTTAATTTCCAAATAGGCTTTTCCCAGCGTTGTCAATATGCAAATTTCGCATTGCAAATTGGCCAAGCTACAGCAACAGCTACAGCAAAACTGTACACAAAAGTATGCAACGATTTTGTTTAATAAACTGCTTAAATATTTACACAAACACTAATTGGTGTGCATGAGCTGGCCTGGGGTGCTCTAATCAAAGCACGAATACCAAATACCCTTTGAAGTCAACTTATTTACATATTAACATGGAGAATAACGAACTTCATATTGCTTTCACTTGCAGGTTTTCTCCAATTGAATCATTTGGAATTTTTGGGTGATGGGAAATAAAAATTGAATACTCTTTAAATTAAAGTGAACAATTTCCCATAAAGTTCATATAGAATTAAAACAGATTAATTTTGTTCTAATTGCAATTCAACTATCTGGAATATTAGGATGCTACAAAAGATCTTTTACAAAAATTATACCATAAATGGATATTTGATTTCTAAACTTTAGATATAAATACTCGTGTACGGCTGCATTGTATACATATTATTACATTTTGAATACGCCCACTAGGACATATATCTTCCACAGACTTGGAGCCTTAGAGACCACATTTTTGCAGCTTTAATCCATATTTCTATATTATATATAATATATAACAAAATAGATTTTCATAATAAAAATTGCAAGAATCCGTAATGAAAGCCGTGACAGTCTAAGCGACCCTCAGTATTCAAAGTCTATACATTCTTATATGCTGCTAAATAATTTTAATTATTTTCATATTAAATTATTTACTTATTTCTACATACCTGGTCTTCGTGCCGGAGCTTCACTTGGTTTTTCATAAATACATGATATATCCATGGTAAACAACTTTTAATAAACCTGAAATAAATGTATTAATTATGTTCATAATCTGCAAGAAGTTCTCTACTTTCTCTTTTCAAATTAAAAGTACAATACCAGAGTTCTCCTAATTACACGTAACCCCTTGATATTTGACATATTGCCAGTATAGTTCGCGTATGTTGCGACGGATTCTTCTCTGAGATAATGTAAGTGCTATCATAGTACAGTTTACCATCAGATGACTTTTGGACATCAAGGTCACTTTCGAAGACTCCATTATATATATGTATTATACCTTATTTTTGCTATGCTATTAAAGAGAGACAAAAATTTTTAATCGTGAAATACGACACAATACTTATTAGCTATATATAATAACACTAGCGGGTATAGCCCGGCCTTGCCCGTGGCGCGAATGTTATAAAATCAATGTTCTCAAAAAGCTTTAAAAATGATTTTAAAACTGAGAGGCCGGTAAACCAACTACTTTCATATGAAAGTTGTCCACCCTTTAACCATTGTTGCAAGTGGAATTTCCCAAATCACTAAAAAACGTATTCATCATTTTATTAAAAAAAAATCTTTACAAATGCACTTTCCACCGAAGGAGTTTAGATCTTACGAAATATGTGAAACACGTCTCAAATGATTTCTTATGTAGATTCTTGAAAATGATTTCTTATGTAGATTCTTGAAAATGAATTTAAGCGCGAAACGGCACCCACCACCAAATCTTTGACCCCCATTTTCACCAAGGAGGAAAAGTGGAAAAGTGTGAAACACCCCTCAAATGAATTTGAAATTTGAAATTGAGTTTGAGGCCAATCGGATGGTAAACAAAAAAGTTTCATACAAACGTTTTTCGTGATTTTTCCATACTTGCGAATGGAATTTCCCGAAACCCCGTCTTAACGTGCACCTTCATCACATAAGGTAACTACAGTGAAAATTTCAGCGTCCGAGCTTTTACGGCTTGGGCTGTGCGTTGATCACCAATCAGTCAGTCAGTCAGTCAGGACAAACAGTTTTATATATAGAGATTGATCAGTCTATAAAAGTTTTATACAATTCATTCATCAGTGTCTAAATTTGTTTTTGTGTAACAAGCTGCAGCACATTATCAATATACCCCCAATGTGATTATAGTTTTCGTTGTGGATTGTAGCTTGAAGCTGGAATCGTTTGATATTTGCATAAGTCGCGTATTTTGTGATTCACGGCATTGCAAATAGATTTTCAATATGCTGTGCGTGCGAGTGCGTGTGTGTGTGCGTGTGTGTGTGTGTGTGTGTGTGTGCGTGTGTGTGTGTGCGTGTGTGGAACAGTTCATTGTATACCTCAATAATCACATTGTATTTATTTGTGCTGTTTTCGATAGTCGCTGCCGTGCCGCAGGGCAGCATGTGGCAAGTGTGGCAACTGTTCGGCTCAACCGTTTCCAGCATAATTATTCCAATTTATTTTGTTGCCAAAATCTGTGCAAACTATTTACACACACTCTTGCCAGGGTGTGTGTTGGTGCGTGTGTTTGATTTGCTGCAAATTGCATGCAGAGTTTACTCGTCGGCCGCACTTCATTATATAGTCGTATAACTATAACTATTCGATGTACTCCTTTCGAATCCCTGCCAATCAATCAAAATAAATCAACCCACTCCCAAAAAACACATAAATTGGATTTGTTGAGTATGCAGTTTGCTCTGGCAAGGGGTTTCCTTACGCGAAGGTTGATTTAATAAAATATAGTTTGGTTTGTGGATTTTGTAAAGTTGGAGGGGCGTTTAAAAATGGATATATCAATGCCATGTATGCATAATTAACAAGTAAGGGTTCTAGTCGGGAGCTCCCGACTAGGGAATACCCTGAACCCTCTTAATAAAATTTTCTACAGTATATCTTATTGTACCATAGAATATTTGTGTATTTTCAAAAAGTCAATTGCATTTAAATTGTGGCTAAAATTGGTTGGCTATACAAGTTGGGTTATTAACTTGATTTAAAGCTCTGCGGTGGTAGCGGGGAGGTGGTGATAGGTATAAAATGAAAGATACTTGATATATATAATATTCTAGAAGCAACATATCAAGTTTTGGGACTCTAACTCATATTTTTTACCCAATTTGCTCAAAAAAACAGGATGTTGATATCCTTTTTTTTTCGATTGCTTGGAAACGGAGTAAGTTATTGAATATCAGAAATAAACTCTATCTACGCAGGCACTAGGAGGACCCACATCTAAAATATCAATGTCTCTAGCTCTTATAGGTTCTTAGATCCTTGCGTTCATACATACGGACGGACGGACGGACAGACAGATGGATATGGCTAGATCTACTCCGGTTATTGATGCTGATCAAAATTATATATACTTAATGGGGCCTGCCTGTTACATACATTTGCATTTTGCACAAATACAATATACCCTTTTTACCCATTTTCAATGGGTTCAGGGTATACAAATTATAATCATATAATTCCCAAAGAGTTCAAGCTCTTTTTCCTTTATATACTTCTTATCTTATTTAAATTTGCATATTTAATTGCTCGATACATTTTCGCTTTTTTTTTTACTTAAGTTCCCATCCACGTATATTTAAAAATTATCTTGTAATTATTCCCAAAGAGTTTCTAATATTTTTCCTTTATATCTTTCTTGTTTCCAATATTATCTAATTAAAATTTGATTATTTATTAATTGACATTGTTTTGTTTTTCTCATTGTAGACTTAAATTATATATATAAAAAAATGCTATTCCTATCTACCTATATTTAAAGTTTTGCTGATAATTTCCAAAGAGTTTTAGACATTTTTGTTGTATTTTTCCTAATAGTATTCTATTTAAATTTCATTACTTGTAATATTTTATCCTCTAGCTTCCCTTTACCTGTCTGTGCCTTGGTCACTTGTCGCACATATTTTTGGCGCATTTTCGGGATATTTAATTAAAGTCCACCCGTGCCTACCTGGCTAAAGCACTTAAATGGCCCTAACACACAGAACTTTACAGTGTCATCCATTCAGGTGTTTAGTTGTGAGAAAAAAGCGTGTTCTCAAATTTATGCACCTTAACTTTGTACGGCAAAGTTTTTAGGCTCAAGGCAAGCCCCAGCACGCCGCGACCTTTAACTTGCGGGAACCCTTTAAAGTTTAAGCTTTTGGCCAAGATAAGGCGCGTGAAACTTTGGCTTTCATTTCGAAATTAATTAAATGCGCGCATATCTGGAATGGTGTCCCGACGCGAGTTGACTTCACATCGCCTCGGCGATTGGGCCAGAATGGACACAAAGCCGGCAATTTAATTGCGGCAGCCAATAATAATTGGCCAAAGCGGATTTGGCTGCACACGACAAACATAAACCGCTCTCCAGGTGCAGGATCTTAAGCTTTCGGTAAGTATTGCTTGTGCACAGTGTAAAAATGTCGCAGAAGTATTTCTTCCTACACCCTGTAACTATTGAGCAAACCGGGCATTTCAATTCTCTAAGGGAGTACACTTTCATAAGAAATAACAAACTCTAATTTAATGCCCCTCCCTCCACATGTGATAGAGTGAGGCATGGCTAGTTTTTAGTACCTGGCAATTTTATAGGGAAAAAAAAATAAAAAAATGAAGAGAGGGTATCTTATAGTGGGACACGCCTCACGCCTTCAGTCCAACTAGTTGTTTTTATTGTCTTTTGTCTGGTTTCCCCGAATAACTTATCGAAAGTTATGGCCAGACGGACTTAGGGAGTCGCTAATGCCAGTTAGTTTCTTTCGTTTTCGTTGAGTTTAAGTGTCCTTTACCCCGAGATCCTGTCGCTACCAACTGATGTTTCCTTTGTGTGCCGGGTCTGGCGTATTACTTTAAGCGGCTTAAATTCTTTGTATGCGTGTGTGTGCGTTTCATGCTGAGCTCTGTTATTGAACAACTGAAGCATTGATAAGATTTAATCAAAATTGACCTGGGCTTTTGAGTTGCTAACTGTTTCAGCAGACAAGTAAACAAGTTTTTTGATTGGCCCTCTGGGTAAGAGCTGCAAAACTATAGATAATGTTAGCGATAGTGCATGCAGTTGAAGCGTTATGTTTCAAAACTATCGATTTTTATGTTACAATTTATGGTAAATCAAACAGACGCAAGATCTCCATGGTCTGAATCAAACTATGAACTTTTATCTCACATTAAGTTCGGTCGGTCAGTAAAGTGAATATTTTAATCGAAGCTTATCGAAACAATTCGATGACAATTTCTTGATCGATATTTTATTTTATTTAAATATTTGTCGTCTGTTTGTACTTGATTTTCTCCTGTCGCTAGTATTTAATCGTTTGGTTTGAATCGTAGTGATGCATATCTGCCTATATATGTATATATAAATGAAACTTATTTTTAAAACAAAATTAATAATTTATACGTTTTAAATGGGACTCTTGAATTCTTTCGGGTTATATTTAAGCTAAAAGTTTTCAGAATCTCCAATTTAAATCAGATTGCATCAGTTTTATTAACATTATGGCCAAATGGCCAGTTTTACCTGAAAAAATTTGTTTCGCTTTGTTTTCTGTTTTTTTAACTTTAAGCTTATTTTTTAGAACTCAGAAATGCTTGGCAATCCTTTAAAATATGCAAGAAAAATCCTTAAAAATTTAAAATTCAATTTTAAAAACAACCTTCAGCAACTTACAAGTATTTGACTTAAGCTTGTGCTCAACTTATTTCCAGATAAGGTTTATTTAATTTATTATTTGGCCTGAACGAATCCCAACGACTTGCACGTAATGCGAACAGCAGGAAAACCAACAACAACAAGAAGCACAACCTGCTGTATAATGTTAACTCGGCTAGTTCATGGACAGTTTGATTTTCATTACCCAAAACGACGACTTCACATCGATGAACTGCATCAGCAGAGGAGCAACAAGAGCAGCAGCAAACACAAAGCTTAGGACAGGAGACAGTAGACAGGACACAGCACAGGACAAAATGCAGTGATGGGTTATTTTTTGTGTCCAATAAGAGGTTTTCAGTGGGAGGTCTGTCTAGAGAATAGCCCTAGAGCACACACTTGGGCAACTGTGAGTCGAGCTGAGAGCTGGCGCTAGTTCAGTTGCGACTCGTCATCATCAGCACCAAACATCAACATCAGCATCATTATCATCATCATGGACAGGCTGGAGGCAGGCAACATCATCATCAATGGGTATTCGGTGGCTGGCGAGTTGTTCAGTCGCTTTGGCCAAGAAAGCCAGCGAAGCAAATTGTTTTTAATTAAAAGTAAACAATATCAATTCATTCGACAGTTATCCAGTTATGCTGCTGACAAGGCTTCAGTAGCTCTTGCTCCAGCTTCAGCTTCAGCTGCTGCTCTTCTCTCTCCCTTTCTCTCCCTCTTTGTCTCTCTCTCTCTCGGTCTCTAAGCTCGCAGTGGCTGCATTGTTTGCCAGGGATTAAGAGAAAAAACACACTGGCTGTGGGCGTGACTGCTCTGGAACTTTGACATGACCTGTCCATTTATATACTTATATATAATATGTATATATATATATAAATATCTATACTTAACGGCGTGGCGAACATATCCATTAATTTTTTTCTGATCATTATTAATTGTCTAAGTTGCAGTTGACGGTCGCACGTTGCCGTTTAATGTTGCAGCTAACGGTATTATTTTCCCGTTTGCCTGGTTTTTCCACTTGCCATAAAGTTTTCTTTGGCAACTGTTTTTCCTGTTTTAATCAAACTGTGTGTTTTTTTTTTCATTCAGCTTGTTTTATTTTGTTGCTTAACTTTGTTGCACTTTTAATTGGTCTGCAAATATCTAAAGTTTGTTTTATGATTTTTATTTGTTATTTCTCTTTCTTTTTTTTTTTGCTGTCTGCGATTTGATGATGCGCTAAAAACTTGCCAGTTTTCGCCAGGGAATGTCTATTAATTTCTGTCTGCCGGGCAAGTATTTTCTCAAATTTTATGAGAATACTAATATATAAAAATGTATGGTTGTGATTTTTTTATGGAAAACTTTTTTCATGGGGCTAAGTGCAGCATTCCTCAAATTCCTCTTTTTATTATTACCACGTCATAAAAAAGGATTGCAGAAGAGAGCAAAAATAATATTGGAATACGAATGAATTTGTTGCGGGCTGCAAAAGTTTTATTTTATAGAAAATATGCAGATCATTCCCATACTTGACAGGGATGCATTATCCAGACTCAATTTTTAGTTGATTGTTAACATTGGAACTTTTCTATATACAAGTTGTTTATTGCTAATGAGAGGTCGCTTTTGTTAAAAGAGCTCGTTATTGCTGGTTTCGTTACAGACAAAACAGATCGAGCCCCTAGCTAATTAATTTCTCATTTGATTTTTCGATTGTTTCTAATTCGGCCAACTTTTACCTGCAGCAAAATGACAAGTTTTAATAAAAATAAATCTTTCAAATTGTAACCCCACCTAGCAGATAAAACGACTCGCGGACGGAGATATTTTCGGCACTAATTTATAATTCATTTCAGGAAAACTTTTGGTAATAAATTTAATGAAACATTCATAAACATATATAATTAAACAAGTAAGAGGCTCTAGTCGAAAAAGTTCCCCACTAGGGGATACCCAGAACCCTCTTCTTCCAACACCTAATGCAGCTCGCAGACAATAATTACCAAATATAATTCAAATACAGATGCCATGCATGGAAAAATAGCAGAGTATTTGTTAGTCTTGCATGCTCACTGGCTTTCTATTAAAATTTAAGAGGTATTTCTTACATATTCATATTTACACACTGGGTAAAAAAGTCTTGCCGAGGCGAGTTTTATTACTCTCAAAAAAAGGCACAAAAACCATATACAGCTCCTTTAATATTCCACATACGCACCGTATGGAAAAGTACGCATGCTGTAGGCAGTGACTAGAAGGAGGGGTGGTGCGGGGAGGAGCGGGCGAGTGGCCCTCATCATCATTATGAATTTTCGGGTGCTGCTTTCTCTCTCTGTCCCTCGCCCTGCTTCTCTTGTTTCTCTCTCACTTCTTATTGGGCTGGTCTGCTCTTATGTTTGCTGAAAGGAAATACATACGTGCGCATTCATTTCATTTCCGTTTTGTGTCGCAATGTGGGCCAGGGACGTGGCGAAGGGGGCGGGGGGAGGGGGATGGCGGCTCTCAGGGCGTTGCCATGACTATGTCTCGAGTCTAACTGCCAGGGCCCGAGTGTATGTGTTAGTGTGTGTGTGTCCAACTATTTATTTTTATGACATAATGTAGCTACAGTTGCGATTGCCTCTGCCCCGCTGTCAGTCCCCCTGTAGCCCCCCCTCTGTCTACTTCATGTGAATATTGCCATCTAAATATGTGAAAATTGCTCATTTGAAATGTTACCAGAGCAATATACAGGGTAGGGGTGCTTCTCCAGCGGGGAATGTCTAGGCAAATTGCCTGTCAAAAATTTTGTAGCCATTTTGTTTTTGTTTCGCTTTCTTTTTTTCCTTTTTTTTCTCTTTTTTTCATTTTTGTTGCTCCTTTTGCCCGATGCTTATCGAAAGTGCTTGACGCAATTGTTGCAATAAATACAATACAATATTTTTAAATTTTTCGTTAATAAAATTTAAATACAATTTTATATATGTATATATGTTATATGTATGCATGACGAGGCTGTGATAAGGGCTTTGCATGGGCGATTTTCAGTCAAATGTGTGGAGTTATGAGAGCAAATATCAGAGCTAATTTCTTATATGTGCACTATTTGTTGGAAATTGTGATGAAAATTTATATAGAAATTTTCACTAAAAAATATGTAAAAAATGTACTTCAATTTTTAAAATAAATCAATTCTTGTGGAACTTAATATAATAAAGCAAATTTTAAGTTAACAAATTAGAATTCTAATAGAATTTTCTTGACATTAAATGATCTAAAGATTTAATATTGGAAGTGTTAAAGAGAAATGTTCATACTGTTAAAATCGTAATCAAATATGTTGACTTTCATTTTATAGAATTATTAATAATCTTTAAGTTACAATTTTTGAAAGTTCAAGTTAAAAGGATATTGGTAAAAATCAAGGAATTATAGGGAAATAGGTAAAATTTTCAACTGTATGTTAAATTTATAGCTTAGTTTAGCTTTTCGAATGCATTTCCTTATCGAAGTATTCAGTTGTAAAGGTGGGCGTAAAGTAGTTAGGATTCACGTCAAGATCCTTGAGGTTTTTGAGCACCCATTTTTGCAATTGAAACACATTTGCATAGACGCCAGGCACATCTTCCGTGTGGCAGCCCAAGCCCCAGGCCACAATGCCCAGTTGAAAGTATTGATTGGGATGATCGAGCAGGGGACAGAAGAGCGGCGAGCCGCCATCTCCGGTTCACGCATCTAGGCCCCTCTCACCGCCGGCACAAATCAAGGTCTCGTGCAGCTCAAAGTATCTGCCCAGACGCGTTGGGCGTAGCCTCTGCTGGCACTCGGTACGGTTCACAATGGGCAGATACACTTTCCGCAGCACATTGCGGATATTTGCACCCTGGTCAAAGCTGGGCTTGCCCCAGCCCGCCACGAAGCAGCGTTGAAAGTTTAGAAACTCATGCGATCGAAGCAAGCAAATCGGCATTAGGTGATGTGTCAGCTCCAACCCCCCCCTCCCCGCCCCCCCCCCCCCCCCCCCCCCCCCCCCCCCCCCCCCCCCCCCCCCCGCCCCCCCCCCCGCCCCCCCCCCCCCCCCCCCCCCCCCCCCCCCCCCCCCCCCCCCCCCCCCCCCCCCCCCCCCCCCCCCCCCCCCCCCCCCCCCAACACCCCCGGCAACAGGGCCGCCAACCAAAAAAAAAAAAAAAAAAAAAAAAAAAAAAAAAAATCACTCCAAAAGGTGTTCGCAGGATCAGCACCGCAATGTCGTATATGCCGGTGGCCCCGTTGAAATACTCGTGGAAAATCGTTTCCAGAACCAAGCAATTCTTATGGCTGAGCGGCTCAATCTCTGACTGGGTGTCCCATTCGCCGGCTCGTACCACCAGATCCTGAGTACGGCGAGTGTAGACGATGTGGGCGGCGGTCAGCACCACGTTTGGAGCCAAAATCGAACCGCCTCCAATTAACTTTTGCTCTGTGATAGCATTTAAAAATATGGCTACTACCCAGGGAAATTCGGGAAAATCCGTTTCCTCATCCTTGCCATTGGCAATTGGGATTGGTTTACCCACGATATTGCGTACGCCGCATCCAAATTTGAAATTTGGCGCTGGGGATGGCACATGCTGTGAGAGGCTTTACTTACAAATAACAACAACAAAAATACTTTAAAAAAAGTTGCATCTTTACTTACAATATTTTCGAGCTTGCAGCATACTTGATTATTATGTGGACAAGTTTCGCGAAAGTCGATTTCGGCCCTGGCGTATATATTAACGGTTTCCTTCATGCAATACGATCGCAAAATGCATCTACTCTCAGGGCCACAGGATGACGGCTGAGCTGCTGAAACGATAAGTTTATACATATGTATGTATATGTATAGCTATATATAAAAAGCAATAAATATGTATGTGTTTGTATGTATGTGCACCCGCATTTTGGTTCGTTTGCAAAAACAAAAGAAATATTAAGCTCCACACTCTCCACATTTCTGTTTTTAACTCTCTGATCCTCTCTCTCGCTCTCTTGTGTTCAAGATCGCAACTAGCGATAACGCATTAAAGCTAGCTGCACATGCGTTCGAATTCAGCTGAAGGCGGACTGCCGCTCGCTTGATGTGCGTTGTTTGAGGGTAGGCTAAATAAAAGTGCGGCAAGGCATACAGAGACGAAGCCTGCAATGGATAAAGCTCAGCTATCATACATCTAGCTCATTGCCGAATTTGCTCTGTTTATGTCGCGCCACCAACAACACCAGAAGCAAAATTTTTTTTAAGAGAGTGTGAAAGAAGAGAGCGTAAACATAAAGAATAGAAGTGTGAAGAGCACAACTAGGCTGGGCAAGCCAAAGCCTGCTCAGCTCAGCTCAGCTCTTCGTGCCATATTGAAAATGCATTGCTTCTGTCGCCGCGATTAAACAGCAATTATAAAGTTGCACTTCTTTTAATTGCTATTTAATTGAAGAGAAGTCAAGCAAATAGTGTTAAGTAATCGTTTATAAGTTTGCCTTTTTATTGAATATGTTTAAGTATTTTCTACCTGTATTTTAATTGTTGCTGCTGCAAATTACACAAAGTATACAGTTACAACAACTGCTCCATATAATTTCAAGCCGCATAAATATTTCGAAAGCGGGAAAAAATTGCACAGTTTGGTCACACAAAATCGAACATTCGATCGCAAAGAGAGCAAAGGCTAGCTGATGCTCCCACGACGAGCGGTTCGTTTTTGAGCCTGTATGTGTGTGTGTCCAATACATAAAAGCAGAGAGCTAAGGTCGATATTTACTCTCTAATTTTTGATTGCAATCAATTCTCCTCACTCTGTGTTGTTCGTGTTTATAGTACTATAAAAGAGCTTCACAGAGCTGCATTTCCAAGCGCTTGAAATACTTTCTTGACGCTTCTATATATTTCTTGGAAAATATTTATCAGTTAAGCTTATCTCATTATTTTGTTGTGCCTTCATTATTCTGAAAACAAATATACATACATATGTATATAAAAACACAGATTAAGCTACAAATTCCGGGTATTATTTATGTGCTCATGCTTTGCCTTGCGTGCATTCCAAAGAAAATATAAATTATTAAATTAGCATAGGATTTGTTAAACAAAAACTTGATTGCTTGTGGATGCATAAATGACATACATATGTACATATATTTTAAGAATATAAATAAAGTGAGAACGAATAATGTGAAAGAGGTATTGAAGTGTAACCCTTTGTATAACTATGATTAAATACGGACTGGGCAGGCCCTTCAAGGAACAAAAGAGCGTAGATCCTTCATAATTTCAGTGCTGGCATCCCTATCCGAATCGTGCAGCTCAAATGTGAGCCATGATTCACAATGGCCAAATCCACTTTTAGCAAAAGTTTCTTTACCTTTAGCGGTCCTCAGAGCTAGTCCGGCCCCAGCCTGCGGGAAAGCACCGTTGCAGCTGAAAGAGTTCACGCTCCTGGGGCAAACTGATTGGCATTATCTGATGGGTAAATGTTCCAGTATCAGTAGCGCGACCTCGTATCTGCCATTGCCCCTGTCGAAGTGCTCATGGCAAATCGACTCGTTTACATGAGTGTCCATATGAGCACAGGGTTCCTGCAGCGTCTGCATAGCCCATTCGCCGGCGGGCACCAACAAATCCGGTGTTCGGCAGTCACAAACAATGTGGGCAGCTTTAAGCACCACGTGGGGCGCTAGTATGGAACCATCTGCGATAAATCCCCGGGTATGTATAGAGCCACCCACGAGTATAGAGCGATAATACGATAAAGTTTGCCACTCTATTGAGTACATCAAATTCTTCAGTCACAGCTACTTGGATATATGTAAGAAAGTTCTTGGTACTTACTATATACTCATTCCTGCAGCATTTTTTGTAGATAATGTGCACAGTGATGTATTTTCTATGCATAATAATTCCCTCGTCATACCAGTTGATTCTTCCAAAGTTTTATTGCCAATTGGAAATGCATGTGCTGCCAGATCTGCAGCTTTATCACCCTGAGAACAGAATAGAAAAATAGAAATTAGTACTGTACCCATTGCACAAGGAACAGAGAACAGGGTTCGTTTGGTTTTGTTTTTATATTATGTAGTATGCAATCTATTGCAGCCCTACCAGCATTTCCATAAGCTGTGTAGCTGAGCAAATCATTTTTAAATCATAAAATTCTATACATGTCTGAACTGTACACATGTTATTTCCCGGGAATTATAGAATTTATATTAATTAGTGACACTTATAAACTGGTTTGGAGGTTTTATAATGCTGTTAAGACGTCTGATTCGAATTTTTTGGCGCCTGAGCTTAATTATGAGCCATAAGTAATATTTAGGTTTCAGCTTAAATCCCTTGCGCTCTCACAAACAAAGCCTAGGGTATTATTGTTGTGCGCCGCAAATTTAAAATCCCTTTATATATGTGAAATTTTGCGGAGTTTTCGATAGTTTTCAGCTCAACAAACTTTTGCCTCTATTTATATGCCACAACTTTATACGCATTAGCACAGCTCTGGAAAATAATGCCGCAAAATGTATAGAAAATTTGTTTACATCTGGGAAAAGCAACTAATGAGCGCGTTGCGCAGCAAAAATTATCAATTCAATTGCCAAATGATGATAAATGGGCGTAAATAATGAAAACTTTTAAGCACGACCCTTAAAGAGCTCGCTCTATGTGAGTGCCGGGAAATTGTCCCAGCACAAAGCTGTTGTTAACTTTGCTGCCTATCGCGCTGTTCCATTTTCTATTCTCTACTTCTTTTATGCTCGACAGCAGAATAATCTCTGTATTTTCAATGCGCTAACTATGGGCATTATGGACTTTGGAATGGAACTTGTGAAATATGTAAAAGAGCGACAAATCGATAGCACCTATTGATAACTACCGATAGCAGAAAGCAGAATTAAATATGATATGAAATATTATATATTTTATATATAAATACTATATAAATAAATATATAAATGAATAGTACGATATACATATGTGCAGAGAACATTTATTCTTAATTTTAAAATTTTTTTGAAAAGTTGTTAAGGTCAGAAGAAACAATATTCTGAATCGAGTATTAGAATAATTATTATATATAGTTATCGATACAAACGTTAGCGCTATACTAATGAAAAATCATCGAAAATGTTATCGATATAATAATAAAGTCAATAGCGTCAGCGATTTTTTGCCAGCCCTTGTTATAAATCTGTCAAAATGTTTTCCAGAGTATACAGAATTCGTATTGCAATAGAAACATTCCAACATTTAGTTATTTTTTTGGTGTAGTTGTCTGTGTAACTGTTTGGCCTGCTTTGTATGCAGCGTCTGCTATCAGTTGTTGGATTTCAAAAGACGAGTGCACTTTTGTGCCTCAACAAGCCCAAAAGTAACACTCGAGTCTTCTTCTCGCCCCCCGCCTTTGCCCTGTCCCGTACACCTGGGTATTATCATCAGGAGAGCAAAGGCTGCTTAAAAACGAAAAAATATATTCGTATAGGGAATGCCTCGAGTGTATATAAAACATGAATTTGTGTGCACCAGTTTAGTTTGGCTTAACTTCAAGAGCGGAGAGCGGGCGACGCCTTCTGGAACAACTTGTCGCTGGCCTGACATTATGACAGAGACTTTGATACTTGTGGGTCGCCGGGAACGCCTAGCTGACTTCCTGAACATGGCCAGATGACTTGTATGTGCCTGCCTGTCTGCCTGCCTGTCTGCCTGCCTGCTTGCCTGCTGCAGCGCTTCAATCCATTGTCTTGCATACCCGTACACGTTGTCATTGGCATACTCCGCCGAATGGCAACATCAACGTACAACTTGCCGCACCAGCTGACTGCAGCGAAAGAGAAAGCCAGAGAGAGAGAGAGAGAGAGAGAGCGAGTGAGAGAGAGAGAGAGAGAGAGAGAGAGAGAGAGAGAGAGAGAGAGGGAGAAAGGCCATGTCAAGGAGCAAAAGATATATATTGATATGCCGTAGCCTGACCTGGCCAGCCCTTCGATCCAACCGGCAACGTGCCACTTGTTAACGCACAATAGAGTCTTTTACAACACTGATTGATGCACCAGCACGGACATTGAAAGGATGTTTGCAGCTTTGGGGGAGCTTTTAGATGGGCACGGAATAAGGCCTGTTTTTGCCTCTAGTTCGAATACTCGAAACCTATTTCGCAAATGGGTGGATTCAATTCAGCTCTTGATAGTAATGAAAACAAAGTAAGTTACATAATTTTAAGATAGTTTTAAAGAAATTTTCAACACTACTTTTTCTATTTAAGGAATTAAATAAGCTGGCTTAACTACTTCCTCTGTTGGAGTACTTCATATAATGACTGTTAAAGAAAAAAAAATTCATATATGTATATATATTTATATATATTTATCATATAACTACTTCTAAGAATTATCACAGTTTTTATATTGTAGAATTGTGAATATTTAAATATTATTCCAAACTAATCTCTCATATATTCAACTTTTCTCACAGTTGACGTAAGGAAGGAAGTCTTGTTTATATGAATAAACATTTACTACATATATAAACGCCTGCTTTGCAAACGCTCGTCAATATTTATTGTTAAACTTTATATTGTTTTCCAACACAGTTTTTATTTAGTCCTACAATGGCACATCATACTTCCTTCCTTTTTGCTTTTGACTCTACATTTGCCACTCTATTCCATTTGCGCCTCCCTTTTGTGCGACCTTCACAACTAGGCGTCAGTTTACAACACTTTTGGGTCGCACTTTTTGGCAAATGTTTACTAAATATTGACAGAGCTATTATGCAGCTTGTACAAATTAATAGCAATAGCTGGGTAAACAACACTCACACACGTGCACGTGCAAAACGCACATGAAAACACTCACATTCATTCGCACACAGATACACACACACACACACATTCACACATTGGGGGAATGCCTTTCAGTTCTAGCAAAATCTCTTGAATGCTGTTTGCCTGTTTGTACGTATCTTTGTTGGCAAATTAACACACACACACACATTTATAGACACATCCATGAGTCCTATATAAACATATACACAGGTAAAGCAAACACAAAGCGTTGCCTACCCTTGCGGGCGGCGTATTTATTTACGCTTTTGAGCGCTTTACAACACGTAGTCCGAGAGGCGCCTCCCTGTTGCCCCGCCCATACAACATATTTTTTCTTTTGCCATGGAATTACATACACATTGAGAGTTGTAAAAAATAGTGTATATTGTTGTTATCAAATGTTTTAAATAGAAGCTTGGCGCTTTCAGAATGTTTATGCAAAGTTTGAGCATATAAATTTAAAATGATCGATAGTTTTCCTGCTAGCACCTGAAATCGATTAATATCGGTTTTAAATATATGATTTCTCCGCACCATTACCAGATCAAATTATCGATATTTTGATTTTTGCACTGAAATCAGACAGACAGACAGACAGCAACACGATTAGATCAAGTTTGTAACAAATGATGGATCGTAGTTCTCCTTATCACAAAATCGATAAGCATCGATATGCGTAGATGCTCTGCGTTCAAATACACATTCACTTTTTTAATAAAAGTTATTTTCCTGTATATACTATACTTTCCTCTCTGGCCAAAAATTAGTTAATGCTGTCAGCTTTATGCGTTGCACTTTTGCCAACATTTCTCGCTAATTAGACACATTTTTAAGGCAGCTTTAAACTTGGCAGCAATCCTTTCACTTTTCTGCAGCTGTTTTTTTTCTTCTATGGCATGGTTAACATAACCTTAAAAAATAATCTGGCACCTGGCAGGCGTCAGTTAATTAAGCGCGTTGAAAAGATGCCCGGCTAATGGATGGGGTGTCGCTCGGGTGGGTCAGGCGGAGGGCTGAAGTTAGTTGACGCTGAAATTTTTGCCGGCTGCCCCGGCTGCCTGCTAATGAAGTTACCACAAAGTGAAAGGCGTCCAGACTACGTACCAGGCGCTAATTAATTAGCGCATTTTTTTAGTTCATCTATTTTTTGTTCTATCTTTTATTTCTATTTTTCTTTTATCCCATTTCGAGCGCAAGTTTATTTAATGTTGGTCACTGGCTAATGAGCCGAGTAAACGAAAAGTGGGTCAGAAATTTTAGTCCCTCAGAAAATAAGAAAGGCCTATGGAATATAAGTACATAACATATATATGATTAGCAAGTATTACCCGGCCTTGCCCAGCCAAAGATTTTGTCTTATGTACTGTGTGCTATGTACTCATGTACTTTATCTCATGATTGCCAATATAATAATTTAAACAAGTAAGAGGTTCTAGTCGGGGGCTCCCGACTAGGGGATACCCAGAACCCTCTTCTTCCAACACCAAATGCAGATATATATACTAGTTTTGAAGCTATATGTCAAGTTTGGTGACTCTAGCTCATATTATTAACCCAAAATTGCTCAAAAGACAGGACTTTGATATACATTCTTATCGATTACTTGGAAACGGGGTAAGTTATCGAATATCGGACATAAACTAGATGAGCTTAGGCACTAGGAGGACCTTCAACTAAAATTTCAAGCTCTAGCTCTTATAGTTTCTGATACCCTTGCCTTCATACATACGGACGGACGGACATGGCTAGATCGACTCGGCTATTGATGCTGATCAAGAATATATATACTTTATGGGGTCGGAGATGCTTCCTTCTTCCTGTTACATACATTTGCACTTTGCACAAATACAATATGAAGTGAGCTCTGATTTGCACTGGCATAAGTGCCGAGGGGATAGACGTATTTCCCTAAAAATTTAGGTAGGATTTTAAGAATAACTTAAATTTTTTATACTATTATATATATTTATTTACATTTATTTATATTATATTTATATTTATTTAATATATATATAAGTAAATATACTTTTATTTTACCGAGACGTGTTTTTTTCGCATTTAGCATAAACAAACACCAGCTGGCAATTTAATTGTACTAAAGAAGTTTTCCGCAAATATTTTGATTTATCTGCTGGCAAATATGACAAAACTTTTTACCTGTTACCCAAATCAATAGCTGACGCGCAGTGGAAATGTTAATTTATGCATATATTTAATTTATATTCAATTTGCATGCAATGCAAATTATTGTAAAATGAAATATATATATTTAAAAAAGAAAGGCAACAAAAAACATGAGCTAAACAATAAACTTTTGACAGAGACTGTGCGCAGTGTTTTTGGCTTTCCAGGCACACCTGTTACAACAACAATAATAACACGGAATAATACAACACCTTGGCAAAAGTTTTTTGTTTTTTTTGTGGTTGTTTTTGTTGTTGTTGTGCTTGCAGTTGGTGTTGAGTTTTGTTTGCTTGTCAATGCACAACAGCAGCAGCAGCAACAGTGGCAGCAACAGCAGCAACAACAAAATATTTAAGGAAGAGGGAGCTGTGGATTCTGGCGAGCTCGAGCAGCTGATAATACTGTCTGGCATTGCATAATGAAATCAAATTGTAAAACAATTTGCATTTTATAAAATAAAGTTTTTGTTTTTCTGTTCAAGTGAGAGAAGAATTTCTAGTTGTGCGTTCAGGGGGAAATGCCAGCTGCTGTTGTATAGTGGGAAAGCGGGCAAGTAAACATGTCCTGCTAAATTATCAACAATTTCAGTATTCACTCAAAAAAATGTTTGCCCTGTTTGTAAATTACCAAACAAATAAAATGTTTACCAATTTCAGTAATAATAAAATTGCGTAATAATATGCAATTGATCTCTTATTTAAAAAAATATTTATAAAATAGGAATAAAGTGAACATTTTCTTATGTTAGATAATTTCTTATTTAATTATAAGTTGTTTAAATAAAGAAACAAACTTCTTCTGACTATAGTGGGAATATGAACGAACTGATATATCCGAATTGCTCATAGTCAAGGGATAAAGTGATCTGTCAGTTTAAATATGACGAAAGCTTTAGAATCACGACTAAATGAATACGACTTCATTGTGAATATGGCTCTAAACATTTACCAATTAATTCAAATTTTTAGTTGCGATATTGTTTAGTTCGAGTTCCTGAGCTAACATTGTTCCATAAAATATACAATTTTAAAACAATCACAAGTCTTAGTATTTCTAACAATCTTAACCATTTCTCTTCAACTATTTTTCCATACTTTTCAAACACGAATACCTAACATCGTGTTACAAAAACGTGCACATTAATATTAGAAAACAAGTAAGAGGTTCTAGTCGGGAGCTCCCGACAAGGGGATACCCTGAACCCTCTTCTTCAAATGCAGATATATATACTATTCTAGAAGCTACATGTCAAGTTTGGTGCCTAGCTCTTATTATTTACCAAAATGGCTAAAAAAAACAGGATGTCGATATCGATTTTTATCGATTGCATAGAAACGAAGTAAGTTATCGATTAACGGGAACAAACTCGATCTCAGACAGGACAGACAGACGGACATGGCTAGATCGACTCGGCTATTGATGCTGATCAAGAATATATATATACTTTATGGGGTCGGAGATGCTTCCTTCTGCCTATTACATACATTTGCACAAAAACATAATACCCTTTTTACCCATTAAGAATGGGTTCAGGGTATAAAAACTTGAGATCCGTTTAAAATATTTTCAAGCTTTCCAAAAATTTGAGCCTCACGTCGTTGAAATTTTAAAAGCTGTCCAAGCTCGATCGAGAATTTTATGCAAAATTAATAAATAATGCAAGAATTTGTAGTTTATTTTTATTGTTATCTAAATATTTCCGATTAAAAAAGCCTAAGATATTGTGTTTATTTTTAAAATCAACGCTTTGGAAAATCTGTAACTAAAAGTGAAGCAAATTCTTGGCATGCCTGCGAAACAACTAAAAGTTAGCCTTGAAGGGCGCAGCACAAAGGCAACACTTAACAACACACACTATCACACTCACGTACACACACATGCAATTATAGGCAAGACACGCAACACAATGAAGCTAAGCTCTAAGCTAAAATCTTGATAACAAAGTAAATAATACAAATTCTCGCAATTTTTCTGTAATTAACACATCCCCCAACAAAACAGCTGGCAGACACACACACACAAACGCATACACACACAGACAGACGAGCACTTGAGCGTGTATTTGTGTTGAGTGAAAGCCTGACAGGATTGCGTGCTGCAGGCATGAAACGAGAAGCCTGTTTGGGAGCTGTCTGTGGAGGGTTGCCAGCAGCGCTCGCATTTACAGCTCATACACAAAAGTGTTGTCAGCTCGCATTTTTATGAGGTGTGTGAACGCGCGCGTGCTTGTGTGTGTGCGTGAGAGGACATGCAACCTGTGTTTGTTTATGAGCTCATGTCAAGTTTAAGTGGCGTCTCTCAGCGGCGCTTGTCTCCACTCTCTCCCACCTCT
Source organism: Drosophila ezoana (assembly GCA_035045725.1). NCBI lineage: Eukaryota > Metazoa > Arthropoda > Insecta > Diptera > Drosophilidae > Drosophila > Drosophila ezoana. The sequence continues at coordinate 2,175,374 of JAWNOU010000005.1, read as the reverse complement.
CCCTCCTGTTCTCTGACCCTCAAATGGCAAATTGGCACGTCACTTGCATTGTCTTTTGTTGTGTGTTTAGTGTTTGCAATTTGTCAGTCGGACAAGTGTGAAAAAAGCACAGCATAAGGCAGCGTGTTAAACATGTAAAAAGCAATTAAAAGCAAGTCCAGCACTAGCGCCCACGTACAGCCCGGCCCCACCCCACTCTGAGGGCAGCTCTTTGCCCATTATTGCATCATTCTGCATGTAAAATCAATTGAGGCCAAAAATCGGACAACAAATGCAGACGGAACAATGATAAGAACAACAACAACATCAGCAGCAATATTTATAACAATAATTTCATTGAATAAATTGAATATTGATTGATGAATGCGTTCAACATTTGTGACATTTATTCATGTTTTTCATGTCAGCATTCATGCGTAAAGTTCCATAAATTAATTGCCATAAAAATGACAACGACATTTGTTTATCTTCCCTGTAACTCGACAAAGGAAGCGGCCACGCCCTAAAATACACAGAAACTAACTGTTAATTTATGGGCTAGGAGCCATTAGCTTGAATGAGCATAAACACTGGCAGAAAAGCTCCAAAATTTGGCAATTACATTTGGAAAAGATTTTCAAATTTAAAGTGGAAAGAAATTTCTTTGCCCATCAATAAATATTTTACGAACTTAATTGAAATTTCCTTAAAGAAAACTTCAATTGAAATGAAATTTCCTTACAGATTACTTTAATTTAATTGAAATAAAATTTCTTTATGGAAAACTTTTTAGAAAAACTTTTAGACAGAACTTTTATGGTTTAGCAAACGTTCAAGTGCTTTGTACTTAATTTAAGGAATTATAAGACTCTTTTTAACTAACTGTCAGTTCTAAAGTCTAAAAGGGTTCATACTTTAATTAAGAATATTAAGAATCAATATTCCTTATGTCCAAGTCTTTCACACAGAACTCGGGGCTACAGTGTGTTGCTTTCAACTCGAGTCACTTTTTTATTTTAAGCATTTACGGTATATATTAAAATCAACATGGCTCAGTTAAGAAATATAGAAAAACTCAAAGAAATTGGTAATTTTAAGAGCAAAAAAGCATGCAGTTTTATGTATTTTAATGCTTGAGCAGCATTGAGGACAGAATTTTTCTCTGGGTCTAAAGCATAATAATATTGCAGTGTATTCTTTTATGTTCTTAACCTTACATATCTTTAGTTCCTTTTAGTATCCCCTATGAGAATTATATATTTCTAGCATTTTATTTGAAATAATTTTTTGCTCTTCTATTTATGCAAAGTTTTTTATGTATGAAACTGACTGCTTTATAATATTTTATAAGTTTTATATTATCTATTCTCGAAAGCTTGACAAACTACAGATTTCAGCTTAAGCTCACCAGAAATATCAATTTGCATGTCTCATGTTCCTTAATTATCTATTAATAGACGTAGCTTTTTTCAGCTTTAATTTGTTTGTCTAGGTTTTTTATTTTCTAACTTTGGTTCGTACATTCAATGGTTAACAATTTGGCGCATAGATTTATTTGTTTAGGCGTTTTGCCTTGAATTGCTTTTGCGCCTTTTTCACTGTCTTCGCATTTGCTGTCTATTCGCTTTTAATTGTCTTTGTATTGTGGAATTTTTATTGTTGTTTTTGATGGTTGTTGTTTTTGTTGCATTCCTTTCGCTTTGCTTTGATTTTCATTGGTTTTCGTGGCGCGTAAATAAATTTCATATCATGACATTTATTACTGACCCTTAAGCTTGGCAGCCCACAACAAGGCCCACACCCATCCATTCCCAAGTGTGTGTTGTGTGTGAGTGTGGCCAAGCAGATTATGCCGCACATGCCCCACAGGATCTGGCAGGATCTGCATGCGGCTGCGTCGTTTGGTTACAATTTTCATTTCAGATTTGCTTTGCCCGCTTTGTTTTTTTCTTTGTTTCTTTGGCCTCGTATTTTGATTTATTTTAGCACTCAATGGGGGCTGGGCTGCCTATTTGAGGGCGTGGCAGGCAGCAGAAAAAAAAGCTTTACGAACAATAAGCAGTAGGAGGCACGCGAATGTGGGCGAATGAATATGAATGTGAATGTGAATGCGAATGAATGCAAAGATGAAGATTAAATGTAAGTGGACGACACAGAAAACAATTGTAGTTAATTTATGCATAAGAAATTAATGAAAACCAAAAGAAACGAAGAAAGGAAAAATTAAAAAAAAGTATAAAATTACTAAAGAATTGTTAAACATGTTTTTTTGCTCGGGCCGCAGGCCTCCTCGGCGCGTATCTTTTAAGGTTAACTTGACTGTGAAATAAGCTGAGCAAACAGCCAACGCATTGTCTTTGTCCCGTCTGCATAATTTATTTATGTTTTCATCTTCAGATACAAGCAACCCTCCCCAACCCCTCCGGCGCAGTTCACTCTAGCCATACAGCCGCAGTTAATAGCGAAGAAAATGCCAGCAATTCCGCATGAGCAAATAATTACAGGGCTTAATAACAAATTTAATATTGTTCGGACCAAGGACGCGACGATAGGCTTCTGTGTTTTATTTGTTTATTTGTATTTATATATATATATATATATTTTTTTTTTTTTGTATTTATTTATTTTTTAACCCCTTGAATGAAGGCTGGCTCTGCTCTTAACCGCCCCTCTCTTAACTGTTGATTTTCTGCTCATACGTTTTATGCGTTTTAATGAGTCTGTTGGCCGTCCGGCAGCCCCACCACACGCTCGTCCTGCTTGCGCTTCAATAACAATGAGCATGTCCTGGCTGGGGCATCTTTCTGCCCTATGCACTGATCCTTTCTTTTGTTGTTCATCTTCACACACGCTCGTACACACATACACTAACATCCTTTGACCTGCCTTGTTTGCAGCTTTAAGTTGTCTGAAGAGCTGTTGGCCTTGCAATTAGTTGTTGCTCTCCACAAAAATTTCCATTTCCATCTCATGTATCCTTTGTCAGTTGTCTTCTATCTGGCTGCAGTTGCCGTGTGTGCAAGCCCTTCAGAATTGCTTAACAACTGTTGAAATGTGAGAATTTCAAATGTTGCTCTAGCTAATTGCGTTCAAGTTCTCGAGCAAATTCTCTGAAAGTTCTAAAAAGGCCTTCAAGATTTTAACTTCTGCAATTTTTATACCCTGAACCCATTGAAAATAGGTAAAAAGGGTATATTGTATCTGTGCAAAATGCAAATGTATGTAACAGGCAGAAGGAAGCATCTCCGACCCCATAAATTATATATATTCTTGATCAGCATCAATAGCCGAGTCGATCTAGCCATGTCCGTCTGTCTGTCCGTCCGTCCGTATGTATGAACGCAAGGATCCCAGAACCTTTAAGAGCACAGCCCAAACCGTAAGAGCTAGGAAGCTGAAATTTGCACTGTAGTTACCTTATGTGATGAAGGTGCACGTTAAGAGGGGGTTTCGGGAAATTCTATCCGCAAGTATGAAAAAATCGCGAAAAACGTTTGTATGAAACTTTTTTGTTTACCATCCGATTGGCCTCAAACTCAATTTCAAAGTTCTTTCTTTAAATTCATTTGAGGGGTGTTTCACACTTATTTCAAAAATGTATTCCTCCTTGGTGGAAATGGGGGTCAAAGATTTGGTGGATGACGTTTCGCGCTCACATTCATTTTCAAGGATCTATATGAAAAATCATTTGAGACGTGTTTCACATTTTTCGCAGAAAATGCGATGGTAGTAATGCGATTCTAAGATTTATTTAGTGCAGTTTTAAGTTTTGTCTGATTTACCTCAAACTTACTACTTGACATTTTGTGCTTAAATTAATTTCCAAGGATCCATAAGATAAAGCACTTGAGACCCCGTTCACATTTTTCGCAGAATCAAAGCATCCTCGGTAAAAAGTGAAACTCAAAAATTGTTTGGTGACATTTTAATTTTATTCCGATTTGCTTCAAAATTATCAGCGATATGGGAAATTCCACCAGCAACAGTGGTAAATTGGCGGAAAAAGTTTGTATGAGAGTTGTTTGTTTACCGTCCGATCAGTTCCAAAATAATTTTCTAAGCTTTTGAGAACATTTATTTTAAACGTGCCTCGGGCAAGGCCGGTCTATACCCGCTAGTTTATATATACATATATCGATTGCGACAGGAAATTGTGAGGCAATAAAACTTCGAAAATCTGCAAGAAAACATATGTAGATTACACTTATCATTTGCTGCAAAAACTAACATAGTGAGTGTATGAAAAAGTTACCAAAATTTGGGCAAGATTTATATAAAAATCCATTTTTGAATATAACAGGCACCTAGAATTTCCCCTCAGTGTTTGAAAGAATTGCTTGTATTAAATTCAAAATTATTCACTGCTGAACCTTAACTCTTTACGTATCCAGCTAATTGTCACAAAATTAATTGTTTTTGAAGTGGCCAAAAAAAAATATTCACAACATAATCTAAAGATTTAAGAATGGGTAAGTTAAAATGATTTTTGATATGTGCTGAGAGGTGTGTTAACGGAAGGCATTTTCAGACCCGCCGCTGTTTGTACCATGCGATCTTGAACAATTTCGCGACCCAAAAAAGAAACTCACCCAAACACCTGCCTGCGAGGAATTGGACAAGCTGAGCGCCCAGGATGAGATCAGTGTGTCGAGTATTATCTCCGCTCTGATAAGACCCATCGAACCCTCCGATGATCAGTATAAGCAATGCGATTGGGGCATCGATCCCAAGAAATTTTTGCCCGTCAAACAGGCTGTGACTTTCAAGGAGCAGCTGTTCATCTCCAAGTTGCGCAACACTAACTGCAAGCTGAGCGAGAACCTGAAGGTCTTCTTTGAGCGTGAACTGAAGCAGATCGGCAAATTCTGTCTGAACGTGGAGGAGGCCTACGATGGCTACGTGATCTACAGCAGCAGCAAAATGATGAAGGGCGAGGGCATTACCGAGTGCGGACACCAGCTCAAGGGTAAATACGATGATCAGTTCCTGTTGATCTGCGAGAAGCGTTCGGAAACCGATCGCATCGATCATGCGGTTGTGGAAAAAACTTTGGAAGTGCGCAACCATGCGGATCTGTATCTCACGGCCATACGCGAGACGAAAATCAACGAGGAGACACAAAAGTTCAAGGCCACGATTGATATTAAGGATCGTGATCATACTTTCGTCCTGGACGGTGGCATACAGGTGCTCATGCGGCACCTGGTCTGTCACAATTTTGTTGGCACCTTCGAGTACTACACGATGAATCTATACGGCCGGGTGCTGCGCTGCAATCTGGTCGTGCACAAGGATCGCAAGCTGGTGCGCATCTTCTATCGCACCTACAAGAATGCCATCCATATCATTACACAGCAGTGTTTCAACGATGAGCTGCAGGATGTGGCCGAGACCTTTATGACGCCCGAGGGTCGCATTGTGCTTCACTTTTGGCGCGGGTTCAACTATTTGCTGCACGCTGTCTGCGCCCCGCCCAAGAAAAAGGAGCTCATTATGCCCAAGCTGGAGTTGATGTGGCGTCAGAATGTCGTCCTTGCACGCAAGTTTCGGGAACTGAAGGCTCTCAATTATGAAAACACCACCAGATATCTAGAGTCGAACTCTGAATTGGCCGATTTTATGCAGGATTATGTGTTGAATGTGCTGCGGTATAAGCCCAGCAATGTCCTCGAATTTTCCATTATGTTCTTCCAAAACATGGCGGACTCTTGAAGGCAGCTTCGCTAATCATATGAACTTAAACAGAATCAATACAAACAACTTTTAACGAAAACCAACTTAATGTTTTAATTTCCTAATGTGATAGTGGGTTTTCCCCGATTCAGAGTACAGCTTCACAAATGCATTTTAAACAAAAATTAAACAAACAAGTAAGAGGTTCTAGTCGGGAGCTCCCGACTAGGGGATACCCTGAACCCTCATACTCCAACACCAAATGCAGCGCGCGCTTATAGATATAGAATAGCGGGGAGGTGGCGATAGGTATAAAATGAAAGATAATCGATATATATATACTTTTCTAGAAGCAACATGTCAAGTTTGGTAACTCTAGCTCTTATTATTTACCAAAATTGCTTAAAAAACAGGATATCGATATACATTTTTATCGATTACTTGAAAACGGGGCAAGTTATCGATTATCGGAAACAAACTCGATCTGCGTAGGAACTAGGAGCATCTACATCTAAAATTTCAAGTCTCTAGCTCTTATAGGTTCTGAGATCCTTGCGTTCATACATACGGACGGACGGACGGACGGACGGACATGGCTAGATCGACTCGGCTATTGATGCTGATCAAGAATATATATACTTTATGGGGTCGGAGATGCTTCCTTCTGCCTGTTACATACATTTGGATTTTGCACAAAAACATAATACCCCTTTTACCCATTTTTAATGGGTTCAGGGTATAACAACTATTTTTCCCACTAAAGTGGTGAATATATCTGAAACATGTGAGAAACGTTTAAGCCGAAAACGAAAAAGTGCTGTAAAACCAATTTTACACTTATAGCACAAAAGGAACCTTCAGAATTTCGGTAATTAAAAAGTCGGAAATCTGCGATTAGAAAGTTTTTAAACTACTTTATTGATTCCAGATAGAAGCAGGATTATAAAATGCATTGCATTTGCATTTTAATCGATTGTCATAGAAAAGTTGAAGAAATGGTAAATCCACATCCATAGGTCAACCCGGCAACCAAATTGAATAACCAAAGCAACCTATCGCATTATTTACAGCCCTCAAACAAAATGAATTGAAATTGCCAGTTACACTCCGAACTTTGTTTGTGGCATTTAACAAACCTTGAAAAAAAAGTGGAAATTTAATCAAAATATTTGTTTACATTTGTTTTGTTTTCTGTACTGAAGCCATTTAAAGATGGCGTGTTGCAAGGAAAAGGACCTCTATGCCGATGGCGGTGATTGCAACAACCAACCCATCGATTTACATCCAACTACGGCATGTCCGGCGCCATTGATCTGTCCCCCACCACCCGAGATGGGACCCATTCGCCGTCGCAAATGGGAACCGTCGCCGGTCGGTATTGTGCCGCCCACAGAGGAAGAGCAGCGTGAGATACAAGAGTATCTGAAGAAAGTGGCCGTGGAGCCGGCACAGGAGCACCATCAGGTGCAGGCGGATCTGCAGGCGGGCATCGATAACCAGCAGCAGCAGCTGCTCGACATACAGCAGGAGCAGGCCCGAAAGGCACCCATCAAGACGGAGGAGATTCAGTTCGCAGTGAGTAGCCTGATGAGAAACCCCGTTCTCCATAGAGGCAAAAAAGGAATAAACTCTCTCTCTCCCCGCACAGCGTTCCATTAATCCCGATGCGGATAATCTGCAGAATCCGCCGTGCTATCTGCCGCAACCAGGCGACGACTTGCCGCACAAGGATGCATTGACACCCATGGGACCCATTGGTCACTGGGCCACGGGCAAAGTGGACTGGAGTCCGATGGGGGGTCTGACGGGCACACGGCCCGTTGTCGATAGATATTCGATAACACGATACAGCTCGAATGAATGGCGCGCTAAGAATCAACAGACGGTTCAATATGTTAATTCAGTGTTGGACAAGGCCGATAAGTAAGTCCTTCCAGCCAACAGATCTCCTCCTTAACTTGCTCACTCTTTTCCCATTTTCATCCTGCTCAGAAATCGCTTTAGCTCAACGACCGAGTATCAGCGTCTGACGGCAATGGTGAACAAGACCCAAAACGAGACGACGGAGAAGCTGAGGCAACGCTCGCAGGTGATCTGCAAGTGGAAGAGCACACTGGAGAACGCCATCAGAGCGATAACTGATGAGATCTTCATGGTTGACGAGGAGCGGAACAGGCTGCGCAAGGCGCTCGTAGTGCTCGGGGTGCCCGAGTCTATTGTGAAAGAGTGCATCGAGAAGCGCTGCGGCCGGCCGGACACTGAGCTGGTGCGCGATAATGCCGAGGAGGAGCTGGTCAATGAGCTAGCGCTGATAGCCGAGATCAGGCGGCAGCTGAGAAAGACCATGGATGACTTTGAGGCGCAGCAAATGGAGAATCGTTCGGCCAAGCAGCGTCTCGAGTTCGACTGGAGCGACAAGCAGGAGGCCTACGGCATAGACACCATAAATCTGGGCTTAAATAATACCTCGCGCACAATTATGTTCCATGTGGGCGCAACGCGTCAGCCGCCAGAGCAGTCGTCGGAAAAGTACTGGGAGCACTTCAGCCTCGAGACTCTCGAGGAGTGTGAGAAATGCCGCCAGAGGTCCGCTGCACTGCGCAGCACTCTCACCGCGATTCTGTTAAATGGCGCCCGGGATATACGCACTCAGGCCGATGTGGTGGAGAAAGCTCTAACATCGCGCATCAACTGCACACAGGAAGCGGTGCAGCGCTTTGAAAATGATCTGCATCGTGTGCTGCAGGATCTGGCGGACACGGAGATGCGCATTGAGCAGCTCCATGGACGCATTCGCAGCTTCGATGCCGCCATGAAGGTCGCCCAGACGCGTATGCACAATCGAAGCTTCCGGCCGAACGTGGAGAGCTGCCGAGACGTGGCCCAACAGCGTCTCATCGACGAGGTGCACACCATTCAGAGCAGCGTCACGGCCATGTTGCACGAGCTCAAGTCCGCGGAGGAGACAAAGGAGGCGCTCGTGGGCGTCCGCAGCACCTTGGAGCGAGAGATCATGCTCAAGCGACGTACCCTGTTCGTGGACAGGGATTGCTGCATGGTCCTGCGCTCGCATTACCCATCGGCCAATGCCCTCACCGGTACGGGCGCTTTCTAAGTGTCTTTATATTTATGTATCTATATCGCTGTATATCACTACAAATTCAATGTCCGAAATTTTAAGTCTTAACTCTTGTATGTCGCATCAACATATTCAGTAAAATAAATTAGTAAGCGAAAGTGAGAAAAAAACAGACATGAAAGAGAATGTTGGGTGCACGCTTTCCTGTTTTTCGTTGCATTGTGTGTTGAAGCTTTGAATGTCTGAAGCTTACAAAATTGTGTAGCCGGCAGTTCTTGATGGACTTGGATCTGTGTCCAGAAAAAAATAATGGGGTCGAAACTGTGTACAGTGTATATATATATTTCGTACGTATGTATCCATTTTCAAGTACTTGATTGATATTCCTTGATTTGGTCAATAGAGATACTCTTCAGGGTAGGGTGCAATATAATCAGCTCTTTTTCAAAGCGTATCTCAATTCCTACAAAAGTTTTTTATTAAAACTGTGTGCCAATGGCGTTCAATGATAACGGACTTTCTTCCTTGACCTCGTTTTCCTATTTCAATACCCCAGAGTCTTTAGGACATTTCCTTTTCAGTCTCAAGCATGTGCACAGTTTGTAATTCCCTGACCTTGCCCACGCAGTAACCCAAATCTATGGATTTGCCTAACAATTTGGGTGGGGCAAGCGACTCCTGCTGCAGCTTGCAACAACACGTGGCACTATAATAAATCTTGGCCAGCAAATGTTTTGCACGTATGCGGATGTAACCTACAAACAGACCCAAGAGAACAAAAAAAAAAAAATGGATGAGAAATAAATAGACAAAAGTCGACAGGACATACAGGACCTGGAGACAAGTATGTGTGGTGTGTTTTGACTTGGGTTTTAGTTGCCGTCTGTCGCCGGCCGCAGCACGTGGCGTATGAGCAACGTGTGTGAGTGTCACATGACCTTTGCAGGCCTCAAATTCTTGTTGTACAAATAAATAAGACAAATATTTTGAAACCCAACACACTCGCTCTCGCACACTCACAAAATAAGCTCAATATATGTGTTGTCAAGTGATGTCTGAAACTTTTTTGCAGCAATTTTAAATTGTGATATTTACTTCTTTCTTGTTATTTGATTTGCGTTTAATTTATTGTGCCGGGACGCAGAGTCTGCCTCTTCCAAATGCAATATCCTTTCGGACTGTCAAAAGTGTGGCCCTATCCAAAATGCTTACAGCTGAACTTACTTCCACTGGAACTCTACTTTCGTCTTGCTCTAAATTGAGTACGTGTTGTTCTAGCATTTGAACGTGTTTGGTAAATAATAAGTGCACGTGTGCGTGTGTGTGTGTGTTGGCCAAGTTCAGCCTGTTGTTGTCCCGAAGTTGGCAACATATTTCCACTTTTATGGATTTTCAAACGTGTCTGATTGCCATCTAATGTCACTTAGTTGTTTTCATTTTATTGCACTTATCTCGCAGATCTCTTTTTTATGTAATTTTGAAGTTTCAATTCAAACGAAAGATTGCTGGCTTCAAGACCATAATACGGCTCGGGAATTGTACATGGAACAGCTTTTCTAATATGCATATTTATAAAATAAAATTACCAAAATATTAAGCAATAATTAGAACTTTACTACCCAGAAATATATTACTGGAGAAGTAAATTCATTAGTAAATGGCTCAGAGCTTGCATAATGCGTATCTACTTTTTTCTATACTTTCTAACAATATGTAGTTCAGATTCGTTTTCAGTTAATTAATTAAAAATAAATTTTAAATGTGACCGAAAGTATGACACTGTATAATAACAATTAATAAACAATTCTTTTCCTTATAGATTTCCCTTATTTTTCCCCTTAATTTTTAGGAATTTCAGATGCCAATAAGGTATATACTATAGGATTTTATGGGCGATCTGGCAGTTGAGGCTTTGAGTTATTATGCAAATTGTGCTTTAAGGTGGCAATTCGTTACGCAAAAACTTACACGCACATACACTGCCCCGCACGCACACTCCCCCTCGCCTACGGCACTGATATTTTTAACTCCATTGCCATTTTTCATGCATGCCACATGCGGTGTCGTTTTTCGCATTTGCGTTGTTAATATTTCGTAATGCCGGTAAAAATCACAGCATGTGGCCAAAGCACAAAAAAGATATAAATAAATAAATATAAAAAAAAATACCCTAGCATACATTGTGCGCGGCGCTGACGGCGCATGCAAAAATCGGTGCTTGTTCCCTTTGCCGAGACCCATTGTGTTGCACGTTTTTTTTTCTGCTTGTTTTTTTTGGCACCATGCGGCGTTTGTGCTAAGAAAAAATCTGTTGCATACTTTGTGGGGCTAACAAAAATCTTTATATGTATATTCAGGCATCCCGCAATGCCAGAAAAAAATTATACATAAAAGAAAAGAAGTGCGTAAAATGACGCTTTTAAAAAAGTTTTTGTTTTTGCAAAATTTATTGAATAGGGCAGAATACACAGAGTTGAATGGCCATGCATGACACGCTTGAGGAACTCTCTTGCAAGCTGTCTTGCAGGACACTCTGCCTGACATGTCACTAGAGATGCATTGTATGCTTGTATGTAATGGCTTCGAAGATGTCACTCGGCTACTTAGCAAAAAAGTAAGCTTACTTTCGCTTCATCAGCTTTTTGCGTATGATTATAACGTATACTCAGACTGCCAGACTGTGTCTACTCGTTGCAGATCTCTGACACAAACAAACACACTCACACACACAGAGGCAGCTGTAGCTGCAGCTGGAGAGAGGTGTGTCTACACCTCTGGAAGCTGGAGGCAATAATTTAACTTGAACGCAGCAAGACATGCAATTTAATTTTAACAAAACCTGACATTATCACACGAGCCAAACGGGCCAACCTACAGTTGGGGCTGCTGCTGTAGTGGGGTTGAGGGGCGGGAGAGAAGCAGAAAGAGGTTGTGCAGCAGCGCAACGTAGCTGCAACACAAAGTTAGTAACATAATAAGTAGCAATTTTCGGTTTCCGTTTTCCGGGCCAAGCGGCAGCGGCAGCAACCTACCATAAAAATACATAAAATTGCGCCAGAAATAAAAGAGTGAGAGGTGGCAAAGAGGAAAAGCAGACGAAAAAGCAACCCAAAACGAGAATGAGAAACATCAGCCAAAAGGCAGAAGCGGCAACAGCCTGCAGTTGGGTACTGTCAGGAGAACGGGGGCGGCGGGAGGAGGCGTGTCTGGCTGCCAAGAAAAGTCGTCGCGCATGCAGAGTAAATTGGAATTTTATAGTTGCAACTTCTGCAGAGGCTGGCAAAGGTGCAAGTTGCAGCTCAAAGCCCAGTTGTGCTGCCAGCCTTAATCAAGAGTGCCAGAAAATGATTTCACCAAGAATTCACCAAGTTGGGAAACGGAAATGCTGAAGTTTTCTAGAACATAAATGGATTGTTATCCTATATTTTAAATAGTGTAAAAGCTTTTTACTTTTGCCTTACGATAAGAAGTTCACTGCAACTTTTAGGGTAAATAGAATATTTACTGCTAGGCACTTTCCCAGTTACTCTTCATCGAAAAGGTTTCGAGAACAGCCCAACTTTTGATCAGCAAAATGCCGTTTCATACCCTCAATCCAGAACTTCAACCAATAGAAACTAAGACAAGTCCAATAAAACTTGATAAAAAAAGGGCTTTGTTTTTTGGCGAAAACATTTACGGAAACATCCCACTAAGCACAGGCAAATGAAGATGCCGCCGTCGGCGAATGCGGCTAAATTAGTTGCAGGCCGCAAAACAGTAAAAGAGAGGGTTAACGGTGGAGAGGAAGGTAAGGGAGGTGGGGAGGTGGGTTCTGGACCGAAAGTTAGTCAAAGCAGCGCGGACGTTGAGAACAACAAAGGTTGTCATTTTGCCTGGGCTCGTTAGCATTTTACAACACTGGCGCAGTCGGCGCATCACGTGTACAGCCCACATAGCCGACCGTCCGCCGGCTTGCCCGCCCGTCCGCCCGCTGCTCTAAGATGATTTGTGACCAACTTTTTGCCGACGCCCCCGGCAGCCATTTTTGATATTATTTCAGTTGCCGCTGTTGCCGCTGCTGCTGCTACTGCTGCACTTCCGTTTCCGTTTGCGCCAGCGAGTTGCAGCGTTGCATGTAAATGTAGTTTTTTGATCGCTTATCACAGTATGCATCTTTGTGAGTGTGTGTGTAGGGGGGAGCGGGAGGGGGTTGCGTGTGTGTGGGTGGAGAGAGTTGCCTGGCATAATGTGGGGTGACTGTTGATTTCATCTTTGTTGCTGACTTGTTGACTTTGCCGGGGTTTACTGTTGAAATGTTTATGACTTCATTGTGCTAATAAAAGATATCATTTTCATTGTGCGGCAGGTGGTTGAGTCAAGTCTAAGGCACGTGCATGAGTGGCAGGTGAAAATGAAGAGCTTTTCGCTTTTTTTATGAACTGCATAAAAATGCTTGGAATTTAGAGTATTTGATTTGTAGAGCTATCAAACAAAAAATTTGTTACTTTGCTGCTTGTTCTTTCGTCTCTTTCACTCTCTCGCTCTCTCTGGAAAGCACTTAAGGATCAACCTATATTTTCTTGCTTATTTTATAGTGGCCATAACCATTAAGAATAATTCTTTCTATCGTACCTGAAATACTTTCCTTGATGTATTGGGCATAGTTGGATAACACTCCACTCCTGGCAATGGTTTATTCAATCAATATTTTGATCAGAATAATTGCAAGGTTTATTTGCCTAGGGCAGACCTTTGCATACTTTCCTCAAAAAATAGACAGAAACAAGAACAGATGTGCTCGACGTCCAACTTATAGTTATGAGAACATTATGGATGCCTTCTATGATGAACTACATAGTTCATGACACAGTGCACTTGTTAGAAGAGGTTTCGAAATGAAATTTGGTCTATTAAGCAAGAAAAGGTGCTGGTTTGAAGCCCCACAACACAATGCATTTGACGTACTTTTTTAAAATTGTCAGACGTATTCTTTCTCTTTCATGGAGAAGAATAAATTTGTGTTACTTTGAGGGCCTTTAACAAAAAGATAGTTCCCTTGAAGTGCCTTCCTCTCCATCTCTCTCTGAAGCTAGTTCTCTCTGTCTTTCTCTCTCACTCCATCGAATGTCATTCTCATGCAGTGTCTACAAAATAATCAGATTAGCATACGTTTAACGCGGCAAACGCACAAGCCACAAGCCGTAACCCAAGGCGAGAGCAACAACTGCAGAGGGGGAAAAGCGCTGGGAAATCAGCAGCTCATGTCAAAAGCATCAACCAACGCACCCAACAAACAACGCGGCGTATACGCAATGCAATGCAACGCATTTTGGTTTTTGCCAGCCTGCTGCAGCCACCGCACCTGCCCCGCCCACCCACTAAGCTGTGCCTGGTCAGCGGCTAATGCGGCGTGAATATGCAACGTGGACAACGGCAACCTCTGCGGCAACAACAACAACATCAGCGGTCCGTCCACGTTATCATCATCAATGCACGAGGCCTGGTCAAAATATTTGTGCACCACCCATTCCCCACCCACTTCCCGCCCCCAGCCCAGCTAATGTGCGGTCTGTTGGTCGTCGAAAGATTAGCCAAGGCTCCAGCTCTGCGCCCTTTGCTCGCTGTGTATGTGTGTGCGCGCGTGTGTGTGTGTAGCGTGTTTTGGGGCTGAAAAATCAAAATTGCGGCACGCGCAGATTGTCTGGCATTTTATTACCTGGAATGTTGACGCTGAAGCTGTAGAAATGATTGAGATTGAATGACATGCCAGCGCTGATGACAAGCCAGAGACAGTGACATGCCTTTACACACGCACACACAGAGAATACCTAAAATATGCAGAAAAGTAGCGCTGTGCCAAAAAAAGGTTAAAAAGAAAATGCCATTTAAATGCAAAGCATATTTTTGGCAGCCGAAATGACTTGAAAACGTGTTAAAAGCGACTGCGGCAAGTGGCAGGTGGCAAGTGGCAAGTGGCAAGTGAAACTTGGGCAAGGCACCTGTAAATAATCAAGCTGACATACGTAAGCTACCAAGGGCCCAACATATGGCAATGCTTGCTAGGCACTAGCATAGCATTTTGATAATTATACAGAACTGGGAATACCCTTAATGTGATTGTTCTCATCCTTTTCCGGTCTGTCACACACAGTAAAAATAGATGGAATATTTAATACATTAATATATGGATTATATAAAGAGATTATATATAGAGTGTCTGACAATATATATTATATCAAAAGAAAATAAATACATAAATACGAAATACTTTAAAGCTTACTATAAATGATATCATTTATCCCATATTAAGCTTCATATCCCAAAAACTTGTCGAGTTATTACTTTAAACAACTTGTGCAACCGTTCATAAATATGAAACAGAGAGATTAAACTGAAGCCCGTTCATTTGCCAAATTTTAGATTCATTCACATACATGAAAACATGAAAACACAGATGAAAATCTAAGCCACACAGAAACAAGTTCGGACTACTTGTGTAAAATAAACATTAATTTATTTAAATGCAGTTAAGTGCGGTGCTTGGTTTAAATAACAATGATACCAAGTTCCTGTTACCCAACACTCGAACGCCTTTGAACCGGTTCACAACACATAAAGCTGAAGAAGAAGAAAGACAAACAATTGGCATCTTCCCCTGGGCAACCAACAACAAACCAAATGCTCATTTGCACATTTGGCGAGGGTATCAAAAGTGAGAAAAGAAAAGAAAACTGCGCGACAGAAGAGAAAAGCGGGAGGAGAAAAGAAAACTGCGCCTCAGATGTCGTCGTGACTTTTGAGCTGTCAAAAACTTTTGGTGCTGTCGCAAAATGTTCCCACGCCTGCTGTGAAAGTGTGTGTGTGTGTGTAGGAATATGTGTGTGCTGGCATTGAGCTGTTTGTTTTTTAATTGTTTGCACTTAAGTAGAATTTGCCATCTTTTTGTGTGTTTGTCTGCGTCTGTCTCTGCGTCTGTGTGTGTTTCTCTCTCTGTGTGTGTGTGTGCTGGCTTGGGGGTTATGACTTTTGTGAAAAGTCGTTAGGAGAGCGCTCAAAGAAATTACAGCTACAAAGTATGATATGTTTGGAACGAAAGGTATGAGATGCAAATGAATGCGAAGATTATGTGAATGTGCGATATGAAAGAAAAATGACAGCATTTAAATACCCCGAAAAGAAATTCTTTGATGATTGTTTACATTTTGCTTTAGACAAAATAAATGCCTGAGCTAATTGCAGTTGCAGTACAAATAATATAATTAATTCTGATTATATTTAATTAAAGAAAAATGACACTAGACTAAATGAGGTTTATATTTACGTTGGTTTTTCTTTAATTTGATTATTTAATTTTTTATTAAAAATCAAACCTGATTTTTTTCCACATAAATTTAAATAGGTTTTAATTGCTTTCAGTAGTAAATTGCTTTAAATTTATAAATTCTTTGTATCAATATGTGTTAAGTTGCTTTAAAATACTAATATATATATAATTTATTGCTTTAGTTGTTTTTAAATATATTTGAATATAAATGTTCTTTAAATCCATAAAAATAATTACTAAGAGATTGAAGATGTGGCAGACACACACTCACATGACTTTTCGAAAAGTTCTCATGCTCTCCTCAACCTTTTCTCCCCTCACTTAAGAGTCTGTTGAAAGACATGCCCAACACACACACGGACACACACAGACAGAACGCACATACACCTGCGCACATATCTGAATGGAGCAGCAATCAGATGGGATGGCAATTGACTTATCTGTGCGGTCAGGCAATGGCAAAATGTTTGCCCTGACAAACATTACAATCTGCAGCGTTCTGAATCTGAATCCCAAAACCAAGCTAAACCGAATCGAATCGAACCGAAAATGCAATCGGATCGTTGGCGTAGTCTTTGGTAAATTGATACACACATCAACGTTGCTTGCAACTTTTCGTTGCAATAGCCGCAAATCTTTGCGTAAATCAAGCAAAATGCAAATTTTACTAAAAGCAAAAGAAAACGAAAAATAACGGAAGGCATTTGTGAATTGCGGAAGAACAAATACCCTTTTAGGCACAGCAAGATGGAAAAACTTGCTGCTGAATTTGAACCGGCGACCTCTTGCTGGTTAGTCCGATGCTCAGACGCTTAAGCAGCACATGTTTACATTTGCAAGCTTACCCCACAAGATTTGTCGAGCTCTTTCCCTCAGTGTACTTTCGACCCAAAAGAAAGCTTCAATAAACATTTCAGCTTCGTAGTTTCCATAGTCGGCCAGTCGATCAGAATAAACTCTTTTATATTTATAGATGCGTTCGGTTAAGCCTGCTTGGCTTACAAATGTTGTGATCAAATTTGAATACCCCACGCAAGGGTATACAAAAATGTAACGTTCGACCACAAAGAGAACTGGAGAGAAAAATAAAAAAATGCGAGAAAAACAGGGCGCAACGTACAAACAGAGAAAACACAGAAAGCTGAAAGAAAATCGTTGTGCAGCTCAAATGGCTGCCAGGTAAAACGATGAGAGGAACGTGGAAAAGGGCGGAAAAAAAAGGAGCAGCAGGACCAGAAGTGCCGCAAAGTGTGCAACGTTTTGGGCAAAGCAAAGTTCTCGACCAACAAAACCTTATTTATCACACGTAACACCACCTACCACCTACAATTCACCCGCCCAGACGCCCCCTCTCTGCTCTCTATGCCCCACGCTTGCCAATTTTTCGAACCCATTTTCGGTTTTAGGAAATCGCATACGAATGCTGCCCAATTGGATTTGGTTAGCCTGTGTCCTGCCATCGAGCACCTGGCCAACAGCTGCTGCATCCACTTGCACCCGGCTCTAACATTTGGTTTTTGGTTACTTTCCCGCATGCCGCCACCCTCCCCCTGCCCGCCTGCCCTACTCGGCAAGACATGTTCAGAGCGTGAAAACTGGCAAATACAATTCGCACTTTCGCACAATTTTGCACCGACTTTTGACTCAAATTTCGTTTTTGGACTTTGATTTGGTTTGATTATTTTTTTTGGTTTTTCGGGGTTGCTTATTGTCAATTGAGTCTGATGTGAAGGGACTTTGACTTTTCTGTGGTCACTTGATTTTTGCCAGTGTAAAATTGTGTTTTTTTATTTGACTGTGAAGTCGGTGGATCAAAAGTTTGGGAACTTTGCATATTTGAGCCTCAGATGATACATTTGCAAACAATTTAATTCAATTTTTAGAAGTCACAAAAATGTTTTAAGCAATATAACAAATGAAAATAAATTATTACTTACTCAGTACTTTGATATATTGCCCGACTGGTTCCGTGATTTTTTTATTATTTTAAATTTATTCCATCAAATTTTCAATTATTTTGAGCACTTCCATTGCACTTCTCGTTTAAATTCGTGTTTCGGGATCTGAAAACAAATAATAAGAATATAAGAAATAAGATAATTATATAATATTTATTTTTATACCCTGAACCCAATAAAAATGGTTAAAAAGCGTATAATGTATATGTGCAAATGTATGTAACAGGCAGAAGTAGGCATCTCCGACCCAATAAAGTACATATATTCTTGATCAGCATCAACAGCCGAGTCGATGTAGCCACGTCCGTTCGTCAGTCCGTCAGTCCGTCCGTCCGGCTGTCCGTATGCATGCGCAAGGATCTCAGAACCTATATGAGCTAGAGACTTTTAGCTGTAGGTCCTCCTATTGGCCGCGCAGATCGAGTTTGTATCCGATAATCGATACTTTTACTTACTCGACATCCTGTCTTTTTGATAAATTTTGGTAAATAATAAGAGCTAGAGTCACCAAACTTGACATGTAGCTTCTAGAATAGTATATACAGATGAGGTATCTTTCAAGAAAGGAGATAGTTGAGGGTATCCCCTAGTCGTGCACTCCCGACTAGAGCATTCTTACTTGTTTATCTAAATCCCATCCAAAAAGTCAGTTCAATAATTTTATATTATATTATAATAATAAATATAATATTTTCCTATGGTTATAAAGAATATCAATCACAGTCACAATACAGCATTCACGTTTTCTGATCTTGTAGTTAATAAATCTTAATATTTTTCTTATGCATTATTTTAACACTAATATTCCACAATTGGCAGTGGATTAAGTTAGGTCTACTAAGTATGCATTGTAGCAGAGATTGCTAAATGTGATGAAAAAGAATTTCAATCGAAAATTACATCCTGATACCATGGAAAAACTGACCAAACAGTCAGTTGCTTATCATAACATGCAAATTATGTAGTATTATATAAATGAGCCCTTCTTACTTCTGCTCACCTCAACAGGTGCAATAACAAAAGACCACTTAAAAGTTTTGATTTATGTATATGGACGTACATAGAACTAGCATAGATATTTTGTACACCCTTTGAGCCTCAAGCTTATCTTCCAATTTAACTTTTAACGTAAGTATTAACATTTTCGTGCAATTCGAAACTTTTATATTTTTGCTCTTCTCCTCAGAAGTCCGTTTCTGCCTCTTCTAACCAAAGCACCTAATCAGTCACTTTGAAGATTGCCGCTCCAACTTATTTTGATATACATATATACCAACTAGTATTTTTCATTGTTAGGTTTCTTGCAGCTGGAGCCTGGCTGGCGCCTGGCTGGAGGCCCTTCAACTTGGCTCGTTTTAAGTTTAAACAAAATGAAATTTCACATGCAATTTAACGTAACGAAGTCGCTTCTGCGGGCCATTTTTACCTCATTTAATTAAGCAATGGCCGCGAAGGGGCGAATGGGGCGAAGGGTGGTAGGCGGCAGGTGTGAGAGCGGCATGTTATATTTCAATTAGTTGGTCGGGAAAGAAGCTGCCACTAAGTGAAGCCATACAATGGCCAAAATGTGGGCGAGAAGGTGTGCGGCGGCGGTAAATGGGCGTTGCAAGCAACCTGTGCAAAATAATTAACTGCATGCAACAATTTGCATGCCACGCCTAACTAGCAACTGCGGCAACTCTGCCAACTGCCAATCGAGAGTGACAGACGAGGCTCGGCATGGGGTCCGGACTGGGGCTCGGGCACGGCCTCCGGCTCCGGCTCGGGCTCTGACTCTGGCTCGTCGCTTTTGAGGCATCGCGTGTGCAGAGCGCCAAAATGAAAATCTGCATTTAATTTATTGATGCAACAACAGCAACAAAATCAGTGAGAGGGCCATTATAAAGCACTGCTAGCGGATACCCTGTTCACAGCTGGGAGTTGCCTTGAATGGAAATTTAAGCTTTGTCTGAGAGCTACGAAATTGGGAGAAGCTAAGCTACAAAATCACTTTCTCTAGCTCTTAAAATGATTGAGATATGCTCAAATAGCGTAAATTTTAAATCGATCTTAAAGTAAACTACATTGAGAGAAAGTGGCATTACCAATATACCAATATAGCAATATACTCCATTTAGACAATTTGCAATAATAGGGTATATCAGCGGCAACAAAAACGTTGACAGGCAACAACGAAAGTTTTGTTGAGGCTTTTTATGGGGCGCTGCACGGTGGCGCCTAAATGTATGCAGCGTAAATTGTTAAATGTGCGCTTAATCTGCATGTGACTGGGACAAGGGGGTGGGTGGTGGAGGGAGAAGATAGGTAGAGATATAGAGATATAGGGTGTACGCCTATTGGGGCGTGGCAGTTTTGGCTCTGCTGCTGTCTGCCACGAAATTGTTTCATTTGCCCATTAAAATGTACAGGCGCAAATTTAAGCACTTTATTGGTTTTTCGTAACGCCCATCCCCTCCCTTCCCCCCATCCCCCCTCTCTTCACCATTAGCAGACTTGCAACATGCCACAATGGCCCTGCGCTGCGGCTGTTTGCCACGTTTGCATATCTGTTTTTCATGTTCACAATCGCTAATCGTTAGCGTCTGTTGGAATCAAGGTCCAGCCTGTTTCTGGTATTGAGGAAATTTTGGAAAGGTCGCTTTCCATTTTTGGCCATTGCGCGACTTAAAAGCAGACAACTAACTAACTAAATGCGTTCATTTTCATTGCACATAACTCTGCTCTGCGTATCATTTAAAGCCTTTCTTTTCGTCATTCGCTTTTCTAGCAACTAAACGCTTTTATTTTGCAGTATTTACCCATTTTCAATAGCAAGCACTCATAAATTTAAGTTGCTCGCTGACGTCACTCGTTTATTATTTTTAGTTTGGACTAAAAAATGTTTTGTTGACTTTGTTTTTGTTTAGCCAAAGCTTTGAACTACACAGTTTTTGGCTATTTTTGGCAGCAAGCCAGAGAGAGGTTCTTATACAACTAGTCTTTCTATATATCTATTTGTTGGAGCCCTAAAAGCGACTCGTCGACCTTTTTGATTAGATTACGCAACGTAAAACTGGTTTGCAAATTGAATAAATGACTTTTGTGTTGCCAATATAAAACGTGTCTGCAATTTTTGATTAGTCAACAAGCCAGCGCGTGGTAGACGAGCCCTGCAACCCCCTCAAAAAGCCCTACCAAACTCAAAAAGCCTGCAAAAAATATTTTTAGCTTGAATTTGGCGCAGGCACAGGACACACAGGACTCTTTTCCCTCGTTTTGGGGAGGGGGGCACGCAATGTCATTTGTCAATTTTGCTTGGGTCATTTTTGGGTGATCGCTTTGTGGTGTACGTGAGCGCTTGTTGTTGTCTTTATTGTGGATGTTGTTGTTGTTAATGTTTGCGGACCAATTAAAATTCATTAAACGTAAATTAACATGGAAGTTGGAGCGCATTATAAATTAGGGGGAGCAGCACGGAGCACACCAATGAAGCGCAGCCAGTTGCAGGCAAACAGAATTTGAAATTGGCAAAAAATTGTTTTGACAGTCGGATTGCCTTTATTTTCCACAGCTGCGATAAAAGACTAATAGAGAGAAGGAGAGAGAGAGAGAGAACTGTGTTATGGAATTTAAAGAGTGCGTAAAATAATTCAAACGAAATGTACGCATAACAAAGTACAGGAACTTATAAATAAATGGAAGTATTAGAAAACTGAACTCGAACAGCAATTGCTTGGCCTTTACTTTGATAGGGTTATTAAAATCAAGGAATCCAATAGAAAGAAAATATAAATGATTTTTATAAGGTATTCTAGCGGGTATGGCCCGTTCTGGCCCGTTGAACGTTTTGTGTTAACAATTTTAGAATTTAAATAATAATTAAGAAAATTAATTAA
Source organism: Drosophila ezoana (assembly GCA_035045725.1). Classification (NCBI taxonomy): domain Eukaryota; kingdom Metazoa; phylum Arthropoda; class Insecta; order Diptera; family Drosophilidae; genus Drosophila; species Drosophila ezoana. Next base: position 2,153,504 of record JAWNOU010000005.1, on the reverse strand, counting down.
AGAAAAAACTTTCGTTTATTGAACCCTTGTCCCGCATGTGCCAACCAAGAACGTATCAAAGAAATTCTCACAAGGTCCTCTGAAAATGAGTTTCAGGCCGATCGAATGGTGAGCAAAAAAGTTGCATACTATCGTTTTTCGCAATTTTTCCAAACATGCGGATAACCTTTCCCGAAACCCCGTCTTACGGTTTGGGCTGTGCGTTGATCACCAAGTCAGTCAATCAGTCAGTCAGTCAATCGGTCAGTCAGGACACAAAGTTTTATATATATAGAGATAAAGATAATAGCTACTACTTATGATTTAGTTTTTTTCCAAAGAACAATGGCAAAACGCTTTAGAGTATTTAATAAATATTCATACATAATAAAAAATAAATATAAATTAGAGTACATTTTTATCAGAACAAATCTACATAAAAAGTGAGCAATGAAAGTGAATATTCAGAACTGATCTACTCCTGGGTATATTGTATAATATCATGGTAAATAAATAAATATAAGGACGCGGCAGACTTATTTTATCCATTTGGCATACAAAGGTGTGTCGTCTTTCTCTCTCTACAGCTCTTCGCTTGTATATGGCTGCCTATTTCTCCCCAATTCGCTTGCCAACTTTGGCAAAACGTTAAAATCCAATTCAAGCTTAATGAGCTGTGTAATATTTGCATTTCGTTCACACGCTTAACACTAATTTGTGCACTTCGTAGGGCCAAAAAACTGGGCAACGATTTGATTTTTCTTGGCAAAGTGCCGCAAAAAAAAAAAGTAAAAAGCTGAAGAGCCCGAAAGGACGCCCCGAGCAGCAGAACGGGCAGTTCCCTATTTTTTTTTTGCGGACATGGCAATTGCTTGTCGAACCAGTTGTAAAAGTCGAAGAGAGGGTAGCTGCAGGCGAGGGGTTAGAGAGTGTTAGGGTGTGCACTGTACACTGAGAAAAACTGTAATGGCAGGCCAAAGAGTTTGGCATATTGGATTAGTCTGGTTGTCAATCGCTGGCGTACATAAATCTATTACGGATTGTGCAAAAAGCGTAACGGAAAGGCAAAACGGAGATCAAAAGCCATAATTCAATATTAAATCACTCATACGCCAGGTTAAACCAATTGCAGTAGCACCAGAAATGGATTTTTTGGCCAACAATTAGTGTGGCAGTTGGAGTTATGAGTCATGTGTGCTTGTGTGTGTGTGTGTGCGTGTGCAGCTTTTAGCCAAATGAAAACCTCAAATGCCTTGCGCTTTGGCCAATGGCAAAGTCTTCCTTGGCCAAAATCAAAATCAAACAAAATATTTCAAAATAACAAATGTGTCCTCTGCTCCACAGAGGAGCAGCTCCGACGGCAGCTTCTCAGATGACAAAGTGCTTGCAAACGCACAATATTTGTCTAGGTCATGCATATCAGTGACACCTCCCACTAATTCCACACCCCTTATCCCCAGTTAAATGCAAACACAAATGCACACAAAATGCAGGACATATTAATCAGTCAGAGGTGTAAAACAATGGGGTGTGTGTGTGTGTGTGTGTGTGTGTGTGTGGAGGGGGGTTTCAATTTTAGCTTTGGATTTTGGTCAGGAAAACAAATAAATTGCAATTTGTGTAATTCCAACACCTTGAGGCGAAAACAAGACTGCACCAATCAAGGCTGCCCGACTAGTAAATACCCTGTGTGCCTAGTCTCAGCTTCTCATTATGAAACATTTTTCTGTTTAATTAGCCATAATTATTTTATTTATTATATTATTTTATTTTTATAAACTATATAAGTGGACTTAAGTACAGTATTTTAATGTGTGTATAAGACAGAAATATACCTATAAGAACTCGTGAGATAAACAAGAAGTAATATATGCTTTATTAAAGAATTTTATTCTAGTAAAATTATTTACAAAAATACTCGTTCTGCACTAAAAGAAACTTCACTCCTAATTTGAGTTTAGCAAATACTCTCATATATACTTCATATACATTTACATGGCTTGCAGGGTATTAAAATCAATGCACGCCAAGTCGTTGCCTCTCATTCGTGCACACACTTACTCTCTCACTCTCTATCTCACTCTCTCTCTCGCTGTCTCTCGCTCTCTCTCTCTCTCTCTCTCTCTCTCTCTCTCTTTCTCTCGTTTGTTTATTTGTTTGTATGTGCGGCGTGTCAGGTGTGTACGAAAATATTTACAATTAAACACCATAGCTACTTGCAAAGAGCTGCATTTGCAATCGCTGCAAACGTTTGCTCCTTGAGGCAACCCCAGGCTTGAGCTGCATATTTGCCTACATTTCAGGCAAGTACGCAGCATTGTGCGTGTGTGAATTGAAAATTGAGGCATCTCAGGTAAGTCACACGCTATTTGATTTTAATTACATCAAATTTATTTGCTCAGTGATTTTTGTGTAAAGCTCGTTACCATCAAAGGCCAAAATGGTTCAATGTGTCCAGAGGTAGCGGAGAATTCGAGAATTTCGAATTGTTTGGAATCTGTGTGTGTGTGTTAATTAGTGTGAAAAGATGGGTGACCAAAGAAAATTACAATGCTCATAATAGTTAAAAGCTATATACATACTTATTCTCTGTTTACTTAAATTCAGAATTGGATTTCAATGGAAACAAAGCTATTTCTTAAAGGACAATAGCTTGTTCAGAACAGAGAAAAAATCTAATTTATACAGCTTTCTCTCTTTGTTTCTCTCTCTCTCTCTCTTTTTCTTCCTCTCGTATGCCATGTGAAACAAGTTCAATTATGCACCAATGTCCTGTGAAATGCTCATAACCAATTATTTCGAATCTTATATATTTTAATCAATAAAGAAGACTAACGACTTAATAAAATATACAAATTAAACAAAGTATAACGGCACGTTAAAACGATTTTTAACTATAAATACATATGTACATAGAATACAAACGAACAAAGGCACACACGCATCGACTAAATTGCCGCAGAGAGCCTCGTTGAGCGACAAGTACAATAATAACTAAGAGAAGATAACTAAGATAATTCGCACGCTCACACTATCCGCACTGCTCGCACCCAGCATAGCCACACGCGCACACAACAAAGAAAATATAGGAAAAGAAAGAAATAATTGCAAATTGGCAAAAACAAAATAAGTGAGTGATAAATGAGTTACCCCTCCCGCTCAGATCATCTAATAGGCAACACACTGATCTGTGCAATGAAGCCGAGACATACACACACACACATACTGTTAAATACAATAAAATGCACGATCCCTGTAAGTAGTTGCAGCAATCGGTTCCCACGCATCACCTCAATCAGCGCGCTGATCTACACATATTGTTATAAACATCTATTTACTGCTCAACAATGCCAGACGACAAAGATCACATAACCAAGATAATTTCCACGCGCACACTATCCATACTGCTACTACCCCAAGTGCTCTCATCTGCATACACAAAAAGTAAAGCGACACAAAAAAAAAGGCTGCAAAATGGCGTAAACAAAATAAATATAAATTACCCCTCCCGCCTATTCCACAAACAATGCGCGGTCTTTTCTGAATAGGTTTCTGCCTGCACTCTTCACACGTCACACAATTCACTGTCCACTCTTTTATTAATGCTCTCTGTCAGCGCGCTAATCTGTGAGCTTGCGCCTAATGCAGACGAAACACACATACATGCATAATATATATATCACTTTTTATACCCTGAACAGGCAGAAGGAAGCATCTCCGACCCCATAAAGTATATATATTCTTGATCAGCATCAATAGCCGAGTCGATCTAGCCATGTCCGTCTGTCTGTCCGTCCGTCCGTCCGTATGTATGAATTCAAGGATATCCGAACCAATAAGAACTAGAGACTCGTAGGTCCGCCTAGTGCCTACGCAGATCGAGTTTGTTTCCGATAATCGATAACTTACTCCGTTTCCAAGCAATCAATAAAATTCGATATCGACATCCTGTTTTTTGAGCAAATTGGGTAAATAATAATTTTTATATATTTATTTTATAATAATTGGGTAATAAAAATCGTCGCATAGAGCTCGTGTCTATGTTCGCAGGAATACAATGAAAATGAAGAGCAGATAACTAATATAATTCCAACGCTCACACTCTTAAATAATGGCTCTCTTCTCTTCTCTCGCCCTTACCAACAAATATTCTCGCTCTCTGCAATTGCAATAATTGACTGTGTCGACGTGTAATGCCACCGACGTATACACACACATACCCATTGACATGTGTGGACATGCAGTTATTTTCGTAGCTCAGCCAATTTTTGAACTAAATCGTGCATTAAATCTGTAAGCCGCACTTTATCTGCATAATTAATGCACTCTTATTTTCAGTTAATCAATTGAAAACACTTTATTTAAATCGCTCTCCTCTCTCTCTCTCTCTTGTTCTCTCAGCCATAACCATAATACACTGCCCACATTGGCCACACAAGCCGCAATTAGAAACCACTCAAACTGCCTTTTTGGGCGCTTATAAAACCATCAACACGCCGCATTGATGTCTTTATGACCAGGACAAGTTCCTAGACGGGTCACAGAGGCTGACCCAGCATTAGACCAGTATCCTTAGGGGCTAACCTTAGTGCTTAGCAGCAAAGCACTCATGATGAATGCAACGGCGGGGGGTGGTTGGCTGCCTATGTATGCTATCCAAGCAACTCCCCAGCTTAACCCTAAAAAGCAGCAATTTTAAAGGCTCTCTTCGCAGCTGCTTGCTCCACGTTTCTCCTACGGCTGTGGCTTAAAAGCCTTAAGAGAATTTATAGCGCGGCCAAACGAAACACTTCAAAAGCGCCCTTTCTTTCTTTCTTTTGTGCTAGCTTCGTGCGTATAGAAATTATACGGCTGGGCGTTAACTGAAAGCAACTAAAATAATAACAAGCCAAAGAACTAGTTAAAGTGGTGCGGCTTCAATTGCTCAACTAGAAGATATCTTGTATATTATTGTGTAAGAAATAAGCAAAAAATTGTGCTCTTAATAATGTTGGGTTCCTTTATGCTTGCTTTATAATTACAAATCAATTTCAGCTCTTTTGTATATTTCATGTGGTAGGTGCAACAACAATGCCACCTATGTAATTTATAACAGGGTATAAGCAAGAACAACAAACAAATTAACAGCAATAAGCAACAGTCAGCGCCATTAGCACTGGGTACGTCACCAGGCGGAATGCGTAGGCATGTGCCTGTGTGTGCCTTTGTGTGTGTGTGTGTGATACACACACATTATTTACAAAAAAAATTTCATGCTGAAAGCAACGCCTGGCTGCGAGTATTCTTCGGCAACTGCGACTGCAAAACTGTGCAACTGGGCAACTCGACTGCAATAAGTCAGCCAGCTGGGCAGGCAGAAATTTGTTGTTGTTGTTGTTGTTGTTATTATAACTGTAGTTGTGCAGTTGCCGTTAGATTTGGCCAGTTGTTAGCAAGCTTTCAATATTTTCACACTTTTGTTTTAGTTGTAAGCTGTTGCTCTAATGGTTTTTCCCGCCAACTTGCCAGGCGAGTTGTGTGTCTCTCAGCAATTGCAATGCACAAAAATTCAATACAATACAACATGTGTGTGTGAGTGAGTCAGAGTGTGTGTGTGTGTGTGTGTGTGAGTCAGTGTGTGAATGTGCTGAAAGTAAATTGCCTTCGGGTGTGCGTAAGAAAATAAAAAAAGGGCAACTGCAACTGCAACGAAGGCATTGCCAGGACAAAGCGCCTTCTACTGCTGCTGCTGCTGCTCTGGGCACAAAATATTTGTTGTCCTTTTGGCTGTCTTGGCTGCAAAATATATGGCCTTGTGGTTGTTGTTTTGGCCTGGAATTTATGTGGCCCAGCAGCAGCAGCAGCCGCAGCAGGCAACGGGATTTTGCCCGCTCAGCATTGGGTCACATATTGTTTTAAATGCAATTGTTTTAAGTTTTCATTTGTTGGGGGCAAAGTTCTTCTGGCAACCTGTGCGTATGTGTGTGTGCTTGTGTGTGTGGCCGGAAGTGTTAAAAGCTTAGATTTTGTTTCCACAATCTATCAACATAATTACACCTATTTAAATACTATATTCTATGTAGCTTCTAACTTTATCCTGTTCTAATTTCAATATATTTTATGACGTCAAATTTAATTATGTTTATGCCCTTTAAAAGACTATCTAAAATCTGAAATTTTATACAACTGAATTTGATTTAGCCTCAAATAAAATATTTCTGTAATATTAAATTTGAATATCTTATAAATTGTATTTCAATATATCATACAAATAGTAATTGTTTCCATTAAATAATTATTTTATTTGTTATGCATTTGTTATTTTAATGTATATAAGTATATTTTAGCTAATTATATTTGAATAAATAATAATTGTTCTATTTATTATATTTTTTTATTATATTATAGTACATAAATAATTTGTTAGTTTGTTATTTCAATGTTGTTAAAGATATTCAGTTTTTCATATTATAAATATTTTAATATATGTATATTATTTTGTAAATTCCTATTATTTGTACTTTTTTTTATTTTATTTAATATTTTATTATATTAAATATTTAAATATCAACTATTTTCGAGAATTGAAAAATAATAAAAAATTGCTATTTGAGTTTTTGCTTTCGCAATTTTTTACAACATTTTATGTGCAGAATAAGGTTTTTATATATTTTCTAACAGCACAACAATGCTTGATAGAGATTTCCACCGATTATGAAAAATGTTTTCAGTAATCGATGCACAAAACAAAAGCAGCAGTAAAATAATTATAAAATTGTTTTTTTTTTTTAATAATATATTCTAATAAAATATATTACTTTGTGATGCAGTTTAATTCATTTTCATGAGATAAAAGCATAAATATTTCATGAAAAACAAAGGAAATTCATTTTTTATTGGCAATGGAAAAAATTGAAAAGCAAACAAAGCGAAAATTTTGGAATGCAAAACCTTTCAAATTGTTGCTAATACCCGTTCTTTTTTGTACAAAAATGTTATTAAAAATATGCATAAATAATGTTTGTATATATATATATAAATGTTACACATTTCAATAAAGGCTGTAACTGAAAATCCGCGGAATATCTGTGTGCATAGCCAAGAGCTAGTTATTCAATGAGTTGGCCCTAATTAATGTCGCAATTGCAATTGATTTATGTTAATTACTGTTAAACAAAATGCGCCTCGTTGATTGCTAAATTGATTTTAAATGAAATGCAAATACAAAAAGACGCAGTAAAAAATATTAAGTGGACTGTAAATCGGTAAACACGTCTCGTTAATGACAATCTATTTGACCCACAGATTGACGTCAACCATCGGAGGGCAAATCGATAGATAAGCAAGAGGGTGGCAAGAATGAAAAGAGACGGTAGTGGAAAATGACCACTGTGGGCGGTTTCACTAATTGCCAGTTTCATCAAGTAATTGTTAACTGTGACTTTTGACTGTCACGATTTAAAACAAGTTTATCCTTCCGCACATTTGTTGTGTATTATTATTTTTACTATTGTGACTGTAATATAGTTAAAAGGCTGTTGATTGAAGTGTGGCACTTATATTTATAAAATAAAATTCAATATTATTATTTTTATATGACAGGTCAGCTGGCGAACTTTATTTCTATAGAATGTTATCTATCTATAGCATGAATAGTAGAAAAAATATGTCATATAAGCTGATAATCAGCTTAATGTTTATTTAGATTAATTTAACAATATGCTTAATGATTAATAAGATGAAGCTGATTATCTGGAAATATGACATATGTTTTCTACAATATATGCTATGAACAGGGTTCGAAGAGCCCCTTAAGAGAATGTTTACCTTCAATAAAATAAACCTTATTCTTTTGACAAGCCACGAAATGTTCTCATATTGTTTAATTGTGCATACCCTTGTAGAGGGTATTATGATTTTGTCATGAAATGTGAAACGCATGGAGGAAGACATCTTCGATCCCATAAAGAATGTATATTCCAGATCAGCAACAGATCAGCGTCAACAGCCGAGTTGTTATAGCCATGTCCGTATGTATGTATGTACTATGCTCCTCGTACATAGGCAACATTTGATCAATATCGGAATATCATTTGATCAATATCATAGGAACGTTGCCATAGGAACGCTCGGTCGAAATGTAGGTTCTAATGTTTCCCAAGATATTGTCACCAATCGCAGCATTCGCTTTTCTCACATATCTGCAAATGACTACAAGGGTATAAGATCTAATCCGAAGATACTCCTTACTCGTTGTATTTAACATTTCTTTTAGTATTTTAGAAAATATTTCTATAAGTTTTCTGCAAAAAGGAATGGATTTTGTTTTAGTTTTTGCCGTCGAAACATATCATTTGCAAATAAATGTATTTGTTATCACAAACCGTTAACTAATTTAATTTCTATGTCCCGTATTTGAGTATAAGACCTGCAGTCATCTTTTTCACTATTTGTATATAATTAACAATTCCTACAATAAATAGTAATATATTATTTTATAAAAAAGCAGAAAATGATATTTAAAACAAAAAAAACTCTTTAACCAGCTTTTTCTATACTCAATTTAAGCGTCATTTATTCTTGCTTTTTTTAGGTTGACCTTTATAATTCCGAACTTGTTTTAGCATTTTAGCTAGCTATCCGTCGTACTTCTTTTTATGAGCCACAGCTCAATTAAATGCCCCCTAATTAGCTCTATACACAACAATGTGCACATTTTGCTGCTTTTCTGTTGTTTTTTTCTGCTTGGTTCTCTTGGCTTGCATTCTACACTTATATAATTAACACGTAATTATTACGCTTTACCTGCAGCATGCAAATTGATTAACAGTTTATTTTCTTCTGCATTTTCCCTCATTTTCACATTATTTATTGACCCTGTGCTCGCTATTGACCCTGTTGGCTATTGATTGCAAAGTATAAACAAAATAAAAAAACAAAGTTAATCGAAGTTTTACCAAGTTGGCAGCTCCTTGGAGAGTTTCTCTGCAGATTCTCGCAGATCATGAAAGTTGATATTTAATTTTTTTCCGTTTATTGTTATTTTATTTTTTCTTTTATTCGCCACGGCAAATCTCTATGCGCATTAGTTTAATGACTCGCACAGAAAGTTGTGTGGACACAAATTTTTAGGCGTTGTCCCCACAGGCAATCAATAAAAAACGAGTAGGTAAGGATATCTTCGGCACGCCGAAGATTTAATACCCTTGTAGAATTTGTCTTTAGTAGATACATATGTAAGAATAGTGCAGCTCTAAAATGCTGAGATTGTTGAAATATTTTTGCCTTATTCGGAGATTTCTCCTTCTATGCGTTACGCATGTCATGATGAAATTATAATACCCTCGACAAGCTATAAATAACGCAAAGAAATGTAAAAGTTTATAAATTTAAAGAGCCTGTTCATGCCCTGTACGAGGGAAATACTCTAATGGGGCTTATCAATTTCATGTCTCGCACATTTGGGCATGAGCAATTAAAAGCCTTTGAGTGCAGGCAGCAGAGCTGTTGGCTGCTTTAGGGGGGTTGGTGGGGCCGTGGGTATATATTGAGTTGTAGTCGCTGTCTCAGCTGTCAGGAACAGTCAAAGGGGGGGACGGGGCGGCTGCTGTCCCGCTGTGTGCAAAGGCCTATCAATGTCCTCCAGCCAGCAACAACAACTTGCAATTGACTTTGGCCAACGATGCAGTTGTCTTTGTGTGTGCGTCTGTGTGTGTGTGTGTCTTGGGCGCATGCCAACACACAAAACATGCCATAAATCCACAGGCAGCATATAATTAATAAGGATTAATTGTGTACCAGAACTTGCAAGCACGCTGCCATAGTCCAAAATTTAATTAATTAATAGCACAACTTTAGGCAGCATGTAGTGCACCAGATGGTGTGGGTGTGGGTGTGGGTATGGGTGTGTGTGAGGGTGGGAGTGTGTGTGTGTGTAAGTTGCAAATTAAATGCACATATGCAAGAAGCAGACACAATTCTGGCCAATCGATAAAGGCCCTTCAATTTGGCCCTTAAATAATTTAAATGGTAAATACTCAATTCTAATTTAAAATGATTTTAACATTAATTATAATTGCGGGAATAATTAGCTATGACTGTTTACACATATTTAAGGCAATTTCCAAATACGTAGTTTATCGATTAATAAAATTGTATGGCTAAAACCAAATACCAAATATTACTTGCAGATATTTATTATATTTATGCAGAGCACTGTACCACATGGCGTATGCTTAATATAATAATTATTCATACTTATGATACTTATATTAGACTAATTAATTTGTAAGAATATTCATTTATTTCTTAAGCCCGTTTAAAATATATTCTAGAGTTGAAAATCATAAAGTGCGCAGAGTACATGGCGTATACTTAATATAGCCATCAATTATATTTATGGCAATTTAAGCTCTCAGCTTAAAACCTTTCTTGAAGCTAGATCAAACAAACAATTGGCAACAAAAAAGTGCTCATTTCCAACTAGAAGTAATTCGCGTAATTCGCTTTAGGGCCCAAAAACTTTTCCATTAGCTTTTCTCTTTCCGTGAGTTTCTTTTTATCAGCTCTTTTGCACAGTTTTTCCGCTTAACCCGTGCATTTATTCGGCCAGTACTTCTGCTTCTTGCCCAGGTGCCAAAAAGGCCAACACTAAAATGGAATACGGCAATTAATGTTAAGCTCCTGTTGGCCATTTGACAGCGACTGTTAAGTGTGCAGCATACGCTAACTGCCCAAAACGGGTAGATTGCTTTTAATTAGCAAAAGTATCTTTATCTGCAGATTGAATGGCAATAAACAGCGCTTCGCAAGGGGAACGCATAACAAGACTCGTTTAAGTAGTCAAGAAAGTTAAATAATTATTCAAAAAATGCAAGTGAAAATAAGCTGCTTTTGCGTCTTTCATCAGTTCTTCATTAAATGATATTGTTTACAAAGAATACAAATATTTTTAAAAATTTTAACCGTAGTATTTATTTTTGATGCAAATTTAAATATACAACAAATTTTAAGCTCTTTCTCAAAAATAGTATGAAGATTAATACACAAGAAAGTAAACGGAATTTAAATAATTAAGTTAATTAAATTTCGTGTTAATTCATTATTATAAATTAATATAAATTTATTTTTAAATATATGTATAAATATAAATATGCTCTGCATAGAAATATATAAATTGTCTTATAAAAAATAAAACATTATTGAAAACATTATGAATATTTATATTTTTGTATTTAATATTCAATTAAGTAAAGTGTAAAATATTTAAGTAAAATGTTTTAAATAGTCTATTTTTTACAATATCAATTTTTGTTAATCTAAATACTTAAAATTTATTAGCATGTTTTTTAACTTTGTTTTTAAATTAATAGCTATTGAAAAGTTTTATACAAACCAAGTCTTTGAGTTTCTAAACGAACTAATTTCAGTTTTAAAGCTATCGTCATAAAACTTCGCAGAAGTCCCTCCTTCTATTGTACGCAGCACATATGTCGGAAGCGGCTGGATCGGACCATATGGCTTCCATAGGAACGATCGGTCGAAAAGGTTCTTGTATGAAAAACGTTTGTTTTTAAAGAAGTCTTACCCATACCCGGCATAAACTATTTTCCCTGTGCTTCTTAGTTACGGGCAAAGCATCATAAGCATTAGCATCGGCGTGCCGCAGATAGTCCTTCTTTCTCGTTCTCTTTCTATAATTATTAACATAAATTGTTTTCAACTTTTTTGAACCTTAAAAAGCTTAATAAATATAAAAATTTTAAATGTTTGAAATATTTTGTTTTCTTTGAGGTAATAATTTAAGCCAATTATAAATTATTCTTGCATCATATATTTAAGCGCATTTAGCTATATATTTATTTTTAAATTGCAACTTGTTAAAATATTTAATGAACAGACCAATATAATAAAAAGGTCGCTGTTATTATAAAATAAGTAACAAAAACCTGTAGCTTACAAAAAATAAAGATTTCTTTGTACTAGTTACATAAAAAATATTCTTTTCCTTTTTGCAATTAAAACTAAATGCAAAGTGCCTTACAACTTATTAATGAGTTGTATTGTTTGCAATATTAAAAAATTAAACCGCCGAAAATAATTAATTTTATGCATGTGCAATTTTGGCACTTTGTTTTCGGGTTCGATGAAGAAAACAAGAATAATACTTAAATATTCATTCTATTGGGCATTGTTTTCCACACGCGCGCTGTTTAAAATAATAAACATTATTTATAATATTTATTTGAAATGCAGAGCTGATTAATTTTCCAATCTGCTTTATATTGGCTGACCAAACACATTTAAATTAAGGTCAGATAGAGATAAATTGAAATGCGGGTCGAAAATTGGATCTATAAAATATTAAAATAATAATGACCTATTGATTTTAAAAAGCCCATGCGAAAAGTATGGCAAATATTGTCTATAGCTTGCCTCCAAAAGCTCCTTTCATGCATATACAATTCTTACAAGTTTTAGCCAATAGTTTACACACACACCCAGATGCACGCACACAGACAGACAGACATAAACAATAAATTTTGAGGGAAAAAGCAATTTGGTATTTATCTGTGTGTTTTCATACTTTATGCTTGAATGATTTTTCATTTCCTGTTTCTTGGAATTTTTATTATTATACTGTATCAACAATAAGCAACAACAACAGCAACAAAAACAACAACAACAAAGGCAGCAACAATAACAACTCTAAAGCAATAACAACTACAGGACATTTTCTTTTTTTTTATGGTTTTTTGCACGCAATTTCTCTTATTTTCGACATTTTGCATGGCCGCAAAACTGTTTTATGCTCTCGTCTGCGCTCTCTTTCCAACTCTTTCGCTCCGTCTCGCTCTGGCGCCCGCTGGCTTTATGTGTTTCGAGCGCGTAAACAAATTTCGGTTGGGGCCATCATTTCTGGGGCCTTCTGCTCTCTGATAATTCGTTTTTGACGCGCTTCGGTCCCATGATGTCATCAAATCAAAACAAAAACCATTTAAATTTCTCTCATGCCAGGCGTTCGTCGTCGTTTCTCTCAGTGTATCATTTGCATAATATTTAAATTTTGCATACTTATTGGTGCATAATTAGGCAATTTCACGCGGGGTGTCAAGTTTAAAAGCGATTTGTTGTGTTTCGTCGTTGCGGCCAGCCAAAAAATTTTAATTGCAATTTTGTTTTCGCACAAATTGTTTATTTAAAGCGTTTCGCGCTAAAAGTCCTTTCTAAAGTCTTGGGTGATATGTGAGAATGTTGGAGTTGAGGGTGCGGGACTAGGAGAATACACTGTAAACAACATTTATTTGCCATAGAGTATTATAGAGTAATAAATGCTATAATTACTCTAAACTTTAAAGGTAAGTTCTTGAATAGTTCAGTTCGAAGGATCCGAGTTAGAATTTAAGTTCTTTTTTTTATGAGTATGTAAATTTATAAATATAATAATAATAAAAATTACAATAATAATAATAATAACAGTAATAGTAATAATAATTCTAATAATAACAAAAGTAAGAATAACATTAAAATGAAGAGTAATAATAAAATAATAATAATAAAAACAAATAACAATAATATTGATAATAAAAAAATAAAAGTAATTAGTATTACCAATAATAACTAACAACTAATAATATTATTATATATTTTTTATATTAGGGATATAAAAGAATATATACATAGTAAGATTAATAATAAATTAAGATTAAGATTATATAGATCATATTGATTATACAGATAACATAGATTATACAAATTATATATAATATATAAATTGCAATATAATGTCGAATAAGAATTATGTTGAATAAAAATTTCGAATAAGATTAAAATGTATTTTTAACATCGAAAAACCAAAATTCGGATTTTTGTTAAATATATATTCAAAAGCCTTAAAAATGCCATCGTAATCGTAGTGCAATTAAGTTTTAATGTCTTTTGAATATTCCCATACTTTTTGCAATATCTTTTTTACAAATTGGCACAACTCTTCACAGTATTTAAGCATAAGCTTTTCATGCTAATTGTTACCCTGTCATAAACATATACATATAGTTTGATGTTAAACTTATCCTCGCTGCTCAAATTGTTTTGTGTCCTTAATCAGTAATCAATGCATCGCGCTTTCCAAAGAGCTATATCCCCCATATCGATATAATGGGTGCCCCGCTAAGCGTCGCCTTGTCAGCATTTATGCTCCATTCAGCTACGCTTTTATCCTGTTGTCCGTTTTGTACCTGTTCCGCTTTGGAATTTTTTTCTGACTCGTTTAGCCGCTGGCCACAGCGGCAAAGGGTCGCAACTGTACACACGCGCATTTTAATAGACTACGCGACCAGTTGGCTATACCGAAAACCCAATATTCTATAGAAACGCACACACACACACGCATGCATGGGCAGCCATTGTACGTTTTTGCTGCTTGCCACACATTGTTTGTCTAAGATTCACGTTTGGCGCGAAGCGCGCAGCTAGCTCCCCCCCGTCCCATCCTACTGCCACTGGACTCTAGCTAGAAATATCTTCAAACTACCTTCTTCAACACTGGTTTTTTTTTTTTATCATACCCTGTACCCATTGCCCTAAAAAGGGCATATTATAGCTAAGAAAACCAGCAAAAGACAGCTGCTACGACCATACATTATATATAAATCGATAAGTATCAGATCGGGTTTTTTAAGCCTACTTCCTCGATTATAATTGCTGGAGCGGACAAGTTTGGCTTTAAGATCATATTATAACATAGGAAAATATTTAAACTTCCCCAACATCGAAACGTTTATTTAAAAGAAAAAATATTGAAGAAACACGGAAGAGCCGGTGTAAAGGTTTAAAACAGAAGGAAAAGAGAAACGAGCGGACCCTAGTCTACATAAAAGTACTCAAGTACTCAGTATGTGTGCCACAGCTGTATACAGGGTATCTCTAAATTAGGCATTCAATCTTTAAATATTTTTTTGTAGTTTTGTTTTTTTTTTTTTTTTGGAAAAGTGGGCGTAACACAGACTTGCAGCAAGCGCCGGATATTGGCTTCATACACCGCCAGCCAATTTTAAATTGCCAATATTGATTTATACGCCACATGCGTTGCCACATGGGGCATCCACTTGGAGGCCAAACATGGGGCGACTCTCAAGCATTGTTAAGTTGCAATTTTGCAGGTGCACACGTTGCATTTGCAGTAAGTAAATGGGCAATGGGATTTCGCAGTTAACGCCTGGGAAATTTATTGGAAAACACGCGCAGCCTTAACAAGTTTATGCGCCCGCATTTTGTAGGCAATGTGCGAATACATATGCATATATATGCATACATATATATGTGTGAGCTTATTGGATGACTCGCTTATTATATTAGTTAGCGAGCGAATGCAATTTGATATGCCATCAGAGCGGAGCGGAGCAGACACAACTTGCATTTGCCATCTCTTTTTGATTTCGGGGGCTTTTGGCATTCGCAATTGCCAAGTTTTACTGTGCTTGTGATTTCCCAAATCCCATTTAAGTATTCCCTTTATGGGACCGCAACGCACCGCCACAGTTCAACAAACTCTTTTGCATAATTCATGCAAAAACTCCATCACGCTGCTTCCTCTTCTCTATATATGCCACCTCCCCTGCCCGCTTGCCCCCACGCCACCTCGCTTTATCTCTTTGGAGCATCTTGTGTGTGGAAATGCGCAGAAAGCATTCGAATCAGCATGTGCTTTAAGTGTTGATTACATATATGCTGGGTGTTAGGACCTCGTATGTATGTGTGCTGTATAAATATTATGTTAAGAGCTCCTGATATGCTCTGCACAATAGCTGTAATATGAAAGCAGACGCTTCAAAGGAATTTCAGCTTAAACATCCTTCAACCGAAAGTGATTTAAGCTAATACGAAAGAATATTTAAAAAAGGTTATTTGCCTCAACAAAATAGCCTTTATTTAAGGTCAATGTAATTAAAAAACTGGCTAATATATATTTCAACTCATGCTACAAATTTCTTGAACGAGCAAATCACAAAAAATCATGACTAAAAAAACCAAACTCGAACAGAGATATTTAGAATTAACCTCAAGAAAACAAACAGAAGAGAACTTAACTATTAGGGCATCATAATCTCTAACCTATTTCAAATTTCTATACATTTTTAATCCTGTTTTCCTTGCACTTTATTTAAATTGTTACTTAAGATTATGTCAGAAATTTATCTATTAAAAGGCGCATAGCTGGCCAGACGGGCGAATCCATCTTGTCGGTGATGATATTAAGCATATTTGTATTATAAGTAGGCTTTTACTTTGTATACCCTGAACCCATTGAAAATGGGTAAAAAGGGTATATTGTATTTGTGCAAAGTGCAAATGTATGTAACAGGCAGAAGGAAGCATCTCCGACCCCATAAAGTATATATATTCTTGATCAGCATCAATAGCCGAGTCGATCTAGCCATGTCCGTCTGTCTGTCCGTCCGTCCGTCCGTCCGTCCGTCCGTCCGTCCGTATGAACGCAAGGATCTCAGAACCTATAAGAACTCGAGACTTGAAATTAGAGTATATAATTTATAAGCATTTATTTATTAGTTTATGCATCAATGGTCGACAAAGCGAGCCTTAACAAGTAAGAGGTTCTAGTCGGGAGCTCCCGACTAGGGGATATCCTGAACCCTCATATTCCAACACCAAATGCAGCTCGCGCTAATAGATAGAGAGTAGCGGGGAGGTGGCGATGGGTATAAAATGCAAAATACTTGATATATATATACTTTTCTAGAAGCTACATGTCAAGTTTGGTGACTCCAGCTCATAATATTAACCCAGTTTTCTCAAAAAACAGGATGTCGATATCGATTTTAATCGACTACTTGAAAACGGGGCAAGTTATTGATTATCGGAAACAAACTCGCGGGCGCTAGGAGGATTTACTTAAAATTTCAGGTCTCCAGCTCTTATAGGTTCCGAGATCCTTGCGTTCATACATACGGATAGACAGACGGACGAACATGTCTGGATCGACTTGGCTATTTATGCTGATCAAGAATATATACACTTTATGGGGTCGGAGATGCTTCCTTCTGCCTGTTACATTCATGTGCACAAGTATATAATACCCATTTTACCCATTTTTAATGGGTTCAGGGTATAAATACGAAAAAAGGGAAGTTGTTTTCCGCATGAAAATAAATCTAGCTATTATTTAAGAATAATTGTTTTGATTGAACATGTGTTAAAGGTAGGTATATATATATTATGGATTATATTATATAATTTTTATATATATTTTAAAAATAATATATTTACACATAAAAAACTATCATATGATACATATATGAAATTTAATAAATATATTGTATTTTATTTTAAAAAATGCATAAATTGTGTTGTATTATTTCATAAGCAGCAAACAAGCTGAAACTTGTACGTCCCAAGAAAATCCCATTAATATTGCCCAAATTATAAAAGTTTAAAATTGAATTGCAGGATAATGGACTCAAATCCAATATGTGTCATATAATTTCTGGTTTGCGTTTATTTGTTGAATAAATTGATATACATGTATATTAATGCAGGCCATAAATGCCCAATTTGATTTAGAATAAAAAACAAACTGAATAAAAAAAAATTACACAGCCAGCCCTGAGGGCAACCAAAAAAATAAAAAAAAACAAAATCAACGTTGGGCCGCACGAAATGAGAAAAATGTGGAAAAATACATTTTCCATTAGATTTAATTTGCATGGTTTTAGGCACTAAAGCTCAAGCGCCCAACAATAATCGCTCTGGGTTAAATTTCATTATGCGTGAAATACTGTTTCGCCTCTTCGTTTTTTTGTGTATTTTTCAACGGAGGGTTATATAAATTTGTAATGAAACGTGTAGCACCCAAAAAGTGACAAACTACGATCCAGAAAGGGTTATATATATGCTTGATAAAACAGACTGAAAGAAATTATACGAACTTTTAATTTAACATGTGCATCTTAAAGAGCATTGATTAAATAAATTACAGTTTAAAAAAATTCTGCATTAGGAAGAAATTTTTGTTTACTATCTGAAAAGCGAAAACCTAGAATTTCATTCCATTAATTTTAATAAAAAAGTTGACAAATTGCAACAAATAAAATTGTGGCTTGGTTTGCAAACATTTAAGTGTGTGCAAGGGTATTTGAATGGCGGCACACCCAAAAAAAATGCTTCTCAATGAAAAATAGCTGGTGTAAATGTTATGCAAAGGCTTAAATCAAGCTGGAAGCAGGTTTAATATTTAGTCGCCGGCAAATTTCTTTAAGCTGGCTACATTCGAAGTTGGCCAACTCAAAGAACTGAGCGGCATATTATTATTGCATTCGCATTGTCATGGTAATGCCAAAGGACACTCACATTGGAATTGCACCAGAGGCCAAGTAGTCGGCTAGTGTTACGACGGCAGCAGCAAGGACAAGGATATTGTCTTTGGATGGACTCGGAATTTTCCTGTCCCCGGAAGCCAGCCAAGACCCTCCGATGCTCAGCTACTATTTTCTCCACTTTTATTGTTATGGCGCTTGCATCATTATTTCAGTTGGCGCCTTGGCTCAAGCGCTGGCAAGGCCAGCACTGTAACCTCTCCGCCCGTGCCCCTGCCCTTACTACTACCCACCCCCTGGCATCGAGCAGCACACTCCATTTGTGTCGCGGCGGTGTCCTTTTGCATTGTTTTGAGTCCTGGTGCGTTGCTTGAATGGAGCATCGTTGGCTCAGCGCCGTTGTGCTCTTGTTGTAGATAAAGATAAATAGTTTCAGATAACGTTCAGTTATTTGCAAACAAATACAATTGCGGTTCATTGATGGCGGTTTCATTTTGCCAGTCGCCCCAATGGAGACCGCAACATTACCGACAACGCCATGCCCACCGCCAGAGTCACCGCTCTGGTTGCCCATTATTTTGTGGTTGATGATGCTCCCGCTTTTTGCCGCTTAAGGTGAAGTCGCATAGCAGACAGCAAATGACGGCAGACAAGCGTCTTCAGTGCGCTACCAACACTGTCAAAGATAACACTTAAAACTCATACAATTAAACAATTCGCACTTAATTTAAATTCCTAACTTTCCGGTTTGTTTTCCTCGGCTTGTTTTAGAAACTTCTTAGTTCGTGAGATTGTTTAAAACCAATTGTCTGTATATATGTATTTATATATATGGCTATAAAATACTTTACGGACTCAAGTAGTCTGTAAGCAAGCCCAGGCAATTCTATATTAGGTACTATGTGGGCATGGGTTGAAATCAAGGTCCAATCCGGTGTTGAATTGAATTGGTTCGCCCACGAAACTTCATCTAAGCCAAACCAGTCACAAATGAAAATATTCTACGACATGCAATATTTAATGCCTTTATCAACATCCCAAAGCTAGGTAAATGAACGAAACTACGAGGCAGGAAGTTGCAGCCAGCCATAAACCAAATCTCCGACCATTTTCTATGGAGTTTGCAGCCCTGGTAAACATACGTTCCCTTTAAAGCAGCTATCGATTATCAATATCTAGTCAAGCCATATAACACTTTCTCCATTTAAGTAATACAAATTATAAATCTTCTCGATAAGCCTTCGGTCACGTGCTCATAAAGCATAGCAGGGGCCCACCACCCTATCTCTAGGCATCTAAATTAGTATAGCTGGCTTTACGAGACGGCGCATTTTAAATAGAGAGCTGCGCCCAGGACTTTGGCACACGTCAAGCGGCCGTAATCTTTGGCTTTGAGAAAAAGTAAAAGTTGTTCGCCAGCGTCTTGACTTACTTTCAACCTTTCACTTGTTATGTGTGTGCGTGTGTGTGTGAACGGGAAAGTTTCACAACTTATTGTGCGGTACGTGCATTCGACGATTTGCCTATGCGAATGTCGATGTCGCGGTCTCTAGTCGATGTGTGTGCGTGTGTGTTTTTCTTCGGCCGTGCGCCAAAAAAGTATGTTAAGCACTTTGCTAGCAGTTTTCTCCGAGTTTTCCGGGCCAATCGTATCTGGCCTGCGATTTATACGTGCATGTAATATGTGTAATTTATGACTGACAGGATGTGTGTGTTTAAATTATGTGCAAAATGCTACCAAAAGCCAGCCCCAGCTTTTGGGGCTAAAAAACTTTTTGCCTCAAGTTTACCAAACATACCGAACCGAATTGCTAGCCAAACATATATTCCATTCGGGTGTCACAAAATGTCTGATAGTCACGTTTGATTCTATGCATAATGTGCGCAGAGTTATATATTATAAACTAGAGCAGGGGCAGGAGTTTAGCGATATATATTCAGATTGCAACAGGTCTGATCTTATTTAGATAATCTATCGACAAAGAGCTTCTGTGAACTTGTTAGTGAAATAAGCATTTTAAGTATTTAATAGCATTTTAAAATAAATTAAAACTCCCCCCCCCCCCCCCCCCCCCCCCCCAAAAACAATATATTTTTCCCCTCCCTTTTTTCCAAAAAAACAATCTTTTCACCCCCCCCCCCCCCCCAAATCCTCCCTCCCCCCCCCCCCCCCCCCCACAACTTGGCCCCTCCCTTTTTTCCAAAAAACAAAACCCCCCTTCCCCTTTTTCAGGTATAAAAACAACATGCCTATGCCTTGCATGAACCGTTTAGGGTTCTCTGTGACGACTATAACAAGCATTACAGAGTATTCTGCTCGGAAGCTTCTCTTCCTCGTATAAAGTCTTCTATTCTAAACTATTTAGCAAGTAGATAGTCCTATTTTTATTTGTAATTGTATTTGTACACATTCTCGTAGTTTGTATCGATTTTTTTTTAATAAAATAACTAAAGTTAAAATTGTCTAATTTTAATTATATAAAAAAACCTATTTGTAATTGATAAACGTAAAAAGCATCAATGTGCTTTTAAAAATACAAGACTAAGCTTTAAAAGCTGCCTGCCTTTATTTTTTACAGCTTAATGTTCAGTTATAGGTAAGCTTTAATAAACTACATGCTCAAAGCTGAAAGCTCAAGGTCATAGCCATATCAACAACTGGCAAGCTTATTTTATTATTATTTGGATAGTAATAAAAAATAATTTAACTATAATCAATATTGTAATAGTATCAATTATAATACGAAATAGAACACCATTGATAATATAAAATTTTCTCAAAACTTTTTATGAGCATTTCGAAAGCTTTGTTCATTGAATTATGTAATAATTTTAAAAACTATTTCATTGCATTTATCAAATATTTAATTCGGCCTGTAGCTTACCTAAAGCTCGCATAAACTTTCCAACCAACCTTAAAGCTTAGCTGACTGGCATATAATTATCTTCATTCGCACGAGCTTTAAGCTCTATCAAATTACGTAATTTTTTGCTTTGTGCAAATGCGATTTTCACTCGTAACTGAAGCAATGCCCACGCATTTGTGCAGTTTGCTTTTACTTAAGGCCGCTCACCACCCCTCCCAGCACACCCTTTATCACAACACCTTGGCCAAGTGCATGATGATTTTGGACAAAATGAGTTTTCATTTCCAATTACTTTACAATTTTGCTTTTGTGTGATGCCTCAAATGCCTTGCCTCGGTAGGGCTTGGTACTGGCATCTCTTTGTCTGGCTCTCGCTCCCCTGCACTCCTTGCCTTTATAGCGTATCTGGCGTTACAATTCGATTTCCTAATTTTCAATTTTACACGTTTGGCAAACACTCGAGAGCAGTCAATGCAGATCCCTCCCCCGCCACCCCTCTTAGAATACAGATACCACCAACAATCTCAATCGGTATATATCCGTATGCATGCCAGGCCAGACTTTTTGAGAAATTTTAATTAAAATTGAATTTTCCTTGCATTTAATTAAAAGCTTAGCCTGATGCCGCTGCTGCACATGAAAAATGAAGAAACGAAAAGGCAAGAAAATGCGAAAAACTATGCCAGAGATGAGTTTGTCCAAAAAGAGGCAGGCAGAGGTTAGCGGACGAAGAGGAGGTGAGGGTGGTTGCGAATCGAGGGGCATGGGTGGGTGCACTCTGAGCGGGGCACTCGAGCAGAAGAGCATGCACTCGTTGCGCCAGAGATATGAGAATCATCATAGTCATCAGGGCCAAAGCCTTAGACTCCATGCAGAAGCATTAACAGCGCCTTGTCCTTGCTGCTGCTGCTGATGCTGCAGCTGAAAATATTTTTGTTTGTTTACACAGGCAGCTGCTCGGCTAAATGCAACACTGACAGCTACTGTCAAAATAAGCAACTAATCTCTGCTTCACAATATTGTTTGCCAACCCAAGACATACACACGCTCGCACACAAAAATATAATAAGAAAAGCATGAGCAGGAAAATACGTACTCATATATATACAAGTCCATTTAATACATATGTATTTATATCTGTAA
Organism: Drosophila ezoana; assembly: GCA_035045725.1. Taxonomy (NCBI): domain Eukaryota; kingdom Metazoa; phylum Arthropoda; class Insecta; order Diptera; family Drosophilidae; genus Drosophila; species Drosophila ezoana. The sequence goes on along the minus strand of JAWNOU010000005.1, from coordinate 2,131,204 downwards.
ATTCTTGATTTCTTAACAACATAAATGCTGTACGCAACACACATAGTGGCAAACGCGTTGGTTTTGTAATTGCAACCGGTTCGTTCAACGTTCAACAATTTGGACACTTGATTTGGGCCAGCGGCAATTAATTGAGTTTTAAGGCCAACGCTCAAACTGCCTATGCTGCAAATTGGTGCAACATGTGGCAAGGTTAGATTATTCAGAAATAGCAGAATATGAAACTACAATAATTTGCTAATTTGCTGTGATAAAACGTTTGAATTTGTATATTTTTTAAAGCATATTCACTTATTTTTGTCACTTTTAAATATCGCTCTTCTATGCGATTTTCATTAATTGACACCCTATAAAAATTTTCAATAATTTTCTTAGTTTATCTCTTGCTTATACTCCATTTAAATAATTCCCTTCTATGCGATTTTCATGAATTTAAGCACTTTTCCATATTTTTAAGGTTTTATGTTTCGATTTAATTGATTTTTTTCGAACTCAATTGGCGATATTTTAACCATATAAGTTATATTTAGAGGCAACTCTTGAGCTATGCTTGTCCTAGCCTGCTGCCCTCCTCTACCTGTTCATATTTGCGGTACACGCTGCGGCTGCAGCCACATAATTGCTTAAAATTTTTCATAAATTGTTGCCACAAATTGTTGCGAGAAAAGAAAAAAGTGTTGCTTTAGGTAAATTTCGAAGGCAACTACCAGCAGAAGCAGCATCAGGAGCAGCAGCAGCAAATAGTTTAATATAAAATGCAGACAAAAGGATCACTTCCAGCAGCCGCAGCCTCAACTCAGGCCCACATAGTTTGCTGCTTGGCTGCCTCGGCAGCACAAGGAGCCAGCACATCCTTGTGCCAGCATTTCGGATAGTTCCTGCTGCTGCGGCTGGCAGGAGTCGAATATTTAATGCACCCACAATATTTTACTTGCCCGTCTGGTGATAATGCACCCGGCTACAACTGAGCCACAGAACCCTTTGCCGGCTATTGGCAGCCACAAAGAGCCAAAGGGCAATGCTAGTCTCGTCAAAGCAAAACAAAGTCCACACTAGCCCCCCTGCTCCTCTCCTTAGCATGTATATATATGCATATTCAACAGTGTGGAAATAATAAAGCCAACTTGCCGACAGTTATAGTTGCTTACAGTTGTTACCGCCAGACAGTCGAGACGCCGGAAACAGGAAGCACTCATTGCCGGGACAGACAACGGGCTGCAAGGTGGCTGTGTTGCATGGGGCTTGTGAGGGACGGGACGCTGGAGGCTGGGAGGAAGGGCAGTTCCATTCAGGCGCCGGCGCCAATGAAAACCGAAGCATTCGACACTTGAATTTGCTTTGGCCCTCTCGCATTGCATACAATTTATAGCATCGAGTGATAATAATACTTGATTTCTTTTTTATTAATTTACTTTTCTTTTTTTCACTTGTTTTGCACAGTTTTTAAGTGCAATTCGGTGTAAAGCTCAAGTGCTCGTTGCTTGTTATCAATGAAGCCATGAGTGGATTCTGCGTTAGGATAAAATGTCAAAAGGTTCAAGCGTATAAATATTAAGAAATTATATTAATTAAAGAAGATATATAATATCTTGCTTTTAGCCAGAAAGCAGATAGAAGGAGTTCCCAAACATTTATAGAAAATTCATAAAAATAAACATCCTTAAGGTAGTATATCGCTTAATTATTTTTCATCTGGTAATATAATAGTTTGCAAGATTTCTTATAATATTTATATACTTTAACTTGTTGATGGATATCATATAATTTTAAATAAATATTTCTTTCGTTTTAATTAAAGAATCTCAAAAATAATCTCTTTTATTATTATTAAATTATTAAAATAAATACACATTTGATTGAAAAATTGTAAATAATTTTTTGAAATACTTAAATTAGAAAAAATTAGAAAAATGACTTTATGCACTTTAATGAAAAAGTTCAAATATTTACTACCATATTAATTATATACCATTTAGTTATAATATTTATTATTAAACTAATATATTAAATTTTATTAATATTAATTATAATAAGAAAATAATAATGAACAATAATAATCAATACAATAATAATAATTTTAGCAAGTGAGGGTTCAAGTCGGGAGCTCCCGACTAGGGGATACCCTGAACCCTCTTAATGAAATTTCTACAGTATTTCTTATTGTACCATAGAATATTTGTGTATTCTCAAAAAGTCAATTGAATTTTAATTGTGGCTTAAATTGGATGGCAATACAAGTTGGGTTATTAGCTTGATTTATAGCTGGGGAGGTGGCGATATGTAGAAGCAACATATCAAGTTTGGTGACTCTAGCTCTTATTATTTACCCAATTTGTTCAAATAAATAGGATGTCGATATCGATATTGCTTGGATTGTTTGGAAACGGAGTAAGTTATCGCTTATCGGAAACAAACTGGATCTGCGTAGGCACTAGGAGGACCTACAGCTAAAATTTTAAGTATAGGTTCTGATATCCTTGCGTTCATACATACGGACGGACGGACGGACGGACGGACGGACGGACAGACAGACGGACATGGCTAGAGAATATTTTTAAAGAAAGTAAAGAATATATTTCCTTTATGGGGTCGGAAATGCTTCCTTCTGCCTGTTACATACATTTGCACTTTCCACAAATAAAATATACCCTTTTTACCCATTTTCAATAGGTTCAGGGTATAAAAATAATAAAACTTAATACAAATTTATTCTAAATTAAATAAAAAAGGATCTTATATCGATATTTATATTATAATTATATAATATTATACTCAAATAATAATAATAGTAAAAATAGTAACGATAATTGTTATTATAAAATTAATAATAATAATCAACCGAATAATATTTATAATAATTATTAATTACTAAGAAGGATCGATCTGCTTTTATACAATATGTTATTTGATTCAAAATTTCTATTTGCTGTGATCCAGAGCAGAATTTTCTTCTAATATTTTCAAATTAATATTTTGCTGAACGTGCTCCCATTTGAATCTCATTTGCTGTGGCAGGCAGTGTGGGTGTGGCATAATTAAATTTGCCACAAGCCATCAAATGAAAAATGTGGCAACGCGAGCAGCGACTAACGACATTTCGCTAATTTCCCATTCAAATCACGCCCTAATCGAAGTCAGTGCAACTGTCAAATGACTCAAAGTTGACATTTATGTACATGCTGACAACGTTGCCCCACTGTGCCACACCTCCCCCCTCGGCAACCCACCCTTAGGTCGTTATCTGCTCATCAGGCAGCAGTCAGGACTTTATTGCCAACGGCATTCGTCTGCGCTGTCGCTTTTCTCGGTCCTTGTCAACATTTTGATTTGAATGCTGTCAACATTTTCGCAACTGGCGGACAGGCAGCCGGGCACAGCTGAGGGGAAGTGTGGGGGTAGTGCAGATCATTTAAGTCGGGCATATAGAGAGAGGGAGAGAAAGAGAGAGAGAGAGAGAGAGAGAGAGAGAGAGAGAGAGAAAGAGACAGAGAGAGAGAGAGAGAGAGAGAGAGAGAGAGAGAGAGAGAGAGAGAGCAGGAACGAGAGGCAGACAAATCCAATTGTCAATTTGACATTGCAAATCATTTGGTCAGGTTCGGTTTTTCGGGACAGACCATCTGTTAATTTGTCCGAATTTTGACAACCGCTGTCAAAACAAAGGCCATTGTCAGCGCAAATATATGAAAACCTGAAGAAAATAGGCGCAATAACAAGTTCTTTGAGCATCGCCGCCTGTTCTCAATGTCCGCCCCGCCCCTCCTCGGACTGCTCAACATGCAACTCCTTGTAGCCCTCGGGCTAATATTCATGCAGCTGACATTGTCCCCCTTTGTAGACGCCGGAGTCTGTGTTCCGTTTTAATTTAAAGGCAAGCTTATACGCTTATACTTAATGGGTATAACTAGCAAGTTATTAGCTATATCTATCTTATAATATGCAAACATAAATTATAGCTTGTAGAATTATTTTAACAAAGTAACCTTACTTAAGATTTGGGAATAATATTATTCGGAGATATTATAATATTAATTAAATAAATGTAAATTAATATTTTTTCATCTTATCCAGTAAACCCGTTTTCTATTAATGTACTGTAGATTTTAAATATTTAACAAAGCAACATTTATATTGCAATTCAGCTCAGCATAGCTTAATAAATATATTTATTTAATTTTTATTAAACAGCGTTACTAAAGGAAGCAAAATACAAAATGCAGCGAGGCATTTGATATAAAATAAATAAATACATTGTTAGAAAGTCAGAACAAAAAGTTTTATACTGCGTTTATATACTCATTTGTGGGTTAAAGCTATATCCGTTCGATTTCATTGTAGATCAAATAATATGAATTAACGATAAAGTTCCAATAAATAATGCGTTAATTCTTTGATTTGCTTCATAAGTGTATCTAAACTTTGTTACACATTTGCACGATTCTTGTTTATGTTTGTTGCTATTGTTGCTGTTGGAGGCTGCATTATTATGATTTGCGCCATAATTATTTTTCTCTGCATCTAGTGCAGGTCCTGGGTGGCCCACAGGCAACTGGAACCTGGACTTGGGACACCGGGCGCCAGCATTTTGCTTGTCACGCAAATGTTTCATGTCAGATTTACGCTGCTCCAGCCACTTGCATATATATATATTTGTATATACATATAGTTATATATAAAACATTCATTTTAAATGTGCTTTAAGTATACTGATAAACATGTATATTTAGCTCTATATGTAGTTTATGTTTCGCTGTATCTGTGGCCACGTTCGTGCAACAAAGCGCGGCACGTCGCCTGCCGGGCTGTCCACTGCGCGCCTGGAACTGCCCACCCTCTCTTCAACAAACTGACCCATGCAACTAATATTTTTTTAAGCAGCCAGGCGGCACAGTGGAGCAAATATGTATTTGAAATGTACGAATTTAATAAATACGCATAACTCGGTGTAGTGAAAATATATATATTATTTTAATTATGAAAATAAAATGTCTTGACGTAAAGTTTCCAAAACTTTTACAAACTATTTCATTATAAAAGTGGATTCAGCTGAATAGACGGCAACACCTTGCAATGCTGTCGTAGCAATAAATTGTTAATATCCCTTTGTATTTTTAAAACCTTGTCCATTTCACAAGGTGTGGCCTCAACACTTACTCTACCTTGCTATGGCTAATATTGCTGGCCGATTCCTTGCATACTTAATAAAACCAAAAATTAAAGGTGGATAACGAAAATTTATTTTAAAGTTAATTTTATTAATAAACTTAATAACTTAATGTCATTAACATACATTTATTTTGCTTTAATTGCGGCTTAAGGCTTAAGTTTTTTTTTTCAGAAGCTGAGTAAAAGTATAAATTACCAAAAAAAAAATGTATCCCATTTTCAATTTCCTTGCATTTTCCTATTGATTGCGAACCACTGTGCGCTGCTCTTTTTAGCACGTTCTGGCGGTCGTCGCATGCTATATTTTTCAATTTGTAAACATATCCTGCGGTGCAAGCGCTGAAAGCTGGCAATGAAGGAACAAAAAATAAAAAATTTATATACAGCAGACAGCGCAGCATTAGGAAACAGATGCCACGCCCCCGCCGCCAAACGCCAGCAACCCCCTCGCACCAGTGGCAGCCCTGGAGCGAAAATATGGCCAAAGCATGAAATGCATTTGCTTCATTTGTTTGGCGTGTTTCTCATGTCAACTTAATGTTTATTAGAAAACGTCTGCTCAAATTGCACTGGACAGAACACAGGCCACATCAGGCACCCCCTAGCCCATGACCCAATCCTGCATCAGACGACAGTTAGCAGACCCCAACCTCGACCTCGACCCCGACTCCGAGTACAAACCAGACGCGGTTCCCATATTTCATAAAGTATCGTGCTTTATGTAAACTTCAGTCAATTTCAATTTGTAGTTTTTTTAATTTCAGATCCTTTCAAATGCTGTCCCAAGTGGTTCGCATTATCATTGCTAAGGACGCTCGCTGGAGTGGTCGGCACAAATGTGACAGTAGTTGCTCCGATTTGTTGACTTAATTGTCAATATTACGAACATGAAAACACTTGTTGCTAATTGTTCTGCTGGTGAGTTTTTAATTTTGTTTTAGGAAAGACTAATTTGCATATAGGGTAAGCCGGATTGAACTTCCTATAACTTCATTTCAATTTAATTTTCTACATCTCTATATATAAACTGTTTGTCCTGACTGACTGACTGACTGACTGACTGATTGGTGATCAATGCACGGCCCAATCCGTAAGAGCTAGGAAGCTGAAATTTTCTCTGTAGTTACCTTATGTGAGGAAGGTGCACGCTAAGACGGGGTTTCGGGAAATTCCACCCGCAAGTATGGAAAAATCGCGAAAAACGTTTGTCTGAAACTTTTTTGTTTACCATCCGATTGGCCTCAAACTCAATTTCAAAGTTCTTTGTTCAAATTCATTTAAGGGGTGTGTTGGATTCTGCAGCAGCCGCATCAAATCAGCATAAGTAAACATAAGAAGAGGTCGTAATTTTGGTCTAGTGGAACAGCTGTTTATTATAAACAAGGTTGGCAAGCCTTTCTTGCACTTGTCGCAGCTGCTATATATTGCATATTCCCTTTTGTCTTGCCCCGTAGTTCGTTGTTGATCGACGCGAAGCGAAGAACCAATTCCGAGCCACAGCCAAATAACCTTATAATTTATATAAATTTGCCTAATAAACTGAATTATAACGTGTTGTTATGAAAAGCCAAAAATTTACTTATTTCTTGGCTTAGGTTCTAAACAGTTGCTAAAAAACATTAGTAACTCAACATTTGGAGGCCCCGGCGAGATCTAACATTGCAGTGCACACAAGCAAAATAAATCTGTTGCAAATTAAAATTTGGATTATTCAAGTAGAACATAATCATCGTAAATTGTTATATTTAGGCAAGTGCAAACTGCCTGTGTGAGCTGACCATTAACAGCTCCCAAATATTCGCATATACATAAACTCCGCTAGTTGACTTTGGCACTCTTTTCCCTTTGCGCGGTCATTCGCCGGCTCAGCTTATATACTTACGCTTGTACAAAAGCAGCTGCACAATTCGTCGCATGTTGTGTGCTCAGTTTGGTGTTCTGACTTTGTGCTTGTGAAAAAAAAAAAATTATGCAAGGCGAGAACACAGATGATATGCAGTCAAACAGGGTGTCTTTTCTTAAGCGCAAGGCGATTGCATTGTTCGTGCGAGCCAAGTGTATTGAAAATAAATTATCTGAGGATAAAATTAACAACTCTTGTGCCGTCGACTTAGAAGTGCGCCTTTTGCTAATTGAACAAACTATGTCTGCTTTTAATACCGCGCATAACTCGCTAGAGGAGCTTAATTTCGAGGAAATTGGCAGCAAACTACGCGATGATTTTGACGAGTTGATTGCCATGGTTGAAGCTCGAGTTCGCGTAAATAATCAGCATCGTCAATCTAACGGCCCGCCCAACTCAACCTTTCTTCGTCATGAGGATTTGCCAAACCAAACCTTGATCTTAGCCAACAGAACGCGCCTGCCCGCGCTCAAATTACCAACTGGCCCTGCGTTGGATTCGGTTCGATCTTTGGAGTTTTCCGGTGCCAATTATCATGCGGCTCTAGATATCCTAAATAGAAGATTTAGTAACAAACGTCTTCTTTTCCAGGCACATATCAATGAGGTTCTTGGGCTCAAGAGGGTAGATTCGGCTTCAAAACTGCGTGAGTTCTCGGACAAGGTCAATTCGCATATGCGTGCCTTACGGAATTTGGGCAGTTTGGAGCAAATTTCAGGATGCATAATAGTGCACACGCACCTTCAAAGGTTGGACACCCAGACTCAGACCAAATGGGAGGAGGCCGCAGGCATTGACAAAATCCCGACAGCCGATGAGTTCTTTACATTTCTGGAAAGGCTTAGTCAAAGGCTGGAGAGCGTGCAACATGCCATGTCATCCCATATAACCAATTATCAGGTGGGCAAATCCAACCATAACACTAACCACAGCAAAAGAGTGCTTGTAGCTGAGACTAACCAAAATGGGTGCAGTTTTTGTGATGCGTCTGGTCACGGGATCTACACCTGTAGTAAATTCGGAAATTTGTCTCCATCCCTTCGGCATAAGGAAGTCAAGAAACTGGCCCTTTGTTATAACTGCCTAAGGAAGGGACACCAAACTCGGTCTTGCAGTAGCAGTCATTGTCGTACTTGTGGAGGAAAGCATCATACACTGTTGCATTTTGCCACTTCAAGAGAAGCTGAAGCGCCGACACCATTACATACATCGGCTGATTTGGGCGCCGCCACTTCGAAACACTCTCACTCCACTACCTCTCTTGCTGTCCAAGGTCTTCAGTCTGGTGTTGTGCTCCTGGCCACTGCAGTGGTACTGGTAAAGAATAGTTCTGGTTCCTTGTTTCCCTGTAGGACCTTATTAGACTCAGGCTCGCAGTTGCACATGGTCACATCCCGTTTCGCACAGAGACTTCAGTTAAGGAAAACCAGGTCGTCGACAGTTGTCATGGGTCTCGGAGACACAAGCGTCTCTACTGAAGGATCAGCTGTAAGGATTAACATGAAGTCACAAGACTCAGATTATTCAGCCACCTTTGATGACTCCAACAATTACCGATAGTCAGCCCTGCTTCGTCATCGATACATCAGACTGGAAAATTCCCTCGAACATAAGGTTGGCTGATCCTGCGTTCAACAAACCACAGCGAGTGGATCTCTTAATTGGAACGAGCCTTTTCTATGCGCTTTTGTCTGTTGGGCAAATTGTGCTTTTGCCAGGATTACCTCTTCTGCAAAAAATCGTCTTGGTTGGGTTGTGACCAGTGGACTTGAGAGACCGTGCAGTACCTCGTTGTTGGCTGCCGGCCTCACTCCTAATAGTGAAGCTAGTCAGTTCGACGTCCGTCTGAATGAGTTGGTTCGGCGGTTTTGGGAAATTGAAAGCTTGGAAAAGCCTACAGTAAAGGACACCAAGGAAGAGGCGGAATGCGAGCAGCATTTTACCAATAACTTCTCCCGTTTACCATCCGGCGAGTATTCAGTGCGGTTGCCTCTGAAGCGGAGTGCAGAGCTTCTAGGAGAGTCTTATGGCCAGGCTAATCGTCGATTTCTCAGTCTTGAGCGAAAATTGGGTCGGAAATCGCATCTGAAAGAGCAGTATTCGGCATTCATCAAAGAGTTTCTGGATCTAAATCACATGTCGCGAGTTAGTCCAAAGTTGAGTGGCTGTTGTAAATACTTCCTCCCACATCATTGCGTCTTGAAAGAAGACAGCACCACAACCAAGTTGCGTGTTGTGTTTGATGGCTCAGTAACTACTGATTCTAGACATTCTCTTAATGATGTACTGATGGCGGGAAAAATCATTAGAGACGTGTTTCACATTTTTCGCAGAATCAAAGCAGCCTCGGTAGAAATGCGATTCTTAGATTTTTTTGGTGCAGTTTTAAGTTTCGTCCGATTTACCTCAAACTTATTTTCCGAGCTCTACATAATAACTTAATGAATACGTGTTTTAGCGATTTGGGAAATTCCACCCGCAAGTATGGAAAAATCGCGAAAAACGTTTGTATGAAACTTTTTTGTTTACCATCCCATTGGCCTCAAACTCAATTTCAAATTTCTTTGTTCAAATTCATTAGAGGGGTGTTTCACACTTTTCCAAAAATGTATTCCTCCTTGGTGGAAATGGGGGTCAAATATTTGGTGGGTGACGTTTCGCGCTCAAATTCATTTTCAAGAATCTTCATAAGAAATCATTTGAGACGTGTTTCACATATTTCGTAAAATCTAAACTCCTTCGGTGAAAAGTACATTTTAAAGATTTTTTTGGTGAATTTTAAGTTTTGTCCGATTTGCATCAAACTTATTTTCAAAGTTCTACATAATAATATGATGAATACGTGTTTCAGCGATTTGGGAAATTCCACTTGCAACAGTGGTAAAAGTGTGGAAAACTTTTATATGAAAGTAGTTGGTTTACCGTCCTCTCAGTTTTAAAATCATTTTCAAAGCTTTTTGAGAACATTGATTTTATAACATTCGTGCCACGGGCAAGGCCGGGCTATACCTGCTAGTCTCTATATATAAAACTGTTTGACTGACTGACTGACTGATGAGCTAGGCAGCTGAAATTTTTACTGTAGTTACCTTATGTGATAGAGGTGCACATTGTCCGACAATCGCGAACCTCTTTTGTTTACCATCCAATCGGCTATAAAATCATTTTCAAAGATCTCTGTAGGAATTTATTTGCTATGTTCTTTGGTGGCAAATGTGGATCAAAACATATTTTTAAATAGAAGTGGAGATCAGATAGGTAGATTTCAATTTTCCATGACCTTGTACCGTAAAGAGGTAATATCTTCGCACAAAAAGTTCAAATAAGGCCGGGTAATGCCCGCTAGTATAATCAAAAGTTATATATGATATCAAATTTCTAATTTAAACAAATATAGACACATGATTGGATTTATTGAACTAATAAAATATATATTGTATTATATTTATATTTTTTATATATGATCAGATATTAAAATTTTACCCTCGTTATAATGACATTTGTGTATATAAATTAATAAAATAGTATAATTTATATATACTTTTTAGTTATTATGTAATTTGATATTAACTTAATAATACTCTGTTTACAAATATTGTTTAATATATTTGCCAATTTTTTTGATTTGTTTTTTTTTTAAATCGACAGGAGACATTTATTTGTTAAACTAATTCGCAATTAATTAATAAAAAATAAATATTATTAAATATATTAGTGAAAGTATTTAAGTGTATCTTTTGCTTCATAAGCACTATAGATATGACTATAAATGGTGAGAGTTAGAGACTCAACTAATTTATAATATATAGAAAGATATCTTTGCAATATTTATCAAGCTGTTATCAAGATGTAAAAATGATAAAGGGAACAGTGAAATTTATAAATGCCGAGTTTGGTCAAGATATCTTTATAAAAAAAAATTGTTCATACAAGAACTTACTTTTCGGCCGATCGTTTCTATGACAGCTACATGATAAAATGGTCCGATGTAAAAAAGATTTTGCATAAATGTAGTGAAACTTATGAATGCCGAGTTTGATCAAAACATCCTAAGATACAAAAAAAGTTTCCCATAGAAAAACTTAATTTTCGACCAATCGTTCCTATGGCAGCTATATGATATATTGGTCCGGTCCAGACGGTTCCCAAATACGCACTTCTGCAAAGTTTCATGACGATACCTTTAAAACCGAGAGACTAGTTCGCATAGGTATAAAAAAGAATGAAAGTACAGTCGCGGTCCGAATAATGCGTACACTAAATAACACCCCGTTGGAATTTTGTTTCAAGTCCATTATATTAGATACAAAGATCTCAGAACCTATAAGAGCTAGAGACCTGAAATTTTTTTTTAGATGTAGGTCCTCCTAGTGCCTGCGCAGATCGAGTTTGTTTCCGATAATCGATAACTTACTCCGTTTCCAAGCAATCGATAAATATCGATATCGACATACTGTTTTTTTTAGCAGTTTTGGAAAATATTAAGAGCTAGAGTCACCAAACTTGATATATTGCTTCTAGAATATTATATATATGTCAAGTATCCCCGCTAGCACCGCAGAGCTATAAATCAAGTTAATAACCCAACTTATATTGCCAACCAATCTAAGCCACAATTGTAATGCAATTGACTTTTTGAGAATACACAAATATTCTATGGAACAATAATATATACTGTAGAAAATTTCATAAAGATCGGTTAAGAGAAAACCAAACTGCGCAATTGGATGGCACAGCTAGCGAAAACATCAAGTATACACACACACATTCATGCGTGTCTGTTTCGCATTCTATCGCATTCTAACAGCATTGTAATTGCGATTTTTTTCTGAAATGCTATTTTAGTTCGATTTTTTCTCAATAATTCTTAATTATTGGTTTGGCTGTTGAGTAGAGGCATAGCAAGTATTGCGGTGTGTCGCGAGTTTGAGCCCTACCTGGGAAACTGTTTTTTTTTTTTTTTTGTTGGTTTGTCTGTTGAGTAGAGTCGTCAGCAAGTAATACGGTCAGTTGCGAGTTCGAACCCTGCCAAGGGAACTTTTTTTTTTTTAATTTATCTTTTTTGTTTCAAACGAGCGCGTAGAGCGAACTGCATTTGGTGTTGGAATAAGAGGGTTCAGGGTATTCCCTAGTCGGGAGCTCCCGACTAGAACCTCTTGTTTTTTTTTGGGCATGAAAAATTATGTTCCGAAATGAAATGTTTTTAACGAACCTTGAATAAGCTGTTTTAATCCGGAAATCATGTCGCACCCAACTTTGCCGTAGCTAAAAGATTAACGCCAGAGTGTGTCCAAGGGGTCACCATTAATCGTAAGATAGGTGACAATGGTAGGATGGGGCATACGGAAACGGTATCCCAACTTGGGGTGGCCATAACACTACTGAGGACGCTTGAGGAAATATTTGTTTTTATTTCTTTCTTCTTCTCTTACCCTTCGTCTGCCCCGTCTCAAGGTTGGTCGCAAGTAACTATTTTTAATAATTAAAAGAACGTGCGAGAAGCATTGTGGTATCCCCTCCTTGACCCACAGCCCACATTGCCAACGAACATCTGCAGGGCTGAAATCTAGGGTTAATGTAACAAAAGCCAGAGTTTAAAAGATATACAAAAAACAAGCCATAAAAGAGAATACATTTATATGATATATAACAACATATTGATTAAATAATGAGAAGACTTCATGAGAGCATTAACCTTGCTGAACGCGTATAATTTGTAGCAGGCTAGCTCGGCAGTTGTATAAGGAGAAAAATTCAACTAAAAGCTGATTTAAACTAAAAGAAAACCAGGTAAATAGTTGAAATGCTCCACATTTTTGATTATCTAAAACTGATTAAGCTTAGCTTCGATCCAGGGTAGCAGCATTTGAATATTCGCATATAGACCGGGAACATTTTCATTGCCACAGTCCACGCCTCCAACAACAATGCCGACCAACTTATAGCGAGTAGGGAGGGTGCTAATGGGACAGATGAGGGGCGCGCCGCCATCACCAAAACAGGCGTCCTTGTCTTTCTCGCCGCCGGCACAGACGAAACTGCTGTGCAGCTCATAATAGGGGCCAAGGCGGGTATTGCGCAGCTGTGCCTGGCACGTGGAATGATTTACCAATGGCATTTCGATCTTCTTCAATATGTGTGGATAGCCTGGATCATGGATATTATGTTTGCCCCAGCCTGTGACGAGACAGCGGCTCGCATCGACGAAGAGCTGCTGGCCCGGCAAGCAGATGGTGTCAATGTGCTCGTTCAGTTTAAAGGGTATACTCAGCTGGAGTAGAGCTATATCATTGAAGCCGGTTTCCGCATTAAAGCTCTCGTGAATGATTTTCGTCTTCACTTCGCGGTCCTCATGAGGCAAAGCTTCAGCCATTGTTCGCATATCCCATTCGCCAGCCCGCACCATGAGATTATAACCCGAGGCTCTGTTGAGGATGTGAGCAACGGTCACAACCACATTTGGAGCCAAGAGGCTGCCACCGCCCAGAGCTACATATGTACATCCGCTTCTGGAGCAATTCTTGCCCAGAATGACCATCATCCACGGGAATTGGCCAAATTGCGATTCATTGTTATCAGCATTTTCTATGGTTATTCGAACGCCCTTCGGATTGCTATATCCACAGCCTCTCGTACATGTATTCCTTCTCCTGAATCCTTCTCTGGGGATTATTATTATCGTGATAAGCATCACATAACGATTGCCTTAGCTACTGCAGCTCTCACCTTATCTGTCAGCGCACAGCAAACTTCAGACCAGTCACAGACCTGAGTGTCTCTTCTTGAGAATACGGCTGCGCGAAAATCGATAAGAGCTCTTCCATCTTTGATTACAGTGTTAATCTCTTCACACAAGTATCGGGGAGTACATTCCTTATTACATCCACATGATTTTGCTTTGGAAACAGGCGCTGGCTTGTCGCCACAATTATTTGCAGCAGTACCCAGAAGAGCATCGGCCAGAAAAAAACATAGGAAAAACCGAAAGGAAACAAATGAATTTCTCATTTTTAAGCAGAGAGCTAACGAAGCGATCCGTTGTATGTGAATTTAAATCCAGCACTGAGCAGAGCTTTAAAAATCAGAAGCATATAATAATATTACTGGCATAAATACATATATATTGACATATATTTTAGGAATATATATATATAATTATATATACTTATATGTGTGGGTATGCGTGTAGCTGATAACAAACGACAGAGCCGTGGCAAAAATGAGTTAATAAAGGGGCGTCAGAATCATCATTTACAACATTCAGTATATGGAAATATCACATAATTTTAATTTTCGTTTTTCATCGTCTTAACTTTTTATGTTTGTAATTTCATATTATTTTAAGATTAAGTAGAGGTTATCCGAATAAATATACATATGGAACATATGTTTATATTGACTTCAATTATCCCTTTAAAATATATTAATTATATTTTGTTAAATACATTTTAATATAAATGTTCATTCAAGAGAACAAATTTATAGATTATATTAAATTTACAATATTTCAACTTAGAACTGGCAATATTTCCAAAACTATACTATTTTTTGTTTTTATATTATTTTTTTTATTAATATAAATAATATTTTTAAGACATTTATATTATTTTTGTAATTATTATGACTTGTTTATTAATAATTTAAATACAAAAGCCTTTTTACAAATAATTTTAATTATGTTATTGTTATTATTATTATAATTATTATTTTTCGAAGTCGCGTGAAATACTTTTTACTATCAATAATTATGTTAATTAACATTTTTTTATGTGTACGATTACTAATTTAATAAGAATAAATTGTGTCACTCACTTTGCATTTTAACTACGTGCATTGCAAAACATGCGTAAAAATAAATCCCACTTATACAACATAATACAAAGAAACAACATATAAACAAGTAAGAGGTTCTAGTCGGGAGCTCCCGACTAGGGGATAACCTAAACCCTCTTCTTCCAACACCAAATGCAAATATACATATATGTATACTATTCTAGAAGCTACATGACACGTTTGGTGAAAAAAACAGGATTTCGATATACGTTTTTATTGATTACTTGAAAACGCAGTAAGTTATCGATTATCGGAAACAAACTCGATCTGCGCAGGCACTAGGAGCACCTACAGCTAAAATTTCAAGTCTCTCCATACGGACGGACGGACGGACGGACAGACAGACGGACATGGCTAGATCGACTCGGCTATTGATGCTGATCAAGAATATATATACTTTATGGGGTCGGAGATGCTTCCTTCTGCCTGCTACATACATTTGCATATTGCACAAATACAATATACCCTTTTTACCCATTTTTAATGGGTTTAGGGTATAACAGTAGGCGCGGCCCCCCCCACCCCCCCCCCCCCCACACCCCCCCCCCCCCCACCCCCCCCAAAAAGGGGGGGGGAAAAAAAAAAAAAAAAAACAATAAATATATATTTTTTATAAAAACAACACACAATTTACCCCCTCTTATTATTACCAAACATAATAAAAAAAAAAAAAATATATATACATTTTTATCAATTACTTGTAAACGGGCAATATATTATCCAAACACACCCACCTCCCGAAGAACGAACCCCCCCACCTAAAAATTCACACCCCCCTCTTATATCTCCCCACCCCACCCCCAAACCCAAAAATATATACTTTTGGGGCGTCCCTCTCCCTTCATACATTTTGATTTTCACAAAAACATAATACCCCTTTTACCCATTTTTAATGGGTTCAGGGTATAAAAATACTAACAAGCTTCTTTCGTGATTAGTCAGTCAGAGGCAGTTGGATCGTTTAAGTCGATGCGCTTGTAATAAAATAATATAAAAGGGAAATTCTGACACACAGATTCGTTGGCGTTTGGTTTAAAATTAATCAGATTATAAAAATGCGCAACAAAATAAAGTTGAGCCTGCTGCTGATCATCTGTTGTGCTGCCACATTAAAACAAATCTCGGCTGCTCCCCAGACAGACGCAGGTAATCCCAGTGATAAATTGAAACCAGACATTCTGTTTCTCAAGTTAACAACATTTTTAACAGCTCAGCAACAGCTTGGTGAGAATGTGACCGCAACCGCAACTTCTGCTGAATCTGGCAGCGTAGATTACGATATTCTTGATGAATTTTTTAACGAACAGTCAAAAGAGACTGATTCCACACGTCCAAAGTTTGATGATTGTGCGACAGCGAAGCCGAATGTGGACAAAGCATTGGCAGAGTCACAGACAGATAAGGAATTCAAGGATGGGAAATTGCCAGCACTCGATTTAACGGCAGAGAAAAATCAGCTGAAGGCAGAAGTAGAAAATATAATTAAACCAACAGAACAGCAAAGAAATCAACTATTCAATGCTATCGATAACACATTTCAAAGCATTATAAATCGATTTTTCAAGCACAATAACACAGAGCAAGCGGTGCACTCTGTTGCCGATCCCAATGCCAAATCCTGTGGCCAGCAAAGTGAATGCGTCGAGCTCTGGATGTGCAGAAATATTACAATCAATAATCATGGGGCCTATAGCATACAGTTTCAATCTGCGCACAATGAGGAACTGTGCAGTTACAATGAAGTCTGCTGTCACATTGCTGATAAGGTAAGTTCGTAGGTAAAAATATTTTTACGGAAAACAACAAACAACGGAAAAAGTGTCACATTGCAGATACTGAGTCGCCCCCAAGCCGTACAGCCGACCAGGATGGCGGATTGCGGACTACGGCATGAGAATGACGTACAGCTGACCGTAGAGAATGCAAGGCATAATGAGGCCAATTTTGGAGAATTTCCCTGGATGGTGGCCATATTGGTGAAGGAGGATCCACTTATTAATCTACATAGGCGGCGGCTCCTTAGTAGCACCCAATGTGGTGCTAACAGCTGCCCATAAGATAGCCAACAGGACGCTGGCCAACCTTATCGTGCGAGCTGGTGAATGGGATCAGCGGACAACACGGGAAATCTATATTCATCAGGATCGCGCTCTTCAGCTATATATCATTCACCCGCATTTTGATGGTGGCTTCAGTAACATTGCATTGCTTCTGCTGCAGGCTCCCTTCGATCCGAGTCCACACATTTCACCCATTTGCCTGCCCAGTTCCAGCGAGCGATTCGACTACTCTCGGTGCATTGTCACCGGCTGGGGTAAGAGCACCCAAAACACCAATGCCTATCAACATATTCTCAAGAAAATAACCGTGCCCGTCCTGCCACGCGCCGAGTGCATTGCCAAGCTGAGTAAAATATCTAATTCAACCTTAATTTTTGATCCGAGCTACATTTGCGCTGGCGGTGAGAATGGTATCGATGCCTGCCTTGGCGATGGTGGTGCCCCGCTGGCCTGCCCCATTCCAGGCAGCCCCAATCGCTACTATCAGGCTGGCATTGTGGCATGGGGAATAGGTTGCGGTTTGGAGAATGTGCCTGCTGGCTATACCAATGTGCCATACCTTATGCCCTGGGTTAGTCGGGAGCTGGACAAGCTGAACATCTATAGAAAATACTATACACCCTAAGCAGATAAGTTCTCATCTGTGCATCATTGGGAATCGATTATATTATATTGTTTTGCTCAGTGCATGGCCTCGAACACATATAACATTAAATATGCAACAAAATCAAAAAAATAAATAAAAATAACAGTATGAATCCAAATAATTGTCTAGATTTCCTGTTGCAGCATTAGCCCAGCTAAAATATTATGCATATAACTTTTAATTTAATGACCTCAATTTTCCCTACACATAAATATGGATTTTTTATAAACAAATTTAAAGACGACCAAATTAAATTAATTAAAATTTTTTTCGCAATAGTTCGAGTGTAAAAATGTACACAAAGATCCTTAGAAATGACTGCGGCCTAAACTGTAAAAATTCAGCTGACTAGCTCTTACGATGTAAGCTGTACGTCAATCAGTTAGCCAATCAATCAGTCAGTTAGTTATTCAGAAGAAACCGTTTTATATGAATATAAAATATAAATTAAATATATAATATATAATTTGTGACAACAAATATATTTATATATATTTTTTGCTTATCTGCGAGCGTTGACTGTATTGTTTATATTTGATTTTCAGAATGCATAAGTGTGTGTAAATATATGTTAAGTACAATTGGAAGCTTGCTTCAGTACAACTTGTTCTGAACAACAGTCAATAACATAGAAAATTTGCGTAATTTTTCAGTGCCTTTTAATTCATGTGGTATGATGATAAATAATATTGTGTATTATAAATTATAAATAATATTCAACTACATGCTGAAGCAGCAACAACTGATCAGTAAGTCATTTAATTTGATGAAAATTGGCGCTTACTTAAAAGCTCTCAATGTTTTTCCAATTTAGAAAGTTATATTTATATAAACATAATATTCGAAATGCTGCTTTCAAGAACTTGGTTATGTTGTTTTTTGTCCTGCATCTGCCTGCTAGAAGCCCAGGAACACGAAAGTGAGGAATTTGACAATATGGTGGACGATCTTGTTTATGGCGTTCCAGATAGTATTAATAGTTCGACGGAAGCGAAAACAGAAGTCACAGCTGAAGTAAATGAAAATGAAAAAATAAAAAAATTGCAATTATATAAAGATGCCATGCAAGAGGAAATCTTCAGTTTAATACAACAATATATCAATATTTCAGTTAGAAATAAGGTCAAAACCAAAATCGATAAAACTTTTGAGGGAATCAAAAGCATTTTTTTGGCTCAAGCGAAAACAATTGGTAAATCACAATCAACTGATAGTCCCTTAGAAATCAAATTTTCAACAACAACAATTGCCCCAACAACACCTTCAACAACAACAACTACAACAACAACTCCAAGTCCAATACGTAAATGTGGTGAAAATATGACAAATCGTTGCGTGAGTCGTTGGAATTGCAAAACTCAATTAAAAGTGGAAGAGAAATATATCATAAATCTACAAAAAGAGAACGAATGTCATTTTCTGGAGACCTGCTGTAGCGATTCAGACTTTGTAAGTTCCAAAATTCTAGGCTTATATTTTAAGCCCCTCAACAAACAAATAAACAAATTTTTAAAATTATTTATAAACCCACTAATAGCTATTGATCATATTGAATCAAAAGTTGAGCGCTTTAATCACAAGTTTAAATGCTCTCTTGCTCTCTCTCTCTCTCTCTCTCTTGTTCACACACACATAAGCACTGATGTGATTCAGATTAAATTTCTTCACAACTGAACGTTGAAAATGAATTTTTAATTAATAATAATAATATTTGCGTTGCGAGTACAAATTTAATAAAAATCAATATACTATTTAATTTAATCATTTTGTGCTATTTTGATTTAATGCACAGATATAAAATGTCGTTAGGTTTAAATAATGTATATATTATTGTATTTTATCTCTCTCTCTCTCTCTCTCTCTCTCTCTCTCTCTCCCACCCTTATTTCTCTCGAAAAAGCGAAATGTAACACTTCCGCGCCAGTCAATAGACAAAGATTCGCGTTGCGGCTTAACTAATCCGAAAGGCGTTTACTTCACCATCGAGGGCAACGTACGGGGTGAAGCGAACTTTGGTGAATATCCCTGGATAGTGGCCATATACACCAATTTTAATGAGTATCGTGTTGGTGGCTCACTAATTGCTCCACGAGTGGTGCTGAGCATCGCCAGCATTTTGAACCAAATCGAAGACTTTACGGTCAGAGCTGGTGACTGGGATAAGGCAACGGAGAAAGAGATACTACCCTACCAGGAGCGCTCGGCAAAGATCTTACCCAATACGAACTTCTCTGTGGAGCCATTCAGTTATAATATCGCTCTGCTCATACTGAATGCCACCTTCAGTCCTATGGTACACATCAGGCCCATCTGTTTGCCCGAAGGCGGAATCTTTGATTACAAGAATTGCATTGTCGCCGGCTGGAATCGATATCCACGTAATGGACGTTCAATTGTGACCAGCATGAAGTTAAGTGTGACCAAATGCGCCGATGGCACACACGAGAGTTTCCTATGCGTGACGGGTAACTCGCGTAATCTCGAATTCTCCGCCGGTTCGGCGCTGGTTTGTCCCAAAGTAAATGAGAGTCCCAATCGTTTCTATCAAATTGGCTCCTGGAGCCATGAAGACAGAACCAATCGCATCAAGTTTACCAATGTTGAGAAATTCTTAGTTTGGATTCATAATGAAGTTGAAAAAGTTAATTAAATTGCTCCAAAATATTTTTATACCCTGAACCCATTAAAAATTGGTAAAAGGGGTATATTGTATTTGTGCAAAATCCAAATGTATGTAACAGGCAGAAGGAAGCATCTCCGACCCCATAAAGTATATATATTCTTGATCAGCATCAATAGCCGAGTCGATCTAGCAATGTCCGTCTGTCTGTCCGTCGGTCCGTCCGTCTGTCCGTCTGTCCGTCTGTCCGTCCGTCCGTCCGTCCATCCGGCCGTCCGTTCGTCCGTATTTATGAACGCAAGGATCTCAGAACCGATAAGAGCTAGAGACTTGAAATAGCTGTAGGTCCTCCAGGTGCCCGCGCAGATGGAGTTTGTTTCCGATAAACGACAACGACAAAACAATAAAAAATGATAAAAATGTATATCGAAATCCTGTTTTTTATGCAATTTTGGTAAATAATAAGAGCTAGAGTTACCAAACTTGACATGTAGCTTCTAGAATAGTATATATATATCGATTATCTTTCATTTTATACCTATCGCCACCTCCCCGCTACTCTCTATCTATTAGCGCGAGCTGCATTTGGTGTTGGAATATGAGGGTTCAGGGTATCCCCTAGTCGGGAGCTCCCGACTAGAACCTCTTACTTGTTTTTAATTTATCTTTTTTAGTTCAAACGAGCGCGTAGCGTGAACTGCATTTGGTGTTGGAATAAGTGGGTTCAGGGTATTCCCTAGTCGGGAGCTCCCGACTAGTACCTCTTACTTGTTAAAATATTATATATGGACATATTACACAAATTATTGAATTTACTTTCTGAACACTTATAGCAATATATTGACAAAGATGTTGTCTGGTTACGCAGCCAAAACAACTGGAGCGACCTCGCAACTGATAAGAGCAGCATCTTAATTTATCTTATAGTGCTCGCTCTGCAAAGCAATTGCCTAAATTTCGCTCTTAGGAATTCATACAAGAGCTGCCGCTCTTCGCTGTAACGATCGTTTATTGCCCTAGCTTTACGTATGCGAAGGCCTCGATGCTGGGCATCGAGTTGGTTTTAGTTAGTTCGCTTCATGCATTTGGTACGCATCGGCCACTTGCATTACTCCAAATTATAACTAATAATTGTCGCTTCGCTAAAATTGGCACGTACTAATTCGGGTTCGCTTGCCTATATATAAACTATTGTTCTTAAATAATAAGCACAGACCAATTCGGGTCTGCCTGCTTCTCGTAACTTTAAGAAATATAAACTAACACAAAATAAATAAAACAAAACATGAAAAACCAAACCCAGATGTAATTCAATGCAAAAAATCTTTATCAAATATGTTATTAAAAGATAACATTCACTAAAAAAAATTCTAAAATTATATACTAAGCTAGCGGGTATAGCCCGTCCTTGCCCGTGGCACGTATGTTATAAAATCAATGATCTCAAAAAACTTTGAAAATGATTTTGAAACTGAGCGGACGGTAAACAAACTACTTTCATAGAAAAGTTCCGCCCTTTTACCTGCAAGTGGAATATATATATAGAGATATTAAATCGATTTCTTTGATCTAGCTTCTTTTCCTCTTGCTTTTAGCGTAGGAATTTAAAACAGAGATAGTTTTCAAATTATACGCACAAGAAGAATATACAATGAACAATATACCAAATAAACGATTGAAGATGTATATATAAGTCGAAAAATTGTCCAAGATAAAAAAACCTAGGCTGAAATTCTTTCCTTTTTTTATAGTTGAGAAAACGGGTAGACTTAATAGATTTGAAATGCTTTACTATTATTTCGTTTTCAGATTTAAAGTTCCGTAATCTCTTGGATGAAATGTGTTTATACAGACGGACACATAGCCTTTATATTTAATATGGTAAAATATGCCTCGTTCTGACTGAAAGGTACACATGAATAAATCCGTAAAGCCCATTTTAAACATTGTCAATGGCCAAAGGACTTAAAATAAGGTTAGTGCAATGATAACAACATACTGTTAGGTTAGCTACAAATTAAGCTGAATATTTGATACCCACATTTAACACTTGTGCATTGATACCCATGGATAATACGATAAATTATTCAAATTGGGTTTTCAATTGCTCGTTGACTTGTTTTTTATGAGCCGAACAAATTTGAAACTACCCTATATATTTTGTAATATTCTTATAATTTTTTTTTGCATTATGTTTGCTCGACATTCTTATTGTTCAAGAGTACAGAAAATATAACTTACCCAACATTTTACACGCATCGCATTAGTTCGTTTCAGAAACTTTAAGGACTTGGCCATAAGCAGTTGGTGCTTCCTATTTGGCTGCCCGTTTTTATCAACAACCGCATGTGGTGAAATTAACGCCACAACCGTAACGCATTACGGATTCCGCCTGCCGCACTGTTTTTCAGCGCCAGTTGAGAACGGCTGGCTGCCACATAAATGTGGCAAGTGTGGCACACTCGCCCGCCCGCTGACGCGACTGAGCCGCCTCGCTGGGCGAGCTCGGGCATTTCAATTTTTATTCCTTTTAACATTGCCGGCAGCCTCAAATGTTTATACATTAGCAACATTTGTCGGCTTCCTTTACGCCCATCGTAGTCGCAGTTGACGGCGTCGCAGGTGTTGATTATATTGAAAATTATTGGTAAAACATTGCAATGCTACGGCGAGGCGATGCCACGCCCATGCACTGCATGTGTGCCATTAAAATTGATTGCATACTTTGCGGCGTGCCAAATGTGCCTCTCGTCTGTGGCATGTGGCTACGTAAGCGAGTTGGACAGTAGTAGAAAGCAACTTGCGATCTGCGCTAGTTCAACCTTTATTTGGATCTAACCAGGCGTTTTTCCAGAGGGTTTCCATTGCTGAAAAGAATTGTTTTAACAGGTATTAATAACATTTATTGAAAGCGAATACTTAACCGACTTATCTTGAAATTCAAAACCAGGATTTGAGCCATGTTTTTCATTATCCAGTTTTTCCAAAAAATATCCGATAATGCCATTTTAAGAGCTAATTAACACTTAACTTAAAACTTCACCAAAAATTGAATTGAATCGCATTTTCTTACAAACGTTTTTCGCGATTTTTCCACACAAATATATATATATATATATATATATAGAATATATACATATATATATACGAGTCCCTTATGTTTTCTTCGACCAACAAAACTAGACATATCTAGTACTGACATTAATTTTTATTGTGGCAACATTTAAGGTCGATTGAGTCGTGCTCCCGTGCTCAGCTATACACGAACACGCACGAGCCGCACTACCCAACGTGGAGTGCATCGTGTCAAGTCGTGCGTGTTCGTGACACGACACGTGCCTAACTTTTACAGTGTCACAAAGAAGCCTAACGGGGAATGCTAATCAAAAACAAAAAATTTCATCAAAATTGGTTATTTGACAATGGCATGTGACTTGATACTGTTCAACTAATTTCGCGGCATCGACAAGAAAACTTTCCAGATTCTCGGGATTCCGGAACACATCGTTGCTTATCGTCAGCAATTGACCATCCCAAATGTTCCATTTGCGCATGCTCGCGATGACATCACCGCAAAAGTCAGACTGTACTTTATTTCTGGCCGCCAAGATTTTCTCCACTCGCTGGCGAAGTTTACCTACAGAGTGGAAGTACGAGCGAGATAGAAAAAGTGGAGAATAAGGGGAAGAGTGAGAGAGACAAAGAGAGGGAGAGAGAGAAAAAGAGGTTAGAGAATTGGACGAATTGCAAACAGAGTTAGGTGCTTGTCGCGTTTGTTACACACAATTTAAAAAGAAGGATTGTGTTTAAATTGTGTATCGAGTCGTGTCCGAGGCACGCTCATCTCTAGTTAGAGTTGTTAGCTACTCACGGTCAGCCATACTCCTTTGCAGCTTATACAAATTGGGATCAACTTGACCCTTTTCATATTCAGCAATTATCTTGTACATGCGACGATCCATGTCCTTGGTTGCAAAGACGGCCTCCTCGCAAGCCGGTTTGCACAGGCTATTGAAATTGGGACCCGAATAGGGCACACTCGTGTGGAATTTGTTTTGAATAAACTGTTCCCGATAATGTCTGGTCAAAGAGGCCTTACGCGCATGATTGTAGACAACGTGAAGGTTGTGAAAGCGATAGGTGATGCTGGTCAGCAGCTTTTCCACCTTGGACAAGCAGCTGTGGATGTTAGGGATGCATGTGAAGGAGCTTGCAACACTCTAGACTCTTCAATATAACTCACTGTGAATTACGCAGCGAGTAGACCCCTGGTATAGAATAGGTGCGCAGTAGATGATGCAGCTTGTAGGCCAGACAGCTGAGCAGCTCCTCGGCGGCACAGTGTTGCATGTGCCGCAGACTGTTCATATCGTGCACCGTCTGGCGTACATGCCAGCCGCGGAAGAGGGACTGGATTTTGGTCGCCGCCTCATTATATCTATCGATCAGTGCCTTCTGCAGCCTTGCCTCGATCACCGACTTGAAATTACGACGCACGCTAAAGCCACGCCACCACCGCTGAATAGTGATGGCCGCCTGCACGCGCCTATCGACCATTTTGCGTGCGGCATGGCCCCGCCAGAAGGTCTGTATGCGCCGTGCGGCCAGAAACTGCTTGTAATCAAGCAGCAGCAGCGAGGTGCTGCGGTGTATATAAACCCGATTTAATATTATTTCTATGTTTTAAACATTTGTTTATTTTTTATTTTAATTTATTATATTTACATATATTTCATATTTAATATCTTTATTTTTGAATGTACATTACAAGTATATTTATATTCTAAACGTGTTATATATTTTTTTAAAATAATATTTAAACATTTTCATATTTTATATTTTTATTTTCATATTTTATATTTTTATTTTAATATATGTGTATTTTATGAATATCACAAATAATATATTTTCATTTACGAACATTTTTATATTATTTTATAATATTTGTTTACTTTATTGCTTTATTTATTATATTAATTGCATTTGTATATTTCATATTTTATATATTTTTTATAATCCCATATTATATTTTTATTTTTAAATAAATTAAATATTAAATGTTATGATGTATTTCATATTTTTTTTTATACCCTGAACCCATTAAAAATGGGTAAAAGGGGTATTATGTTTTTGTGCAAAATCCAAATGTATGTAACAGGCAGAGGGAAGCATCTCCGACCCCATATAGTATATATATTCTTGATCAGCATTAATAGCCGAGTCGATCTAGCCATGTCCGTCTGTCTGTCCGTCCGTCCGTCCGTCCGTTCGTCCGTATGTATGAACGCAAGGATCTCAGAACCTATAAGAGCTAGAGACTAATTGTGATTTACATATAGCATTAAAAAACAAGTAAGAGGTTCTAGTCGGGAGCTCCCGACTAGGGGATACCCTGAACCCTCATATTCCAACACCAAATGCAGCGCGCGCTTATAGATAGAGAGTAGCGGGGAGGTGGCGATAGGTATAAATTGAAAGATAATCGATATATATATACTTTTCTAGAAGCTACATGTCAAGTTTGGTGACTCTAGCTCTTATTATTTACCAAAATTGCTTAAAAAACAGGATTTCGATATACATTTTTATCGATTACTTGGAAACGGGGCAAGTTATCGATTATCGGAAACAAACTCGATCTGCGTAGGAACTAGGCGCACCTACATAAAAATTTCTCTAGCTCTTATAGGTTCTGAGATCCTTGCGTTCATACATACGGACGGACGGACAGACAGACGGACATGGCTAGATCGACTCGGCTATTAATGCTGATCAAGAATATATATACTTTATGGGGTCGGAGATGCTTCCTTCTGCCTGTTACATACATTTGCATTTTGCACAAAAACATAATACCCCTTTTACCCATTTTTAATGGGTTCAGGGTATAATAAGAGCTAGAGGCCCCAAACTTGACATGTTGCTTCTAGAAAAATATATATATATCAAGTATCTTTCATTTTATACCTATCGCCACCTCCCCGCTACTCTCTATCTATTAGCGCGAGCTGCATTTGGTGTTGGAATATGAGGGTTCAGGGTATCCCCTAGTCGGGAGCTCCCGACTAGAACTTCTTACTTGTTATTGTAATATCTGTTTGTTTTATTATTTTGGTATTCTATATATATCTTTGGATTTTACATTATTTAGTTTAGTATTTAATTATTTGATTTTTACTACGCACCGCGAGAAACTTTGATGAACCGTGTCGCTGGGAGTCGAGACAATGTGTTCCTCGCCGTCTGAACTTTTGTTGATGAACTGTTATCGCTTTTGTTATCGATATGTTGTAAGGCACTTACTCAATAGCGTAATCTAAAACCGATGATGTCAAAACATTGGCAAAGTTAAAATTTATCATTTTCTCAACGTTTTTCTTTGTTTTTTATTGGTCCTTTTTGGAATTGTTTTTTTTTTTTGTATTTGTTTGTGTTACTGTGTGTGGACTGGTGAACATATTTTCAATGAAGCATTTATTAAGTTGAAACTTAAATGCCTAGCCTTCTGATGCGTAGATATTATTAATATTATGTTTAGTCACACTGTTTGTGCTTTTATGGTAAATTTTTTATTAAAGATGAGCGCAAGGCTAAAAAGCCAATTTGAACGGAACCAATGCTAATCAAAGCTCCAATATAATTTAAATGTAAGGAAAACTACCGAATTCGAAGCATATTAAAAAAAAAATTCATATGTTTACAAAGCAAGTATAAGACATAAGCATATTTCTTGACCTTGGGGGCAGTATTAATATTATAAACAAGTAAGAGGTTCTAGTCGGGAGCTCCCGACTAGGGGATACCCTGAACCCTCATATTCCAACACCAAATGCAGCGCGCGCTTATAGATAGAGAGTAGCGGGGAGGTGGCGATAGGTATAAATTGAAAGATAATCGATATATATATACTTTTCTAGAAGCTACATGTCAAGTTTGGTGACTCTAGCTCTTATTATTTACCAAAATTGCTTAAAAAACAGGATTTCGATATACATTTTGATCGATTACTTGGAAACGGGGCAAGTTATCGATTATCGGAAACAAACTCGATCTGCGTAGGAACTAGGCGCACCTACATAAAAATTTCTCTAGCTCTTATAGGTTCTGAGATCCTTGCGTTCATACATACGGACGGACGGACGGACGGACATGGCTAGATCGACTCGGCTATTAATGCTGATCAAGAATATATATACTTTATGGGGTCGGAGATGCTTCCTTCTGCCTGTTACATACATTTGCACTTTGCACAAATACAATATACCCATTTTACCCATTTTCAATGGGTTCAGGGTATAAAAATATAAATGTTATTCATTTTAAATTTAAATTTTGTTTCATTTTATATTGTTTGTCATGTATGAAATAGCTGATATGCCTTAAAACTCTCGCTGTTAAAGCGATCGCAACTGATCGTTGCACTGTTGGTTGCAGTTGAAACGCTGTTATTTAATCTTTTATCTAAACTTAACAGAGTTACAGAATGTTATTCTGATAAGCAATTTTAACAACGTTTTGCCAGGCTGCTCAACGTGCATAATTGGAAAATAATCATAGCAAATTTTCGATCAGTGTATAGGGGCTGTTCTGTTCCAATATCCTGCCTTATCCTGCATATTGTTGTGCTCCTTCGGTACATTGACAATAATTTCAAAATTGATGATGTGCACATAATAAAGTGTCAAATATCAACACACATCAGAGCATTGCGAGACGTGCAGCAGCATCATCATCATCATCATCATCATCACCAGCAGCAGCATCAGCATCAGCGAAATGGACTGGTGCTGGGGTTGGGTGAGGGTTGGCCAGAGGTTGCGGGCAAATTTAACAATGTGCGGGGTGCGGGGTAATGGCTATGAAGACAGCTTCAACTGCGACAACCAGCAGGAATAAATAAACCAAACGTGCGATGTACCCAAAGAAAAATAAAATAACACTCTTAGTGAGAGAGCTCAGCTAGGAATACCCTATAAAAAATGATTCTTAAAATATCCGTACTATAACATTAAAGTTGCAAATTTCTAGTGGAATGAGGGTGACGAATCGATAAAATGAAATATTCATAATGTGTGCACCCAAACTCCCATTTTAGTGTGCCCAGCTCTAATATAACATGATATTCGCACTTCAACTCGATATTTATCGATGTTGCAGAAATCAGAAACAACTATTATACCCATATATACAGAGTTTAAGAAGTAGCATTGGTGAAAACAAAAAAGTTCCAGACTAGGAGATACCCAAGAAAAAAAAAATCTTAAAGTTATTGAGAAAATTAAATATTCTGTGTGTGCTATGCGAAAACCGAAACTGCCAATATAGTGTACCAAGCTATTTGCTTATCAAAATACGTTACAAATGTATATTTATCGATTTTGGAGAAATTAACCTAATTCGCTCTGACGGCATACAGAATTATTATACCCATGATTCTTTCTCCATTTTCAATTGGTACAGGGTATAAGAAGTAGCATTGCTGAAAGCAAAAAAACCAATGAGAAAAAAAACAGCGAAAAGAAAATTGACAAAATTGATTGAGCGCACGAAACAGCACACGTTGGCAGCAAGGTGGGCGGGGCGTGGCCAGGGGCCAGGGAGGCTGGATGTCAACATTGAAAAGTTAACGCTTGTCATACGGCCAAGCACCTTGAGTAACTGCTGGCGTCCCCTCTGTTGGCGTGCATTTTGATCAGACAATTTTTCACCTTTAAACAATTTGGCCCTCAAGTTGCCTGTCGTTAGAATTATTTCTATTTTTTTATTGTTTTCCTTCCACCCATTTGACATGCCATTTAATCTATTTTTGACAAAGCTGTTTGCATACTTTTAGCCAGCAAGGTTGTGTGCGGAACTGTGGCTGGCTTAACTGCAAATATGTTGCACAGAATATCCATAAGCTAATCTTCAAAATGTGAATAAGTAAGGAGTCAATAGATATACTTACAGTATGTATAAATCGGAATAAATAAATAGCCTTTAGGCAAAAGTCGAACTTTGCTAGGCATTTTATTTGGTTTACATAGCATCAACTACTAAAATTGGGATTCAAGTAAATATTATTTATTTATATATATTTATTGGTTTTATTATTGTTCTTTTGCAATAAGAAAATTGGCTTAAAAAATATCTTTAATTCCAGTTAGAAAATAAATTAAAATCTAGACTCAGACCAATATTTTTAAAGCCTGCAAACCCCACACTCGTAAATTGGTTATTGAGGTTCTTGGAGAAATTTTTGAAATCAAGAAAGAATATTTCTTTCACTTACCAACTTCTTGATTGGCAAAGGTTACAGGTTACAGATTCAGGTGTAAGAAGGTGGCTTTGAATTCATTTCCAAAGCTCCACATCAAATATTAATGTGTACATGTTTCACGAATTTCGGCGAATGAAGCGCACAGGCGGAAAATGGGTGGAAAACTGATTTAAAATTTAAAGCCGAATGGAACCAATAAGTCTCTACCTGGTAGAAAACGCTACCCGGCGTTGCATAGTCGGCTACGCCTGGAGTATGCGTTATAAATAAGAGTTGGCAACATGTGCATTTGACTGATTGCTAATTAACGCTCATTTATTTTTGCCTTTGTTTGCCAGAAGCTTTGTTCCTGCAATCGTTTGCTGTTCGAGCATCCGCATCAGTCGCACCTGTCTTTCGGGCTGGAAAGGCGCATTTTTCTTCTGAGGAATTTTCCCTTTGTTTTGCGCTGGCATTTAATTTATTTTTGGCCCTGGCCAAGAAAACAGCCGAGCCCAACGACATCGCACATGAGTAATTTTTGAGCCGAAATTTTGGCCTCGACGCGCCAAATCCTGGCATCCTACCTATAAATACTTGACATGGCTACAATAGCTGCCGTCTCTGCACGTGGCAACCAAACAACAACAGAGCGGTAAGCACACACTGAGCGAAGAGTATGCTCACACCAAGTAGAAATACTGTCATA
This sequence comes from Drosophila ezoana, assembly GCA_035045725.1. NCBI lineage: Eukaryota > Metazoa > Arthropoda > Insecta > Diptera > Drosophilidae > Drosophila > Drosophila ezoana. The sequence goes on along the minus strand of JAWNOU010000005.1, from coordinate 2,101,032 downwards.
ATCTACTTTCTTTAGCCCAAAAATTCATAAACACAAGACTCAAAGACTGAACAAAACGATAAAAATATAAAAACTTATGCGTAGTTCTTCAACTTATTTCAAGTCAAGTTATAAGTATTTTGTACTTCAATCAAGTATTTTTTCATCCAAAAGATTGTTTAAGCGTAAAAAAATTTGTAAGCACAAAACTCAATTGCAAAACAAATCGAAAATAAAACTACAATTTTTTGACCTATTATTTCATGAAAGCAATGTCTTGTTTTAAGTAGTTCATAAAGTTATAGTTTGATGATTTTGAAGACAACTGAACTGGAAAGCACAAAATTCAAATGCAAAAGCAAACAAAGTAAATAAAACTTGTACGATTATTTTGAGCACTTAAATTCTAAATACAAATATTTTTTACTGAAAGTATGTATACACACTTTCTTAACATTTTTTACTTTGTACGCCTTTTTCGTGCGATACATTTTCTTTATAAGTATTTTGTACATAATTCAGTAAATTTCGAAATCAAGTATGAATTTTAGATTGTTGAAAAATGTTCTATAACATTACTTACTTCAAAAGTATATCGTAATTTCGTAACTGGTTTTTCTCTGAGTGGTCTACCCTCTATTCTGGTTGCCCTGCCTAGAATACGTGCAGGCGCATTGCCCGCATGCCTCGAGCTCTTGAGCTTTCGAGCAAATGACATTTAGCATGTGGCTCTTTTTGGGCCAAAGGAGAACTCCCCGTTGCCAATCTACGTGACTACTGCGTGGGTCGTCTTACCAAATTAGATTTACCCCTCTTCACCCCAACCTCCTCCTACTGGCAAGCCGAAGCCAGGCCCATGCCTACACCCAACCATAATTAATATGCACGATATGTGGCGTTAAGTTGTGTGAAAATTACTTGTGCGTTGACGTGACGCGGCGCAGCTCATGGAAAAACCAGCGCAAGCCATTTGCCAGACCAGCTCGCAGCCCATCTCCTCTTCTTGTCGCTGGATAATTGTTATTCGATTACGAATTTTATCTAAGTATTCAGTAATTAGTTGTTGATCATCAGAGCAGGCGTTCAAGTTAGACAAATTAATCAGTATGATATATGAATATTAAGCTTCGGATAATAAATAATTGAGCTATTAAAATCAATTGTTTAATCAAGCAAAGCTCGGCTGTTCTATTTGTTAGTCAACAGATATATAAAATTCTGAGAAAAGTTTAAATAGTTCCTAAATAGTTCCTTGAAAAATGTAAATCGGGAAGCCCAAAACAAATTCTATTTAAATTAAAATAAATTCTAAAGTTATCGTTTTCTGTTCCCTCCTCTCGCAACCTTTATAAGGGTTCTTAGCCCCCACGATATTTCTCAGCACTCCAGCTAGTAGACCGTCGTATCTCTCACCAAGTACAGGGTATACAAGAAATGATAAGATCATTGACCTAGTTATATAGATCTACAATTGAATTATTACACATGCGAACAGCTCATTTGCGCCACGCGAAGAATTCAGTTTATATGAAAAGTGACAAACGGCGCACACTTCATATAAATATTTATGCCACAAAGGCATTGAGTACAGAACGCACCTAACAAAATCCAGGCAAGAGAACGAAAATCGGGAATAACCGATTTGTAGATGCTCTGTTCAAAGATTTGAAGCAAAAAAAAAATCCTTAAATGCACATAAGAATACAAACAAAGGCTGAAAGGCAACAAGAAATTCCTGGGAAACTACTTTTCCTCAAAAGCTTGTTATTTTAAATAAAGCCAGTTTTGACAGTAAATAAAGTTCGATTCAGGTTGTTTTTTGGTCAACTGGCTTGGTTTAAGTTTTGATTCGGTTTATTAAAATAGTTAGTTGGAATAACAACTTTGAACCAGTTTCGGCTCAAAATTGCGTTTTAAATGGCTCTTGTTTTAATTACTTAATTAAATTACTTAATTCTTATATCATTTTTCTCAGCGCCTTTAAAGGTTTTTAAAATATTGGAATTAAGCGAACATATTATTAAATTAATTCAATATTAATTTTTGTATCTATAAATCGATTGTCGTATAATTCTTAGTCTGTGCATTAGTCAAAGGTCAGAGAAATATATTTAAAAATCTTAGGTACTTTGTTATTCTTATTCCATGTTTTACAAATTTAAAAACGGCTTAAAATTTTGAGCATCTAACCTAAACCTGTGCTTCACATCTAATATTAATCTTGTGTTTAAAATTCGATTTGAATAAAATTTTTAACGCTATAAAAACACATTAATGTGCGTGCATACAAAACAATTGTTGGAGCTGTACATTTATAAAGTACTAGCCTAACAAATAAACTGATTTGCTATATATCGACACTCATTATGCCCACTTTTGGGTATTTTGAATAGATACAGGGCATATACTTGTGAGAAACAAAGAATTTCAATGTTCACCAACTGGAGGAAAGAACTTTTTGTCTATTTGTTTATTTGATTGAAAACAGTTTCCAATTTATAAATAGCAATTGGAAATTGTACAAAATCGGCGTGTAAATTCAGTGCGCATTAGTGTATAGAACGAAGCGGTTCGTCTGTGATTGGGATAGCCAAAGGTTAAATTTTTTTCTTGTGGGCGTGGCAATGCAACTACTGCAACTACTGCAACTGCTGTTGCTGCTGCAATCTTTTGGCTGGCTGCAAGGTACTTGAGCACTTTGAGGCACTGTTTGCTGAGGCACTGTTAATATAAGTCTCTTTAACCACAGCGCGTCGTGGTCTCGGCGTCAGCGAACAGGACTGGGGCTATGTGGAGGTGCGCAAGGGCGCCCACCTATTCTACTGGCTGCACTATACGACGGCTGATGTAAGCGCATATACGGCCCGGCCGCTGGTCATTTGGCTGCAGGGCGGGCCCGGCGTCGCCTCCACAGGCTGCGGCTGCTTCGAGCAGCTGGGGCCCATCGATATTGAGGGTAAGCCGCGGCCCAGCAACTGGGTGCAGCATATGAATGTCCTGTTCATAGACAGTCCCGTGGGTACCGGCTTTAGCTATGTGGAGCCGCCGCACGGTCGCTATGCGGAGCATAACAATCAAATAGCACGCGATCTGGTCACACTTATGCACACATTCTTGCGCCGTCATGCGGAATTTCAGCGCGTGCCACTGCACATCTTTTCGGAGAGCTATGGCGGCAAAATGGCGCCAGAATTTGCACTCGAGCTGCAGCTGGCCAAGCAGCGCGGCGATTTGGAGTGCCAGCTGCAATCGGTGGTCGTGGGCAATCCATGGACCTCGCCGCTGGACAGCACCTTATCCTATGCACCCTATTTGCTGCAGCTGGGCATTGTGGATCACGATGGCTATCGGAATATATCCAGGGTGGCCGCCGAGATAGCGCAGCTTGTGTATGCGAGCAAGTGGTTGCAGGCCATGGATCAGGGCATTCAAGAGGTCATCGAGACGCACACCGGCGGCGTCTTTCTCTACAATACGCAGCGGCGCGTTCATGTAAATGATGTCTATCGCTATGGCGAGGATCCCAAGTTGCGTGAATTTATGGTCAATAATGTGACACAGGCGCTGAATCTGACCCACATGTCCGAGTGGATGGTACAGAATGCGACTGTCTTTATCAAGCTGGGCCGTGACATCTTTAAGCCAGCGGTGCACATAGGTAATGCCGAAGATTCAATACCCTTAAGGACATGTAACCGGTAAAGAGTACTCCAGCCAGCACAGAACAGTGAAGCTCTTAATTGTGGAGTTAGTCTGAAACTGTTGCCAAAGAAAAAGCTTTTCATATAAAAACTTTATTTTATACCGATTGTTCCTCTGCAAGCTGTATGATGTCAAGATATAGATAGGTAGATATAAAACAAAAAGTTGTTTAAGCAAGCTCTAATATTTGACTGATTATTCTTATGACAGATATATGATATAGTGAACGATTCTAACAAATGCACAGTCTGTAACAGAAAAACGGACCTGAGACAGATTTCATTGAGATAGCTTTTAAGCTGAGAGTTAAGTTTGCAAGTAAACGGACAAGCAGAGGCTTTACTGAACATATTGATACCTATTGATCAACAATATATATATACATATATATATTTGGGACTGTAAAAGTCTAAGAATACCCTTAAATAAGCAGCTGCTTCTTGAACTAATCTCAAATGCCTTACAGTTACCCGCCTGCTGAATGAGACGCCGCTGCGCGTGGGCGTCTACTCGGGCATGCTGGATCTGCTGTGTGCCACGCCCGGCACCGTCAACTGGATCAATCGGATGCAGTGGAGGCGCAAGGATCAATATGTGGGTGCATCCCGTCGGCCTGTGCGGATCAATGGCATGCTGGAGGGCTATGAGAAGCAGGGCGGCGGCTTTAGCATGTTCTGGGTGTATCGAGCGGGGCATCTGGTCCAGGAGGATAATCCGGCGGCCATGTCGCATATTCTGCGTGAATTTACCGGCTTTGGATAATGTTCTGCATCTGTGTGCGTCTGTGTGTTTCTTGGCAATAAAGTTTAAGCTACACTCAGAGAAAAAAAAGCTGTTACAAGGTCTAGTGTATATATTGTTCTTTAAATTTCAGATAAATTTCTTAAGGGAAAATTCTTAAATTCAGCTTAGCCTGACTTTAACATTGTGCGTAATATACCAAAAGGTAAGACAAAGAGAGTGATTTGAGTGTAAAATAAGCGTAAAATGTTCTTAGTGAAAGCACAAGATTTCCTAGTGTGAGTTTTGTGTTTGAAGTCTTGAAATGTTTGGACTTAAAAAAATGTTCTTGAAGAAAGAATTTCGATTTCAGGTAAAGAAATTCCACTCTAGGCTGACAATATTTGTACATTATTTAAATATAAAATTCTAGGTTTTATCTTTGTGTGCGAAGTCAGTTCTTAAATGATTTTATTCTGGCTGGCAACCTGGCTCAAAGCGAAGTCTCCAGCAGCTAGCGTCTAGACCAAAATGTAACAAACAATCTTTTAACAATTTACTCGAAATTAACTCAAATTCATGTTCTGTGCTTATGCTGGCTGCTTACAATGCGGTCTACCTCAGAGGCCACAGACAGACAGACGTTGGGGTAAAACCCCTGACGACTTCCTTTCCGCAACCAATGCCTATTGCTGTAACGTTTTACAGGTGCACCGCATCAATTTATTTTCCACACAAAAGCCTATTAAAACTCGCACACACACACAGACACACACTGGGGCCCTTTTGATGGGTTGGCAGTGGGAGGCAGCTCAGGGGGCTAACTAAATGTTTGCCAAATGGAAACACTTAACCTTTTTTCAGCTTCTTCTTTTGCTTTTACCATATTTTTTCTGCTGTGAGAAAAATGAGCAAAAGTTGTGGTTGAGTGGGAAAGCTTCTGCTGCGTTGTGTCTCGAACCGCAGCAAAACAAATTAATTAAAAACTTAAAAGTTTTTCTGCAGCAGTGCAAGAGATGAGTTCGAATCGGTTGGAGAAATTAATGGAGTGCAAAGAGGTAGAGAAAGAGAAATTCGTGAATTCTTATTGTTTGTCAATTTGGGTTCGTCAAAAATTAAAGTGACAATTGTTGAAACACACTGAAAAAGAACTTCTTAAATAACTTTCAAATGTTTTATTTAATCAATTTATTATGTTTGGATATAGTTGTTAGAGAATGAAAATTTTCATAACTATGGGAAAACTAACCCATTCTCAGCACAAAGAATTCGCAATATTTGTATAAAGGTCCACATAAAGGTATGGGACATCTGTTTATTTTCTGTTATTTTTAAAAAAGGTTCAGGTTATTAAGCCTTCGGCACGCTTTTTTCTTTTAAAATTTCAGTCTATAGGTCACAATTTCTTTAAGCAGAATTAAACAATAGCTTTATCATATTTATTATTAAATATAACATTTATTTATAAAATATAACCTTGGGGACGCCCAACTAGTCAGCAGAAGGAAAGCTTTTAAGCTGTAGGTTACTCAATGATGATTGTTAAAGTTAAATTCCTGCATCCCAGCTGGAAAGTGTAGACATTTCTCAGAACTGTCTCCAAGCCAACGCAATAGCAATTTTGCTTTTTTTGTAACCCTTGTTACAATGAATGTGTTTTCTTATTTTGTTCATATTTTTTTGAAAAGCAATTAACAAATGTTTTTCAAGCAAGTCGAAATCAAGAAGCCAAGCTGACTTCTCTGGTTTCTCACTCCCCTCCCCTACCCCTTCAACACACCACCACCACAAGTTTTCGTCGACTCGCATTTGAATGTTTTTGACAACGCGAAGGAGTTGCCAGTGCAGTTTTAATGAGGGCGCCACCTGGCGGCGGCAACGTTGACGCCTGTTGACAGTGGCTGCTGCCAAGCAACCGCAACCCCGCAAGGGAGGGGCAGGAAAATCAATTTGCACGCACACACACACACGCACGCACACACACAGCTGACGCTGGCACCGTTGGACAAAACCGAAATTGCCAGTTGAATGCGTTTTCGATTGTCCATTAGCAGCATCCAACTGCAGCTCCAGATTCAGCTGCTGCTCTAGCTCCTGCTGCTGCTCTAGCTACAGCTGCAGCTTCTGAGTATCATGGCATCATCTCATCCCCATTTTTTGCTGCTGCCTCGTGCCAAAAGTCATTTTCGAGCAATTGGCTGGGTTCGCTGACTGACCAAAGCAAAGCCATGAGATAAAGCGTCAGAGAGGAAGGGAACCTGGGCGAGTGTGTGTGTGGGATGTAGCTGGTGGGCGGGGGGCTGTGTGCATTCACATGCACAATAAATTTGCAACAGTGCAATGGGCAGCGACCACGCCTCGCCTGCAGATGCTTAGCAAGACGAGGCCCATACGCCCTCGCACACACACAATCACACACACACACTCACCCACACACTTCTGATTCACATTCAGATCGGCAGCAATGCAGTCGAGTGCGAAATTGCAAACAGCAACAACAAAGCGACGCGTTGAAAAGTATGCAATGACACAGCGACAACCCCCACACAGACATTATATACACAAAGGGTCACTTGAATAGGACAAGTTGGAAATAAAATTTGAGAAAATGACAGTTTGTGATAGCCAAAAATCAAAATACAAATCTTGGCTCTATACACTTTGGCAATATAAATATTAGCCTAGTCTATTCTCGTTTTATATAAGTTTCGAATGAACAGATAAATTTGTCTGATATATCTCACACACTGAGTTTCAATAATAATATGAGGAAGATATATTTATATTTTTATTTTTAAATATATACGAATATACTGTTATTATTATTATAGTTATTAATACTATTATCAATTTTATTATTATTATTATTCTTAACAGAATTTTTATCATTATTTTTATAATTAACTCCTTTTTTAGATAATTATTCACACAAATAATACTATTTTAAAATTCATAGCTTTTTATCTAATGAGAAATTCTTTGGTACCTACCAAATCTGTAGGATTCTATAATTTATAACCATTTTAAAGTAATAAATTAATTCTATTTTAAGCTAAAATAAACCTATAGTTCCAACTATATTAATGTATATTCCGCTCAAACGAAAATATTCTTTAAATCATTCCCTAACCGTTCTTATGCAACTGATGCGCACTGTAACAACAAGCAGGTTTTAAGTGGGGTGCTGCCAAATGGTTTTTAGTCGGTTTTTGCAGTGCTGCCAACCCATTTGACGCTGTTTTTTGTGTCATTCAATGTCTACCTCGTACCTCGTCCCTCTTTGGACCATTTTGTCGCACTGTTTGGCCCGTTATGCGCCCCGACTTGTTGTTTTTGCCACCTAAATTACAAGTTTTTCATTTGTGGCTTTTTCAGTTGACGCCATAATATTTTACACTTTGCCGGGGACGACCTGGCAATCCGCAAAAACCACTGAAAAAACTTAAAATTGCTTAACAATAGTAATTTGCAAATGATGAGCAAATGGCTTTAAATGTTTTAACAAGCCGCACGCGACGCAAATTGTTTTACTAAGGCGTTAGGAATTAAGCGAAGGAAATTGTGAAATTATATACAAAATCACGTAACTTGTTTGGTGCATATCTTCTTTAACCTAGTTCTCTGTGTCATTATACTAAGTACATTCTCTGAAAATAACTTAATAAGCCCTTTATTTTATTTATTACTTAGTAACTTTACTTCTACAGAAACTCTCTTTTCCCGGGGTTGCCTTGTAAAAGCTTATTTTCTTAAATTATATTTTAAGTATTATTTAAATCAAGAAAACTCGCTGCTGATTGCGAGTACTTCTAGAAGTATCTCGGCCTTTTTTTAAACTTTTTCTACGTTATTCTGAGCTCATTCTTCTGATTAGTATCATTCCATTTGCTTTTATTCTCTTATATAATCAAAATGTATTTCCCATTTATAGTCCACTTCTTTTGCAGAAAATTTCTTATATTTCTCGATTTCCTTTTTTTAACCTAAACTTAGGCTTACATCAATTTATTATTTATATATTTCAAAACCCTTTGCTAGTCTTTCATTTTAATAGAAGTTCCTCTGTTTCCAAACATACTTACCTCAATACAAAGTACACACATCCCATGATTTAAATAAAATACATTTAATTTGGCTGTCATTTTATTCACAGATTCAACTAAAAGTAAACTCACAATTTCTTAACAATGGCTAAATACTTAGTTAGGTTTTACAGTTTTATAAACAAGCAGTATTTTTTAAATACTCACAAATATATGCCAACAAAAAGACGCCTAGAAACAACAACGATTAACGCAGAAAAAAACAAATGGAAAATTACAGATAATATATTCAGAAATTTATTTTTTTACATTTTTAGATCTTTTTTTTTTTGCATGTCTAATGAATTATGTACATTTGACTTAGGTTTAGGTGAGACAGTGAAATATTGAATTTATACAGCATATGTTTGTTATTTTTATTTATCCTTTTACTTTCTTCTTTTTTATTTTGGTATATGTACTATGTTTACTATGTATATATATATTTGCTTTATGGGATTTGAGGGCGCGAGGAGGGGGCAGCTCTCTGTCTATGACGCACAACAAACATCCGCTAAATGTTTAAGTTCGTGACAAATGTTACTATTCGATTTACTATAGTGAAAGCTCATTGGAGCGAACAACCATGGGTCAGTTTCTTCTTTGAGATGTGAGAAAATTTTTCAAAGTAATAGGAAAATCGCAGAAAAACTTACAGTAAAATAATAAATTCATCTTTATCCATATATTTTTCTTTCGAAATTCTTTGCACATGTTAATTTTATTGTAATGATAAATAAAAATTGATGAACAACTGTCGAATTTGGTTTTGATTAAAATGTTCAACTTTTTCGAGATTTATTTCTGCTGTATTATTTTTAGACCAAATATCCGCTTATTTTTATAGTTAACAGGTAAGAGGTTCCAGTCGGGAGCTCCCGACTTGGGGATACCCTGAACCCTCTTCTTCCAACACCAAATGCAAATATATATACTATTCCAGAAGCTACATGTCACGTTTGGTGACTCTAGCTCTTATTATTTACCAAAATTGCTTAATAAACAGGATTTCGATATATATATATATCGATTACTTGGAAACGGGGCAAGTTATCGTTTATCGGAAACAAACTCGATCTGCGCGGCACTTGCACTTGCACACTTTTGTATTTGTGCAAAATGTAAATGGCAGAAGGAAGCATCTTCGACCCCATAAAGTACATATATTCTTGATCAGCATCAGATAGCCGAGTCGGATCTAGACATGTCCGTCTGTCTATCCGTCCAGTCCGTCCGTCCGGCCTATTGTATGAAGATCAAGAGCTAGAGACTTGAAATTTATGAGGTCGAAGGTGCTTCTAGCTGCCTGCTGCAGATCGAGTTTGCATTCCGCACAAATACGATATACCCTTTTGCGCCATTTCCAAGTAATCGATCAAAATGTATATCGAAATCCTGTTGTTTTAAGTAATTTTTGCAAAGAATAAGAGCTAGAATTACCAAACTTGACATGCAAGCTTCTAGCATAGTATATATATATCGATTATCTTTCATTTTATACCTATCGCCACCTCCCCGCTACTCTCTATCTATTAGCGCGAGCTGCATTTGGTGTTGAAATATGAGGGTTCAGGGTATCCCCTAGTCGGGAGCTCCCGACTAGAACCTCTTACTAGTTTTTTTGTAGTTTTCGCTAAAATTGGCTGTCCTTGGCGGTTATCCAATCTCATTCCTTGAGCGAATAAAAAGTCTTACAATTAAATTGTAAGAATCCAGAACATAAAAATTAGGTGAAAGCATGAAAACAACAGTTTCAACAGATCTTTTAGCATTACAATTTACCGAAAACATAGCTGATCTTTAAAGGGAGCATTCACTGTATACTATATGATTTCTATAAATGTTGTGAGAGCTCCATGTATATATCTATTTATGTATATGACTTTTGCCTAGTTTGCCTTTGCTAGCATTTTGAAGTCTCCATTTCTCCGGCGTCTGCTGATCCTCGGCCCAGCTTATCACCGTAGCTCCTTGCCCAGCGTGGTTAGCTGCGACTGTGAGCTGCTGCAGCTGCTCGGGTCTCGGCTGCTCCTGTGCCTCCGGCTCAGCTGAGCGGCAGTCCAGGCCAAGTGCAATAGACCCATTAACAGGAACCCAGTTAGTTGCTGTTGCCAATCGAGTGCGCAACGTCTGGAGGCAGCATCTGTGCGTGTGTGTGGCACGGCAGAAAGAAAGTAGAGAGCGAAACATATTGAAAGCGGCTTAAGTCTGTGTTACGTTGAATTCAAGTGTGTGTCCATGTTTAGATGTGTATGGGTGTATGGTGTGGGTTGTGTCTGTGGCACCCGCTGGTGAAATTAATCTTTGAATTAATTGCTTGTAGCTTAGCGCAGAGCATTAATAAATCGTGGCGCAGCACAAAGCAAACAACAACAATGGCTAATAAGGTGAGCTGCTGCCTCCTGCTTTCACTCTCCAGCGTCCTGCGTCCTTTTTCCACTAACTTTGATTTAATGCTCTACCGTTTATCATTCTAATGGCGTGCGTGTAATGTATCCCAATCCCCAGCGGTCTCCTTCGCATTTGTTTTAGTTGCAAAACAATCAGGCTAAGATTTGTATACCTACTCCAGGCTGTGTGTGTGTGTGTATGTGTTGTGTGTGTTTGTGCGTGTATGTGCGGTGTGTGGGTTGACCAATGTTTATCTGTAGCCTAGGCTTTGGGCTAATTTTTAAACAAACGTTCAGCACTTTTGCAATGTTGCGCCCAACTAATGTGCGGTTCTTAATCAAATGAGTTATTGATTACGCACATTGGCAAAAAGGGAAAAGGCCAAACGATCCTTTAAGCGTTGAAATCCTTTGGAAATTGTTTAACGCAAAAGCATACAACTGCTGAGGTTTGGACTTGAACTCTTTTATCATTCGAAAAGTGTGAAATTGTTTAAAATTGATGACGCAAATCACAACATATCGCAAGCATTAAAAACGAATTGTGTTATACACTTTTCCCTTATTTTCCTTACGTGCGTATGAATTTTCATATAGGATAATATCAGTTAAATTTGTACGTGCATTTTTCTATTTAGTTCACCCACGTTTTTGGAACCCATAAGCAAATCTTTTCGAATCAAATAATAATAATGATAATGATAATGATAATGAATATAATATATATATATATTATCTATATATATATACTAATACATTATATCTGTATATATATTTTATCCCTCCAAGCATCAGACAAAATTCACAGAAGTTGTTTTAGAATAAAATTTGTTTGGTGAAGCATGCCATTGTGTATGAGTGTGTGTGCCTGATTATTTTTGTATGGATTTATGTTCTGTTCTATCTATTAATATATATAAGTCAGATGTGGAACCATTGATATCAATCTACGGTCCATTTAAGATATTTGTTCAATTTTGTACTCACTTTGGTACGGCAAACGAAGGTCATTATGCTCATCCGCATCGCCCGGCTGATCGAAAGGATACATATTCATATCCGGCGAGCGGCCTGAGGCCAAAATACGTGGACGATCCTCCTCGATAAGTTTTTCGCTCTCCTGTGCATATATATTATGAATGCGGGCCGAACACTTCAACTGCGGAAATAATATATATATATCTAAAACTTAATGCATTATTTGGATGAAGCAAGGAAACTCACCTTAAGGCGACCTTTGATAAAATGATGCGTTGTAACGACAAAATTGAGCTCCAGAACGGCTGACTCTAGGTGTTCGGCCAGATGTCTTTGAATGTCATAAGTACGCAAATAATTTGGTGGCACCTGCGAGCAAATAAAATAATATAAAAATAATATTTAAAAGCTATATACAAAAATATAGTATGTATATGCAATAAAAAATGTATAAATATCTTGAGAAAACATTTAAAAATTATAAAATATTTCAAAAAAATATATATTAATTATTATAAATATACCTGAATGTCATTAATCCACCAGGTGAGATTAGCTGCAGGCTTTGAGTAATCCGACGAGCAGTTGCCATTGATAATATCGCCTAGGCGATAACGTGAGTGAATGCCCGTTATAATGGGCCGCTGAGTGGGCAGCTCTGTATGTGAAAAAAAAGCATGAATATTGTTAAATAAAACACAGCAGGCAGATTGAGTAACTACATACCGACAACTTCCATATCCGCAGTCACAATGGAGGTATCGAATGTGGGCGCATCTGCGGATACTTCGCAGGCAAATTTGCCAGATATGGAGGTGGGCACATTGCGCAACAGCACGTGGCTGGCATTCGATTGTGTGGTCTGTAAAGAGATAGTTGTGTTTTAATTAAAGTGCTTCATATTTGGTCAAGGGGGTTAATGTGGAATTGATAAATGTAAATGTTGAGTCGGTTTTAAGCAATTTTTTCATATATATATATTCCATGAAAAATAAATTGCGAAAGCTGAACATTTTCCGTATTATATGAAAATGGTTGGATTTAATTGTTGTGTAGCGTCAGACTTTTTGTAATTATTTGTAATTTTCTATTTTCTTTTTATATTTTTGCATTCGATTTTTATACGACATATTTACATTTAATGACAAATAAGTATTAAACATTTAAAAATAGATTCTTCTAAAGACCTACAGATTTTTAAATCTTAATTATTGTTACTTCAAGCATAGGTTGCCAAATATAAGATGGTATAGATTTATTTACGGCTTACAAGTATGCTTTAATAAAATGTAAACTTCAGAAGGATACATTTTTTTGCATACTTTTGGACGAAATGTATAAAATAAGTTTATCTTTTCTGACTTGTCATCAAAGATAATTTGAAGAAAAATTACTAATTAAAAATTATAAATGCGTTACAGAATCAAAAATAAACGATATATATATGCAAAGTAGGTACATAATATAAAAAAAAACCATACAATATTCCACTTAAAACAGACAACTGAATAAATGAACAGGTAGAATTCACATTGAATACACATAAAAGCAATATGAACAGAGTATAAGTAAATATAAATATATCTTAAATGTAGAATTAACGCATAAATAATTAGTTACCTCTATTTGGACTGATTAATGTGCAGTTGTTAAACAAAAAAATTCACAACTGGTCGCACAAAGAGTTATTATACTCAAATATATATATACAAGTATATGCATAATGCACGTGTGCTTCGGTTTATGGAAGATATTTTCTGCTGGGCCGCAAACATGCTGAATGCAACAGCTTGGACACAATTTTGCGGCAGTTGGCTTTTAATTTTCGCAATGTCAGCAGAAGTCAACAATAAAATGCACCGGATAAAATGCCAGACAGAGGACATGTGTGTGCGTGTGGGTGTAACAACTGCAGCAGCAGCAAGTGAAAAGTCAAAAATGTTAATTAAAACTTTTTAACATGCATAAAACAAACATCGATACACACACACTCACGCACACACACACGTCAAGAGATGGAACTGAGGCGGAGGCAAACTGTTTACAGTGCAGCTTGTGATCTTTGTTGTTGTTGCTGTTGCCATTAATACAACCACCAGCAACAACAACAACAGAACAAAAAGTTTTCTTCGAGCTGCTGACGATTAAATACCCTGGCAAATAGTTTTGCATTATATTACTCTACTTAGCCAAACAGAGGTTTATTAATGCATATATTCAGCTCAAGCTGATGGACCCTATATGAACTATATGCTATAGAAAGGCAGATATTCAACGGACTTTGTATTATGACACATATTTGAGGAACATTACAAATCCCATATTACATAGTTTTGTTTAAATATCTCTACTGCCTTCTGATATTGTGTATGATATATCTTAATATTATAAGAGTAGTCCAAAATTGTTATAGATAACTAAAAGAAAAATAAATAAACTGTTCAAGTATCAGGAACATACTGTTGGCACATTCAATTAAAATACTTTGGATAACAAAAGTGTCCTATAGAATTAAAACAAGGCGGAGAACCTTTGACTGCTTGTTCCTGTGGGCGCTATGTGATATTGATATTGATAAGAAGTTGCTGACAGTAAGAAGCTACTAAAAGTTAAGTTTTTGTTTGGTTTGGGAATATCTTGAAAAACGAAAAATTTTCCAATGCAAAGCTCAATTATCGATCAATTGTTACACTGGGAGCTTTATAATAATTTAAATTCCTTCTCGTTTACAAAAAACTGGCCCGGCTGCAGTATAAAGCTGAAACTATGCGAAACAATGCGTGGCTCAAGGCTTCATAAAATCAAAACACCCTCTTCTAGGGTGTGAGAAAAACATTTTGCAGTTATTTACAGCAATTTACATTGGCAGCTCTTTCAGATGTCCTTCTTTCTCTCTTTCTCTCTCTCTCTCTTTGACACACACTTTTGAATCATCATCAACGAACATCATTACGAGCTTTTGAGCTGAGAGACAGCAGAGACTCACCTCGACATCAATTTCATTGGTTTTGGTGAATATCTTCCAGGCGGGATTCTCCTTGGGCGTATACCGATAAAACTCCCTGCGACCCCTATACCATTTAACCGCATAGAGCGTGTCGTTCTCGATGTCATAATTGCAGATTAAGAGGGCATTATCGCCGCGTTTAACGGCCGACGGAATGTGAACGTTAACATTGCGCAGCCCGGCAGCCAGCTCTGTAAAGAGAAGGAGAGAGAGGGGTGGTGGGATTGAGTGGGTGGCCAGACTGAGAGAGGTGTGTATATATGTACATAGAGTATTCCCTGCAAGTTAAGCAACCCGTGAGCATTGTCACAAGAGCTTAAATATGACAAGTTATTGTAGCTTAATTATGATACCAGGCGGCTTACATTGGGATTTTGTGTATGGAAAAACTGTGGAGAGCTTCACGGAAAACGCTCGTTTTAAGCTGTAAACTGTGTACACGTTCATAGAGATGTGGATATAGACTAATGATAATCTTCCTTTTAGTTACAAGGCAGCCAAATAAGCTTCTATGAATAATATGCTATTGAAATGTGATAATTTCTTAAGTTGTTATTTATTGATACAATAAAAAGACTCTTGAAAGTTATAGCTAAGCTAAATGATAACGATAACAAATAGGAGGAAATTGTTATATATAAGAAATTTTTAATTATTACCATATTCATTCTTTCTTATTCTGATATTCGATTGGCACGAGGCGCCTTGAATTAAAAAACCTTTATAATTTTAAAATATCTTTTTTTTCTGATTTTTTGTTGTTATTTATCACTTTTTCATTCAGAATTGTGTAAAACTAATACTTTTTTCATGGAAAAATAACCTCAACTACTTATATTTATATGCCAAATAATAATAATGCTATGCCGCCAATCCATTCTTTAGTTCGAGAGAACTAAAATATTCTTACTTGAAAAAAAGTTTCATTTTCTGATTATTTACCATAATCTTTGCTCATTTCAAATATACCTAAACATCTTTATAGCAAATCTGAAAAAACCACTCCGAGTCCAAAGGTAAAAAGTAGGTCAGAGATCGTCACGAAAACAAAAAAAAAGAGAAACTAAATAAAACGCACGACCGAAAAAAAACTACCTCTCATGCACACATATATAACAGAGCATACACACACATGCCCGTCTACATGTGATGAGTGCAAGCGAGACAGCTAGAACATAGGTAGCACCGTTTATACACGTAAAGCTGATAAAACATTTTGTAGCACCCCCCTTCCCATCGTCACTCTTGTAGGTTGATTTTGGCCAGATCGCCGGGTGCTGCCCTTGCGTCCCTGTGCGCCTGGCCGTTTTTATAAAAAACTTCCTAGTAAAATTAAAAATCGAGAGTGAATTTTGTGTTTTCGAGTCATGCGGCACAACAGGTCGCATGCGGACTATCATAAATCATAAAGCCGACCGTCCACATAGGAAATTGCGCTGCCACCGATTATCAGGGCTGCAGGAAACCATGTCAAGTGCTATATACATATGTAATCGGTAGATTAGTAGTAAAATCGGGTTATTGAACTTGCGCATATGAAAGAAACAGAAAGTCAAGAGGGCTCCGGACAAGTCTGCACGACGCATAGATACGACGTGTAGCCAAGCTCTGGGCTTCTGCTTTATTGATAGCCTTATTTGAATATGAATATGAATTACGTCTGTTAAGAATCGATCGTAGTTAGGTTTACAGATATGTATAACCATAAGTACTATTTGTGTACATATATACTGAATTTGGCGTCAATAACTCTCAAAGTCTCTGAGTTCATGTGGACAGTCGAGTTGGAAAACCTTATTTACTTATTTTATGTTTACAGGGTGTGCAAAAAAGTGATGACAGTCCTGTTGTAGAATGTGTTGCGGCCAACGAATTATCATTTTGGACGCAAGATACGAAGGTACTGCGACAAATACCGGTACGAGAATCATATATATTTATGTTTAACTATTTATTTTATTTTTATTTTCAACTATTTATTTATTTATGTTTTTTTGTTTTGTTTTATTTTCAACAATTTATTTATTTTTTTTTTATTTTTTTTATTTTTTTGTTATATTTTCAACTATTTTTTTATATATTTACATTTATAAATAATCAAAAAAATAAATAAATAATATATATAATATAGTTATATATTATATAAGTTATATACAGAAGTATTGTATTTTAATTCAATAAGCATTATATTGTCTTTTATGGTATTTATCGAATATATATATAATATATATATATATATATATATATATATATATATATATATAGCATATATGTATATAATACTATATGATACCTATAGCGTTAGAAAAGGTAATAACAGTTAATTTTGGATTAGAGCCTAGAAATAAAGTGTTCACGATTGAAACATTCTTCAAATGTAGGCAGAAATAGTCTACACTTTGTATTTATGGTTAAGTTAATAGCGTAGTTAGCTGATATTTTAAAATATGTTCAGCAATCAACCCACTTTCATTTGTCTTGAAGTAGACAATATTTTCAGTTTTTTAGGATCTATTAAAAATATACAATATAAATAGAGGTTTGGCCCAAAATGAGAGATAAAATGAAAATTCCAGTTTATGCCCACGCAGATCGAGTTTGTTTCCGATAAACGATAACTTGCCCCGTTTCCAAGTAATCGATAAAAATATATATCGAAATCCCGTTTTTTAAGCAATTTTGGTAAATAATAAGAGCTAGAGTTACCAAACTTGACATGTAGCTTCTAGAAAATTATATATATATCGATTATCTTTCATTTTATACCTATCGCCAACTCCCCGCTACTCTCTATCTATAAGCACGCGCTGCATTTGGTGATGGAATAAGAGGGTTCAGGGTATCCCCCAGTCGGGAGCTCCCGACTAGAACCTCTTACTTGTTAATCTAGGTCTTATAATGCTTTCGAATTAAAACGCAAAATATTTGCAGTGTCCAAAAAATTCTTTTAAAAAACTAAAAAGTGGGGTACGAAATGAAAACTCTTTATACACTTGTAAGAAAGTAAAGGTAATAACATCAATATTGTTCGATAAATAATAGTGAAGCGAAGTGAATAATAGTTAAGAATAAGTGAGATCTTACCAATGAAAAGAGGATACAATAATTAAAATAATTATATTATGTATATATAAACAAAAACATACCATAAACTTGTATATCTATTATATTATTTCTAAGAATATAAAGGACTCAAGACAATATTGTACCCCAACTACCTATGTATGTATGTAAGCAAGTGTTTCTAGGTAGTCTAGGCGCAAAGTCAACATGCATTTTAAGATTAAGCCACATAATATGGATGTGGTTATGGATTCGAGGCGGCGCAAGAACCGGTTGTTGCTTGGATCCGGACTGGTAAAACAATTGCTTAGCTTGTTGCGTGTTGTTGGATTGTCCCCAAGTGGGGAACTGCTGTCGACCGTTGTTTCGGATCGCCACGCGACGCAGCGCAAAGCGACGCGACGCGTCTGTCAGCTCATTTCTGGTTAACCTTGAATGCTAATTGTTGTTTCACGTTGATTTTTATGGCACTCGCGAGCTCTGTACACGGTTCGTTGTTGTTGTAGTTGTTGTACACATATCAACATAAAAATTTCATGCTGCCCCCAGACCGGGGGTGCCTCCACACAGCCGCTGTGCGCCGGTTCCAAATAGTACGAAAAAACTAATCACATACGCCGTGTCGTATGCCGGCGCTCATCTAGCCGGTCAGCTGCGCCCGATGGGCCGCACTTTGCGTAAATTTGCGTAAATAAAAACTATTTGTTTTGCCGAAAAAAAAAAAAACAAAAAAAAAACACAAACACAGAGAGGAGCCGGCAAAAATCGAGCACACTTAGTGGTAGTTTGTCTAGAGCATCTACAACTATTTAGAAACCGTTGCTGTTCTATTTTGGCCAGGCCAACAGAAGGCTTACCAAGTGCTCGTCGCGCGGCCAAGTTTAAAGCTAAACAAAAAACAAAAAAAATAAACAACATAAAGGAAGCCTTGAAGCGCACAGTGATCGGACTGGAAAACCTTGGAAAACCGAAAAAACAACAATGCGAACAACAATAATGCTCGTACTACCGAATACTCATAATGTGAGCACGAGTATCAGTATGAGTATGAGTGCGAGTATGAGGGCGAGTATGAGTGTGAGTGTATTCATAAGTATATATATGTAAATAAACTAAGCATACAAATATACTAGAAGCAACAGAAGCAGAATGCCAATCAAATAAATGCGGAAGAACAGTTTTAATGAGAACGAAAGAAAACTTAAACAAATTCAAGTTAAATCAATTTAGAAAAGTCTCTAGGAGTTTTTAAGGACTAATTTATATTGTTTATACATGCGCCATATATGTATGTACATGTATGTATATGTATATATGGATATACTATATGTAAGTTGTTCAAGCAGCTACAATTTTAATTTGATTTTTTGTTGGTTTTTCAGCAAATGTTGTACCAAATGTTTCTTGTCAGAACCAAAAAATCGAATTTGGAAAGGAATAATTTATATAACAATAAAATAAAAATATAAAAAATAATAAATTAAAAAGCATAACAAAAATTATAATTAATATAAATATTAAAATCTTAACCATAATAATATGTATTCATAAATATAAATAACATTTGTTTATAATTATTTGATATACATATATATAAAAACAAATTTTAATTCACTATAATAATAATAAATCTTAGTAGCATGAGATATAAAACACTAATATATATTAAGAAAATGAATTAAAAATTAAATGAATATAAATTAAATTAAAATATTTATATTAGAAATATTATATAAATTATATTGATTAAAATTGAGTTATAATTTATATAAAAAAATTAAATAATGTACATTAATAAATACATTTAAAAATTAAATTAACATTAAATTAACATCAAAAATATATGTATATTTAGTCCAATATAATTTTAATGATAGTTGACATATTCCTGTCATATCTGTGGTATTTCTAAAAGTATATTTATATTAATAATAATAATTATTTTCAATAATAATTCAGTTGACATTGTCTAATAATTAGTTATTTATTAACCAATGCTGGTAGCTATGAGATTATCTTCAGGTTCTAAAAGTATGATTTTTATAATAACAAAAATTACTTATTTATTCAAATTTCCTTATCAAATCTCAGTATTTCCAAATTTCCCCTAACCCTCCCTATGGTTTCCTGTCATATTTAGAGCATTCCCAAAAACACAAACACAACAAAACATTTTACAAACCCACTAAAATGACACATTTTGCCTGAGGGTTTTTTATTTTATGCTGTTGCTTCTCTTTCCCATCAATTGTTAAAGTTTTCAATATCAGCCCAACCCAAACGCAGCAACAACAAACGGGGTCAACAGCAGAGAGAGAGACAGAGATACAGACAGCGAGACAGTGGGACAGAGAGAGGGTGGGCGATACGCATAACGCAAGTTATGGAGTCAAATGCCGTTCAGCAGGGCGATTATGTTTGCCTGTTACTTTGTGCCTGTATATTATCGATCATGTTTTAAAAGCGAAAGTGAAGACGACGGACAACCACCACGAAATGCCCAGTTCCCCCCGCTATGCAGTCACAGCAGGAGCGTCAGCAGCGGGCGGGTGTCGCGGTAGCTGATTCAGAGCTAGTGGCATGGCAACGGGAAAATATATATAAATGTGTGTCTGCGTGTGTTTGTGTGCGTGAGTGTGTGTATGATAATTGTACGAAACAGTGGCCCTCAATTTCTTGTTGTTGTTGATATAAAAGCGTCAAGTTTTTCATGCGACTGTTGTTGTTGCGTTTGCTTCTGCTGCTGCTTCTGTTGACATCTGCGCGCCTGTGCCATAAACAAAGCAAGCTATCGATTTCTACATTAAAAACGAAAGTGATGGCCGCGACGCCATACACATACATTGTTGGCCCTGGTGCAATCATGCCGTGGTCGGGGCCCTGGCATACAACATCATTTAACCCAGTTTTGGGCAAGGGCAAACGCCTTACATTGACCCCGGACGCAAGGTTCAATGCGCTGCCGGTCGAAATGAAGGTAAACGCCCCTCAACAGTGTCACGTTCAGGGACCGCCCATGACCCAGCGACAGCGACAGGGCCAGCGATCGGCGACGATTGAAAGAAAAATCAGACGCCTTTTGAGACTAGCAGGCGCGCAGTCGCAACGACCAGCTGAGAACAGCATTTACAGTTGCTTTTTTTCGGCAGTTCAACGACGCACACGCTCGAAATTTAGGGAGTTCGTTGACCGGCAAAGAGAACGCCAGCAGAAAGAGAGCGCAATGTGCGGAGAGCTGGCAGCGCGTCAGCATTACAGCGCTGACGTCAACGCGATCGCGTACACTTGCTGCGAGAAAGCTTAAGCGAGAGCGTGAGAGTGAGAGGGTGGCGTGAGTGATACGATTGGTTAACTTTTTAAGGCTAGAAAGCCGTTTGGGTTTATATGACAATTTTAATGAAGCGCATGTGAAAAACTGCATTTAGCTTGTAATATATAAACTATATATATACATATGTACATATACATACATACATATATAAATTGTTTGATGGACAGAAAAATACATATGTATGTATATGTATATTCGATTATTGTCATGAATTATATGTGTATAAAAAGGCATTTTTCTTGGCTAGTACTACCAGCTGTACCCATAATTATTTGTTAATAAAAAGTATTTATGCCAGTTAGCTTATTAGATAAATAAAAGTTTTTAATACGTCTAGTTCGAACAGGTATCCAAGCTAGCTGGATCGAACTATAAAAAATTGATTTATTTTAACAAAAACTGCTTGGCTTGTATATTAAACATGAACTATAATTAATTAAAATATTTTTAAATCAATAAATTAATTCAATCAGATATCAACCAATCTATACCCTGACCTGCTATACGAATATAAGCCCTAATCATTTAATGCCCCCTTCAAGCGTATCTACAAATTAATCTAACAAGTTGCTCAAAGTGCATTTGACATAATTACCGGTACTCCCGATTTTCTAGGGTTAATTTAACAATCGCTAAGCAGTCCGCATTATAAAGGCGCCTAAACAACAAACAACCATCCAACTTAATATATTTTTATTTTTCCTGCCCGCTATAAAACATTAATTTTTTTGTTTAATACAAAATCATAAACTTTTTGTAACAAGCGCGCAGCAAACGCTTGATAGTCATTTGTTCAATGCATTTCACACGCTCCACTCGTGTGGTTCCAAATGGAAATGGAAGTGGAAGTGGAAATGGCGGGTGGGGTGGGGGATACCCAAACGGGCGAGCGTAAAGCCCGCACAAGGTTGACTGATAAGTGAGACAATAGCACGCAGCTGGAAATAAAACATCAAATAACATTATGTAATTCGGGTGTGTGTGTGTGTGTTATGTATTGTTGTGAGTGTGAAGAGATCGTTGTACAGACTCCCGAGCAGCTAAAAAACGCCTACACGCGTATTAACTCATATAATATGCCCAATAAGACGATCTTGTGCGCAATCTACATACAAAATTTGCATATTGGTGAGTAGACTGTGCGTCGATTCGAAACACTTTCGATTTCAACGAGCTTCTGTGGCGAATTCTATGCGGAGCATTTATCCAAAATCACAGGCGTACAGTTTTAAAGTGGACGTGTTTGTATCTGTTTCGGCTCTGTCATAAAGTATTTTTCGTACGTTGTTTTTTTCTTTTGGATAAAACGTGATCTCTCTGAGCACTATATACATATATTTGTATCTATGTTTTGGTACACTTAAAGAATACTCAAAGCAACATGTATGCTTAAATTGTTAGATAAAATATTCAGTTAAACTTTAAGTTTTACAGAAATAATCGAATACGGTAAATACACCTTTGGGATGACGGCAACGATCGGGTAGTTCTTTCCATATAAGAGGAGTGTCTGCCTAATAGAGAGGGAATAGTTTGCGAGAACCACTAAGAGAAGTTTATATACATACATTTATAGAATATAATAAAATATTAAAAAATTAATGTAATTATTTCGGCAAAAATTGTTTGGTAAAAATTCTCTTAAATTCAGTGAACGCCCGCCTTGGGCAAAAAATAGATTGCTACAATTTTTTCAAAATACTAAGTTCTTCACTTTGCGTTCAGTGTATTTTTCATTATTTAAACAAATGTGTCCAACGCAAAGAAGAGAATTTCAAATCAACGAATAAACAAATTAAACCCGCATAACAAAAGCGATAAATATATATATGTGTGTGTGTATGTGTGTGCGCTGAGAGGCGAATACACACACACATGCGCACACAAACGTATTGTACATGTCCATGTGCATGTATTAAAATGATTGGGCCAACTACGGCATTATCAGTGACTTGTCGCTGTGCGCGAGACGCGTTGCTTCTTGAAAGCTGTACGCCTATTCGAATTAGTACAAAATAATACCGTATTTCCTAGAGTTTTACGGATTTACCGTTACGCCGTAGCCGTAGCAGCATAGAAGCAACGCTATGCTGAGGGCAAAGCCAAAGAGAGACAGACAGCTTGAGTCGGAGAGAGTGAGAGAGAGAGTGAGAGTGAGAGAGAGAGAGAGAGAGAGAGGGCAGGCATCAATGCTCGACCGCTTTTAGTACAGCCTTCATTTCTGTGTCCCGGGCTGAGATTTATGGCAAACAAGAAGACGCAGCAGCTATTATAACCAAACGATCTGCCTTCTCAGCCAATAAACTTATTGTTTTCTTTTCGCCTTGTTTGCCGTGATGGCGCTCTTAATAAATATTTTTATTTTGTTTATAAAATTTAGCAGCAGAGAGCGTAAAAAAGTTTAAAACATTTTAAATAGTTTGCTAATTGAACAGGCGAGCAGCAAGCGCAGACAGTACGCACCTCAAATTCAGTTTCGTTTTTGTTGTCTTACGATTGTTTTGGCTTCTTCTTCTTTTTTTTTTTTTTTGGGTAAAAGTTAAGCGCTGGCAACGTCGACGATGACGACGACAGCGGCAGAGGCAGAGGTATCGGCAGCGGCAACAATCGAAGCGTTCTCTGATTCACGAAACCACTTGAAAGTGGGTCACATGCGGATGAAGAGCGGCAATTAAAGATGTGAATGTGTCACGGGCACCTAAAAAAACGTCAGCGATACGCGTCTCTGAACTGATTATATCGTACTTTGAGATATATACATATGTACGACTATGCATACTACACATCTATAAAATAAATATATATATATATATATGTATAAAATGCGTGTCGATCTAATCTCTGGAATTGCTTGTCTGATATAACGTAGTCAGCTCTATATCCAATTTAATTGGGTATTAATTTTAACCTAAGATACGGTTTCTATGTGCACACTACAATATTTTAGTTGTTTTTCAAAATCTATATTGAAAATTAGAAAAACCTAACCTAGTTGTAATATTTTAAAGCTTCATTCCTTAATAAATCAAATTTAAAAATTGTCAACTGCTCAAGTTAAAGAAAATTCAAAATCTTATATCTGTGAAGAGATTAAAGATTAAAATTAAAAAGTTATTATTATAGTTTTAGTATTATTATTATTTAACTATTACATATAATACTAGCGGGTATAGCCCGGCCTTGCCCGTGGCACGAATGTTATAAAATCAATGTTCTCAAAAAGCTTTGAACATTTTCTTTAAAACTGAGAGAACGGTAAACCAACTACTTTCATATAAAAGTTTTCCACCCTTTTACCACTGTTGCAAGTGGAATTTCCCAAATCGCTGAAACACGTATTCATCATATTATTATGTAGAGCTTTGAAAATAAGTTTGATGCAAATCGGACAAAACTTAAAATTCACCAAGAAAATCTTTAAACTGCACTTTCCACCGAAGGAGTTTAGATTTTAAGAAATATGTGAAACACGTCTCAAATGATTTCTTATGTAGATTCTTAAAAATGAATTTGAACGCGAAACGTCACCCACCAAATCTTTGACCCCCATTTCCACCAAGGAGGAATTCTCCGAAACCCCGTCTTAACGTGCACCTTCATCACATAATGTAACTACAGTGAAAATTTCACCTTCCTAGCTCTTTCGGTTTTGGGCTGTGCGTTGATCACCAATCAGTCAGTCAGTCAGTCAGTCAGTCAGTCAGTCAGTCAGAACAAACAGTTTTATATATAGAGATTATATTTTTAATATCATATTATATGTATTGGTATTTAATAAATATAAATTATTTTATATGTTTAAATAACTCACATTTTAATTTACTAATGAATTGTTATTAATTTTTTATTATTATTATTATTTTAATACAAAAATGTGTAGAAAATAGGAGTCTTCGATATTTATTTATATTGTATTTCAATTTTGGAGCTTTTAATTTTTTTTTATTTTTAAAAATTTTTTAAATACAAATGTCATCCCTTCCATAATAACTCCTCCCGTTATATAATTGTATATTCATAGTAGATTATAGATAAATTATTAAAACACGTAAAAGATCTCATCATAACATATGGAATAAATATTACCAAGCAATCGAACATTTGTACATTTGCATATCGTAAAGTTTTTTTTAAGGCAAATAGTATTTCAAATCTGTTTGACGCGGCCCAAGCTGTTTGAATATCCAGGGCATTAAATGAGTCAGATTAACAAAGAGTCCAGTTTTAGATTTGCTGCGGTAAACACTGCCGATAACAATGCCCGCTTGGGTGTACCGATTCATAGCCCCCTGCATGGGGCAGAAGAGCGAGCCGCCAGTGTTCAGAATGGAGGAATTTTCGAGATTCTCATCAATGGCACACATAAGACTCTCATCCAGCGTGTAATCTTGCCCCAAATATGGACTGGGCAGACGTTGATCGCACTTGCCCCTAGGCTGAATTTGGAAAAGCGTTTGTTGCGGCCTGCCGCTTGTATCGGGTCGCCAGGCAGTTGTTTTGCAGGCACTGTAGTCAAATATGGTGCCCGGACTGGGCAGGCAGAGGGTTCTAATGTTTGGTTGGAAAAAAAAATGCATATCCACAACGAGTAGGGCAATATTATTGACCACGCCATCGAATTCTTCATGCCTTATAATTAATTCCACCGAACGTTTTTGATGCGGAAGATATTCCAAACCGGTCCTAAGATCCCATTGTCCAGCCCATATGTTCAGATTTTCCTGTTTTAATTCCCGCAATAAACTGGCGGCTGTAAGCACAACATCAGACGCTATCAGAGTTCCAGTCCCGATAAACGTTTCGTCATTGTGTATTCTCACAGTCCAGGAGAATTCACCGAACTGTACCTCAGACGCATTGATTTGTTCGGCATAAATAGATAACCCATGGGGATAGCCAAAACCGCAGACCGCTTCCTCCACTGAATCTTTAAACTATGCAAATATTATAAATCAGTTGTAGGATCTGAGTAATTAGCAATTCTCCCTTATACCTGCGGAAAAAAGCTGGGCGTACTTCTCATAGATTTCGTTTGACTTGATTCAGTTGGAATTTTCGTAGTTACAGGTAATATGTTTGGTAATATGTCAACGCCATTTGAGTTTTGATTCACTTTACTATCAATGTATTCGAAATTGAAGTTTTCGTCGGAATCGGCATCGCAATTTACTCCAGCTAACAAGCAGCTGGCGAAGAGTACGCTCAGCGCTCCATGGTAGTATAAACTTAGCATATTTGTAAGTTAATGCTTGTAATAATATATTTAAACACTTTTCACATTATCCGACGACGATACGTTGCACCAAGAGTCTGAATTCAAACTACGAGCCGTTTCCTCTAAGGTCGTTTAAATATATGTATGATTTATCTGAAAGCTCAGAAATATGATTTAGATTGATGTATGGTACTACTTATTCCCTGTATTATGCACATATTATTATTATTATTATTATTATTATTATTATTATTATTATTATTATTATTATTATTATTATTATTATTATTATTTTTTTTATTATTATTATTATTATTATTATTTTTATTATTATTATTATTATTATTTTTATTATTATTTTAATAATCTTTGGTTTTGGTCTTTGGCTTTGTTAAGGGGTTTTACCTAAATCATGCATAGCTTCAAGCATAAAAGTAAAACTACATATTTTAGGGTTGACTTCATATAAATAAACTAGCGGGTATAGCCCGGCCTTGCCCGTGGCACGAATGTTATAAAATAAATGATTTCAAAAAGCTTTAAACATTTTTTTAAAACTGAGAGGACGGTTAACCAACTACTTTCATATAAAAGTTTTCCACCCTTTTACCACTGTTGCAAGTGGAATTTCCCAAATCGCTGAAACACGTATTCATCATATTATTATGTAGAGCTTTGAAAATAAGTTTGATGCAAATCGGACAAAAATTAAAGTTCACCAAAAAAATCTTTAAACTGCACTTTCCACCGAAGGAGTTTAGATTTTACGAAATATGTGAAACACGTCTCAAATGATTTCTTATGTAGATTCTTAAAAATGAATTTGAACGCGAAACGTCACCCACCAAATCTTTGACCCCCATTTCCACCAAGGAGGAATACATTTTTGGAAAAGTGTGAAACACCCCTCAAATGAATTTGAACAAAGAAATTTGAATTTGAACAGAAAAGTTTCATACAAACGTTTTCCCCGATTTTTCCATACTTGCGGGTGGAATTTCCCGAAACCCCGTCTTAACGTGCACCTTCACCACATAAGGTAACTACAGTGAACTTCAACTTCCTAGCTCTTACGGCTTGGGCTGTGCGTTGATCACCAATCAGTCAGTCAGTCAGTCAGACAAACAGTTTTATATATAGAGATAGTGAAGCTCGTAAATGCTGAGTGTCATGAAAATATCTTGGTATACAGAATTTTTTGCAATAAAAAAACATACTTTTCTACCGATCCAATGGCATCTATATGATAAAGTTGTTCGATGTTGATAATTTTTTTCCATTTATAAGAGGAGTATCGTGAAATTTATAAATGCCAAGCTTGGGCAAAGATATCTTGCTAAACAGAAAAGTTTTCTATACATGAGTCTACTCCACTCACCAATCAGTCAGTCAGTCAGTCAGTCAGGACAAACAGTTTTATATATAGAGATTGGATACATTTCTCTAGTACAGCTTATTAGTCAGTAGAACAATTTGTATTAAATATATATTGCGTAATTGTAATAAATTATAGCTTGGATTATTCATAAGCCAACTGAACGCTCTCTATTTATTATACCCTGAATCCATTGAAAATGGGTAAAAAGGGTATAATGTATTTGAGCAAATGTATGTAACAGGCAGAAGGAAGCATCTCCGACCCCATAAAGTATATATATTCTTGATCAGCATCAACAGCCAGGCCGATCTAGCCATGTCCGTCTGTCCGTCTGTCTGGCCGTCTGTCTGGCCGTCTGTCCTTATGTATGAACGCAACGATCTTAGAACCAATAAGAGCTAGAACTTGAAATTTAGCTGTAGGTCCTCCTAGTCCATGCGCAGATCGAGTTTGTTTCCGATAATCGATAACTTACTCCATTTGCAAGGAATCGATAATAATCGATATCGAAATCCAGTTTATTTAATCAAATTGGGTATATAATAAGAGCTAGAGTCACCAAAAGTGGTATGTTGCTTCTAGAATAGTATGTATATATCAAGTATCTTTCATTTTATCCCTGTCGCCACCTCCCCGCTACAAACTTATAGCTATGAATCAAGTTAATAACCCAAATTGTATTGCCCAATAATTTAAACTACAATTTTAATAAACTTTTTGAGAATTCACAAATATTCTATGGTACAATTAGATATACTGTAGAAAATTTCATTAAGCTCGGTTAAGAAACAAGTGCTTGCAGCTTCCCAGCGGACCAACACGCGAGCCTTTAGCGAGATTCTCGCAAAATGCTCACAAATGAGCTCGCATGTGAGCAGAAAACGAGTGGGATATATTTTTATCGCAAAACGTTCGCACACGAGCGTTGCAGTGAGATCCTTGCGATAAAAATGCGTGCACAGTAGAGAGAATGGTGTGTTGTTTTTGTTTCAAATGTTAATCGTGACGTGGCATTCGGATGCTGTGTTGTTTTTGTTGTTGTTTCCTACTCCACCCGTTTTTTGGGGGTTGAAAAATTTCTTTCTTCTCTTTTCTATTGTCCGCCTAAGCGAGCAGATTTGTGTCTTAAGTGAATATATAAATTGGAATTCTGTAGAGAGGTAAGTAATTAACAAGTGTTTATTTTATTTTTTTTTTTTACTTAATTGTTCCCTTTCAGAATATTATTCAATATTACAATAAACAGGAATGAGTGGAGAGGAAAGGTAATGTCAAAAAAATGAAAATATAATTTTTTTCTTTCATTATTAGTTTTAAATTAAACTGTTTTATATGTGTATTAACTTCTTTTCTAATTATAAGATTGCCAAGGAAATGCGTTTAAATTTTAAATCAAATAAAATGTTAATTATTTTTAAAATAAAATTTGAATTGAAAATGAATATTAAAACAAAAACACCAACAAACATTTTAATGGGAACAAAATGGGCATGAAAGAAAAAAAAAGTTGCGTAAATCATATTTTATGCGAGCCTTTTGCGATATCTTTTAAGAGATTTTTTTAATATTGCTTACCTACAAAAACGTGTCGCAGAAAATATTTTATTTGACTCGTTAGAAATATCAGAAAGGGCTCCCAAAAAATATCACAAAACGCTCGCTACTCGTATAGTCGTTCTTGCGACAGTCGGAAATGAAACATTGACTGCCACAAACTGAACGACATATGATTCATATTGTTATCGTTTCCCGATGCGTTGCGAGAGTTTTGTCGGGTAAAGTCTCGCATTTGACCAGTTTGCGTTATCAATTGCGACAGTTTGGTCCGCTGGGTAGCGAAGTTCGAAGAATTTCTGTGTGCATATACACACACACATTCATGCGCGTATGCTTCGAATTCTATCAACAGCGATTGTGCTGCTTTTTTAAATCGTTTTTTTTTTTTCTCAACCAGCCTTAATTATGGGTGTGGCTGTTGAGTAGTGGCGGTGGGTAGTGGTGTGGCTAGTGTGGCTGTTGAGTAGAGACAGCGGCAAGTAGTGCGGTTAGTTGAGAGGTCGAACCCTGCCAAAGGAACTTTTTTTTTTTTAATTTATCTTTATTACTACAAACGAGCGCGTAGCGCGAGCTGCATTTGGTGTTGGAATAAGAGGGTTCAGGGTATCCCCTAGTCGGGAGCTCCCGGCTGCAACCTCTTACTTGTTTTTATTATTTTTAACTTATTTGTCATGAGGTCTGCAGAAGGCTTTCTTCATTTATGTATACTATATATCCGTTTCATGTTCTCGAACATTAAATATATATAAAGCGAAAATAATTCTAGAAAAATTAAATTTGTACAAATCTATATTCCTTTTAATTTGGAAAAGGAAATGAATAATGCAAATTTTATTGCATTTCAGTTCTCTTAAATCTTTACAATTACTAGGAAAACATTCCCTGAAAGTTTTATCACAGCCTTAATTAGTCGAGCGTACTTTCTGTTACTCACCAACATTACTTATTAGTATTATCACAGCATTAATTAGCTCTCTACAGGCTTCTCTGCTTGCTCTGCTTTATATCTTTAATCATTCTTTAGAGCTGGCCTCACTGAAATAACAGTTCTGCGCTGGCAGGATGTCAAGCTGAGGCTGAACTGCAGTTCCTGCCTGAAACGGCGCCCATTCATGTGCAGCTTGTTGGCAATGCTTGAGGGCCAGTTGACACGGCGACAGGTGTGAGCGTTGGACTAAGGGATGGAGGGCTATGGGTGTATGGGGGCAGAACACTGCCATTCGTAGCCTGGCCAGGCAGGTAGGCTGGTTGACTGGCTGGCCCCTTGCCTGTTGCACTTTTGCACATAATAATGTCACATAAAGCGCACGACAGTGGGCAGGATATAAGCAAGAAGAAAAAGCAGGAGCAGGCGCAAGGGCAGAGGTAGTCGGGGACTAGAGGCAGTCGCAGCTGCTGGAGCAGCAGCAAAGAGCTAGCTCCCCATCTTCTTTACGGGCCTTGGCCAGGTGACATGTGTCGCTTACCTTTAGATGGCTGCGGGGCCCTCTCGGACCTGTTTCCTTTTTTGAGCATTTTTAATACTTTGTTCGCCAAGGCAAGAAGAGTTGCTTGGTTTTGCACCCTTTCGTGTAAAGCGTGTATATGTCGTGGCTGCAGCCTATAGAATTTTTCATGTCTTTCAGTTTAACATTCACTAAATTCTATGCACCAACTAATTTTAGTTGTTGTCAAACTATGAACAGGGTATTGCATAGTCGATGTCATTGGACTGCGGCATTTTTAGTTGCGTTCAGTTTGGTTTTTCTGTTCTGTTTGCTGTGCTGTTGTGTTGTGTTTGTTGTGGGTTGACATTTTGTGCTGCTGCCGGTAGCCGTACAAAAGATATGAGGAAGCGATTGTCGGTCGCTGGCACCTGGACACGATGGGTGTTAAAATAACAGGCAGCGAACATATTGACTTTTAAAATAAGCATTATGGCGGTAAATTTTTATGAAAACCTTCAGCCTGTCAGAGCCATTTCCCCGGGCTGCCAGTTTGCAAGTTTGCCCAGTTGGCCCGTTTTCCAGTTGCCGTTGGACGTTTGGCTCGTTGTCAGACAGCTGAGTGATTTATATGTATTGTTTAATATTATTATGGCTGGCAGTTTGCAGCTAGCAGGTAGCAGGTAGCAGGTGGCAGGTGGCAGGCGGCATGTGGCAACTGGCAGGCCTCTTGCAATCGCTCAGCCGCTCGTTCCGCCCGTCGCGTCGGCTGTGCAAAATGCGAAAAATTGAGCACATTACAAGCAGCCGAGAATGTCCTTGTTCATGTCCCGTATCCGTGTCCGTGTCCATGTTCATGTCCGTGTGGTTGGCAATAATTGTTAAAGTGTGCGGTCTGTGAACGATGCGAATGATGTACTGATGGCCCCCGGCCCAAAAAGTTGAGCCTTTCAGCCCGGGCCACAACAGCTTGTGAGTGGCCATTGAGAAAGTTGACGTTGATGTTGCAACAACCGAGGCCTTCAGTTAACTCTTTAACTTGGACAGCTGATAATGGAATTTTTAATTATGACACTTTCAGTAAGCAGCTATCGGAACTGTATAACATGAATGTACACACAGACAATGTGTTCGAAGAATACAATTGGACAGCTCGCGGAATAATTAAAAGAATATAATGAAAGGCTGTTACAGTTGCGTTGATAAATGTGCTCAAAATATTAAATAATTTATAAATTAAATTAAAAAACAAATAACTTACCTAGAGTTATGCGAAACTATATTAAGCTTTAAATCAAAATAGATATGATTTACTGATTATTATTTAATTTACTATACTTAAATAACTCCACTTGAGTTATACGGTTCTACTTTAGAAACCAAACAATTTTTATATATGAGCCTAAATGGTAATTGTTTAAAGTTTTGTATAAGTTCTATGGTATTGTATAGTACAATGGTTGCTAAATTACATAAAACCAAATAAATAAATACTCTAAGTTTCCATAATCTAACATTGCTGTTCGCAGGGTTTTCAAGAACTTATTAAATATCCCTAAGAAATCTAAATTTTTATTATAAATAAAAGACAAACCCAAATTATGAGACTAACTGTTTGAAGGGAATTTGTTAAATATTCCTAGGGGTTAGAAAGACAATATATATATAACTAACTAGGAGGTTTAAAAAAATGCATTCAATATTCCAAGGGGTTCTAGGCTTACAAATCTATTATAAATAAGAGACAAACCCAAGTTCTAAGACTAACTGGGTGGTTTAAAGGATTTTATTAAGTATTCCTAAGGGTTCTGAACGCACAAATCTATTACGAATTAAACAAAAACTATTTGTAAGGGTTACTGGCTGTAAGATCTTATCTTATTTCTTGGTCTTCGAGGCGCACAAATCTATCTAGTAATAGACAAAAGCAACTTTCAGATGTAGACAATTTCAAGTATGTGCACACACACAAACTCACACCCACACTCACACCCACATTCAGGCACTAGCTTGGTAAGTTCTCACCTTAAAGGCAAACCCTAATCACTTTCACTTTGCGTATGCCTTAAACTGACCCAATTACAGGCCGCATAATTTGCTCATTAAATCTATACAACTGAATAAACAGCGGCAAGTTGCGAGGATACAACATTAACAACAAAAACGAATGTTGACATATTTAATGCGGGCTTAATTAAGTTTCAAACCAGAAAATTTGGGTCTTTTTGTTGTTGTTGTCCGCCGTGTATTTTGTTTCAGCCAATTGTCAAAACTTGTATTTATATGTATGTAGCAACAATAACAACAATATAATATATATAATTAAATTTTTTCATTATTCCGGCTTTAAAGCAAATGAAGTGCATGCGACGATAACTGATTTCTTTGCCTTAATTTTCTCGCTTTTCACGCGTTTTCATATGTAGTAATAATGAAGCAGCAATCGCGCTAATAAAAATACAAAGTATATAAGTAAATACATCCAAACGCATACATATATGTAGATGCCTGCACCTATGTGTATTTATATATGGTATGTATGTTGTGCATATTATGCATATTTAAATGTTGATATATGCATAATAATTAATTTCAATTTTGCGCTGCTGCGGCTTTTGTTTGGCCACGCCCACACACACACACGCAGACACTCGCTGCAGCATCCGCCCTTGATTGATTGCATTTTAAGTGTGTTTGTTATTGTTGTTGTTGCTGCGACTCATTGTGGTAAATATTAAGCGTCGGCCTAAAAGTATCCAGCACTTTTTTTATTCAAATACAAATAAAATAAAAACGATTTTTTTGCTGTATTTTTTGCTTACAGGTGCACATAAATGCCTACATGGCGGGGCGTGGCAGTTAAGGCTAAGCTCCTGTGTGAACAGGTGCTCAGCGTGTGGCCCTTAATTACCATTTGAAAGGGTGCGCCCTGGCCGTGCCGAGGTGGGGTTTATTTTTACAGCATAAATCGCGGCTTAGCCACAGATTTTGTGTGTACAAATTAATATTTAATGTAACGTCTATTAAAGACTTGTATTAAAGGGAAAGAGTTGAGCGCGTGATACTCTGCTCAGAGTGTATTCAAAGCTGTGAAGTGAATAGGGAATAAGTGATAAAAATCATATATTTGTAGTCATATACATATATTTATTTATTTGCATTGGATACGATTCTGAAAATGGCAGAACCCTATAAGATGTAGGTATTGCAAAAAGCTTTCAGAATCTATGCGAGCTATCTATTCATAGCTCTGATAAATTCTGAGAAATCTTTAATGTCATCTTAAAAGACCTGCAAATTCACATTGAAAACAATGCATTAAACAGCTATCAAAACAAGCTATTGCTATTGATAGCAAGGCAGTGTGGTAAGTGCCCGCAATATTTAACCTTTGTTAATAGTTAAAGACGTTAGAGGTGGCTGGGCAGATAGAAACTTACAGCAAAAAGTGTTGATTAGCCCAGATAAAATGCATAAGCTATGCACAGGCATTCATATTATAGCAAGGCACAAATTCAGGCATTTAAATAATTCAGACACAACACAATTTGTGCTCTTAAAAGAGATAGTCGAGTAGTAGGTGGAACAACAGCTAAATGAGATGTAATTGAGTCGCTGTGGTTGATATTTTAGCGTGTTTTGCGGCCCTAATTGGAAATACAAGAAAGGCACGAGCTTAAGAGGAGGAAGTTTATAACTAAAATATCTAATAGTAAGCATAGGCTGTGTTTTTAGTGTTTGAAATATAACCAGCATTTGAATAGTTCAGCCTTTTGAAATTCAATTCCTGAAATGAAATTTAAGTATCAAAGCAAATATAAGCCGCGCAAAACAATTAAAAGTATTTCAAGACAACTGGTTGCTGGTGAGTGGGTATAATGAGTATTGAACAAATGAGTATATAAACTCTTTGCAGCACTGGTTAAGTCAATATTTTATCTGGGCACACCCACACTGTGTCCTGCACAGCAGCTGTCCCTGGTCGGCGGCTTTCATCCACATTACAGTATATCCTATTGGCCGCATTGTAGTTTTTGTTCGTGTCGTTATGCTGGAGACCGTCTACTTTGTGCTCTATGAATTTTTCAAGTTTATCTGCCCCATGCGCATCCTCAATGATATTGAGGACATGGAGTCAAATTTGGATACGGAGCTGAATGTCTGGTATGAAGCCTAACATTGCGTTCCCTTCTTTTTTCTTGCCTACTTGATATGGCCACTAATTGATTGTTGGTACGTCCACAGTTTTCAATAAAGGACATCCTTCAGCTTAAGATTGTGTGTTGCCAGGCAACTTGAGCCTTGCCTCGTTTCGCTACGCTTTTTTGCTAAATTGTCACATAATTTTCGCATAAATTATCAAATAATTTAAAGCCCACCCAGCCCCAGCAACCCAACGATTGCGTAGGTAACCAGCGCAATGAGTATCAAATCAAATTTATTGCCTTGGCTTATGCTCAAGTATCTCAGCACCAATTGCGAGGTGGGAGCTACTGGTGGGGTAGGGGGACGGCTTACTATCAGGCAATTGAGTGGCGTTGAGTTGGCTGTAATTGCGTATTAAAATTATACACCAGGGACCATTTGTTTAATGAAATGTTGCGATGTCTGTAAGCTAATTAGGTTGTCCTAGTCGAGTAGTTCGTATTTATGCAAAGTAACGCAGTCCCCGAGCTGTGGAGTAGCTAGCACCAACTGATAGTTAATGATGATAATAATGATCATGATGGTGATGATGACAAAGCGGGTGGTTAAGCTTTTCATTTGCCGCATGATAGGATATATGTGGTAAATGCGTTCAACACGAGCAGACATGGCAGGCAGGGCCATATTAAATACTTATGTAATCGGATTTAATATAAGTGGAAGAACAAGATAAAATAGCGCGAACAAATGCAGCTCTATTAAAGCAATGTATCATTTAAATTAAGGTTAAGTACACTTAGAAAATGAAAAAAAAACTTGGAAATTTGCTTTTGAAAAGGACTGAACAATTTTCCCTATATAGTTTCTTTATTTTTTTTTTTTGGAAAAATTAAAATTTAAATTTTTTTTTCCAAAAGCAGCAGACATTTTCTTAAAAATTTTGGAAACACAGTTTTTCCAAGCAGACCATTTTCTACATTTTAAGGAGGTTTCTCATATAAAATCTTTCTTAATTTAAAGCTAAGTACGTCCTGACATGTAAAAGAATTGGCAATGCAAAATAAAATGTATGAAAATATATATATATATATTTTTATAATTTGGGAAAATACAAAAAGGTTATAACAAAATTGTTTTAATTTTTGTTTTTAATAAACACTCGACCTCGAAACAGCTAAAAAAAGATTTATAAAATATCAACATATAGGAAATATAAAAAGAAATCAATTTCGCGATTACTATTAATATGAGAAATTTATTCTGAATTTAAGAAAATTATTCATAGGATTTATTTTCTGCAACTTAGAAGGAATATGTTTTACAGGCGATATTCAGATAGTCCTAAAAAATATACAAGCAAGTTAATCAATTAGGAAAATCTTTCATTCACTCGAAACTGGCAACTAAACACACTTTTATACGTCCCAGTTTGGGCGCCATAATTAAACTTCAACGGAATATGTGCTATATGGCAGATAAGTTCAGATAAGTGTCGACTAGAAAACATTTAGAAACTAAAGGAAGTGTGTACACACTTTTGTTGATTTATTTAGTCCTGCATCGGGCGCCGTAACCAATTCCTGTCCTGTCCAAAAAGGAATCGTCAATCGTTTGGCTCAAAGGCAATTTGTTTTGCTTGTCGCCTGCTGGTTTTCTCTGACACACCACACACACTCACTCATACACCACACACACATCCTGCGCTTTGCTTTCAGTCAGTTTCCGGGCAGAGTTGCTTTCTTTTTTATTTTCCTTTTTGTTCGACACAATTTGACTTTTGGCAAGCGAGTATTGAGCGAACATTGAACTAATCTATTTGTGTTTGTTTAACTTTGCAACGATTAAGTCGACTCGTTGTCGTGTGTTGTGTTTTAAATGCGTGTTACGTGACGGGTTGTCTTTTGCCCTTCATTTTGTTGTCTTTTTTCCGTGTGTGTGTTTGCTTAGCTTTGTGGACTTTGACTTAGGTGTTGCGCATGGCTGTGACTGACAGTCCGTTTACTTATCTCGACAATCTCACCTTTGCCAGCTTCATGTTCACATATACATATATACGTTTAAGTAGCCTGGTCAATTATGAGACAATTTCATGCTACTCCTTGGTATCCATTAATGCCGTAAATTAGATCGAGCGCCAGCTTTATCTACAGCTCAACTAATAACTTCTAGTTGCGTGGACAGCGAGCCAATGTGAGCTTTAATTAATGCGCCTGACCGAGCACAGAGCCCACCTTCCATCTATCCGCCCTTGATTAAACGCTTATGCGTATTACTTATATAGATTAGTGTCTCGGTGTGCGCTTCCTTTCTGGGATCCGAGTCGAGATTTGTTAATTATGCACGTTATAATTAATGTTTCCAGCTCAACTTATACACCATACTCTATATCTATTAATATCGGCCTCTTTCCGCATCTTTGGCTAATTGTCAATAAATTTGCGTGCTCAAAATATCATTTTCAAGTCCAAATAGCCAATCCCCCAAATTCTCCAACCCCCAATTAAGCTGTCATGCTGGCTGTCAGTTGTGCTTAATGCTTAAATGAAATCTAATCACGTTCTAATTTCAGTTAAGTTTGACAGCAATTTGAAAGAGAGAGAAAGAGAGAGAGAGAGAGAGAGAGAGAGAGAGAGAGAGAGAGAGAGAGAGCGAGAGAGGGAGAGAAACGAGGGGGGGCTTGCCTCTTGTTCCTTGCCACCCATTTGCCGCCCTGTTTGTCACTTTGCTTGTATTTCATTTCCGGCATTTAAGTGTGGAACTGTTTAGTTCCTTTCAACTTGGCCAACAGCCAGAGAGCAAGCAAAAAAAAAAAAGAATTTGCATTCATTGAAGCTAACTAGAGACGTTGACAGGGCGAAAGATGAGTGCGTAGTTGAGTTGGCATGAGTTTCAATTGAGTTTAAGCGGCAGGAAATGTTCAGCGGCTAATGGAAAGCAGCAAAAAAAAAAAAATAAGTCAGGCGGGCCTAACACAAACACCAAACACGGTCAGCAGTAGAGAGAGCTTTAATTATTTGCCCTTTTCTTTAAAAATACGTATATTATAATCTGTTCTTGCATAATAAATTCGTTTGGTTTGCGCTGAAAATCTTGAAAAAGTTTTGTTTATAAATTTTGGATGAAATATATAAACTATTGACTGGCTTTCAGTCGAAAGCAATATCTGACAGCATAAATTTTACTTAAGAACAACAGGCACGAAACAAAGTTCGATGGTACGGGCCCGTGGTGCCACGGATAAAAGCAAGACCCATGTCCAGAACTTACAGAGCGTAAAAGCAAGCCTCACATACTTTACAAGATACCACACGTCTTTGACACGCACTAAAAAACAACTTTACACTAATCGAAAAAATACAGAGCTCAATAAAAGTCACGACCTCAGACGTATTTTACATGTCCTATCACGACAAAATATATATTAATATTAAGTAAAATATTTTTTTTTTGATAAGACATTAACTCGTTCGCGAGTTCGATCGCACTATGAAAACTCCGACACGCGCACATCTCTGATGCAAAACTTTAGCGCAGTCAGTTTATGAAGGGAAACTGAATATTTTAATAGACAGCTGAAAAGTGGCCGACAAATGTCTGATAACTTTTGGATAATCAAGAAAAAACTCAATTTAATTTTGTTTTAAACGAGCTGTTATTCCAAAAACTGAGCTAATTAGTGCACCAATTGAAAAGGATCAGCAAAAGCTGAATGCAAACTTTGTTGGTGGTGCAGCAAAATAGTTGCTAGCTGCTCCACAGAGCCCCCGGGTCGCAATCCCAAGCCCACGCCCATTCCATGGAAAAGCTACCTCCAAGTACGTAATACGTAAATGCGCGCAAATTAAGCAATTATCCAAGTTTGTGCAGGCGCCGGAGATGGCCGCAGCAGCAAAGCAAATGAGATTAACAGGAATGTGGTGGCCAGCTTGGTTGGAGTTCACCCGAGGACATTCGAGGATCTAATTGACACACAAATATGAACGCACTTGGAGCCAATTGCGGCATATAAATTGAATTTATGCGGCCATTCCAGACTGCTTTTTGCCACATTGCTTATTGATTATTTTTACTAATTTATGTTGCCAATAAAATTGTCAATTTGTATGCGTGTGCAGTGCCCAGTTACCCCCCTCCATACCCTCTTCCGGTTTTCCTTTCAAGGGGCGTGGCTGACAAAACCATTAGAGTTAAGTGTCTGACTGAGGGTTCTGTGCCCTGTTCCCTGGTCTGCTGCTGTCCAGAGGGCACAATGCCAACGGCGTCCGCAAATTGACGCTGCAGGACATTTCTGGTAATGATGAGGATTCTTTTTTTTTATTTTTGCTGTGCTTTAGCTTCAGCCAGTGGCAACCACTGAAGCGTTGCCCATTCGCTCGTTTTTTTTCTGTGCGTTCGGCCGTCTTTAAGTCCGTGTGCAGCTTATTATGCCGCATTGAAGTTTAAGGAGAGTCTTAAGGATTTTGTTTCGGGATTTCTGGCAATTGGTTAAAGGCGTCACGCAGTCATTTGCAGAGATTTCATTTGCACGGACCTTCTGAAGTGAGGTTATGGCAGCAAGTGAAATGTATAACGACTAAGTTTTGAGCTCCATATTAAAAGGACAAAGTGAATAAATAATGCCTGTTTTATATACAGGCATTATTTATGTATATATTTGTAACTATTCTAGACAAGAGTGAAATTTTGACTTTGGGTGAAGTAAAATTATAACTTGTCTTGGTTAAATAAGAAGTATTTTTAAAATATTTCTGATTTACTTAACGCCGCATGTCGATTAATTTTCTTCAAGTTCGTGTCGTGTGCGCTTTAAAGTAACGTTAGCTTAGGATAAAAGACACACAAATATTTTTGTTGACTTTCTAAAATATTTAGTTGTTTGACCAATTTTTGTGACTTCTTAAAAAAATATATGATTTCTAAAATAAAATATAAAATTAAAGAACACAGACGTGTCAACCAATTGCCCTGAAGATGTTGCCGAAGTGCAACCGAAATTGATTTTAGTAAATTAAGCTCTGGATCTCGAGCCAGCTAATTAAAAATTTTAAAAATCGAAAACTCGCCAATATTACTATTATATATAAACTTTATTTGTCTATAATTCTTGAATATATTTCTATGGAACTAGACGTGAACTTAAATTTGCACTAAGAGTTTTCTGTATATCTATAAGATGTTAAAATTGCCACTGAGAAATAAATGTATATTTCTACTCGATTCTAACAACCTTGCGGCACTCTTCTTTGTTTTTGAGGTAAATTTATACGATGCTCTTCAATTTAAGCCTCATAAATTCTTGTTAGTTCCATTGCGAGCATTACCTAGAAGTAAAGCCACGAAACAACAACTCTTTGACGCAGTTACTAGCCCCTGCCCTGCGCGCTCTTAACACAAAGCACCCATTGCCACTTAGCAAACCTTTCGGCGATTACAACAACAACGTGTAGCCGTAAAGCTTTTTAGCCGTTTTGGGTGGTTAGGGAGAAACAGGCAGAGGGAAGCTGCCACTTGATGATGAAGACATTTTTCTTGCTAAAAAATTGTGTATTTACAACATCATTTGCGCTTAAATATATTGTGAACGATGGGGGAGGCAGGCAGGCAGGCGTGGGCTGTAAGGGTTGGTATTGGAGGCAGCTTAAAAGAACCTATTCAAAGTGCGGCCACTCAAGTGCCACTCTTTTTTTATAGTGCCGCCATAGAACACAAATTTTATGCCGCTTTATGGCAACTTTAGTGGTCAATGCTGCAGCAGCAGCAGCAACAACAACAACAACAACAGAAAACTCAAGAAGCGCCCATAAAAAATGGCTGACTGACAGCCTGACGAACTCAAGTCCCTCTTTTCGCTGGATTTCCCTTTTTGCCTGCTCGCGTCTCATCTCAGCTTGTTAAATTATGTAAAAATGTAATTTTCATGAAAAAAAAGAGAAACAGGCGAAGAGTTAGGAGTTGAGAGGCGGCAACGGTGGCACTTTGTAGGCATAGCTGTAAATGGTATTACACGCGCGGTCCAAGTGTTTGCCAAGTTGTCCGCCTTTTGACGTCCCTTGTAAATTGAATCAAAATAAAAATTTCAAATACCTTCGCAATTTCCAGTAGCTTAGCAGAATTTCTTGACCCTTTTTTTCTTTCTTGCTTTGGCTGATGGACATTGAAAAAGTACATCAAGAGGCGAGGATTAAATAGCGCCATGTTGGATAGACTTATGCATTGGCAGCTAATGTTAAAGTTAATTAGGTCTAATATTGAAAATTCAACAGCTCGCAGCAGACAAATATTTCAATCAAGAAGAGAATATATGGGATAAATCTATGGATCTACCCTCATAAAAAATCAATGACATTTTTGATTAATTATTTAAATATTATGAATAAATCTATTCAATAATTATTTTTAATTTAGACAAGAGAATTTATACTTGAAAATATAAACTCTTTCACACAAATCCAAGCGCTTTCAGTTTAATTACAGTAAGTATTATGATAAGAAACAAATAAGAGTGCTCTAAACATGAGTGCACGACGATGAGATACCTTGGAACCCGTCAAGTAGCTGCAACAAAGAGAAAGCCCTATGTTTTCAAAAATATGCTTTTAATCAAATAAATAAATAAAAGAAACATACAAAAATATATTTTGAATCTGTATTTTGAATTCGAGGATTTGGTGTCTATAGCTATATACTCTATAATTTGTCTAAAAATCGATGCATAGCGACTTTGTGCAAATTCTTTGGTGGTAATATTCATCTGCGACGGCAATATGAAAATAAATGCTTTAATATCAATAAACAAATTTAGGACAGATAGACAGAGCATAAAATATATATTCATAATCCTTTTGCATTTTACATACATATGCAAAAGAAAACATTATACCCTTCTGACTTACATACAATGGATATGCAAATAGGATTATAGCTACAATTTGGAAAAAAGTGAATCCACATTTCATTTCAGTGCCAACCACTTCCGTTTCTTAACCAAAACTCAGTCGGCTGTCATTAATGTCCAGCTAATTGCAAGAGCTGCCAGACCCTAACCCAAACTACCCCCAGCCCCTATTGGCAACCCACATTTCTAAAACCTCAATACGATTCGCTGGTGGGCCTGAAAGTGGCTGGCTGATTGGAAGAGTGCCATTAGCTTTTATTGGAGCACATGTTCGGCGTAGACACACACACTCGCACACCCTGAAGTAGCTTTGTCACAAAAATTGCCCTTGTTAGGGGGAGGGGTGTGTGGTAGGGGGGTTGACCTTATTGCTTTTAGCTCAAGCCTCTGCTGTTTGTTGTTTGTTTGTTTGACTGATTTGCTGTTGTTTATTTTGATTTCCGGTTCAAATACTCGCAACGGCATTGCCTTCACGGGCCTTCCACAAAGTAGCCGCTGCTTTCGATTTCCACACATTGATTGTGCTGTCGCTATCGCAGCGGTAGGTCGTCAGCCATGCCCCCATGTCACGCCGCCCATCTCTTGGCTTGCCACTACTTCTTTTGCTGTCAGGCAACTCTAGTAGTTGTGTGTGTGTGTGTGTCCGTGTGTGTAGGAGCAGCAGATTAGTATTGACAAACAGGCAGCAGGAGACTGAACAGGATACACCCTGGCGACAGTTAGGTAATCCAATAAACACCTACTCACACACACACACAGACACACACACATACATAAACAGTCACAGTTAACCTGTGTTTGATCCTTTGTTTGGTCAGTCGATTCGTAATGCGAGGCAAAGTTTTGCTTTTGTTTTTGTTTATGTGTTCAACAGCGAACTTCAAAGCGCATTAAAGTTTATTTGTTTTTATGTTTTTTCTGTTTTTTGTTTTGTTGTTTTTTACTTTTTATCTTTTCTCTCCTTGGCAATTGGCCCCAATAAACAGTTCATAACACTTCTTTAATGACTGTTTGTCCCATTCAAATTCAATTGAATGCCATTCAAATTTCACAACCTTATTATTTTACATAAAAAAAGCATAAATCGTCAATTTATGTTTTTATTTTTCTCTGATTATTGTGTGTAAGGTCATAATTCTGCATCAAGCATTAAGTAGCCGCAATATAATTTTTTTGCCATAAAAAAGCGTCGGCTGAGCTTTTAAACACGACATGAAACTACTTTTATTTCATAAAATTAAGCTTTGCTATGATCTTTTTGTTGCCAATTACAAATAATAAAAAAATTAAAATATGCTTATTTAAATCATAAAAACATTTTAAAATATGTTATTCTGTATTATTAAGCTTTAAAATAAAAAGCTTTAGTAAAGCTTTAGCTTCACCTTTTTTTCATAGAAACGCTTTCGAACGAATAATAATTATCTTGTTAGTACATACGCACATATTTTATTTAAATTTTTATATTTAATAAAATAATATATAACAAGTAAGAGGTTCTAGTCGGGAGCTCCCGACTAGGGGATACCCTGAACCCTCATATTCCAACACCAAATGCAGCTCGCGCTAATAAATAGAGAGTAGCGGGGAGGTGGCGATAGGTATAAAATGAAAGATACTTGATATATATATATTTTTCTAGAAGCAACATGTCAAGTTTGGTGACTCTAGCTCTTATTATTTACAAAAATTGCTTAAAAAACAGGATTTCGATATACATTTATATCGATTACTTTGAAACGGAGTAAGTTATCGATTATCGGAAACAAACTCGATCTGCGCAGGCACTAGGAGCACTTACATCTAAAATTTCTCTAGCTCTTATAGGTTCTGAGATCCTTGCGTTCATACATACGGACGGACGGACGGACGGACGGACAGACAGACAGACGGACATGGCTAGATCGACTCGGCTATTGAAGCTGATCAAGAATATATATACTTTATGGGGTCGAAGATGCTTCGTTCTGCCTGTTATATACATTTGGATTTTGCACAAATACAATATACCCTTTTTACCCATTTTCAATGGGTTCAGGAATGGGTACGAAAGATGCAGGCTTTAATTTTTTAAATTCCCCGTTTAGTCAAAATTTTGATTAATCCCATATAAATATTTCTTTAATAAATCTCTTCATTATGTCTTTTTATAAAACTTTGAATA
Source organism: Drosophila ezoana (assembly GCA_035045725.1). NCBI lineage: Eukaryota > Metazoa > Arthropoda > Insecta > Diptera > Drosophilidae > Drosophila > Drosophila ezoana. Next base: position 2,057,001 of record JAWNOU010000005.1, on the reverse strand, counting down.
GTGCAATAACCGCAACTTAATGACAATTTATGCTTAAGCAAAAAGTCAACTGAAGAAACTATTAAAAAAATGTCTATAACTTTTGTTGTAGTTTCAGCAACTTGCAACACTTCACTCACTGCCTCTTGCTTCAGCTCTCTTCTTCTCACAACCCTGTTCTATCTCTACTTCATTTTGAGTCCAGCAAAAAGCGCTTAAAATTAAAATTTTAATCATTTTGCTGGGGCGCCATTAAAATGTTAATGCAACTGAAATGATGTTGCAAGCTGTGCATTGCTGCAAAGATGAATTTCATGCAGTACACACAATACAGAAGCATAAAAATATATATAAAAATAAATATATTTATAATATATATATATATATATATGTATATATATATTTTTATATGTATATGCACTTTAACCATATCAAAGCAGTGCCCGGCAGCCAAATGCTTGGAAAATAAAATACAGAATTCATATTAAGGCCACAAATGAAAACGTAATTATAAGCAATTATAAAATCGTCTATTTCACACATGCCAAAAACAGAGAGAGATAGAGAGAGAATGCCAAAACAAAACATGCAAAAAAGTGGAATTTTATAACAAAATAATATATAAAAAAATAAAGACGAAATGAAAGTATTGAAGCGCAAAACTTTTTGGCAGCAAACTTCTGCAAGCAATTAAATATATTTGTCACTTTGCAATGCCTGACAAGTTGAAGCTAAAGTTATCAAAAAAAGATATAAAAAAGACAAAACCGCAAAAGGGGGCAACTCCAGTTGGCAGCGGGTGTTTTGAGGGGGGAGCCGGGGCGATGTATGTTTTGCTTGTCAAACATTAAACTGTGCGGCATGTCGCAAATGTTTGGCTTGTCTTCTTCTGCTTTGCCCGAATCTTGCAGACTTAAATGCAGTGGGCGTGGCCTGACTCTTGGTAAGCTCTCCGCAACCTCAACATCAACTTGGCCAAAACTGGCGCCTGTGACAAGTTTGAGCAAAAGTTTTGCCGGCGCTGCCAAACTATAAAAAGCGTTGCCACTGTTTTTGAGGACTTGTTAGCTGCACTGGCGCCAACAATACGGCAACGGCAACGGCTGGCGAATCCTTTGTGCGCCCCATTTATAAAGTTTTAATCATGTAAGGCATACCAATAGTTAAATATATAAGCTGTACTGCATATATATTATATATATGTACATATATATAAGCTATATGTGCGCTTGCTCAAGTTGTGCCGCCAGCTTTACGGGAGTTGAGGCCTACGTCCCTCCCAGGCGCAGACAATGTGGCAACTGCAGTTGCTGTGCAACATTTTGTTCTGCATAATTGGAGCTGTCATTAAATTTTTTAAAAATTTTAAAAATTCTTTAATTATATACCCTGTACGTAAGCTACACAACTGGTATATTGGGCAAGTGCATATAAAAATTATTTGTATACACGGAGTCTGGATAAGGTTTGTTTCAATTAAGCAGAAACATTTTCAGATTTTATATTCCAATGAATATATGTTCCATCCCACCTTGTCTACCTTGGTTTTTCAATTTTAGAGAAATACTTGCAGATGTAGTAATTATATCAAATAAAATTATGGTCCTACCAGCGTTCCAAACAGGATGCTATATAACATAATTTTCCACATATCAGAAATTTGCTTGCACTAAAACTATTACTCGAAAGAAAATTTTTAAAACTCGCATTAGTTTGTCTAACACGTGATTTAAAATGTATTGCCTATAAATAAAGGGTAATTCATAGTCGAACATTTAGAATCTGTTTTCTTATGACGAAATGCAATTTGCAATAACGCCAATAATTATGATAAGTGACATAATTATGATAAATGACGTGTTATTTAAAAAACCAAACGAATGATTAACTTTACCTTTAATTGCATAATCAACTTGGTTAAAATTTCGAATTAATTTTGTTGTGTTCCGAGCTCGAAGCTGGGCGAAAATTTCATGATTGGGTTGTGTATGGGCAGAAGTTATTATTGTGCGAAAAGGGCTGAAGCTTTAGCAGATACACTTTTCTAAATTTTAGATACAATTCCAAAATCAAACATGAGCAAAAACATTCACAAAGCAAATAAACAACATTCCCTACCTGAAAGCCCGCATGCGAAGCGCCAAAAACGGACTGTCTGGAGTGGAATGTAGTGGAGTAGAGTGGACTGGGATGTCCTTTGGCTACTCTAAGCATCTCTGCAGGGACACTGTGTATGCAGCCAAGTGGAATCAATTAATCTCTTTCCGTAAACATTTGCCAGCAGCCTGAGCAGCAGCAATAACAAACATGAGCAGCCCTTTTTTGGGGAGACGCTAGCTAAGCAGCCAAAAATATGAGACTCCAGCTGGGCTGAAGTGGGGGGCGTGGCAGGTTGCCGGTGGCCACTTGGCGCTGAGTGAAATGTTTCAGAAACTGCAGCTTGCAGCTATGAAAAATGATAAATTTCACTTTGTAGCGACAGTCACCCAAGCCCAAGCCCAAGCCCAAGCCCAAAACCCGAAACTCGAAACCCAACCCCACTAACTGACTGGCAAACCCCTCGTAGCACCCTCTCGTTGCCACCTACTGCGCTGCCTTTGCTTTACTAGCGCTCTTTTATTATTTATCAAGCTTATTACGCAAGCAGCAGGCAGTCAGCCAGCCAGGCAGCCAGCCAGGCAGCCAGCCAGGCGGAGTGGCAGGCAGGGAGAAACCTTCAACTGCAACTGTGCTGCAGCAACATTTTGGAACTGCCCTCGCCCCATCTCGTCCGGCGCTTTCGCTCGTTTCAGTTTGCCGCCTGGTTTGATATTGAAAAATTATTGCTTTTTATGAAATAGTGTCATAAATTATTCGTAATACATTAAAAATTATTTAGTAGTTGTTTTTCGGACTCGTTTGCAACGTAACAACTACTCAAATGCGTAATATATTGCCGGGTACTTACTCAAGCAACTCCAAAGCACCCAGACACATAAATTAATTTTATTTTGCAATCAATTACCTAAAACGAAAATAAAAACGAGAGTGAGCATGTAAATGGGATTGGATTTGGGCAAAAATATGATACCCTACGCAATTATAGAAAATATCATATTAAAGCTAAGCAAAGCTTAAACATATTTGCTTGGGCTTAAATTTGACATATAAGAAAATTCTGAAGACTGAGATAGGAAAGTATAGTTAATATATTTACAAAAATATGTATATAGATTGTAATGAATGTAATGCACTTTTAAATTCATGTGCGTTGCTCTTAAACCATTTCACAGCAATTTTTGAACCAGTTTTTTATTAAACTTATTTCATAGAAGCTTGACTTATACATATTGAAGTTCAGTTATCTATCATAAGTCATCTAGAGGGTTTTTTTATCCGAAGGTCATGTTTAAACTATGTGTAAACATATTGTAATGTAAAATAATACAAATTTATTTTATAATGTTCGTGTGCCTACTATGAAACAGTTCTCAGCTGAAAGTGACCCCGAGCCCTATATTTGAACCAGTTCAAAATTATAATAATAATAACAATAATAGTAATAAATAATAATAATAATAATAATAGTAATTATAATAATAATAATATTAATAATAATAATTATTATAATAATAATAATAATTATAATAATAAAATTAATAATAATAGTATCAATAATAAAAATGATAATAATAATAATAAAAATAATAATAACAAGTAAGAGGTTCTAGTCGGGAGCTCCCGACTAGGGGATACCCTGAACCCTCATATTCCAACACCAAATGCAGCGCGCACTTATAGCTAGAGAGTAGCGGGGAGGTGGCGATAGGTATAAATTGAAAGATAATCGATATATATATATACTTTTTTAGAAGCTACATGTCAAGTTTGGTGACTCTAGCTCTTATTATTTACCAAAATTGCTTAAAAACGGGATTTCGATATACATTTTTATCGATTACTTGGAAACGGGACAAGTTATCGTATATCGGAAACAAACTCGATCTGGGCGGGCACCAGGAGGACCTACAGCTAATTTCAAGTCTCTAGCTCTTATAAGTTCAGATATCCTTGCGTTCATACATACGGACAGACGGACGGACGGACGGACGGGTGGACAGACAGACGGACATGACTAGATCGACTTGGCTATTGATGCTGATCTGCCTGTTACATACGTTTACATTTAGCATTTTCCTCATTTTCAATGGGTTCAGGGTATAATAATATCTTTTGCGCTTATTGAAACTAAGAACTAAACCCCAACCAAATTTAAGCATCCTTCAAATCGGTTCCATCTAAAACTTAAAAAGATTGTTTTTGACGCTTTTTCATGCTATAATATTAACATATATTTATAATCTGACACCCTTCGTATCGACCTCCATATTAATTGGCAGCTAAATGGCCAAAAGCGTAAACACCGCAAGACTCAAGACTTTATAGAAATAGCTTGAGTTGGCTCTGCAGCGGACGGTTTATTGATTTATTACGTTTGGCGTGAGCTATAATTGGGTTTAGGTCGTAGCTCCCATAGCCTTTCCACGCATCAAGTGCAGAGCCGAGATTTATGACTGTCTTCTTGAGAAGAGTCTTAGGTCGGGCCAAGCCGGAAATTCGCAGTGCAAATTATGTGTTTAGCTGTGAATGTTTAATTATAATTTGCGTCATGCTGATGGATTTTGTTGGACAAATGGAATGAGGGGTGGGGTGGGGTGGTGGTGGGGGTTATAAATGCCTTAAGCCTTTGCGATTGTAAAGTGACTTGAGTAGTGTTTAAATTTATTAATTATGGGTAATTAATTTGCGTGTTATGTGGATTACGGCCAATAGAAGGCGGCGCTTGATAGTGGGCTATTGCGTTGCACAGTGGTGTGAGGCTTATTGGTTTGGTGTAGGAAGAAAAGAAGGCTGTGATTGGTGTCATTATCATTTATATTTAAAATGTATAAATATAAATATATATATATATATATATATACATATATGTATATATTAATGTATAATATAATATATATATATATATATATATATACATATATTTATATATATAGATATCTTTAGTTTTATATGTATTTTTTCGTCCACAATATACCCAACACTGCCCCACTGTGCACACAATTTTCTCTGCCAGCTGGAGTGTCAAATTTGCGACAGGTTTCAATTAAAATGCCAAACAACAGCAGCATGCCAACCCATAAAGATATCTGTATATATACCATGTACTATGTAGAAGGCTGGCTGCCTGTTTATATATTTACAAAACTGGCGAACAGGCTGGCAAAATAACTGACGGCAATTGCGTGTAGCCGAATGGAACATTTTAAGCAAATTATTTGTAATCATCCCGTTGGCACCTAAATAAACAAACAAACAAACAAACAACAAGCGACCATTTTTTGGGCTCCTCGGTTTTCGGTCAACCAAACAAAATGCGCTGGGTGTTTGGGCCCGTTTGACATTAAGTCTGTCTGTGTGTATTTGTGTGTGTGTTGGGCGCGTGGCGACTATTTTACTTTAAGCAAACAAACGAGCGCTCAAAAAATGTTAACAAAACATCAACAAAGTCCACTAATAACAAAGCAGCGAGCAAGCCAGAAGCAGGAAGGGTTAGAATATTAAAAACTTTAAAATGCAAACATTTTGGTCAGCTGCTTGTTTAATTTATTAACTTGTTTTACTAAACACTGGTTCAAAATAAAGCTTAGGTTATATTACACCCAAGTCGGGAAGGACCTTATTTTTTTGCAGTTTTGTACAAAAGCCATGCTTGATTTGTTTTTTTTTTTTGTTTCACTAGTCTTAAAGCTTTGTCAATTATTTATTTATTTATTTATTTATCCTTAGCTAAGCTCACCAGACAATAGAAATCACCATAAAACTATTGTCAATAATATTCAGCGCAATTCGAATATCTCTCTAATCCCTAAAATCGGACTAGTGCATAAAAGGTTCGATAAATCGTATGTGCAACAGTGTTTGTATCTATAAGTATTTGTGTAGATGTATAAAGATCTCTTGTCGCTCGACAATTACGCGCTTATCAACAGACATTTACAAGTGTACACACACACACGGGCACAACTACACACACCAGCATTGGCACCGGCACATTTGCTTAGCTAGGCAAACAGAGAAGAAACAATCCTTGCACCCCTCTACACACACATTGATAGTCGGCAATGCGGAAGCACTTGAACTGCTGCATAGGAACGGACAGAGGCTGTCGTAGTGTAAAGGTTTTCGGAGCGAAGAGGAAGGGATTGGGCGCCGCTAGGAGAGGCTCCTCGGCATCCGACTTGCACATATGTTTATAATGGCTTTTTATAACTGCCACCAACTATGCCCAGAGCGTCATGTGCGCACCCAAAAGGTGCGGAAAGAGAGGCGCACACAGGAGACCATTGTCATCCAAGTGGTGCCCTGTTTGCTGTAACTATAGAAAAAAATGATAGGGTATATTCAGTCGCTGTACTAAGAATAAGCATATGTTAAACATATTCTAGAAGCAAACTGAATGCCTGAGTTAATATTAAAATTAAAATAAAGAATTTGATTGTATATATATATTAAATAAACTTGAACATATAAGGAAGATTATACTTGCATAATAATTGATCATATATACATATACTATATATACGTTAATACATAAAGGGTTTATAAATATATATAATTGCTTATATTATTTTTGTGATCTATTTATTAAAAATTTTGAATTAATATCGAATTCTCCAAGCTAAATCTTCCTTCATATTCTATTTGTGATCCTAAATTCTGAATTTCGTATTTTCTATTGCACTTTCGTTTATATTCCACGAGAAAATCTGGTTCATACATTTAGGTATTTAATAAGAATATAATCCAAGACGATATAAATATATTTATTTTTAAATTTTAAGCTGGCCGTATCGATATCTATATAATATTTATTTACTATATATATTTTGTATGTTTCTTTACATAATTTTATTTACTTCGGCTAGATTTGGCTTTAGAAGAGATTATAATTTACTATTTAATCCCAAAATAATTTATCTATACAACATACGAAAGACGTGCCAATATAATACATTGAATTAAAACCAATTTTAAAAGCATACAAATTTTAGATTCAAGGCATGGAGTGCACTTCTAAATTCTGGCCAATTATTTTCTGTTTTTCTTAACTTCAGCTTTGTAAAGCTCATATAATGCATATATGTATGAGGAAAGCGCTGATTTTTGCATACTTTTCCTTTATGACATTTTTAATGCTTAATAAAAACAAACAATTCTTTATTTTTTTTATCGCAGAGCATTCAATAGTCGTGTTGCGGTTACATTTTGTTTTTGTTGTATGCTCGATTGTGTTGTTGTTCATTTTTATTGTTCTGTCCCGTGTCTCCGTGTACTTTAATTGCCCCTTTACTGCAGTGTTGTTAGCGCACACATATGCTTTTCCTGATTCACCCAACCCCCCTGCTAACCCCCTGCGAGCCTTTCAGCTCTTATGGCCGCTTGCTCTAACGACATTTCGCGATAGGGACGGGAAGTCAATGACTTTGTCGCTTTGAGCCGCTGAGCCGTTTATATAAATAGAGCAGTTAGCACTAGTTTTTAGTGGGCACAACATTAAGGCCATTGTTGTTGTTGTAGTTGTTGTTTTAATTATGCGACTTTTGCCACTTGGTCGAAACACGCAAGCCTTAACGGAACCTGAACCGGGGCATTAAGTCATTAAGTTTTATTGGCTACATAGCGACGGGCGCTCAATGTGTGTGGGGCCGTCGCCTTGTTAGGGTTAATCATTAGGGTTAATTGTTTAAATTAAAGCGCGATGTTGTACGGCATTTAAACTACGTGCAGTTACGTGTAAAAAGCAGAGCAAGGGGAGAGGGGGCTGGTAGCTAGGGGTAAAGTGAGTGTAGCGCTGCATAACATAAATCATTGTTGGCATTTTTAAATTGGCTTTTGCGCCGACACATTCCGCTGGTCGGGATTAAGGGCAGCCAGTTCCAGGCTTCCAGAAATGCAGCCACCGCCTTGAGGGGTGAGGTGTAAAGGAATTGCCCCTCAGCACGTAAACAGAGTGGCAGAGCGTGGCAACTCTGGTCGAACTCCGGCAGCAGGATTCATTTCGAGCATAAATATATGAACGTACTGCAGGCCAGCGGAAATTTAACAAAAATTGAGTCAATTTGAATAAGCCCTGGGCGTGAGCAGGATAAGGAACACGCGCAACAGCAGCAACAACAACAACAACAACACATAATAACAATGAAAGCAAAATATAAAGTAAAAGGGAAATCCAAAATACAAAGTGAAATAAATGAAAGAAAAACTCATGGACATGAGCAACAGCACCTGAAGAACTGGGCTTTTTAAAGCAGTCGTTGCCGGGAAAAGTAAGGGAATTTGATAAAAAAAACCTAGTAAAGTATGCCTCAAATTCGATATAAAAGTTAACTCAATTTAAAGACAAAGCAAGAATACATAAAATTTTTTGAATATCTTCCACACTTTCTTCCATTTTTGGAGCTGGGTATAGGATTTATACCACAAATTCCAAATAAAAGTTAACTTAATTTAAAGACATCTTTTGCCCCAATATATGTACATATATAAGCCCCAATTTCGGAGCATATCTGGAAGATTAAAAGGCAGGAATATCTCAAATTTTTAAATATCTTTCACAATTCCTTCCATTATCAGAGCTGGGTAGACGACAGCTCTATCATACTCACTGTCTCGTTATCTCTCTGCCTCTCTCTCTCTCTTACACACACATTATCTTTCTGTCTTGGTATGAATTTTCTATTTCCTTTGCTCAGTCTACAATTGATACCAATGTCCTTTTTATAATCTATGTGTCCCATGCTCTTCTCTCAAATGTCTCCTCCGTTTTAATTCCCAAACATTTTATATTTTCTCTCTACCTGTTTCTATATTCTCTTCTCTTTTCTTTTTACTAATCAATAAATTTAAATCCTTCGGAATTAAACTCTGACTTCATACCAATTTCCCAAGTAATTTCTACAAGTCGATTTCAATAATTCATGTTTGTTACAACTTTCCAGGTTTTAACTTCTGTTGATATTTCTTCCTTTGGCGACTCACACGCAAGCAAATCGAATTAAAATAAAACTCAATCAACTATTCGCTCCGTCCAGGCGAATCCTTTGGTCGGGCTCACCACCCACTCTCCCTCCCTTCCCTACACGCACACACACACACACACACACACACACACACACACACACAACAATTCAATGAACTTTTCGAATGTTGCCAATACATTTCGATAACTTTGGCAAATACACGACGCAGTTGCCGTGAGGACGCAAAACGCAATTGCTGTCAATTGTAGCGTGGAAATTCGCATGCAACATTAAATTATGAGGAATGCGCCGCGAGGCAGCCAAAGGCGAAAAACTTTTCCATGTACGACAACAACAACTACAACAACAACAACAAGAGCGACAACTGTGGGAGCAAAACTTTTGCAGTGGATTGTGCCACGCCCTCGCCCACGCCCCGTCAGACCTTCAGCCCGTCAAGCTGGCAGCCTGGCAGCAGCCAGTGTTGAGCTGTCTAATGCATTGATTGATGAGCATGTCATGAACTTATGACATTGATAGTTATAAATTATTATTATTTCGACATTGTGCTTTTTCCACAAATAAACGCTGAAAACTTTTTCATCTGCTTAGATACAGCTTCTTCTACTTCTTCTTCTTATTCACAGTCGTCCACTTTTTTGTGCTTCTTCTACTCACTTTCTTCTTTTGGTCCAGCTGCATAAAACATTTGACAACTAATTGACATTTAAAGTGCGCCCAGGGCGCAAAACTCTGTTGGTCGAGGCGAAAAATTGCCAAATGGATCAAGAGAATTTTACTTTTGCCTGAGTGCCCGACTTGGAAATTTCCTGTGCTCAGCTACGCAGCAATGCATATACTTTTGTAATTTTATGATTTCCCTATTTATCGTTATACAACATTCAGACTTCAGATGTAGTATTTTAGAGAATAGCCCTTTTGTCGATATTAGGTTGTTTTTCTATATTTATCGATATAATAAGAATGGAAGTTATCGAAAATTATTAATTACTATTAGTTCTGCATTATTTGCCTTCACTTCCCCCGACGGACGCATTCATATAGATGGACAGACAGAGGGACACGCAGGATCGAACTAAACACTTTCTGCCTGTTGCAAACATTAGCGCACATTTATTACACCCTGCATAACAATTTTCGCATGAGTATTAAAATAGCTGGCTTTTTTCAGCCTCGTCAATGGCTCGTCTCTTCTTCGTCCCGACTGTCGTCGGCGCAAACAATGTCAGAATAGATAGATAGATAGATCCACAATTCACAATGCAAAGCTGAGCCATTTGAATGGGTTCTTTTGTTGTTGTTGATTTTTATTGTTATCAATAAGCCAAGGAATGTCGGAGGGCCAGGGCAGACTATGAATGGGCTCCCAAAACAAAAGTCAACTCATTAAACAGAAGACAAGGAAGAATCAGAAGACGATGATGATGATGCCGATGCTGATGTTGGGAATTGTGACGATAACAAAAAGCAGCGTCATAATAGTTGAGAATTTGTAAGAATGGTAAAGTCAAGACTTCAATACAAGTGTAAAACTATACAAATTTGAGTAGCTTGTTTGAGTCAGAGTCCGATATTTATTGAATACTGAGAGGCGAATAAAAGGGGTGTAGCAAAGGCTGACTGATAGCTAGTAAAATATAGCTAAAAATAATTAATTAAGCATCAATCTCAATTAGTTGGTTTTGAGTAGAATGGGCTTGAGACTAGAGAGTATCTATACAACAATTAATACAAGCCTGGTGTAGCAAGAAAACGTTCAAGGATGAAAAAGAAAGAGGAATGGAGGAGCAAGAGAGTTGGCTTATGATGTGGCGTTACATTTCTTTACATGGCTTTGAAATTGTCTACTAATAATTTACATTCAAATAAAGAATGTATGCGGCTCATTAACATTTAAGAATACGGGCCACAGAGTATTTAAATCCACAAGAACGAGTTTTGACGTATGCTCTACTTGTATTTAAGTAAGATATTCAATGATGTCATATCTGTAAGAGGCTGTAAATCATTCAAAAACGTGACAAAGCAGAACAGAAAACACAAATGCCTCTGAGGGAGCATAGTGCCAAGTTGCAAGTCAATGCCACGTTTAAGTATACACCACAAAGAGTAATTGAAAAAAGCGCCTACGAAAAACAAGAGCTAAACGCAGCTTTGGTCATTTTATTTTAACACCCTGATCAGGTAATCGATATTCCATTAATAAAAAAGTTTCGTTTTCATAGCTTTCATCTAATGCTTACATTTACTTTTGCTTACCATGCATTACCATCAACATTCTACAAGCCCAGCTACCTGCCAACTATAAAATGACCAAACACATTTCCTGTTTTCGACTTTTGTTTGTTTTCCTTTTTATTTTTCTTCAGTTTATTTTGCGGCCATTTTTCTGTTGTCCAACGCTTTGGTTGTGGCCACTTTTGGGCCGCTGTTTTGCTGTTTATCATTTTGGCATCTTCATTGCTGTCATTAAGCGCGCATTACCCCAGCCCCAGCCCTTGCCCCAACTGGCACCTGCCAACTGCCACATGCCGCAGCACCTGACGTTTTTATAAATGTTTGAAAAATACACACGCAGACCAAGAGAGTGCGGGAGAAAGATAGAGAGTGGGGCTTATACAGTCCTAGTCTCTGCTGGGCTGGCAATATTTATAAAGAGAAATTTGATAAATGCTTCTTGGGGGTTTATTTAATGTGCGCCAAGTGCGTTCATTGTGCGAAATAATAATAAAAAGAAACTGAGCGCCAAAAAGAAACCAAAGGCCCGAGCTACAAACAAACAGCAAAATATAAAATAAAAAAAGTATAAAAAAGAAAAACTGTTGTGAGTATGCTATATTTTATAATGGAATCTTTTGCTGCCGCGCGGTAAAACTTGGCCAATTTTTAAAGTGATTTTAATGCGCTGCAGCTTTTCTTCAGCTTTTTGGCTAGAGAGAGTTATTATCAAAGTTTTCAATACAGGTTTTGCTCATTAAACGTGACGTCCAGACCTTTTTTTTTTTATTTAAATAATATAACGAACAAGAAAATGTTTCTACTTTTAAAAATATACTACAAAATATTACTACAGTAAATTAATTCGGAATTTTAGGAAATGAAATTCAAGTTTAAAGTCTAGCCTGAGACTCGAAAGTTCTGCTCTTCCAGTGACCACTGTACTTACTGAGCATTTACAATTTTGAAAATGAAAAACTCTTTTAAAGTGCCATTATTTATGGCAGAGCCAAATAAAAAATGCAAATGAACGTGAACTAAGATTTCAAATCTTGGCTTTTCTTATATTCATTTCATAAACAAAACCTTGTTAGTAAAATTATTATGCATACCCTAATGCTAGCTACGCTTTTCCTTTATTTGACCTTCCAAAAATTAATTTGTTAATTTTCGTCTGGAATATATTAAACTAAATAACATATGAAATTAGCATTATTCAGAGCTTTTGCAGATGAATGTGAATATGAATACACAATGTCCAGCACACTTTTCTGTATAAATATAAGTATATATGAATATGTGTGTATGCATATGTATCTGTTGCCTAAAACACGTCAGCCCAAAAGACCCACAAAAATTCGCTGGCGCCGCAGACACACATCCATCAATTTACACAGACATATAAATACTATATGTATGTTATATGTATATTAATTTTCAGGCGTCACGTCTGCGGCCTGTTGATGACGATTAAGAAAAGCACATGAGCTGCTGCGGCGGCGGCTGCTGATGATGATAATGATGATGGAGATGGAGATGGAGATGTTGTTGAGAATCTGTTGCAGACGCGGCCGCATAACTGACGCCAACTCCGCTTCAACAGTCTAAAATTTGCCTTTTTTATGTGCCACGCCAATTTCTGCATATTCATCAGTTTTTGGTTTTTTTTTTGTTTGTTTTTCGTTTTTTTATAGAAGCGTATTTTTCTCATCCTTTTGGTTTTCGCTTTGTTTATAAATATTTTTATTTTAATATAAACATTTTTATGGCTTTCTTCTGGCCAGCCAGCGAATGACGCATAATACTCAAGAGGTTGTGGATGGGTATTCCATTCGCTTGTTTTTTATTATTTCTGAAATACTTAAAAGTTTATCCGCTGGTGAGCAGCTCGTGTGCTCAGATATGCGCATTTGAGTTGCAGATTAAAAGTTGTATTTATTTCATATAACGACTTTGGCTTTTTATGGCTAAGCATGATTTTAATTTGAAGCGATGAATTCGAAATGCAATTCAGCGAAAATAAACCCAACGAGAACTTGATATCTGTAAAGCTAATCAGTTTTTTTAAACCAGCACAAGCAAAGTTTTAGCATGCTAAAGAAATATAGAATCTGATTTCAATGCCAATAAAATCTTAAAATAAGTCAGAAATATGATTCTTCGGTGGTATTTATTTAAATATTTGGCTTTTTTGTTGGTAGCCTCACGTTAATTTTAAAAATATATCAAATAGTATTCAATTTATTTAATTTTTTAGCTAAGCAACGCAGTAATTTTTGTTTTAAGCATTAAAATAATAATCTTTAATTTAGATATATCATTATAAAAACCGCATTTTAAGTTTTTTAAATATTATAGCACTTCAAGTTAATATCTAACATTAAAATGGCATAAATAAATTGTGTTTTTTTACTTTTTATATTCGGATTATTTTCTTTAAGCTTTTAGCTGCTTACACCAAAAACCAAAGAACTTCAACACAGCAAAACAACGGGCGAAAGCCAAACAATAGTCATACCTTACACACAAGCAAGGGTTTGGCGGCACGGCAGGTTTTTGGGAGGAGTGCTGAATAATTGTGTATGTGTGCGTGTGTGTGCTCATGTACGTGTACAAATTGAAAAGCAAACCGCAAAATGTTGGCTTTCAAAGCTTCATAACTACGTTGGCAGTCAAACAATGTGGGGTGTTCAGTGTAAAAGGCTAAAGCACACAGTGCATATAATGCCCAACAACTAAAACAACTATAATACTTAAAAAAACAGCAAAACAACAACTGCAACAACAATCGTAACAACAGCAACAACAACTACGCTGGCTGTTGGCTATGCAAATACAATAATTATTTTAAATTGCAAGCAAAAATATTTGCGCATTTGTAATTGGCAGCAGGCAGCGAACTGAGTGCATTAAAAAAGCAGGAACAACAACTACAACTACAACAATAACAAACGCAACTACAACCTACAAGTATTGTACTATTTTTTCGCATTTTCATTAAATTTTTTTTTATAGCCAGACGCCGAAAAGTATGCTACCATTTCACTCGAAAATGCATGCCACTCCCAACATCGCCAACAGCCGCCGCTATTGTCTGGCCGCATTAGCACTTGGACTAGCGAGCCAGCAGCAACAACAGCAACAACAACAACAGCAACAACAACAGCAGCAACAACAACAGCAACAACAACAACAACTACAAGTAGAGCGGCAAAAACAACAACATCTACAGCCCAAGCACAACAAAACATTTCACTTCCTATGCCGGTGAGAACTAAATGAAAAAAATAAGAACGAAGAAAAAAAAAACATTAACAAAAGCGAAGCGACAAAGAACTGTGCGGAGAGGTGGCAACGCTCGCAGGTGACTACAGCTCAAGCTGGGGGATTTGGCTGTGGGTATTTTCTTGAGTACGGTGACGCATTCAACAGCTTGGAAGTAATAGACCCGAACAAAAACACAGCCCAACACAGTCAACAATTGACCAAAACAAAAATAAAAAAAAATGGGAAAAAAAAAAACAAATAAAAACCAAACAAAAGCCCAGCAGAATAAGCAAAAGGGCGCAGGAAATATGAGAAAATGCGAAAACAAACATGGAAGTGAGGAAGATGGAAATACCCTAGCTAAGGGAAGTCACGATGCGACAATTTGTATTTCTGATTTTAAGTTAAGATGGTCTTGAATAAAATAAATAATAATAAATACAAGCATCAATGGTAGGTGATTATAAAGTTTAAGGGGCAAGTCTAATATCATTGTGCTATATTTATAAAATAATTTATATAAACAGAAAATTAATGATCAATTAAAAAGTTTTATTGTGAACGTTAAATAAGAAATAAAATCAGATTGCTATAAGCGAACTCTGTTGTTCACAAAAGGGAATAAAACATTCACTTGTACATATTAATATTTTCTATCCTTCAACTTTTTCATTTCCCACCATTTTTAAGATAATTCACGTGCAAATAGACAATTTTCTCCCAATTTCGACTGCTTTTCTAATTCGAATCCAGATGAAAATGCCCAATAATTCGGTTGCAATGTATCTCTCAGCTTCTTCCAATGCGTTGCAAATTTTTGTGAAAAGTTACCACACCCTCTGCAGGCATATTAATAGGGTATACTTAAAATTCCCTTAATATTGTATGTGGGCAACTAAAAACGCCTCGAGCTCAATGTATGTGTGCTTGACTTTAACAAAAGCAGCTGCTTAAATCAATTACTGCAGCCAAAGGACACTTAATTGGGTTCTGGCGAGTGTTATAGTCCTTCAGTCGTTTATTTATATACATATCTTGAAATCAATTGATACAGCTGCAAACCCAAGTGCTAAAGTTTTCAGCTCTTAATGTTTCAATCAATCAAAAGGGCTATTTTTTTTCTAAGGCCCATAATATTGAATACCATCAATAACAATAATTTTCATAAATATGATAAGACATAAATCACAAAGTAGCAGGCGCCACAAAGTGCCAAGCGGGAGCGGAAGCCAGGGCAGGACCTGCGCCGGCTCGCCTGGGTGCTGCAGCCCAGGATATGGGTTGTCACTTGGTCATGCGAGGCACGCGCGCGCCTGAGAATAATGCGGTGGCGGCTGGCGGGTATTGCGAGTGCCAGGGGCACGCCAGTTAAGCAGCGGACCCCCTCCCGAGCAGAGCAGACGAGACCAGACCAAACCATGGACATGGTACACACAGGACACAGGACACAGGACGTCTGGCGACGCCGTCACGCGGCGCTGTCATAGCGCAATAAAAATAAAAATCTAATTAGTATGCCGTTGACAGTTTAATCGTGATTACGCTGGCAAAAATTCCGACAAGCCAGCCAAAAACAGCAACAACAAAAAACAAAAACAAAAAAAAAAACAACAACGAAAAATAGCAAGAGGAAGAGGCAGAGTGCGAGCGAGAGTTAGGGTGAAGCGGGAATCGTCAGCATGCTAACAGTTGATTTTTGTTGTTCTCCATTTTGTTGCTGGCTTTGGGACGTTGTGCTTGGCATTTCCGGCAGTCGCCGGCAACGTTGCGTGTCTGCCACAACAACTAGATGGGTGTGCAAAAATGTATGTGCGTGTGTGTATGTGTATGTCAAACGTGTAATGCTGCACAACAAGTGAAAGGCGCTGGCGATCACATGAGCTACCACAGCCAGTAAAATGCTTAGCAAAAATACCAAAAATAATAAGCCAAGCTAAATCGTGGGCCGAACAAGAAGTTGAATAAGTTAATTAAATAAATCAAAAGAAAATTAAATATAGAAGAATATGTTCATTTATTTATTTTGTTATTGAAATAAATATAATTATATTAATAATAAACGACATTGAAATAGAATAAAGAAATTAACAATTTTAAAAGGAAAATTTCATCAAAAAATAAAAAAATTTATTAGCGGTTAATTAATAGGTAAAATTAAATTGAAAAATGAACATATTTTTAAAAATATTTTGTACATAAAAAGTAAAAGAAATAAAAATTTATAAATTATAAAAATACAATAATAAATTATTATTAAAAGAAAAAAAAACAAGAAATGATTAACAAAAAGCTTTATCAAATTAAAACATAAAAAGATATTTAAAAACTATATATTGTGTACATAAAAATAACACAAGTTGAACTCAATAAAATATAAAAAAATATATATTTGAAAGTTTTTAAATAAGTTTAAAAATATTGAAAAATAAAAAGATATTTAAATATATTTTGTGCATAAAAAATAGAAGAAATTGAACTAAATAAATTATAATTATAATTATATATATATTTGAGAAAATAATAACTAAATAAATTGATAAAAATAAAATATATTGATAAAACTCTCAGTTACCTACATATAGAGCTCTCAAATTTTTTTTAGCTTGACCAGGCGGCCAGGCACCCATAAGGCAGCTCGAATTGTAGAATAATTTTTGAGCATTTTAATTGGACACTATTGCAGGCAGAGGTTGAAATATTGTTCAGCAGAAGTTGTAACAGGTTAAAGACAAGCAACACAGATTAAGAACATGGGCAACAGCCTAGTATGTTCAGCTTTTAAAACCTTGTTTGACAGATATATATTGAAGGTGTTCAAAATAAATGTTATACTTGTGATTCTATAAAATTCCATACTGTAGCTGTTTTGCAGATCGCTCTTCTTGAAGAAGAACTTCGAATAACTTGTAATATTTAGCACTTTAAAATATGTTAGCAATAAATACAGAATCCATAACAATAAGTCCGTAATTGTACTAGTGGCATAAACTAGCTTGATGTAGTCTGATGCCTTTTAAAAATTGTATTTAGTGCACAAGTTGTAAATGTAACCTCGCGCATAATTTTTGTGTGCAACATACGCGTGACACACACCCGCGCACTTACACACACACTCCCACCAACATGCCACATCTCACACCCACTAACCAGTGCCCGCTCTTAGTTGGCCATTGAAATGCGTGTCTAGTAAAGGATATGCGCGACGTGCTTGAAATTTTTAAACAAGCATCGTTGCTATGCTTTGCCATGTGTGTGTGTGTGGATGAATGTGTGTAGGCTGTCTAAAAATATGACCAACTTGCTGGCACGTCACATGGCCCCATGTCAGCCAAGTCAGAACAGAGTCAAAATCATGCTGTTGTATGGTATTGGCCTAGACCGGAAACGGAAGTCGCTTTGATGAATTGCCTACAGCCATGCCTTCCACCTCAGGAACACTTGTAGTTGCCGAAGCATTATTAGACGACATTCAAGTTCAATGCTTTATGCAACGACTTTTTAGTTTCTTAATAAAGAATTGCTAAAAGGAATGCTCCTCATAAAATAGGTTCTTGTGAAGGAGCCGCCTTGGCAACTGAGGCTATATATATTTATATACATAATACCTAAAAGTCTTTCGTTAAAAAGCATAGTTGCCCAGCGGAAATATAAAACGTTATTAAAGCTACAGGAAATGCATACAAAGCGACAACTCATTGCCGCCATTTTGCCTAAAGTGTCAGACGGCGACAATGATAGCGGAAAGGCTGAAAAACTGGAACTGAAATGAACTCAAGTGAAAGGCGAAGCAGTATCATCAGCGGGTGAAGAGAGGGGCGGGGCGTGGCTGAAAAACAGCACGCACAGAGCACCAAATTACAATACCAAAAAAAAAAAGAGAGAAAAAGAAAGTGCTGTAAAATAATAATGAAAATTTGTATGAATGGCGAGCAGAAAAAAAGTGAGCCCAGCTGAACAAAAGAGCTTTCAGTGTTGGAAATTCATAAGCGACACGAAAAGCAATCGAAATCAAACAAAATGATTATAAAAGCATTGACTAATGTGAGGCAAATGGTGAGTGAGGCAAATACCTGAGCATTACAAATGTAATAAGCCAAAAGGGTTTGAATAATAAAGAAGTTAGCATACAAATTTTATGGGGTTTAAGGAAAAACTGTTGAACAATTCGATTTGAACACGAATTCTTAGTCTCAAAGTTTTATTGTTTATATTGGAGTCCCTGAAGGGGCATAACATATTCCTATTGAACCTTAAATACAAATGGACTTTCGATTTTTGCTTTTTTTAAGTCATTATTCAGAAACTTCTTATATCCCAAATTGATCTGTTTAACAAAAAGTTTTTAATATAACAATTGCACTACCCTAATTTTTCCATTCCCATTGTCATTTTGCAACACTGATTAATTTGTGGTTTTTAATAGTCGATGTCATGTTGCAGTTGTGCACACACAGAAGTTTGAGGTTGCTTATGACATTTGCTGTGGTTTTTCAATTTACCAGCAAGCGGGCCAGTTGGCTCGGCCAAAACGAACAATTTGTATGCAGTTATTAGGCCTGAAAGGCTTGACCACAATTGTATAAAACCACAAAACAAAAAATATCGTGACCCAAAGAACCAGAATAACAGAATATGATTTTAGGGTGTAGTTAATTGTTTGAATAGAGAGCTGGTCACACTATTGACTCACCTGGCAGTGTTGTGAGGCAGGCAATGCAAATGATGAAAACCTTGCACGCTTTTATCCCCGTCAGCTGCATGCTTTTAAATGCGATTAACAGATTAAGCGTTTATTATTTATTTATTTATAAGTGAATTTGTTGTTTAACTGTAGTTTGTTTCTACTTTTTGGCCGCGCCACTCGCTTTTAGCCACAACGATTTGCAGCCATATATGCGAACAATATCCGTTTGTTGAAACCGCAGGAATCAATTTTTACATTTGCAAGCTCCTGTTTTTGTTTACTATTTTTTTGCTGCCCGCAATCGCAATTTCCTTTTTTCTTTGAATATTTTCCTTTTTTTGCTGGTCGCTTTTCTATTTTGCGGTTGCATTTAATGCATATTTTCATATGATTTTTGCAATCGCTTTTGTCAAATTCCGTTTTGTGCTTTGCTTCAATTGCCACAGCCACAATTAGCCGTCCGCTGTACAGTGCCTCACATACGTATTCGTATTGGGTTGCCTCGTGTAAATACGTTTGAGGTTAGCAGAATTGTGAATTCTGCATGCAACTCGATTTGGCTATTTGCATTTTTCATATCCTTTTTGCCCTTTTTTGCATATTCATTTCCTGTTTGCACTAACTTCCACTTTATGTCGTTAAGCGGAAAGTTTATTCGTCTTCTTTTCTCTATTTTTTTTCTTGTCTGATTTTTTCCTTATACGATTTCGATTTTCCCAGTTGCCATTCACTTAAATGCTGCGAACAGATTGTGTTTACGTGAGTTCTCATCAGCTGAAAGCATACGAATAAAGCAGAAATTATAAGAAATTTTAAGGGATTTAGTTGGTTTTACTTAAATGGCAGTATTAACTATTTTAGTTTAATATAATATCTAAAGTTGTTTATTTATAAAAAAAAAAAAGAAGGTTATTTATTTATAAAATAAATTCTGTTAAATTTCATTTATATTTGGGCATACGATTTAATATGCAAACATTTTCAAAAAATATTAAATTCAAATATTACAAGCAATAAAATTATTTAAATATTCGATTTAAATTAAAATTATTTTAGAACTAACGATTTAACAGACAAACAATTATCCAAATTTTTTATTAAAAATATAACAAGTAATAAAATTAAATCAATAGGCTAACATGAATAAACTATTTTATAGTATAGTTTTTAAAATGAAAAATATTAAGCTTCATGTAAACAAAACAATTATTTGTAAGTTCGTACATTTTTCCAGTTAAAAGCCAAAAATTTAAAATTTCGGAATAGAAAATAAAAAAAATATTGTTAAGTTTTTATTTTTCTAAAAAGTTTCAATATTTATATTACTTAGCTCAATGTTTAATAAATCTTATCATCGTAACCAGTCAGAAGATTCCATTAAACCGAACTCAACTCAACTCGTAAATCATTGGCATTGTCCTTAAGCTGCACAGGCTTAGCATACACAGATGAAATAAGAGAAGACAATAAGTGAAGAAAAACAGTGAAAACCTCACAGTGCATTTTCCAACTGATTTGAAAATCCAAATGTTGCCCATTAGCAAACCAAATACGCACAAAGGAAAATCTGCTGCCGAATGGTAAAACTTCAACTCCATCATTCGCAGTCACGAACCGAGCCTTAAAGCTGTCCCTACATTTGAGGTGGGGGGAGACACTAAGGATTAGGGTCTGCTCCCTCTTTGTAGAGTCTACATTTGGAATTGGCAAAATCGAAGCCATGAAATTGTACAACACGATTCTCACATACCGTACATGACACCATTTTGCCAAATGATATGGCAACGGCTTTTCGCATACATATGACGGCGTCCTAGTGTAGATGCCACGCCTCCCCGTGCTGGCTTCTTAGCATGCCACTTGCCGCATGACTCGTGCAACTCGGTTGGGTGGCTGGGCCCAAAAATTCACTTATGGAAATCGAAGAATCTCGTTGCCAGCTTTTGTTTCCAGGCAGCGACTGTCCGCGACCGAACTGAAAACTAAACTCATATGAAGTATCAACATTCAGTATTCAATGTAAATCCTTTAAGCTGAAAATGCGCTTGAGACTTCAGCACACCAAACACACACATACACGCACACACACACACTCACACAATTTGTATCTGTGGTTCTGATTGGAAAGTGAAAAGTAACTCTGGAGGAGTCCGCGGCCAGACTCCCATCTGGCACGTGGTGACATGCAACGTTCTTCGAATTTATATCTTCCTTTTGCATAGATTTAAGGTGAAATGCCAGCTTGAGTTATTATCTATACTGAACTGATAGTATATTTATATCAATTGAGTTGTTTCTTGCAGATAAGTTTAAGAGTCTTGTTTCCTTACCTATTTGGTTTTTATCAAGCTGGCAATGGCTAAGCTCTCTGCATAAAGGAAAGCAACTAAGTTGACATATAATCGTCACGATAGTTCAATTTACTACCTAAAGTTCTTCTTTTAATAGCTTACATATGCCGTAAAATTAAGCAACAAGTTTACTTGAATTTATTTTTGATGACAAATATTAATATCTAACTCTCCCTTTCAATCCAGACATTTGGATTATCCAAACTAAATGAGACATATCTTCAATATTATATTTTTTGTTTTATTTTTATAATATTGCAAATAAGTTTAATTAATTTCCGAAAATTCTATTTTCTATCCAAAAAATAATGAAGTTTATTTTATAAATGTATAAATGAATGAATGAAATAAAAGTGAAAGATTCATATATAAATATAATTTTCAGCTGACACTTATCCTACTTAATCTCTCTCTAATATCTAAATATACTTTCTCAGATCAAAGTTCGCGCACAAATTGCGAAGCATCGTTAAGACCTGATATATGTTCTCTTTTCTCAAGGACTAGTAGCTAGTAATGCCTCTGCAACATGTCTTTCTCTACTATCCATCTCGCTCTCCCCTTTCTCTCTTCCACTCTCCCATATACATCAGTCACAAAATTTACAAATTCCACAACATAAAACATATTTTCTTATACAGCTGCCAGTGGAAATCCAATGAGAAGTAAAGCAAAGTGCTTAAACTTTTTCTTTCTTTTTTTTTTTATATGCCAAAAAATAAAAACCAGCAAAAAAGAAGAAGCTGCAGCAGCAGCAGTGGAGAAAAAAAGCAAAATAGGAGCTCAAAATTTATTTGCAAACATTTATTATAGTTACTTTGTTTTATTCGCTCGTAGAGTACTTTTGCTTGTTAGCAGGGCGGGGCCATGACTAGAGGTGGTTGAGCGGGGAGGGAAGCGACAAGGGGCTTGGATATTGGGAGTTTTACTTTTATGCAGCATTGCTTTATAGTCATTTTGTTGCTGTTGTCGTCTGGGTAATGAAACGCACCGCAAAGTTGATAAAAAGACAACCACAAAAAACGTACGAATGGTAATGTAACAGTCTGTCGGCTAGCGGGTGCGTTGGCTCCCCCCAACCCCGTCGATTAGGGGGAAAACAAATTAGTTTAGCGATAAGCAAGTTACAAAATATGCCAAAGCATACTTTCTGGCGGCCATCAAACAAAGTGGCGCTCTTGATTAGCCCAAAGAGGGTACACTTTTATGTGCAGCACACCACAGCGTGGTGTGTTGTAAGAGGGGAGGAGGGGGCAGCATTGAGGTGGCCAGCGGGTCTTGCTGTAGTCTGTGGGCAAATACAATCAAGCGGTAGACGTTACGTGAAAATGTTGAGCAGCTGTCGATGGAAAATGCAGCGCAAATGGCACTAAACAAACACAACCAGAGAGAGAGAGAGAGAGAGAGAGAGCGAGAGAGAGAGAGAGAGAGCGAGTGTGTGAAAGAGAGAGGCAGTTTGGTAAGAGAGTGCTAGCGGCGTGTCTGTAATGCGCCTTTGCCCGAGTGCACTGTAAATAGCAAAGCAATTTCCACTGTAAAATTAACAAGCGCCAAACCGCAACAGACGTGGCTGCCTGAGGGGGTCGCTTGTCCCGCTGGGGCAGGGAGTTGTGTGGTTAAGGTATTGCCATCTTCAGACATCCAATGTATGCGTGTGTGTGTTAGTCTTAGTTACATGGCAAGTGGCTGCTGTGCAGCATTTGGCGCCAACCCGTTTTGGGCTGATCCAAGGCGTAAAATAAATAATGAATTTTCTTAGTCTGCCCCCTCCGGCCACGCCTCTGGCTTGCTAGTACACTTGTTTATTCGCCTTTTTAGCTATTTTAGCTGGCCTCACATACACACACACACCCCCAAATACACACAAGTCTGCAATTAAGCTGCCTTGGCTATTATGCAGCTGAATGAGCCGACTGCTTAAACTGTTTTTGCTGCCCCACACACACACAGGCTAGAGTGTGTCTGTGTACGTGTTGTCGTCTATGTGTTTTTTGTGTGCCTCGACTCGAAGCAGCTGCCCAAATTGCTGCTCTTCTTTCTATGAGTCAAAAGTAAGCTTAATTCAACATTTTAAGAATAAAATGAATTCATTTATCAAAAAACTAAAGTTCGATGTACTTCAATTGCCTATTTCTAAAATGGTTTAATTGAAAACGAAATATTAACTTTTTCAGGGAGAACGATATATTATAATAACATATATTTTACTTGGGAATATTTACAATACAAAAGGAACAAAGGTCGGGATTGTTTAAATTTTACGGAATATTCGACTCCGCTTTTAATTGGTAGAAGTCCGAATAAGATACAAGATCTGTTATTATTTTTATTTGTTATTAATTATTTTAATTATGAATACTTATTTCATTATTAATATTATTACTAATATTAAAGTTCTTATTCTAGTATTTGATTCTTATTTTTATACCCTGAACCCATTGAAAGTAGGTATAATGTATATAAATGTATGTAACAGGCAGAAGGAAGCATCTTCGACCCCATAAAGTATATATATTCTTGATCAGCATCAATAGCCGAGTCGATCTAGCCATGTCCGTGCGTCCGTCCGTCCGTTCGTAGATCGAGTTTGTTTTCGATAATCGATACCATACGTCGTTTCCAAGCAATCGATAAAAATCGCTATCGGCATCCTGTTTTGTGAGCAAATTGGGTAAATATCAAGAGCTAGAGTCACCTAACTTAATATGTTGCTTTAAGAATATTATAAATATATCATCATTTTATACCTATCGCCACTTCCCCGCTATCACCGCAGACCTATAAATCAAGTTAATAACCCAACTTGTATTGCCAACCAATTTATGCCACAATTTAAATGCAATACAATAAGATACACTGTAGAAAATTTCATTAAGATCGGTGTTTGTTTGGTTTTGCGGACTGGCCACGTGGTTGCGGCAGCTAGCGCAAATTGCTAGAATTTCTGTACACACACACATTCATTCGCGCCTGCTTCGAATTCTATCAACAGCATTGCAATTGCGATTGTTTTCTGTGCTGCTTTTTAAATCGTTTTTTTCTTAATAAGACTCAATAATTTAATTTTTTTTGATGGTGTGGCTGTTGAGTAGAGACGGCGGCAAGTAGTGCGGTCAGTTGCGAGTTCGAACCCTGCCAAGGGAACTTTTTATTTTAATTTATCTTTATCAATTCAAACGAGCTGCATTTGGTGTTGGGTTCAGGGTTATAACTTTAATTGTAATTATTATATTTTTGTTATAATAATAGTTATTTTCATTGCAACCATTATCATTATCATTATCATTATCATTATCATTATCATTATCATTATCATTATCATTATCATTATCATTATCATTATCATTATCATTATCATTATCATTATCATTATCATTATCATTATCATTATCATTATCATTATCATTATCATTATCATTATCATTATCATTATCATTATCATTATCATTATTACTTTATTAATACTACTTTTATTTTTATTTAAGAGGTTTAGTAAACCTAATTCTTAACACAATTAAAAGCATGGGACTTAAGCCAGCAACTTTCATTCCTAGCCATCAACCTTATGCTATTAAATAAATTACTATTAATAATATTAATAAATATCGATAACCCGACCAGCTAGCTAGCGAAATGGTTACGACACAGCAAAGCGACATTTTCGGTTTAGCTTATAGATAAAATTGTTTTCATTCAAAATGATGTATTCTCGGATGAGAATACCAGTAAAGTGAACAATCCAGCTCTTTCATGCGAGTAACATTTCAAATCAATTCAACGTTCATTCAGCAACGTCTCTTAAGCTTATCAAATAGGCTTATGGATCAGGGCACACCTGGGAAATGTCACCCGTAGTTAAAAGCATTTAACAAACACTATGCCAAAAAAAAATTTGTTTAAAAACTGTAACAACTGTCGAGAGCTGTAACAATCCACTTGAAATTAACTACGCTTGAGTTGCAAGAAAATAAAAAAATAAATGTTCGACTTGTTTTGAGCAGACGCTAAAATGTGGGGAGTGTCAGTGTGTGTGTGTGACCATATAGGGG
Source organism: Drosophila ezoana (assembly GCA_035045725.1). NCBI lineage: Eukaryota > Metazoa > Arthropoda > Insecta > Diptera > Drosophilidae > Drosophila > Drosophila ezoana. The sequence continues at coordinate 2,031,374 of JAWNOU010000005.1, read as the reverse complement.
GCACATAAACCGAGCTTTTAACTGGCCATCAGGCACACATCACATGCTAGCATCCAATTTCCATTCCGAAAGACCCAAAATGAAAAGCGTTTCAATAAATTCGAAAAATAAAATGTGCCAATAAATTCGAGTCGAAGCAGCGCATTGAAAACTAAACTAAAGTCAAATTGAATTAAAATTCAAAGCGCTTAATGTAGTGGCAGCGAGAGAGGGAAAGAGCGAGAGAATGAGAAATGAAGAGAGAGTGTGAGTGGTAAGCAGTGTGTTAGGGCGTGCGGGTTACGCTGACAGCAGCCTTCAAGTTGTCGCATTTTTCAATAAACTAAACAATTTACGAAAATTGAAGTTTATCTCAATTGTGCAGCTGTTGTTGACAACATTCTGTCCAGCAGCACACAAAGCAGCCAGGCCCCTGCTCCCCACACCCTACACCACACACAACCCCTAGCACTAACTCTCCCCTTCCCGCTCTTTTGATAACTTGCACACACACAGAACTCAATTTGGCAATAAACTGAGCTACTGCACAGACCCCTAACATATTCCCTCTGTTGCTGCCCAACATTGCCAAAGCTGAGCGTAAAAAAGGGGCTGTAGGAGGCGGGTTCGGATCTAGGGGTTGGGCTTGTGGGGCGGTGGCACAAATGCGCTTAGTTGCTTTATTGGTCAAGCTGTTGTGCGTGGATAAAAACCCTTTTAGTGCACAATTGCTATAAATTTGCTGCGGCTATTAGACGAAGCATTGGTGGATAGCAGGGGGAAGAGAATGGTGAGGGGGTGGCTAGTTTCAGTTGGAGTAAGTCGGGCGACGAAATGGTTCCATTGTCATGTGTGCAACTGTGGGGATAACCAAGTCGATTGACGAACGAAGCTTATTTTAATCTCATTTGACAAACCCGGGCAAAAGGCTGGCTCGAACAGCTGTTGTTGCCTTCTTTGAGTTTGACAAATGAACAATGTGAAAGGGTCTTTTTTTTGGGCGGGGGTCATTTCTCTATTCTCACTGCCCCCCCCACTTATATCATATAATTTCACCATGATTAACTTTGAAATTTGCATTTGGCTCAGCTCTTGAGTTCTTCATGAAATGGGCAGCTCATTTTGTTGACCCACAGCAATGGGTCCGCTTTTGTTATAGACCAAAAATCTGCTGCTGCTTTTTCTGCATCTTCTCCTTCTTTTTCTTGAGCAGCCTTGGTCAGTTCTCTTGGGTTAATTTTGTAATTTTCGCACATGGCCGTTTTGGGCGGGGTCAACATAAAGATTATGGTCTTTTGGGCTTTGGGGTTTTTTGGTTTCTGCTTAAACTTTATATGCTCTCATGTTTAATTGGAATGGATTGTGTGTTGGGTCAACGGGGGCGACATTTAAGTTTTCCACACTTTTCTAAATGATGTCAAATTGGTTTAAATAAACTAGTGTGAGAGGGTTTTGGGTAAACTTAAATTGTCAAACAGCACGTTACGATAAGCTTTTAGCTAAAGGCAGCAAATGATTTTTGGGCGCCTTTTCCATTGTATAATTATAATCAATTTAATGCTCATGAAAATGAATTGGATAATTGGCAACAAGTGGAAAAGCCTCGGTGAATGTTGTGGAAAAAGAATGGCCTGTGAATATATATATATATATATTCATTCTTTTCTATCTATATATATATATATATATATATATATATATATATATATATATATATTATTTTTATCTATATCTATATCTATATCTATATCTATATCTATATCTATATCTATATCTATATCTATATCTATATCTATATCTATATCTATATCTATATCTATATCTATATCTATATCTATATCTATATCTATATCTTTATCTATATCTATATCTATATCTATATCTATATCTATATCTATATCTATATCTATATCTATATCTATACCAGGCTGATTTTCTTACACACAAGTCCGCACTCCGTAAGATTCCTGTCTGGATGGTTACATATATTTTAGTAAGAGCTCCTTACTAATGCGCTGCTCAAATGATCCATGTGGCACAAACACATCCACGCACACACACATCACACACACGCAAAGAGCCATGCAGCATCTCAAAGACCGTTGCCATTTGCCCACATTTCCCAGTTGAATCGAAGCCTCTGCTAAAATAATGCGCCATGCGTTGATATTTTTCCAACAATTTGCACGATTTTCAATTCGAAGTGCGCCCCCGCAACGAGCGGACGAGCCGGCGGGCGGGCGGGTGTATTTCTGGGTGGGCGATATTGGGCGTTCAGTTCGAAACTTTTCGCATAAAATAGCACAAGATAAATTGTTAATGCGTCTGTGGGGAAGCGATTAGCGGTAAATGTGCCGAGTTTATTTCGAGTTTTTAGACGGCGTCTGAGAGTTTTGCTACGGCAACGTCCAATGTGGCGTATGCGCAATTTAAATAATATTTCGCACTAGTTTCCCCCCAGTGGGCAGCACCAAAATACCAGAAAGATACAAGTCAGTTACATAGTTTGTTTGTAGCTCTTGTAAAAAAAAAGAAACAACAACAACAACAAAACTTCCGGCAAAAACTTGACGGCAGTTTGGACCCAAAAGCCGAAAACGGAAAAAATAGATTTACTTGGCTCGGGTTATTGGCAGTGCATTAAAGGCTAACTAAAGGAATTGTAACATATATGCATATGTATATACACACATAAAATAGGTACGAAATGAACGTGTACAGTGAAAGCTCCGCAAAAGGACAGTCTTCTTGGTCGAATGTCCAAATTCTTAGTTATGTTATTCTTTAAAAATAAATTTAAGAGAATATCTTATCAATTTATTATTTCTACAGGTGGTTAATTTTTTATTTCCCTTACCAAAAAAACCTGGATGACTGTTGGCCGCTCTAGAGATTGTTTACTGTACACATATACATTTATTTACAACTGATGTCTGCAAAAATTGTCTCAGTTACAGTCAGTCAGGCAGAGACAGTCAGGCAAATCGGGCAGCTCAGCTGCCACTGGCAATTTATTTCGCTTTATGTTGCCAGGGATTCTTATCGAACCCCTCAAGTACCTGCAGGCACAGCTTCACTCCAGGCGCTGCAATAGCTCAGGTGAAGCACTCTCCCACATACACACACACCCGCACACACGTGCCGCACACATACATACGTCGACTGCCTGGCGCCGGTGTATTCACGTGTGCAATTGGCAAATGCAGCTTCAACTTGGGGTAAATTGCAGCTGCAGCTCATGATAAATCGTTATTTATAATTTGTATTGTTATCGAACGATTTTCCTTAACCCATTTTCCATGCCAATGGAAATCGTTAGTAAAGTGGCAATCAATGAAAATGCTCAATGTCCAAGTCAACTGCTGCTGCAGCTGCTTGGCTCAAGTGGTCTCAAGGATCGATTCAAAAACTTGATATGGCGAATTCTTACAATTTATTTTTTTTTATTTTGGAGCATATGCAATTGATAGTGTTCATAAGGCTTCAATTAAGTCCTGAGAAAACACATTTTCTCCGCTTACTTTTTTGGACCTTAAGCATAATTTCGATGGTAGAATATTTTTAAATTAGAATTTTATATTTGGATTTTTTTTGTTCGCTCAATATCAGGCACAACGTAATACTCGTAAATATTTTCAGAAATTTATTTTAGCAAAATTATATGAAAAATTTTGAGTCCACTTTCAAACAGTAGCATAAAATTTGCATACCCTGAAACAAATAAAAATGAGTATGGGGTATAATGTATTTGTTCAAATGTATGCAACAGGCAGAAAAATATTTTTTCAGTAAATATTTTCTTGGTCAGCATCAATAGACAAGTCGATCTAGCCATGTCTGTTCGTCTGGACATCCGACCGTTTGTATGAACGCAAGGATTTTAGAACCTATAAGAGCTAGAGACCTGAGCACAGTACAAGATTGTTTCCGATGATTTATAACTTTTCCCGTTGAAGACCTAGAGTTACCAAATTTGGCATGTATCTTCAAGAATAGTTTTTTATAAATTATGCATTTGTATAAGATAAACATAAATTATAATATAATATTTTTGCAGATGTGTTACGCGTTTAACATAAGTACAGATATTCCCATTGAGAATATACAAATTAAGTATATATTCGGTACGGATGGGTTACAATTGTTAAGTCGATGTGGATCTGTTTTTTTTTTATAATTAATAATAATAAAGGTTTTTTATGTTACAGTCAATATATATATATCAGAGCAGAACGAACAATTACATAATATAGCTGCCATAGGATGGATCCCATGAGCTAAAGAAGCTGAGTGGCAGAGTTGGCTCTTGAATTCATGTGTTTTCTTTTAGCTAGGGTATTTAATTTTCGTATCTTACAAAACAAAACCTTCTTATTGTTTTTAAATCATCAATTCTATTATTATTATTATTATTGTTTTTATCTATTACAAGCCCATTTTACAATAGGCGAATATTTCCACTCAATTATTATGCTGAATGCATTGAGGGACATTGTTCAATACCAAATGCCATTGGCGTAAACTCTTTTAGCAAAATCGCATAGCCAACAAATAATGTAAACAGTATTTAAACTGTACACTCAGCTACCTTTACAAATTACTGTAAATACCAAAACCTAAAAATAATTATTAGCAACGTAAATTTCAAAAACCAAAAATGTACAAATTTGTTAACCAGCCAGCAGGGGGAGAGGTAGGGGTGAAGTTTAAAGAAGGGGAGGTGTATGGGCCGTTCGGATTTGGATTAGGGGATGCGTAGCTTGCTCTGTGGCAAGCTAACCTAATTTGAAGAGCAAACATAATTTATGGATAATTACATATTTTACTGCACACGCACACACACATACACATCTACACACACATGCCTTGGGGCTACAACTTTTATAGAGATTTCATATTATGCTTGAGGGGCTGCGGATGTGTGGGGTTGGCCAACATCATTTTGATAGTCAAAAATTTCTGCATGGTTATTAATGAAAAATGTTTGCGGCTGGCGAAAACCACAAAAGCTCAACTAAAGCTTCAACTTTTCTGGCAGCTACTTAAAGTGGATGCTGCTGAGGGTCAGCAGTTGCTCGCTTAGCTACTGTGGCATAAATAAATGCAACTGTCAGAGGCAGAAATACAAAAAAAAATCAAGAAAAAAAAATCCAGCTAAAAAAAGAGCGAGCAGCGAGCTGAAAGCTAAAAGTCTGAAAGCTGCTAGCCAACTGTCAGCGCCGAGTGCATGTGACAAGTCAGGAGAAGAGCAGAGCCAGGAGCTCTAAAAAGTGGGTGAAAGCCGGATGCGTCTTTAAGGCAATGGAGGTCAAACCCAATTGTGTGTACGGCTGCAAGTGTATATATGTGTGTGTGTGTGTGAGTGCCGACCTTTTAATATACCCTCTTCCCATTTCAAATGGGGGCAGCACTAGGGCTGTCTGCATGTTATTCCATGAAATTTTCTAGCTATGTTTTGTATAAGAGATGCAGGTCAAGTTAATGTTAGACCATCGATAGCTCTGCCTATATATCACAGAAATCGATAATTATTGATGTTAAGGCTTTGTTTGTTGGGCAAATCTCGAGAAACCCAAAGTCCATTTTGAAGTCTTTGTATTTTTTCCCACAGAACGAAAGCAACAGGGTATCTTCTAGTCGGACAACCGTGAGTTTTCTTTTGTGCTTAGCTCTTTAGTGGCTGACTGGCTTTTTATGCCAGCGTCTCGTTTGGGCTCGTTCGCGTTGAACATATTGTGCATGCCGCTGCCACAGACTGTTGCATACTTTTGTGCACTCGACTGCGGCTCAAGTCCGTGCAACTGACTTGCCCCTGCTACCCCCTCGCACACTGAGAAATTACCTAGCCAAAGTTGCGTAGCGAATCAGGCGTAAAGCAGACAAAGAAAAGTGACTTCAAGTTAGCTGACAGATATTATTATTTATGCGGCTCTTTGGCTCGCCACGCGCTTACTCTGCCTCTATCCCTCTCCCTCTCTTTCCCTTTTTCTGTCTCTCTCTCGCGCTCTCTTTCTCTTTCACACTCTTACTCTTACTCTTACCCTTTCTTTGCATGCCTGACTGCATTTTTAAGTGCAAAAACGCGAAATGGAAACGCTCATTACTCATGCGAGTGCAAGTTGGGCAAAAGGCAAAAGTTTTTGAAGTAAACTAGAGCTGCCAGTGTTGGTAAAGTCGCAGGAGTAAGCATAAAATTGCATAATAACCTTACAGTTGAAACACTCCCTAATATACCATAGTTTTTTATATATGTAAAATTTAAATATAGGAAAAATTCAAAAGAGAGAAAACTATTGAAAGTAAAATTAAATTTTAAATTTAAAAAACAATATAAAATTACAATGCATATTGTTCTAAAAAGTCTCCATGAAGCAGTTTTCTGCTTAAATTCAAATATTGATTAAACTCGACTTTAAGACTTCCATTTACGATTCTAATTTTATTTATTTTAGCTCTGAGGATTTGAACCCACAAAAACTATACAAGTGGCCGTGGCAAGCTTTATGGCAATCAAATAAATCACTTGCCCGCGTTTAATTAAACTTAAGCTGCGACCCTTAACACTTGAGCTTTTGGCATTGTTTTGGGTCCTGCCCTAATGCCCCCTGTTGTCCCGTGTTGGGCCGCGTGCCCGCGCACACATCAAGCGATTTGCATAAGGCGTTTGCTCGACTACACAAACGCCTACAATGCCAAAGATCAACCGGGGAGCTATTCTAGGGGACATGTACGTACCCAACACCCGGAGCGCCGACAACATGTGAATGTGTCTATGCATACGAGCGAAACTTTGTATCCACATCCCAACCCACTCGCATCTCCCACTCGCTTTCGCCAAGTAACGGCAACTGTGTCACGCGCGCCTTCGAGTCATGTGTGCCAATTAAAGGCATGCCACGCCCCCAAAAACAGCATACCAAACAAAAAGGACCAACGCAAAAGATGCCATTTTCAAGACTGGCAGATGCTATGCCCTATCTTCAGTTTGTGCAATATTTATCACAATTTTAAGATATGAACTTAACTAATTTATCGTTTATACTAGCTTTAAGAATATTTCTTAGATATCTGATAAGGGCTAAATAGCTTTAGACTCTACTTTAATTTTTTCAATACAATAAATCATTGAAAGCACAAACAGGAGCTTTTTATTTTCATGGTCTCAGTAGTTAAGAAGCTTTCAAAGCTGTCAAGCTTGTGATTATATGTTGATATATTATAACTCAATATTCAATCATTATCGTTAGAATGCTTAAAAGCTAGCATGTATTTCAGTCTAAAAGCTTTATTGCAAAGCGGTTATTGTTTTTTAGAAAGCTTCTATAAGCTTACACAGTTCTTGATTGAATATTAAGCCCAAGCTTTAATATACTTCAAAAAGCTTAAATGGTGTATCAATTTCTAGCTTTAAAATCTTTTAAGCTTTAAAGCTGTAACTTATTAAGTTATTATTTAAATTTTGAATAATACTATCTGCTTCTTAGATTACAACTTTAAGTAAAGCAAGCTCTATTGCTCTCCTGGAAAGGGTATACAAGTACAAGAAGCTTTGCCTGCTGCAGCTTTTACTAACTATAGTCAACTTTTGCGCGCTGCTGCCTTGTTGTGCGCATTATTAGCTGTCGTTTATTTTAAACAAGTTGCGCAGAAGGGCGAGGGGGCGGCGAGGAATATGGGTTTAGCTGGAGCTGAAGCAACTGCCGCTGCTTCAAAGTTCTTGTGCACTGAAAATTTCTCTTGTCGTCGTTGGCAATGGCAAGGGTAGGGTAGAAAGGCAGGCAGCACCTTTTCTCTGTCGTTGTTGTATTTGTTGCTGTGCGCATATGCCTGGCAGCCACTGTTGCTCCTCGTGCCTAACCCCCTTTCGTTGGCATCGTCTTTTGTCGCTGTCGTTTTGGCTGCCGTGATGCTACTTATCTTTATACATTTAAAGTCATTAGTTGCTGCAGATCTTAAAGGAGTTGCCCTGGATGTGCTCGCGAAGTGCAACAGACCTAAAAATAACAAGTAAGAGGTTCTAGTCGGGAGCTCCCGACTAGGGGATACCCTGAACCCCCTTATTCCAACACCAAATGCAGCTCGCGCTCATAAATAGAGAGTAGCTGGGAGGTGGCGATAGGTTAAAAATGAAAGATACTTGATATATATATACTATTCTAGCCGCTACATGTCAAGTTTGGTAACTCTAGCTCTTATTATTTACCAAAATTGCTTAAAAAACGGGATTTCGATATACATTTTTATCGATTACTTAGAAACGGGGCAAGTTATCGTTTATCGGAAACAAACTCGATCTGCGTGGGCACCTGGAGGACCTACAGTTAATTTCAAGTCTCTAGCTCTTATAGGTTCTGAGATCCTTGCGTTCATACATACGGACGGACGGACGGACGGACGGACGGACGGACAGACAGACGGACATGGCTAGATCGACTCGGCTATTGATGCTGATCAAGAATATATATACTTTATGGGGTTAGAGATGCTTCCTTCCGCCTGTTACATACATTTGCACTTTGCACAAATACAATATACCCTTTTTACCCATTTTCAATGGGTTCAGGGCTTGAGCAAAGAAAGGATGATAGGAAGAAGCAGCAGCAGCAGCCGATGTCAGATTGGGTACACTTCACTGGCGAATGCAGGACTGTCGGGACGTGAAAATTGCTAAAGAAAAACAAACAAATTGCAAATATTTTTCTAATGTCTGATGGCAGCTGTGTTAGGTATTGTAAGAGAAAAAGACTTCGAGAAAGAGAGAGACTGAGAGAAAAGGTCCGCTAATGAACTATGAAAATAGCATATGCCAAAGCAAAACAAAATACAGCGATTGCAGTCGCGACTGTCGTCTGGGAAACAATGGATACAATGCTCAGTATACCGCTTAAAACCAAGAGACTTGCATTGAATTGCATGAGTAAAATATAAAAATTCCGAGACTTTTGAAATTAAATATCACTTATCCAGAAATCAAAGAAACCTGTTTTCTCCCAGTCTTAGTCCAAGCAAAATCTGTTATGCTGGTCCAAAGCTTTCTCAACTAAGATTGAAGATTACCATGTTATCTATTTATCAAGTATTATTTTAATCTATTTAAAACCTAAATTAATTGAAGAAATGATCTTATTGAAGGAAATAAATTCAAATAAAATATGGAAATATAGCACATGTACAATTTTAATTTAATATACTTCTTTTGGATGCTAAAATCTGGACAATTCAAAAATCTTAAAGTTCCTATTTCTAATTAAAGTTTTCAAATAATTAATAAGTTACAAAAATTATAGCCAAAATGATTTTCAAACTTTTTTTCCAATTTTCCCGACAAAAGTATCTGATGAATTAAAAAATTAAATAACATTGAAGAAATACAGAAATCCCGAAAACCATTTAATTTTCTACAAGCTCACAGTGTATTAAATTGTATATTGATAATATTTTTGGCGCAGATTGGCTCTAGGAATTATTTCTACTTTAATTAAAACACCAATTTTCTATTATATTTTAAACAACTCACAATAAAATACGCCTATAGCCTCTTAAACGTTCAAACTGTTCCGTGGTAATTCTTTAAATGGATAAGTCCAATTAGATCAAAGTTTATCAATAAAATAAGTGTCGTTTCTCAATTTTTGCTTGGATTTTAATATCGTAAACTTAATATAGCGATATATAATATAATTACACAACTGTCTCCACTGTGCAGCTTATTTAATTGTAAAAACAAGAGTGCGAAAAAATAGAGCAATAGGAAAGTGAGTTATTCGTGGGGTTCCGTTTCAGTCTGGCAGCTGCTGCAGCGTACTTTCCGGCGCAGTTCGTATACGAAATGAGACAAGTGGCAGCAGCTGCCACATGGGGCCAGAAAATGGGGGCAGGTGATGTGGGGGCAAATGCTAATGCAACGCGTAGCAACGCGGCAAGTGGCAGTGCAATCAGTTGGCTGAGTTGGTCGGTTGGTCAAGTAACTCGATTCTATGGCTGGTTGCCCCTCGGACTGTTTCGTAATTTATATGCGCGTGTCGATGTCGTCCCTGCCGTCCTTGTCGTCGTCATCCTGCCTGCAGCTTCCTTGTAATGGAGCGACCGCAACGAACGAAATCTGACAGGAAGCATTTTTGTGACAAGCGCACAAGTTTCACGCTTCAATGTGCACCAGAATGACAGCCCAGGGGGGTTGATAGAGGGACTCTAGGGGTAACGGGAGCTGTGTTGTGTCAGGGGCCAAGCGTCAACAGCAAATGAAAACGGCTGACTGACCTGTGGGGCGTTCGGGTGTGGGAGAGCTGTGAGCAGAACTAGAAAATGAAAAGTACAATATGTTTGGGATTTGTTTTCTACAGTTTTTTCCATCTTTATTTTTTATATTTTTGCAGCCAACGAGTTGCAAGTGGACAGAGCTTGACATTGATGGACGCAAGGGTCGTCTGATAAACTAAGGCAAGAGAGATGCAAGGTAAACATTAGAGAAAATCAGATAGAACAGGTCAACTAAATTGAAGCAGTTGAGCTAAGTGGCTTATGAAGAAATGAGAAAGCAGCATTGTAAAATTTACTTTGAGCACAAGATCTCAAGCCAAGGACTAGATTTAAGACTTTGAAGCATAGATCAAAAAAGTCTGCTTTTCTAAGGAGTTGTAATGAATAAACATGAGAATACTGTTGAATAAATGTCATTGAAATACTCCATTCATATTTAAACTTGACTAAGTCGAGTTGACAAATCTTCATGCATATTTGTTAAAATTATATCAGGATTTGCCATAGAAACATATTCAGCAAGGCAGCTGCTCTTTAAGATCTGAAAACTCCTCTAAGCAACAAAAGAAGATGCTGTCCATGTTAAATAAAGGCACATTAAATTGTATAGTATATTTCAACTCTAGGCACAAGCTGGATGGAAAAAGCAGCTTCTTTGTCTGTGTGCTTAAATAAAATATAAAACATATGTTTGCTTTCATCAGACAGTCACAACTTTTCCTTAACGAGAAGGAGGAAGCCCTACAACATAAACATATTAAGAACACACGGTGCTCATTGCAAAAGTTTTCTTTTTAAAGCGAAAGCCGCAAATGGGTTTCTTTTACCTTAACTGAGGTAAAAACTTTTAACCATTTTAAACTGGCGACAATTTTTGTTTCCATATTTTCTTTTTCTTTGTGTCTGTCCTTTTTTTCCGTTCCATTTTCAGGCACCTACTGCTGCTGCCGCTTCTTGTTATTATTATTCAGTTACGCGCTGTTTATACAGGCGAGATATTCATACATTCATGAATATATATAATGCACGTACTCGTATACTCGTGGTATCTTCTTTTGGCGCTGGCCCAACACACACGACGCTGGGCGAGAATTTGCATAAGCACCAACTACAGCAATAATAACAACAACAGCAACAACAATAACTGAGGGGAAGCACACGAAAAGCATCCGCAGATAGCGCAACGCGACTTGGTTTACTTTTAAATTTGTATTATATGCATTTACACTCCCTAACACCCCACACGGAAAAAAAATGAAAAAGAAAACCCTCATATGTATTTTTTTTCTGTCTTGTACATGTTTATAAAATTGTCTAAATTCCCACAAGTTGATTTAAACTTTCTTCCTTCTGCGCTGTGTAAGCGCCACCAAAAGTTGAGCCTGTTCCCTGTTTTGTTAGCTGCCTGGTATACCCTGTACTATTTTTGTAATAAGGGTATACTACAAATGCCAACAAATATTGTAACACACAATTTTTGAACTCTTGGTTTATAAAATGGGGAGCTTTATTTGTGGCTTTAAAATATTTTTAAAAAGATATATACAATAATGTAATCGAGTGCAAATTCTGTATAGCTTATCTTTTTATAGAAAATTTACTCTTAGAGGTATTTTAATCAAAAACTACCTCAAAACAAATTATTTTCTTTCATTCAGTTATTTTATATATTAACAACTTGTATTTATTTAAAGTTTTTTAATATTCAAATTGCAATTTAATTTTATTTAAATGTTAAATTGTATATTATGTGTACTTTATATTTTTTTATTTCTTAAATTTCCAGTGAAAATTCCCATTTCAAACGAAGTTCACAGGGTATGGCAAAATCGTTGCTTCCCGACTTTCCACTTCAGAAATTTCCGGCGCTACTTTTCTGTGGGTAGTCGCCGCGAGTCGGTTCGCCTTTGGCTGGTGCCACGTCGCGTATACGTTATGCTTTTTACACAATTGTTATTATTGTTGTTGGAGCTGCTCAGCGGCTCTGTCAGCTCGACTCTTCCGAGCATTGCCTGGCATGCAGAAATGTGTTTTTTCTTATACACACGTGCATCATATATATACTAATATATACTATTCGGCTGGGGTATTGCAAAACCACCACAGGAAATGCTAAAAATGCACTCAGGTATTGAGTGTGTCTGTGTGTGAATGTGTGTGTGAATGCTGTGCTGTGTGGCTTGCTTATTTATGCAACTGTGCCAAAGGATTCGGTTTTGGGTTTGGGCAAAGCAAAACACGATATGACCATGTTTTATGTAATGCCCTCGGTATCAGCGTATCGAATATATGAAATTGAAAGCGAAAATCCGATGAGATGAGCAGCAACAATTGAGAAATAGTTGGGGACAATTGTGCCAAGAATAGAATAGCGAAGTCTGTCAGTTGGCAATCACATGTGCATATGGACAGAACATTAGACAGAAATGTATATCGTATGGAAAAAGCACATATTTAAGCGATGGAAAACCGGAATACATAAAAAAAATGTTGAAGCTTAACTTATTTATGCGAAAGATGTTGATAATTATATAGAATAATTATATAGAAATTTTGTTGATATTCCTATATATTTAAAAATATCCCAAGAAGGTTGAAAAATTTGCCAATTAATACTAAATGTAGCTTAGTATGAATTCGACCTCTTTTCTATGTATCTAGACACATCTTGACGGAGAACAAAAAGCCACCGGCGAAACTGTATTTAAAAGCGTTCTTATTCTTCCCTTAAAGCCAATATTAAATCTACCATAGTTTTGATCTAATCAAGTTTAGAAAACATTTTACTGGATATATTTATATAACTTTTTATTTTATTTAATTAATGTAAAACAAGTAAGAGGTTCTAGTCGGGAGCTCCCGACTAGGGGATACCCTGAACCCTCATATTCCAACACCAAATGCAGCGCGCGCTTATAGAGAGTAGCGGGGAGGAGGCGATAGGTATAAAATGAAAGATACTTGATATATATATACTTTTCTAGAAGCTACATGTAAAGTTTGGTGTCTCTAGCTCTTATTATTTACCAAAGTTGCTTAAAAAACAGGATTTCGATATACATTTTTATCGATTACTTAGAAACGGGGCAAGTTATCGTTTATCGGAAACAAACTCGATCTGCGTGGGCATTAGGAGCACCTACAGTTAATTTCAAGTCTCTAGCTCTTATAGGTTCTGAGATCCTTGCGGTCATACATACGGACGGACGGACGGACGGACGGACGGACGGACGGACGGACGGACGGACGGACGGACAGACAGACGGACATGGCTAGATCGACTCGGCTATTGATGCTGAAGAATATATATACTTTATGGGGTCGGAGATGCTTCCTTCTGCCTGTTACATACATTTGCATTTTGCACAAATACAATATACCATTTTTAACCATTTTCAATGGGTTCAGGGTATAAATAGCGTGTTGTTAAAAGAGTTCGCAAGCATATTCAGGGCTTAGTTATTGACATGGTGGATATATTAACATGCTTTTCAGAGCCAAACAGCTGAAATCATAAACATTTGTTACAGCCAGATCTGGCAACGCTATCCCATGCTTTAGGCAGCTAAAAAACACGCTTTGAGTATCTTAAGAGCTTTTCGAGTATTTTATCAATGTTTTAATTCATTGGAAAATTAAATAAAAGTGAGAAATACTTAGAGGCTCGGTAGATGACGAGTAATGAAGAGGAAGAGAGTGAGAGAAAAAAGAGAGAAAGACTTGGTCTGGCTTTGCACGCATTTATCCGTCTTATTTTCTACATCTCTCATCGCGCACATAGCTCATTTATAATCTACTTATATTCTTTATTATTATTATTTATCTACTTTACACCTATTGTTTAGTTCTTTTGCTGTTAACCCCGCCCCACACACACACTTCAGTGAACTTTTACTATCTTTGCCCCACTCGCAAAATTAACATTCACTTATGCACTCACACAGACACACACACGCACACCCACAGACGCACACTTACAATCCCACATACACTCACATTCATCGCTTTAACCAGCCAAACACTTGGCTCAAGTGTTTGCTCACTTTGCGGGCCGCAACCTCTTAACGTGCCCGCAACCTCTCCCCCGTGCCCACCACACACCGCCGCTCACTCACCTCTCCCACCTTTCAGCCCCGCAAATACCCACTCACCTACGTTCTCTGGCCATCCCTTTTGCATTGCTCCCTGCTTGGCCTATGCTTAGTTAACGTTTTGGCCTGCGCCTCTATTTCGTGTTTTTCACCATTTTTTCTTCGTCTCTTCTCTTTTTTTTGGTGTCGACCTAAGTCTGCTTGGCATATGTTGTTTATGCCCTTTCCCTGTGCTTGCCTTGTTTTCTTCTGTTTATTTTTTTTTTTTTAGCAGTTTTCTAGCACTCCCCTCCTTTTTGTCCCGTCTTCACACTTTGTCTGGCGCCTTTCACTCACTCACTTTATTTGCGCTCATGCATCATAAGGGTTTAATGGATTTGCTGCGGCCTCAGGAGAAGCTCAGCTCTCTCCCCTGAGAGCGGGTCGAAGAGCTGTGCATCATTTTCCCGCTAGCGGCGCGCCCACAATTCACACGCCCACAGACACACACAAACACTAATGCACACAATGATTATCATATTACGCACACCCCAAGCCACTCGCAGGCTCTGTTTCTGGTGTTTATGACTTTATTTTGGCCACCTAGTCGAGCAGTTAATACATTTTTATAGACTTGCCAAACTACTATTTCCCTTTCCGCTCTTCACACAGATACACACACACACACACAGCAGCACTTTACAGGTCTGTCATTCTATTAGCTTTTCGCGTGCTTTGTCATTGCCGTTAATAGACTTACTTTTCCTCTTACACTTTTATAGAATGTTTCTTTACTTTTTTGTGCCTTGGCTTTCATTTTGATGTTGTTGGCGCCATTAAGTCGTTATTGTTGTTGTTGTAATTGTTCAGCTGCGTGTGAGACTCAGGTGCGAGTGGTGGCTATTAAACAAAAAGTGAGCAACGCTGCGTATACGCAATACATAAATCAAATTGCGACTGCGGCTAGTCAAAAGTCTATAAAAAAAAATATGTGTCAAGGCGAGGGCTGTGTTTTCGTTTTATGCGTTGATAAAAATAGAGGTGTATTTGTGGAATTGGAGATAAAAGAAGTAGAAGTTAAGTCTTTAAGAACCTTAAATCCAGCAAAGTCAACAATTTATAAGTTTAAATAAATTAAAGAATTATTGTAAAATTATAATAAAATAGATACACTGTACTCAGCCTTGAGGACAGATAAAAAGAAAATTAAAAGAAATATGCATTTTGTTATATTATAAATTCCAGCAGGGAGGACCAAAAGACAAAAGTGCAAAGGTCAACTTATAATAAATAAATAAATTATTATAAATAAATAAATTATTATAAATTATTATATTATAAATAAATTATCATAAAGATAAATTAACTGATGCAGCATAAATTAAGCAGCAATAATTCAATACTACAATAGTTAGCTTCAGACCCATTTGGCGGTAATAAATTAAATTGCAACCTGGCACAAAATTGCTGTGACAGAATTGTTTGCATTATGCCGAGAGTTTAAATACAATTTCAAAAGACAAACCAAGCTATGCAATAGCCAAAAAATGATTTTTCCAAAATGTTGACTTTCCACTCCATTTTCTGCGCAATTTGCTCGTGTCAAAAATGTGCAGCAACTTTTCATTTGCATTTGCTGCAGAACACTCTTTTGGGCTGGGGGCAAGGCAAGGCTTTGCCCGGTTTAAGCAGCAGCAGTCGAGTGCAGCAGCCAGAATCGCCCTCCAGCCATAATATATTTAGGAGCTCTAGTGCAAAGTATATGGTATAGTTTGTGGCTGTCTTTAGCACACATCAAAAGCATTATTAACAGGACTACAAGCCCAGCGACAACACACAGGGCGCAGGATAACTGAAAAGATGCCTGCCAGCAGGCTCTGCAAATCCAAAACATGTGTCCCTACTGGATGACAGTGTTTGTGCTTGTGTGTGTTCCTGTGTGTGTGTGTGTGTGTGTGTGCGTGTGTATTTATGAGCCGTGCCACACACTTACATTGCCAGCCACATCAACTGCTTTTGTGCATTAAGTGGCCTTAGCCTGCCACACAAGGACATGCTTTTTGTGGTCTTTAAAATATTTTGTTTTTTCACATTCGCCCCTCTGCCGACACCCTGCACCCCCCTCGCCCTGTGGCCCCTATGTTGTGCTTTACATTTAAGGTGTCTGCATGGCGCATAAAATTTATATTAGTCTGGCTGCAAGGCAGAAAAAAAAAAAAACAGAAATAATATTAAAAGCAATTACTACAAGTCTTAAAAGCTGAAAAAATATAGAATAAAGCTGAAGACTCTTAAATTTTGTTTCGCGTTTTTTTTTTAGTTTTCTAGCTTGTGAAATACACTGTGAGTGAGGGCTAAGCAGCTTATAAATACGCAGAATACGAGAGAACATAATTTGCGGACTAGAGAGAATATATAAGAGAATATATCTTAAAGCAGATTATGTTAAATATGTGGAAGATATGCTAAATAGAAGTTTGAAATAGTTAAAATATTATATTTCTCATAATATTAAAAGAAATTCAAAACAAACAAAAGTAGGCTCTGCTTTTCTATTGTAATTTTCGTCCCCATCTCTGTAAGAACCTCTCACTTTTTTCACAGTTGAGCTGTGCAGTTGGACCGAATCGGTACTGAACAAAATTCCAAAATTCTAAAAATTTCAATTAAATTTCGTGGCATTTATTTGGTTAGAAATCACACCAATCTCTTTCAATAAATTTAAAGATTAAGTGCAAAGTTTTCTTTTTTACTTTTATAAAAAAATCTAAAATCAAACGAAATATTTTGTATGGAAAAAAATTGCTACTCAAACAGCCGAAAATTGTGAATGTAAGTAAAAATAGTTTAATATTTAATTATATTATAGTTTTTGTGGTTCAGTGAATGTAGACGTCAGCGGTAACACGGCATCTATCTGCAACATTATCTACGGATTGTTGGGGGAGGAAGAAAATAAAACTCAATCGAACACATAAAGCAAATACATTAAATACACCAAGGAGAAGTCCAGTGAATCGCACACAATCGGGTTGAAGGAATGTATCAATATCTGAGATGAGAATGGAAAATGCACTAAATTGGGTTCAATAAATATATATCGGTATATCGATATGCAAAAACGAAAATAAATAAACTGATTTATTTAATTTATCGATCTGTATATCGGTTCATCGGTATGATTTGATTGGATCATGCAAAAGCAAGGAAAATGGTTGCAAAGCGCACTCTTGATATCTAATATAGAATACGATCATGTGATATGAAATAATTCTCTAGATTATTAGCTCTGCGAGAAACAAATGAATACAATTTATATAAGCAGAAATATTGTATTGATTACGTGCTTTTATTAATTTCTATAGATATCATGGTATCAAAGGCTTGATTTCTAACTAAAATACGTATTTGTAGACCTTACATGTTATTTGACCCGATGAGGACCCTAAACATTTTCAATAGGTCCTGTCTTGGAAAGCGAAAAATAAATGTTCTATTTTATAAGAACTTAACCAGATCAAAATCCGATGGATATTGGCTGAGGATTAATCTGATGTGATTTAAATGTATATTAATATGAGGTACCGATCTCGTCGTAATTTAAATTGGTATGATTTAAAGTGGACATGGAACAATTGAGAAAAAAAATTGAATTAAAGATATGGGATATTCACAATTGTGCATTTATTTCTGTAGAAAAATGCAAATCGAAGGCTTGATGTCTGAAATAGTGTATATATCTATATATATTATATAGGCCCTGCATTGGTTTAGCTGCATAAAATGTGTATTCTATGTAGAGCACAACGCTATACAGCCTATACTGAATAGCAGCTGCTTTCGCTTTTATTTTTGAGGTTGCGTAAAATTGAAGTCTCAAAAATTGGGTTAACGAAGTAACATTGCTGGGGCAGCTATGGAAATGCGTTTGAAATTGAAATCTGGCGGCGTGGAATGTGGGTTATACACATCCAGACGCTCAAGAGTATGCAACGATTGCTGCGAATCAATTCAAACCCTCTCACAATTAGTGCGATGTCTGAGAAATGCTGCGTGCAATTCATTTTTTTCTTATTTTTTTCTGGCAGACAGCCTGGCAACACCTTGACAACTTTATAGTTGGCAAGTCAACTAGTTGTTGTTGTTGTTTGTAGTTGCTTTAGTTGTTGTGCAGTCAGTTGAAACTGTCGCAGGTGCTCGTTAGTTTTGCTTCGGCACTTTTGGCCTGATCCTCAAGTGTCGCCGAGTCCTGTCACATCCTCAACGCCAGCTTTGTCGGCGACTTTTCAAAGTTCTGCAACGTCGCCAAGTTTTGTTTGTGGCGCGGGGTGAAAGTGTGTGGGGGGAAAGGCGAGTGTAGTTTGGGGTTGCATTCAAATTAAATAGCATTTTGATGAATATTGATTGATTGCTTGTGCCTCGAGGCAAATTAAAAGCAATTGGCGCTATGGCAAATCGAAAAACTTTGCCCAAAAACTTTGGCCTTGTAATTGAGATAGTCGAATTGCAGTTGCAGTTGCACTTCCAGTTGAATTTGAAATATATTTCGCAAGAAATGCTGAAAATTTGTTAATCAACAGTTGTTTGTAGCATTCAAGAAAGTTTAATTTGGTAAAGGAAATTTTAAAATTTGTTTATAATGTTTATGCATGAGCTTTGACTTTTAGAGTTGTATCAAGAAAGACGGAAAAAAAACGAATTTCAATCTGTGCAGTTCGAAAATGGAGTTTTAATTGGATATTGGATATAAAAAAGCTGTACAGAAAGCAGGTGAAACTAAATCGGAGCAGAAACATATATACATATTTCAAAAATAGATTGCATCAAGGAGCTACTTTTTGGACTATTTGCAAATATTTTAAATTTATATTCTTTCTATTTATATACTCTTTATACATATATAATATTTATATAATTTTCCATTAAATGTAACCGAATAACACAATTGTTTTTTTTTGTTTCTATCTCGACCAATATACAGCAAACCGGTTTCCCGTGTTATTTATTAATATTCACATTCATATTATTCGTTAAATTTTCTGTATCGAAATTTGACAATTAGATTTTATCCAACTTTCGCAGATCTTTGCGCATAAAATTGTCTTTAAAACTAAACAGTTTTATTTTCTTGTGGAATTTGCAGCAAACTATAAAATAATTCAGTATTAAGTAGCAGACAGCTCGCTCGAGGACATTACGCAACAGAGTTCTTTGGGTTTCGAGAATAGCGTAGGGTTTCGGGGAAGGAGAGTTGTTGTTGCAGTGAGAGTTGCAACCGGAAATGAGTAAACAAGCGTCAAATAGTAAAAACACAACCAATGTGCAGGGCTTGCAAGCGGGCGCCAGGACAACGAGTGTCCTGCTGCAGTCCTTACGAAAATATAAATAAATGAAACATTAAACAAAACTGCGACGACAACAATGGACAAAGCCCTTGTCGAGCGAGTGCTTCAGGACGTGGAGTATTGGAGTGTGGCGCGTGCATAAGGACGCGAAAGCGGATGCGGATGCGGACGCGGACGCGGACGCGGACGCCACTGCAAAGATGGCGAAAAATGAGCGAAGACAACAACCGGATATCCGGCAACTTTATAAGCAGCCAGCAGGCAGCGCCACAAAGGACAACCAGACACCAGCGACCAGCTACCGACGCCGATGCCGACGCCGCCGCCGCCGCCAACGACAACGTAGTTTATTTTAACTTTTGATTTCCGCCTTTTTGGTATGCTGAGTATTTTCTTTAGCTCAACCCTCCAGTCCCCCCTCTCCCACGCCACTCACCATCTCTCCCGCTCAGCTCAGTAACCTGGTCAGCTGCATGGCAAATGCAGCAAGCGCTACTTCGTCGAGTCCTCGAGCACATCTTCAAGACGAAGAAGAATGCCGGGCGCCTGCATTAAAAATGAATTAAACTTGCGTTCACAAGCTCCCATCTGCCAGTTCCTGTGTCCTTTCCCAGGAGCTGACTGCGATATTCAACAAGAGTTTCCAGCCAGCACGCAATTCAATTTACACCGCCCCAAAGACAACTTCCCAAATGTCGGGGCCATGTTTTGGGTGTGCAATACATATATACGCAAATATATATACATAAATACATACTTGTGTAGACAAAAACCATCAGAAATGAATACAAAGGCGTTCATCGAGGACAATTAGCTTACGGGAATCTTCTTCAAACATCCGCATTAAATTTCATTGAATTAAATTAATTATCGTTATATTATAGTCAATCAGAGTAGGCTTCGCATTCGACTCGAATAATTTTGTTATGTGATATCTCAACACAGAGCTTCGTATTTTGCTCAGTACACTCTTTAGATTCTTACAAACAACATCAAAAAAACTAAAAACCGAAAACCGAAACAAAAAAAATAACAATACTCGTCGACACAAAGAGGTCCTTATTTTAAGCAAACAGTGTAACTTTTTATAATTTTGTAGAAAAGTTATAAAGCGAAAAAAATTTAATAAAATTAAAAACAAAAAAAAACCAAACAAATTTGTAAAAATAAAAACCAATAAATAACAGGAACTAAAAACTACAAAAAAAAACTATAAATCGAAACTAAAAATCAAAAATATTCTCCAATTTGATTTGGAGAGACTGTTGATATTGATATCGGCATGGATATACCTGGCTTTACCTAAACATAACTGGATATAACTCGGACTGTAAGTAGAAGCTCTTCTTAAAGCAGAAGCTCTCGGTTAAATTATTTCTATTTGCAGTGACAAAGATATATATACATATATATATATATATATATTAATATATATAATCAATTATAGACCTGGATTCTAATTAGGATGACTGCGAGTTGGTTGCTTATCTTCAGTGATCCATGATCCATGATCTTATTTATACAGTGATCCATGCGAGCTTGTTCTTGCCTACGAACGCCTGGGGGGTCTTCTCTCATATCTTCAATCCTGGGCTTCACGATATGGTACACTGTCATCTGATTCACTTGTTCACGCTCAGTGGCTTCTTTCGAAAATTGCACTGGAATAGTTTCGTACGACTATCTGGGAGAAATTTGTTGTTTATCTGTTCGGATGGTGGAGTTGTTGTAAATTCTGGTTATCAATACAGTAATTCTCTTTGGCAATAAATATACAAAACAAATGGTTGGCCTTGGGAGGGTATCCGCAAAGGAATGGACTGCTGCGTTCCTGGGGGAGAGAGTCTGTCTAGGAGTCTGTATTTGCATTCAATCTAGGAACTGATAATCTGGTCAGAACAAGATATATAATAAACTGCAATACGAATATCGTGCATGAAATCTCTATTGCTCGATGTCATAAGCCCTGAATACAAATCGGTGTATGCAGATATGCAATCAATAAACTGACATTCGATTAATAAATTTCTGAACAAGAGATGTTGGAATCGGGCGTATAATTAAACTGCAATACGACAATTTTCTTGTATGAAACTTTTCTTGAACAACTTTGGCATCCGGTGTAGATATTTTATAGATAGCTATAAAATGCCCCGAAGCGTTGGTTTGGCCTGCACATATCTTGTACAAATCTAATCGACATCGGATTGCAATATCATAAAGCTATCTGGGAAGAATGGAAAATGTTCTATTTGACCAGATGAAGTTACCAAAATCTTTCAATTGCAAACTTCACTATTTTTGCCCATATTCCTGTAATGGCGAAAGTTTAATATTCTGTGAGGCAAAGATAACTGCAGTTGGGTTCTGATACAAATATTATTTTTTCTAACTCTGTTTTGAACTAACTCTGCTTCCAAATAAAATGGTTTGCAACAGGTTACCCAAGACATTCAAGTCTCTGGATGTATGTTCAGAAATATATCGTTGTAAAGCCAAGTAGAAAGGTAACACAGTTAAACATAACAAGACCACACCAAATTTACTTATTTGTATGTGCAAAATGGGTTCACAATTAAAATCGCACATCACTTACTATTCGCTTTCCATGGAAGTCGATGCAGAAAACGATGAAACTGACTTCATCATCGACTTCAAGCGAAAGCTATTCGGGCAAGTTCAGCGTCAATTGAAAATTTGTCATATATCCTCATGACTGATGCGTAGCCCCCAGCTACAGCTGCTTGATTACAAACAGTTCAAGGCGGCACGCACCATTCAAAGGCATTTTCGGGGTTGGCAAGTGCGTCAATCAATGAAGGATAAGCAGCATGCAGCAACTGTTCTGCAGAGATCCTGGCGTCGGTTTATTGGCAAGCGGCATCTGATCAGGACCCGCCAGGAGCTCTTACAGGAGAGCATACTGATCATGTTCAACTATGCCTCGATGAAGATACAGGCATTTTATCGGGGCTGGTGGGCACGCAAGCATATCAATAATGTGCTCTATTTGAAGGAAATGCAGCTTCATTGCGTGGAGGATATATTGACCGAATATGCGTACAAGCTGCACACTATGATGCGCACCCAACATTTGCCAGGATATATGAGCTTTTGTAAAAATCCGTAAGTGTCTTGTCGAAGACTGACTTATCGATATTTAACTGTCGATATTAATCTATCAGTTGCTGCAATTTAGTTATCTAGCTAATTGCTACTTTTATCGATCCATTTTAATCGATATTCGCTTCTCAATGACAATCAATCGATTCAATCAATCGAATTTATGCCGACGATAGCCGGTCGTCATTTTACTTATCTTTTCTTTATTCGTTTTTTTTCAACACTCCAAGAGAAATGAACAAAGTGGAGGAGTTGATGGCGACTAGGTCCTTTAGATTATTCAATCAAATGGCAGGCACCAAGTATGTGTCTACCATGGCTCTCTTAGAAAAGCGCCGTCGCGAGTTCGCAGATTCCGCATTTCGGACTTGGGTACCATACGTAGGCTTCAATCACAATGGCGAATGCAATCCACCGCCACCGGAAAAGCAGCCCAAAGCCTATGGACTCCCTGAATTCGACATCGTGCAGACTTTTACGTCATTGGACCGCATCCCTGAGACTAAAAAGAAAAAGCTAAAGGTCGAAGAGGATAGTGAGTACAATTTTAAACTGGAATATCTCTACTAGAGTGTTGCCATATAAAGCATTTTATGTTTTTTCTTTTGCCAATTATCATCCAGATATAATCAGGAAGACGCGTTCTCTTTGCGATAACCAAATACGTTTTTGTAAGGATCTTGTGAAGAGCATGAGTTCTTGGCCTATGTGCAACGTATGCAAGGTAAAAGTAACGGATAGCTTACTGGGACCAGCCTTTGGTGAATTCCTCGATAATGTTAAAGCCTCTTTGGAGGCCATAGATCAATTGGCCAACTGTAATTGCCAGCGTGATACGAGGCATGAGGGTTAATTTCAACCGTGCAAATGATTTCAGAGTTCTTTAAGATGTTATTCACACAGCTTTCTATTATTTTCTTTGAAAATAAAACGGGCACAAAAGTATTGTCATTTGACTTAAGCTGAATGCAAAACAACTGAATGTTGATTAAATGAAATTTGATCCGCATAAAAATGTGTTGCCCAAGAATAATGTCAAACTTTACTGAAGGACGCGTTTTACTCTTTCATAGAACATTTGCTTACATGAGTGAAGTAAATTCCGAACGAATTTCCAAAGTTATGCATGAAATGTTTATCGAAATTTTCTACAAATCAATTTCAGAGTAAATAATAAGAGCGTGCTGCACAGAAGATACAAAGTCCAGGGCCAAGGTAAAACTGAATCAATTAATTGTCGTATTAAACCATTTTGTTTTTTTTTTCCAGCTTGAAAGTAAAACAAATTGCGTTCTTACTTCCAATATCGCCCCCGTTCTATCAAAAAAATAGATAAAAACCCATGTTGGGCTCAATTTCGATTTTATATAAAAATACTTTACATAACTCTATAAACAGCACTCAACAAGCCTGTGATTCGAAACAGAAGCCTTATAATTTAGTTGACTCACTTATTTAAGCAACTCATTTCGCTTGAAGCTTTATTTGTTTTTATATATGAAATCGAAACCTAAGGCAACTTTTGACTTAGACAATCTCCCCGTTCTCTCAGCTGGCATAATCAACCCACGCACACACACAGACCGCACACACACGCACACACGCATAAATGAGCTCAATCAATATTGGCAACAAATTAAATTTAATGATGTTTGTTGCTTGCAGCCAAAGTCAAGTAGAAGCAAGTATAAAAGAGCTACGAAATTGGCAACTCTGGTAAATATTTACCGACTGACGCTAATGAACTTGAGCATACAAATAGGCAACGCACACACACACACACACGCATACACTTACAACATACAGTTACTGCTCTCAGTAGCCAAAATATGTTCTAAGCGGAATCTGCTCCAAAGAAAAGTCAAGTCAAAATATTGCTTTGATTAAAGAGTCTTGCACAAAAATTAGCTCACTTACAGATTTCGCTCATGTCGTAGTTTTCTTTAATTTTCTTGTACTATTTTTCTTGCACAGTGAAATGGACGAGGGAAACGTGTTTACACAAAGAATTTTTCGCTATTGATTGTGTGATTGCGATGCCTGTGTTGTGTGTGTGTGTGTGTGTGTGTGTACTTGCACATATGCTAGGACATTGCCGAAGAAGCACGTTTGGTTTTCCATTGTGGGCACACAAAAGTCAACAGCACTTCTTTGATTTTTATTCGCCATTTATACACTAGCTGAGGGTATTATGAGTTTGTCATGGAACATGAAATGCATTGCCAAGAAATTACTTTAATATCAATACCACCAGGGGTTAGAAGCGAAGCCAATCGTTCCAGCTGCGTACCACCGGGAGTCAGAATAGGAGCCAACCGTAATGTTAAGAGGTGAAATATAAGCTAAGCCTTTCTAGACAGTCTTTGATTTTATTGTTATTAATTCTCAATTATTCAATTGTCAATAAAGTTTATAATCACGTTGCCTTCACTGTAGTCGAGGGAATTTCAACTTTGCCAATTCGAAAGCTATTTTTTTTCACGTCTCCCACTTCTGTGGTCGTTATTTGCAGTGATTCACAGTCGAGTTGAGCTCTGAGTAGGCTACTTGTCGAAATTCGAAGAGAAGTTATCTCTGAACCAGTCTGCTCTTTTATGCTTCAAGTGTGTCTATAGAAAATAATCCAGCAGGCTTTGCAATCGAAACGCACAAGATATACATGGATCGAGCTGAAAGTATTCGGTTTGCATTTGTGCACAGCTCAAGCAGGAGTTAAAAAATATGTAAAAGCTAAAAATCGTTCTTCAACAACCAAAAATTGTAAAACATGGAAAATTAGTAAAATAAAAAAAAAAGAAACAAAAATCGAAAACCCTAATAATCAAGAGAAATAATTTTTAAATAAAAAACCTCAAAAAAAAAAACCATCAGTTAAGTAAAAAGTGAAAACAGTTTTTATATTGACAATCAACATGTGAGTTATTTAAAATATAGATTTATAATCTATTTACTGTATATTTGTTAAGAAATACGGCGATTGCAAACTCTGCGAGGATTGATGTACTGTTCTACAGAATCGAATTGATTTGGTAGATATGTGAACAAAAAATATAGAAGAAATAAACCTATATAATACTAAATTCAGATAAACGCCTCTTTAGGACTAACTCTGGTACATCTTGTGCATGGCTGGGGGTTTACGAACTTGGCGAGGATTCAAACTGAATTTATATGTAAGTAACCATGTAAAGATTGTTTGATATGTTTCTTCTATTTCCCAACAGACAGTCCTACAAAAGGCACGTCTTGGTTTTAAGAACTGTGCTCAGCTGGGCGACTGGAAAATGCTGAGAGTATTCATATTGCGTATTTCTGAGATGAAAGTTTTAGGATTTTCCGTAAAATGATTAAATTATTATTACTTTATTTTATTAGATGCAAAAACACACTGTTCAACTGAGCTGAAAACGTAGCATCTATTTAGCATATGCTGATATCAACAAACACCAAAACTAATTTTTTGAAACTAAAATTAAAATAAAAATCTAAAAAAATAAATATTTTGATACTAGCAAAAATGTCTTTTAATTTGAAAATAAATCGCACAGCTCTGATCTGAGCAAAAGCCAAAAAATTATACTGGGAGCTCCTCCAAATGCAGATCGCGCTCGTTTGCGTTAGTAGTAATAAAGGATTCGAACTCGCAACTAACCGCATTATTTGCCACCGCCTCTACTATACAGCCACATTTAAAATTGAGTCTTAATGAGAAAAAGAATTAAAATAGGAGCACAGAAAACAACACAATCGCAATTGCAATGCTGTTAATAGAATTCAAAGCAGACGCGCATGAATGTATGGGTGTGCATGTAGGTGTAGGTATTCTTGGAATTTGCGCTAGTTGCCGCAAACACGTCGGCATCCAAAACACATTTTCTTTTGTGTTTCGTTACCGATCTTGACATTTTCAGCAGTAGATCTTATTGTACTATAAAATATTCTTATATTCTTAAAATGCCAATTGAATTTTAATTGTGGCTTATATTGGTGGGCAGCATAAATTGATTTAGTTACTTGATTTATAGCTATGAGGTAGTTGCGGGAAAGTTATGAAAGCTAACAAATGAAAAATACTTGATATATATAAATATGCTATTCTGAAAGCTACATGTCAAATTTGGTGACTAGCACTTGTTATATACCAAAACTGATTACTACCGATACCGGTTACTTGGAAACTTGGCAAGTTATTGAATATGGGGAAGAAACTCGATCTGCGCAGGTACTAGGATGACCTACAGCCACAAGGCTCTAGTTTTTATAATTTCTGAGATCCTTGCGTTTATGGGTTCAGGGTATAATTAAAGAACATATAATTATAATGCCTTAGGCACAAACACATGTACGAATTTTCGGTCTTTTCGAACTGTTTAATTGCTTGGACCCGTTAGTTATGTTAATTAATTAATAAATCAGTTCTGTACGCAATATCATTGAAGCCAGTTCTTGTCACTGACCGAATTATTTGAACTCATACCGGCAACCTGAGTTAGTCTCTCAAAAGATCAGACAAACGCTTTTGATCAAACAGGACTACATCCAAGGAATATTTTTAATATAAAGTCGGATTGTGGCAGCTTTAAAACTGGCCCTAAAGATTACTTTTTAAAGATCTTTTTAAAGATATGCCAGTCATACGGAGAGAGAGAGAAAGAGAGTGTTGTGTATAGTGTTGTACAGTGCCATTAAATAGAAACAGAATTAACCCAAATATGCAAATAAATTTGCCAGCAATGCGAACAGCAACAAAGCTGCACATTAACTTCCGCAGCTCATTAAGTCGCTGTCAGCTCTGGAGAAAGAGAAAGCAGCCAAAGAGAAAGGGAAAGCAGGAGAGCGGGCGCCTGCTGTAAATACTCGTATATAAAAATTTATGCGACGCCAACTGGACGACAGTACGCAGACACACACACTCGCACACATACACAGCTGCAAATCACAGGCTTGCCAGACTGGCAGAAAGTTCGCTGATTCTCACAACAAATAAAACATTTGACCCCCATGTAAATTATGAGGGCCACGGAGCGGACCCAAACCAAAGGCAGGGAATACGTAAATTAGCAGCATAAAAAAAATAAAAATAAAAAGAAATATAAATAAATATATATAAAGCGCGCCAGAGGTCAACTGTGGGTGAGCATCAGGGATGCTACCGCTGGCACGCCCCGCACCGCCCCTCCTTACACAGAAAAAAGGCTAAACGAAAATGTCGACACATTTAATGAAAATAACAGCAATTTTTTCCTTTTTTCTGTGCGTTTGGCCTAATAAAAAATGATATAAGGCCTTTCTCGTCGACTTGGGAGACACTCTACACTGAACTTCGAGCTGTATTAGATAAAAATTTATGTGCATACAAAAGTCAGAGGTCTGAAAAAATCATTTTTAAGGCCACATTGTGTTTATCGTTCAATGTTTTAAAAATTTGTAAGTCCTAAAAATGGAATCTATGTGTGGGCACATACGAAAAACTGTTCGCCTTTATCAATTTTGTAGGCAAGCTTCACAGAATTGACATGTTCTAGAGCGAGAAGTCTCTATAGATGGGTTAAATCTAGAACGATTTGATAGCTGCTGCTCTTCTGTCCGTTGGCAACATCAATAAGCCGCTTTTGTTTAGTTACAGGGTATATAAAAAAAAAACACAAAAACCTGTGCGCATCCTTGGCCTCCAGTTTAATTAGGCCGTCTGCTTCTTTTGTGGCCTATATAGGAAAAATGCCTTAAAAATTGTTCGCTTAATTCTGAGTTGGCCTCGCTCCCCGGTCGAAGGTCAGTTTTGTTGTTATGGGTCGCGTTTCGGGTCTGGGTGTGGCCAAACTAATTAGTGGCCATTTTGTGGGCGGTTGCTGTTTAATGAAATTTTAATAGGACTTTAATTGAAATTCAGCACGAGCCCCGTAACTGTGACTATTGCTGAGCCAACAAAATAGTTGGGGCAACAAAATTTCACATGACTCAAATTGATAATTGGCCAATGGGTGGGATAACAGGTTATGCGGGCATTTTGCACTTGGCCTAAGATCAAGAATTAGGTGATTGTTAAAGAGAACTGTTTAACAAACGAATTTGAGATTCTAATATAATAAATTATGAAGGATTTGGGAATGCTTTAATAGCATTAGCTTAAAAAGTTATGATTGGGAAACCTTATCAAAATATTTTGCAAACAAAAATTATAGTAATTGGAAAGTGGTAGTTAAATTTAAAATTCATACCACTGAGAGGTTCAAACACCTGCTTTTTTAGCTGTTTCTTAGACATGACATGGCATCAATTTATTTTCAAATAGAATATTTTTCATAGTCGCCTGAGGCAGTCAGCTTAAAGAAGAGAATTTAATTAAAATGTAGCCAATAAGTAGTCTTTATCAGGAAGTTTCAATTGCAGGGATTTTATTTGCCAATGCTTATAAGTGGAGAAAGAAGCCTCCAGCCGAAATCTTTAGAAGTCATTTCCAGGAATTTTATTAAACAAAAAAGCAAAACTTGACAACAAAATAGTGAGCTAATTGTAAAATATGTATAAAGGATGCGAAAGCCAGATAATGATAATTGAAATAAATTAAAATAAATTACACAAGAAATGACTGAGAAGAGGTTTTAATGGAAGCATTTAAAGTTAATATTTAAATGATTAAAATCACTCATATTGAAGAGCATATGTATATAAATGAATATATTTATGTAGTATATAACTTACCTGTCTGTTTGCTTAAGCTCGAATAGTTGCAGCAATTAAAATCGAATTCTCACATTTGACAAACGAACGAATTGTTTTTAAGCAGTCAAATATTATGAATGACTTTGCTACAGAGTTGCAATTGCCGCGTTGCTGGCATTCATTTAATGTACTGTTCTTCTTGCACATTCCTTGTGGCTGCCTTAAGCCGCACTCGCTCGCACCACACACACACACACACACACGTCTCACACACACACGACAATAATTAAACACACGCGCCGCGTAATGACAAAAAGAAGGTTACAAAATGACTGATGACGGGCGTAGCTTAACGAAACGTCGAACGAGCAGCCGCCGAAATTTATGAAAAATGCAACTGAAGAAGCAGCAGCAGCAGCAGCCGCCTGTGCCTTACGTTCAGTATTCAGTTGCCGTTAGTTTCGCACAGTTATTCTTGTTGTTGATTTGGCGTGTTATTTTGTTGTTGTTGGTTCGCCACGGCGACGGCTTCGTGTGCGCTGCTTTTGCCCGCTTGGGGCAGAGATCCACTTCGTAGCGCGTTATCAATGGAACTGCTCAACTGCTGATTTTTCTCGTCATCGTCGCTAGCATCGCTCCAGTAAGTACTTTTTTCTCGTCTTGCTAGTTCGTGACAGGACTCTCTCGGCCGCTCGGCTTGGCTTCGTGTCGCCGTCGTTTTTTGGGCGGGCGAGTCAACTTGACGAAAGGTTGCTTTCATCTGAGCGTAAGTTTTGGGAATTTTTTTCGCACTGAGAGAGCGAGGAAGAGCGTTAAAGATAAAGGATATTTTAACATGAACATTTTCTACTGTTAGCAGTTACTTTGTTGTTCTTGTAATATAGATGCTGTAAATGTTCTTACAACTAAAAATAATAATTTATAGGCACATCTTATAATTAAAATTAGAATAATATAAATATGTGACTCCATTTGCAACTTTTCAACAGAAATTCTCATTTTGTAAAATTTTTACAATTAAGTGCGAGAGAGAAGTACTTTAAATATTTAATAAATAACAAAAATTGCAGATTAATTATGCGAAAATAAAAGCAACAAATTAAACAAGTATAACTTATTTCGAATTAATAAATTTAATTATGGTTGAGATAATTTTTATTATACTGTTTACATTTCGACCAGGCAAAGGCAGAAGTTGTCCCAAAACTAAATACTGGGAAATTATTAGGGCTTTTTGTTGAGGCCCTAAGGGTAATTATTTAAAAGTTTAACGTTTATTTTCTTTTGGTTTTATATGTTTGGGAAATGTTATTTTGTGTTATTTTATCAAAAGTTTAACACAATTTGGAATAAGGTTATAAATTAATGCACATACAAACATAATTTGATTTTATTGTGTATTTAATCGATAACTCACTCCGTTTCCAAGCAATCGATAAAAATCGACATATCGACATCCCGTTTTTTGAGCAATTTTGGTAAATAATAAGAGCTAGCGTCATCAAACTTGACAGTTAGCTTCTAGAATACTATATATATCTGCATTTGGTGTTGGGAGAAGAACCTCTTACTTGTTTTAGACTGTCTTAATTGAGATTAAGTGATGTGTGGTAATAGTTAAAACATATATAATAAGTACGCATACCAGCTTTTAACAACTTATCTAAGCTGCTGGAAAATACGAAATCATTTATAACCCTTAACCCATTATCACGTACATCACACAGCCAAACATTCTCATTAAATAGTTGCTTCCATTAGTTGACATTAAATGCAAATTATGCATTTTAATTTAACGAGCCGAGGCTCTTAGTTATAAGTAGCTAAACAGCTAAAACAACAGCATAGTAAAATTAGTGGAGAGTTATGCTCCACAAAACCCAATTTACACACACATAAGCACGCACACTCTCTCAAACACGGCTTTAGTTACAAATCAGCTTTAACATGCTTACTATAATCATGAGAAGCGCAGAGAAGGGCGCTATGTGTTTGGCCACCCGATTTACATACACAGACTCCCTCTGACATGTCTTTAGTTAGAAATCAGCTTTAATATGCTTAATATAATTATGAAAAGCGAAGAGAGAGGTATGTTTGGCAATTTTCCACCTCCACCGCTTGCATACAAATTAAAGCATAATTTAAAAGTGGGTGTGCGTAGGTGTGTCTTCTTAGATTTGCATGTGTTTAAACCTGATGACTGTCATAAAAATGTTGTTTTTATTGTCGATGCGACGCCAAAGCCTCAAAATGAAATATGCATTTTGAATTGCCTGTGTTGTTGGTCGAAATTGAAGGTTTAATGAGGGACGGGTATAAAGTGGCGGGGGGATACTCTGAAATTAGTTTAACACACGTGTGTGCATTTTTAAGTTCTTTTAACGCTTAAAGCGGGCTCAGTTAACTCGAGCGAGTACGTTAGACGAAAAAATGGAAAACTTCTCCCACGCGCCTTATTTTCTATAAGTCAATTGAAATTTATTGCACACACATACGCACCCCATGCTGGCAGCTTGTCTATCTGCAAAAATATTTGTATATGCCGTCTATTATGCTAACTTTTACCCCCACCCCTCTATCGTATACCTCCGTTCGCTCACCTGGTTTGGGTACTTGTTTCTCTATAATAATTTACAAAGCATTTTACGCTTGGCTTCGCCTGCCATCTGCATTAGCCGCAAAGTCAGTTTTCCAAAGGAGGGTGGGAGGGTGTTAGGGTGTGTGGTTAAGGGTAGGGTGTAGCAATGTCTGCAAAAAAACTCTTTCATTTTTTTATCCCCTTTTTTCTTCTTTTTACCATTTTATGCCCATTTTTTATTTTGTTTTTTCCTCATTCCTGTCACATTCAACTGCAGCGTTTTATAGAGATTTCGGAAATGGCTTTGTCTTGAGATTTGTTAGTTTAAAGAACCCAAAGCAAATTGGAAGGAATGTTTTTTGCTCTGATGAGAGCTCAAAAGAAATTTTGAGCCTGTTGATTTTCCATTTTTAAGAAGGTATAGAAACTGCCAGCAAGAGATAACATTTCCATTGAAAAAAATTTAATGAGTAGGTCCCCTCAAATTATTCCTGTTTTTTTTTATTGCGAGCTATTAAGTTATTTTTTTAATAAGGTCAGAAAGGAGAGAATATAATATAAGATAAGAATAGAGTTCTTATCTGATTTTCTAAATTCAAAGATTTTTCGACTTTACTAGGACTTACAGAATTCTCGCTTATAATGATTTCAATTTTTGTTTTTCTTCCTATTTTAAGAAATATATATCTTAAAGCGAGAAATATTGAGCTCTATATATGTGTGTGACAAGTCTCTGAGGCGACACAAAAACAATTTCCAAGTCATAAGAAAAGCAATGCATCATTTTTATGCCGAAAAGTTTACAAGAGCCGCAGCCGATTAATGTGCTCAGAGGCCAGAAAGAGCGCACGCAGCCAGAGTTGTCACACACATACATGCACACGCACACGCAGACACGCACGCACGCACACTAATAGAGAGGCTGCCAACGCACAGAGAGCACCCCAAAGGATATTAACAATAATCTAACCAAATTAACCCAAAGCACTAAAGTGTAAGTGACATTAAGTTAATTTTCGAGCTGAAGCTGAAGACGAGAGACCAACGAAGACACAGCGTAAGAAATAAGCATAGAGCTGGGAGAGAGAGTGAAATGGAGAGAGAGATGGAGGGAAAAGTGAGCTGCAAAAAAAAAGTTTAGGTTTTATTTCAGTTGTTGTTGCTGGCTGTTGGCTGCAACTGTGCAAAATTTCCCACGAGATCAATCAGCCACAGGCAGCAGCAGCAGCAGCAGCAGAAGCAGCAGCTTGGCTCTGTCCACCGTTTGTGTTGTTGTTGCTGTAACAGTAGCTGCTGCTGCGGCTGTTGTTGTTGTTGTTGTGGTTGCTGCTGCTGTTATTACTACTTTTTGCAACTTTTTTCTTTTGTATAACTTGGTCGAGCTTCTGCTTTTGTTGTTTCTTTCGTTTTGTACTTTGTCTATGAGCAGCAGCTTTTTTCCCCTTCTCTTCTCTTTTGTGCTCTTCTTTTGGCCCTTTTTGTTTTACACCTTTTGGCATTGGCCTTTCGCAGCGAGCGCAGCTAATGAAGCGACGTTGATGATGCCAAAGCGGCCAAGGGGGGCATGGTGCGGGTTTGGTTCAGTGGCGTGTGGCGTGTGGCTTAACGGGGGCCGAAATGGGGTGTGAGCTTCAATCTACTTCACCTGCACAGCTCCTCTCGAGGTTTTGTAAAGTGAGTTGGGATATTTTGTGGCAAGCAAAAATGTGAAACACGTGAGTCATGCAAGCCAACAAAAAAATTTAAACAAAATTTGTAATTTTAAGATTCGTTCAGAGCTGCAGAGCTAATCAATGAAATTAGCTCGGTTTTTCGTTCAGTTTACGTAAGAAATTTTGCAAAATTGCAATTAATTAAATTGTTTCTATGTATAGCCCATATAAAAAAAATATTAAACAATTACAAATATACACACTTATACACACTTATTTTAACTATTAAAGAATTTTACATAAAATGCTTTGCTTAATAATAACCACCAAATTCTAGCCTGTGCAAACGCACAGCAAGTCAGCAACATCAAATGAAATTCGCATATTTTACCTGCTTTAACAAAGCATTTAGTAGACTGATCTTTGCAATTAATTTCAACACACGAGACACCAATGAAATGCATAAAGCAACCGTTATTTAATTACATTTCACATAAAACGATTTTTTACACGTGACCCGCACAAACGACCGACCGATCTGAAGAACGAACGCGCACAAACTAAAAATCGTCGCATTCAGCGCGCGGCTGTGCTAAGCCAGTGCATGTACCCTCATACTCAAACAACATGGAGTCCACACACTTGCACGCTCATATCGTTTACATTGCTCGCACTGTGGATGTGTGCTGCTCGCTGCTTACTGAACTATGATAACGGGATCGAAAGCATCAACGATAAATGACGTAGGCACGCTCTCCGACACACCATCCACAATGCTCGCTCTGTGGAAGTTGTTGCAGTCTGCAATCCATTCATATTTGATCCCAAAAAGTATATATATTCTTGATCAGTAGCAACAGCCGATATCTCTCTCTATTTCTATGTTAACTTATCAATCAGTTTTAGAGCTATCGTCATGAAACTTTAACGAATAGTCACTCGGTTAAAATGGTTTTGTATGCTTAGAAGGGTTTAAATTTCAATGTGCTGTACAGTGTCGTGCTTCCTTATAGTTGTTGTTTTCCAGGAATTCTACTAAAGAGAATCCCTATTCTTTTATTTACTAGACGCCACTGCAAACATAAACCAACACTGTACAGCCGCATAAAAAAAACTGTCATCAGAAAACTTCTGGCTTTCATCTCATTAGAAGCGAAACACTTCAAGGCCAACAACAACAATAATAACAACTAAAACAACAAGAAAAGTAACAACAACTTGTCGCTAATTGTCGCGCTGAGTGTGTGTTGCTAAATGCCTTCCCGTGTCTCTCGCAGCCTTCACAACACTGGACACTCGACAATGCCACTTGATTGATTAATGGCTGTCAATGTCAGCGGAGGTGACAAGTGGCCAGAAAGTCAGCGAGGGGATTCAAAGCACGGTAATCAACAAGAGCTCGACTGACTAAATGATGTGCCAAATTGGACACGGCCCGGCGCAAGAGCTATGTCAGATTAGGGCGGAACGCGGGGAGGGGTTTGGCTGCTGCCATGTGCCAAAAAGTATGCAATAAACTGTCAAAATGCCACACGGCAAATGACAAGAAAATTGTTGGCAATTTCTGATGATTTCTTTTTCTTGTTTTATTTTTGGGGAAACATTTAATTTTGGGCCTCAACTGCGGTGGACCAGGTAAGTTAAGTTTCTTGCTCGACTTGCACTTCCGGTTACTTTTGCATTTCCGTTACAACAAATTGAAAAAAAAAAATAAAAAGAAGTGAAAAACCCCAACAAACCTCGAAAATGGAGTCCATTGCGGATATCCGCACAGCAATTTTAATGCAATTTTTATGCGCTCGTTTTAGCTTCCTATTTTCTTATATTTTATTAGTTTCTTTTTATATTTTCCCTTTAGTTGGCTTTTTATCGTATGGCATAATATCAGTTGGTTGTTGCGGGCTGCAGGAAATGTGCCCGAGTGTGTCCTGTCCGAGCGGATGTGAAAGGTACGGCTGAATGCAGTGTAAGTACAGTGCTCCCTCGGCTTGGCGAACGTAATACTAAATTTAAAAAAATGTAAATATTTAAATAAAACACATTTAAATATTCTTAATGGCATAAACTGGAAATGGCGAGAAATGTAAAGAAATAATTATAAGTACAAATTGTAAATAAATGTGTTGCATTGAATTGAGATTCGAGTCGATTCGAAATTGTACAATGTATTGAAACTTTATATCACATTCAAAGGGTTTTCAGATATTTTAACTTGTTCAATTACTTATGAAACGCATTTTATAACTGTTATAATAGAATATAGAAATTAAAAAACAAAATTTCCATAAAAAAAAAAAAACAACCACAAAAACATTGCGAATTCAATGTCGAATTTTACAAAAAATTAACATATCCTATATTAAAAAATGTTTAGATCTCAATCTTAAATGTTCCAGGAGAGGCAATAATATTATAAAAAAAAATATAATGGACGTTAATATTCAATTTAAATAAAAAGTAATTTTATTGTACAGAAAAAAAAATGTTTTGAATTCAGTTTAACTATTTAAAAATACAAAAATATAATTCTATGGTTCATTTGAAAAAAAAAGAATTATTATTCTAAAGAAAATGTTTAATGCAAAAAAATATTTTTTATTCAACTCTATATTTAAATTTGAAAAACTCGATATTTAATTTTCGAATAGAAGAAATTTGATTCTATACAAATAATATAATTTTTGAAAAAATTTAATTTTTGTTCTAATTGAATAAAAATGATATCAATGCCTAATTTTGGAGGAGATTATTAGAGATTATTTTTATAACATTATTTTAAAAATTAAACTGTTAAGAATTAAAAAAAAAAAATACATTTCCATTATTTTAAGGGCTATTACTGCAGTAAAAATTTGAATGCCCATAATTATTAAAATACTTTAATATCCAAGCTGTTGCTGTAAATGGCTATCGATCAATATTGACAAGATGTGCATAAAATGTTCTGATTAATCTAATTAAAAAATCAAGTAGCTTTTAATAAATTATTTTTCAAGGTATGAAAATGCGTTTTTTCTTCATTGTTATCATGTAATGAGTCTTTAGGTTGCCGCTCAGAATCTGAAGATGGTTACATGTTTAATGGTCTTATTTTATTAATCACTTTTTATTCGATTTTGAAATAAATAAGTTACTTAATTTTACTCATCGTTTATTTTTAGCTGTGCGCCGAAAGACGCCTCGCAAAAGTTTTCGATCAAAAAGCAGCCGAAAAACTCTCTGGTAAAATTTTAGCATAAAACCATTTTAGATGCTGCTAACCACAGGACCAATGTTGGAAAACTAAGAAAAGCAGCAGCTGCACCACCCCAACCAAGCGACCGCCCCATTTAGTCGCCCACTCGACTGCTCGACTGTTGTTAAAAACGAAGAAAATTCTATAAAAAGGCAGCAAAGACGTCAGCAATGTCTACAACAGCAGCAGCAGCAGCAACAACAACAGCAACAACAAAGGACATCAATAAACAGTGTAAAAGACAGTTGCCCGCGTCGGAGAGGACATGGGACACAGAACACAGCGGACGCAGAACTTGAGAGCCGGCCATAAAGCTTCCGGCCACTGGCAGGCTTTGCTCTTTCTTCATATTTTTATCGAGCTAACGGGTTTATGGGGGAGGGTGGCATGGAGGTAGGGGCACGAAAACATACGTCAAGGATGCTTTATTGAGTGAAACAAACACTGCCCCTACCCACACCCACGCCCACGCCCACAATACCCTACCCACAACCCACAACCCCGAATTCCCTTTGCAGTTTGGTTTTGTGCAGAAGGGCGGGTTTCAAACAATTTTAAAGTTGTGCGGTTACTTAAGCGCCAGCCTCACTGCTATTACCCCTAGCAGCAACCCCTCGACACCAACAGCTCCTCGCAACCAATCCACCCCTCCCCGCACCCTTACAACAGACCGCTTGGTTCAATGCCGCGCAGCAGCTGCCGCTGCAGACAAACAAAGCGCCTCGGGCGGGATTTTAAAAAGCACTTACCAAAGCTACCAAGAATGGGCGCTACGCTTAGGCAGCTAGTGCAGGGCACCGCGAGGGGGTCATGAGGCGGCATTTGCGTATAAGCTTGCCAGCCTGCTGGCAAATTTGCAAAATATTGACAGGCAATGGCAGCCCCAACGAACGCCATTCTCGGCGTTATTTTATAAATCAATATTTTATTAGCTGCCATGTGGGCACAGCCTGACAATAGCTCCTGGGCGGCAGTGGGCGTGGTGGCGTGCTTGACGCTGACGCAAACAGGTAGGTGACAAAGTTAAGGAACAGCTGTTGCGATTGGTAGACAGCAAGCGTGAATGCTTTTCATTCTTACCAATAAACAATTTAGTCAATTGATAAGGACATTTTTGGAATCTAGACAATTATCGATAGAGGCAATTAAGACAGGTAAGGTGATGCTGAATCGTCGATTTGGAGTGACTTTTCGAAAGTCATTTCATATTTCATCATTTACTTATGCATTTGTATGTACTTAGATCTTATAAATCGATTCCACATTTATCGGTGTATAACTAGTGATATATGAAAGGATTTTATCGAAAGGCATTTAGAATCGATTCATTACGAATATTTATGCACTCAGATCATATAAAAAAATTCTACATATATCGGACTATGCAGAAGCCGTTACGACTTTCATATTTGATCGTTATTTATACATTTGTATGCGCTTGTCTTATCAGAACAATTTTTACTTATCGATAAATACAGCAGAGCTATCGATACACGTTAATGGACTTATCGATAGGCATACAAAATTAAATATTTTATCGATTGCTTATACATTTGTATGTACTCAGATCTTAGTAAAATAACCTACTTTAATAAATGCATACAGAATAATTATCAATGTATGTGACATGACTTATTGACGTAAAAATATAGTGCTCAGCATGATCAATATCGAAGTCGACTGGCAAAAAACCCATCGAAATATATCGCTAAATTCAGAACTTAATATTTTAAGGGGTGATCAATTAATTTTCAAGCACAGACAGCGCGAAGCACGTTTGGCAGGCAGAAAGCATAGCCGTAGTAATCGATACTTGCAAATTATCGATATTTCGAAAACAATTAAAAATTAAAGCAAAATGGTAAACGTTTAAGCAAATCATTATTTTATTATTATATATTATTATATTAACAGATAATTCATCAAAATCGTAAAAAATAATCACTTTGTAAATATTTAATGATTTAATTATGTGTAACACAGCTTCCTCTTTAACTATTTGTTAAGGTGACTGTCGTTCATTTCCAGCTTATTCAATTTTTAGATTCTTCTTTCTTTTGACTGGAAATTGCAGCTAATAGTCATTAAAGTATCCATTTTCTTTAATCTATTCTTTGGCCTTCTTCTTTCCAGCCGAGATCAAAAGCAAATGAACACATGTCCGACTACAGCTGGCGGCCATACACAAGCAGCAAACAGCGGAGCGGGTCAATAGGACAACATGGGACTCAAACAGTCTCCCCCCACCACTTAGTAAGGACATTCATATCATGTCTATGGTTCCTATCCTTGGCAGAACAACTGCGTGCAGCGCCTTCTAAATGCGACGCCTGCAGCAAACGCATTGAAAGAGAACGAAAGGAAAATATTTTCTACAATTTGTTGTTGTTGCTGTCGCTTTACGCACTCAGCAAGAAAAAAAGGAATGAAAAGATGTTGCAAGTTGCTGCTGTTGCTGCTGCTGCTGCTGCTTTCATTACTTATTTCTTTATGACGCTAATGTCCTTAATTCGTCAGTGTTAACCTAATTTCGAGTAGTCGAACCGAGCCGAGGCAAAGTTCGACGACAGGCGGCAGGCTGCAGGCTGCAGGCAGCAGCAGGAGGCAAATAGAAAGAATTATGCCAAGAAAGTTTTCTATTTTGTCGCAGCGGCAAAAGTTTTGCGGCCAATGCGACGACGACGACGACGATTGTGGCACACACACAAACACACACACACGCACAGG
This sequence comes from Drosophila ezoana, assembly GCA_035045725.1. Taxonomy (NCBI): domain Eukaryota; kingdom Metazoa; phylum Arthropoda; class Insecta; order Diptera; family Drosophilidae; genus Drosophila; species Drosophila ezoana. The sequence continues at coordinate 1,991,739 of JAWNOU010000005.1, read as the reverse complement.
CCAGTTCTTTGCTGGCCATGTCCTTTGTGTTTGTCTGCGCCTGCGAGTCTCTGAGCTGTGCGCATTCCCAAAGGCTATATAAATCATAATAATTTTGCAATGTAGCGAATGGCAAAAGGAACAGTCGCAGCGGCCGGCAGCATTCTCCATGTCGCATATCCTTGTGGCATGTCCTTTATTTGCTACGTGTTGATGTCCTTTTGATGGCACTTCTTTAGCACAACTTGCCTTGGCCAGGCCAGGGCAGGCCAGAAAAGCCTCCTGGGCAAACCAACCAAACGAGTCCCGACCCACAACAGTCTATCTGTCTGTCTGTCTGTCCATTTCGTCCTGCTGGTGCCTGGCTGCGTGGGTGCGTGGGTGCCTGCGTGCGTGCGTGCCTGCGTGTCGCCTTGTATTTGTAATTCCTGGCAGCATGTCCAGCATAAAAATATACTTAAGTGATTTCTCTTGATTCACTTACATAGATTTGGGTTACATTTTCTTCTTCACTATGCCGCTCAAGACTCAAGACTCTTGCCACAACGTTGCCAATAAATAATTTTTATGTTTTGAATATGTCCCAGCAGCAGCAGCAGCAGTAGCAGCTAGAGAGAGCATCCTTTGCCCTGATCCTTCATTTAATTTCGCTTAAAAGCGCCAAAAGTTAAGCTGTAATCATTTAAATGATTTATTTAACTTGATTTTCATATCACGGATCGCCGCTTGTCATCTTTTTGCCAAGGCAGGGGGGAGAGCTTGGGCCACAAAACATTTGCCTTTATTTTGGCCCTGCCCTTGGGGTCAGGTCCGGCGCATAGATTGGGGACATTCTCAATCATAATTTGTTGGTGTCACAATGATAATAACAGATTTATATGCGTATCCGAAGAGTAAGGTGAAATTTTATCCAAATATATTTTTTTTGGGTTTCCATTTTTGTGGCTTGTGCAGAGATTTAAGTTTATTTAAGAGTTTAAAAAAGGATTTGCTAAAGTATTACAAAATAAGTTGATTATATTATTTTTTTTTATAAATACTTACTAGAAGAAATCATTTTTTAATTTTTATGTAAGTAATCTCATGCTTCTGGTTTTAATTTCCACATTTATTTTCAAGTTTTTACTCTTATTATTTTCTGCAAATTTCTGTTTTAATCCCTTTGAAATTAATAAACCATTCTTCTGCTGGTCTTGACGCTTACACACACACTCTTAAAACACCTTACAACACTTTATATTTGGCCATACTCAGCCATTTTTCTCAGTATATTTTTCTATATAAGAAATAATTTAATTTCGTATAGTTTTAAATCCATTATATTTAATATCTTTTTAAATTTATCCCATTCAGTTTTAAATTGGCAATTTTAATTTATGAGCTTCAACGAAGCTAAACAAGGCCATGCAACATTGTTGAAACACTTTCCCACACTCGATTTCTTTTACAGTTGTTTACCAATACTGTTACGCTAATGCTCCTTTAATTAATTGAACAATAGAAAACTGTTTCACCAACATTGGAAATATGCAAACAAATGCGATAATCAAAAACGAGGCAAACAAAAGCGATTTATCCTTGACCTCAGTGGCAAAATGTAGTCATTAGGATATTTTTGCGCTGCATAACAATTTTTAATTGTTATTTACTCTATTGTTGTTGCTGTTGTTGCTGTTTTTGTTCTTACAGCAAAGGGCCTTGAGGCAGCAACAACAGCAACTACAGCGGCAACAGAGGCAGCGCTAATGACCAACTTTTGCCAAGCAACAACAAAAATTTCGTAGCATACATTTCAGGGCACTCCGTTCTATTCTCTGCTGTTGCAGTTGCTGCTGCAGTTGTTGCAGTTGTTGTAGTCGTCGAAAACACTCAAAACCCATTAGGCAACACTTTATGCTTAGTTTGAAGTTTGGGGGGCACAGCAAATTCGCAAAAAAAAAACAGAATAAGATGCTTGTCTTTGGAGTGTCGCACATTTAATACCCTGCCGGACGATTAGCATAAGAGTGAACTGCTGCTCGACTACACACACAATTTTTATGCAAGAAAATATATTTTTCCCCAATTAAGCTTTGCGTAGTAACTCTGTTATCAACGTGATCCGATGTGATAACATATATATTCTTATTTTACGACCATTTTCCGGCGCCAGACGCAAAATTATCACTATGCATGCCGATCAATATTTATTTATTATATTTAATTATTCCAAATAATAACAAATTAACTACAAAAATACAAATTGGTGCTTGCTGCTGAATTTGAACCGGCGTCTTCTCGCGCGCTAAGTCGACACTTATTTCTTAACACAAACTTTGACCCAAGAGGAAACATCAGAATCTGGAGAACTCTTTTATATGCATATATAAACTAGAAGTATTATGATTAATTTTATTTATATTTCCAATTTCGATACCCAAATTCAAGATACCCTACGTAAGGGCATACAGAGGAAGGCAAAACCCAAAAAAAAATATATTTGAAACGTGGTGACTGCGGGCCAACTGTATTTTGCATATTAGCAGCAATGAGCGCAAGAGGGGTAGCAGGGCGCGAGAGAGAGAAGTGAAGATGAGAGAGAGAGAGAGAGAGAGAGAGAGAGAGAGAGAGAGAGAGAGAGAGAGGGTAGAGTTGTGTATTTGTTGCACTCTAAAAAAACGTTGCCTCAGTTGTACAAGCGACACAAACTCACACACACGCACACACAATGCGCTGTCTACTTAACAGTCGTTGGCGGCGCTGAGATATGCCGCAGGGGGCGTTTGGCATGGGGGGCGTGTCAGCTGCATTTAAAATGCAATTGCCGCCCCTTGCGCGCACACAATGCAAATGAATGGCGCCACGCCCGAAAGGCCTACGCACACGCCCCAAAGTTATTCTCAAGTTGCTAACTGCACAGCTGCAGGGGCCGCGAGGGGTGCCGTGCCCGGCAAGGTTGCAGGGGGATGGCGGATACGGGGGCCGTAGGTGAACGGATGCAGGTCTTGTTCAAACAGCTGCCGTAGGCGTTGCGTTTACATTGAAAATTACCCCACTTACAGTGTTGACGGAACAGCTGATGAGCGGCGCATAGGGGGTGGGATGAGGATAGACAGGATGCAAAGGGGTGCAGAGGGGTGGCAGGGTGGCAGGCGGTGCAGCAGTCACGGCCAATGTGCAGCAGCTCAATGTCTTAAGGACACAACTTGCTTGGAAACAATGGGCAAGGAGCTGTCAAATATGCTTAAAAGCAAGACTTTGGCATATTTTTTAAATGGAGTGAAATATTTAAAATCTTAAATTGAATATAAAATCTTAAATGAATATAAAATGGCCTTTTGTGAACCTTTTAATTGTTGGAAATTCCATATTTCCAAAAGAAAATATTAAAATATTAATAAAAAAAATGAAAGTTATTGTAAATTTTCAAATTTTTGTATGTAAAAGTTATATTATCTAAAAAACAGAAAACAAATCAAATATAATTTTGAATTAGGCCAAAATTTTTTTAAAGTTTTTATAATAGTTTACATGCATATTAAAAGTTGAAAAGAATACAATTCAAATTTAAAATAAGTTACATTTCTTAACCGAGATTATATTAACTCACTTTGGATAAATGAAATTAATACAAGATATCTATGTATCCATGTATCTTTCATTATATCTATATATCTAAATATATACATATATCCTGCTATCAATCACCTATCTAATTATCATAATATCTATTGGATTTAAAATTGTTTAGATTTAAAAATTTCCACGTAAGCTGTTACAAATATTGGTACAAACTTTTTATAATTGATCATTAAAAAATGTTCTATTAGGCTTTTTATAATGATTTTTGAAATCGACTTCTAAGAAAAATGTCCTTTTCATACTGGTTAACATTTCTTATAAGCTTCGAAACTCCTTTAATTCTCATAAATCAGTTTTTAAAATTTCTTTATATTTCTTATCTTTTTTTTGTAATTAGAAGAGAGATAAAGATTAATATCTAAGTTATAAATATAAGTATTAGAATTGTCGGAATATGCTTTTTTATTTAATAATAACTCAGACAAAATAAAAATTCAAAATAATAAAACATGTTTAATACAATTTAAGCAGTTGTTTAACAAGTTCTTCTTTTTTTATTTGCAAATTTACGTAATTGTGCCACTGTGCACGCACTGTGGGCACTGTGGGTTAAGTACTGCAACCGCATCGCAACGCTTTTGAGGTTGCCGCGTGGCACACGTATATTAACATAAATCGAATGTGACGCAAAGGACGCCACCGACGAAATGGCGTCAAGACCCTGACGAAGACTCCTTTGACACTCGCAAATCACTCAACGCAATGATAGATGATCCAACCCGCACCGCCGCCTCTCTAGAGCCAACACACAAAAAGGGTTGCAAGTAGGGATGGTGCCTGGGGAGAGGGGAGCGGGGAGTGAGGAGGAGACGGGTAGTGGTTGGCAAAAGGTCGGAACCCGCAGCGTCATTTAACGCAATAGCGCCAACTATAAATTTAAAATTAATTTTGAAGTGGAGTCGAACAACAACAACAACAACAGGAACACGCGACGAAGGCTGCACATCAACGTCTGACGGCGCCTCCTGCCAGACATTTGCAAGGGACGACACACACACACGGGCACACACATGACACGCATTTTATTGCGCGTCAGTCGCCCAACTGTCAGCAAAGGGCAACTGGTTTTTGGAGCCACGTGGTTCGAGTCTCCATTTCGGGTTTCGAACCCGGTTTCTCTTTCTGTTCTTTAACGCTTTGTTGTCTGTCATTACAAGTGCATAAATTATTGTAACCACATTTGCTGGCGTCAGTTCCATTGACGATGACGACGATTTCGACTCTGATGCGTTTGCTTGATGAACGTCAAGTTGGCTGCGGCGATAGGGGCGTTGGGGAGTTATGGCTGGCTGGCTGGCTGGCTGGATAGACGGCTTGGCTTCACTGTGGAGCAGTAGCAACATGGCCACTGCAACAGTTGCCAGCGCACGAGCTTGATGACATGACAAAATATTTCCCCATGCGTCTTTGTGAGCCGCCAACCGCTTCAAACCACGCCACACACCGTGCCAAACAGCGAGCCCTGCCGAAAAGTTGCTTTTGACTTTGATGCCAAAGCCACACACACACACACACACACATATATATACACGCCCTGGCGCCCCATCACGCCCACTTTTGCCATGTTGCCTTATGACCTTTATGCAATTGCATTCTGCGGCAATGTGTCGTCGTTGTCAGAAGCGAGTTGTGTGTGTGTATGTGTGCATCTGCGCGTGTGTGTGTGTGTGTATAAGTGTGTGTCTGCGTGTGTTAGTGTGTGTGTGTATGTGTGCGTGTGCCTGTCTCACTCTCCTCACTCTCTTTTAAGCTGTCTCATGATGTGAGTTTTTCCTTTATTTTGTTTTATTTTTTTCTTCTGCTCTTCTTTTTTTTTGTGCATTTCATTGTGGATTCTATCATTTTCTACTCGCATGCTTCAGCGATTTTTGGAATTTTCAATTTGTTCAGAAATTTTTGGACTCTCGACGAAAAGAAAGAGATGCAGCGTGCAGCCAAGTAGAGCAGGAGCAAGTGAGAGAGGCTACTGCGCCTGTGTGCTTGCATCTGGAGGAATTTTATTTATGCTGTTTGAGCTCATATTATAACACAATTTTCTAAAAATATGTATTAGAATTTTTTTAAATAAATTTTAGAAAATTAAAACTGTTGATAAAAAGCTGAAACTCAAGCTGAGGTACGGCAAGCCTATTTTTTATTCTCTTAAGTATTAGATATAATTGATATGTAGATTTAACTAGCGGGTTTTGCCGGGGCTTGCCCGTGGAACATTTTGTGGTAAAAATTTTAGATATTACCTTTCCACTAAGCATACGCCCGTGGAAAATTGAACCCTCCCCATCTTGATCATCTAACCATAGATACCCTTGGAAATGAACTTGAGCGCTAAGCCTCACCCACCAATACTTTGAGCCCATTTCCACCAAGGAGGAATGCATTTTTCGAAAAGTGTGAAATGCCCCTCAAATTAATTTGAACAATTATCTCTAAAATGTTTGGAAGTTTGAGTCCGATCGGATGCTAAACAAAGAAGTTTAATACAAAAGTTTTCGCTGGAATTTCCCGAAACTCCGTCTTACGTGCACCTTTATTACATAAGGTAACTACAGTACAAATTTTAGCTACAAAATACGGTATGGGTTGTCCGTTGATCACCAATCAGTCCGAATAAATATTAAGTTTAATCGTCAAACAATTTTGACACTGTTTTGAAATTTCACAAAAGATTGTCGAACCATTTTTAGACGTTTTTGGAATTTCCCTAAAAAAGTAGAAAATTGAGTTTTAATTTAAGTCAGAAATTCTGGACTTACCTGCAAAACAAATTCATAAAAAATCAGTTAATCACTTTCAATCCCATTTTTAAATTCTTCCTATAATTGTTAAAATTTTAAAATAAATTAAATCAAACTAATTTTAATATATAAAGTTCGATTCGTTCAATCGCTTTTAATCCGACTTTCAACCATGTTTATTTGGATCCGCATTTGATGAGCTCTTGAACTCTTTAGCAGCTGATTTAATACAAATAATAAATAATAATGTAAATTATATATTTTTAACTAATGCTCTTTTTTAAACGGAACCTTTTTTAAACCAAATTCAAAATGATTTTTTATTGTTGCAATTAAAATATTTAACATCTGAAACAGTATTGAAAGAATACTGAATCATTTATTAACCAGTTTGTCAGCATTTTTTAACTTTTATATCACGTTTCAAACTCTTGTAATCACCTTTTAACGCGCTTTAAATACTTTTTAAAGAGTTAAATATATTCTGAAACTTAAAGTTTTAAAAACAAATATCTGTTATTCGGATGCTGAGCTAGTTCTGAATCAGTTTTGAAATAAACTGCAGCTCATGCATGTTTGGGCCATATTGTATATGTATATATATATAAATACACATTTAATTGCCGGTTTATCAGCCCTGAACCGCATTGACTCTCTATTGTCAGCCCCTCTGCCATTTTTGAAACTTAATTTCGATATGCCAGAAAATATTTAACTTATTAACCGAAACATGAGTAAAATTTATTGCTTACCGCAGCCACACATAAATACAAATCTGCCATTTTTATTTTAAGCTGAAACTTTTGACATTTAATATGCCAACTGGCTGGAGCGAAGTTTATTTTCGTATCAGCCACGGAACCCGTCTAACAACGCCCCCGGCTGACCTCTGTCAATAATAAAACGCTTGATAAATGCTTAGAAAATTGTACGAAATATTTTACATGCGAATTAACGCAATAAATTTGATGCCAGAGATTCGCCAAAATGCGGAGCAATCGACAAAATGGGGAGAAGCAAAGGGAGCAGCGAGAGAAGCGGGAGAAGTAACAACAATAAACTGTGAAATTCGTTGGGCAAACAGAGAAAACTTTGATTGCGAAACACATTTGTGATTTATTTGAGCACACATTTAACAAATTGACCACCCTCCATTCTCTGCAATTTATTTATATATTCAGTATAAAGAGTATGTATGTATATATATATATATATAGATATATATATATGCGTATTTATTTGTGCGTGGAGCTACTTAAGCCATTAAGCAAACGGCTCACAGCAGGGCAACAAACAGGCCCCCGAAAAAAACCCCAACCCATAAGATGCTCTGCTCAAATAACTTGATTAAAAAACCGCAAAAACCTATCGAGTGCCCAGTGCGTTGACCACATACTGGCCAGGGGCGTAAAGCGAGGGGCGGGACGGTTTGGGTTGGGTTTGGCGAAGGGTTGGGTTGCAGTGGGGCCAGTTGTTATGGCCGCCGCAATCCGATTCAATGTGTAATTTAACACGAAATGGGAAACGATTGGCTGTATACATGTGTGCGCTGTGTGTGTGTGTGTGTTTTCACGTAGCTGCTTCAAACAGGTGAAGGCAGTTGCTGACCAACACTGAACCACACCTGTGGGCGTTTGGTTGCTCCTGCTGTAAGCTGTAGATACGGTGTGTGTCTGTGTGTGTGCGGCTGTGTATGTGTGTGTGTGTGTGTGTGCGGGTAGGTGTGGTTTGGTTTGCAGTGGTGTGGCCAAACACTTTCAGGACAGTTTATTGACGTTGTTGGGATTAATGTGGCAAAATGCCATAATCCACTGGGATTTGCCTTAGTTGCTAACAAATTCAAGAATCAGGCTGTGGCAGTTTCTATAAATACAAAAACTTTTCTATCAAATTCAATTAGCGAAGATGTATTATATGTGATGTTACATTCTTGGAGATTGGAAATACAAAAAAATTCAGTTTTAAAACCTTACAGCAAAGTTAAAATTTAAAAATATCCAAACTTTTAAAACAAATTATGATATGAAGTGTTTATGATATTTCGTCCCCGCACACATAGATTATAAATGTATTTATTTCAAACATCCATAAAAAGGATTGTGTTATGTACGCTGTAATCTTTGATTGACTCTCTTGAAATTCTTAACAAGTTGAAGCTTCAAAAGAGGTACAAGGCGTTTAAAATCCTAGTTACAGAAGACTGATCGATATCGATAGCTAGCTGCTAGATATTGTGCGATAACTAAGAAAAGAGTGTTGCACAATTGGAGAAGGTCTCGGAGTTGGTCTGTAGCGAAAAAACGAATGCAGATAGTAGAGACTTTTTAATTATAAAAGCTCCTACAAAGAGTCGCTGGCAAAGTCTGTTTAGGTTGCTAGATTCCGAAAACTGTTCACAGACAACCTGCAAATTTCATGATTTTTAGAATTATTATATTGAAAACAGTATCTATTACACTTATAAAGTTGCTATATACTATCTCAAATAAGCCAAGTCAGCTGGATCGACTTATTCCATAATTACAATTTTCAATGCCTCTAACATATCTGTAAAATCTTAAAAGTTCTAGGTCATATAATTTTTAATATTTTTGTGATTATATTATATACAAGGATTTTTCAAGCATTATTTCTGTAAAAAATTTCGGTTACAATAATGTATTCAATTTTTAATTTTTGATTTCATGTGTTATGTTATAGGACATAATCATATGATCTATATAGATATAATATATAAATATCTCCTAGAAATAAAGCCTGAAGCGTAATTTTTGTGGCTAGTCATATAAATATAGTACATCTGTGCTGCATCTGTCTGTTAGGGTATTAAATCTATGGCGATCCAAGAAAACCAGCACCATGTTGTTTTAATTAAATATCGTCTTTTCTTAGCTTTTATACTTAAATCACTTCTGTCTAGAAATACACTTGGTTTACACTTTTGCCCAGCTCTGCAAACATATTTTTTCAGCTTAGTCCCTTGATCTATTTATTTCCATATTAATTTGAACACTTCAACAGCAGCAGCAGCCGGCAGAAATCGGAGCAAAAAGATCGTCACATTTTGTGCAGAGCTTTTCGATTAAAATGCGTTGCATACTTTTCAGCGCACCAACATTTACAACCAGAGCTCATGGCCCCCATGTTCCCATAAATAGAGCTCGGTACAGAATCCACCCCGCACAAATAATTAAGTTTTTTCTCTAACTTTTTTTTTTGTATCTCTCTATCTCAGTCGCTTGCTCTCTCTCTCTCTCTCTCTCTATCTGCGGCTGCTCGCCCGCGCTCTTGTCACGTAACTCGACAATGGGTAAAAACTTTTGCATTTATGCGCTGCATTCACTCACTAGCTCCCTCTCTCTCGCTCTTTCTCTCTGTCTCTCGTTCTTGTCTCTGAGCGCTGCATAAAATGTTTGTAAGTGACGTTGAAATTGAGACACTTGTCGCTTAATTGTTTTTCGAGTTTTGTTCCCCAAAAAAGAAGAAAAAAATTTGTTTAAAAATGGGAATAAAACTTGTAATAAAAAAATAATAAAAAACATTAAGCGAATATGTTGGCCTGAGTTGCATTTCCATATCGCACACCGCACCACCCCCCTTACCGCTTTCAGCCTTCTGTAATCCCCTTGCTGTTTTTGCTGCCAGTTGAGAAATTGCACTTGGCAAACGAATTCTACGCGTGCCTGGGACACTGAAAGGGTGTTTGCGATTTGCTTTTGCATGCTTTTGTTGGCCTGGTTCTTCACATGCAACTCGGTTTTTTGGTTTTGCCAGTGGGCGTGGCGCACCAAAAGCGTCGTGTGGCTGTAGATTATTTTAAGTAATTATCAAGCGATTTGCGCAACGACTTAAGTGCTCTCAACTCTCGAGTCTCTTGTGTAGGCGGGGGAGGGCTGGGCTTGGGCTAGGTTTTGGGATGGCTGTGGCTCCACTCCGCATTAATTAAACATGTAAATTCAACTGTTAAGTGGAAATTAGCAAGTTGCTCGCATAATGCAAAATGTGACAATTGCAATGTTTTTGAGAACACACAAATTTCTGCCAAATTGTGGGATAATTGAATTTTTTTATGCAATTCTTGTCATGAGAGCTACAATCTCATATGCATTTTGAAGTATGTATGTGTTATTTGAGTGACCCAATCAGTTGAGCAATTGCTAAGGGTGGGGTTGGGTGCTGTTCGGGGTCGAATTCCAGGCTAGCTTATGGACATGAAATTCTCTTAGCCGTAGGCCATTGCGACCGCCGCAATAAATAATACTGGCTACTCTTACTTATAATAATTATAATAATACTCCTCTGTTTAAGATAACATGCGCTACTAAATTTGTAATTCTTAATATCCGAAATTTCTTTGCGACTGTCGGCAATTTTTTTGAAAGATCTTGTAACTTCTTATATTTTTCCAATAGTTTTTTATACCCTGAACCCATTGAAAATGGGTAAAAAGGGTATATTGTATTTGTGCAAAGTGCAAATGTATGTAACAGGCAGAAGGACGCATCTCCGACCCCATAAAGTATATATATTCTTGATCAGCATTAATAGCCGAGTCGATCTAGCCATGTCCGTCTGTCTGTCCGTCCGTCCGTATGTATGAACGCAAGGATCTCAGAACCTATAAGAGCTACAGACTTGAAGCTGTAGGTCCTCCAGGTGCCCGCGCAGATCTAGTTTGTTTCCGATAAACGATAACTTGCCCCGTTTCCAAGTAATCGATAAAGATGAATATCGAAATCCCGTTCTTTAAGCAATTTTGGTAAATAATAAGAGCTAGAGTTACCAAACTTGACATGTAGCTTCTAGAATAGTATATATATATCGATTATCTTTCATTTTATACCTATCGCCACTTCCCCGCTTCTCTCTATCTATAAGCGCGCGCTGCATTTGGTGATGGAATAAGAGGGTTCAGGGTATCCCCTAGTCGGGAGCTCCCGACTAAAACCTCTTACTTGTTAAATTTGTGGGTCTTCTAGAGCATTCATTGATAAATAATTGTTTGCAAACTTTAATACTTAATGTTTATCTTAAAATTAAATCGGTTTTTATCAACTTCAACGCATCCTGAACAAAACGCACAGCTACTTTTAGAGGTGACTGCTCCGTTAAGTATATCTGCAATATGTGACCCAAATGTGCCTTCAACTAATTTCATTATGACAGAAATGAAGAAAACTCATGCGTTTTACACACACACAGACACAGATACACACAGGAGCACTCGGTTTGTCGCAATGCATTAAGGGACAAGGAAATGCCATCGGCATTGACTGTATCCTGGTGCCAGAACGACAACTTTGTGATATGTGAAATTGCGGCCTGGACAAACATTTTATAATTTGGTGCACGGCGCAACACATAAGTCAGCAGCAGCAGCAACAGCAGCAGCAAGTGTGGAGTGGGTCAGCAGGGGGATTGGGGCTAAAGTGGCAGCACTTTAAGCTGCCATGTAAGCGAGTCCTGCAACATGACAGGCACTGGGCACAACAGTCAGCCGCATCAGACGAGTCTGTCACTCAACAAGTCTCTCCTCTCCCTCTCTTTCTCAGTCTCTCTCGCTCGCAGACCGCAAATGATTTTGCAGTTGACAGTTGTCTGTTGCCATTTGGGGAATTTAGTGTTAATTATGGTTGTAATAAGTTATACAACATAAAGCCGCATACATGCCAGGCCATATTGGACACTTTACTCGCCTCTCACATACTTCAATTTTGGAGAATTTGTCGCAGCATTCAAATGAGAATCCAGAGAATTATTATACCATATGAACCAATTGAGAATGTGGTTTAAAAGGCCGTAATGAAGTTGTGCGCCTTGACTTGTTTGTCTCTCGTCTTCTCGGGGGATCGAACTCTATGGTTCGTGAAACAAGTTTGCAATACGCCATAAATTATTTATTCTTGTGCCATAAGCGTTGTAATTTCAATGTATGTTAAGCTTTCATTCGATGCTGTTACAACATATCTAAGCAGTTTCCTTGAGCTTTGAAAACTTTATAATGATCGGCATATATAAAGAGAAGGTTTTCGGGCTTAAATTTTCGAAAACTTCGGACCTAAGAGAAGAAGCACAGTATGTAGTTCGTAGTGGGAATGTTTGTCCAAATACAGGATATCTTGTAGTTGTGCACTCAATTATTAATGTCTACAGCCCATGTGAACTACCTACAAAATCGAACAAAAGTTTCAAAAAGAGTTTTTGGTATATTTAGCATCCTACTTATTCTCTGTATTTTGCAAGTACCTTTTAAAATAGAAGATAAATCGCAGATAATGAGAATTCTTATAATAATATTTTCCGTTTATTGAAGAAACTGTCTTTTGCCCGGATGCATCTTTTGCTACCCAGCTTAAAATTGGTATCGAAAATATTCCAATTACCCTTTTGCCGCCACATGAGCCACGTTTAATGAGCAATAGGCAATCAATAAGCCTCAGGCAATAGACTGCATGCACAATATTATCAATCGCAAACGTGTGTGTATGTTTGTGTGTGTGCGTATGTGGGTGTGTGCGTGTGTGTGTGTGTGCAGGGACAATAGGCAAATATTGTGCATCGTAATTATCAATTTCAAGTGCAGTCATCGTATCTTTTGTTTGCAGCAATCATAAACGTCAGACAGTTTGTGAATTTTCTCAGCTACTTGAGGCCCATTTCGGCTCCGACCGCTGCACCCACATCCTGCTTTTGCTACTGCTGCAGCTTCAGCTTCTGCTCGAACTCCTGCTTTGTCTGCAGCTCTAGAGTGCTCCGACTGTGCTTTTATGGGATGGGCGCATTTTCAGCTTGATGACTCAACCGGTTGTTGCTGTCTATTTGCGGTTATGTAACTCAAACTCAATTGCAATCTAAGCGTGTGTTTGTGTGCATAGCACATGAAATTGGGCAATCCTTAGTTACCATTTCCCACAAGCAGCACACTCATACACACACACGACCACAGGGGCCCATCCGCCTCCAATCGCTCTTCCAAGCAGCTCTTCGAAGCAGTCTCTTACAATATTATTGATTTAGGAAACCCCATAGCTTATACCCCTGACACATCGTTATGCGTTGCACATTTCTGCCTTTAATTAGGAGCCGAATCGTGTTTACAAATGTTTCTGAATATACTTACATGCGCGCATGCATGTTAGTTCAAAGGCTCTTAATTAACTAAATGTCTGAGTTTTGCATATTTATATCAATGCAAACATGGCAGCAGTATTGAACGTTTTCGAAATAGTTTCATATTTTAATAAAGGCCTTTGCATAAACTAAATCGAATTGAATGAAAACTTAAAAAACGTTCTGTAAAACCGGTATTTCTCTAAAAAGTTGTTTATACAATTAAATTCAATTTAATAAAATAATTATATATTATAATACCTATTAACAGCTTTAAGTGCATTAAAATGCTGTACAATTATGTATGCAATATATTTATTTGTCACATCGCTTATTTCAAAAATTTATGCAAGTAATCCCAATCATGTGAGCATTCGTTGTCAACATTTTGCCAGACTTTGTAAAGATTTTTGCTTTGGGTTTTATGTTTGGCAGACTACCTTGAAAATAGTTGCCAGCTAAAATCTTTATACATAAGTGTGGTTCCTGCAGTGGCTATCAGCTTTTTCTCTCGCTTTCTCGCTCTCAGTTTGTTTGCTTAATGTAAAGTTTTCAATATGCAACGGCTTTTCGCTATCTCCCTCTCTTTCTCTCAGTCTCTCTGTTGTTTTCCTGTGGCCAGGTGCTTTATAGAGAAAAATATTTTCATACATAAAAGTTTTACGACAACAGCGACAACAACAAGAACAATAACTACAATAACAACAATAACAACAATAACAACAACAACAACGATAACAACAACATCAATAGTTACATTGTGTACTTGGGAGCATTTTGTGACTTATATGCGAGTTTCTTAAAGTAAAAGTATACGCAATGTTGCAAAGTTTGGCTGCATTAAATGGGCAAAATAAATTTCCACAAAGGACACGCTGTTTAGTATTTTGCAACACTGGCCAGCGCTTTATTTCATAGCTATTCATATTACTTAGTGAATATGTGCATGACATGCTAACACAGAAACATGCACAGACTGGAAAAAGATACATGTGACAATAACTGTGCTGTTTTCCAGCACTTAAATTCTTTTCAGTTTATCGATATATACGGTTGTAAACACTTTAATTATTTTTATACCCTGAACCCATTGAAAATGGGTAAAAAGGGTAAATTGTATTTGTGCAAAGTGCAAATGTATGTAACAGGCAGAAGGAAGCATCTCCGACCCCATAAAGTATATATATTCTTGATCAGCATCAATAGCCGAGTCGATCTAGCCATGTCCGTCTGTCTGTTCGTCCGTCCGTCCGTCCGTCCGTCTGTCCGTATGTATGAACGCACGGATCTCAGAACCTATAAGATAAACGATAACTTGCCCCGTATCCAAGTAATCGATAAAATGTATATCGAAATCCCGTTTTTTAAGCAATTTTGGTAAATAAATTGCTACTTGACAAGTAGCTTCTAGAATAGTATATATATATCGAGTATCTTTCATTTTATACCTATCGCCACCTCCCCGCTACTCTCTATCTATAAGCGCGCGCTGCATTTGGTGTTGGAATAAGAGGGTTCAGGGTATTCCCTAGTCGGGAGCTCCCGACTAGAACCTCTTACTTGTTAAGGATTCAATTTGCGGTTGTCAAGAATAAACTAAGCGCAGGTATATCTAGCGGAACATCTCTAATGGAGCTTTTAAGTTTTAAAGGTATAAACAATTTTTGAAAACTACCACCGACAAGTTAGGTACAAGTATATGCATGGTTACAGCGCGAGGTATAGAAAATGTATGCAGTGATAGAGAGAAATGGGCAGAGCGGAAGGATGAAAGAAAAGAGAATCATGTTATGTGAGTAAAATCTAGACAGAGCGACTAGCGAAGCTGTTCATTTGAACCGCACTTTCCAACACAATTAGTCTGTTTTTATCGTCTAACCTTAATGATCGTGAAAATTACTCAAAGAGGAGTTAAAATAGAAGGAGCGAGGGAGATCCAAATCGACAGAGCAATATTTAGACAAAATGCTTGATGTATTCTCCGCATTTTACAACACAACAAAAAAGCTATTTAATTTAATGGCTATTCATTTAACAAATTGCTCCGCCAAAAAGATGACAGTTCGCTTGTTCCCCACATCTCCTCGCTATCCCCTCTGCATAACCCGCGCCAACACATGCTCTTTGCCCCTGCATGTATTTTTCTGGCTACGTCGGCTCTCGCTTGTTAACTGAAACTAAACAGTACAAACACGACTGTCAACAACTGTAACGTTTACCGCATGTTACCGCTGCGCAACGTCCTGTGCTGCATGACAGGACATGTTGTGGCTTCTCGGGCTACCACACACACACGCGTGCACACACACACACTTATACACAGTCAGCCGGAGAGAGGGAGATGCTCATGCTTGGTTTCGTATGTTTGTTCCATGTGAGTGATAATGCATGTGTCCATATGGAACGTTCCTTGCTGGGCTTGTCGGTTGGCAGGCTCGCTACCCCCTTGCCCGATCCCACCTGTTCCCCCTCGCCCAGCTTGTAACAACCTTGTTTAATTGTTGAAATGCATTTTGGATACGCTACTGTTGGGCCTGCAGTTGCTTTCGCAAGCGGGCCTATTGAATTGCCCTATTACCAACTAAACTAACGGAAATTTAGGACAGCTCTTGCAAAAAGGATATTTCGAAGGCGCAAGAATATGGCATTGTTGTAATCGAAGGACTCAAACTTGAGGTTTTTCAATCAAGCAAATTGCCTAAAGTTACTTCAAAGCATGTTTTTGCGACTAAGTGGCAGCTCTAGAGCGTGCAAAGAGATGGCAACTTAAATAATGAATGAATAATGCGCTAAGCGAGACAGATGCCATTGATGTATTGATGATAGTAATAAAAATAATTATATAGTAATAATAATAATTATAATAATCATTAAATAGTAATATTGATAGTAATGAAAATAATATAATTACAATTATAAAAATTCTCGAAAGATGAGCTCTCCAGAATTTTATAGATCTAACAAATATTTATACCCTCCTATAATTTAAGTTGTTTATCTATTTATCTATTTTTAGACATTCCCTTAAAACCTTTTGGCCTAAAATTTCCAAGAGGTAGTTCAATATGTCATATGTAATACCCTATGATTACACCTCGCCAGCCGCTAGCTGACCGCCCATTGAATTCATAAATTAGACTTTATATGCATTTCGAAAAATGTTTTCATTCCTTTTCTGTTTGTCAGTTCTGCCGCATTGAGCACGCAATTTATGAGCGGCCAAATTTCATTTGGCACTCAAATAATATAAAAAACAACCAGAAGAATTACAAAAAAATATAAGTCAAATATGTTTTGGCAAATTTCTGGACGATTATCAAAAACGTGCGCCATATGAGCATGTGGGGCACTTATTTTTTTTTGTCCAGGTTTTTCTTTCTTTCTTTTGCGGAGCCGCATCAATAAATTCAATAATTTATGGCCGAAAATTTGCTGCAGTTTGTGTGCGATAACAGCTGCTAACAATTATTTAAATAAAATGACTCAATTTAAAGTTAAAAATAAATGGAAAAAAATTTAAATAATTGTCTGATTGAAACAAAAAAGTCTGACAAACGGCGGCAGACGGCACAGCCTCCCGTCGTGCCCCCATCCACAAAGGGCAAGGCAAACTGTATTATCACCTCAAATATGTGTAATAAACTCTCCAGGGGTTCTGGCACAAAGCACAAGGCACACAAACACATGACATACATGACACAAAAAAAGGAGAACATTAAAAAACGCAGACGGTTATGTGGCATATGGCAGCTGGGTAGCTACCCCAAGCCTAAGGACCCCCAAGCCAGCCCCAACCAGACTCTAACAAAAGGCAACGCCAATGAAGTTATCAGCGTGTGCCAGACAGAGCTTGGGGAGCAGCCAAAAGCCAAGTAAACATTGAGACAAATAAATAAATTACATTTAGTCGGCGGCAGGCGAGGGAATAAGGGCCAGAAAGAGTTCTGTACCTTAGACTCCGTAGGGTTTAACTGGAACTTGTTAAAAAACCTATTTAAAATAAACATGAATTTTCTGCAATGCCTTTAAGTGACTGGTTGCAATGAAATATTTCTAAAGAAGTCTGTGTTAAAAACAGAATTCGGTTTCATAGTTGTATTTTTTAAGAAGCAAAAAAGTTTTAAATGTAACGGGAGTTAATTTAATTAAATAGAAACAAACAAGCTATTAGAGAATTTTGTACTCTAACTAGGCTTTTAGCATTAAATTTAATTTATATGTAAATTGTATTGAATAATTAGGAAGACACTCGTTTTGTCGACCATTAATAAATAAAATATAAACTAAAAAAATATAAAAATAATAAAAATAAAAATATATTGTTTATAAGTCGAGTTCTAGGTTGTAAGCTGAATATATTTCATCTCTGTATCCTTTATCTGAAATATATGTCTACAAATTATGTAAACTACAAATTAAAATTAAGAAATGTTACATAATTATTATATGTTTACCTCAGTTTATTTTATTTAACTTCATTGTAGAGTTCATTTTTTTTCCTAAATTTTAATTTGTAGCCTTCTTTTAAACAAGTTAAATTTTAAAAATATTCCTTAGTGAAAATACTTAAAAATTTTGAGTCAAAATGTAACATTTATATTTATGATTTATTTAAGGAACCCCAAAGGCAAATTTTTTCTGGCCTATTCTCAGAATTCTTTAAAATGCTTATTTTAATTGCTATGTTAATGACATTTCAAAATACTCTTTTAAATGTTAAAAAAAAAATAAATTTGATAATTACTACAAAAAAAAAATATTAATTTAAAATATATATAAAAACCCAATAAATTAGCTTATATATTTTCATTCATCATTTAAAAAAAAAATATTTTTTACTACTATAAGTATAATAAAAAATAAAAAAAAAAAAACAAGTAAGAGGTTCTAGTCGGGAGCTCCCGACTAGGGGATACCCTGAACCCTCATATTCCAACACCAAATGCAGCGCGCGCTTATAGATAGAGAGTAGCGGGGAGGTGGCGATAGGTATAAAATGAAAGATAATCGATATATATATACTTTTCTAGAAGCAACATGTCAAGTTTGGTAACTCTAGCTCTTATTATTTACCAAAATTGCTTAAAAAACAGGATATCGATATACATTTTTATCGATTACTTGGAAACGGGGCAAGTTATCGATTATCGGAAACAAACTCGATCTGCGTAGGAACTAGGAGCATCTACATCTAAAATTTCAAGTCTCTAGCTCTTATAGGTTCTGAGATCCTTGCGTTCATACATACGGACGGACGGACGGACGGACGGACGGACGGACGGACAGACAGACGGACATGGCTAGATCGACTCGGCTATTAATGCTGATCAAGAATATATATACTTTATGGGGTCGGAGATGCTTCCTTCTCCCTGTTACATACATTTGGATTTTGCACAAAAACATAATACCCCTTTTACCCATTTTTAATGGGTTCAGGGTATAAAAATTGTATTATTTCATTAGATTAGAGTTTATTGAATTTAACATGTAAGAGGTTCTAGTCGGGAGCTCCCGACTAGGAAATACCCTGAACCCTCTTATTCCAACACCAAATGCAGCTCGTTTGAAATAATAAAGATTAATTTAAAAAACAAAATTCCTTGGCAAGGTTCGAACTCGCAACTGACCGCATTACTTGCTGCCGACTCTACTCAACAGCCACTCCAGCCAAAAAAAAATAAAAATATAGTTTTCCCAGTATGGCTCGAACTCACGACAGTCCGCACCACTTGCCTCTGCCTCAACAGCCCACCAATCATTGAGTCTTTTTAAGAAAAATACCAGTTACAATAACAGCATAGAAATCATTCGCAATTGGAATGCTGGTGATAGAATTCGAAGCAAACGCGCATGAATATATGTGCCGCAAACACGGGCGCACAAAAACCGATCTTAATGATCAGTATATGATCAGTATATCTTATTGAACCATGGAATATTTGTGTATTGCCAAAAAGTAAATTGCATTTAAATTGTCGATTTAATTGGTGGAATAAACAAGTTGGGTTATTAACTTGATTTATAGCTCTGCGGTGGCAGCGGGGAGTAGGCGATAGGTATAAAATGAAAGATACTTGGTATATGAATACTATTCTAGAAGCAACATATCAGGTTTGGTGACTCTAGCTCTTAATATTTACCCAATTAGCTCAAAGAACATGATGTCGATATCGATTTTTATCGATTGCTTGGAAACGTAGTAAGTTATCGATTATCGGAAACAAACTCGATCTGCGTAGACACTAGGTGGACCTACCTTTCAGTCTCTAGCTTTTAAAGTTTCTGATATCCTTGCGTTCATACATACGGACAGGCAGACGGACGGACGGACAGACAGACGGACAGACAGACAGACATGTCTAAATCGACTCGGCTATTGATGCTGATCAAGAATATATATACTTTATGGGGTCGGAGATGCTTCCTTCTGCCTGTTACATACATTTGCACTTTGCACAAATACAATATACCCTTTTTAGCCATTTTCAATGGGTTCAGGGTATACAAATATTTTGCTGTAATATCTTAATGTTCCTTGTTTAATTTTTGAACTTAATAAACTAAACCCCTTTTTCGAGTAAAAAATTAAAATGTAAATAAAAATAATGTAAGCTATGCGATCATTCACATTAAAGCTGGCTGTGCGTATTTAGCTCAGAAAGATTGCCGGAAATGCCCAGTTGACACTTTGAAAGCCAAAATCTAGAGAAATCTAGCATAAAATTCTTATACAAGCATGGCCAAGCCGACAACAATTAAGGATGCGCTGGCACGCTGGGAGGACCGCAACAAACAGGAGGCGATCACCGCCCAGGAGATTGGTTTGCAATTCCAGTATCCGCCGATCGAGAAAATGGATGCCACACTGAACACACTTGTAGAATGTCAGAAGCTGAGCCTGTCCTCGAATATGATTGAGAAAATTACCGGCATTTCAGGCCTGAAAAATTTGCGTGTGCTCAGCCTGGCGCGAAACTATCTGAAGACTCTAAATGGTATCGAGTCGCTGGGCGAGACCTTGGAGGAGCTATGGGTTAGCTATAACAATATAGAGAAAATCAAACCGATCGAGGCTATGAAAGCGCTCAAGGTATTCTATATATCGCACAATCTAGTCAAGGACTGGGCAGAGTTTGGACGCATAGGTGTGCCACCGAATCTGGGTGATATAACATTCGTTGGGAATCCACTGAACGAGAATATGGATCCGGCTGCCTTTACCGCCGAGGCCATACGCCGTTTGCCCAATCTCAAGAGACTGGATGGAGAGCCACTCATACGTTAGAGAGGGCCAGTTGAAGTTGTTGTTTTCGTTGTTTGTGCAAAAATAAAAGATGCAACCACAAATCTTCATGCATATGACCAGCATCCAACCACCCAGCCACGCCCACAATATAACAATGAGCGCTGCTGGCAGGTAAGCTATTAGGCGCTTGTCTGCTGTAGCCTGGCATTGATTTCTGCCCTCTGTTATTGTGTGTGTGGAACATTTTCTTTTCAATTCTATTTGCTATTTCTTTTGCATTTGCTGAACATTGGCAATAATGGAGGGTGCGAGAGCGGGTGAGCGGGAGTGAATTTTCCAATTTTCATTGCGTTTCTGCTGATGAGCGCTATTGTTTTGTTGTGCGGCGCCCCCCCTCCCCAACCCCAGCAGCATTGTAGGTGAAAGGTTTTCGCCTTTGTTTTCCACTCACCGAGTTGTTGTTGTTGTTCAAAGTTCCGCCTGCCCAAGCCCCGCTTCCAACTTTGTACAAGACACAAGTACAGATCCAATTTTTGCCTTGCATTGTTTGCATATTTTTAACCTAGTCCAATCTAATGAGCACACATTTTTGCATACTCAAAGAAGGCGTGGCATGTTAACAAAAAAATGTTTGTGCTTGTACATTGGATATGTCTACCTGTCATTCTCTGGTATTTTGCTTACAGATAAAGTAAGATAGGGTTACCCGTGGGCTGTTTCAATTTAATAGTCAAGCTAAGCTCTTAAGAAATACCATTTATACTTTTAAAGCGGGCATTATAATTTTATCACGCACTGTGTATGACTCTGAAGTGTCTAGCTGTTGACTCCATGAAACATACATCCGCATTCCGACAGGGAAGAACAACAGGAGAAACTTGTCAGATTTAATAAGAATTTTTAATTGACAAAAAAGGATTTTCTCAATTACTTTCTTATTAACTTCTCTTAATTGCTTTTAATTACTTTTGTTAGGGTTTCCCTCATAAATATTTGAAGCTCTAAATACACTTATCTTCAGAATGATTTCCTATTCCCAAAATCTTACCTTATCAAAAGCAAGAAATAAAACAAATTGTCTGCTTTTTATACCCTGAACCCATTAAAGTTAGGTAAAAAGGGTATATTGTATATACAAAATGTAAATGTATGTAACAGGCAAAAGGAAGCATCTTCGACCCCATAAAGTGTATATATTCTTAATCAGCCTCAATAGCCGAGTCGATCTAGCCATGTCTGTCCGTCCGTCCGTCCTCCGTTTCCAAGCAATCGATAAAATCGATATCGACATCCTGTTTTTTTTGAGCAAATTGATTAAATAATAAGATCTAGAGTATATATATCAAGTATCTTTCATTTTATACCTATCGCCACCTTCCCGCTACCAACGCAGAGCTATAAATCAAGTTAATAACCCAACTTGTGTTGGCCACCAAATGCTGAAGCTAAAGTTTTTTTATTGTATTTATTATATAGCTGCCTTCAATTGTTTTCAATAAGAGGGTTCAGGGTATTCCCTAGTCGGGAGTTCCCGACTAGAACCTCTTACTTGTTTTGTTTATCTTCTGCAGACTTACTTGCCATATATTTTTTCCAGACTGATCTCATTCTTTTTACTTCTCTTTATCTACATTTCCTAACCAAAATCAGTTATCTGTTTTTATGGCAGACAGAATACACTATGCTTAAATTAAAATTAATATAAGTCAAATAACACCAACAAAATTGATGAAAAGGCATAAAGCAAACATTAAATTTTGGTGTTTGGCAATTTTTGTTATATCTCGTTTACTTTTTTCCCCGATTGTTTTTATGTTTTTATTAAACGTTTTTATCTCCTGTACATATTCACATAGCCATATATACATATAAGTATTTTGGTTTCGGTTTGTTTGCCAAGTTGTCTGCCCTTTACCAACCAACACGCTGCCCTCTCCCTTTTGCCGCCTGTGTTTCTGATTATTTATGCGCACAAAACAAATAAAATGTTGCCTTATTGGCCATAGGCAGACAGTCTGAACAATTCGAAAACACAGACCAAAACCAATGGAGCTGAAGTTTTTTTATTGTATTTATTATATAGCTGCCTTCAATTTTTTTCTCTTCTTGTATGTCTGTCTAATATATGAATTTTATGTATGGGGTTTTTATGCAAGTTATAAGTGAGGGCACATATTATATTATACTCGGGTCGGCGCTGATTAAATGCTCTTGCAGAAGAGGAAATGTGAAAAACATTGAAAAACTTATTTTCAATTTGCATCTATAAGGCAAATCTTTAAAATAAAATATTGTCTAATAAAAGAGAAATTCATAATAAAATATAATTTTAGACGGAATGATTCCTTTTGTAAGTCTCATTTTGTCTCATTTTGCACCGGAATCGATCAGTATGATCTGATCTCTATCAAGCGGCAAACTGTGAAGTAGGGAATATAGTTAAAATTTTTGTAGTTTATATTGCATTTCCATTGTGGGGTACTGAGGACATAGCTTTACAGTTAAAATATAGATCTGGGAGAAATATTTGAGTTGATTATTGTTTGCACAATAAAATAAGTTTTTCTCATTATTTTCAGTACCTACATCAATTTAAAAAATGTATTTAATTCCATTCTCAAAATTAATGTAAAAATAAATATCATGTTTCTTTTTGCTTTTGTATTGATGTAAAATGAATTTAAAAATAAATATCATCTTTCTGTTTGCTTTTGTAAAACTTGCCTATTTATTTATATTGCCCCTTGTGAGAGCACACTTCAAAAGTGTCTAGGTTATGTTAAAATGAAATTCTTTTGTACATTTTAGTAAATCTCCCTTTTCTGCATTTGCTCCACCTTTAAGGCCAGCTTGTACCCTGGCAGCTCTTATCATAGTTGCGGCATAAATCACGCGTTTAGTTGCCAAGTGGTTTTTAGAGCCCGCTTAGCCGCTTTTGCGTTTAACTGTCGTTTGGGCCACTTTCATATGGATTGTGCCGCCCTCCAGCCCAGAGATTCAGCTCCGGCAACTGCTGGCCAGCTGGCCAGCCAAGTGGCCATAGCCAACTGGTCAACGGCGTACCGAACAAGCAACCAACATATTTAGAATATATGGCAACACTTTGGCAACACCAACACAACCCTTGACCGCAGCCTGTGCAGACATGAACGTAAAAACACAACAAAAAATATAAAAAAAGAAAAAAAAAACAAAAAATACTTGCAAAAGAACCGAACACAAACACAGACGATTGTGCAACCGCAGCGCAAAAACCACTTCAACTTGCACTGGGTGTACTCTCGGCAAGTGTTGTATGTGTTTGGCGTTGTCACGGCCAGAGAGTTGCCAGAGTTGCCAGCAACAATAACAACAACACATGTACAAGAGTTTTCACCGAGGCATTAAAACTTGAAGCATACATTTTTTATAAGCCTTTACATAGAATTTGGCATTTGGCATTTTAGATTTGTGCAATAATATTTTTGCAGATGCTTCTGGTAGAAGAAGTAGCTGCTAGGGTTGACACAGCAGCGAAATAGCTGTTATCGATAGGTGATATAAACGTAAGATGTATTGATATTATTGTTTAAATGTTTTAAGTCTGAGTATACTGTTTTTAACTAGGAGTGAGAAGGAAAAAAACGTACTAAGCATGCTTCCACATGGTGTTATCAGTTGTCGATAATTCATAAATAGTAAACACCTCCTTACTACCCTTGATATATCATTAGTTCTAAGAAGGGAAAATAAATTGTCTATTATAAATGTATTTTAACAAGTCATCGGTGATTGTAAATCGTTGAAAGCTTAAATTAACGAGTTATATTCAATTATATATGAAATTTTTTAAGTTTTTTCCGTCTTAGCGAATTTGGGTAGACTTTTTAAATACCAAAGTATTCTCTGGTAGGTTTTTAATTTAAAATTTCTTATATATTTTAAAGTTCAAAAAGTTATCGGTTTACAAAGCACTGAACACTTTATATGTATATTTTTCGAAATATTGATTTTTTGTATAAATCGGTTATCGAATTGGCTTGTTTAGCTAAGAGATACATATATATGCAAAGTTATTTTATCTCTATATTTTTCTAGTTCTTAAGTTCTTTTTTTATTTAACAGAGCATTTGCAAATCGATGCGCAACACTGTCAATACATTCGGGCTGCTTTTGAGCAAAAAAGAAATCGAGAAGTTTAGAACATATCGCTTGCAAGTTTTTGGCAGTAGCCGTATCTTTAAGATACTTTAAGCTATAGCTACACGCGACACAAGGAGCACACATCTTGTGCCTGTCAGAGGCGCATAAATCTATTCAAAGACTTTACGAAAAATCCAGACAAATGCCAGAGATTACAAAAAGATTTTGGCCGCATGATGCATGGGCCTCAACTGAGCGCGCATGTGTGTCTCTCTGTCTGTTACGGTTAGCTGCCTCTGTCTGTCCGACTGTCTGTCTGTCTGACTGCTTGGCCCACACAAATGTAACCAACAACAACACACACATACACACGCTCACACGCAAAACAATTAAAGCCTGATTAATAGTTGCAGGCGGGACCAAAACTCACATTTCTCGCTACCTTTCGCCAAGTTTTGCCCAAAACCAACCCCAACCCCCCCAACTTCAGACCCCCTGGCGACCGCCCCCTCTATTCCTAGCTGAATTATGACTTTTGCTGGCTTCGTTTGGGCTGTTTAGCATACTTTTGGGCGCAGCTATTGTGGCCTCTTTGTGTGCGTGTGCTTGGTATGTGTGTGTGTGTGTGTGTGTGTGTGTGTGTTGGCATTTACGCCCGCGCATAAGTCAAATTGTTGTTAATTTCACAATGTTAACCCCTTAAAGCGCGCAACGCAGCAGAGACATTACATAAATTCATTTGCCAACCGGCTTTCCCCCAACGGTTTTCATAATATAAATCATTAAATTTTAATGCTTCCCAGGAGATCAATGAACATGACCGCAAATTATACTGAAGCGTGCTTTCAGGCGCATAAAAGATTTCTCTTCTCTTTTTCGCAAATATTTTTTCCCGCATTCGTTTTTTTTCTTCATATTTTTGCACTCGTTTTTTTTTTTTTAATATATATATTTTTTTTTAAATGCATTTATGTAGAGAATACACATATGCAAAGTGTTTGGGTTGAAGTTGCGTTTTGTGAGTGTTGGCAGGTTGGTGGGCGGGTTCGGGCTTTGAGGGCGGGCTGGTTTAATGCAGCTGCATGCCACAAAGTTGTCAGTGCTGTGCGACTGTGTGTGTGTGTGTTTGTGTTTTGGTTGCTCGTCTGCAATTGTTGAAAATAAATGCACAACTACTCTTTAAATGCAATTGTAAATTCAGCGCATTTCAAGTTGAAATATATGATACTTTAAAAAGTGCAAAAAGATAAAATAAAAATTAAAAAATACAAATTGATAATATTAAGATATTTTATATATGTATATACATACATTTAACATGATTAAAGAGTATTTTATTTCATTCAACATTAACTTAATTACCTTCAACTTCCCTTTTAAATGCTTAAATATTTTTAAATTAATTAGAATAATTTTTTCACAATTAAAATGCTTAAATTGCTTAGCTGCATAATTTTGTAGTTCGTCAAAATTACTTAGCTAAATTTTACATATATTTAAATAGTTTAATTAGATTTCCAGCATGCAAACAAACTCAAGTTTTGCATATCAACAATATGCATAATATTTAAATAATCAACAAGAAGTTGTACATCCTTCGAATAGAATGTAGCATAAACATGCACTTCCGGTTGCTTTAAAGCGTGCAACAACAGCAGAAGCTGGCAAACATGCTGCGCGGCAACACCAAACGATGCCGCTTCACCCATCCACACATAGTAAATCAAAAAGTTTTCTAGTGCCAGATAGGGGCGTGCCTGTCGTACAAGTTGCACTTGTAGGATATTTCAACTGCTTCTGTGCCTGGCCCTTCGACAGCGTGCCACGCCCCTTACAAACAAAAAATAGCGAGAGAATTTAAGGCTGTTTGCCTGCAGCCTGCAGTCGGCCACTTCTACACGTATTTGACATGAAATCATAAACAAGTTGCGCAAACTTTGCTCCATCTGCTCACAGAACTGCATTTTGCAACAGGAAGTCGCACAGTCAGTCAGCAAAAGAAAAAATTTGTATAAATTAAAATGTTCGCTGCGTTGCCACGAATTTTGCATATATTATGAATTTGCCTTGACTGGAATGTAGTTAGAAGCGGTTTGTTATGCTAAGAATAATGCAACTGCAAAAAAAAAAGAGATGAGCTGTAAAACTTGCAGAAGCTGAGGTAGGAATATATAGAAAACTTTAACTATTGAAAACCGTTAAGATATTTCGTTAAGTAAATGTTGATGTATACTTTAAGCCTAATATAAGATCCTACTTTTCGTTAAAATCGTATAAAAGTTGGTTAAGTGTTGTGAAATTAGATGAACATGTAAATGGCTATTCACAATACACAGGGTATTTTTAGTCCGTCAGCCTTGGGAGTTTGCGTAAATCTATCCTTATAATTATAATAATAAAAGCGTAATTTTATGTATTTTGCGTATTTTTCAATTTACTATACCAAAAAATTAAATGGTTTGGAATATTCTTAAATTGTGGAACTTAATTTTTAATTAATTAATACAATATATTATGCGAAAATTTAGAAGTTAGTTAAAAATAATATGTAATAGTATATAATTAATGAATTTTAATTAATTAATTTTTTACTATCTTTATAATGTATTTTTGCATATGTATAACAATATTATATAATAACCAAAGTAATGCAATAAATTAATTTTTACTTCAATTAATTGCTAGAATTTAGGAATGTTCCAAAATATTTTATTTAATATTATTATTTAATTTAAATAATAAGTAATAATAAATAGATCTAAGAATCTATTTGACTATCGTCTACGTGTTTTGAGAACTTTTAGATTAAGTTCTCAAAAATCGCGAGCCTTACATTTCCTAACAAAATGCTCTTTTAATACTTACAGGGTATGTTACGCCGATGCGTAATACAGGGTATATTATGCCTTAATGCAATCAAAAATTCTTTCGATTTCCAACATTTTAATTTCAATATTTAATATAAAATAAAGCTGCCTTACTCATGAAGAACAGAGTATTCTTTAACCGGTCAATTGCTGACACATGGCCATCCAATATTCACTCTGGTTTTATTTACTTTAAGCCTGAAGCTCGTGTTGCTGTTGCTGCTGTCGATGCTGTGTTGCTTCCTCAGAAACAGTTTTTTATATTTAAATATTAAAATTTTGTTTTTCCAAAACATTTTCATCGCCTTACGAAAATCGCTTGCTTCTCAGCCTCTGCGCACATTTTCTGCATAACAATAAACTTCCGTCTTTTTGTTGGCCTACATGGCGTATGTTTAATTTCCGGCATTGCACACACCCAGCCCCTTGGCCCTGCCGGCAAATACATACACACTCTACATTTAAATCTGGCTACAATAATTAATGCTCTCTGATTAATTGTGTGCCGGATGTGTTTATGTGTCGTGCCCCCAATGCAAAAAAAGAAGGAGAAAAGTTAATTTATTTTTAGAGAAAACAAACTGTCGTCTAGCTGATAAATTTTGAGATCGGAAGAAGCTACAGTTATATATTGCTTGTAAGTTGCCTAGCATTAATTTGGTTTTTGAGCAAAGGCTTAAACAATATTTGTATTTGGCTGTGCCTGCCATAAAGTAAGTAGAGCTCCAAAATAAGAAGGGAAAGAGGCAGAGCAGCGACAGCAGCTGTTGGAAAACTCACTCAGTTCTTGACACGCTTACCACACAAATCTCTAGCAATAACAATCTTTTGGGCTATCAAATTCAATTATGCATATACCCGGGCGAGCGTGCTCGCACACTAACACACACACTAACACACACACAGACTCACACACATGCACGCAGACATTTTCTGCTGGGGCAGCTGTGCGCCATTTTGTTTGCTCATTCGCCTTGCGGCTCGCCTTTGTGATTAGTGGCAAGTTGCTTGATTTGCCTGTCTTGGCGTTTATGGCACGAACAGACCAGGGTTGCCACCCTGCTCTGCTTGCCATTATTATGCCTTCCTGAATATCCTGCAGTTGATTTGCTTAGACATTCACTTAAGTAGTTTTCACAGTCAGCTTATCCGTTGCTGCATTGTCGTACCTCACTGCTGCTGTAACATTCTAATATTTGTTGGAAAAATAAAGGCTTTGTCCAAGTGCTAAAATGCTTGTATACGAAAAGTATGTGCTTGCCTTTTTGTTTCCGTTTATTTTGATAATACATCGAACAGATGCTTTGTTTCAAACAATTTAAATACCCATATCAGCGTATATCAAAGATGGCCCTAGGTTTTAATGTCGTTCTATGAATATCTTTTTCGACTTCCAACGCACACGGAGAGTCAGACAAGTTAACCAAGGCTTTAAACCAAAATTTTGATCAATTTTTTTTAGTATGTTGGCTGCTTAACAAACAGCCATATCGAAAGCTAAGTCGCTGTAAGTTATGTTAAAACAAGTAAGAGTGCTCCTGTCCGGAGGAAGTCCGACCAGGGACACCCTGAACCTGCTTCTACCAACACCATCTTATTTGATAACACTTAAAATGTGCTCAAAAGACAGGACTTTTGGATAAATATTTATCGATTGCTTGAAAGCGGGACAAGTTATCAATTATCAGAGACAAACTCGTTCTGTGCGAGGACTAGGAGGACCAACATTTTTAAATCTCTAGCTCCTACAGGTTCTGAGATTCTTACGTTCATACATACAGACGGACGGATGGACAGAGGGATGGACAGACAGACGGACATGTCTAGATCGACTCGGCTATTGATGCTGATCAGGAATATATATGCAATATATATATATACTCTTTAATTTGAAATTAATATTCTGTTTATTTCTTCCTTAGTTCTGCATAAATTTAAATTTAATTTCTGAAATGTGTGTGCTCGTCAATTTCGGTAAACGCTTTATTTTCCATTTCTTTGCTTCTGCCCCTTTTTTTATGTGCCTTTTAACGCGCTTTGTCATCTGATCGGCCGCGCTTCGAACATTTCTCTGTCAACGTCCTGTTGCCGTCTACTGACTCAACCGGTCCCTCCCTATACATACACACCCACACACCCGTGCACAGCGAGCCCGGCTGGACTTCTTCGTCCTTTTGCGCATCGTTGATGTGTAAATTAATGTCATTTTGGGCAGCTCGTTGAGAGTTTTGGGTCAGTTCTTGTTGTCATTTTTTATGTGCTTTATTTTTTGTGTACTGATTGAATTTTTATTATGCCGCGCATTGCCAAATTGTTTGCGGTGTGGTAAGCGCGGGTTGCGGCGGGTGTGAACGGATGTTAACCATAATTAAGGTGATTTTATGCATACTTTTTCATTATTATCGTTGGGCCAACTTCCAGTTTGTTGCCCAAATTGATTTAAATTAATTTTTTATGCTCCTCGCCCAAAAGTAGGCAGCACAATTTTTCTGCATTAGCTGGTTTAGCTTTGTGTGTGTATGTCTGTATGGGTGTGCATATATTTTCATGTTAATTGCGAAAACTTTGCCCATTCGACGACGTAACGATGATGGCAAAAACTATTCAAGTACAATGAGCAGTGCCAATGCCACGCCCACACAGAGGCCAGCAACAACGCCCACACAGCACAGGATTCGTCTATTTCTGCTGCTGCTTCTGCTGTTGTTGTTGTTGTCGCTGTTTTTGTAAGCTGTGAGCGCACTCGAAAAACAATGAAATAAAATTTGTAGACTCAAGTTTTACTGTGCAGACAAACAAGCGAACGTTTTCGCACAGCAAAACTCATTTAGTTGGCATAACAAAAGCGGGCGGTTAGGTGCAGGGGCATAAAGAGGTGTTGCGTGGATAACGGGGAGAGGAAAGGGTGGGAAGGAAAACAGTGAATGAGGCGGCTCAGGAGAACCTAATAACCCACTAACAAACACACTAATTTGCACTTGAGCCTAATAATGAGTGCGCTGAGAAGTGTGCTTCGAATGAGTTGCAGATACAAAACATAGGGGCAAGACAAAGAGAGAGAGAGAGCAGGAAAGAGAGGGCGAGACTGCAAGCAGGCACTGCTGCCAGATCTGTGCAAAGGCGAGAGGGGGCTAAGAGCTAACCTCAAGTGGCTGTTCTAGATGAGTTTAGTCTGAATAGCTCTCGAATCTGGACGCAGTGGCTGGCAGTGTGCGTGTGTGTGTGGGTGTGCATGTCTGTGTCTTGTCTAATTTCTAATTTGAATGCTGATTTATGCAGTTTGAATGGCATTGTTAATGTGGTTTGTCTGTCAGTTAAGACCAGGCACAAGCCTTAAACTTTGGCCAACTTCAACAAGTGTTTCAACCACTCGCCCACAGCTCTCAATTTAAGGCAAAGGCCTTTTTCTAATTAAAATACAGCACACTTAGCATGCAATCTATAAATGCGTAGCTCCATTTTTGACCTTTCAACAGCGCAATACAAAAGAGCACAGCACAGAAAGAAAAAAAATCAACAAATATTGCTCTGCTTGAGTTTTGGCAGACTGGAAGATATCCAGCTCCGAGCTGCTGTGGGATAAATTCGCACTTATTTCCTTAAATACACGATTTTAGTAGATATTCTTGAATATACATTGAATATATTGAATCATGTTTTCAAGAATTCTGTATACTTTTTTATATATTTTTACGGATAAAAACATTTTCTCTTGCCCATTTTCCGCTGCAACAGGGTATTACAACAAACCCCTGGAATTTGGGTCGCATTTCAACCTTGAACGAATCCTATTCAAACTATATTCGTACCTTTTGAGCTGCTTTTGGGCTTACATTTTTAAAGAGGGGGAGCTGGGCAGATTGCTTGGATTTTAAGCTTACCGCAAAATTAAATGATATACAGCTGAGCGACGTTGAAGGTTAATCTCTGACTCAACTCTCTCGGCTGCAGGTTTAGCTGTTTGCATTAAATGTCTTTTGGCAAAAATAAAATTAAAATTATAGCCACAAAACCGGAAGCCACGCCCCCACAGCTTATAGAGTGTAGCTAGCGCCCGAGCCTGAATGTATAATAACCATAAGCCGTCAGGAATTAGTTGCATTTTCATCATTTTCATTTTCATTTGCTCGATTTCATTTTTTTTTTTTGCTTTTAATTCTGCTTTTCTCTCCGACGGATTTTTGAAATGAAATGAAAGCGAAATGTGTTTTGTGGTCGGTTGAAAATGAAAAGGATACGGCGCACAGGTTCCTTTTTGTGCTGCCACAAGATTTTCATGGATAAATGAGATGGTTTTTGTGGTCATGCGCTGAAGGCGAAACTGACACAGAGACAAGGCTCAGTGCCCAGAGACCAAATGGCATGAAACTGGCAGCTGCTATGCTAAATTAGAATATTATTATGGTACCAAAAATTTCAAATAAACCGAATGTCTCAAGAGTTGATTCAAATCGCCCCAAGAAATGGGCAAGTCCTTTAACTGGACTTGAGTAGTGGAAAAGTAATCAGACAGTTGCCTAAGCTGACAACTCATTTAAATAAACTGAATGAAAGTCAAAAAAATAAATAAAAGCCAAAATTAGATACATTTCATGGATATTTTAAATTTACTATAAAATAAACTATATAACAAATTTACTATAAAATAAACTATATAAATATTATTATCCAAGTAAGGGAAAAGATTTTAAAACAGAAGTACTATTTGTTAAAAATAATTTATTATTATTATTATTAATTTATTTTTAATACAATTTGTATTTATACACATACATTATTATTATACATTCATTATATACATACATTAATCTTTAAATACAATTTTTTTATGTTTTTAAATGTTTGCTTATGCATGTATTTACCTTCTTATCATTTTTTAATAATTATTAAACAAATTACTTTAGTTTAAAATATATAAAGAAATGAATAAAACTTCTTGTGGTGTAATTAATATTACATTAAATACATATTAAAACAATTTATATGTATTATTTTGAGTATATTTTTTATTGCTAGGCAGATATAATAAAACAAAGAAGTTGCATGAAAAACACTTTTCCCTTTTGTTTGACGCAATTTACCCAACTTATATTTTCTTGTAATATTTATGTAACTTTTTGTTTCATTTACGTCAATATCTAACATTTTTCCTGTTCTTAATTCAATTTGACTCTCAAGTAGCAACAATTTAATCGATTATTAAATATTAAACATTGCAGTCAATTAGTAAACAAAAACTAATTAAGCGCAACAACTATTTAATGCTGCATTTTCCTTGCAACGCCGCACAAGGTGCAATTAAAACTTTTTGTCGCATGGTAAAATTAGTTAGTCTGCAAAAAAATGAAGCGCTGTTCAGCTTTTTGGGCAATAATATAAGCTATAGAAATACCGAAAACCAAAACAAGGAGTCGCATTTGGTAGCCGCACTTCTTGGTGCGTGCAACCAACAAACACAATTGCCGAACCACCAAAACCGCAGAACGTGGCTGCCACGCCCACAGCTCGGAAAAAACTGTAACTGGTAGTAAAGCAAGTTTGTAGGACTTGTGCTTTATGCAGCATTAAGATTATATTATAATACAAAAAATTAAGAAATTTAAATAAATATTTTAAATATTAAATTTCGAAAGCCATAAAATGTTCTGGCTAGACAACACAGCAGACAGCCCGAACAAATGGAAGTGCATAGGCGCTGCTGGTGGGTGGAGGGAGGGGCATCATAAATGACAGGATGTGTAACACCACATGGCCCCTCACATACGCTTCCCTCTAACCCGCGCTGGCAGAATCCAGTTGTACTTTGCACTGCAATTTAACAAATCGATTTGTTTTGCGTCGACCGCCGTCATTCGATTTTTATGGCTTTCAAAAAGCCAACAGAGCAAATGACCCCGTTACGCTACCCTACCTCCAAAACCTCACCCTCACCGACCTCTCCCCAAACCATCCGGGCATGGTATGCAATGCAATAAAATGCGCAGCAGGCAGGCAGCAGCCTATAGTGCACAGTCCAGGCCATAAAAAAAACGCTAAACGGCCATAATAAAGCCGGCAATGGCAATAAAAATACGATATGAATATTATCTATGGTAGGTGAAATTTAAAATACACTAATATGCGTCAGGTACTGTGTTTTTTAAGCACTTTTAATTCTAAAAAGAACATTTAGAATTTCTTAATAGCAAGTGCTTTAAATTACTTTGTTTATTAATGCCTAACATGATTTTGGTTGGGGAATGAAGCTTGTGATTATCTTAAAGTCTACCTTGTACCAAAGAAATGAAATAAATGACAAATAATTTCTGATAATATCAGAAAGAAAGGCTCTGCTTTAATTTGACTTGGGAACTTGTTTATGGATTAAATGGTTAAATTATATGAAGAACAACAGCATTCAGATAGTTATTTGCTGGACTTAAATTAAAGCCCTAATACTTATACTCTTTGGTCAGCTGGTGGAGCATCAATGCAAACTCTTTGACGTGGACTGAATTTATAAACATAAATGTTGTGCAAATGTTAGATATGCATTTATATAAATAAAATGATATGTATGCATAACACATACATAGCACATTTTAAAAAATCTAATTTTAACACATTTTGAAAAATATTTTTTCTTTTCATTCTGTTTTTTATTCTTTTATTCATATTATATTATTATTATATCCTTTTTTTATATCGTATATTTTCCCTTCCTATTTTTTCTTTTATTATATGTCTTATTATTTTTTCATCAACCATATCATGTTTACAATGCAATATAGTTTACCTTTTGTTTCTATATTGTTTTATTTAATTCTACTGCACTTAATTGAACTGTATTTTTATTTACATAATATTAGTTTTCTATTCATTTCTGTTATGTAATTTTTTTTCTTTTATTTCCTTTCAAATCTGATCTTTTCTTTTCTTTCGATTCGGTTCTTTTCTTTTGCATTCCTTGCTGATCTCCTATTTATTTAATTCTTTTCATTTCAATTTTCTTTTTCATACTATTTTCTTTTGTATAATAATATATCTTCTGTTTTCAATCCGATTATTTTTCTGTACTGCTCTATTTTCTTAGTTTTATCCTTTTAAACTTCAAATTCAAATTAAACAAATTTTGAAATATAACTAAGCCTGTCACAAAGCGCAGCACAAATTCAAAATGCCATAATTTTACGCTATTTAAAATGGTACGCTGAGTTTTCTTGCGGTATCTTTTTCACGGCTTTGATGGCTAAAATTCACTTGTTGGCCGGAGTATTGCGTTTAATTGAAAGTTGCTGCGACTGGCGAGAAGTCAGCTGAACAGAGAAGAGGCAGAGACCCAAAAGCGTGAAGAGACTTGTCGCCATTTTGTGGGTCTGTGCGTGTGTGTCTCTCTGTGTGTGTGTATGTGAGTTGTGCGCGCTTTCCGCAACGAAACGAAGCATTGCATACTTTTTGGCGTCACCAGACACGTACGTTGAAAAGTTTGCCGGCTCTCATTTTGGGTGCAGATCAAAAGGCATTAATGCGCAAGTGGGTAGGTGAAGGGGGCTAGGGGATAAGCTGTCGGTGCCCGAGTTGCTGCTTGGGGCGGGTGTCAAGGGTTTGGGGCTGTTTGCACATTAACGTCAGCCATTTTAAGCTAATTTCGCATGTGAAACAGGTAGAAACAGTTCCAGTTTGCAGCCAACGACACGCGCAATTATTGCCCGGCCATTTTCGTGATTGCAAGCAAAACAGTGTTTGTGTGTGTGTGTGTTTGCTTGTGTGTGTGCTTGTGTGTGTGCGAGAGTGTGTGGGCCGTATGTCTCACACTGTGTGTGTGTGGGTATATGTTAGTTTCGAACGTGGCTGGCATTTAGTTCGTTTGATCTAAACGCGGCGCCAATCAAACAAATTGAATTGAAATCGATTTTCGTGGTAATGTTTAAGTTGTGGAATTGCAAAATCATGTAGGGGATTTAACTTTCAAAGTTGCTTGCATTGAGAGCTTGAGCAACAGCTCATTAGATGCTTTCTAAATATGGAAGGTTTTAGCTCAGGTAGAAAATACTCATTTCGATCGTAGGAAAGGAAACTCGAAAGCAATAACAAGAAATGCCTGAGTAAGAAATAATACAAAATTATTACAAGAAATTATATCAAAAATATAATTGTAGAACTGCAATAAAAAAAAAAATGAAAGAAGAAGTCGCAAAGCAGAAATATCAATTAAATAACAAATTTAGATAGTTTAAATAGAATCAAATTTGACCGATAACATTGAAAATAATATAAGTTAAATATAACAAGTTGAAAAATTTGACCTACAGGTGCACTAAATATAACAGGGAGCTAAAAGTTTGCGAAGCTCTAAAATATATTCAAATAAAAAAAAGATTAGTATGCAAGTATTTATAAAAATATCAAAATTTGAATAAAATGGAATAATAAATATAATTAATGAATTATCATTTATATATTTTGTTGACTATCAACATTTCTTAAACTTTTTGCGAATGTGAAGTATGTTGCCTGTACGTTTTCCCATCAGAAACCACATTTTTCACATTTACTAAAAATGCTGGCAATAGGCACGAGTAATTTGTGTTTTTTGCGATGATTTATCAAATTTCATATCGATGTTATGTAAAATATGGAAGCATCATTACCACATACAGCTTATGTAACAACGAAAAAGCGGTAACTTTAAATTAAAAGTTTTAATTTCACTAGTCCCACAGTCCTTAACTCCGCAAAAATTCCATTAAATGAAGCCTACTTCGAGGCTGTATTATTTGACCTTTGGAAGGAAAACTCTGCGGCGTTGAAGTAAATCAAATCAAACCGATCAGCTGTTTATTTAAGGAAGTGGTGCGCTTGCCATTCACATGTTACCGACAACTGACACTGGCTAATGGAATCGCAGAATGTGAAGCTTGTAAATGTAACAAAAGTCCAGCACAGTGGAATCAGGCTATTAGACGACAGTGCCTTATCCATTAAAAACATCATTCTTCAATCAAAATCATAATCACCATTCTACACATATATATTATATATTATTGCAAAATAATGTTGATAAAAATAAACTGTGAAAGCTGTTCCACATGACTGCAATTGCCCGCCTGGCCCAAATACACTGCAAATTAATCAACAGCTGAAACGAAGCCAAGCAAATTAGTTGAAAGCAAATGCAAACGTAAATTTCAAAACCAGAGCACAAACTGAGCTAAGCTAAGCTGCCGCCCAGTGGCACAGTTCACATTCAGAGTAACTGACAAGCTGACAGCTGACTTGCCTAATTAGAAGGCAAGTGTAATAAAAATATTACACATACGCCATGTAAGCTACACAGTCTTTCTTTTCTTTCTTTTTTTTAATTTACCAGCAGCAGCAGCAGCGGGACAAACTCTGCCTGCTGCAGCTCCTGCCTGCTGATGCTGTTGCATTTCAATTGACACAACAAACTGCAAAAGTTGTGCTTGTTACAATTGTTGTTGTTGTAATGCGCATTCGAAATGAGCACACGCATATAGTAAGAATTGAGGGCACATTAATGCACAGATCCTGGGCGCGAACGAATGTTAATTTAGACAGCCCCAACCAACCGACCGACCGACCGACCAAACCGCCGTTATCCTCCCCCTACTGCCGCCCAGCGCTGGCTCCATAGAAATTTAGATTCAAATGTGCATGCAACTGAGGCCTGGCAGTCAACCGCAGTATCTCACAAAAGCCCTGGCGCGCATAAAAGCGAAAGCGGCTGCCGACTTTAGCCTGAGCCTGGCCTGGCCTGGTCCGGGTCCGGGTCTGGTCTCGGGCCCTCATCAGCGCTGTGAAAATGCGCTGTAACTCTTTTCAAATAATAATTAACAATTTATTCCCCAAACAGAATACACACAGCGAATGTGTGTACATACACACACACACACACACACACCAGCAGGCAATCTGAATGCGAATGACGTGCTGTCAACGTTAGTCATATCATTAGAGGCAACGTGTTGCTGACTTTTTGGGGTTTCGACGGCTCAACTGGGGAATCAAATGGTGCACTTTTCCAAAAACAGGGGCAACTCAATAAAAATGAAAGAAAATGTGAAGAGCTATGTTTCAATAGGGTTCGTCTCTGCATTCGTAAATATCTAGTTGCACCTGAGTTTTCAAATAAAATACTAATAATTTACTTAAATTAATAAAATCAATATTAATCGATCTTTGAAATCGGAATTATATACATATATAATAATTATATTCCCAAGGGCGTAATCGATAGCCATGAATTATGACTGAGATGGACATATATTCTGGTAAAGACTTCAGTATTTGATTTGTCTGTCTTCAGTTAAACTATAGTACATGTATACGCTGATTAAAAGCTCGATAAATCACGCGAATCAGGAATAAAGTCTTTATGTATCCTGATTTAAATGACATCAGAATTCGCATTTAAATGAACCTTATACATGCTCAATAGTAATTAACCGAATATCCATTTCATAATATTCAGCGATATTTCACCAATATGTTGAAAGTTATAACCTCGCACACTCTTATCGTTTATTAATAACAATACATTTATTATATATATTATACATAATTTGTGTTAGTCTTTTTATTTTTAAGTATGTACCTTTCTTTACTTCACCATTCAGTCTTCGTGTTCAATCATCTCTGCTTTAAAAGTAACTCTTTCCCATTTTCATCAACACTTTCAAGCTAGTGATGGGTAAGTAGCCAAGATCATTTACAGTTGACTAGCAGCTGACTCGACCTATAGTAACCCTTACATACAAGATTACAATATATTACAATATATTATATTATATTTATATGAATAAAATTATGTTGAAATTAAGACTACTTTATTAAACGCATCAAATTAAGGTAGAATGGATAAAAGTTTGTTTTGCCAATAAGAATTTACTTCTAAGTATATTTCGTAAATGTTTCTTTTTTGTTTTCTTCTTTTTTTAGTACGTCAGAAGTGCTAGTTTTATATATCTTATTGTAATTCTGATTCCAATTCTAATTTTAATTATAATTTTAATTCTTATTCTAATTCTTGGGATTTATTTTTATAAATTTTGGTTTTATGACTTTTAATTTGGTGCCTTAAGGTATTTTATTTCTTGGGCTTTTACTAAAATACAATTTATTTAATTTTTCAGCAATATATTTAGACTCTCCTCAAAAACGTCATCAGGAAGAAACCCAGCTTCCGGTTCGTTAGCAGTGGAGTTTCTAAATTTTCTTATTCACAATTTTAATTAAAAACAAGTAAGAGGTTCTAGTCGGGAGCTCCCGACTAGGGGATACCCTGAACCCTCATATTCCAACACCAAATGCAGCGCGCGCTTATAGATATAGAGTAGCGGGGAGGTGGCGATAAATATAAAATGAAAGATAATCGATATATATATACTTTTCTAGAAGCTACATGTCAAGTTTGGTGACTCTAGCTCTTGTTATTTACCAAAATTGCTTAAAAAACAGGATTTCGATATACATTTTTATCGATTACTTGGAAACGGGGCAAGTTATCGATTATCGGAAACAAACTCGATCTGCGTAGGAACTAGGAGCACCTACATCTAAAATTTCAGTCTCTAGCTCTTATAGGTTCTGAGATCCTTGCGTTCATACATACGGACGGACGGACGGACGGACAGACAGACGGACATGGCTAGATCGACTCGGCTATTAATGCTGATCAAGAATATATATACTTTATGGGGTCGGAGATGCTTCCTTCTGCCTGTTACATACATTTGGATTTTGCACAAAAACATAATACCCCATTAACCCATTTTTAATGGGTTCAGGGTATAATCATCACGAAATAATAAAATTCAACATTTTTCGGGCGGATTAAAATTTATCATAAGATAATTAAGTTTAAGACACCTGCTTTGATCTTTGATATATTCATTTTAAATAAATTATTTTATGCTCCATATGCCTATACGTTTTCATCATATATGTATTCCCCTAAGTTTGAAGTAATATATATTTTTTGTTCAGTGTAAGTTTAGAAAACATATTAGCAGAAGCTGACGCTGATGCTGATGCTGTTGCCGCTGCCACTCGTGTTCATCTCATTTTTCGCCAGGCGCACGGCGAACACATTTATGTGTGGGCGCTCGAAAGTATGCAACTATATTTGTGTTTTTGCGGTTTGCTTTTATATTTGTGCACCACGCACACCCCCACAGTCAAACACGCATACACAGACACACTCGCACACTCTCACGCACAGTCGTTGAGTAGAGTCAAATGCATGTGCACAACATTCCACAACATGTCAAGCGGAAGTGAGTGTCTTTCATTTTTGTTTGCCCTGTCCTCCCCCCCACACACACACACACACCGGTGCGCATATATCTTGCTCAGCTACCTATCTTGTGTCCTTTCGCCCAGCTCACTTCCACCCAACTCTCGCTAGCGTTTTGTCTTTTATTTTGCTCGCACCCATCGCTGGTCGCTTACTGTTAATTAAAAATGGGCAGCCAGCAGGCAATGGCAAATGAGTGGGCGTGGCGCCAGCAATGGGCAAGAATGGGGAAGAAGAAGACGAACAATAAGAAGAAGCTATAGAAGAAGAGGAAGCAGCACCACCACAGGGACAGCCAGGAGAACGCATCGTATGAGCATTTTAATTAGTTTGCATAATTATGTGCGCCACCCGGACCCAGCACTGCCGCAGCCGGGCGGCTTCTCTTTGACAGCTACACAAATTTACAACAATTCCTTTCAGCTTTAACAACTTTCTGATACAAACTGTGTGTGCGAGTGTGTGTGTGCATGTACGTGTATTTCCTTTTTGCGTCCAAGGACATTGCGTTTTATGCACGCGTCTCCTCCATTTGCTTCTTCAGGCCATGCATTTTATTGTTGAGTTTATTGATGTTTGTCATATAATTTCTCCTCTCTTACTCTTCCTCTCTTTCTCTCCCATGCTCACTCTATTCTATTTGCTTGCCACAGCCCTCCCCCCTTTTTATTACAGCTTTATGTGCACAACTTTTGCGCCCGTGCCCTGCCCCTGCCCCTGCCTTTACTGCATGCGTGCTCAATGGGGCATATGCATAACCTCGCTGCTTCGATACTTTCTTACAATTTTTAGTGTCCCCCCCACCAACCGCCCCCGCTTACAACTCCATAAACGACACAGTTTGCAAGCCTCAGCAGCAAAGGCAACAAATTGAATTTGAATAACGCGCCATAAAAAAACGCTTTGAAATGCGAAGCGTTGCGATTTGTGTTGCCCGACGTTTGAGGTTATATTGTAAGAATATTACAAAGATGTACTTTATAAGAATGCTAGCGATTGCAGCTGAAGTTTGTATTGCAATTAAGCATAAAGGTAAAGAAATTTGAGTTGTAAGGCATTATACATTATTTTACAAGCAAATTGCATTTTTTTTTTAACCTTATTGGCCCATGAACATTTTATGGTTGAATTATTTTGTTCAGCAAAAAAAAATACACGAAACAATTGTGAAGTGAACATTTAACATTCTTCATAAGAAAAGCTTTGAAAAAAAAATACAATGCTAGCGATTTTTTTATATCTACTTTAATTTATATGTATGCTTTTTGTAGACCAAAATAATTTAAAACATTTTTATATTAGATAAAAAGTGTTGGATAATAACAACAAAAATTGTGTTGAATAATTATATGAATATTTATTCATTTATCCGCTAAAATTTTTTTGTTTATTTAGTGCAGTACAATTTTCTGTTAGGCTTTTTAATATATTGATTTCTTTTAGGCCATAAAAAGTATTAAGTAAAAAACTAAAAATGAAAAAGTTATTTCCTTATAAAATTTAATCTGAATACTTTATTACGTATACATTTTGTATTTTGGTGAATAAATGCAATAGAATCAATTTTTTTGCTTTAAATATTATTTGTTCATTACATTTTAATATTATTGACAGAAGGTAAACTGTTGAAATATGCTTTGCATTGAAGCAGACAGATTATGGGTATATCAACTTGCCTGTCAATACTTATTTGGAATATATACATTTATTTTATAGTGGTTAAGTCTTAAGTTGAAAAACAACCAAAAGAAAAAATCTGTGTTTTTAATCTATTTAAATAATTTGTTTTTATATTA
This sequence comes from Drosophila ezoana, assembly GCA_035045725.1. NCBI lineage: Eukaryota > Metazoa > Arthropoda > Insecta > Diptera > Drosophilidae > Drosophila > Drosophila ezoana. Next base: position 1,949,965 of record JAWNOU010000005.1, on the reverse strand, counting down.
GATTTTTTACGGCAAAATTGTTACAACTAAGGGCTAAACATGTCTAACATTCCCACATATGCTGCACGGCATTACACATGGGCTGTCAAAAGCCAACAACAATTCAACTTTAATAAAAACAAAATTAATAAAAACAACAACATTTTAAACAAATGAGTGTCAACAACAACAACAAATGCCGTAGCAATTAACAATTTCAAACAGATAACGCAATCAAAACTGCTTTATTTATGCACAGCCTGATAGGTGTGGGTGTGTGTATATTTTTTGTAGGTAGTGTTAATAGAGTGGGCAAGAAATCTGTTTGCCCGTGTGCCACATAATTAACAGAGCATAAATAATGACAATGCAACAAAAAGCGCTTTTACAAATCAATTGAAAGTGGATTAAAAACTAAACACAATTTACAAATTTAAAATGCGTAATTACAATTTATTCAATTTTAAGCCATAGAAGGTAACTAGACAAAATTAAGGCAAATCTATAAGCATGTTGGAATATTTGAGAAATTAATTTGAATATAATTTTTAAAATGAATGCGCAGCTTGGTTGCTGACGAGGTCTAAGGCACTATATGGGACTAAGAGAAACGAAAAACCTACTGTTGAAATATCCTCAACCTGCTGAAACAAATTTGGAGAGAATAAAAATAGCTCTTCCATAACGAAAAATAACTCTTCATAACGAAAAGGATCTAGCCTGCTAAACAGCAACCTCTTTTTGTTGATGGGAAATGTATATTAAATTTTATATATATTATATCCATTTATATATTTAATATATGAAACGATCGATTTTCGAGAGTTATTAAATTCACTGCGTTTTCTTCCTGGTTAATCTCTGGATACATTTGGTTTTAAATTTGGTATATGCCAAATTTATTAATGATATCTTTTTTTTATACCCTGAACCCATTGAAAATGGGTAAAAAGGGTATATTTTATTTGTGCAAATTGCAAATGTATGTAACAGGCAGAATGAAGCATCTCCGACCCCATAAAGTATATATATTCTTGATCAGCATCAATAGCCGAGTCGATCTAGCCATGTCCGTCTGTCTGTCCGTCCGTCCGTCCGTCCGTCCGTCCGTCCGTATGTATGAAAGCAAGGATCTCAGAACCTATAAGAGCTAGAGACTTGAAATTTGAGATGTAGGTGCTCCTAGTGCCTGCGCAGATCGAGTTTGTTTCCGATAATCGATAACTTACTCCGTTTCAAAGTAATCGATAAAAATGTATATCGAAATCCTGTTTTTTAAGCAATTTTTGTAAATAATAAGAGCTAGAGTCACCAAACTTGACATGTAGCTTCTAGAAAAGTATATATATATCAAGTATCTTTCATTTTATACCTATCGCCACCTCCCCGCTACTCTCTATCTATTAGCGCGAGCTGCATTTGGTGTTGAAATATGAGGGTTCAGGGTATTCCCTAGTCGGGAGCTCCCGACTAGAACCTCTTACTTGTTTTTTAGTTCGCTCACAAATGAATATATATCGATTTTGGGAAAACGAAAAGAACAACTGAAAAATAAATATATATATAAAATCCCATTCACCATGATATACTCCAGCTGTTAAAATCTCTGTAGATGTTAATTATAAGTCTGCGCACACTTTAAGAACTCATGATACCCTCTATATACATTTTTAGTCAACAAAGAGTATGATAACTTTTAGGCAAAACAAGCACAGCATAAAACTAATCCTTTTCCTTTGCTATCTTAACTTATGTGAATTTTAGTGTGTCATGCCCTCAATTCCAATTCGGGCCAAACCACACCTGAATTTATTTAGGTTACAAAACTATCAGTTGTATAAATATTTGCAGTTCAAGCATTTTCACAATATTCCTACACACACAGGTGGCTTATTCAATTGAATTCCATTCAGAATTCACAAAATTCTTTTCATTATATACCAATCAAATATTCACATATAGCTGAACCTGGCCTAGGGAATAATCAACAGCTTCTCTTCTTTTTTTTTTGTGTGGATATTTCAAGTTGATTACCAATTGTCAGGTGCGTCGTCAATTGATTCCACCTGGACAAGCGGCTTGCCTTATCTATGAATATGTGAATGATTCACAAGATAAATTGAATGTGCCACGAAGCGAACAAAATGAAAAACATTCTAAATAAAAAATCAAAAAAAAATGAGAAGGAAAATAAATGAAATAAAGTGTATAGAGAAAAGTTTGCCGCAAAACAATTTCTTGATATTTTCTTCTTTTTCTTCTTCGCTGCTGTCAATATTAAATGTATTGTCATTGCAACAATATTACTGGCAGTTGGGCGGGGGGCAGCAGAAGAGGGCGTGCCATATGCGTGCCTGACACTAAACTAGTCGCTGTTGAGTCGCCTTTGATCTCGATGACGTTGTCAATGCTGATGATGCGCAATTTCTCAGCAAATGTTTCCAACATCATCAATTTTTTTATTTTTCATAGATATTTTGTTATCACGATACGTTGTTGCAGCTGATGCTGCTGTTGTTGTTGTTGTTATTGTTGTAGTTCCCTTTGTTATTATTGATATCTATTTGTCAATTTTGCTGTAAATATGTGCACACACAAATTTGTCACTTTGCAAGCGCCGATGATAAAGGAAATTCATAGATGAAGACAATACATTTACATATAGTAAATGAAATTGATGAAATTTGATATGTGAATTGGTAATGAAATAATGCACATAACTGACTCAAGAAACGAGTTGTTAAGGGCTTTATTAAGTTTTTCTTTGATGACATTTCAGTTTGCTGGCTTCTAAAAGCCTGGTGTTATATTCATTTATTAGAAGGAAATAATAATTTACGTTTAAAGATAATTTTACCTGGTTTGTTTTTGACTAAAAAATTTAAATTAAGCTTGAAGATAATTTTATTGGGCTCAGCTTACGTTTGTGATTTCTGCAACTGTCAAGGACGAGTTTGAGGATTTTCGCCTGAATAAATAACTTTTCTTGATTTTATATCAAATTGGTGTCAATGGCATTTTGACATTCAGGCATTCAAATATTTTGATCTATTTCGACACTCAGGGATGAAAAATATTTTGATTGAGGATATATTCAATTAAAACAAGTAAGAGATTCTAGTCGGGAGCTCCCGACTAGGGGATACCCTGAACTCTCTTCTTCCAACACCAAATCAAATATATATACTATACTAGAAGCTACATGTCAAGTTTGGTGACTCTAGCTCTTATTATTTACAAAAATTGCTTAAAAAACAGGATTTCGATATACATTTTTATCGATTACTTGGAAACGGGGCAAGTTATCGATTATCGGAAACAAACTCGATCTGCGTAGGAACAAGGAGCATCTACATCTAAAATTTCATCTACATTTAAAATGTACAGCAGCAAGCCTTGTTAGATCAAAGTTTCTGTATTTAAATACTTTCAAGCTAGCTTTTGCTGCCAAAAGTCAGATTATATTTATTATATATTCTGAACTTTGAAATGAGATAAGTAAATAAAATGCACCCCCAAATTTATGCCATGCTCTAATGAGTTTTGTAAAATGCTCTTCATAACTGATATATCATTACATCATTAAAGAAATGTTATACATATATATAAATGATTATACCCGAAATATTAATAAATAATGCTGCGCCCTGAGCTGCATGGCAACTGATGCTAGTAACGGCAGCCCAGCTGCCACGCCCACGCGACTGCCACTTCAACTTGGTTAAAAACTTGCGGCACACATCAAAGTATGCAACATGTTTGCAGTTTTGTTGCAAGTGCAGCGACGCCGACGTCAGCGTCGACGTGGCAGAGCGAAGAAGTTGCCAGTTTTAAGTTTCACTTTCGGGCCCAAGTGAATTTATGCGTGTGTATGCGAGCGCGCGCGCATGTATGTGCATGTGTGTGTTTGTGTCCGTAGCCTGAAGGTGCACATAACAGTTAAGTAATGGTTAAAAACTTTGTCGGCTACACGGCACCCGCGCCGCGTCGAGCCAGCCGTGCCACCAGGTAGACTTAATGTGGCACGCATATAACAAGCAATGCGATATAGAAAAGTTGCACGCACACATACACATGCACCCTTACGCGCGCCCAACAATGTGCAAGTTGTGCAATTGTGGGCGTGGCCTAAGCTGCTCTTTGCGCAACTTTATTAGTTGGCCACCTTTTGGCTTTGGTTAAAGCCCTGGGACTGACTGTTTCACCAAGTTGCCGAGCTTCTCTGTTTTCCGAGTTTTCCTTGATTATGAAACCCTCCGCACATAACTGTAATCAATTTTCTTGCCATGGCCGCGCTCGCCAGCAATTTAAATATTTAATGCCGCACGTTGTGAACTTTGGCAAAGTTTTTCTTTCCAGCTTTTTCTCAACTACTCGTAATTAGCCAAAAAACTAAGCACTTAATTCTTTGCTCTCTCCCAGAAGACGACAAAAAAGCAAATAATAAAAAAAATTAAACTGGAAATAAAAGTGAAAATAAAATCATAGTCGAAAATTTAATGAATGCAATTTGTAATAAAACGCATAAGAAGCGAAAAGTCGAAAAGTTTTTTACTTCATTAATGAGCTGATAATAATAGAAAAAAAACCAAGCGCGAGTCAAACTATTTGGAAGGGCAGCGAGTCGGTTGGCCAGCTAATAAAATGAATGTTCTAGGCTTTTTGACACAATCATTTCCTCTTTATACACTTACCGAGGGTATTATAAATTTGTCATGAAATGTGTAACATATAGAAGCAGATATCTCAGACTCCATAAAGTATATATATATTGTGGACCGGCATCAACAGCCGAATTGATATAGCCATGTCCATCTGTCTTTCCGTCTGTCTGTTTCTATGCGAACTTGTCTCTCAGTCTTAAAGCTATCGTGTTGAAACATTGCACAGATCCGTCTTTCCGGACGGATCGGCTCACTATATCACATAGCTGCCTTAGGAACAATAGGTCGAAAATTAAGTTCTTGCATGTACGACTTGCTCTTCATTAAGATATCTGGACCAGCACCAGCACATACTAGTTAACCTGTGCTGCTTAGATATGTGTCAAGTCATATCAAGATCGCACTGCTATAAATAACGAAGAATTAAAAGAGACAAAGAGTATGTCCTTATATTGCAAAGTATCCTGTATTCCAAGATATTTTCATGAATCTCAGTACTACGAGTTTTACTATTCTCCCATACCTACGTAAGCATAAGGCCAATGTTCCCAAGGGCATTAAATCTTCGGCGTGCCAAAAATATCTTTACTTTCTCGTTTATGTTTTAGGATATGTAAGAATCTTGACATTGGTCGAAATGTACAAGGATTGGTGTAAAAAGGTATTCAATCTTCGGCGTGCCGAAAATATTCTTACTTTCGCGACTTATGCCAAGTAAACATATTGGGAGCGTTCGACTAGGAAATACCCTGTACACAGAAAAATATCTCTTAAGCAAAAGCTGTTTTAAATTCCAATATAAATGTTTTAAATTTAAATAAAATGCGAAATGGTAACTATTATGTACTGCAGAAAAATAAAACTTTAATTTTTTTTAACTAAATTGGCTATGGTTTTTGTGTATGGATTATTTTTAATTATATTTGCATAGTATTTGTGTGTGGCATGTTTTTGGCATACATTCCGCCCGTTTTGACTGCAATTAAAATCAATGTATTTGTAACATTATGCTGCCCTGCAGGGTATATTCTAATCAGGCACTCTCAACTTGTTAAGTCAAAAAAAAAAAGGCACACAGCCAGCTAGCGCTTAACTTCTCCATATATACATACTTTAGAGGGTCTATTGGTAATATCATTTATTAATAACATTTTTAAATTATTTCTGTAACCTCACCTTATCATATTTTAATGTGTGGTATGTATATTTAAGAGGATATCATTTAAGTACCTAACTTATTTACCTTTTTTTTCATATTTTACAGGGTGTATATGCCTGTGATATTCAGTTCCTTTGCTTTTAAAGCAATTGTTTTAAATATTTTTTTTAGTTATAAGTAGCAGAAAAAGTACATTGCTTAACCAATTTCTGAGAGTATCAGCAAAATAGAAATACTAAATAACAACGGGCTGGTTAAAAACATGTCTTCTAAACAAAAAGTATCCAAAGGTAAGTCTTAACATAACTCAAAAAACAAAAAAAAAAAAAAGCACAAGAAATGAATGCAAAAGATACGCAAACAAAAAAATGTGAGAAATGCGTATTTTTGAGTTCATTTTTTTTGTGCCTTGTTCTCTGAGCTCTTAACAAAAAAATCAGTCAAAAAATACAGAAAGTTACAAAGGAAACAACTTTTGTTATAAAGCGTGTCCTGTGGCAAATTTCTTCTTTTTTTTTTATTCGCTCTGACCCATACACAGACACAGAAAGACACACTCAAGCGTGTGCTGCTTCTTGTTTCTTTTGCATGGCTTCATCTTGGCATTTTTTTTGTGCTTTTTTGTATTTCTTTCCTTTCCGCTTTCAACGAATTAAATGGCATGAAATTAAAAGTTACTACGAGAATTTTTGTGCTGCATTTGCAGGAAAACGTGAGAAATTATAAGCACAAAAGAGGAAAAGAGGCGGTCGTGGGGCATGCCGCACGCCAAAAAGGAAGCGCCAACATGCGAAAAAATGATAAAATATGAAAGGACATGGAGCGAGTGAGAGAGAGAGGGGAGAGCGAGGAAGAGAGAGAGAAAGAGTAAGCGGGCGGCTTGGGGCAAAAAAGACAACAGGCAAATCTGCTTAAATGTCCTGGCGAATTGTAAGCCTTTCATTTCCTTTTCTTTGCTGCCCATTCACTGCCCATGCTCGGTAAATTCTTCGGCTTCCTTTTCTAAGTAAGTTGGTTTGTTTGTTTCTCAACTGCTCGCCTTTATGTTTATATATATATATATATATATTTTTTCAACCTTGTGGCAAGAAATTATGAAGCAGCAAAATATATTTACGACTTATTATTGTCGAGTAATGGTCAGCAGAGGAGTTAAGAACTGAAAATTGTTATGGGATTTGATGGTCAACCAGCCACAGAAAAAACGACTAATAATAATAAAATAAAACAATATTGTACGGGCTAATAAAGTTATATACATATATATACATATATATATTATATTTGATCTAAAAACAAATGTTTAAAATTCAGGTAATATATCTAATTTTTTTTTTTTAATAATAACGAAATGATGATGTATAAATTAAGAGTAGCTCAAATAACGATTGTTCATTATTTCATACTTTTTAATTGTGTTTATTTTTGCCAAAGATTTGCCAAAAACAATCTACTAATAAATATCTTCGAGTCCTTCTTGACCTCGGGCACACGTGAGACAAACACAGTACAACAGTATGCCACAGTCTACATCAAAAATTATAATAGAAGTCATGGCTAATAAAGGAAAACAGCAAACTTTCTCTAAACTGTACAAAAACCTATTTGCTCCATTTTGGTGATGTGCAAGCCAAATCTTTTTCAAAGTCCAAGCCAAGGTTCTCAGACTAAGTACTGGGGCAGCTTGATACATCCGTAAACGGGCTCTGGCAATTGATTTTAAGGTTCGCTTGGTCCACCAGCTAATTGGTCTGCTTCCATGCTCACCCTAATAAGCTAGCAAAAACGCTTTGCTGAAGAAAGCGACGGAGACCTTAGATCTCCCAAACCAAGTACTTGAAATAGTATAAAAACGAAACAGTAGAAAAAAAGCTTAACAATTAATGCTATGTATTATTGTAAAGCTGGGCTAGAATTCTAAAGCATCAAATAATAAGGAAATATAAACAAATTATCCAATATTTGAAAACAAATAGATTATAAATATAGTCATTAATGGTCCACACCAAGCTTAATCTTTACGTACTGCGTATTTTACGCAGTTTAATAAATAACAAATTCTTTCTACTAATGTTTAGTTTGCAGTGTAATTAATACTGTTAACTGAAACTGTAACCAAAAAATATCATTTTAAATTTAAATTTAAGCTTTGAAAAGTTCTTATGCGCAAGTAAATAAATATACTTTACATAAATTTACTTACGTGCACCTAACACAAGTAGGGCTGGCAACTCTCTCAGATAGACTTATCAATGAGAGCCTGTCGCGACGATAAAATGTGAGACGTCTGTTATATAGCAAAAGGGATACCAAGAGGAGCATATGACAACAGGCAAGAGAGCTTCTGAAGCAAGGAGATCTGCGTGTGCTCTCGTTGACTAATGGTTGAATTGAATGGTTCGAGAAAATCGATTCCACAACCATATATGTAATACTTATAATAATATAGAGTTATTTAATTCATGTGATTCAAAACACAGAATAAGGAGTGTTTAAAATAAATAAAATTTCAATTTAACGACGGTTGCAGACAAAAACCGATTATATCTCGACAAAAAACAACTGCCCATCTCTATGTGTGTGCATATCGCTAGGTCATCGATAGATCGTAGTTAGATATATGTTTATAAACAGCATATTAACTCCTTTTACATATAGACATACATATATATATGTATATATATAGTGACATATCCATAGTCGCACCCACCCTTTAACATAACTTAGCACATAAGCATAAGTATAAACATGTCTAATATTGTAAACAAAAAGCCTGGTGATAACATCGACATTGGTCAAGATCAAACTGTCCCCTTTGGTAGACATAAACAATTCACCCTAAATATCACGCCACTGTCAATGTTCCCATCAGAGTACTATCCCACGCATAATTGCTGACGCAGCTCAAACCTCACTCAATTTTGACTCAAGCTCTCTCAAAGCGAAGTTTGCTAAGCGATCGCAACAGATAGATAAATTAGTTCATATTCGGGAGTCAAATCTGAATGTACTTGTTATAAGTAGTAGCCAATAGTGAAAATAAAGAATTGAAATATTTTTTTTTTAAAGTAACTATTCGTGTTAAACTTAATTATATATATATGTAGAAATATAAATTTATTTCAATAATAAAATAAATTTATTTCTAAAATAATAAATTATTTCTATAAGTTCAATATTACAAAATAATTTTCAGAAAGGCTTAATTAAATGAAATATGTTTATTATCAATATTTTTTATTAGTTCCAGTCTGCGCTAGCTTCATCTAAATTCACTATTTGCATTATTGGAGCATTTGTTTTTGGGAATATTTACCAATTGCTCGTAAATATTTGTTTTCTGTTCCTCATTATTTTGCTTTATCTATTTCATGTAAAAAATTCAACATTTATCGAGGCTGAAAAAAAGTTTTTGTAAATATTTTTGAAATTGTATTTTACAACAATTTGTGTCACACGTTACTTTGCTGTTCTGCAGCTCCTTTTTTGTCACTTTTTATTATTCTAAATCCTTTGGTAACTAAACGCTTCATGTTTGTATTTTTAGTAATATCCTGGCGCTGTCATTTTTACTCCTCTTTTTTTTGCTTTTGTACTTGTTTTTATCTTTTGCGCGCCTTAAAATACACTTTTTCCATCATTTACTGATAGATTTTTCGTTGTGGTTTTATTGCCGGCTTCTGGTCGAATGAGTTTGGACAGACGTAGGCGTTGGGCGTGGCACACACACAAACACACAGACACATTCACATAGTTCAAAGTGCTGTAAATATTTGTTTTACAACGTTGTTTGCACTTGGTGAAATTTGCAACCATTTTTTATGCGGAAAAACTGACGGTCGTTGGAATTGCGTTTGAGAATTAGTTACAAGGTTCGGATGAATTTAGCGGCTAGGGGGAAGTGAGTATGGCTCTCGGAACTGTTATTGGACTGGGGCGTTGGCGGCGGTGGCTTGTTTATTTATTTTTGGTTGCATTTTGACGTGGATTTAGTGCGAGCTATTTTGTTAGCCGTCTTACTAATATTTGATGAGCCTCGAACAGTCTATTTTCAGATGCCCTAAACATATCACAAGGCCAAGAGGTATCTATTGATATAGATATAGATATAGATATAGATATAGATATAGATATAGATATAGATATAGATATAGATATAGATATAGATATAGATATAGATATAGATATAGATATAGATATAGATATAGATATAGATATAGATATAGATATAGATATAGATATAGATATAGATATAGATATAGATATAGATATAGATATAGATATAGATATAGATATAGATATAGATATAGATATAGATATAGATATAGATATAGATATAGATATAGATATAGATATAGATATAGATATAGATATAGATATAGATATAGATATAGATATAGATATAGATATAGATATAGATATAGATATAGATATAGATATAGATATAGATATAGATATAGATATAGATATAGATATAGATATAGATATAGATATAGATATAGATATAGATATAGATATAGATATAGATATAGATATAGATATAGATATAGATATAGATATAGATATAGATATAGATATAGATATAGATATAGATATAGATATAGATATAGATATAGATATAGATATAGATATAGATATAGATATAGATATAGATATAGATATAGATATAGATATAGATATAGATATAGATATAGATATAGATATAGATATAGATATAGATATAGATATAGATATAGATATAGATATAGATATAGATATAGATATAGATATAGATATAGATATAGATATAGATATAGATATAGATATAGATATAGATATAGATATAGATATAGATATAGATATAGATATAGATATAGATATAGATATAGATATAGATATAGATATAGATATAGATATAGATATAGATATAGATATAGATATAGATATAGATATAGATATAGATATAGATATAGATATAGATATAGATATAGATATAGATATAGATATAGATATAGATATAGATATAGATATAGATATAGATATAGATATAGATATAGATATAGATATAGATATAGATATAGATATAGATATAGATATAGATATAGATATAGATATAGATATAGATATAGATATAGATATAGATATAGATATAGATGATATAGATATAGATATAGATATAGATGATATAGATATAGATATAGATATAGATTTAGATATAGATATAGATATAGATATATATATAGATATAGATATAGATATAGATATAGATATAGATATAGATATAGATATAGATATAGATATAGATATAGATATAGTATAGATATAGATATAGATATAGATATAGATATAGATATAGATATAGATATAGATATAGATATAGATATAGATATAGATATAGATATAGATATAGATATAGATATAGATATAGATATAGATATAGATATAGATATAGATATAGATATAGATATAGATATAGATATAGATATAGATATAGATATAGATATAGATATAGATATAGATATAGATATAGATATAGATATAGATATAGATATAGATATAGATATAGATATAGATATAGATATAGATATAGATATAGATATAGATATAGATATAGATATAGATATAGATATAGATATAGATATAGATATAGATATAGATATAGATATAGATATATAAAAATTTGTAGTTCTTTTTAGTTTTTTATTCGATTGCGAACGTTTCAAAAGTAATTGAACTGAAATGCATATGGTATATTTACGAATTCAGTAATGCAAAGATTCAAGCTCACCTCCAACTAAACACACACGCTCACACTTACCCCGCCCACCCCCCATGCAGCGCACCCCTTTCTTGTTGCTAATGGTTGCTGGGCAATTTGATAATCCGCAAAGTCCACACAGTTTAATTGAGTTGGGTTTGGGTTAGGCCAAGGAGGTGGGCGTTCACGTGGGCGGGGCAGGGTATACGCTGTCTTAGTTCTGGCCAAAAGCTGTCAGGCAACTAAGGCAAAGGCAACGTTTGCCTGCGCCTAATTGCATTACGCTAATCCAATAGATTAAGACGCAGCTGAGGCAGCGCCGAGCTGCCTGTTGCAAGTTGCCTGTTGACTGTTGCCCTTAGCTGCTGTTGCTGCCTCCCTTCCTCCCTTCCTCCCTCCCTCACTCACTTACTCCCTCTTAACCCTGTCTAATGCAATGCAAAACAATAACAAAATTATGCTGGCAGCAGCAGCTGACAAGCTGTCAGTCAACTCGACTGAACCTTAAAAAAAAGAACTTAAAAAAACCAGCTGTTGCTGCATTTGCCACCTGATATGCTTTTATTTTCCGTAACTTGAGCTATTTTTGTAAAAAATATATTTTCTTATTTAATTAGTTTAATTACTGGCATATGCAAATCATGCAGAATTTATTAAATGCATATTTGCCGCCAAAGGTTTTTGTGCCACATTTTCACATTTGGGGCCGCCCGCCATTTTGGCCAACTAATTATATGTTGACATGACATTTATTTGACTTGCATAAATTAGCCAATTAGTTGAGTGGCGCAAATTAAGTTAGCTCGCTCGCAGCTTTGTGCCAGGTGTGTAAGTCAAGTGTGTGTGATGAGCTTGTGTGCATGTGTGTGTGTGAGTGTTTGTTTATGTGTGTGTGCTTTGCCGCTCGCATAAGTTATACGCACAAGTCGACGTCCTCGATGTCGGGACGGTGCGGGGCGCATCAAGTAATGCGCTAAGCAAGTTGAAAGTTGAACATTTTGAAGTTTATTTTGAACAATTTGCGTAAGTTGAGGCACAGCGAATCGCAGGTCTTATAGATGCTAAATAAGTTACTTATCTAGCATAACTTAAGCATTTTAACTAAATATTATTCAACATAAAAATATGCTATAAGTAAATATTAGAGCCAACAAGCAATAAATCGTTTTTAAAACAATTAATTAACACTTTCTGTAGCCCTAATTCCAACGATTTCATAAAAAGAAGCATTTTAATACCCTCTAATGCAGTAAGAAGAGGGAAAATTAAAGTCCTGCAGAAGACGACATCTTCGATAACAAAAATAATATTGAGCATGAGCTTTGGCTGCATGTCTAAGTGTGTATCAATTCATTGATAAGATCGATAAGTTTTGATTGAATTTAACCAACTGTTGAATCCACTTACTCGCCGACTCGTCGACTCTCAATGGGCTATTTTGAATATAGACCGAGACTTTGAGAGCTAGATGCTAAAATTTCAAGCATACCATATTTTATTTACATAATCATTTTGAAATTATCGATAAGTCGATCAGTTAAGCCCAAATTAAGCTTGATAGATTTTGAGGAGCATCCCATTAAAGCTCATTAGAACAACTCCTTAGCCATTTTAGCGAGGTGTGCTTGAAAAAGTGTTTTGACAATTTGACAATTATGTTCTTGGCTGACTTATTGAGATTATTTTGTTCTTTTAAGCATATCGGTTAATCGATTATTCGACGAATAATAAATGTTTCAAAAAACTCGTTATATCTTGAAGCAAGCCTCTGATAGGGTATGGCACTCCGGTCTACACCATAAACTTAAGCCAAACTTACCAGCATCCTACTAAAAATTTCTTAAATGCTACATCTCCTGCAAACAGTTTCACACTAACTGCGGTGATGCTTTATCATCTATAAAGATGTATATGGGACCTCTGTTATACTCGGTGAACACAGCCGACATGCCTCTCAGCTCGGATCAGAGCCTCTTGGTCGCCACGTACCCGAATGATCATGTTTTTCTTACAACGGCCAACACACCGCAATACGCGGCCTCCATTATGCAGCGTCAATTGGACTCCCTGGACAGCTGGCTGAAAAGGTGGAATATCGCGGTCAACCAAGAAAAGTCCACCCATACCAACTTCACGCTGCGTAAAGGGAACTGCCCTCTAGTTGTCCTAGATGGAATACAGATTCCGGTGAGCACAACGCCCAATTATCTAGGCATCACACTCGATAGACGGCTGAAATGGCGCAAACATATTTTGCGCAAAAGGAAGCAGGCTGAAAACAAGATGAAAAAATATTACTGGCTGATCGGCAGGTAGTCCAAATTGAAGCTTCGCGTAAAGCTTTTAATTTATAAATCAATTATCAAGCCAACATGGACTTACAGCATCCACCTTTGGGTTGCCGCCAGCAAGAGCACCCGGAGCATTATTCAGCGTTTTAGAAATAAAACACTGCGGATTGTATCTAACGCACAAATTTTTCATGGAAATAAAGAAATTCACAGTAAAAGAGGTTATTGCCAAGCTGAGTGATAGCTTCATCGCCAGACTAGGCAATCACCCAAATAAGCTTGTCAACAGCCTATTAGACACCAGCTGAACAACAAGACGGCTCAAAAGGAAATACCCACTTGACCTCCCCCAAAGAGTCTAACTCCACACATTCCAATGCTCGTCCTACACTAAACACACTAAACACACACATAGATACACGCAATACTTAGCTGCAAACGTTCACAGAAAACATTTAATTATTGCCGTATAAGGGGCAGATTTTGAATAAAATAAGAAATTAGGTTAAAAAAAAAAAAAAGAGGTTCTAGTCGGGAGCTCCCGACTAGAGGATACTCTGAACCCTCTTCTTCCAACACCAAATGCATATATATATATATACTATTCTAGAAGCTACATGTCAAGTTTGGTGACTCTAGCTCATCTTATTTACCAAAATTGCTTAAAAAACGGGATTTCGATATACATTTTTATCGATTACTTGGAAACGGGGCAAGTTATCGTTTATCGGAAACAAACTCGATCTGCGCGGGCACTAGGAGCACCTACATCTAAAATTTAGCTCTAGCTCTTATAGGTTCTGAGATCCTTGCGTTCATACATACGGACGGACGGACGGACGGACGGACGGACAGACAGACGGACATGGCTAGATCGACTCGACTATTGATGCTGATCAAGAATATATATACTTTATGGGGTCGGAGATGCTTCCTTCTGCCTGTTACATACATTTGCATTTTGCACAAAAACATAATACCCCTTTTACCCATTTTTAATGGGTTCAGGGTATAAAAACAGGATGTCGAAATCGATTTTTATCGATTGCTTGGAAACGGAGTAAGTTATCGATTATCGGAAACAAACTCGATCTGCGTAAGCCCTAGGAGGACCTACTGCTAAAACTTCAAATGTCCAGCACTTATAGGTTCTAAGATCCTTGCGTTCATACATACGGACGGACGGACGGACGGACAGACAGACGGACATGGCTAGATCGACTCGGCTATTGCTATATGCTATATGCTGATCAAGAATATATATACTTTATGGGGTCGGAGATGCTTCCTTCTGCCTGTTACATACATTTACATTTTGCACAAAAACATTATACCCCTTTTACCCATTTTTAGTGGGTTCAGGGTATAAAAATTCTTCAAAGCAAATATTTATAAATATAAATCTGTAAATTCATACAGATGTCTATAATATGCAATTACTGCGTTACCTCTCCCAAGTTTTCTGGGAGATCACACATAAATCAAATGTAACATAGTTAACATTTAAGAAAAATTTGCGCTTTGTCTAAACATCTTAAACATGTTTAAAATCATATTCATATTTAAATAATGCAAATAAAATAAATATTAATTAACAATTGTGCACACACTTAATCCGTAGTTCAAAACACAAACCTGCTGCTAAATTGCAGACAACACTCAGTGAGGCCTTTTCACAACAAATTTTGCACAAAGCGTGGGCTTTCTGTAGGTCTGTCTATCTGGCTGTCAGCTGTCTGTCAGCTTGACAAAGCAGCTGGCAGTTAAGGCAGACCGCTTCCACTCGCATCAGATCTGAGCAGACGTGGCAGAAAGGTGAATGCACAACAATTTGGACACAAGTGCAACGCGGCGTATACGCAATGTAGCTGCCATGGCTGAGTGCAATAGCTAAGCGCATTCACAACCGCTGCGTCCCAGCTAAAAGCCACGCCCACACATTTGCCAGACGACGCTTGTCATCATTAGATTAGAGTGCAGACGCACACACACAAAGAGTCACACAGAGAGAGAGAGAGAGAGAGAGAGAGAGAGCGAGTGAGGGGAACACATACTGAGACAAAAATTAAACTGTTGGGCAACTGGGTTTTGCTTGTCAGGATGTGCGTTAAATTGTAAAACAACACAAAGCATTGATGCCAGAGCATGTGGCTAGCAGGGTGTTGGGGCGGACTAGGGTGTAGTTGGTAGTAGGGTGTAGTTGGTAGTAGGGTGTAGTTGGTAATAGGGTGTCTGCTGCCGATGCCGGGCTCTGCCTTGCTGTCATGCTGTGGCCAGCTCTCGTTTATTTTTGCGTATTAGACGCAGCTATTTTGTGCTTATTGTTTCCCGACTGGAACACCCCACAACCCCTCCAGCGTCTCTCGCCAGCGACACTTCTGCCTAATGCCACGCCCTCACAGCCCACAATCAGCTAACATTTCCTTGCTGCTCTTCAAATTGCTAGCCCTGTTATTTTTCGGTTGTTTGGGTTCTTGGTTGTGTTCGCATTGTCAGCTCATTTGTAATTTTTGCGCTACGATTTCAAATTAAGCAACCGGAAATGAGCTGACATTTTGCAGCCAATGTCCTGTTGGCTGTTGTCCTGTTTGTTATTGTTGTTGTTGTTGCTGTTGCTGTTGGGGTTGCTGCTGTTCTCCTGGCATTGGTTTAACGACGCTTCGAGCTGCATTTAAAGTTGTCCGAAGCACATTTGCTGCTTACATGATGTCCATTATGACAATATTAATATTTACATTTTGCCAGCTATTGTCCTGCCACATATCCTTTATATATGTGACTCTGTTTGCATGTATGTGTGTGTGTGTGTGTGTGTGTTTGTGTGTTTTTACAGCACACATGTTTCCTTTCTCTTGTCGCATGCATTTTGTATTTTCTTGTTTATTGCTTTATATGTTGCCTTCCCCTTTTAATTCCTATTAAAGGGATTGTCAATATGTTTTCCATAGCTATGCGTGCTTTTTGTCAGTTGATCCTTCATCCTTTAAGTTGTTTTCATTATTGTTGTTGCAGCTTGAATGGGCGTGGCACAATTAAAGTCGGCATTTATAAACAGGTTTATTGTAATTTTGTTCGTTTTTTTATAAGGGATTAAAATTTGCTTTTGGATTAAAATATTCCAGCTAAGCCTTTGCGTATGACTTCCGATTAGTATGCTGTTAAGCGAAATTCATTAAACCAAGAAGTAAATTATAAGGTTAAAGAGAGAATATCATGAAAATTACTGCTCAAATAATTATAAGCCTTGTAAATATTTAATATTAGTTAAAATAGGAAAGAAATTGTTATATTGAGAACATTTGACTTAATCCAGAAACTCTTTAGTAGGTATTAAGGTATGCGAATTCTGGTTTTTAAGAAACTAATTGAAAATAAAATAAAGAAAATGGTGACCAAAAACAGAGCGTTTATCTGATTCGCACAACAGAATCGATTTTTTTAAATAAGTAAATTAAAAATATTTAGTTTGCAATATAGAAAATTTGTTCAAAAAAATTTATAAATATTTAATTCAAGCAAATAAAAATAAAATAAAACAAATATTTATTACCCTAATAATTCTGTTAAATTAAATATGGCATTTTTTTTCTTGTGCTTGCCCAATATTTATATTTTTGTTATGTATGTATATTATTTTTGCAAAATATATAATTTGAAGAAGATATCAATAAGTTTATGAATTAATTAAACTTGTTCTAATTTACCTAAATTATAATAAAAATGCCTTGCTTTAATACAAAAAACTTGTATCGGCACAAGTCTAAAGTTTTAATGCAACTTGTATTGAACCTAACATAGCATTCAATTTCAAAGCGTTGCTAACATTAGCTACAATACAGCCTGTTAACTTAACAGCGGACTGCTAAGTGAAAAATATCCCCTAAAAGGCACAAATTCGAACTGAAAAGCTTTTGCCAATTACATCACACGCTGTTCACGCTCTCCCACAGTCAGCTGTTCGTCGCGCTCATAAAATGCCCAAACACGAAGTGCTGTGCGCCCGACTGGTTAGGCGCTTCGGCTACATTCGTTAAGTTGCGAGCGGCGCACGAACGAGCAAAGGGCGACAGCGTTGGCGACAGCGGGCCACTGCCGGCGACTGCGACAGGCAGAGGACGACAGCTTCCTGCTGCTGCTGCTTCAGTTACGTTGATAATGTCAAAACGTTTGGTTCGCTGTGCTGCTGCTGCTGCTGCCAGTGCTGCTGCTGCCGCCGCTGATGCTGCTGCTGCTGCTGTCAACGACGCTGCCACGAAAGGACAACAACAAGAGAGCAACAACAACGCCAACGAAATATGTTGCACAGGGCTCGTCTGGTGCATAAATAAATAAGAATTAGCGGACGACAACAATTAATAAACAATACAAAGTAAAAATAAAAAATAAAGTTGCATTTGCTGAAGGCAACAAATAAAACAAAAACAACAAACAAACAGCATCAAATGCAGCCCATGGCAATGTGTCAGAAATTGTGAGAATTAATATTTCACTGGAGATTTGTGCGTTTTGGTAACAAACAACGCAAAACTTTTGTTCGGTTTTTACAACATTTTATGCTCTTTTTTTTGTGGGTAGGGGATAAACACAGTTTTTTCTGCTTCGCCTTTTTTGCGTTGCGCGTAAAATTATAAAAAATATGTGAAAAATACGCAACAACAACAACAAAGAGAACAACAATAACAACTTTTGGGCACTCACGTAGGACAGCACGGTCCGGTTTCGGTCTCGGTCTCGGTCTCGCACTGGCTACCGGTTCCAGTCTCAGTCTCAGTCTCAGTGTCGGTCTCAAAGTTCAAATCCCACGTCGACGACGACGCCGTGTATGTCTGTCTGTGTGCGTGTTTGTGTGTGCGTGTTCGGAATGTGTGTGTTTTTGCACAAGACTGCAAGCGGCGAGCGTTGTGTAACACTGTAACGTGCTAAATTTATTAATTTATAGCCACAGACTGCAAATAATCAAAGCCAACAACAAACATAATACAAACAATTTGTTAGGCCCCAAAGGTAAGCGGCTATCAGAATAAGTTTTAGCTTTTTATCTGGAATCTTATTTAGCTTAGGGAAATAGTAAATGAGTCGATTACTTTAAGAAAATAACATAGCTCAAAGACCTAAAAATTTTAACATAAAAAATATCAATAATATCTGCAGTTAACACTAAAAATATTATAGGAGTCGAGCTATGATTCTTATGAGCATACAAATAAATTAAGAAATTTGTTATAACACAATAAAAGAATAGATGCTTAGTAATTTTAATGATATTTTAAAACCATTTAAGATCTTAAGAAAATAAATAAAATATTTACAGGAGTTTAAAAATGAAACAAAAATATGCCCAAAAGCTTGGAGAAAATTAAAACGTTTCTAAAAAACCATCGAAATAATTACCAAATATTTTAATATAAAAATGAAGCAAATGATAGAAATTCTTAAGAAGTTGAGGAAAACTTCAGACATGCCCAAGAATTAACAAATCGCAGAATCTCTGAGTACTTACTAAAATTCGAATATATTATTAACCGAATGGACATATTAAAATCAGAGCTTATAACATATATGAGAAACATTTGATGAAATTCCCAAGCAGTTGGGAACTTATCAGTAATAAGCGATGCTAAAGAGCTCTTGTACAAAGGCAAATTCGAAATTTCATTTAATAATTTTATCAGGAATAGCATCTACAATTAGTTAAAAGCTCTATTTCTATTGTTCTGTCAAAGGCAGGCGACAAATATGCATAAAGTTTACTGTGCGCGTGTGTGTGTATATAAATTACAGACCGACAACGTTGCGTATGAGTGATAAACAATGCCTGTGATTAATCTAAGCTGCATTAATTTGTTAGCATAAATTGAGACCAGCTTGTCGTATGCGTAATGTGCAAGAAATTAATTTAGCCAAATAACAGAGAACGAGACAAATATTTGGCAATTTACGCAAATCAATTTGATGTCGTATATTTATGCATAAATTGAACGCAGCTATTTCTAGAGAACTAAGAAACTTTACAGAATTTATATTGAATACATAAATTTATATCACATGAAATCAAGCTGCAAATAAACATTATAATTCCAAAGTTTTCTTTTAGACATCTTCTTTTAACTGTTTAAGCACTTCACTTTTAAATTTTTGAATATCTCAAACTTTGTTTTTCTATCTTTTTCTATCGGATAAGTTGTTGCTAATAACATTTTCTTCCATTTAATTATTTTTATTTCTTTAAAAATGAAATGCAACACGAAAATGATTTTGATAAACATTTGTTACATTTCATTATTTTTTTGATTATTAGAAAATCGAATAGAACATAAAAATGTTTTTAATAAAAACTTGTTTTTTTTCAATTAAATTTATTTATTAAAGTTGTTTTAATCATCATCATCAATCAACTTTTAATCATGTTTATGAAGAGCAAACTTTTAGCTAAAAATGTTCTAGTCTTACAATATTTGCTTTTACTTTTATCGTCTAGTTTTTTCGTTTTCAGTAGTTTAGTTTTTTATTTCAATCAATAATTGGCAAATTTTTCCATTCCTGCGCATAGTGAAAAAAACGTTTACAGGCCAATTTGCATGCAGCTAGACTTGTAAACACCTTCGGATAACAATTGTCGCCAGGTTGTAGAGCCTCGCAGGCAGCATTTCCATAGTAGTACTTTGTCACATACCTATCATAGCTTTGACAATCGACAGGGCTTGATTTTTCCAAATCATTAAAGCAAAAACATTCGTTGCAGGCATAAGTGCCAAGAACTAAAAAATTATAAATTATCTTTAAATACTTAACGTCCTTTGAGTAAGAGTATAACTACCTGTGGGCAAACCGAGCAGCAGCAGTGTGATCAACATATTCCAAAACAAGGAAACTATCTTAGTCGAATGCCAATAAGAAAGCTAATCAAATTGGCTACGCTATTAGGCAAGGTGCTCCAATTGGATGTGCCTAAACTGTGTTACAATGGGCTCAATAGGCGGACTAGTTAGTTTATGGAACTCTCTAACAAAGAGGGTACATTTTCATGTATTATTGTAGTATTGTAAAGTATAAATACATTATTTCGGCCTTAATTGCGTATAAATAATAATCATACAATATTTTTTTGTGATTGAAATGTGAAAATGTGAAAATTGAGTGGCAATAAACGGGTTTCAGTAGATATTTTAGAGCTATGTATATGTCAGCTGTTTTCAAAGCTTCTTAAATACTAATTAAGGTCTATTAAAGAAATGTGTTATCGTTTTTGATTTCAATCTCCACGCCAAGAAGACGGTGGCCCAAGTGCAGCCGAAATATATCGGAAAATATTATTTAAAACAAAATTGTATTTCATTTTTGTTTTCAATAAACCACGATACGCGAGCCAGGTAAAGAACAGATATTTTAAAATGGAAAACACAATTAAAAAGGTTAAAAAAATATTTTGACAGTTTTTTGAAGGTATTTGACGAGTGTTTAAAAGTAAATGCCTAAAAGTTATTTCAGAACTATGATAGAGCTGGGTTAGAGTTAGCTTATTTATAGCTGCTTTGGAGTGACTAGTAATTTCTTGGAGCTACTTTAAAACTGCTTGAGAAACAATCTTATATGTATCTAAGAACTGCAATAAGTTAATGACGTCACATTATCGATAGCTTGCATACACAGAAGTGTACAGTGTCCCACTGGCAGCAGGTTCCATGTGTGGTAAATAATTATTGTAAAGTCCAACAATAAAGTAAAGCAGTGTCAATTTTAAATGAACTCTTTTAATTCATTTCAATTTCGTTTTTCTCGACTAATCTATTTTAATTTGGTGTGCCCAATTTAACGTCTATCGTCTATGTCTATCGCTTTTATATAAATTTATCATATGGTTGGTCACATTGATCTTGTCACCAAACTGAAATTGAAGTTTAAAACTTTTATTCTAAGTCTTTACAGTTTTGTTAAGCATTTATGTTAAGAGCAATCAGTATGTGAGAAGTGTTTAACAAATAAAGAACAGCGAAGCTAAATAGAGAATACTTACAGACTTACTTATGTTTAATAAAGAATCCAAATACTTTTAATCATCCTCTCACAGAACTGTTTCAGACTTGGACAGTTTGCAGCTAAAAGATTTGTTTAAATTGCTTTATAGATTTCTGTTTGTGATTTATCGTAACCGTTTAGCGCTTAGGCCAGTTTTAACTATTCCAGGTATATAATATATTGTATGTGAACATACAAAAGAACATTTTCTGAGCTAGGAGATTATATTTCTTACTTCTAAATGTCAGTTCATATAAATAACTATAAGTTTATCTTCCATTTAAATAATTTATGTTCTACAGCTAAGCGGAATCTATAAACTATTCTAAGCCGCTTTAAGCACAGTTTGTTGCCCAATTTTCAAATATTAAATTTATGAGCCTTGCCAACTTTTCACTTTTCAGTAACACAGTTTTCAATTAACCAGTTTGCATTTAGTAAAAAGAATTTTAACTGGATAAAAATACACCGATTGCAGCACCTGACCTACTTTAATCAACAATACATTCTTGTGACCTTTCCACAAAAAAAAATTTCGCTTACATTTTTTGAATATCCATTCTTTGTTTTTACATTTTGCCGGTCTGCTTTTTTGTTTTATTGTGTCCTTTTCTATTATCCTCACTTGTTGTTATTGTTATTTTTGGGGTTAACCCGAAAACAAGCAAATTGGGTTTCGACGGCGTTTGCCATTGTTTTTGGCCCAATGTTTGTGTTTTTTTGTTGCTTTACTTTTTGCCTTCGAACAAATTCGAACGTTAAATAATCTTTCATTTTGGCAACATTGGCAACCTTGTTGTGCCAGAGTTGTCAAAAGTGAAAAAACGAAATAAAAAATGATGTAAAATATTGCATGACACACACAAATTTGTTTGAGCTCAAAAATATCAAAAAGTTTGTTCAAATTTTGGAAAAAGCCAAACTCAACGCCGATCCACCTGGATCTAGTAGAATGGCCCAAAGCAGCCCCATTCCCAGCAGCAGGCGCACCTGTTGGGCGCAAAATAAAAGGGCGGACAGCAGCCGCAATCGCAGCAGCCGCAGCGTTCCATGCTGGGCAGGACCGGGCCGCAAGGCCCGCTCGTGAGGCGATAGGAGACAACACCGCAGGCCGTTTGTCCACAGCAACATGATCCACAGGGTGCGCAGGATCCACACGGGCCGCACGAGCCGCACGGTCCGCACGAGTTGCACTGTCCGCACGGGCCGCACGGGCCGCAGGGGCCACACGAGCCGCACGGACCGGATGAGCCGCACGGGCCGCAGCAGGGTGCAGAGCAGCCCCCACAGCGGGCTCCGCAGCAGGAACTCCTGCAGGGTCCGCAGCGGGGGCCCTTGCTGGATCCACAGCCTCCGCTAGTTCCGCATTTTCCGCAGCCCATTTAAACGTTGTTCCTCGCTGCTGGCAACACCTGTGGGCGAAGTGCTTTCCGGCGTTTTTCTTGCGGTTTTCTTTTTTTGCAAATAAGCCACGCAAAAAATGTGCTAAATATGGCAGGCAATTGGCAGCTGCCTCGGTATTATTTAGCACCTTCTTTGGCTTCGATTGGCAAAACACTTTGACTAGGATTTTTTAAACTGTTTTTTTTTGTTTTCTTTTAATATTTTACAAAATCTATCTATCTGACACCGGACATATGACACTTGACGCCAGGTTAACTTTAGACAGTCGCCTCTACCTCCCTTCCGCCCGCACTTGCACTTGCAGGTGACCCACAACTGCAGCCTTAATAGCTGTCACTGCGCCCTAACCTCAAAGCTGCAACATCTAACCTCAAAACTGCAGCAGCTTACCTCAAAACTGCACACGCCTGCCAACTATTAAATTTCATTTAAATTTGTATTTACCCTTGCGGTCGCCTATTTGGCTTTTCCCAAGACAACGGCAGCTCCCATCACCTTTAACTGCCCCTCCCCGCAGCACGCCTACATGGCAGCCAAACCACACGAGTGAATCGGGCGACCCGCATTCAAAGGCCGGACTCGGTTTTTGGGCATGCCGCTGCGGTTGGTTGGGTCAGTGGGGCTAATGTAATTGATTGTCTGGGCCTGGCTGAGCAAGACCTGAAAGTGCACTACGGCAAGTGCGAAAAAAAAGCTGTAACATAGATTGTCTAGTGGTCCTTCTGGGCGCAAGTGTGTGCGATTTTTGCATACCAACTGCGTGCAAGGCTGCACAGTGGTTGGCATTTGAGAATTTGTAAAGGCTTCATCTATTAATGATTTGATAGGTCATTAATCTGTCAATTAAGCCAGCTGAAAGGGTGAACTTAAATGACAAAGGGAATTATTCTTGCTTTAGCTAATAACAAGCAAATATTTAATAAGCGTGAATATAGTCTTAAAATTTAACTAATTATACTATTCAAATACTTTTATTATCGATAGATACAAATAGGCCAATTAAGCCAGCTGAAAGGGTGAACTTAAATGACAAAGGGAATTATTGTTGCTTTAGCTAATAACAAGCAAAAATTTAATAAGCGTGAATATAGTCTTAAAATTTAACTAATTATACTATTCAAATACTTTTATTATCGATAGATACAAATAGGCTATATTATTCAAAAGTTCTTTAACTAATAATAAACATATACATACAACATACAAATAAATATACAATACAAATAATTATTATATTAAAGTTCTATAACCATTTTTGTAGTTTGGTTATCCTAAGTTAGTTTAATAAAAATATATATGTATATTATATATATAATTAACCTAATTTATATTAAGGCAACAACATAATTTTTTAGATAGGATTTCTGAGATATTCGGGAAAATAACAAGTTAGAACTAAAACTAAAAGTATTCTTTGAACTTGTATGGTTGGGTACATTTAAGCAAAATACAAAAATTTCCGCTGTTAATTTGATAAAGAATAACCAATCTGGGTAAAAGATGGTTATTGTCTAAAGATTTTGATAATAAAATAAATATAGAAATATATAAAATCAAATTAAAAATGTTCTTAATGAATGTTTCCATTAATAACAACTATTTAAAATTTGTCACTGTCTTAACACTATTATCAATCAATAAAAAATTATGATATATGAACAATGCATTTAGGAAGACCTCTGTCTATTTTTAGTCAACTTTCACACATCTGCAACCACTGTGCCTGGTTGTTGGATTAATTTCACTTTAGCGTGCCTCGGTTTTTAGCATATTTTTTCATTTTTTTTTTTTCTGTGCTATGTGCGAGATTTTCGTGGATTTCAACAGGGCTTGGCAAGATTTACGAAATGGTCTGGCCTAGTCTGGAGTTGGCTGGGCTGGCCTGGTCTGGTCTGGCCTGGGCTGCCCGGCTGCCTGGCTTGCTCTCGACCTGTCGCTGAGATTTCAATTGTACAAGTCGGCGTCGCTGGGCATGTCAACAGCTGTCACAAGCTACGGCGCTGGCGACGAGCTCTGTCTATGAAAATGGATTTCATTCGAATTCCTTTTTCGGCCCAAGCTACACCTAAAGCACAACAACAACAATAACAACCAATAGACTCACACACACATATTTCCATATCTGTTTCGGCTCCAAGTTGGCTTAAATTCAAATTCCCGATTTTCTCCCGTTTTTTTTTTTTATTATTTTAACTCAAAAACCAATAGAAAAAAACAAGAAATATAACTAACAATGTGTGGAGGTTGGGCATGTGCTTCGTACGGCATTGCCTGCAACAATCATCGTTTGTCGAACATGCGCTACACAGGCCGTTGTTTTACGCCCACGCCCTGTGGTATCTTTGATAATTGCTCGGCCTGCGGTGGCGGGAGTTGCGGTTGGTAGTAAATATTGAAATAAACGCAGTAAGCCAACTGGTAAGATGGGATCAAGTATACATATATGTATGTTAATAGTTGCTATGTTTGCTACGCCCATTTAACAGGAGCCGGTGAATTTTTTAAATCAATGGTGGCGTTGACTGTTTAATCCAGTATTGAAATGGGAAAATGTTGTAAAATCATGAGACGAGTCTAGTTGTTGCCAGCCAACATCTCACACCAAAATTTTACAGTTTTAAGAGTAAGTTTCTCGTCAAAGCCAATTATATATATATGTATATATATATATTCATCATTCTCAATTTACCTATTAGCCAAAATCATATCAATAGGCGAGATGTGCGGCGGCTGGGCTTGTGCTTCATATAGTTTGGCCTGCAATAATCCACCTTTATCCACTTTGCGTTATACGGGACGAGAGTTCATACCCACGCCCTGTGGACCACACGACAAATGCTTTGCCAATGACACTAGCCGCACTCGGGGCAATTGTATGCGGCCGCAAAATGTAACAGACGAAATGAATCCGTGCTTGGATCTAACCAAAGATGAGAAAACAGAACAGATTGAATCTGATGTCGCCAAGCAGGCCAAAGACAACTGGAAAATGGCATACACAAAAGTCAATTGCACTTCAGCAGAAGATGGTTCTAAATAAGGAGATTGAAACAATTTTACACAACACCTTGATCCAGCAAAATAGATTAGCCATCCTTTTAAAATGAAATAAAAGAAACCATTTTTTAGACTTTCGTGCAAAAAAAATCATTTCGCATAATTTCAATTGATTAGCTTTAATTACTAAATTCCGAGAATGGGCACTGTCTGCAATTTTGGTAAATCGGACACTAGTTATCCCAGTGAGAGAAGCCGATATTGTTTGTTGCAAAAATGTCTCGAATGGTTATTCCCATGTTAATATTTTCTTTTTATGGAATATTTTATTTCCAAATTACATGGAAAATTTCAGTTGCATTTTAACGCCCCACACCTAAATGCATTTCATAGAATTTAACATAAAATATACATTTTGTTTATATTCCAGTGCTGTAAAAAACGATCCCTTTATTTTATTTAAGAGAATGTATTTCAATGAATTAAACTTAAAAATACACAGTATTACATATTGTAAAATATTCTGACCGAACTCGGCATCTTATTTAAAAATTAAACATTACCTTGGATAGAATTATGGAATTAAAAATACAGATAGGAAGAATGTATACAGGAATTCCAGTTCCAGATAGAAAGAATCAAAATGTCCCGTAAAACATTCCGCAGTATATATAAAAATAATTAGTCCAGGTTTTACTAAGGAAAGCAGTGCTGTACAACTACTTATATATCCCATCTCCCTTTCGAATTGTTCATTAGGAAGTAACTGCCCATGCTATAGGCAAAAAAAACACCAACTTATTTACAAATTAAAACTAATAACTTCTTGCAGATTTACAGAAAAAAAAAAAACAGAAAAAAAATGTCCGCCGTGTTCCTACGCAAGCATACAGAATAAAATGGTTATTGACTTAGATTGGTCCTGTGGACAGTCAATTTGATAAGGACTAGTAGAAGGGTCCAAAACATCCACATTCACCGCAGCAGCAGCATCGATTGGGCGGACAGGTCCAGGGACCACAGGGCGGGCAAGGACCACAACAGCAATTGTTGTAATTCATCGCGGGCAGAGCGGGTCCGACTGGACCATATGCCAGGGCATATGAAACGCTTCCACAGGGTCCACAGCACATTTTCCTCAATTGAAATAAAGTTTATACTGGAAAATGTCGAAATTTACGCATTTCGCAGCTAAAAAGAAACTTATATGACTTACCAAAAAATTTAAAAAGACAATTACTTGCGTTTGGAATGCGGGCGAAGATTTTTTTTCGTTTTGAAAAAGATCTGTTTTTTTCGGTGTTACTGTTTAGGCGAGAGACGAAAATATAATAGCACTTGGAGCAGTTTATCGCCTAAGCATCGAATGCTTTAAGGAATTTCAATTCAATGCCAACTTGATTTGTGCTCACGAACAACGAAAAAACACTCAAACTGCAACGAAATATCGATCAAGAGTTTCGCATGTCGAAGAGTTTGCTTCTTTTTTTTTATTTTTGCACAAATTTCACACATCAATGATTTAACACCGAGACGGGCGACACATAAAAAATAGAGAGAGATATAAAAAAAGTGGGAAAGACAGAATAGCACAGTTATTTTTGGAAAGCCGAACATTAAATACTCTCTACAAAAACTTAATTTTATAATGTTGATGATGATTACGATCATTTTAACAGAATCAATTATATTTATTATCGACAATTTCGGATCGACTATTTCTATAGACTTTATTTGCTTATTTCTATTACCGATAAACTATTTCTATAGAAACACACTTCTATAATGGGTTGTCCGATGAAGTTAAAAAATTCAATTAAAATTACTATCGATAATTATCACTAGGTTATTTCCATACAGCTACAATTATATAATGAGTTGATCGATGATGTTAAGAAAATAAATTATAAACATTATTGATAATAATCTAATATAATAAAATATTATTACTATGGCAACACAATTTCTATACTAACAGAAGCTGATCGTTCAGCTGTTTGATGTAATCCTGCGATCCTGCAATAAAAGGACAAATTTTCATCAGGCCCCTTTTCGTTAGTAATTTCGATGGTTCGTCGAATTCGAGATGCTAATCGAGTATATATATGATATATATGGCATCCGAGACGTCTGCTTGAATGCGTTGCACATTTAATGACCAAATTGTAAAACCCTTAGCATTGAGTATAAAAATTGAATTTCTCTAAACGAGAAAATAGCGCAACAGTTTTGCCCCATGGCAAAAGTAAGAAATCATTGAAACATGTCTAAAAAAAATAAATAAAATAAAAAGAAAGGAAAGGAAAGGAAAAGGGAAAAGGAGAGCTCCATAAAATGCCAGAGCAAAGTGGATGGCAAAGGATTTCGCTTACCGTGCGCCTGCAGCTCAGAGAGCTTCAGGATTCGCCTCGACTCCTCTCAAACTGGGGCAAAGTCGAAGTCAACCCACAGACGGCAGCCATGAAAGTCTATTAGACTCAACGAAGCAACCTTAACGTCATTTCAGCTCGATGGGGGTTAATGTCTATGTGTGTGTATGACTGTGTGTGTGTGTGTGGCACATCACAGGACACGACAAGCTACCTAACTTGTGTGTGTGTGTGTGTGTGTGTGTTGTGATTCACAAAAGCTGACAAGCTCATCGATGCCTGAACATTAGCTAAACATAAATTACACAGATGACTGCACAACAATTGAGGCGTTTATTATAATGTGTGTTCACACTTGAAGCCTTCAAACGACCGGCGCGGGGCATAGGTAAATTTTAGGGGGCAGTGGGGTGGTGGGGGGCAAAGTGGAGCTTAAGAACGCAGACTTGAGATAAAGCTGAAATTCTAGACCTTATTTTTCTGTCTACTTTAAATCAAACGAACAATATGTTTGCAGGCGCAGATAAGCCAATGGGCTGTTCCAGAAGAAATATTTATTGTGTTAAATTCAAGGTAGGCAGTGAAAGCTAGCTATTATTCCTGGAATTACAATGTCAAACAACGAACATAAAAAAAACTCAAGATAAAAGAAAATATATATATTTTAAAAATCAATTCACTTTTTTATCGATTGCTGACGCATGTGTGAGGCCAATGAAAAGACTTCGTATTCTAAAGGAAATATGCTGTGAGCAAAATATGAACAAATCAAGCTAAAAGGTTGTGACTGTGATTCCAAAACAAACTTATGTTTAAGAATATTTTTTAATGGGTTATGACAATTACGTATTTTGGTATTTTTCAACTTTTTACGAAAAATCTGCGCGCATAACACCCTTTTATATAATATGTAACACAATAAAAAGTTTCAAATATTAATTTTATTATTTAATTAATTTATATACCGTCTATCTATATACCAGTTACTTATTGTAAAATATATTTTTTTTCTGATTTAGAAAATTGTCATTTAGTTAAAGACGCTTGGAAAAATTACCGTTGAATACATACTTTATATTTGTATACAATTCAATAAATATTCGTTATTTGTAATCAACGTTAAATAAATAATTCAATAATAATAATAATAGCAATAATAATAATAATAATAAAAATAATAATAATAATAATAATAATAATAATAATAATAATAATAATAATAATAATAATAATAATAATAATAATAATAATAATTATAATAATAATAATAATAATAATTATAATAATAATATAATATAATAATAATAATTTAATATTTTCGCGCTTAAGCACAAGAAATACAAGTCTTAAAGTGAGCCAAGCTAAAAAAATATGTATATTTATAATTTATTAATATTTATTGGGTAATATAAAAAATAACAATTTAACAGTCTATACACAAATATAAAATATTACACAATATTATGTAGAAATATAAAGAAATTTTAAGAAAAAGCCTTATAAAAATATAAGAAGAAAATTTAAGGTACAAGGTATTTTGTTTATCTTTAAGTCTAATATTTCTCTTTGAGTTGCAAAGGTCGTTCACTTCATATCATATTCTACCGCAAAATAGTTTTCGCTTTTATATAGAAAAAAATAAAACAAACTACTTAAAAACTATTGTAAAACTTATTTAGCAATAGCACAAAACCAAATCAAACTCAACTGCAAATCGAGGGTGGCGCCCCCTTTGCTCGAGGGATGGGGCTGGCGGCGTACTTAGGAAAAATGGTTGCCCACTTAAGATAATCTCATTGGTGGCATGCCAAAAAGTTTGCGGCGCGCCGAGTGAAAACACACACACACACACACACACACACACACACGCACACACACAATATAAAAATGTCACCACAGCAAACAAAGAAATCAACAACTACAAAAAAAAAAAAACAACACATGAAAGTAAATAAAAGCAGCGGCAACTTCTAAAAAAAGGTATTTTCTTTTAAATCAAATAGATGTACAAAAATGTTTGCTCAGTTTCTTTTTTTTTGTTTCTTTTCTTATATTTGGTCTCCGGTCCTTTGGCTGTGGCCACTTGTAAAGGACACAGCAGCAGCAGCATTTTGGCCACTTCATTTCATACCAGAAACATATTGAGCCGCTGCCACTTGAGTGTGCGCCAAGAGATAAGCGCAATTATATGGATTCAAGTGGCGGTCGGACCCGGACCCGGATCCGGGCGTGGTGGACTCCTCCTGTCCAGACCGCACACAACTGTATAAATTAGGTAAAAATTATGTGACGTTGGCCTTCATGGAGACAAATGCGGGACAGCTTGGCCGGGGCTTTAAGTGCACTTTTTCTGAGCTTGTGCGTTACAGCACTTTAAATCTATATATATATACAAATATACTATATATATGTACATATATCAAATACTCTGCCCTGATATTGAAAAGGTATCCTTGCACGGCTAGCAAATGCTTCTAAACTTTCGCCATGTCACATTTGTCTTCAAGTGCTCGTTATGGGCAATTTTTGGCAAGTGCTTTCGAGCTTTTGGCTTTTGTTTTCTGACCACATGCTGCTTACCCGTAGTGTGTGTGTGTGTATAGAGGCGTGGCTTGCTCTGTGCTTTACTTCAAGTGCTCTTTGAGCTGCCCAGCGGCATGTCGAGCCTTGTGGCATGCCAAGCAAATTATTGCCAAGAAGTGAAACGTTGACAAGTGCCCATTGAAAACGAGACACTCAAGTCGTCAATATTGTGCGGCGACAAGTTGTTAGGGCAGAGAATTTGGAATTTTAGAGAGCCAAAAGTTTATGAAAACTAAAGAAGCTCAAGAATGAAACACATGCCTTCTTTATTAGATGGAATATTCGAGTGTTTGCACAGAAAGCAAGCGAGAGCTATTCATGCAAAATTATTGGAATTGGGAAAAGAAAAAAAAGTTTGTTTTGCATAGTTTATAAATATATTTTGGGTGTGAAATTAAATTTATCAAAGAAAAGGTCAATAATTGTTTTTCTAAGCTAAGGTAACTTGTGAAATTTATCAACAAGCAAAATAATTCAATTGATTTTTTGGCTTAAATCTCTTTAGTTTTATTTTTCAGTTGACTTTTAGAATATTCGGTTGACTCACTTAAGGCCTAAGAGTTAACACGCTAAGCCCGAGGTTCAGAGATCAAAACCCCTGAGGAAAGTATCTTGAATTTGTTATACCCTGAACCCATTAAATATGGGTAAAAAGGGTATATTGTATTTGTGAAAAATGTAAATGTATGTAACAGGCAGAAGGAAGCATCTCCGACCCCATAAAGTATATATATTCTTGATCAGCATCAACAGCCGAGTCGATCTAGCCATGTCCGTCTGTCTGTCCGCCCGTCCGTCCGTCCGTCCGTCCGTCCGTCCGTATGTATGAACGCAAGGATCTCAGAACCTATAAGAGCTGGACATTTGAAATTTAGCAGTAGGTCCTCCTAGGGCCTACGCAGATCGAGTTTGTTTCCGATAATCGATAACTTACTCCGTTTCCATGCAATCGATAAAAATCGATATCGACATTCTGACTTGCACATAACTCAAGTCTAAGACAAAAAGTATTTAACTTTTTATTTGTCGAGATTCGATTTTTAAAAGTTATACAAGAGAATTCATTACAAAACCACTGCAACAGGTGGGAAATAGGTGTAAAATTGAATATTAAATAAAATCTAATGCAAAAGAATTATTTATACCACTTTAAATTAAGAAAATTGCTTTTATTTAAGAACTAATCTAATCTTAAGCTTAGTCTACTCTAAAAAGCAATGCCTTAACATAAACCTGAATATATCGTCTACATAGACATTTATTTTTATATTAACGCAATAAAATATTAAATTAACTCGACTTCCCTTCAGTTTTCAACAGCATAACGAATTTTCCTCTTTTCAAAATCTCGTACATTCATTTACTTGCTTCTAAAGTATAATTTACCAGCGCCTTAACACGCCCCACCCCCGCAATCATCGAAAATTATGTCTAGCCACAAGCCTTTGCTCGAACCAACTAAATCCACTTCGCATTAACTCAAGCGAATTATTGAGTTCGGTTTTGGCGAGCTTTTGATTTGGCAGGCAGTATAGGATTTTTTTTTTTTTTCAAATATTATGCGTACTGGAAAAATAGAAATTTCAATGCTGCTTCTTAAATATACTTATATTCGCTTTCGATTCTTTTCCCCCAAGTTGAGGCACACAAATATTATTCGTTTATTTGCAGAGCCTCCTTCATGTCAGCGTCTTTTGCTGCTTGTTTGGTTGTTGTTGTTTTTTGCTGTTGTTGTCGTCTACTTGGCACCGTCTATACCACGCCCCCAACCGCCGCGCTTCATCCACGCTACTCGGCTAGTTCGGCTCGTTTTCCTCCATTTGGTTTTCGGGCTTTCTTGCGTGCGTTTGCCAGACGCTCGCTCCTCGACCCCGCTGCCTTTTGTGCGTGGGTGCGTATGAGTGATATTTTTTTCGTTTTTTTTCTTTTGCGCTTCGTAAATGCTGGCAAACATAAAACATCAAATGTAAATTGAAAGTCGTTCGTGTGTGAAACTGAATGTGTCATCAGTT
The DNA here is from genome assembly GCA_035045725.1 of Drosophila ezoana. NCBI lineage: Eukaryota > Metazoa > Arthropoda > Insecta > Diptera > Drosophilidae > Drosophila > Drosophila ezoana. The sequence continues at coordinate 1,916,754 of JAWNOU010000005.1, read as the reverse complement.
GAAGCGTTTATCATTTTTTACAGCTTTTGGCTTGGGCTCGCTTTAAGAAGTTTTGTTTTCTTTTTTTTTATATATTTATTCTTGTTGCTACTCTTATTTGCCTGGCGTGTCAAGTTGCGTTTAAAAATGCGTGTGTGTGGGCGTTGGGCGTGTCTAAGCTGTTTGCTGTGTTGCCGTTTCCTAGTCGAGGCATTGACTGTGCAATGTTTTGTAAAATCTTTTATTTCCGCACACGCCCCACCACCCACCACCAACCACCCACACACACACACGTGGCAGGCAGGCAGGCAGCATCTTTTGCTGTTTGAGTTTCGAGTTTTCTTGCTTTCATGTCAATATGAATCCAAAGTACTTGAGCGTAAACAACAGCGAATTTCCGAGATTCTCATATGGCTCATTGAAATCGTATACAAAAAGTAAAAGCAAAAGTAGGCTCTAAGTAGACGGTCACAAATGGGGGTATTACTTTAAGCAAAGCAGATACATATATCATATGTCAATGCCTTCTGCTGATATCTAGCCTAAAACCTTTTTTCGACAACACATTTACAAAAGACAAATTCTTCAAAATTACGATTTGCGTTCTAACATTCAAGTCTTTAAGGAAAATGTTTTTTATAAATTTAATTTTAATCAATTTAAGCCCTTGACAAAGACAAAAGATACAGTGTAAAAGGTCGAAAAGCGACCTAAGTACATTTATTTAATATGCAGTAGCACTGTTCCATTTGATCACACCTAACTCAACTAAGACTCGATATAAAAAGTTATCTAAGTTTATATATTTCATATACGTAATCAAATAATGGCACATAAATTGGATTTTAGTCAAGGTATAATTATGCATTGCTGCACATTTTAAATTCATCTCCAATATTTTTGACGGAAGCTATTTTCTATGCTACAAAAACATTTTAGCTTTAACTCCCTCACAAATCGGCTTATTTTATGCATACTTTCAAATATTAAATTAAATATATTATACTTAAATGATTTGATATTGTCATTTACTAATTATAATGTTGCCAATAAACAAAATTGCCAATTTATGGTTCCAAAGCATTTTAAACGCAAACAAATCCAACTAAAACGAAAATAGTTGAAATATTTGCAAAGCCTCGCAACACTGAAAGTCATTTTGTGTATATTAAATTTTGACTTTTGTGTGTGTTTTTTCTTCCCTTCTTTTTTGTGATGTGTTTACAAATTATTTACAAATTAATTGAAAATTACACAATTAACGAACGTTTCGCTCTCGCTCCCCCTCGCTCCCTCTCTGTCGATCTCGCTCTCTTTCTCTTGCTTTGTGCTTGCTGCAAATGTCAAACTTAAATACAAACAATTGCAAAAATGCTAAAATGCATTGCAACTGTCAACTGCAGCAGCAACAGCAGCAGCAGCTGCAACAGTGCTTGCAAAAACATCTGCCAGCTGTGGTTACCTCCTGCACAGACACAGTGGTTACTGTAGTTGTAGTTGTTGTTTTAGTTGTTGCTGTTGTTGCTGTTGTTGTTTTTGTTTTTTTAGTTGTTGCTGTTGTTGCTCCTGGCTGGTTGCCGTGGTACTAACTTCATGTCAATCCTTTGTGGCTTTGCCAGTCGTTTAATTTGAATTTTAAATGTTACTTTTACGTTTTTGTTTAGCACCCCTTCCTCCTCCTCCTCCTCCTCTTGCAGCAGCCCTTAATACGCCCCCTTTGCTGCTCGCACTCATTTTCCACTTATTTACAATTACCACATTTTATTATCCCCACTTGCCCCACCGCCATTTAACCTCCACCCCTCACTGCTTCATTTACATTCTGCCATTTTATTTACACTCCTGTTTATATTTGTCACACTTTTGTCTTTGTTTTCCCCTGTCCGCACAATTTTCCCACCTCCCCCTTTGTCATTCCGTGTACATTTTTAACTGCATTTTTGTGTATTTGTCAAGGCCCTGAACCTCTAACCACAAAATACTCACTCTACCTCTGCCCTACTCGCTCTCTCTCTCTCTCTATCCCCCTCTACGCCCTGCTAGTAGATTTTGATTGTATTTTTGTTGATTTTGTTGCAATTTTAATTACTTTAATGAAAGTTTTAATTGCAAAATAGCAAAAACGCAGATACAGAGAGTGAAAGAGAGTGCAACAGCAAAAGAGAGAGAAAGACAAGCAGCGAGGCAGAGAGCAGCCCCGTAATGAGTTTCTGTGGTCTAAGAAAGGTTGGCAGCTCCGACAGTTACGACAACGTCAGCGACAACTAAAGCACAGGAAACACCAAAACATGCAGCACACTCACACACACATAATCACTTTGTACTTTAAATTGTTTCTGAAAGGTATTTTTGGGACAAAGGGCAATTGATTGATAGAGAAATTTTTGAAAATCGTCTAGTTGGGAAAAGCGCATAAGACCTGCTGCAAGACCAGTTAGAAAAACTGATAATTATAGTTAGGTTTTAAAACAAACAGAAATTAATTTTAAATTTTAAAAACTATTTGTAGAAATTCCAGAAGAGACTTCATTAGCAGTTGGAGTCATTAGAACTACCAAGAATACATTCAGTAAAAGCATATCTCAATTGTTAAATGAATCTGTTAAAATAATAATATCAGTTGGGCCTTGTAAACACTATACGCTCAGCTGACTATGCAATTTAAATATAAATATGAATATTATTTTATCAAAGAGTAAAACACAAAATCTTCTTAAAACGTTTATTTTATTCGAATTTTTGATCGCGACTGACTAATTTAATGCGTACAGACTAAAGGAGAAGTGACAATAAGTTTATGCATGTGTGAGCGAGACAAGAAGTAATTGGACTTGTCAAGCTCTTGTTACAAGAATAAAAGTTCAAGAGGAATAGCAGAATTGAGCGAACTTGAGATAAACGGAAATTGTTGTCTTAATGGCCTTGAATATATTTGTATGTCTGTTCATGCATATATTTATCCTACTATAAGTTTTATGTTCTAATACCAATTAACAATTCAATAATTTACTTAATTAACAAATCCAAAATTATTTCATCATATTCAGCCAAGAAAAGCGTCAATTTAATGTTTAATAAAAACAGAAACTAATGAGAAAAAATATCTAGAGTTCCAAGCACCGTTTCTTTATTCAAGATTCGCCTGAAAAGCTGGGTATATCGAAAACTGTGTTCTAAATATCAACTCAACTTTTAACCTGAATGAAGTATATTTAAGGCTTACTCTCCAAAAATTGTATCTATTAATATTAAATGCACGCAGTAAAACATTTAATTTAGTGTTGTGCCAATAAATTTTCAATTAATAGAAATCAAATCCCCCACGTTCCACCTTGTTGCCGATCAATGTTTTGTATACAACATATGCACACTTGTAATTGCTGTTAGCGTTTGCCCTCTGAGTCATCCCTATGGGGGTTTAGAGCGACATCAAAAACATTTCAGTTGCGGTTGGGCGCAACGCTCCGAACCCCAACGCTTGACCCACAAAGTCAAGCAAGCAAATCAGCACAAAAAAAGGAGAAAGGCTAAATACAAAAAAAAAGTAGAGAAAACGCATGTCATACATGTCGTGCTGTCGTAGTCTCCAAGAGAAATCGTTTAAATAAAATATGCACACAATTGTGAGACCGCAAGGCACTGGGAAATGAAATAAGTGAGCCGTGGCAACCAGGCAAAGAAATAAATACAAACTCATAGATAGAAAAACCAAAACCTAAAACAGCAACAACAACAACAACAGCAGCAGCAGCAACTGAAATGTGAGACTGCAAAGTCAATGAACTGCAGCAGATACGAGATACAAAAAAATAGAATAAGCAACAACAAAAACGACAAAATGTATCTTTGAGCTGCTGCTGCTGAAGTTCTGTGTGTGACTTTGATGACGTCGTTTTGAGTGTTGCTCAGCATTCGATGTGCAATGGTTGAGTTGTTATTTTGTTATTTATATGCATAAATAAAAAACTATATATATATATATAGATTTGTATTTGTTATGCTTGTTTGCAGCTTGTCGGCAGCGTGCGTTGATTTGTTGTGCATGTGTGTGTGTGCTTGTGAGATATGACAGCGGAAATGCACTGCACATGCGATGCGAGCTGCTAAAGAAGCGCAAAGCATTCAAGACACAGATTACGCATACGCAGTGTTGAACTGCGTTCAGAGGACAAAATAAGGGAGGAGGGTAAATGCAACTATTTGAACTGAAATATGTTTTTAGTTTAATATAAACGTATATAGTTAAAAAAAAATAATAATGTAAATATATATATAAAATTGTTAATTTATTGTAGGTTAATTCTAGTTTTAAATTTAAGTCGCTTAGAAAAGTTGTTTAACTAATAAATCCAAAATATTAAATTCAATATACAGAAAATTCTAAATTTAATTTAAAATCTTAGAAAAGTTGTTCCTATAGGAAATTCTAGACGAATAACTTTTCTAAACTATTTAATTTTCAAAATATTTTATACATTTATATATTGTTATTTTAATAAATTGTAAAATTGTAACAGTTGCAGCATTCCTTCTCTCTCATTTATTTCAACCCTGTTGAACACTGCGTATGCTTAATCTAAATGCTTTGTAGTTTTTTCACTACCATAAATTTCTAGATGAACAACTATTCTCAGATATTTAATGTTAAATCTAGAACTTCCTAGGTGAATTACTTTTCAAAGCTATTTAATTTATAATTTGAAATTTGCCAAATGAACGGCTTTTCGAAGCTATTTAATTTTAAAATATTCCTTTAAACATTCAAAGTTGTAAAGTTTAATTACATTTTATTTTAAGCCAATCTTAAATTATTGTTATAACCATTTATCTTCAAGGAGCTAAAGAGTATATACATATATATATCTCTATATAAAACTGATTGTCCTGACTGGCTGACTGACGGATTGATTGATTGGTAATCAACGCACAGCCCAAATCGTAGGAGCTAGGAAGCTGAAATTTTCACTGTAGTTACCTTATTTGATGAAGGTGCACGTTAAGACGGGGTTTCGGGAAACTCCACCCGAAAATATGGAAAAATCGCGAAAAACGTTTGTATGAACCTTTTTTGTTTACCATCCGATTTGCCTCAAACTCAATTTTAAAGTTCTTTGTTCAAATTCATTTGAGGGGTATTTCCCACTTTTTGGAAAATATATCCCTCCTTGGTATAAATGGGGGTAAAAGATTTAGTGGGTGGCTTTTCGCACTCAAAGTTATTTCAAGGATCTATATGGAAAATCATTTGAGACGTGTTTCACATTTTTCGTAGAATCCAAGCATCCTCGTTAAAAAGTGGGATTCTACGATTTTTTTGGAGCAGTTTTAAACTTTATTTTAACTTCAAACTTATTTTCAGAGCTTTACAAAAGTACTTAATAATTACGTGTTTCAGCGATTTGGGAAATTTTACCCACAACAGTGGGTAATAAGCGAAAAACGTTCGTATGATGTTTTTTTGCTAACCATCCAATCGGCCTCAAACTCATTTTCAAAGGTCCTTGTTCAAATTCATTTGTGGGGTGTTTCACACTTTAAAAAAAATTCATTCCTCCTCGTGGATATGGGAGTTAAAGATTTGGTGGGTGGCCTTTCGCCCTCAAATTCATTTTCATGGATCTACTCAAAAAATCATTTGAGACGTGTTTCACATTTTTCGCAAAATCTAAACTGCTTCGGTGGAAAGTGCATTTTAAAGATTAATCGGTGAATTTTAAGTTGTGCCCGATTTTCTTCAAAATTTTTCTCAAAGTCCTATATAAGAATATAATGAATAGGCGTTTCAGCGATTTCATCCACCGAAACATTCAATTTATTTCTCTTGTATTCGAGAACCAATCTTCATGTTCTTGTTATATTTCTTGAATTTTCAAGAGATTCGTAATTGTATTCTTTGAACTCCGTAATTTTTTTCTTTCTACTTTCAAAGAACTGGTTTTAAACTTTTATTTAAGGCTTTTGTTGCAATCTTTTGTACGTAATTTTTTTCGGCACTCAGCTGAGTTCATATTGGGAGGCTCGTTAAATGCATGCGCCGTCGACTTTGGCCATAAAGCGTCTTAATGCGCCTCCACACTTTTCGACTGGCATGGCAAAAAGAGCCGAGCGAGACAAGTGAAAAGAAAACTACGAAAAATACTTTTACGTATGCGAAAACATGAAGGCAAACATAACGAAAAATAAATACTCTTATTTAAAATGTTTATCTGTAGGTATGTATATACATTTAGCTTAATTCTATTAAATAATTTAGATTATTTAAAGAATATATAATTTTGTAACTTTTATTTTTTATATTATTGTTTTTATTATTGTTATTATTATTAATATTATTATTATTATTATTATTATTATTATTATTTTTATTATTATTATTTATTATTATTATTATTATTATTATTATTATTATTATTATTATTATTATTATTTTATTATTATTATTATTATTATTGTTATTATTATTATTATTATTATTATTATTATTATTATTATTATTATTATTATTATTATTATTATTTTTTTTTATTATTATTACTATTATTATTATTATTATTACTATTATTATTATTATTATTATTATTATTATTGTTATTATTAGTATCATTATTATTATTATCATTAATATTATTATTATTATTTTTATTTTATTATTATTATTTCTTGCTATACCGAAATTTTCGTTGTGCATTAAATTTTTTCGCAGCGAATTCACAGAAACGTGTGGATTAAAGTATTTAACAGTGCCATGTTAGTGGTTTGAAAGTAAACTTCAGAATTTGTTTTGTTTTAAGTCTGTTTTTAATGGCAAAAGTGTATTAAAATGTTTTAATAGTGAGACCTTTTATATTAAAGATAACATATTCCCTATACCAATTATAAATATAGGCAATACAAATTTTTAATTAAATTATAAGTTACAAACATCATAAAGCAGTCGCAATACCCTTTTCGTAAGAAACTAGAGAAATATACGCAAAATTGCATTTTTGGCAACAAGCTTTTAATTGCACTTTGTATGTGCTCATTACCTTAAATTGAGAGCGAGACGGACAGCTTTAACGGCCGCCTCTTTCGAGCATTGGCAGCCATATTAATGCAAAACTTGGCAGCACTTTTTTTTACAGGCCAAGCGAAGAAAGAAAAAAATAACAAAAACAGGAAGAAGTCAGCATTTAAATGCATAAAAAAGTCAATGCAAAGAAAGAACAACAAATAAAGAATTAACAGCAAGACAGACAGAGAGAAAGGATGAGAGATAGAGAGCGGGCAGTGAAAGAGTTCACACGTGTGTATGTGTGTGTGTGTGTCACGTTTTGTTGTAATTGTGCTCTAAAGTAGCAAAGCGAATGGAAAATTGGAAATGGGAATGAGAAGAAATGAAAATGATATTGCCAAAAGCATTCCGAAAAACTTTTAACGACAAAAACAAGCCGAAAAAGGGAGCCCAGAGGTTGTGCCACATACACACATACACATACGTGTGTGTGTGTGAATTTTATTTAAATGTATAAAGTCTGGCAAAAATAATTAAACTGTGCATTGAAGTTTGTTTTTTTTTTATGTATTTTGGCGCAACGAAAAGACAATTAGGAAATGGTTCTTAAAGAAGGCAGCAAAATGGCGCGGAAGACGCCCTTTCCGTATGTGTGGGCTGCAGATATGCGTAATTTCAATTAAATGCCAGCATAGGGAATACCCCTACCATCCAACTGACATTTGCAGCTTTTGTTATTTCAGTAATTTTATATTTTTTTTAGCTTTTCGCTTTTTTACTTTTTGTACACCTTTGTTGGCCGTTGGCTGTTAATACTATTATTTTTTCATTTGCAGCAACAGACGCGGATTAGCGTTGAAATGGAATCGAATTGAGGTGGCAAAATGTGTGTGTGTGTGTGTGTGTGTGTGTGTCTGAGTGGGTAGTTGGGTGCAGGTTGATGAGTGTGTGGATTGCATGTGTGCATTTGCCTTTGGAGTGATTTTTAATTAAAGTGCTGCGTTAATTGCATTAATCTCAGTGTTTGCATGGGCGTTAGCTGCAGAGAAGCATAGAGGGAAAGAGAGAGAGCGAGAGAGAGAGAGAAAGGGATAGAGCAGAGGAGAAACGCTTAAGTCCTGCAAATCTCAGTATACACAAACATGGGAAAAAATAAATCAATTTGACGACTGTTTTTTCGTGAACCTATCGAAATATGAGAAACGAATGGAAAGCTGTTGCTTTTTGTAGTTAACCATAAAGCTTTCTTAATTTCAGCCAATTTATTTAATCAAGTAAACAATATTGTTTTAAGCGCAGCTTTAAGAAAAGCTATGGATAATTAATAAAACAGCCGAAAGTATCATATTAAAAGCCAAATATTAATATAAAATTTTATGATGAGAGTAAGGTTATGTTTTTAAACAATCAATCTCTATATAGAAAACAATTTGTCCTGACTGACTGACGGTCAATCTATTTCCAAAGATCTATATGAAAAACCATTTGAGACGTGTTTCACACCTTTCGCAAAATCAAGCTTCCTCGATGAAAAGTACGATTCTAAGATTTTTTTGGTGAAATTTTAAAACTCATTGGCTTAAAACTAATTTTCAAACATATTTGAGAGAATTTATTTTATACGTGCCACGGGCAAGGCCGGGTTAAGCCCGCTAGTAGTATATACATATGTATATGTTAACTCTGAACTATATTTATGTATTGTTAATATCATTTATAAATAGTTATTATCGCGTGATATATATTTTTTTTGTTATGTGATAAGCATATACAGAGAACTATATTTGTTTTAATAAAATAAATCTAAAACAGTTATTCTTATGACATTTATTACGTCTGACTTAACTTACAAAAAAAAAGATTTTTTATGACTTACTCATTTGAAATAAACTTCTTTATAATTGCAGCTGGTTTCGCAGACTTAAAATAAAAGGCAGCCAGACAACATTGGCCAGCAAAGTGGCTAAAATACAATTGACATTTATTGGCCAATATATATTTATAAGGCGTCCGCCCAAAAGAAGTGCCTGCTACGCCAGACAGCAACACAAAGCGAGAGACATTTAAAAAGAGAGAGAGAAAGAGGGAGTGAAACTAAAAGAGCTAAAAAATACATATAATAAAAACTAGGCTATAGTATATCTTGATGTTGTCAATGCTGCACAAGAACTGGCAGCATTCTGCGCGCATGCAAATGCTTGGCAGGACGACGAACAGGACAAGCAACAGCACAATGTCATTCTGTGGACAACGTGGGCGTGCCCAGACAGCAGCAGGCATTGGCTGTCTATGCTGGATGGCATTGCTATTGCTGCTGTTGTTCGTGCCGGGTAAGTCAATTCTATAAAAAAAAAAAAAAAGCCACAATGAAAACCCAAAAATCTAAAAAACCAAATCGAAGCTAATTTTGTAGAAGATTTGCGCAGAAAAAACTTTTTGACGAAATTTTTACAAAAGTTGCCAGGCCCTGAGCCAACAAAAACAAATAAAGGACACAAAACTGACAGCAGACCCGACAGAGCCCGCCGATAATTAATTTTTAAGCTGCACAAAATGAAGCGCGGACAAGTGACACGCAAAAGATACAGCGGACGCAATCAGTCGGGGGTGTGGCAGGGGTCAGGGGTAGCTGAGGGTGATAAAATCAATCGTTCGTTAAATAAACAAATCTTATTTTTCCGCAAACATTATTTCTCATCAGTAGCAAGTGGAGACAAAAACAACAGCAACAACAACAACAATAAATGAATAGAGTGATGACAACAAAATTGTTCATAAATGCGCGCATTCATCTGCATAAAACGATGAGAGAAACGAGGGGGATGCGGAATGGGGGGTAGACAGAGAGCGAGAGAGAGAGAGTCAGAGAGAGAGAGAGAGAGAGAAAAAAGAGAGAGAGAAGGCTAGAGCCGCGGGCATGCAGTAAAATAATTAACGAGGGCTACCAGAGAACACAACATCAAAATGATTTCGGGGCTAAGCAAATTTTTCAGCTTGAATAAATTATATTTGTATTATAAATATAATATAAAATAAATAATAATAATATGTGTAAAATATTTTAAACATATGTTTAAAGTATAATCAATATATTGAATAAGGCGTTATTTGCCATAGTTGAGTGCACGTATGAAAGCTTTTGTTTTGTTGTCAGCTGTTTTCATTAGAACATTTTATTTTACTAGATAAACATTTTCTATAACTTTTTTTTGTTTTTATTTTTCTTATATAATTTTACTTGATTCATTTTTTTCAATATAATTTTTTGTTGTTATTTTTACTTTTGCTTTTAAATTTCAATTTCGATTATAGAAATAATAAATAACAAAATAATTTAATATAATTTTATTTTATATCTTTCTATAATTCGATTTTTAACTTATGCTCTCCTAATTGCAATTAGTTGTTGAAAATAAATAAAAAATGTTCACAATGTTTTTTTTTTCGAAATTAACTTTTTTTATTTATTTTTTTTTTGAGACGTATTTATTTTAATTCTAGTTCTACAGATTTCTTGCGGACAAAAACAGTTCCTAAATTATTTAGCTCTTCCATAGTTTTCTTTTGTAAACCCCCAAAATTAAATTAAATTAAATGAGCAGAGTCTTAACTATTAACAATTGCGCCCATATGATGTTGAACTAATGTGCTTCAGTTTCATTCTGACGCTGACTTAACTTTTATCTAAGCAAACATTTGTTTATAAAAGTGAATAAATTGGGTAAGAAAGCAAGGGCAAATTCTCCAAAGAACCTTAAATCGGCAAACTTTGTTATAGAAAACTCGTAATAAGAATTTTCTAGCCATTCAGTTGATATCTTGACTATCAAACTGAAGCACAATTAACAGCCCAATTTTCAGCTTTTGTCTTCGGTTAACCCTCGCTCTATAAACAATAAGAGCAAAGTAGCAGTTCATTGCGTTTGCTTAGAGCTCTCGAGAAGACCCAAAATGATGATGTTGCAAAAGGAACTATGAGATACTTAATATCCAACCACTGACTGCCATTTGTTGTTTTATTTTGTTGTTGCTGCTGTTGTGTTTTTTGTGCGGCGCTATGAAAATGCCGAAAGGCACGCGGCAAGAAAAAGGCAGACAACAGCACAAGTGTAAACAAGCAGAAAAACAACAATAGCAAAAATAACAACAGCAAAATGCTGCCTCGAAAATATTTCATAATTTTTTGCGTGATAAAGTCGCATTTGCTGGGATTAAATAAGATTTTCTTGCAATTACCCAACGAGTGCAGAAACTTTTAGTATTCAGTTTTGTTTTCAAACGGCGCGGAGGAGGCGGGATGAAAAAAGTTTTGCTTTCATATTGATTTCAACTTGGGCATGCGAAACAGAATCCACAGTTCAATCGATCGTCTGTAATCTATGTCCAAAACAATGAACGAGCTCAACTTTTTGGGGCCTTTTGCGTATTTAACTGCTGAATGCGCCCAACATGCAACACGTTGTGAGTTGTGCAGCAGTGTAAATGCATCAGACAACAAGCACAAACAGATGGAACAGAAACAACACCAATAAATTAGCCGAATATCAAATACCCTATCTAAGTGGCTAATATAAATCTTGGCAAATAAAGGAGATAGTAAGGATATCGAAGATATGTATGAATAGAGAACATCGAAAATGTTGAGCTTGAGAAAACAAAACATTTTGCCATACAAGAACCTACTTTTCGGTCTCGTTAGCTATATGATATAGTTGTTTAATCTGGCTGGTTACGACATATGCAATTCTTAAGTTATTAAGTCTTTTAGGAGTATAACCTTCACTTAAGTTATACTTATTATTTAACTAACTAAAAAAGTTGTTCATGCTAACAACTTACCGATTCGTTATCTGTTCCTTATTAAATTATTGCCTAATACTAAGAAACGATTGCTTAAGTGTTGGGATCACATGGAAGATCGTAGTTTTTGAGTTGAAGCAAGATATCTTGACCAACACTTTTTTTTAGCATAAACCAATATTTTTCATCCCATATTTCCAAACCAACTATATATAAAAAAGTAAAGCTCTACGATCTTCACTCACTGATCAATTCTCTGCTCTTCACCGATTTGTCTCTTACAAAACGCGCGACGAAATGCAAATACCCTTCGGCGAACGCGAACAAAAAACAATGCACCAAATTGGCTTCAGCTTTTGGTATTGCCTGTTACTTTGGCTTGCGTCTCTGCTCATCGCTGGCCTATAAAGAACTCAGATCACACGTACGCACTGTTGTGCAGTGCTTTGTTAAGCGAGCACCTAAGTCTATGCCTGGTTGCCCATGCTGCACTCCAGCCGAATGTCTTTTCTCTCCCCCTGCCGACTACACAAGCACAGCTCCACTTTGCATATCACATGAACTTGCACTTTGCAGCTGCCATATTTTTTTTCTTTCGTATCCTTAGGTAGTTTTCTAAATGGGTTGCGGCGGTGCTTGTGTTTTGTCTAGCAGACATTTGCCGTTTACTGTTTTGACATTCCAACTTGGTGCAGCTGATGGGGATGCTGCCTCCCGCACCCCATTCAACCAACACAACCAGCCAACTGACAGCCTCTTTTGTCATCGTCTTCAGCTATTGTGGGCGTGCCCTGTCAGAGCCTGTCTAGTTACCCATTCAATGGCTGCATTCCAAGAGGTAACACTATATATATAGGCTACCAGGGTTAAACTGCATTGTAAATGGATTTGCTTTGGTAACAGCTATGACAAATTGTAAGTAAGTAATGCATGTATGTATGTAAGAGATTGTGCTGAATATATCTTTATGGGCTAGTGCAAATATTTACAGAGCCATATCAAAGCTATATTGAGCATAAATTGGCCCGATGCATTTTGCAAAATTTACTGATAGCTAATAGGAAGAGAGAGAGACTGATTGAGAGGAGGAGACAAAGAGAGTGAGAGAGAGGTGGAGAAAAATACAGAAAGAGACACCGCACGCGACAAAAATGGAGAAAAATATTTGATCTATACTAAATTTTTGTTTCTGATGAATGCATTGATACTGCATGGAAACAAGGAATTGCTTCATATTTTCAAATAAAAGTTATCATTTCTTTTATTTTTTTTTCAGAGCCAAATATTGTTTAAGAGTTGAAAAATAATAATTAATTATTTCATTAAAGATAAAAATGAAATTAAATGACACAAACAGATAAATTTTAGAAGAGGAATACAGCAAAAGAGGCTGTGTTCGTGATATAGATTTTTACAGAAGACATCTCTATATATCCACAGCCGAGTTGGTATAGCCATGTCCAAGCAATCTTCTTCAAACCTTGCAGATGTCCGTATTTTTTTTGTAAGCAGTATATAGTCGCCGCCGGCGGAATCGGACTATTTTAGACCATATATCATGTGGCTGCCAATGACCGGTCAAAAAGTAAGTATGGGAAAGCATGGGGAAATATGGGAAATATTCTCAGCATTTACGAGCTACAAAGGTTGAGCTTATATCTATACGTCTTCCATAAAAGACAAAAAGTTCAATTTCCGTTCAATCTGGCGACTTTTTTGCTTCGTTTTGCATAAGGCCCACAACAATTTTGAGCAGTTTATCTTGCAGTCAATTTTTAATATTGGAGCATTTAAATATGTGTTATTTCCGTTTCGTTTTTATTATTTTATATTTTATAATCCCATCATATACGTGTGTCACTTTTAAGAGGCCTAGCGATGTCAGTTGGGTGCTGAGCTGCACTTAAAACGATATTTTAATAGTGGCAAAGAAACAAAAAAATATGCAAAAATGTTGGAAAATTTGCATTTAATTTGCACAATTGAAAAAACTTGAGCTGCATTAAAATACAAAATGTTTTTTAATTTTGTTTCTCTTGTTGTTCTTGTTGTTGTTATTTATATTTTGGGGTGTTACGAAGTCCACCGGCTGTGGGAGCTTATGCAATATAATGAAATAGCAAAACGCAACACACACAGCAACAGTTGAAAAATTGGCTTAAAATCTCATATATCAGACCCACGTTTTCTGTGTGCATGTATGTTTTTTTGTTTTTTTTTTTTTTGTGGCAGCAACAACAAAAACAACAACATCAACGAATAATTGCAACAGCAACAAGATGGTCAATGTACCCGCAGTTGTTGCTTTGGCTGTGTGCGTTGTTGTTTTTTTTTTATTTTGGTTATGAAATATGAGTCAAGTTTTCAATGCATGCCGGATGCATTCATTACCGTTGACGACTGAGTGCGGTGCGTGAGTGTGTGTGTGTGTGCGAGAGAGAGGGAAGGACCGAGTGAGTAAGAGATGGCAAGAGGAAACGACGAACTCCATGCATACACATGTTGGCCATTATGCCACTACGAGTGTTTGTGTGTGTGTGTGTGTGTGTGTTTGTTTGCCTGTGCTACGCAGTTTTGGGTATATCTTTTCGCTTTTTTTTTACATTTATAACAAATGCACTACACACCCTTGCACACACATGCCCACACACAGCAACTTTATGATCTCATGCATATGTATGCGTTTATAAAAGCCGCCACGCTCGCCCCAAAGTAAAAACATTACAACTGCCAAAAAAAGAAGACTTCACTGGGAGTGTAGCAATGAAAATACTATAAAAGACTTGGAACTCAAATACATTTGGATATAGTGAAAAGTTGCCATGAAACAAGATCTAAAGTGGATTGAACATGTTATAAAGGTTGAAAACTAATTTTATACTTTAACTAAAATCTAGGGGTATTAAGGAAATTTTTAGATAATAATACAAATTTTATTAACTACAATTTTATTACAATAACATCTTTTTTTTTATTATATTATAGAATCGTTCAGCATAGTTTAAATATTTATTTTTCAAAATATATAATAATTTACTTATTTTGTTAAAGTTTTTAGAGCCCAAAAGCAAAATTTAGGTATGAATCAAATTTTTGTCAAAACAGGGCTGAAGACAACAAAAAGGTCAAGGCATTTTCCAATTTACAAATTGATTTCCACATTCTACGTTTCCACCATTATTACGATTAACAAATATACAACAGGAAATTATTCTTTAATATTCCGCATATACCCAAACTTTTCCCGACTGATTGGTTGGCAATCTTCTGTTCTTGTGTATTGCTATAAAAAAAAAACCGAAACTTTCCAAAGACCATAATTTCTTAATCTACATCAAATGTTGACAGTTTTATTAAAAAAAAAAAAATGAAACCAAAACTTCGCAACTGACATGCGAAATGTATGAACAAATGAACAGGAAACGGAAGTTATATGACAAAAGCTAGAATGAGAAAACGAAAACAAATTCGAAAAAAAAAGAATAAATACAACCCAAAAGATGTGTAAATTTGTTCGCGTTCGCTTAGTTCAGCTGAGTTCAGGGCAAGTGCCAAATGTCACTTGGGTTTGTAGCGGCAAAACCCAAGCAAAACCCAAAAAAATAGTAGGGAAAAAGAAGAAGAAAACGCGTGGAATATATTTCAAGTTTCCAGCGGTCGCCTGTTTGTATTGATGTTTGTTGAAGTAAAAATGAGAAAAGTTTTTGGCCAGCAAAAGAGCAAAGCGCCTGACAAGGGGTAACACGGTATTAGAGGGGGGATAGGGAAGAGAAATGGCCGCTTATTTTATATTTGTACTCTGGAGGCAAGGAATTTAGTTTAGTAATCAAAGCAAAATGCCTCGCAAAATTTCCACGAATTTGTTTGTTTTCCGTGCACAGGCATAAAGCACATCATAATGGGGACAGCGTGGGTGGAGGGGAGGCATAAAACTAATGTAATGGAAATTTAAAATTATTGAAAATAAATGAAAACAAATAAATACACTCCGAGCTTTTTTTTTTTTTTTTTGTTTTTGCCAGAACGAAGTCCCCCTCATCTGATTTGGGGGTGACGAAGCGACGCGTTT
The DNA here is from genome assembly GCA_035045725.1 of Drosophila ezoana. Lineage (NCBI taxonomy): Eukaryota > Metazoa > Arthropoda > Insecta > Diptera > Drosophilidae > Drosophila > Drosophila ezoana. Next base: position 1,900,912 of record JAWNOU010000005.1, on the reverse strand, counting down.
GCCGTTTACCACTTGAGGGTGAATGTGTTTGCCACTTGTGTTGCAGGGAGGGGGGAATTGTAAGAGGATATTGGGAAGTGTGTGCGAGCTGTTTGCTAAGAGGTGGATCACATGGGAAGCTAATAAGAGCTCTTTATAAATATGTTCAAGATATGATTTGAATATCATCTTTAACGTAAATATTCTACTCCAATCCAAAAAACTGCCTTTGAAAAATGTAAAAAAGTGTTTGAGATAGCGATTTACACTTAAAAAATATAAATAAATAAAGAATATATAAATAAATATATAAAAAAAATATGTATTAATTAATATCTTTAAAATAGATTTGTGTAAATGTCAACATATATTTAAAGATATTTTTAAGGAATATTTACACCAATGTTAGAATTTTAAAAAATTTGAAACCTTTAAATAAATAATATGTTTCACTTAAATTATTTAAACAAATTTTGTAACAGGAAATTATTTATATTTAAGACATATTACATTATGAAATATGATTAAGTTAAGAAATACACTTAAAATTCCAATATGTCCCCTGTTTTTAAAGAGTATTGCAACTTCGAGCTGTCCCTTTATCATGTTATTTCTAGGCTCAGCCGTCGTCTCGCTTAATGGCGTGTAAGTGTACAAATTGCCTAGATTAGCGCCTAAATTAAAAGTGAAATTGAAATAAATTAAATATTTGCTCACACTCCAGAGGCAAAACTGAGGCTCAGCTCTGCTTTGTCCCAAGCCTTGGCATTGTTTTCATTTTGTGTTTTTTCTACATTGTTTTTTTTTTTCCTTTGGAATTTATGTGCATGCTTTTGGGGTGCTTTTTGCCCAGCAGCTCGAGCAGAGGAAGACAAGTGTTTATTATTGGCATGGAAAATCAATTAGCGCAAAGTGGAGCGCTTATTATGATGATGACATGTGGGTTGGGCCTGGCTCTGCAATAAGTAGCTAATTAAATGCTAAAACATTTTTTAACAGCAAAAATTATGTGCTGGATTTTGAGAATACATTTATGGGAGGATTTTTTTTTTTGCTTTAAGCAATGTAAATGCCTTCCCATGCCCCGGGATAGATTGAAATTATACGAATACATTTTGAAAATAGAAAATAATTGAATTAAATTGAATTTTCAAATGGGGAATGTTTACGTTCATAAAAGTTATGAATGTAGTTTTATAAAATAGCTTCTGTTTGGGCTAGTATAAATGTCTTCCCGGCTTGGCCGATTACATTTAGCCAAAAAGGCAACCTAAGAAAAAATGCATTAAGCCAATGCTTAAACGGATTATGCACTTTATGCACTTCAACGCACAAACACATATAGAATCAAACATAATTATCTTTTATCCAACGTCATAAGATGTGCACTGCGGTTCTGACCAACCGCAGCCAAGGATATTGTACACCTGTCCTTCCGGGCGTGCTGTCGCCGCCGCCATTGGCGTCAGGATAAATGTTTATGTTATGACATCTTTAAATTTTAAGGTGCATTAGTGTAAAGTGCTTTTTTCGCCAAAGATGTAAAAGAATGACGCTGAAAAATGTGCAGAACGAGTGCAAAAATGCTCTTAACACTTTCATTTTTGGTCTACTGTGCAGGTGTATGAGCCTGAGCGTGTTTGTGTGCATGTGTGTTTGTAAGTTTTTAGATTATCACCCGACATTAAAAATATAAATTTCGAGAAACATCATTAACTTTAATTTATTAAAGATTTGTCGATTGGGAAGAGGTTAATAGGAATAAAATAAAATAGAGCGGTACATTTTTGGAATGAATATTCATTGGGTAATTTTGTTATATTGCAATTATAGGAATTTTGACAGAAAACAGTTGTGAAAATGGGTAATTTTTTGTATGGTAATATAATTAATATTTCATATTATTGAAAACTCGAGAATAAAGTGGAAACGTTTTTTAATACCAAGACTATGAAAGGTTTTTTGGAAGACAGCTTCTAATGATTTTTGCAGATTAAGTAAATTTTTGTTTTTGTGTTAAATAATTTTTATCGGGCAACATGTACCATTCGAAAATTTCTAATAAAAACCTTTGTAAATATTTTGTCTATATCTCTTAAATACATATTGCAAATATATTTTAAAATACATACATTTCTGGTCAACTTTTGATACTTCGAGAAATTACTAGCAGAATCATTTCTGACAACTTTGTCGCCTGCGCTTAGCCAGTGCATGCTGCAGGTGTGTGTAGCTTTGTTGAGGTAGTTTTGCGGTTGTGCGAAATTTAGCACAACATCCTCTAGCCGTAGTTTCCACTTACCTCCGCTACTGCTTGTCAAAACACTGCATTAGGGCATGTCTTTACCACCCGGCACCACGCTCGCTTCTGCCTTGCCACGAAATGCAATTTATACATTTCCGTTAAGCAAGCGAAATAATTTTTTCACAACTACACACCAACACACACCCACACGCACACTTTGCTGCATCTGGCTTTGTCTTGGCAGCAAGTTTTTGCTTTTAGTGCAAAATAACAACTGTGTATGTTGCATTGCCTTTTACTTTGCACACTTATTCCAACACTCGGCCAATAACTAATTAAAATGGCACCAAGATGCCGGAAATTTCGTAGGCAAATACAAATATGTGCGATGTGCGAGAGCAGCGCTACAAATCACGATGTTAATTTATGGGCCGCGACTTTTGGCACGCGCCAAAAGAAAAATATTTAATTTTCCAAATCAATAAACACGCTGATTGCATTGGGGTGACAATTGGCAGATGCCACTCGAGGCAATAAATCTGCAAAAAAAAGGAAAGAATAAGTGGAAATGCTTGGGCGCGAGGCTGATTGGCTCAAAAGATACCCTGTAGAAGCTTGCCTGTCGTTCATAAGACAGGCTTAACTTATTTATATTTAATACATAAGAATAATATTTTTTTCTCATATAATTATTATTTTTTATTCTAAACAAGCTTTTTGTTCTCCCAGCAGCATATGTATTCCGCCTATCATGCCCGCTTAGTTCATTTTTAAGCTACAGGGCACTAAAATTTGCTGCAATAGATGCGCTGGCATTTTTGCTTCCCTTTTCCTTATTGCGAGCAAATCGAATCGCTGCAAAATTCTAGTTATTGACCACAGCAACAACAGCCAGAGAAGAGTCAACTGTCAATGTCAACTCGCATGACCATGAAGTAAGCGAAAAGAAATAATTGAATTCCCCAAACGACAAAGTGGAATTTTAATTTGCACCCCACAAAGTGTCAGGCAGCCCAACCCCACAACAGCCGCCCACCAACCCCAGCCACGCCCCAAGCAACCCTCGCTGATTGCTGATCAGTATGCAAAATGTGTGCGTGCCAAAATCAGCGTAAAGTTTGGTGAAAATCGGGTGCGGGCTTGTGGGGAGGGTAAGCAACTAGAATATGAGCTTCTAGTATTTTGCTGCTGGATCAGGGGACTGGGGATTGGTGCTGGGGCACATTGTCACACGTACTTTGAGCTTGACTACGAATTGATGCCTTTGAAAATTAGCAGACTGTATGGACAAATGGAAAAGCAAAGAATTCCATTCCCATACACTGTGAGCCCTGGCTCCCAGTCACAGCCTCTCCTTGCAGCAGGCATTGCGAGAGAAAATAAAAAACAATTTGGTCGGCAGCGCCTGATAGTATGCAATGCAATTTGTATGCACACGCGAATGGGTTGCAATTTATTTTATTGCTAATTTCAAAATATTTTCAACAACAAATAAAAAATTGAATCAAATCAGTTTGGTAATGCTGGAAAATTTGGCACCTGTTGGAATTTTCATTGGTATTTTGATTACAAATGCAAAATTTGATCGCAAAATCACAGCTAATGCTTATAGTCAAGGGTATTCAGGGGTTGGTCAAAATATTCTAAACGTTTGGTCTAATAGGCGCTTAAAATGACAATTTAAGTGCCATAAAAACAGAAAAGATTAAGGGGATATACTTGGAACTTTTTGCCTCTACTCATTAATTAGGATTATCATTATCATTATCATTACTATTATTGTATCATTCTCATTATGATCATAATTCATTTCTTATTCATTTTTTGTAAATAATAAAAAACTGAAATACACATACATACAAATTTAAATTTGCTGATGGAATTGAACCGGCAACATCTCGCATGGGAGTTTGATGCTCATAATATGTATATAATATATTATACAATATTATACAAATTGAATTGTTTGAAATATAAAGTATTTAATATTCAATAAACTATTTCCTTGCTATTTAGACCCTTTTTTAGGGCTCTAAAGGCAGCAACCTTTTTTTTTGTTTTTTATTTATTAATGGTCGACAAAACGAGTGTCTTCCTAATTATCAAATACAATATACATATATTATGAAAATTTTTGCAAAAAGCCTAGTTAGGTGTTTTATTTTCCAGTCCGGCCAGCTGTACCTCTTTTTACAGTTAATTTTGTCAGTGACGATATTAGAGCATACATCTCAGAGTTAAGAGAGAAAATAGTGTTCTTTAGTAAAATTTAAAAATAATTAAATACTCACTACCCAGTGCTACGCTAGCCAGACAATCTTGTTTTATCTTTCCTTATTAAGCTCGTATATTTTTCAATTGCGCTGAGCACACCTTACTGCACCTCCCCAAGCCAGCAATCTTTCGGCCATAACAAATATGACCAGTTATGGCCATTGTAGCAGCGGCAGTTCATTTCCCATTGCCATAGCTTGTGCCTGTGCCAGGTCCTGTGTTACACAGCCCAAATCGATGGGGCACTTATTGCATTTTGATGAGGCAGCTTTCTTTGAGGCAGCTTTGAGGTGCACAGATAGGCTACTGAGCCAAATTTCGTTTCGATTCTGGTTTATGGCTGCTTCGCAACCGAAAAGCAAGCTGCAAGCTGTAAGCTGCAAACTGCAAAACTGCAATCACAATCCAGTTGCACACACATACCCAGAGATGCCACAAAAGGCGGCACAAGTGTTGCCTGGACACACGCTACGTGAAGCCCATTTGCCGTGGGCACTGAGCCGTTTCCTTTCGATTTTGCCTAGCCATTGCGTCAAAATCATGCATAACTGCATTTTTTAATTGCTATGAATGAGGCACTTGGGTCTGCATTTTGGCCAAATGTCAATTAGCTGCTTCCTCTTTCTAGAAACACGCACACACACACAGAAAGCATGCTTGTAAGCGTGTATAGAGCATTGTGTTAATGAATAAGAAGATTAGAGATTTGGTACAGCAAATGGTCATTATTTCATATTCGAGTGCAAAATGTTGCCACAATTCCCATTGTACCAAACACAAGTGTTGAGTAATTTCTGTTTAATAGTTCTGACAATCATTTGAAAATCCTATTAAGTTAAGAGCTAATTTTAATAAACATAGAGAGATAATTGAAATAAATATATAATATATAAAAAGAATCCTTATTAATCATATAAGCATGTATTTGATTTATGCCTGCTTTTAAATCCATGCTGTAATTCATGATTTTCTAAGCTCACTCGACATACTGAAAATCCTTTTGTTCATGTATTATTTCATTCCAAAATCCTTTAATATTTTAATATAAATGTTTATATATGATACGCTTGATTATGTCTGCTGGTTTATACCTTGGCCAATTGCCCTCGGTACACATGCAAATTATGAGCCACAACTTGTGCTTGTCCTTGTTGGCATTTTAATTACATATTTGCTTCAATTTGATTTATAGCATTTACTTCGCCCTGATATAAATAGAAGTATGTGTGTGTGTTGATTTATTGGTTGCTTGTAGTAAATTTTCTAATTGTTTGGCTTTGTTTTGACCAAGATCATCGATTGGCCATATATCATTTTCCAGCCCACTTTGGCTTACAGCAAATGTTGACAGGTCGCTTTGAGCTTTAACTTTTGCTTGACCAAAAGTGTAGCCGTCTAACAAGGCCCAAAATGAGAGATGTCAAATGCACTGACTGGGATCAGCTTACAGGATATGCACAGTGGGTTTTCATTACGCATTCGACGCGTTGTCAACAAGAACAACAACATCTGCAGAAGGCGAGCCCAAATTTCACTTTCATTTTGCGCTTTGACAAACGTTTGGGTTTTTAGTTTGGGGCTTTATAGCTTCTGGGTTTTGCTACCCTTTGTATTAATTGCTGTGACATACTATTTAAGTTGAAGATTTTATTGTACGCTGTCAGATACAAGTTACAGCTCGGGACAATTCATTTGTTCTGCCGCTGCTTTGTCTGACCAAATTGATTGAATTTACTGCTTAAAGCCAACTGGATTGGTCAGGCCATAAAGACAAGGTCCAAGACAAGACGTTTGTCTGGGTGTGTGCGTGTGTGTGTGGGCGCAGTCATTTCATTTCAAATCCCTGCTAGGATTTGTAATGAAGATATATACACACGGACACACACACACACACACATACACACACGCACAGCAAATCACTTAGTTTCACATTACAAAGCTATCCTGGACAAAACGTGGCAAGCAACTCCTTTCGGCTCGCTGCTGGCTGCTCGCTGCCAGATATCCATGGAACATATAAATTAATGAATTCGATGCTTATCAATAGCAACAACCAACAGCAGCAGCAACAACAGCAACAACAACAAGACTAACAACTACAACAATCTGTGTGTGTCCATCTATTAGTTCGTTAGCTTTGTTTTTCGGCTTGTCGTGTGATTATGTTGAAGTGACTCGACTTAAGATTTGTGTATAAGACACACAATGTGTGTGGGATTGTGTGTGTGTGTGGGTGTGTGAGTGTATGTGTGTGTGTGTGCTTGTTGTGCGTGCTGCTTATAGCCAGCTTAAAGTCAACAACAAGGCTGCCTACCCTTTCCCATATCTTTCTCTTTTTTTCCATTTATTATGGCACATTCATTTGATAAAAGATTTGGGCCCTCAATCATGCTTTTGTGTTTTGTGGCCAACGTCTTATCCCCCCGTGGGTTGTTTGCTGCTTCTTCTTCTTTTTTTTTTTTGCTTTTGCTCGGATTTGTAATTTGTATTTGATAAGCAGCTCTTCAAGTGCTGCCGCCGTCTCAGGCTCTGTCTCGTGGCATTCGCCAGCTTTTGGTCTTTATTACTGCATTAGGCGTATTTGGCTAAATCTGATTAGCAGGCAAAAGTAAACCAGACAAGACTAGATCAGATTAGGCGCTTGTTTAAGTATATAGCTATATAGGTATGCATTATATAAGCACTCGTAGGCATTCAACTCACACAACTTTGTCAAAACTACAACGAGTTTTTTTTGGGGACTGTCGCTTTTTTAAAAACATAGAAAAAATATTTAAACTCATGTTTCTCCTTGAGAAGCACATACGATTTCATTTCTTTATTTGTTGTCTAAATGTTGTCTAAATTACATTATTTCAAACTGCGAATAATAAATTAATTATTTAATTTTATTTTTTATTTTTTCATTTTTAGAAACTGAAAATAATTCTAATTGTGGCTTGTATGTGTCAGAATTCCAATAAAACTCTTGCTGGCTTTTTTTTCTAAAAATTAAAAAAAAAACGGAGGTCCAATCGACTTTCTCTTGCTTCAACTGCCAAAACTTTTTCGAAGATAACTATATTCTTTTCCATTTTTTTTGTGAAAAAAATTAGTTCTGCGTCAAAGTTTTCCCCATTCTTGACGTTTGTTCAATATATGTAATTATATTGTAGCTAAAATGAAAATATAAAAATAAATATTTTGGTTTAAAAAATACATTTAAATTAGCAAAAATTTTAAAATCTTGAATTAAAATAAACAAAAAAAAGTATTTTAAATCATTTAAAAGCTATGCAATGTTCCTCAATTAACAGTTTTGATTATATTTCTGGCAGTTCATATGCTGAAACTTTGCTTTAGCTGAACCAAGGAGCGGTCTTCCTTTTCCCATGTTCAATTCAGCATATATGTATTCGTATACTTTTTGACTGCGAAACAAAGTATAGAGCTGACAATTGGCATTCCAATTGGGGGTGCAACCAAATTGCAATTGGAATCTGGTTAATTGGAATGTTGTTAACTGCGCTGCGGCTTGATGCCATTTGACAGTCGGGCAGGCGGGGAAGCAGACAGTTGGGCGCTCCCAAAAATTATTAACCAATGGAGCACAGGAGAACACACAAAATGGAGGGGTATATAAATTTGTAATTTCTTTTTGGGCTATCAGAAAGTTGCAGTAAAATATACTTCTTTTTTTATATTTACACATATACATATACAGCATGTGGTGTAGGACTCTGTTTCGAATTTGTGCAGACATTGTTCCATCAAACAAACCAATTTTCGGTATTTTTGCAATAACGTGCCACGTATTCAGTTGCCTGCTGTTAACTGTAAACTGCAAATTGTCGGTTTGCATTTCCTTTGTTTTTTTTTCGAAGGTTTTTTTACTGTGCCTCAGACAAGGTAGTAAACAGAGTGAAAAGGTTTTTGGGCAGCGCAATGAGACAGTTGCACAGTTTACTCAACTGTCTGCAAAAGTCGGAGCGTTCTTAATTAAGGCATTCTGATAGCCAATGTACAATAAAAGGATTGCAGTTCTGCCAGATGGGCCAATTTTGTTTATTCTTTTGATACACTGTGGACATTGAAAGGGCAGAAAAATGGCTACAAAAAATTTGTTTCATTTTAAAGAATCTACATTATTGAGAAGGGCTGCGTACTTCTTCCATAGGTATACCATACAAATTTGTAAAACATTTTTAAAGTAATGAACATTAACTTTCACTTCAAGTTAGGATATTCAAAGTAGTTGAACAAACTTTCATCCGATTTGCCCTAAAGCGATTAATATCGATTACGCGTTCATGAAGATTTGGGATGGCACAAAAGCTTGAAACACAAATTATATATTACAAAATTATGTTAGAAGCCGGCTTTCGCATTAAATTGATAAATAGTTATTTACATAATCTTACTTAAAGGTGGAACACGTCAAGTTAGGATATTACAAGCGCTGAAGTAACCATATTTACTTAAACTACAATTCTCTTTGACCCAATGCGATAAATATTGATTTCCGACTCGGCTCGACTATTCGCTAATCATGAAGATTTGTCAAATCATAATAGCTAGAAACGCAAAACTATTTATTTAAAAATTATGTAAGCAGCAGCTCCCGCTCTAACATGTCTAACATTATAGCTTGTCTTGGTTTTTTTCGATATTATTTATTTATTCAATATGTTTTTTTATGGTCTTAAATGCCATTGGCCAGGGACAGTTAACAATTTGCGCATTGGCCATAAAGTAAATACTATCCGTTGCAGTCTCAAAATATCAATTTATCTTTTAACTTTCAACTCCCACCGAAACTTCAGCTGCAGCTCAGAAATGTTCCTGCTTTGCATACGAAATGTTAAGGATGCTCTCGACGTCCTGCGCTTCAGCAGCACGTAGCTCGGCAATTTTTCAGCCTGGAGTTTTGAGTTCGAGTAGCTGCTGCAATGACGATGCATAAGTAGCAACAATAAAACAGCAGAGAAATAAAGAGGAAGAAGACAAGATGGGGCATCAGTTTTGGTAGATATGGGAAAAACTGTCTAAAATAAAATAAATTACTAAACAATGTTTTGGCCACAGAGAGAAAGAGAGAGAACGAAAGGTTCTACCTTAGAGCAGATGTCTGTGTTGTTGTTGTTGTTGTTGTGGGTGCTGCTCTCTCTTTCTTCTAGCTATTGGGCGTCTTGACGTGCTGGCACTTTTTGGATAGCCCAAGCACTTTAATCTAAATGTGAATTGCACATTGGCAGAGACGACTCGTAACACTCGACAGATATATGCACAACATTTTATATTTTGTTTATGGCACTCAAATGGCATTGTAATGTGCGAGCAGGGCAGGGGGCAGTGTTGTGGCAGCGTAAGGGACAGGGGAACCCTTGAGACCATTCGCATATTGATTGCCCCTGTTGATTGTTTTGACATTAACATTAAATTCTCGTTTTGATATGGCAGCTACGAGTCTTTATCTAACATTGTTGCTCAACTTACAACGGAAGATTATAGAGTATTCTATAGTTCATATAAAATTAATAATTATAGAATTTGTTTGATTTGATTTAAGTCTGATACGAAACTTCTTTGAATTAATTAAATACATTTTCTATAAAATATGATATGTTCTTCTACAAATACCTTTCAATTCTCCACTTATAAGCTCATACGTGTTATCTACTTAATATAGAATCGTCCTTATCAGTTATTTATATAACTTGTATTGGGTACTTAATCTTTAATTAGTTTCTTAAGAGTCCCGTTGAGATCATTGCAAACTTTTCTCTTTTCTATTTTCTATTCAAACGTCTTAAGCCGTGTCTCAGTGCAGACTCTTGGTAATTTGTACATTTATCAAAACAAATAAAAGAAATCAATCTCAAAATTCGATAGAAAATTGAAATTTATTTCTGTAACAAAAAAGTAATTTTCTTTTTTTCACGCTGTCTATTCCTAATGGCAGCCAAAAATAAAAAATATATATGTATGTTTGCAAATATATTATTGAAAAATAAGCGAAAATTCATTGAAAATCTATCAAACAAAAACCGACGATGATGATGAGAAGAAGAAGAAGAAGTAAAGCCAACGACTATTTGTTCATGCATTTGACATGTCATCTCCATTGAGCGAGGAATACAAAAGAACAGACTTGACTCAGGGCAGTTGGTGGGTGGCGGGGCAGAGTAATTCAGCGTGCATGGCATTCATGAGAGTGAGTGTGTATTTGTGTGTGTTTGTGTATGTGTGTGTGTGTGTGGGTGTGCGAGTGCTTGTCAGCGGCCGCCAAAGCGTCGCCAGCAGCATCATCAGCGCATGCCACCGCCGCCTCCAAATAAAAACCCATCCACCAAAGTCTGAAGAACTTTTGGTAAATACTCATTTCCATCGATATGCAATGAACAAGCGAATGAAAAACGCGTGGGTCATTCCCTGTTGATGGTTATTCAGTTTGTTATTTTTCTTTTCGCTATTTGTAGCGTCTTTTTTTTAGAGCAATTTGGAACTTACCCATCATCAGCTCGTGATGGACTTTGTGCCGATTCGTATATTAAAGATCTGAAAATACAGAAAACTTTATTTCTTTAAATATATTAAAGTCAGAAAACATCTCAAAGCTAAATAGCAAACATGTCAATTTTAATAGTTAAAATAAATAACTGATAAATCATATTTAAATTTAATACAGATTGAGTATAGTCTGCATACATCTGTAGAGTATTTCAAAGTCCACAAATCTTTAAAGTTTAACATTTTGTTTTCGAAAATTCTTGGCGCCGCGTTGTTCTCACAACATTCCTTTTTTAGACCCATTTGGTTAACTCACAGAATACACTCACAGTTCTGTGCTTCTATTTTTCACCTTTGGGCATAGGTAGTTGCGGCTTGAAAAGTGGGCGGCAGCTAGGTAAATGGAGTTGCAAAGTAAAATGTAAAATGAAAAAAAAAAAATTGCAACATGCAGTGTCCTGCATCCTGCGTTTGCAGTGAGTGCACCTGAATGACAACAGTTGCTGAAAACTCGCATGCAAAATGCATTGCAACATATTCCATATAAAATTCTTCTCCAGATTTTCGTTTTTTTCTGCTTTTACTCGTGTATCTACTATTCAAATTGTTGGGTAGCTGCATTTGATGGGTCGATTTGTGTGTCGTCGTTTGTTGAGGCAAATGGATTGTTGCATAAATTAAAATTGTATTTTTCATGTAAATATTGCAAAAACTTTCAATATGCACGCTTAGCATTTGTTTTCCTTATGCTTTTTTGAGGCTTTCAACTTCATTGGATTTTATGCATGTTACATGGCATTAGATGCAGTTGGTTACTTTTTGGGGGGTCGGACTTTATGGAGGGTAGAAAATGTGATGAGTTAATAATGTTTTGGTTCCTGTACGTAAATAACAAAATTTATATGAACATATTTAGCTGTGCAGCAACATAAATTCAATTTAAAATGAACGTAACAAGAACCAAAATTGTATTTTTAAATTTAAACCTTGTATGTAATTTATTTTATTTCAATAATAAATTAAACTTAGTTGGCCAAAAATTCGTATGACTAAGTAGAAACAAAAATATATAAAAATAATTATTTACATTCAGAATTATTTTAAGTTGTTTTTAGCTTATAATATTTTAAACGAATGATTTTATGTGTTTGTTTTATAAAAAAACAATTTTTAAACACATAATAATTAAATTACATAATTAAATAATTCATTTCAGAAATAATATATCAGATTTCATATTATACTCACATAAATTTCCTTAATAACAAATTAATAACATCAATAATAAAAGTTATAATCACAACTCTCTGAAAATTTCCGATACAAAACTGTGTAAGAAAAAGTTAAAAACAAATTATCCATAAAACATAATAGTTAGGTATACAATATTTAATACATTTTTCATATAATTAAATAAATAACTATTTGATAAAATTCTCTTACTAAAATATAGAATTAAATCTGTTAGTTAATATTCAAAGCTTTCTAAGAATTTCCGTGACAGGACTGTATAATAAGATGAAAAATAAAATCAGATATCAATAATAATTATTTTAAATATATTAACCACAAGATTGAGTCAGTTCCCAAATTATTAAATTTATTAAATGTGTTTAAAGTCAGTTAAATAGTATCTTAATCTTTCTAAGAATTTCCAAAACAAAGCAGTCAAATTAAAAATTACATATATGATATATAAGACATACTATTTATATATTTTCATTTATTAATATTCAAAGCTTTCTAAGAGTCTCCGATATAAAACTGTATGATGAATAATAAAATATCAAGTAAGAGGTTCTAGTCGAGAGCTCCCGACTAGGGGATACCCTGAACCCTCTTCTTTCAACACCAAATGCAGATATATATACTATCATAGAATCTACATGCCGCGTTTGGTGACTCTAGCTCCTATTATTTACCAAAATTGCTCAAAAAACAGGACTTCGATATTGATTTTTATCGATTACTTGGAAACGGGGAAAGTTATCGAATATCGGAAACAAACTCGATCTGCGCGGGCACTAAGAAGACCTACAGCGTTCATACATACGGACAGACGGACGGACCGCCGGACAGACAGACGGACATGACTAGATCGATTCGGCTGTTGATGCTGATCAAGAATATATATACTTTATGGGGTCGGAGATGCTTTCTTCTGCATGTTACATACATTTGCACAAACACATTATACCATTTTTACCCATTTTCAATGGGTTCAGGGTATAAAAATTATATATAAGACATAATTATAAGGTCTCTCATACATAATATAGTTTTTTTTTTTTATTTACATTTTTTGTTAACAAATTATGTATTTTGTCAGATATAATAATATAAATAATATTTAAAGCCCTCTTAAAATTTTCCGAAATAAAACTGTATACCAAAAAATATATATATTACCCTCTTTAAGGGTTATAAAAATAATATATATATAAACATTGGATTTACAGCATGTAAATAAAAAATAAATTCCGTCATTTAAATAATATTCAAAGCCTTCTAAGAATTCCCGATTAACCATCAGGCTCTGACACTCTGTTTATCGTAATTGTCGAAACGTAGAAAACATGACAACAAACAAGTGTCATGCGAAAAAATGTCAGATTTTCATTTTGCATAATGCCAAAAAATGAAGAACAAAAAATGACAACCGAAAAAACAACAACAAATATGTTGTTGTATACACATTGTTGTTGTTGTTATTGTTGGTGCATTGTCGCGACATTGCCAGCGATTCAATACAAATATGTACAATAATAATAAAATTTGTATGCAAAATAGGCGTTGAGTGTTAAATGCATGCAGTGAATGGTGGGCGTGGTGTGAGGTGAATGGTGCTTGGGTATATGAGGGCTTCAGGCTGCGATTTACATACGCAAATATGCAGGCAGCATGTTGCTGTTGTTGTTGTTGTTGTTGTTGCTGCTGCTGCCTGTTGAAAAATCGTAATCAAAAATTGCGCAATAATTTGCATGTTTATTTAATAGTCAAGCGCAGAGCGACCCAAACCAAAACTCCAATCTTCTCGCTCTAGCCCAAAACAATCCACAAAAGGACAATTGCCGCCCGTGTGTGTGTGTGTGTGCGCGTATGAGTGTGTGAGAATTGCATTTCCATTGCAGTGACAAACATTTTGTGAATGCGCCAACTGAAAACTGCGTTGTATTTGTTTTTAGTTTTTGGACATTTTTGGTTACTTACCTAGACCACGCCTCCCTATTTGCCTCACGCAGCGAAGCCTGAACCCACTGACGTCACACACCAGTAGCCGCACAATGCTCATTATTGTTCCGGTGTGCGTAGTGTGTGTGTGCGTATCTCTGTGTGTGCTTTTAATTTTTTACTTTATGCCCTAATGAAATTGTCTGCGGGCAGCGCTCGCGTATGATCCCAGCTACATATCCACCTCGCCCTTCTCTCTCCATCCCCCGCCTAACTTTATTTTGCATTTTGGGTATTTTTACCATTGCGGCAAATGCAAAGTTTGCCGCAGATTTTGATGATACCCCAAAATTTAGGGTGCTTTTACAGCAAATTATCAAAGGCTCATAACCCGGAATGTGTTGAGGTTTCAATAAAACCAATGCCAAATATACTTATAAAAGGGAATTTAGCCGAATTTGCTCTAGCCCGTTATCGAAAATATAAATATAAATATAAAAATATTGAAATATTATAATGTAGACAGAAGTAGCCGAACTAAGTTTATGAATATTTGTGTGCACACGACTGGAATCTAAATAAATATTGCTTCGATTTAAGACTATAGTTGAATGAGAAAAACAAGGCTGGGAAGCAGATTAATATTCAAATGGAATAAGTTAACGCGGCTTAAGGCCAAGTTTCTTTCAGGCTTAACTTATGCTTAAAAGTTGGTTGGCGCGCCTACAACTCAAGATTCCAGGCCTAACTTTAGCTAAGAAGTTATTTTGAAGGTTCTTCAAGGTTTTATTTCAGATAAGTTGGTAAAAATACATTTAATAGAATTATTAGCCAGAGCTCATCGGCTGAAGCACAACAAATACCAAAAAAATCTATTGACATTTAAAAAAAGTTAAAAACTGACTAGTTTTAAAAACGTTGCAATAACAATCAATTCAACCGAAAATTTTCTGGCAAGCCTACATACAAATTTAGTAGACACACGACAGTGATACAGTGTGTACTCGCAACACAAACAATAACAACAGACATATATATCTATTCACATATATATATATATAGCCTTATCGTCATAAATGACTTCACACACAGGGAGTGTAACACACAGATGCCACAATATTTTGACTGTTTTGTTATTTATTTGACATATTTATGGGGTTCATAAATACAGATATATAAATATATATATAAATGCGTTTATTTCGATTTGCTATATTTTTTCTTTTACTCTATTTTCGGAGTTTTATGGCAAAATACAAAATAAACAAGTTAGAATGCTCCACTCGGGAGTGCCCGACTAGGGATGATACCTTGAACCTTCTATACGTTTTTTTTTGTTAAATTTTATGTTTCTTAGCCGAGAAATTTTCAGCAGAAGATCTTATTGCGGAATAGATTATTCGTATATTCTAAGAAAGGCAACAGCATTATAAATGTGGCATATATTGTTGGAAAGTTCCATTTAATTTATTTATTTGATTTACAGCTATGGTATATAATGAAATATAGTTGTTATATATAAACAATTCAAGAAGCAAAATGTCAAGTTTGAAGACTCTAGCTCTTATAACTTAAGAGACTTGCTCAACAAAAAAACTTTCGTTACCGACTTAATTGCTTGATTTCTCGGTTACTATTATAGGATTTATTATTAAAGACTCCTTGTTTGTTTCTCCTACCTTGGTTTGCCAGGAGGCCTCTCTTAGACCTCTTCCGATCTATGAATCACGGCACCCGGCTGTATTATAACGCATTTCGCGTCGAGTAATCTCTCTACGAACAACAACGGACAGACTGATCAAGAATACATATGCTTAATGGGCTCGGAGCTGCTTCCTTACACTTGTTACATACATTTGCACGAAAACAATACACCCATTTTACCCGTTTTCAATGCAGTGCAGGGTATGAAAAGAAAAAAAAAGAAACAGCAGCCACAACACCAAATTTCAGCAACAAACCGTATTTTTACAGCGAGTTGTTGTTATTGTTGTTGCTATTTGAAAGTTTGGACTACTTCCAACACAAGAGCGAGCCCTACACAACAACACGTCAGAGTGTGTGTGTGAGTGTGTGTATGTTGCTCATACGCCGCCTGGTCAAAGTTGCAATAGCAAAACATAAAACACTTTTTATGTAATGATTTTCACTGTTTTTCTTTGCCCATTTTTTTCCCACTGACCAGCTGCATGAACTATTGACAGCTGATGATAAAAAATAGTTTGGAAAATGGAAAAAAAAATGTAGATGCAATGCTATAGGTTAAAAAAAGGCATATGAACCGAGTTAGTTACGTTTGCAATGAAGATAGTGTTCGCTTTGGGCTGGGAAAACTAGGATAAAAAAAACAAGAGACGAAAAAAATTAAATCAAATCTGTTAAAAATAGGTTGTACAAAAATATGAGTGGGAAATAAAAAACTTGGCAATATATGCCCCTGTTACAAGTCTTTAAGCATCAAATAACGCATAGATAAAATATGCGAATCGCAAATCTTGGAAGAAGTTGAATTGCCCATTTAAAAATATTTATATATGTACAAAATAGTTTATATAATTTAAAGAAAAACGGTCACTTAATAAACAAACAAAAAAAAGAAAAATTGAAAAATTTCTTAAAATTTTGTTTGAGTAAAATGAAAAAGTTTAATACTCCCATAAATGGCAAAAGAATTTCAGAAATGGGGCAAAACACGAAAAAGAGTTGAGGCTAAGCTCGAAATTCTTATTCAAATGTATTTAAATTCCATTAAATTAATTAAAAATATTAAATAACAAATGTTATATACGCTCAATATCAACATTAACATGCAAAATTGTTGATTTTCAATTGTATTATTGGAAGGAAGCTGCAGCTCCATGACGATATTTAAGTCAAATATTCAGTTGTTGAGAACACAATTTCATTTAATTCACGCATTGAACATTTCGCGCCTTAACACTTTTAATTTATGTATTTACTTTTTGGCTTATTTGCTTGCCTTGCCGTTGACGTTGCCCGCTGCGTCCCTTTCATGCACCACCGTCACCACCTGCGGCATTTTCACTCTGCTACGTCCAGGGCCTTATTGAAATTCCAAAGTTGAAATGGCTGCAAGACAGTCGGGAGGTCGGGCGGGCGATCGGGCGTTTGGTTCTGGCGGGGCATGGAGCTGTTCGAGCTGGCGTTGGCTGCGGTGTTGACAGTCGACATCGTCCTCAGTCATCAGCTGCTGAGCACTTTTTCTGGTCAGGTTGTTGCGGTCCTCGCGGCGGTCGCAGCGCTCGCGCCTCGCTCTGAAGTGGTTCTGGAACTGGTTGCCATCTCACTGGGTGTGTGTGTGTGTGTTTGTGTCTGGAGGTCGGTTGCTGTGTCACTTCTGTGGCAACACTTACAAGGCAACTCAGTGGCGGCACCCCCCGTTTTTTGGCAGCACTTTGCCAGACCACAACCAGCTACCCTTCGCATTTGCCTCTGGTCTGCTCCGTGCAGGGCTTACCAACAGCCGCCGGGTATCAAATCGTTTGTTTGTTTTGTCAGAGTTTTGAACAACACTTTAAGGTGTTTGTCCCGCAGTTTTTGTTTGGCTGCTTAACTTTCGATCAGCTTTTAATGTCAAAGCCAAATGCATTTCGTCTACAAAGTTTTCAAAATGAACTGACTTATTTAAGTCAATGACTGAGCACACAACAAAAACAAAAAAAAATAATTTGTAATCATGATAAATACAACAAAAGACCATAAATCCTACACACAAATAATTTTAGCAAATGGTTTCCAAAAACTCACCTTAAAAAAAACAAGACAAAAAACCATGTTGCCAAAAAATTTGTGAACAGTTAACAAATTTGTAGCACAAGCAAAAGCAAATAAAAACTAATCACAGTATTTATGTGTATGAAAGCACTGCAAAATATGTGAAAAGTTTGGCTCTTTTACTTGCTGCAAATTTGCAGCGTATGTAACATTAACACTGGAAAAACTTTTTGTTTTAAAGCTAAATCAAAAAATGAAAATAACAGAAAAACTAAGAAATGACAAAATAGAAATGCAAAAAGTTTTTTGATCATAAACTAAATTAATTACAAGAATTAAAAAAGGGGTAAAGTCATGTAACATGAAAGAACTGGACTCAACATTCTTATGTGAATTAAAATGTAAAAAAAAAATTGCTAATTTGTTAGGCTATATTAATAAGCAAAAAGCATTCACATTAAGAATACCATCTATATTTTTGTATTCATTTTATATCACCAAGAAAAGGCGTAAACGCCTTCCAAGAGTTAATGAGAGTCGCATAGAATGGCGCTATACAATAGAAAGGTAGAGTAAGCAAGCCTTTGTTCGTTGATTTGAGCTCATGAGAATCGGATAGAGCGGCCATGAATTTAATTAAGGCAGCTTTTGTAATTTTCCAAAATAGTTTTAGCTCTTAGATTTGCTACAATTCTGAACGCAGCGCAATTTCAATTAGTGCAACATTGAAAAGCTCAAACACAACAACAACTTTGACCTTCTCCTAGACTCACAAGAAATAAAAATAAAAAACAAAAGACAAACCAAAAACCAAAAACCAAACTCTACATTGGGCACAGCATATGCGCAAATTACAAGCCTGAACAATCGAAATAGAAACAGAAGACACGGCCCCCGCACCTGACTGAACTCTGTGCGGTCCAATCGAACCCACTGTCATTTTCCCCATTCTGGAACAGCTTTTGATAAGCAAGTTGCAAGTTTCTGACCTGACCCCCCAGTTGGCCCACAGTTCGTGTTTTTCTGCTTTCCGAAGTGCGTTTCATGTGACAACAAATGTAGCACTAAATATCGCCATATACGACCAATAGGTGTGCCCTTTTCCGCTTAGTGCACTCTCGCTTACACGCACTATACGAACTGGCAACTATTTTTTTGCTATCATTTTACTTTAATGTATTCTTTTTGTACCCTGTATGCATTTGAAAATGGGGAAAAGAAGTGCAATAAAGATGTGCGACCTCCGAAACTATATGAATTATTGATCGGAGTCAACAGCCGAGTCGATATAAACACGTTTAGTTTTTATAAATCTGAAATAAGTATTCATAACTGCAATCTTACAAAACTGAAATTTTTTTAGGGAAAAGACATTTAACATGCAAAGCTTAAGATATATTCAGGAAGCAATTTACAAATACAATTTGGGTGGAACTAAGCGAAAGAAGCGGTCTTTGACATCGGCTAAAACCGAATAAAGATTATGTATGTGTTTATTTATAAATACAAGCTCTGAACGAAGTACAGGGTATCACACACTTGAACATGCTCAGCTCGAGAACTTTCATTTGTTTTCTTTTCCTATTTTGTTCATACATCTTCACAATGCTTTTTGTTTCATATTGACCCATATAACTAGCGTGCGCTTTGTTTTTGCTCCAGCTGCACATATCGTATCGCCGTATTCCACAGTCCCCTCTCCCCTCCTCCTGGCCAGGTTTTCTAGACCACCCCCGTTTGCATTGTTGTTGCTATCGGACAAGGGCCTGCAAGTTAAATTGTCCTTCAGCAGAGGTTGCATTTGTCGTTGTGGTTGCAGCCCGTATACAACAACAACTTTTTCCCTGGCATTTTATATATTGTTGTTAAAAACTTTTACAATCTACGTTTGTTAAGTATTTTAACGGCTTTCTCTAGCTGAGCAGCATGCGGTGCTTACAGGTAATATAAACCAATGAAAATTGCAAGGGCAGGACTCATTGTCGAATCCCACACCCAACCCAACCAACCAGTCGGGTTGGCAGCAGCTAAAGTTTCGCCGCGTCTGGGCGTTGGGTGTTTATCTGTCAGTTTATGTTTACAAATGTCCACTTTTAATGGTTCTCCATTTAGCTGGTTGCCAAGTGTAGAAAGAGTGGAGAGCCCGGGCAGTAGCTGAACCCAGCTTTATCATACTCGCATGCTGTAAAATTCTATTGTAAGTTTGGTTTTCCGTTTTTCATTCTGTCTGTCTATCTATCTAACTGTCTGACCGTCTGTCTGTCTACCCTTCTGCTGTTGTGCACTTCCTCCTTATTGCAGTTTTTAGAGCTTTACATTTTTGCCATATGAATAAGCTCTAACTTCCCTTTGGCATTTATGTCTTGGCCAAAAGTGTAAACGATAAAAAACCCACAGCTAGCACTTATCAAAATGTAATTCTTAAAATATATCGCTGCCTTTCTATGCGATTTTCAGAAGGTTAAGTATTACACAAATTTTTACTGAGCCTTCAATTATAATTGGCGTATTGCTTAAAAGGCTGGCCCTATTAATATGCTTAGCTCAGTTGCTCTTGAAACTGGTTCTTGTCGTATTAAATACGGATTGCCCCTCTATGCGATTCGCATAAGCTCAAATAGACCTTGTTTGTTTTAATTTGCGTATTGATTAAAACTCTACCTAGCCCTTAATATGTTTAGCAGATTTGCCCGTTAAGCACGTTGTGGCATATTGAGCGCGGATTGACCTTCTATGCGATTCTCATAAGCTCATTGACAGATGTTTTTATCTCACTCTCTCGCTTTTACTCTATCCCTCTCACTTAGACATTTTCTCTCTCCCTTTTTTGTTACCTTCTGCCTCAATCTGATATTTCTTTCATTGAATATGCTATTCTCCATGATTAAAAATAATCTTCCTAATATAAAAGTGTGTATTGTTTTCATGTTTATAAAGTGAATGGGTCAAA
Organism: Drosophila ezoana; assembly: GCA_035045725.1. Taxonomy (NCBI): domain Eukaryota; kingdom Metazoa; phylum Arthropoda; class Insecta; order Diptera; family Drosophilidae; genus Drosophila; species Drosophila ezoana. The sequence goes on along the minus strand of JAWNOU010000005.1, from coordinate 1,880,069 downwards.
CTTTAACTTGGTTTAACTTACAAAGTCAGTCAAAGCAACGCTTCGGTTTCTTAAATTCTTGACAGCGTATTAACAAATTATACTAAATATGCTCTACGCCATCTTAAAGCTTACTCACGTAAGGCTCGTTGTCACAGCTCGTCGGCTGTGCTTAATTTCATTGAGTGAAACACATAAAACTATATTTCTATGCTCATACCCTCATTTCTCTCTTATGTCTCTCTTTGTCTGTTTGTTATGCTTTGCAGATTTTATCGTGGCGCTCAAGGACGTTTCGGTTAGGATACCACAGGCTGTTAAACGCGGCAGCAATGCCTTGTTCACCTGTAATTATGATATGGAAAACGATACGCTATATTCGGTGAAATGGTATAAAGGCAAACGTGAATTTTATCGCTATACTCCAAAAGAGAATCCAGCAATGAAAGTGTTTGCCATGACAAGTGGCCTTAATGTCGAGGTGAGTATAGAGAAGAGGAAGAAACAAGAATATTATATAAATATATAAATGTATATTTATATATGTATATATTATGGCCCTTGGTTTGCTGAGAGTTTGGCTCACATTAAGAGCACATGCTGCAGTTGCGTGTCATAAAACAACAAACGCACTGTAAATTATGCCCATAATGGCTGATTGCATTAAGCCAGTCACAGGAAAAATCTCATTCGTTTTACCCAGCACTTTTTCCCAACAACAATCTCTGAAACTCTGAATGTTGTAATTATGCACAACAACAAGAGCAACAACAATAAGAACATCAGCAGACAGAACAGAATCCAGAGAGTTCCATTGCCCAATTAGTTGGCAACGCGATTGACTTGCGGCTCATTAAAAAACAATATATGTAGATTGCATAAAAAATACTACCATAAAAGTCGAACAGCGAAGTTTTCAACTTTAATTATTACGTTGAAATGCATGCAAGCCAATTAGGTGACCGGACAAATTGGGTTAAATGTCCGGCGTAAAACCGAATCAACTTCAATTCACTTCACACCCAACAGTGTCGCCGATCGAGTCTAGCAAGTGCCATATTTATGCATATTAAAGCCCATCTTTAAATGCAATTTATTCAATTTTATTCTTATTAAGTGGATTTCCGCATGAGCACTTGCACTCGCCGTGTCAAAGATTAAATATCCCGTTAACAATTTCCTTCTTTTCGAGTGTCCGATGAGTGCACAAGTGAATACTCGACCAGAAAGCAAAACATTTGACGCCCCAATTAAGTGAGCAGCTAATATTTTTTTTAAATGCTGTAAATTGAGATGAATACAAATAATCAAAATGTAAGGCGAGCTTTTAGTTTGAACCACTAAATTAATTTTAATTAATTAATTAAATGTTCGACAAAGAGCAGTTGAAATATAAACAAATTATAGAGTTAACAATTTTTAAATAACTGTAATTAAATAATTAAGAACAGTTTGATTTTAAAAATGGTTTTTATCAGGCATTTTAGGTGTTTTTTTAATTTAATTAATATTTTTATAGTAAGCTTTTAAAATGTATATATACATATATAGAACGGTATATTTAGTCGAGTGGATTTAAATGTATATTTATTAATTATTTTTAAATACTTTTTTATTCCCTTGCAAAGGGCATTATAATTTTGTCTCGAAAGGTGAAAAAATTTATCTCCGACCTCATGAAGTATATATGTATAGTCTTGATCAATATCAATAGCCGAGTTGATATAGGCATGTCCGTCTACCAGTTTCTATGCGAACTAGTCTTCTTCTTTCTGTTGCACACACAGTACATAAGTCGGAACCGGCTGGATCGGACCACGATATCATATACCTGCCAAAGGAACAATCGGTCGGAAATTGGGTTCTTGTATGAAAAACTCTTTGCTTTTCAAAATATCTTAACCATACTCGGCATTAACCATTTTCCCTGTGCTCCTTAGATACGAACAGAGCATTACGAGAATTATGAAAAGGTTCAATCTGCAAGGGTATTAAATAGACCTTCATATGGAAAGGCACATCTAATCGATAGGATTTGAAAGTCAATTTGATTAATTATTTATTATTAACTTTCGCATAGCATTTTTTTAGTTGGAGTCTAAAATTAGGTTTGTTTTTTTTTTTTATTTTATTAAATATATTTTTATTTTTATGTTTATATATTTATCTTTATATTTTAATTTATTTATATATTATATTTCTTTTTGAACTGTTGTGTAACGTTTTTAAATAATTCAAGTTGTCTCTTAATTTATCCAATTATAATACAATTCTGCAGCTGTTTTTTTTTTTTAATATTTATACACAAGTTTGTAAAGAACGCCAACTTTTTGAGAACTTATAAATTTTATATTTTTCTTATTAAACCTGAATTTAATTTGTTTTTGCATAGATCAAATAGCTTCTTTGTTGGGTGCAATTTTTGATATCAACTTTTCAAAGTCATTGTAAGAGCTGCTCAACTCATAAATAAAATATCTTCATGCAGCTCATAACACACTTTTTTTTATATTTTTAATATCGCAAATCATCGCATAGCCCAAAGGCAAAATTGCTTTGACTCAAAGCAATCAAAAGGGGGGGTGGGCGATGTTCACAGGTCGACTTAAAATGCAAGCTCCATAATTCCGTAGCTGCAAAGCTCCATTTGGCGAGCACCTTTCATCAACATCTGTTGGCAACCGTCCGCAAACCAAAAGCGGAAGGACCCAATATTTTTTTATTTATTTTTTTTTTTAACTTTGCCATTGCGTTATATTCAATTTCTATGCAGCGCATCCTGTCAATTTTTTTCAGCTAATTTTTATTGCACTCTCCCTCTCTCTCTCCCTCTCGCTTTCTCACTCTATCTCTCTCTGGCAACACTTTTAGCGTAACCTCTCGAATCAAAGTCATGTCGTGCTGCAGTCGGTGCCGCTGAATATTTCGGGCAAATTTACATGCGAAATATCCGTGGAGGCGCCCACATTTCAAACGGCGATGGTCTCCGGCGAAATGGAGGTGGTGGGTAAGTAAAACAAGAAGAAGAAGAAGAAGAAGATGATGGAGTAGACGATGAAAATTAACCCCATGCAATAAAAATACTATCAGCTGCTAGCAAAACGAGAAATGGTAGCGAATAAAAAATTTGGTAAAGGCGGGCCGCTTTTCCGAAAGCAAATTAATTAGACAAATGGGCGCCAGCCTCTGCCAATTTTTTTTTCAGCTAATTTTACATTTCCATTATGCACACAGTGTGCCTACAGCTAACTGCCTCTCTCTTACACTCTCCCTCTCTCTTTCTCTCTCTCTCACTCTCTCACACAGAGTTACCGGAAGAGCACACAGTGGTTACCGGGATACAGGCACGTTATCGCATTGGCGATTTGGTCGACGGCAATTGCTCAATTAAATACTCGAAACCGGCTGCTAATTTGACATGGACTATTAATGGTATTGTGGTAAGTTTTGGTTTCGGTTACGGTTCGGTTACTCTCCGTTTGCCATCCATTTCGATCCCGCCATTCAATTAGAGTGCGCTTCGGGCCAATTTCAATTGATGGCCCCGCAATTTTTCAATTAGTCCCAAAAGCATTTCGGATGAAAGTTTCCTTTCAGCACTTAGTTTTCACTTCAATTGCGCAGTTGTGGGCAAGGCATATATTTAAGAGGTGTTGTCGACAATTTAACGTTTTTAGACATTTTTTCTCAATACTTCTTTTTCTTAGGTTAAGTGTTATTGGGCAATGCGATGGATATTTAATATGGTTATTTGTTCTTTACTCGAACGTATCGCCAATTCGTTAATTTTACTTGTAGAGTCTAGTAATATTGATCTTTGTCTTTTTATACCCTTGCAGAGGGAGACAACTCCGACCCCATAAGCTATATATATATTCTTGATCAGTATAAACAGCAGAGTCATTATAGCCATCTTCGTCTATCCGTCTGCCTGTTATCGAGTTATCGACAAGAGCCTGTAGCAGCCGATAAAATGTGAGACGTCTGTTATGTAACAGAAGGAATGGTAACAGGAACATACGATAATACAGAATAGAGTCGGGTTCAATCTTCTAAAGTGAAGAGACCTCTGTGTGTATTGGGGGGATCGGTGTATTCATAGTTTAACTATAACTTTTGGTCGAAGGAACCTTTTTTTAATTTTTTTAAGACTAGATTAGGATCTATTGTTCATACAAAAGGCATCGATCGACTAGATTTCTTGGGTAAAATTAAAACAAAAAGTAATTAAATTTATCAAATATATCCAGATAAACAAGAAGAAGGCAGCGTGATTTTCATGGATGGTGGGGGGTAAGAGGTGTGTAGAAAGGGGAGAGAGGCGGCGGGTACAGGTAGCTTGGCTTGGCTGGCTGCTGTCATAGTTCCGCATGATTTCACACAGTTCTGTGACTGGGCCTGGGGTCGACACAAGTGACATGGCCCGGCATTTTTGGGTCTGCTGCCATTTTGGTGCGTTTGTTTCAAGAAACGTTTCGGTTGTCAGCTAGTTTTTTGTGTGAAGAATAAGCGCCATACCCTATCAAGGCACCTGAGCTGGGAGGGAGCATTACGTATGAATTTTTGTCTACAGGCTATGTTATTGCTGCTTTAAATTATTTGTGAGCGATAAAATGGCAGGATATGGTGTGGAGGCCCAAATACCCTGTAAAAACAACTTACATACGTTATGATCTCAAATATATTTTCATAGGCGCACGACGATTTACTAGAAGAAGTTGAACTACCCTCAGCTAGGGTATAAAAAGGTGCAGAGCGCAAGACTTGGCGTGGGCGTGCTTGGGGGCATTGTCAATGTCAGTTTGGTTGGGTTCAACTCATATTTCATTTAGTGTGGGCATTTTTTTTGTGCGTCTACAAGTTGTAAGTTTAGTTAAGGTGCCGGGGAGAAAGGCGAGGACATTTTCACAGTGAATTGCTGATGCAAATAGTACGAATGAAAATGGGGAAAACCTGAGATTGTGCCATAAATTAAATATTTAATACCAGTTTTAAGGCGAGAGTTCATGTAGGGACGTTTCTTTGTTGTTTGCTTCAAAAGCAAATTAAATTTAATTAAATTAAATTAAATTATATCTAAATTGTTCCCAGCAACACCTGCAAAAGGCATAGACGAGCATATATGCCCAAAGTTGCTAGCTTTGACTTGAAAAACTATTTAAAGATGGGAAAAAAGAAAACATTTATTTACAATTTTATACCCTGAACCCATTGAAAATGGGTAAAAGGGGTATATTGTATTTGTGCAAAGTGCAAATGTATGTAACAGGCAGAAGGAAGCATCTCCGACCCCATAAAGTATATATATTCTTGATCAGCATCAATAGCCGAGTCGATCTAGCCATGTCCGTCTGTCTGTCCGTCCGTCCGTCCGTCCGTCCGTCCGTCCGTATGTATGAACGCAAGGATCTCAGAACCTATACGAGCTAGAGACTGAAATTTTAGATGTAGGTGCTCCTAGTGCCCGCGCAGATCGAGTTTGTTTCCGATAAACGATAGCTTGCCCGGTTTCCAAGTAATCGATAAAAATGTATATCGAAATCCCGTTTTTTAAGCAATTTTGGTAAATAATAAGAGCTAGAGTCATCAAACTTGACATGTAGCTTCTAGAATAGTATATACATATATATATCGATTATCTTTCATTTTATACCTATCGCCAACTCCCCGCTACTCTCTATCTATAAGCGCGCGCTGCATTTGGTGATGGAATAAGAGGGTTCAAGGTATCCCCTAGTCGGGAGCTCCCGACTAGAACCTCTTACTTGTTGATTTTACAACGCGCTAAAACATTTTTATATTTTACATAGCCCATGCATAAAATTCAATTTTGTTCTAGTAATTTTCTAAATTAAATTTTAAATATGTGCAATTTTAAGAAAATATAAATATCGATAGTTTTCGTAATTGCTAAATTGCTAGCTAAACGAGCAGCCATTCAATCAAGTAAAATATTTGAAATAAAAATGCAATCAATCGAAATACGAAAGCAAAATAAAAAAAATAAATAAAAGCAATTTCATATACATGTTATATAAATAAATTCCAGATAAAAGTTTTCTATTTTGGGCGAACAAAAAAAAGACTGGACCTTCCTGGCATTAAGTGAAAGGACCAAGAGAACAACTGAGAAAGTTGCAGTTAGCAGAGGTTATGGAGAAGCGAGCGCACAAATATATATATATATATATATATATATATATATATATATAGATAGATATATTTTTTGTCATTATCAAACAAGCAATTCAGCAAAAACTAACACAAACAACACTCGAGTGTGGTCTGGTGTGCGTGTGTGTGCGAGTGCGAGTGTGTTTTGGTGTGTGTGCGTTGGTTCGCCACTTGATCTTTTAGCTAACGAGCGCTTTTCAACAGAACCTGCCCCATGCCTCACTCATGTGTGGCAACGCTTCGGGAAGGGGGTGGCGGGGGGGTGTGGCTGTCAGGCTGGCAACGTTATCTGCAGGCACTTCAAACTAAACTCACCGCAAACAAAGTGGCCTCGTCCTGGCTCGACTGCCTCCGTCCTCACCTCGTCAACCCACCCCCCACCTAACCGGCTTTGCTCCACTTAATCACTCAAGCGTGAATCTATTCATCATTCATAAGTTATAAATTTGCCTGCTGTGGCATGTTTTTGGGCGTAAGAAGTGGCACAGGCTCAGGCTCACGCTCAGGCACAGGCCCGGCCAGAGGACCACAGCTCAGAACGGGACACGGCACAGTTTCCACTTAACAGTCGCCACTTGTGCATTGTGCATTGTGTGTGTTTGTGTGTGTGTGTGTGTGTGTGTGTGTATGTGTGTGTGTGGTTGAGTGTTGCGTGATGAGTGGAGACAACTGATGTCGCATATCTGTAAGATGCAGCGCCTTTTGATAAATATATTTCTATATCTATAAATAGATTCTCAAACAGCGCCTTTTGCCTGATGCATTGAAGCGTGGATTCGTTTCGATTCATTTGTGGCCCAAAACATGCCACTTGACACACTCTCAATTGACAATATCCGTTTCTCATTTGTGTTTCCGTTTCTGTTTCTGCAGGTGCCACCGCATCATATCAAGACCTATCAGATTGAGAAACAAGAGAATAGCACTCTGGAATCGGTGACAAGTGCCATACACTTTATGGTAACCACACAGCATTTTTTCAAGGGTCAAATGAGGGTATGTCCCAAAGGATACACGATACAGTGGTCGCACGCAAAGAAGGACTTGCTGCAAATTGGCAAAAGGCATTGAAATCTTTAAAATGTTCTTCGTTTAGTAATAATATTTGTATAATTTATAATTATAAAAATTAATTAATATTTTAAAAGTTACAATCTTCACTGAAACACAGTTGTTATACTTTGCGAGCGACCACTGTACTTGTGATATACCAAAATAAATACCAAAAATGCTTATAGCTCTCTTTGAATTCACAGCTCAAATGCACGGCCAACATATTTGATATATTCAAAGAGGAAATCGAAAGCATCATCGAAGAAGATCGACCCAGAATTATGGCATCCGGCAGATCGTACGATATCAATAATTATCCCCTGGATGAGCATGGCAATGGGCTTGGCGATCGAGAACGTGGAGGCTATGAGGATCACAATGAATCGTATTTGACACACTTGGCGCGTAAGTGTTGAAAAAGGCACAAACCAAATGGCGTTAAAAAACTCAAGAATTAGGAAATGTCCAAGCCTTAAAAAAAACAATTTGAAATAGTCTGGGCATATATCTTATATATATCTTGCGTTATTCCCTGGCTCAGTGTTGAACAATTTATGAATATCTTAGGGTCAGCGAGATTTGCAGCTGTGTAGATCAAACAATAAAAATTCAAATTTTTTTCTTTCCTTTTTTGCTGATGGAATTTACTCAGCCGAGAGCCGAGCTCTAATGCCGCCTCAAGGAGTTTTAAAACTGAACTGGAAAACCTTTTAACAAGTGTTTGCCTGCCTGATCCTAGCTGCATGCAAACTGCACTTGAACGTCGTGTGGCGGGAGGATAGGTGGGGGGCAACATTTTTGAGCATCTGCTATGTCAACTTTCAATGGTTGCCCATCAAGCCACTTGGTGTCCTGTGAACTCTCCGCTCAACACCCCTCCCTCCCGACTCGTTTGCCGCTCGAACATACAACGTAAATTATGCAAATAACATTTGCCAGCATAAACATTCAGGCAGAGGCAGCTGCTGCTGCTGCTCCTGGAAAGTGGCAGCAGGATAACCGACACGCTTATCGAATCAAATGTTGGGCCAAATCAAATTGCTATAAACTTCGTTTCAGACAGTGAAAGATTGTCGCGAATCGTTGCTGGCGAGAGCTGATTTGGTGTAGTTGTGGCCCAGACGTAATTTCAACCTTTGGGGTCTATTTACACACCCTGTAAGCATTGGAAAGGGCCTGAGCAGAGTATATGCGGCCTAGCCTTTGTTTGGATATCTGTCGGATAATCTCGAAAGTTATTCAAGATTGAAGTTTTCAAAATGTGGGACAGCAAAAGGAGTATAATACAAGTAACTACGGAGTATCTGCTAGTCGGGCATTTTTTAGTACTTACACACTTGCACTTGCCTCTCTAATTTTCGCTGGAGAAAAGCAAGCTGATTGCTGGTTTATGCATAAAACTCATTCTCCCCCTCTCCCTCACACACTTTTGCTATTTGCAAGAGTTGCCACTTATTTGCGGCAACATTTACTTAACGCCAAAATGCAACAGCAACAACAACAACAACAACAACAGCAGCAAATACAACATTGTAAACGCATTGAGCTGCAAATTGTATTTAAAATTACATCGACTTGAAAAAATAGAGAAAATATATTCAACGTGCGCATAAAAGTATGCAACATTCTCTGCTGCAAGTAGAGCTCACGCTCGGGAAATTCACTACGTTTTCGAGGAAGGGGAGGGCTTTCGCAGTTTACTGCTTGTAGTTCCGATTCGAGTGAATTCGATTTTTGTGAACTTTATGCAAATGCAATGTTGACATGAACACCACACACACACATACGAGAGTATATTGACTGGCTGTGGGCCCTTTTTTTTTTTTTTTTTGGGGTAGCAGAGACTTATCAGATATTTTTCAGCTGGCAGCAAGTGACTTAAACTCAATGGAGTGCAAGAGAGTATCGAAAAAAAAAACATAACAGAATATATCTAATATGGAAATCAGAATTTTAAGAGCATAACGTAATGGCAAATAATGCACGACTCTGTCAAAAAGAACAATAAATTTAAAGTAGTTTTTCTTTCACACACGTTCATTTATTTTTTTATGCAGAAATAGAAAAGCCTGATAGCTTGTAGTGCATTCAAAGTTCGATATACCCCACAAGAATTCAGCCGAACTTGTTAAGCTCTGCTTAAACAAGACATTAGAGAGTGAACAGCCCTAATTTTGTGCTCTTATTAAGAGAGAGCTCTACTGACGCAATAATAATAATAATACACAATAATAATTTAAATATGTTCTCTTATTAAGAGAACACGCAAATATCCTCAAAGAAAACTATGTCCCATACGACATTTAATGTGGAATATTTTGTAAATTTATATTTTGTTAACACATATAGTGTAGTCAAAGTTCAATATATCCCAATAGAGTTAAGCAGAAACTGCTTAAGCTCTGCTAAAACAAGACATTATAGAGTGAATAATCCTAAATATACATATTCTCAAGCAAAACAATTTCCCATTGGACATTTAATTAGGGATATTTTTTTCGCATAAAGAGCAGCTCACAATTAGACGCTGGTTGACCTTGCAACAGCCCTTTATTATGTATTTAAAATCTCATAAATATCTTTGCAGCTGCATGGCACATACTCTTTAAGCTACATTTTTTTGTGCATAGGAAATCTTCTTGCTAATGCACACGTCACGCAACACACAGACAGCTCTCTTAATAATCCGTTCTGCCTCGCTCACGCTTTCTCTTTCTGTCTCTTTTGCAGCGGATAACAGCGCGTCGGGCGCTTCGAGCGCTGCTCACGAAATCTTCTGGCGCGTTTGGCCATTCAAGCTTATGGAGGCGCTGCCATTTCAGCACATAACAAAGCTTCACAGACACATCAACAGGCAGCTCTCAAAGTGGGCGTGGCACTCTGCTAGATGCGCCACATGGCTTAGCGTAGCGAACGGAATTGCGACGGCGACTGCATTCGTGCTGCCCCTCTGCCTGTGGGTGGGCCATCAAATTAACAACTGTCAATACGCCAGCGACAAAGCAGCGACGCAACAGTCGGCTAGCGTCGCTGGCGACGGCGGCGTCGCGCGTGTTGTCAATGTGACAATGTCAAAGGCAACGTCGAGTGAGAGCGACAAATGCTTTTATAATTGTCAAATGGCATTGGCAACACTTTCGGGCTGCCTGCAACGGAATGACGATGATGATGATGATGTTGATGATGATGTTGTTGATGACGATGCTGGGAATATGGCAGGTGCTGCCGAGTCAGGCGTTGATTTAACTGCAGCAGCAGCAGCAGCAGAGGAAGCACTAAAGCGCCAACATCAACAGCTGTCAGCGACACTTGCCAAAGTGGGCGCGGCCGCGCTGCCGGATCAACGATTATTGATGACTTGGCCGACGCTGGCTGCGGCAGCGGCAGCGACGTGCTGATGCTGAATTAATGATGAATTGCATTTCGGAAAGTAGCTTAAGGTGCTGCACATTTCTCTTAACAAACACGCCATATTTGTTTCATTCTCTTATTTGTTTTCATGCGAGAAGTAGCGCCATAATTAATGCCAAAAGCAGAAATAAACAAAAATTAATAAATATTTGCGCAGCAGTTCGCCTTGGCACAAACTTACTTAAGAGTGACAAAACCCAATTTCGGGCTTGAAGCCGGATGACGTAGAGAAAGAACAAGCAAAGAGAAGCTTAAATAATATTAAAGAGGCAACTTGTAATATGATAAGGCAAAGAGAAATGCAAATTAAGAAAAAAATGTAATTAACGTAATTCAAGTAAATATAATACTTATAAAAAATGAAAATTTATATGTATGCAACATATGTACGCAAAAACAAAAAACAGGTGAAGCTCATTAAAATAGCATTAATTATTATAATAATTAAGAATCATAAGTATACAAAAATATCTAATTATGTATGTATAAAAACCCGTAGCAATTAGTAAGCAATAGACAAATGTAAGAGCAAAACTTACCCTGCGGCCATTTCCCTATTTTTTGATATATCATTTAATCACAGCTTCTCTCTCTCTCTCTCTCTTTCTCTTATACGGAGCAAAGTCGCCGGACTTTGACTGCGTCAAAGCTAGACTTTTGGGCCCGCTGCCTTCGCAATTTCCTCTATACATTTCCAACGCTGACTGCGCTGCTCACTTTCGATAGCATCGCGAAATGCACAGCCAAAGGCGAACCAAAATTGACGTTGACTGCGCTGCCTTTGCGCAGACAAAGATCACAATATATTGAAGATCACCATAACAAAGCAACAACAATTGAAAAAAAAATCACACACACTTTTTTCTTTCTTGCATTAACGACGCTGACTGCGCTGCACATGAATGCGCCTAGCTGCACACGCTAACTGCGCTGCCCTTGCGCTTCCAACAGAATAGATATCACAATATAACAGCCAAGGCCTGGGCTTTTTATTTTTTTTTTTGACTTGCCGGCTTTGTGCGCTTTCCGTAATTTTTACACACTCTTAAACGGTGTCCACTACACACGATTGTGTTGTAATAACATGAAATACAAATCCTTAAAATTGTCACAGATGGGCCCTAGCGTTCGTGTGATTCGCAATTTTATTCTTACCCAACCGACGCGATTTGCGCACACGTTCTCCGTTTTATTGTGGACACACACAAAACCGACGCACCTTGCACGACTGCGCAAAAGCAACTGGCAATTAGAAAATTCCTTTGTACTCGTAAAGTGCGCAAATGGGGATTTTGCGCTCTCGCTCTCCTTATTAAATTGACCGCTCAGCTTCCACTCAAACTATCTTTCTTTTTTTACTTACTTTTTAACTAAAGACATTTCTTTTGTTATGAGAAAATATACTTTTTTCTCGAAAAATAACCCTTGGCTTCGCACTTTGGCTGCACACTTAAATGCGATGTAGTCGGCACACGGAATTAATTAAAGGTAGTTTAAAACAACAAACACCTTATTTCACTTAATTTTTTTTAATATTTTTCAACTAAGGGCATTTTATGTTATGCGAACCAAACGAATTGAAGATACCTATATAAAGAGAACAAATATACACGTATTTGTATGGCAGAGAGTTTTCATTCACAAATTGCGATCACATGTTTTTAGATTACATTAACTCATAGAGTAATAAACAGACCAAGAGGAGGCATTTGGATCAAAAGCTCTTTTCCAAAAATTCTGAAGCCAGATACAGAGGTTGCAAACACAACGCCCGGCTGTCTGCAGCAAATTCAAAGACAACTTCAAAACAATTTCCATAAGAACCAACAACAACCATAAGCAAAACAAACGACTCGACAATGAAAAAAGCACACCACAAATTCTATCCCTTTTTTGTTTGAGGCTACAGCCTATGATCTTAGCTGCTGCACCCTTCTAACTCATTGTTGTGGTTTCTAAGCACTGCTATGCCTATAATTCGCGAAGTCATGTCTTCTTCTTCTCCACTCACTTTCAACTTGCAAGCAGCTCGACAGATTTTTATAATTTTTCATTTTTCGACCAGCAAGGCACCCTTTCTCAAAATAGGGTATTTTAATTATTCTTAAGCAATGTAACCAAATAGCACGAAACTTCTTATAAATACATTTTTATCCAATGTCTATGATATAATATAATTTCCTATTTAGTGTGCAACTTTTGGTACAATTATTATTAATTTTTTTCTTGAAACATTATATACCATTTCTATAAATAAGGGTATTAATGCCGCGACGCGCCTAATAGTTGTTGTATGTGTGTCTCATCGCACACATATTGGTGCAAATCTGCAAGGGAAGTCTATGAACTTAAGAAGGTTGCAATATTCTGTTGCGCATGTGACGTCACAGCCTAAGGCTTTTTCCGTGCGATCATTTCGTAATTAATATGATTACATATGTCAATCAATTATTTACTATAAAGGACCCTATTCATAAATTATTTAAATGTACGTAATAAAGGTAGAAATATATACTAAACATCACAAGAAATAAAATTCTGTGAAATGTGACGTCATAATATATGATGTTGTTGCGCCGTGCGCGTAACCCTTTGATCTGAATGCCATGGCCTGCTGGCATTCAAATTTTCTACCTACTTGCGCCGAGACTCGGCTCTGCAACAACAATTTAATACCCAAATTGTGCTGTTGTTGTTTCTACGCGCTGCCTTGTAGGAACGACAGAGAAACCCGCAAAGAACACAGTGGCATTATTTGTCCCTATTCTTTGCACTGAGTTTCCTATGTCCTCTAAATCTTGCTTCAGAATTTCATTGATCACAACGGGGGACGGGGAAAAAATGGGTTTTCGTGCGCAATGTTGTTGTTTTGCTAGTGATTTGTTGTTGCTTCCTATGGTAAATGAGCTTTATTTCTTGAGTTTGATTTTGCGTTTGCGGACCAACCTTAACGACCTGGCTTCAGAATTAAAACGGTAATAAAAGCTCGGAGCGAATCTTCCGCTCTTGGTCTGTTTATTACTCTATGACATTAACTTAAGCCGCGCACAAACGAAAGAGAACTGTGAAAAGCTTTTGCGGTCAGACTCTTATCTGATCTTCAACTTTGCACTTGAGCTTAGCTTTTATATATCGCAGTGCAGTTCAAAGAAGAGAAAGAGGAAACGAAAAAAGCTTCTCATATTATTTCTAACGCTTTGGGACCTCCCTCACACACACACACACACACTCAAGTAGTTTGCGCAGTTAATTTGTAAATAAACTTCTGCTTAACATATGAATGGAAGAAACAAGCAAGATGAAAATAAATATATGTATTTGTAAGCTGGTATAATAACTAGTTTATATAGAAAGGAACTTTTTACGGTTTTGGAAGCATGCAAAATTAATTACAAAAAAAAAACTTTTCATTTGTAGATGAAAAAAAGGTGAATAACAGCAAAATCAAGGAAACGTTTAAACAAAAATCTGTTTTTTTTTTTCAGCAATCTAAAAATAATTACAAATTATTTAACATTTTTGGCAAACAAAAATCCAACGGTAAATAGTTCCTTTGCCTTATAAATAAAATCGATGTAACTGTAATTTGGAAGCATGGAAAACGCGAAATGTAAATGACATAAAAGCTCTTGGGAAATTCATAAAAAAGGAAAAAGTTTTGGAAATCTCTAGAAAAAAATTAAAAAAATAAATAGAACACAATGCAGCATACTAGGCTAAAGCAGGTAATATTCTTAATAATTAAACGGAAATGGAAGAAAATATAATATAATAAATAATATAATAATCAAAACTTGGGAAAATTGTATATAGTAGTAATGTATGCTAAGAAGTTGTCTAAATAGCACAAAATCAATTGTGAATTTATGGTTGGTAAATTTGTATGTGTAAATGTTGAATATGATATACAGGCAGATATAAACCCAGATATATACGGATATAATGCATGCTAAGGTTTATCTAATCAAAAAGTGTTGTGAAAGTTGTCTTCCCTGATTTACGTTTGCTCAATTTTCTATAAAAATCAATTTATTATTTCCCATTTCAGTTTTGTTCAGCTTTATAAACATAGAATATATATATTAAAACACACATATATATACTGATAGGCATTATATAGATGTTATTCATGAATTGTTAGTGTATATAGAAAGTCGTAGAGAAACTGCGTGTATTCTTCTTCTTTTCAATGTTTTCGATGTAAACAATAAACAAAATGATATTTAAACATTAATTGTTTGTTGTCTAGCAGCTAAGCTCGAAATTAGACCTTAGATAAATATATTATACGATTAATATAAAAAATGCAAAAGCTTACATTGAATATTAAATACATGTTCATATCTGAAATAAAAGCGAAATGAAATTAAACAAATAATCAACAATGTAAAGCAGCAAAAGGAAGAAGAATACCCAAAAATAGAAAAAAACAGTCGGAAAATGTTGTAAAAAGTAAAAAAATACATTTAAAAAAAATCACTTAATAATAAGCAAAAACATTTGAATAAACTAAATGCATAAATGTAAAAAGTAAATTAAATAAAAACTGGCAAGCATTAGTATCTATGGCTATGGGTTAAATAAGAAGCAAATTAAATATATAAACATAAATAAACAATAATAAATATAAATAATGATATCAAATGTTTTTCTCATTTATTTTAAACTACACGAATTTACGCCTCACACTGTAAACCAGCCAAAGCGCCATCTATGGGCGCGACGAGAGGACCCAGCTTTTCGTTAAGCTTGTGCACAGGCTGCGGCGACCAGGCGGCGACCAAGCTGCAAAGCTTTCAGCAAGCACAGCTTTTGCACGAGCGCAGTTCCTGCTGCAGCTGCTGCTACTGCAATTGTAGTTGCTATTTTTATCTACATATTTACACACGTTGATCTGTGAGCTTTTCGCTTGGTGCGCTGCCCCGCGCACCCTTCATGCAGCACTTTAGTTGAGCAAAGCTCCGCCTGAAGGTCAGATGGGACAAGATCCCGCATCGGGCTGCGCAGTTACCGCGCTTCAATGACGACGAAAGCACCGACCGAGTCCGTTTGCATTTACTACGACGCGTTGTATTTCGAATAAAGCCAAAGAAAATCTCAATTAAGTTAAGTGTTTAATTTAAAAATATAAAATATAAAATAGAATACAAACCCAGCTACGCTTTAACCCACTTTACCTTGACTCGGTTCGGACAACAGCTTCAATTCGCTTTTCAACTTCTTTTTTTTTCTACCTTTTTCTGTCTTTTCTACGCACGTGTCTTGCTCTATTGAATGTATCTCCCCTCCCGCGCGCACCTGTCTTCGGAAGTGATTATCTCTTTTGTGCTTAACTCGAAAAGTAAAACGACTGATCACAAATTTGACCAACTGACGAGCGTCTAATTTTTTTTTTTGGCTAAATTATTTCATGTGCCTATTTATGATTTTATAAATATTTACTGTGTTAATTCAAACAAAAAGTTAATAAATAGCGACTAATTTGTGTCCTTTGTGCTATCAAAAACAAAAACGTATTGCAAATTGCGGTAAGTATTTTTTCATTTTTGTTTTGGCGGGAAAAAATGTGTGCTTATAACTGTGTGCAAGACTTTTTATCTCTTCCCAACTTGCTTTAGCGCAATGTTCCTCCAAAATGTTAACAGCATGTTAGCTGGTTAACAGCGCGCTGTTACTGCTAAACAACATAAATGTTTAACAGAAGGGCTTAAATCTTATACTCAATGCAAAAGCATAATTTAAATGTAGAAGTGTATTTTCAAATATAATACAAATCTAAAAAAAAAATTTTATAAAAATAGAAATATATTACTTAAACGAAATGCGTGTGATTTTTCAATGCCCTGATGATGCAAACACTTTTAAGCTGTGCTGCCTTAAGCATGATTGTGGTAGAAAGGAAATTCGACTCTGTGAATATCACAAAAGAGAGCGCTCTCTTTATTTACAGCCGCTCTCGCAAGCTGTCGTCGCCTGACAGCTCAGCCTGACTCTCTGTAAGTTTGTTTTGTTTGCAAGAATCTAATTATTTTGCACTCTCTGCGAGCGGTTCGTTGACCCAGGCGGCCTCTTTAGTGCACTTATCCAGGCGTCGGGCCACATTTTTCCCATTGGCTAATCCCAATTTACAGTTGCCTCCTGTTGCCTCGGCAGCTTTTGCCGCCGACTATAGCGTGCGATCGATCCCTGGCCTCCAGCTCAAATGCCGACAGTCCGTTCAATTGCCTTCGAGTCGTCCGAGTGAAAGCAGCACAGTTCCTAGCTAAAAAAAGAAATCATAAATAAATTGCTTGCAATTTATGCCAAGCAAAACACAATATCATTTCAAAGTTTAAAGTTATTTCATACTTGAAATATATCTAAAAAAAAAAAAATAAAATAAAGCGATTAACTTTATTATAATAAAAGACTCTATATACTAGTATAGACAAATCTTTTGAGTTGATCACAATTTAAATGCCTTTCGTCGAAAAATTCGTACAAATTCGTAATTTTGTTATGAACGTTTGTCTCGTCGAGGCCCTACAATTTGTCCAGGACCTAACGCATGCCATTTGCTTGGACTTTCGAGGCCTACTCAATCTTAAATAGAGCTGGCGAACTGGTTCGGTAAGTTGGTTGTTCGGAAAGTGAGTCAGTTAAGTGAAAGTGTAGCTGTAAATATATGTATGCCCAGTTTTGTTTCTTCTTTCTTTTCTGTGTGTTCTTTACGTTTCCGTTTCTGAAAATGGGCTGTGTCACCTCATGGCTGTCTAGCAAATATCACAGAGAGGTTATGTTAGAGCCTGTAAATTAGAAAGTTATCTAAAAGTCATTCGAACTTCTAAAGGAAAAGGAATGAATTCATAGCCATAACCTCAAAGAATGGACTTTAAGTGTTATCCGTATAAAAATCGTGTTCACATTTAATTAAAGCAACATTGTTTGTATGAAAACTTTGAATTATATTTCAATAAATTGTTACGATCAATTAAAGTCTTAAAAATTCAGATATCGTTGATTCCATTCCATTCTCCTTTCCATTTTTCCCTTACCTTTACTGTAATTTTTCATGTACAAAGTTAACATTGCACTTTCATTTTTCACACACAGCTCACCTCATCAATTACAGTGTTGCTCAGACTCAACACACACACAAACCCACACACACACACAACTACACACACACACACTCACACACATACACATACTCAAACAAACACACACACACGCACCGACTCGCATCGTACTAAACTAAAAACCCAAGACGAACATCCTTTAAACGACCTTTTGCTTGGTTTTAAAAACTAAACGACCATTCGATAAACAAATTGAACAAGTTGCGAACAACAACCGTTAATCGATTAGTTGATGACCGTTAACCGATAACCGATAAGCGATAACAACGACATGCTCTCCTGTGCCCCATTCAATAAACTGATTTACCCAACGGCCGCGGATGTCTCCGCCATGGCCAGCGCCAAAGCGACCCCCGTCGCCGTTGGCCTCACCACCCTCTCCCTGCCTACGGGTTCAGCGGGGGGCGGAGGTGCGCCGAGCGAGACGCAGAGCGAAATTTCCTCGGTGGACAGCGACTGGAGCGACATACGGGCCATTGCATTAAAATTGGGCGTACAAAATCCGGACGATCTGCACACGGAGCGCTTCAAGGTTGATCGACAGAAACTGGAACAGTTGATAAAGGGTAACAAGTGTGGCCAACTAATTCTAATTTTAAATATTAATATAACTTAATTACAGCGGACAGCGCCATTGAGGGCATGAACGGGGCGGAGTATTTCTTTGATGATGTAAGTTGAGCATTAAATTCTTAAATTAAAATATAATTCTTTTAGTATGCTATATTATTCACATTATATTTTAATGTACATTACATAAAAAAGTAATTTTCCAAAAATATTTATTTTGTTATATATATGAAAATTAGACACTCAGTAACGAAGAGAATCAAGAAGCGAAAGTCGTATTCAAATATCTTCTTAATTACATTTTTATTTTATTTCTTAATTTCACTTATTTTGAATAACATTAATATATTAATTTTAAATTTTTATATATGTATATACATAATACATTATTATTATAATATCCTTCTGATTTCCTTCGCAAATATTAAATTCCAATATATTTCCCTTAACCTTTTTTTCCTAGGTATTTATTAGTGTTAATATATTATTTTTATAAGATTATGTATGCGTGTGTGTATTAAACAGTAAACACTCGGTAATGAAAATCGAATTTAAATATCCTTTTAATTAACTTCTAATATAGTTTTCCTTTTTATTTTGTTAATGTTTTTATATCTATATACATAATACAGTGAGCACTCGGTAATGAGAATCTATTTCTTATCGCTCGCAAATATTAAATTCTAATTTATTTTTCTTTACTTCTTTTTATTCTTATTAATATCTGTTTATTAATTTTATTTTATTATAACAATATCCTCCTAATAAATTCCAATATATTTTCCTCAACTTATCTTTTATCTATTTAACAATTTTAATATATTAATTTAAGTCTGGTATATAGGTATGTTCATAATACAGTGAAAACTCTCTAGTGAAAATTGTTATTTAATATCATGATTATCAATTTAATATACATTATATATTTAACTATATTTTTATACCCTGAACCCATTAAAAACTGGTAAAAAGGTTATATTGTATTTGTGCAAAATGTAAATGTATGTAACAGGCAGAAGGAAGCATCTCCGACCCCATAAAGTATATACATTCTTGATCAGCATCAATAGCCGAGTCGATCTAGCCATGTCCGTGTGTCTGTCCGTCCGTCTGTCCGTATGTATGAACGCAAGGATCTCAGAGCCTATAAGAGCTAGAGACTGAAATTTTAGCTGTAGGTCCTCATAGTGCCTACGCAGATCGAGTTGTTTTCCCCGTTTCCAAGTAATCGATAAAAGTCAATATCGAAGTTTTGTTTTACGAGCAATTTTGGTAAATAATAAGAACTAGCTTTATGCATATATTTAATTATTTTAGTTTCATTGTCTTATCAGTAAATTGAAGATGGAAGTTTTTCGGGGTTGTCTCAGTAGGCATTCGATTTAGTGTATATATCAAGTATATTTCACACTCGTACAAATTGCTTAAACGTTACAAAAAAATTCACATTTAAACGTTTAGCCGACACATTACAAATTTTAGTGAAGAAACCATAAATGTTTAGCTAATTATAATTACCGATACAAAATTCAAGTGTATTATATAAAGACGCATATATATAACCTATATATGCATATATACTTATTATCTTTTAGATCATGAACACCACGGATACATATGTGAGCTGGCCTTGCAGACTAAAAATCGGCGCCAAAAGCAAAAAGGGTGAGTCCCAAAAATACCTACACATTTGCAGCTTATATCTGTTATATCTGTCTATCTATATATCTTCCATCTAGATCCACATGTGCGGATTGTGGGCAAGGTGGAGCAGGTCCAACGTGCCAAGGATCATATTCTAGGCAGTCTTGACTCCAGGGTGCATATGAAAATTAACTTGAATTTTCCGCTACATTTTCTATATATCTCAATATATTACCCTCTTTTTTCAGGGCACTCGCGTCATTATGAAAATGGATGTTAGCTATACGGATCACTCGTATATCATTGGACGCGGCGGCAACAATATTAAACGCACCATGGACGACACGCACACGCACATACATTTCCCGGACTCGAATCGTTCGAATCCAACGGAAAAATCGAATCAGGTGTCGCTGTGCGGCAGCCTGGAGGGCGTGGAACGTGCCCGTGCTTTGGTGAGACTATCGACGCCGCTGCTCATCTCCTTTGAGATGCCAGTTATGGGGCCGGGCAAGCCGCAGCCGGATCATGAGACGCCATACATCAAAATGATTGAAAGCAAGTTCAATGTGCAGGTAAATCTAAAACAGTTGACGAACAGGAATAAAGTCGGGGCTCGGTTTCAAACAGCTTCCTGCCTTGAGTTCATGCGCTTCGTACAACCAAAATATGGCTAGATCCCAGGATTGAGCCCAAGTTAATGATAATTATCCCTTAAATCGGTTTCGGTTCGGCTCTTCCTTCAACTCTTTTTATAGCAACTTTTTTAGTTTAAGCTTCGATTCAAATAGATTTTTTTTTAAATAATTTGAATTTCTTATTCCCCCATCTCCATGGGCCAGGTCATATTCTCATCGCGACCCAAGCTGCACACATCTCTGGTGCTGGTCAAGGGCTCCGAGAAGGAGTCAGCTCAGGTGCGCGATGCCACCCAGCTGTTGATCAATTTCGCCTTTGAGAGCATTGCGGTAAGTTTCTAAAAGAGCAGCATTGGAAATGATATTTAAGTTCCGCCCAATTTAGAGCCAAATTCTTGTGAATGTGCAAATGGAAATCTCGCCGCAACATCATGAGATTGTCAAGGGCAAAAACAATGTAAATCTACTGGACATCATGGACCGCACACACACCAAAATCATTTTTCCTGATCTGACTGATATGAATGTTAAGCCGCTGAAGAAATCACAGGTGACAATCAGCGGACGCATCGACGATGTCTATAGGGCGCGACAACAGTTGCTCGGCAACATGCCCGTTGCATTAATATTTGACTTTCCGGACAATCAGACCGATGCATCCGAAATAATGGGACTCAATATTAAATATGGTGTCTATATAACGCTGCGCCAGAAGCAGCGACAGAGCACCTTAGCGATCGTCATCAAGGGCATTGAGAAATTTATCGGTAAGTCTTAACCAAAATTCAATTTCAAATATTGATACAAATTTTAAATTGTATGCATATATTTATTTATAGTATTTCTAGGAATTTTTGCTTTTCTATTCTCTGAGTTGAGAGAAAAAGAATTGCAAATACGATTGCGATTACAAATAAACAATATGCCTTATATCGATAGTCGAAATGATTAATTTACGATTAGAATATCGATAGATCCGATATTTTGGCTTTAAAGCCAACAAGGCTTAGTTGGCGGTTCCAACCCACACATTGCTTTCAGGTTCAATTCGTGAACCAAATTTTCTACATCAATGAGCCTCCAGGCTAGGATTTGAACCATGGTTTGCCTTTTTTCACTCATCAGACAAAAATGTTTTATTAATAAAAAAAAAGTAAACTTGAAAGGCAATATTTATATAATTTTTATGTCACTAAATTCAATGTCAAAAAATTAAACATTTTTCAATCACATTTATGAAAAGAAAAGTAATATATTAAAAAATATCTCGCTGCAAGTTTAGGCTCGGATTTAATATTTTATTCAACCTCGCCGGCTTAAGCCGTACCTTCAAAATAAATTTGTGCCATTTGAGTTTCTTACCAAACCGATGCAAATTAGCAAAATACCCTATAGTACACCTATATCAAATGGGTTAAAGTATTGTAGAAAATTCTTTTAAAATATTTCTTGAAATTAACTTAAGCTCAGATGATATACAGGAGTTGCCAATTTTTTTCTGTCTGGCTTTCAGCCTTCAGTATAATTCTTGTTATTTAATTTCATTTTATTTTTTGAAAAGATATTTAAATATAGCAGGCTTCCTCTTTAAAGCTCTATGATTAAAATCTTTATAAATCGAGTATTTTTTACGTTTTCTGAATTTTTTTAAAACTTCGTCAAAATATGACAAAAAAAAATAATTAAAAATTTCAAGAACTCTTAAAAAAAAAAAGAAAAATTAAAATTAAGCTATTAAAAATACAATTTAATATACAAGTCAATTACTCTTCTTTAGTTTTTTTTTTTTTTTTAGGAAAAAACCACGTTTTATTTAATAAATTAACAAGTAATTATGACCTTTTTTAAGGATTAAATTTAATGAGGATTTCCGCAAGTTATGATCCCATACTCATGAGATATTGATTTGAAAAGCTAAACGTTATCAAAAACTGATTTTAAAAATTATTCTTAAAGTAATTATGTAAAATTATTGAAAGGCTTAAACAGCCAAATGATAATAAAAAAAAAAAACTTTAACAAAAATATTTACTATAAAAAAACCACAAAATAATAATAATAAAAAAATTATTCAATTATTCATGGGACTATGATTTGAATTTTGAAAGCTAAACTTTATCAAATATTGATAAAAAAAAAAATTGAATGAAATAGTCTATAAATTTATTATGGAAAAAACATTTAAACATTATGAAAAATGTATGATTGTGGAACAAAATTTAAAAAAATTACAAAAAAGTAAAACTACATAACTACTTTTTTAGAGAGTAGATTTTGCCAAATACTAAACGGCTTCTCATTTATTTCGCAGACAAAATCTATGAGGCACGCCAGGAGATACTACACCTGACAACGCCCGTCATCAAGCCGGAGATACCCGATCATTATTATATGCCCAAGGACAAGGATATGAGTCTGGCGTATCGTTCTCAGTTGACAGCTCTGCTCGCGGGTTATCCGGATAGTCCGAAGACGCCCTCATTGTTGCCCCCAACAATGGGTGGCCAGTTGACGCCGTATGGCAATAAGGCTCACATGCTGCTCGCTGCTAATGTGGGCGTTGGCCTGGCCACGCCCACGGGCATATGTGCGCCCACGCAGAAGTATATGCAGCTGCACAATAGCAGCTATCAGGCGCGCCAGGTGGCCACTATGAACAATCTGAGCAATTGCAGCAACAATAACAACAACATCAACAACAACATCAACAACAATATCAACAACAACATCAACAACAACAATAACAACTATAGCAGCAACAATAACAACAACAACATCAGCAACAATAACAATAACATCAACAATAACAACAACTATCTACAAGTTCCCGGCAGCGGTCTGCTGAAACCGCCACCCGCTCCGATGCCTTCATCGAACGTTGGCCCACCGCCCACAGTGGGCGTGAATCTGTCGCCGCGGAACAGTTGTAGCCAAAACACCAGCGGCTATCAGAGCTTCAGCAGCAGCACCACCTCACTGGAGCAATCGTATCCACCCTATGCCCAAGTACAGGCGGCCGTATCATCGACCTCCTCCTCATCAGCGGGCGCCAATCATGCGCACTATTCGCCGGACTCGACATACAGCAGCGAGGCGGGCAGCATTGCGGGCGCTGCCGCCCGCCTGGGCCGCCGCCTCAGCGATGGAGTGCTGTTGGGTCTGGGCAATGCCACGGTCGGTGGGGCTCATCTGTTGCCCGGCAGCGCCGAAAGCTATCGCAATCTGCACTATGACCTGGCAGCAGCAGCTGGCAAACAGCAGCTGCAGCAGCAGCAGCAGCAGCAACAGCAGCAGCAACGCGCATTCGATTTTGATATGAAACGTGCGCTCGGTTTTAAGGCCATGGAACGGACTCCGGTCGCCGGTGAGCTACGCACCCCAACTCCGGCCTGGCTGGGCATGGGCTTAAGTCGCACCTCGCCGGCTCCGATCGAGACGGTCGATGATGGCGTTGGCAATGCCAATGGCTGGCGCATGCCGCCCCCACCGCCGGGCTTGGGCTCACCCTATGGACTAAGCGCCACAACGGGCCTGCTGGATGCAACGCCCGTCAGTCGGCGCATGCAACTCTCACAACACAAGGATATACACACCCTACTGACAAGCCTCGGCCTGGAGCATTACATAAGTGAGTAAATCTGAACTGAAATCAAATTCTCTGTACTTCCATTTTATTGTAACGCATCAATTATAAAATCAATTCAATTCCCTATGTCCGCTTGTCTGTCTGTCTTTTATATCTCTCTATAAAATAAATATTCTTTCCAATCGCTGGAAATTTAGTTTTCTATCAATATCTATATCCAGCCAGCTTCGAGAGTCAAACTGATCATTTTTCAATTGTATTTTTAATTTCCTAGTTTAATTACTAGTTGAATATATCATATAATAAATATTGAAAGTTAAATTTTCTTCTACTAGTGGCTTAAATAGTCCAACCAGGTTTTTTATACCCTTGCAGAGTGTATTATAATTTTGTCGTGAAATGTGTAACGCATAGGAGGAGACATCTCCGACCCCATAAAGTATACATATTCTTGATCAGCATCAACAGCCGAGTCGATATAGCCATGTCCGTCTGTCCATCTGTCTGTTTCTATGCGAACTAGTCTCGCAGTTTTAAAGCTATCTTAATGAAACTTTGCAGAAGTCCCTTTTTCTGTTGCACGCAGCACATACATATGTCAAAACCAGCTGGATCGGACCACAATATCATATAGCTGCCATAGGAACGATCGGTCGAAAATTAAGTTTTTGTATGAAAAAACATTTTGTTTTTCAAGATATCTTGACCAAACTCGGCATTTATTAGTTTTATTAAGCTCCTCATATATATGCAAAATCCTATTAAGATCGGAATACTATATCATAGTGCTGCCATAGGAACGATCGGTCGAAAACAAGGTTTTTAATTAAAAGCCTTATTTGTTTATCAAGATACCTTCACCAAACTCGGCATTAACCATTTTCTCGGCATTAAAAGGTTGGGTCTGCAAGGGTTTTAGATCTTCGGCGTGCGAAGATAGCCTTTCTTTCTCGTTTTTTATTTGAAATAACAAGTCAAAATTAAAATTTTTACATTCAATTTATTCATTGAATTCTCCACATAATTTTTACTTCGAACTAATTTAAAAAAAAATATTTTTATATTTACATATATTTTAAGTGCAATATATTGTGGTTAATTTTTCTATAAATTATATGATAGATAAAATAAAGGATAGATCAATTATTTTAAATAATAGTTCAGATAGCCTAACATTGAAATAATCAGTCAAAATTACAATTTTTCTATTCAATTTATTTTTTATAACCATGATATTAGTAGATTATATCAAAATATATTTTTATACCCTGAACCCATTAAAAATGGGTAAAAAGGCAGAAGGAAGCATCTCCGACCCCATAAAGTATATATATTCTTGATCAGCATTAATAACCGAGTCTATCTAGCCATGTCCGTCTGTCTGTCTGTCCGTCCGTCCGTCCGTATTCATACATACGGACGGACGGACGGACAGACAGACAGACGGACATGGCTAGATAGACTCGGTTATTAATGCTGATCAAGAATATCGCAAGGATCTCAGAACCTATAAGAGCTAGAGACTTGAAATTTTAGATGTAGGTGCTCCTAGTGCCCGCGCAGATCGAGTTTGTTTCCGATGAACGATAACTTGCCCCGTTTCCAAGTAATCGATAAAAGTGCTTATCGAAATCATGTTTTTTAAGCAATTTTGTTAAATAATAAGAGCTAGAGTCACCAAACTTGACATGTAGATTCTAGAAAAGTATATATATATCAAGTATCTTGCATTTTATACATATCGCCACCTCCCCGCTACTCTCTATCTATTAGCGCGAGCTGCATTTGGTGTTGGAATATGAGGGTTCAGGGTATCCCCTAGTCGGGAGATCCCGACTAGAACCTCTTACTTGTTTTTAATTTATAGCTATTATCTAATACTAGTTGGGAACATATTGCATATACATTTTTATATTTAAATATATTTTTTAGTGCAAGACATGATGAATTTCCCATGTTATTTTAAAAAATATTCAAGAATCATGGTGTAAAATTTTTATGTATTTATTTATTGATATTATAATATATAATATTCTTTTTCGTAATAATTAGCTGGTAATAGTTGAGAATATATTAAAATATTTTATTTATGTGATATAGTATTATCAAAGACAATATAAACACTGTTTAAACAAATCAATTTTAAATTGTTTCATTAGAATTTTATTTCAACAAATCTTAACACTAGTTAGAAATAACATAAGCTCTAAGTATCATATATCAAATAATTATATTTGCATGTATTTTATTTCTAAAAATAATTATGACAATATGCTTACCATTTTTTTATATTTTTGTTTAATTCAAAGTTGTAGGACTTTTTTTGAAGTGTTTTTCCAGACATTAGTTTAATAAATTATTTATGTACAAAAATAAAGGAATAAAGGATAAATATATAGCCTGTTATATAGACAAATATTTATTTCGTTTCTTAGTTTTTAGGAATTTAACAATTTTTTATTATCTAGAAAGTGCGTTAATATTATTAAAGTTATTATTAGCATAAATAAATATATTTTTAAATAATAATAATATAATAATAATACTAATATTATCATTATTATTATTATTATTATTTTTTTACACTTATTACTATTATTATTAATATTATTATTATTATTATTATTATTATTATTATTGTTATTACTTTTATTAGTATTATTATTAGTATTATTATTATTATTATTATTATTATTATTATTATTATTATTATTATTATTATTATTATTATTATTATTATTATTATTTACTTTTATTAGTATTATTATTAGTAGTATTATTATTATTATTATTATTATTATTATTATTATTATTATTATTATTATTATTATTATTATTATTATTATATTACAAGTATTAGTATTATTATTATTATTATTATTATTATGATTATTATTATTATTATTATGTTTATTATGAACTCTTTTTTCTCTATTTAATGTGGTAACATTTTGGAAGGATAAAGGAATAAGGAATTTGGGAATATGTTTATCTTCCATCATTGTTTTTTTTCTTATTTTTTCTTTGATTTTGGCTTGTTTTATGCATAATAGATGGCTTGTGTAGATGACTTGTGTAAAAGACTTGTGTAGAAAACTTCAGTAGAAGATTTAAAAAGTTTCCTTTTGTCATATGCGCTAATGAAGATGTTCAGTTTTTTGTCCATTCACTTGTAGATGCTCTGTTTTTTTTTCCATTCGGTGCTGCTGAAGCTTATCATCGTTGTATTCTTTGTATTTGGTAGACTCAAGTGTAGACGATTTATGTTGAAGACTTGTAAAGCAGGGTTCGTAATTTCTCAGTAGTTTCTTTTTAAGCGGCTACTTTTGAATTTTAAATGGCTTTTTTCCACTCAAATCTTTTCGAAGAGCGTACTGACGAGTTAAACTAAATTGCCAGTGTTGGTAAGCGTATGAAATAAGATTTCACTATCCAGAATTTATAGAACGGCATCATGCATTTGCAGCTTTGTTGTGTTAGCGTTGTTGATATGTTGACTTCGTTGAGGTATCGATTGGATCGTTTGTTGGATGCTTGAGATATGCCAGGTGGATTTGGTGAAGTGTTGGTTATGTGTGGATAAATGGGGAAATAGATGTAGGTAAGGGAATCATTTTAAGCTTCTTTTTGCACTAATGTGTTTTTGTTCATTTTTTAATGTTTTCTTTTTTTTTTTTAATTTTTTATTGACTTTTTTTTTGGATTTTCAATTGTACCTAATTTGCGTTTTTTCTCATTTCACATATATATATATAAATGTATATATGGATATATATTTTTGTGTTAAGCGTATTTTTTGTTTTCTTATTCTTTTTAAATATTTTTTTTTTGAATTCATAATTCATTCTCATTATTTCTTTATTATTTTTTACTGTTAAGAATTATATTTATTATCTATATAATGTTTATATATAAATATTTATATTATTTATATATTGTTGTTAATTGTTGGTTTTACTTTCTAGAAATTTTCGTGCTGAACGAAATCGATTTAGAAATGTTCTCGACCCTGACCGAGGAGAATCTCATGGAGCTGGGCATTACCGCGTTTGGAGCTCGCAAGAAGCTGCTGGCGGCCATTCATACGCTTCTGGCCAACGAAGCCGCCTGCAGTAGTATGCCCAGCAGCAGCTCCTCGCAGAGCTCCTCGCCGCGATTCTCCGGCAGCGCTGCGCCCGGAGCTGAGCGTCGCCCCTCGAATCAGTGGTAATATGCTGTGGAAGGTGTTGGTTTATCCGTGATGATGAGAAGTAGCTGAAAAATACAAAAAAACAACAAAAACCCAAAAAAAAAAACAAACAAACAAAAAACCAAAAAAAAAAAAAAAATATTAAGAAAAACTTAAGAAGTAGCTTAAAAATAATGCCTACAATCAACTCATTTATTTATTCAACGTAAGCCTAAGGTCTCTTCGGGCATTGAAAACTGTAACAACAAATGCGAGGCCCACAAAAAAAAAACAACAAAAACAAAAACACAAACACAAAAAAAAATACAAACATAAACATAAACCAAAAAAAAAAAAAAATAGTGTGCACAACAAAATTTACAATTTCCAGTTTGGCTTGACTAATACTCGCATTTGTGCTGAAACGAAATTTATTATATGAACTATTTATGAATATATAAACAAACGTATTTATAATGTATATTGTAAAGAAATGAATTTAACTGATGGAAAAAAACACAAATTGTTAAAAGAATACATACATATATACCCCTTGTTAAAAAAGCAACGAAAAAATAAACAAAAAACTAATTGGATAAAACCAGGGAATATTGTTTTTGAAAAAACTTATTTCGTAAATGTATTCAGAGCAACTCAACGAATATTTCATGTATAAAAAACTAAATTAAATTTTAAATAAACACTTTCAATAAAAACATTAAGCATTAACATAATATTTTCAAATATAATTTGACAATTTGCATTTTATTTAAATTATTAACATTATTTTTAAAAATATTTTTGATTATTGAGCTGCCTTACAACTGGCCTGCTGATCAAATCCTTGCCATAAGGCAATAAATCAATAGTATTTTTTGCCATTTAATACTAGCGAGGGTTAAATTTCTTTTGACACTTAATTTGGAGTTGTAGTAATAACCGAATTTTAAATATTCGATAGTTTTTTCCTACGATGTTTGTGTACGATATTTATATAACTACTAGTTCCGGTATTCTAGTTCATGAGTTAACAAGCAGGGTTGTATTTTTCGATAGCATTAGACACCGATAACATACGGTTCGCAGCAGAACGCCCTCTGAATAATATATCTGAATTATCTGATTTACATTTTTACTTCTCAAATCACGATATTGAAGTCACATACTGTTATTTTTAAAACACCACAAAATACCATTGTAAAATGCTCATCACTAATCTATCTATAGTTATTGTTGGAAGTTTGAGAAGTAAATCACGCATTACAAGCAGTCTAAAGGCTCTTTTGATTTTTATTAAAATTTATAAAACATAAAGGAGGCCGAAGTAGAGTGCAAACTAGCATCTCCTCAAAACACATACGATATCGACTTATACTTTAAAATGGTCTGTTAAACAAGCAAATGCCGAACTTAACATGTGCGCTTGGCATTTTAAATAAATGGTATGCCAAAGCCTGGAAGTATCTTAGAATGTTCAC
Organism: Drosophila ezoana; assembly: GCA_035045725.1. Taxonomy (NCBI): domain Eukaryota; kingdom Metazoa; phylum Arthropoda; class Insecta; order Diptera; family Drosophilidae; genus Drosophila; species Drosophila ezoana. The sequence continues at coordinate 1,850,250 of JAWNOU010000005.1, read as the reverse complement.
ACATGAACACTTTACACCGAGTCTCACTTTGGCCCTCGGTAAAAATATATCTCACACCATATTGTATAACTGCAGCCAGCAGCATAAAAATAGATAGCGCACTTGTGGTCGCTTAAGATTCTAAAAGTGACCTACACTAAAAAAATATCATGTTAGAATATTAAGTAGCAAGGTTGAGAAATAGACCCTAATTAAACAATAATTTATAACAAATATTGTTACGAGCAGTGCAGTAAAAACGGCACGCCGAACAAAAAAAAAGTTTCAAGCAGTCGACGAGGGGTCCAGAAGACCAGATTGGCAGAGCCCTGGAGAAGAGGACCAAGGCCCATCCATAGGCCACACCGGCTGCACTTCTAAACGGGAAGCCGGAAAAGCAGAAGAAGTCCAGCGAAACCAGCTTCCTGGCGCTCATTGAAGGACAAGGCGAAAGAAGTAGCGCTAATCAAAAAGCGCTACAAAAAATAATAAAAGAAAGAGGCGCAGTCAGGACCTAAGCCCTTGTCCATAGAGGAATATTGAGAAAGGCAACCGGCGGTCAAAGCAGCAAAAGCAGCGCGGAAAGCAGAGGAAGAAAGACTAGTGTCAATACCATATGCCAAGGCCCTCAAGAGACGAACAAGTAAATAAAAATCCTCCAGCAGCGTGGAAAGAAGCCACAAAGCGTCAAATAACATATAAAATTATAAAAAATAAAATGAGAGTGCGACCTATGGCGCATCCATGCGAAAACGGCGCCAAGATCGCCTCGCAATAACGAAATAATATGTACATCTATTAAAACAATTATTTAAGTATTATTCAGTCTACTTAAGAATTTTGGAAATAAAAATTTGTTGTCTTTTATTATACATTCCACTGAAGAATTTTGAACAAAAAAAAATATTTTTTTTATATGTATACAGTCCATTTGAGAAAGAAAAATGTTTGTTAAAATATGTTGTCAGACACAACTATAGAATTGTTGACAAAGCAGTCACAATTAGTGGGAAGGATTAAAGAGATAGAGGGTGATCAAGGGGGCGATTTAGAAGAAGCGACAGGCAGCGCAGCTACGCGGCCTTAGTTAAGTTAACATTAAGAGAACTTATAATAAAACATCGGAAAAAGAACATTAAAAGCGACCAGTCGTGTCGCTACCGAAAAACAAAGCGTGCATTACTACTTGAATGGAATACCCTCACTACACCATTCCAAAATCAAAAAAAAAAAAACACGTTTGTTCACTATTATTCTTTTCGATCAAAACAATAAATTTTAAATGAGAAAATATTTGTTTTGCTAAGGCAGAATATTTTTTATTTAAAGGAAAAAAAAACACGTTTGTTCACTATTTTTCTTTTCGATCAACACAATAATTTTTAAATGAGAAAATATTTAGTTAGTATAAGGTAGAAAAAAGAAAAAAAACACGTTGTGTTCACTATAATTCTTTTCAATCAAAAAATATTACTTCTTCAATTGAGCCCTCAGCTGAGTTTTGCTAAGCGTTGACAAGATTTCAGAAATTGTAAATAACGATAAGTCGCGCATATTTTAAATAAAGTTATGTTTTTTTTTAAAGTAACGCGTAGTAATATTTGGATTGGGGAAGTAAAAGATAGTATTTCTTTGGAAAGAGATAGAAAAAGGGATACAATTTAGATTAGATGAAAAATAACCTTCAAGCGAACAAAACGTGTTTTTCTCAACCCTAATTAAGAAAATTGTGCAGAACAGAAACGCTCCCCCAACGATACCAAATTTCGTAGAGTTCACCTGGAAGCCCTGCGGACGCCCTACTACAACTTTCGTTTATTCTAAACGCAGCTCAATGGAAAGGTTTTTTTTAACATAGAATTATTTGTAAAATTTGTTATTTTTAAGAAAAATCTCACGGATATTCAATTTATTACGCAACTTGGAAACGTCTTAACTTATAATTATGATTTATAAATATTTTTAAGAATAAGAAAAAGTAATGCATATGTTTGTATTTTATTAAGTAAACGCAGCTCAGTGGCAAAGTGGAAACATACAAAAAATATAAAAGTTTCTCAGAATCAGTTTATCGAAAACCGATCTTGATACTGTACAACCCTGATGTTTGTTTACCTTTTGCACTTGCCAATTAATTTGTGAAAAGAAATATATAAATTTCTCTTGAAGCTGCTGTGGAGGAAAAATAACAAACGATGCACACAATTTGAACAGCATTATTGGAATAAATCAGAAGAGAATAATACGAGAAAAGAATATAAATTAAACATATTCAAATGATTTTCAAAACAAAGAAAAATAACCGCTGATCTTGCACTTTAACCGCTCCGAGAGTGAGAGCCAATATGTATGAGTACACCCGCTCTCTCTCTTTGGGGCTGTTAACCGAAACAGTATCTTACAAGTACTCACAGCGGACAGATCCGTCCATTTGGTCCTTCGAGCAGTGCAGGCATAACGCACGCCGAAACACAGAAATTCAAGCAGTGCAGGCATAACAGGACGCCGAAACACAGAAATTCAAGCAGTGCAGGCATAACAGCACGCCGAACAGAAGACCGGACTGCAAGAAGAGATTAATAGAGGCCTGTTGGATTACCTTCAGGGGCATCCAAAAAAAATAAAATGATGTCAGATAAAACTATAGAATTGTTGACGAAGCAGTCACAATTAGTGGGAAGGATTAGACAGATAGAGGGAGATCAAGGAGGTGAGTAAGTTAGAAAAACTGCAAAGGCAGTTTCAGGTCAATTATAAAAGAAAAATGGTCAGATAGCCAAAAAGCAAAGTGCGAGAAGTAAAGGTTAAAACATGCGCATTTGTCGAGAGTTCCCTGTATCCCGTTTCTATCAGAAAAATATAAAAGTTTCTCAGAATCAGTTTATCGAAAACCGATCTTGATACTGTACAACCCTGATGTTTGTTTACCTTTTGCACTTGCCAATTAATTTGTGAAAAGAAATATATAAATTTCTCTTGAAGCTGCTGTGGAGGAAAAATAACAAACGATGCACACAATTTGAACAGCATTATTGGAATAAATCAGAAGAGAATAATACGAGAAAAGAATATAAATTAAACATATTCAAATGATTTTCAAAACAAAGAAAAATAACCGCTGATCTTGCACTTTAACCGCTCCGAGAGTGAGAGCCAATATGTATGAGTACACCCGCTCTCTCTCTTTGGGGCTGTTAACCGAAACAGTATCTTACAAGTACTCACAGCGGACAGATCCGTCCATTTGGTCCTTCGAGCAGTGCAGGCATAACGCACGCCGAAACACAGAAATTCAAGCAGTGCAGGCATAACAGGACGCCGAAACACAGAAATTCAAGCAGTGCAGGCATAACAGCACGCCGAACAGAAGACCGGAATGCAAGAAGAGATTAACAGAGGCCTGCTGGATTACCTTCAGGGGCATCCAAAAAAAATAAAATGATGTCAGATAAAACTATAGAATTGTTGACGAAGCAGTCACAATTAATGGGAAGGATTAGACAGATAGAGGGAGATCAAGGAGGTGAGTAAGTTAGAAAAACTGCAAAGGCAGTTTCAGGTCAATTACAGCGTATTGTGCATGATTTGAAAGGTCGATCATGACTACTTAACTACTTAAAAAACAATACGATGTGATGATGACAGTAATAGAAAAAATAAAAGAAAAATGGTCAGATAGCCAAAAAGCAAAGTGCGAGAAGTAAAGGTTAAAACATGCGCATTTGTCGAGAGTTCCCTGTATCCCGTTTCTATCAGAAAAATATAAAAGTTTCTCAGAATCAGTTTATCGAAAACCGATCTTGATACTGTACAACCCTGATGTTTGTTTACCTTTTGCACTTGCCAATTAATTTGTGAAAAGAAATATATAAATTTCTCTTGAAGCTGCTGTGGAGGAAAAATAACAAACGATGCACACAATTTGAACAGCATTATTGGAATAAATCAGAAGAGAATAATGCGAGAAAAGAATATAAATTAAACATATTCAAATGATTTTCAAAACAAAGAAAAATAACCGCTGATCTTGCACTTTAACCGCTCCGAGAGTGAGAGCCAATATGTATGAGTACACCCGCTCTCTCTCTTTGGGGCTGTTAACCGAAACAGTATCTTACAAGTACTCACAGCGGACAGATCCGTCCATTTGGTCCTTCGAGCAGTGCAGGCATAACGCACGCCGAAACACAGAAATTCAAGCAGTGCAGGCATAACAGCACGCCGAACAGAAGACCGAAATGCAAGAAGAGATTAACAGAGGCCTGCTGGATTACCTTCAGGGGCATCCAAAAAAAATAAAATGATGTCAGATAAAACTATAGAATTGTTGACGAAGCAGTCACAATTAGTGGGAAGGATTAGACAGATAGAGGGAGATCAAGGAGGTGAGTAAGTTTGAAAAACTGCAAAGGCAGTTTCAGGTCAATTACAGCGTATTGTGCATGATTTGAAAGGTCGATCATGACTACTTAACTACTTAAAAAACAATACGAAGTGATGATGACAGTAATAGAAAAAATAAAAGAAAAATGGTCAGATAGCCAAAAAGCAAAGTGCGAGAAGTAAAGGTTAAAACATGCGCATTTGTCGAGAGTTCACTGTATCCCGTTTCTATCAGAAAAATATAAAAGTTTCTCAGAATCAGTTTATGGAAAACCGATCTTGATACTGTACAACCCTGATGTTTGTTTACCTTTTGCACTTGCCAATTAATTTGTGAAAAGAAATATATAAATTTCTCTTGAAGCTGCTGTGGAGGAAAAATAACAAACGATGCACACCATTTGAACAGCATTATTGGAATAAATCAGAAGAGAATAATACGAGAAAAGAATATAAATTAAACATATTCAAATGATTTTCAAAACAAAGAAAAATAACCGCTGATCTTGCACTTTAACCGCTCCGAGAGTGAGAGCCAATATGTATGAGTACACCCGCTCTCTCTCTTTGGGGCTGTTAACCGAAACAGTATCTTACAAGTACTCACAGCGGACAGATCCGTCCATTTGGTCCTTCGAGCAGTGCAGGCATAACGCACGCCGAAACACAGAAATTCAAGCAGTGCAGGCATAACAGGACGCCGAAACACAGAAATTCAAGCAGTGCAGGCATAACAGCACGCCGAACAGAAGACCGGACTGCAAGAAGAGATTAATAGAGGCCTGTTGGATTACCTTCAGGGGCATCCAAAAAAAATAAAATGATGTCAGATAAAACTATAGAATTGTTGACGAAGCAGTCACAATTAGTGGGAAGGATTAGACAGATAGAGGGAGATCAAGGAGGTGAGTAAGTTAGAAAAACTGCAAAGGCAGTTTCAGGTCAATTACAGCGTATTGTGCATGATTTGAAAGGTCGATCATGACTACTTAACTACTTAAAAAACAATACGATGTGATGATGACAGTAATAGAAAAAATAAAATAAAAATGGTCAGATAGCCAAAAAAGCAAAGTGCGAGAAGTAAAGGTTAAAACATGCGCATTTGTCGAGAGTTCACTGTATCCCGTTTCTATCAGATATATTGAACAGAAAAACGTTGTCAACATAAGTTAAATAAATATCTAACCGAAACTCAGAAGATATTAAAGAATATAATTGAAATATGTTTGAATGAAGACGAAGGTGGGTAGTAAAAAACAGCTAAAAATACACGCACAGAACTTAAAACTTGGGTCTTATCTGTTTTATATAATTAATAATAGAAATTATAGATTAATTTTAGAATAATCAGAAGAGAATAATACGAGAAAATCGAAATAGTTTTTAAACGAAGGAAAATTCAGTCCCCTACATTAAAACTCGATTATCAAAAATGAAAAAAACTCATGATAAAAAAATTCTAACTTCAGAAAATAATATGTGTATAGTGACATATTCACAACAATAAATATTTAAAACTCCTTCGGCCAGCCGAAGTTAAAGATTTTTAAAGTGTCAGCTATAAAATTTGATATAGCACTGCGGACGCGCGGACCTTAGTCGACTCAGCATTTTGTTAATTATTATACATTATTTTCTTAACAATTTAGAGGCACATTTCACTAGAAGCAAAGCTGAGTCGACAGCGCGAATTGGCGACGTGTCAGAACGCGACAACGTTTAGATTGAAATTAACTGAAGATCACAGCTGAAGCAGCCCTTTTAAAGGGCTGGTTCAGGTACAAATAGACCTTCAGCTGACCTGTTCAGTTAACGGCCAGGCTGGCGGATTAAGAAAAGGTCGCCCTTTGCAAATAGCTCGGCGCAATCTCAGGGTATTAGCTGCAAATAGCTGCTCCTGAGTTTCAAGGTAGCGCGTTATTTCCAGGAAATAGTGAAGTGCCTAAAACCAGAAAAACCCAGCTGTATGTGTTTGCGAAAGGCAGCAAATGCATTTTTTGCATACGTTTCCATAATGTTTGAGCAATTAAAATATATGTTAGCCGCCCATGTATGTAAACACTTTTTATTTAATAATAATAATTTGTACATTTCTTAGTAATTTTAGTTCCAAGTGTGAAAAAACCTGTTGTATAAAGGAACTACACAACACCCAAAAGTCAGGTACATACATATATCGAACATGTTTTATAATTTTATAAAACGGCATAAATATGTAAATTTATAACAATATTATAGCATCTGAAATTATGTTTCTTTAAAATAAATTTATAAACTAATTAAATATTCATTTTGGTTCCTATTTAGTTTTAATATTAATAAATGAATTGTTCATTTGTTACTGTAAAATTTTTATTTTCTTTTTTCAATTCAATTTTTTGTTTTTAATATTGTTTTATTTTATGTCATACAGTATAATTTGCTTAGCTGCCTCGAGTACTTTGCACGGACATTAGAGGCAGCTATCCTAAAAAGGCAGCTAAGTTAATTTTTTTTTTTCCTAAAAGTGAATTGATTTCATAGTAACCTCAATTTTTTTAAGTTGCACCGAATTCTATTTAACAGTACTAAGTTAAATTAATTAATTTTGTAGTTTTTAATTACTTCATTTAAATAACACTTAATTCAACTTTAGTACAGTTTATTGTACACATAAGAAAAACATATCAAAAATCAAATCATCTGATCATAGATGGAATAGAATAGAATTTAACTTACACGATACTCATAGAAATTGGCAAAAAATTACTGCCGATGTGAGGCGCTTAAGTGCAAAAGGCTGTTAAGTTAGCTGCACTTAACGTAATTATTTTCATCCAAAATTAGCTCTTATTGCAGCGAAAAGAAAATTTTAGGCAGCTATCTTACCGATGCAACTAAGTATCGAGGAAGCTAAGCAAATTATACTGTAATTTAATATATTGATTTTTGAATTTATTCTAATTTTTTTAAAATGTTGTTTTTTATTTTATATTATGTTATAATATAATATATTAATTATGTTCAATTTTATGTATTCAATATAGTTTAATAATTTGTATACACTGAACCCATTGAAAATGGGTAAAACGGGTATTATGTTTTTGTGTAAAATGTAAATGTATGTAACAGGCAGAAGGAGGCATCTCCGACCCCATAAAGTAAATATATTCTGTATCAGCATCAATAGCCGAGTCGATCTAGCCATGTACGTCTGTCTGTCTGTCCGTCCGTCCGTCTGTCCGTATGTATGAACGCAAGGATCTCAGAACCTGTAAGAGCTAGAGACTTTTAGAAATTTTTAGATGTAGGTGCTCCTAGTGCCTGCGCAGATGGAGTTTGTTTCCGATTAACGATAACTTACTCTGTTTTCAAGTAATCGATAAAAATGTATATCGAAATCCTGTTTTTTAAGCAATTTTGGTAAATAATAAGAGCTAGAGTCACCAAACTTGACATGTAGCTTCTAGAATAGTATATATATTTGCATTTGGTGTTGGAAGAAGAGGGTTCAGGGTATCCCCTAGTCGGGAGCTCCCGACTAGAACCTCTTACTTGTTTATGATAGCGTTTATTATGTGTGAGTGTGCGAGCACGTTCGTGCCGATGTCTGCCCTGCGATGATTTCAAGTCAATCTAAAGTGCCATCTCTAAAAACCAGGCGCACATAATAAGCAGCTGCTGTTTCAATCTTCGACTTCCCATCACTTCAACTTAGAATGTGCAGAGGCACATTTTTCTCACCGCAAGGTAACACACACGTGCATAAAGTAGAATATAATGTAAAAGCTGATAAGACTTCGATTCTGCTCTCAGATCAACAGCTTCCATAACTACGCGCTCAGCTGAGCTCTCAGCTGCGATCCGAGCTGTTCTTTACGCCTTGTGTTTTGTAGTTGTTTTTGTCTACTCCTACTAGCGATAAGGCATTCGGCTGCATAAAGTGAACTTTTGCACTCAGAGCAAAGAAATACAAATACAAATGTAAGGGCGTATGTGTGTGTGTGTGTGTGTGCATGAGGGTGAGTGTTATGTGTGTTGGAACGTAGCTGATGGCAGAATTGAGTGCGTTGCAGTAGAAGCTGTATTAAGCGCAGTTCCAATCGTTGAGCCATTGAGTAATAAACTGCATTGTGCCATGCTGTGTGTGCGTGTGTGTAACTTTGATGTGAGGGCAAAAGTCGCCTCAAGCTTACGCTCTCCGAGTGCACGGAGTGGAAGTAATGAGAATTCGAAGATTAAATCAGATTAAACAGTTACCTATTTTATGAGTCTGTTATTTAGCGATGGCACTTGACGTTGACTTGAAGACGTGATAGCGATAGTATTACTATATCTCAAAATCAAGTTTTTATTTGTATTTTGTTGGTAACTAAGGTTTTCATAATTTATACTTTTTTTTTTGAAAATGATAAAAAAAATGTATAAAATACATATGTATACTACGAAATATATAGTAAAATTATTGATAATGGATCGAGAGCTATTTAATTACATGTGTGTAGGTTAAAGTAGGCCTCTCCGTGCCCAGAATAAACATACATATACATATATGTATATACTTGATCACCATCAAAGCTAATTCGACAGCCCCATATTTGTCTGTCTGCCTGTCTGTTATTATTATTTATTGAAATAAAATATATTTTTTGATATTATTAATTTGATACGATAATATATTAAAACTATTTTCTAAAGCGTAAAATATTTGACTACCGATAAATGTTTAAAAATATATAGAGACAAAAACCTACCTAACTCTGAGCCCAACTCTTCTTATATTGACAAACATATATCATCTCAAGCACATATAACACATATAAATTTTAAATCAGAGCATAAATATTTCCACTTAGGCAACTAGTTTAACTGCCTTGTTGGGAGTTGTTCCCGGTTTGATGCACTGCCAAAGTGTCCTGCCAGGCGACTTTCTGTCTGCTCCAAAAGGCTCAACTGCATAATTGTAAATCAAATAGGGCAGAAAAGGAAAAAAAAAAGAAGAGGCAGCAGCATAACCAGTTGGCATGTACGGCAAAAAGGATCAACTTGCTCAACAAAACGTGGACACGGAAATTGGTTGCCATTGGCCAGAACACTTGAAGCGCAAAATGTCATAATCATAAAAATTGCAATTATGCTGATGTGTGTGTTTGGCCGCAGCAACTGGAACAACACATTTCCAGTTCATTAGCCTGCCACGCCCACATCCCAACTACCCGCCACCCACCACCCACCACCCAACAAGCCAACCATCCAACACACACGCACAACTCATTCGTGTCTGCCAGTTGGCAAGCCTTGTCGCGGAGTCTGTGCTAGAAATAATACAAATTATGCAGACAACTGGAGACAATAAAGTCATTAGCATCCTCATCGGCCAACTAGGATAACGGCCAGCCCAAGGATAACAGCTCAAACGGGGCGAGTTCAGCGACTCGATAAACTTTACAACACTACAAAATGATGCCACAAAATGTGGGGCCTCAATACGAATTATGAGATCATCAAGATTAACCGGGACCGGAGCCAGCTGCAGACAAAAATGAATGTATCTAATTTCATTCATATTTTAGTCAATATAAATATTTAATAAATGATAATATACTGTTTTTAGTGCTTGTTTGTTAGTAAATTAATATTTATATATATATTATTATAATTTATTGTACAAATTAATTGCAATTATATTTTTTATTATATAATTTTATTTATTATTATTTTTTAAATTTAATATGTGTTGCTATTTACATATTTTGTATCAATTTCGAATATTATTATTTCATAATAGAATGCCATTTGGTGCATATTTGTTATCTAATATTAAATATAAATATTGTTTTATGGATTTATATTTATTCTAATTTATTTTTTATTCAATTTAATTTTATATGTATTATAAGATATTGTATTACTTTTTTATTTAATATTTCTTGTTAATTACACTTTTTGTTTTTATTTGTAGATATTTATACATATTATTTATTTATTTTTTATTATCATTTAAGAATAGAATGAATATGAATACATTTTTACTCTATATATTTCCTGACTAAAAAACGCGAAAAACGTTTGAATGAAACTTTTTGTTTGCCGTCCGATCGGTTTCAAATTCATTATCAAAGATCTCTGTGTGAATTTATTTGATTTAATAAACAAAAGATTATTCTTCAGTTTCAAGATACTTAACGCAAGACTAACATGGGCGGCAATCGTTGTCTCCAACACTCGGTTCTTAATTTGATGCATTTAAAACATATTTTTAAATAGAAGTGTAGATCAAGATGGCTGGATTTTAATTGTCCACACGGGTTCACTTAGCGGAAAGGTAATATCTTAAGTTTTAAGCATAAAGCTTATCATTATTTATCAATTTGTTTTTTTAATTTTTATAAATTTTTAGTTGTTTTTGTTCGCTTTCTTGATTTTTATTACATTTTCTACTAGTATATGTAGAGTTTTACTTTATAAACACTATATTTTCTAATCTTTTCGGTTATTCCGATTCACACTTAACAAAATTGATTTAATATTTTTATATATTTTACCTTATATTGTTATAACTCTTTATTTAAATACGATTACCTCGATAGTTGCATTTATTTGCATAAGGTTAATCGATAAAGCAGTGTATCAGTTTAGCAAGCAGTAACTTTAAATGGCACATCAAGCAGTTTTAAGAAGCAGTAAATACGGAGGAGAAATTACCCGTGCACAATCAGCTATTTAAAAGGAGAAGGTGTGGTGACTTTACTTGTCGCAGGGGAAGGATGGTGGAGGTGCAAGCAGCTCGGAAACCTCTTTATATATCAAGCAGTTCGATATTGTGTCAACAAAACAGGAATTGGTGGCATCAGGAATTCAAAATAGTTGTAGAAATAGTATCAATGGAAAATCGTGCATAATAAGAGTTATATTTAAGATTATCATCAGTATAATTGGAAACTTTTGTAATAAGCATAACCGTTAACTAACCGCTTTCCATGAATCCCACTCTTTATAAAAATACATATGCATGAACATATATGTATGTACATGCAAATAAATGTTTTTTTATATTAATTATATGTGTTCATTATAACTGACATATTGCAAGTTTTTTTAAGCTTAATAATAATATTAGCTTATTGGCCATACATTTTCAATAAGATAAATTGTAACAAAGGCATCAATTTCTGCACCAAAAAGTTGAACTGCTTGCTCACCACCAGCCATAATCACGCCCCTCACTTGTTGCCCCTGTTGACACACTTAACCGACCAAGCGCTCCAAGCCATAAGGGCGCTCTCTCTCGCTCTCCCACTCTTCCGTAAACAGGCTGCTCTCGTTGGATGCGTTTGTTAGGCAACAAACCGAATGCAGCTTCGTACAGTGCTTCGTGCTGCCAGCCGAAGTATGTGCGACGCTTCGGTCGCCGTTTTCGTTGTGCAAATTCTGTGCAAAGGACACGAAGCGACACGACTCGGTAAACGGCTCGCGAGTTCTTAGCTCAGTTTTCATTGCGTTGCCCTTGCGTGAGGATTGTTTTGCGTTTCAGCTCCGTCGCAGTTTTTTTGTCGCGCGTACAGAGGACATCAGGAATTGCGAAGCAACAAACTGCAGCCAACAATTACGCGAATTGTAACTCACGTTGCTACGCAGTATATTAGTGTGTATGTGTGTGTGCCTGTGTGCGCGCATATTTGCAATTTCCCGCAGCGAGTCGTGTGCAGATTTTTGTGTTTTTGACATTGCACCTGAGCAGCTAAAAGAAGTGGGCGAAACAGCAGAAGGCGAAGCATCAAGCAGCAGCAGCAGCAACACCAGCACCATCAGCTGAACCAAGAAACAACGGACCGGCGATCGACCTAACGGCACATTTTGTTTTTGCTGCCATCATTTGCTGTGTTCCACGTATGTGTGTGTGTGTGTGTTCGCGGCGCTGTTGCTTCACAACTGCATGTGTGCGTGTGTGTGTGTGTGTTTGCTTGTGCATGACGTGCAGTCACGTGTTCTAAGGTGATTTTAACGAGTTCCGTGATACGCGAAATAAGATAAGAAACAACGAATAAAAGTCACAAGCAACGACAAACGACGCTAAAACAAAAACCCGCAAGTAATACCAATACCGTTATAATACTCTGCTCCCCTCTCTCTTACACTCTTCCTTATACGCTCGCATTCGCATGCTGCGGCCCGCTCTAACGAATCTAAATGAAAACAACTGCAAATTGCATTAAATTTGTTTGCCAAACTGTGCGAAAGCAGACGAAAAGAAGAAATGCGCAAAAATTATCAACAAGATTTTAAATTGCTGCAAAATATGTGAAACCGTTGAAGTTTTGTTAAATCAAATATACAAAACGAAATCTAATTTACTCAAAACTCAACTTAAACATATTGAAAATTGCATTTATTTGGACTTTGTAAAGGTAAGCAAAGAGTTCTAAAAATATAAAATACAGAAGATTTTCTAGCTCTGAACTCTTAACTCTTACTATTCTCACTTTTTTTTGGTGGCATATTTTCCGCTAAAAAAATGTTGCCCCATATAAAAAAATGTACATTTCATTTATAGAATGGAACAATGCATATTTGTTGGATTTTACCTTAACAATATTTATTTGAATAACCATAATGGCAAACACGTTTAATTTTTCAACGACTACTTTATTTATATTTATTTATTTATAAACATTTTTTTGAAGAAAACTCTTTACAGTATTTACTTATTTATTTTCCTCAAACACTTGAAGTACAATAAATATAAGACTTTTTTGCTTGATGACTATTTATTTTTTTTTATAAACATTAAAAAAAAAAATAATAGCTCCTCATAGTACTGTTTATAAATACTTTTTTACTATATTTTCCTCAAGTTCTTGAAGTATAATTATGTTTTGACTTACTTTGCTATTATTAAATCTTATTTGAACAGTCCTTTAAGCCCAATATTAAGTTTAGAAGAGTACTTTATATATATTTTTAATTCATAATCTTAATTGTTTAAAACTCTTCCTTGCAATATCTTTTCATGCTAAGTATTTACTAGAATGAGTACAATTATTATTTAAAGACTACTTTATACATCTTTTTTTATTTATAAATATTTTTTACAGAAGTTTTTCTTTTAAGAGCTCTTCATACTAAGTAGTTGCTAGAATATTATACACGAATGATCTTACCAAATTTTTGATTTTGTTTTCTATTTTTAAATTCAGTTTGAACAGTCCTTTAAGCCCAAACCAAGATTTTGAAGAACCCGGAAACATATCATTTCCAATTTTACTGTCAAGTTAATTCACAGATATTAAAATAGGCATATTCTTATTATAAAAAATATTCCTATAAGAATAATTTGTCCTGTTAATGTATGTATATTAAATGATATTAAATTTAATATTTATTAATCTATTAACAAAAAGACAAACACTGTCTGAACGAAAGTAAAAAGATAAAGGTTGCAGCTTTTTTACTAACACAGTTGAGGTCTCAGGCCAAAACATACAGAAAATAGACTCTGGTTAGTACGCCCTTTTTTTCAATTGATGCTTGCAATTTACAACAAGTCGTAGATGTAAATGTATAACTAGCTTTTCAGGTAATCTAATCATTTTAGTGTTGTTAACTCTATTTTTATAGCCTGAACCCATTGTTAAAACTAGATAAGACGCTAAGTTTAGGAGTTAGGGCCATTAAAGGAACTTCTACAATCAGATTATTATAGAAACAAAATTAAAGGACCCTATCAAGCAACGCCAGTTACTTGATAATATTTTTAATATAAAAGTAACAAACTAATTATATAGATCCTTATAAGATCTTCTCAAAATTTCAATGTTCTTCCAGCTTCTTTTATTCCTTTTGCTTTTATTATTTTGTGTTTAAGCTGCTACCTAAACATTTTCTCTTGATATAATCCTTCAAAAATTCGACAACTTTTGCCCAAAAACTAAACTATCTGGTATTCGAAAATTTGTGCGTTCTCGATAGTTTCCTGCATCCTCGATTGTGCTTATCGATAAATACATTTCAATCAGGCCATTTAGGCATTTCCGTGGCCAATTTCAATTTCCACATGTGTGGGCGTGTCATGGACTGTCCGCTCGTATGACTTGGCAAACAAAACTTGTCAAATGCACAAAAGTTGTGCTCATGAGTTGAGAATTGAGAACATGAGGATTGGGCGCACAGGACTCCCTGTTCTATGCAACAATGTCCTTTGGTTTTTTTTAGCTTAAGCATTTGTCGTGTGTCCTTTCATATGTCTTGCTGTGCTCCTTATTTCTTTGCCATTCTTTTTTCTGCTGATATCATTGACGAAAATGTCAAATGCATAGCTGAGCTTTTTTTTTTTGCCAAATATGCTGAGTCAGGCATAAATTGTTGCTGTTGTTGTCGTTGTTGTTGTTGTTGTTTTTGTAGCGCACAATCAATATGAAGACAAGTTTCTGGGGCATGTTTGATTGACTGATTGATATGCGTCATGATTTATTATGGCCAGGCTAAGGCCAGGGACCTTTGGGGTGGCTTTAAACCCTTAAATTGTAGCTAGTAAAAGCGAGCTGGTCGGGTGTGCGCGACTGAAAGATGCCCTGCAAGCAGCTAGATCAGTTTGTACTGTCTCTCCTTGTGTCCCAAAAATATTATACCATTTCCTTTAAATGGGAACCGAGTATAAAAACCGAAATAAAAATATTTCACATAGAGTTTAACCAGGCGCAACGCTGTGAAATAACATTTATTTGCTGTTGCCTACTCGCTCGCACTCTCTCCTGCTCTCCCTCTCCCTCTCCCTTTCCCTCTCTTTCTTTCGGTTGCGCTGCATTTTGTGCTTTTGGCCATAAAAATGCCAAAAGTTTTTTTCCTGCGCTTTATGCGAAAAATAAAGTAAATAATGAAAGCTATTTAGCACGGCCAAGGGGCGCATTAACTTGTACCGGATTATCCTGGCACCCAAAAACTCCATCAGCAGGAGCCACAACAACAACTACAACAGCAACAACAACAACAACAACAACAACGAGAACAGCAACAACAACCAAAGGGGGCAACTGGTGACAAGCGTTTAATGAGCTGTGAGCTGCGAAAAGGCGCCTGCCGGTCCAGTCCAGGAATTTTAACAATTTTTTACTGCCACCTGCAAGGACAACGCATTCTTCTTCTACCTCTTCTCTGCTGGCTAAAGGCATTTCTCTCGACGCCAGCAGTTTCTTCTCTTATATTTTTTTTGTTCGCTCTGCTGTGGTTTATGCGCAAGATTTTTCAAAAATTTTCCAGCAAAAAAAGTCGCCCAGTTCACCTGGCAGCTGCGTTAATTAGCTTAAGGTGCGTCGTTGTGGGAATTTTTGCAGAAATATTGCCAAGCCTTTTCGTAATAATATTGCTTCATACAGTCTGTTTTTTTTCTCTTGCTTGGCTTGATAAAGTTTCGTAATTAATTTGCATTTAATTAAAATGAAATTTAATGCTGATAAAGTGATGTGAGCTCAAGCGCAACTGCAAGAGCTGCAATTTTTATGGGGACAGTTGATGGAATCCAAAGTGCACAAAAAGTTGTAAAGTACACAACACATAAATAGTTGTAGGTTATATTAACATAAGACTTAACCATTTCACGGCATTTCGGCTTTTGTTGCCACGTTATTGAAGACACTGTAAAAATTCCTTAAATTATTAAACGAAATTTTCTTTACACATTGCTCTTTTTGTTCATAAAAATAAAGAATGTTTTCTTTTTAAATAATTTGATTTTTCAACGGCTTTTAAAGTCTCTATTGCCTTATGCCTTAGTTAAGTTGTTAAAAATGTGTTTAAATAATAAACAAGAGTCTCAAGTCGGGAGTTCCCGAGTAGGGGATGCCCTGAACCCTCTTCTATGCGCCAGCTTTAAAATGAAATATACTTGATATATATGTATATACTATTCTAGAAGGTACATGTCAACTTTCGTGACTCTTGCTCACAAAACAGGATTTCGATATAGATTTTAATAGATTGCTTCGAAACGGGACAAGTTCAAAATTTTAAGTCTGTACCTCTTTTACATACGTGCAGACAGACGGACGGACATGTCTAGATCGACTCGGCTATTGATGCTGATCAAGAACATATATACGATATGGGGTGGACATGCTTTCTTCTACATTTGCACAAATACATTACACACATGTTACCCATTTCCAATGGGATCAGGGTATGAAAATACACATTTATTTAAAAATGTATCGCAAAATTAACTGAACAAATATATTATCCAACACTCGTTCTACCTACTCTATGCCCAATACTTATTTAATTATAAATAAATAAAGTATATGACGTGTTGATTTTGGCGACCATTCCATTATTTTATTTATATATTTTATGTTCAGTCCTTTTATTCAATTTCCGTCTTGTCTTTTCCCCTTTTGTCCGTTTACAATTTTTTACCACATTTTTATAAACAAAATATCCAAATATCGAATGTAAAGTCCAAAGCGTTTCCGTTTAATGAGATAACTATTCTTACCAGCTCCCAAAATTGTCAAACTGAAAAAGTTTCTAGCTTGAGCACATCCTCTTGAATTCTTAAGAGCTACATATACAAATAAGAGTAAAATGCTATTCATTTTATAACTAAATACTATATTTTTACAGTATGGAGAAACGAACACATAGACTATTACAATTTATGAGTATAATAGTTCAAACCTGATTTTCCTAATTTAACTTTGATGTAGGCGACCTTTTTATCTTTATACATTTGTATACAAATTTTGAATTAAAAATTAGTAAAGTTTTGAATAAAAAATTAGTTTGGCTCAAAATTTAACTATATATACTTGATCAGCATCAACAGCCGAGTCGATCTAGCCTTTTTTTTTTAGTGAGGCCCGATCCTCGAGCCATCTTATCAAACATTTTTTTCGGATTTTTATGGTCTGAATTTATTCGAAAAATTTAACATTTTTACATGTAATGTAATGGCAACTTGAATTAAGGTTTAACTAAGGTTTACTTGTTGCTATATTTCTTTTATTTATTTTGTATTTACTTTCTATGCTAGAACTTATTGAAAAATTGTTCAATTTATTTCATATTTATTTCTAACAAACTAGCGGTTATTGCTCGGCCATGCCCGTGGAACGTTTTGTGCTAACAATTTTAGATACAGTGGACCCTCGGGTAACATACACAATTGGTTCCAGCATCTTGTTCGTTATGCAAAACGTTCGTTAAGCATAACCATTATTTCCATATAATTCAATTTAAAATAAATTAATGCGTTCCCGGTCGAAAAAATACACTCTAATATGTTTCAATTTTAACTTTTATTGAAAGAAAGTAACATAAAATGCAAAAAAAAAAACAATAAGAAATATGAAACGTATACATTTTTTTAAGGAACTGAATATGTATTGGACGGACGGAGATAATCTGATATGGAAAAAAGAAAGAGTTTGGAAAAAAAAATCGCTCGATTGCTATGTGAACATGTTGAGAGAATGTAGATAGAGCAGTTCGTGTAGCAAACTAAGTATTGTACTTTATCTCAACTGTTGTGCAACTGTTAAGTCTGCAGAATGCGGCCATTGCTAAACACAGACAGATTAAGGTTTCCCCCTTTTTCGTTGGTCGTTATGCGAAATTTCGTTCGTTAAGAGAAACTTTTTTTCCCAAAAAAATGTGTTCGATGTGCGAAATGTTCGTTATGCGGGGCGTTCGTTAACCGAGGGTCCACTGTATTTCCTTTCCACTAAGTACACTCCCGTGGAAAATTGAAATCTACCCGTTCCATCTTAAAGTCCACTTCTATTTAAGAATATGTGCATCGAATTAAGAACCAAATGTTGAAATCAGATGTTTCCGCCTTTTTAAGTCTTCACCAAAAAATCTTTGAATCGTTTTGCGAAAAATGTGAAACACAAAAACACAAAACACAAAACACTTCTCAAATGATTTTTCATATAGATACTTGGTAATGAATTTGAGAGCGGAACGTCACCCACCAAATCTTTGAGTCCCATTTTCCACCGAAGAAGAATACATTTTTGGAAAAGTGTGAAACAGTCTTTAAATTAACTTAAACAAAGATCATTGAAATTGAGTTTAAGGCGGATCGAATGACAAACAAAAAAGTTTACTCACATAAGGTTGGAATTTCCCGAAATCCCGACTTAACGTGCCTTCATCACATAAGGTAACTTCAGTGAAAATTCCAGCTTACGGTTTGGGCTGTGCGCTGATCACCAATCAGTCAGCCAATTAGTCGGTCAGTCAGTTTGTCCTGACTGACTAAACAGTTTTATACATAGAGATTAAAACTGTCTTTAACTATCAAATTTATTATCTGTTTTTCCATTGCGTATCTGTTTTTTACCGTGGCGTAAAGCTTTTGGAAATCGATTTTGATCTACGAAAGTTATGGCACATATAGGCAAATAACTAACTAAATGGCAAAAATAAATATTTCAAACTTTTAAAATTCGTTAGAAGAAGCCCCAAATCTACAAAAAAAATTTAATCCGTTTCATAAAACGCAGGAATACATAGGCTTATCATAAATAATTTATGAAATTTAATGCCAAATGCGTTCAGAAAACAATAAACATGTTTATTTATTGCAAGGGTAAAAGTAATTTAAATATTAGTCCACACCAAAGGCTGCAAATGAGTTTCTCAGTTCATAAAAATAGCATTTATCAAAAAGGTTTCTATAGGCTCAGTCTGAGCTCTCTCTCTGTCTCTCCCTTCCTCCCTCAGTAATTCTCAGTTTGTTGACTTATTGGCATTTCACAAAAGTTCCAATTAGAAAATATTTAAAGAAAAAATGGAAACACTTGAGCCTTCGCCTTCAGTAGATGCATGGGCAGCATTTGGGCGGGCGCTAAATCAAAAGGTTGCCAGAGTGCTATTAAACCGCTTTTAGCATCGAGAACAAACAAGGACTTGCCACACTGCAAACACACACACACACACACAATCAGACTCACACACATATATGTATGCACACACATATGGCTGAACAGACAAACTTGTGAAAATTGGTAAACAATTTATGTGGTCAAATAAAATTGCAGAGCAGCAACAAAAATAGCTGAAGAAGGCAAAGACGAAGAAGGCGAAAAGCAGCCGCAACAAAAGCAAATTTATTGCAGCTCCAAGAGAAGCAAAGACTGCAGCTCCGATTGCTGCTGAGAGCAAAAAGAAGAGAGTGGGAGGCAGAGAGAGGGAGAGGCAAAGAGAGACATAGAGAGAGGGATAGAGAGCGCGCTAGAAAGTGCGACGTTCAAGGATATAAATTACATGCTTAGCTACTCGTGGTTCTCATATGCAAAAAGTTTCCCTGTATTTCCTCTTTTTTTATACCCTGAACCCATTAAAAATGGGTAAAAGGGGTATTATGTTTTTGTGCAAAATCCAAATGTATGTAACAGGCAGAAGGAAGCATCTCCGACCCCATAAAGTAATATATTCTTGATCAGCATTAATAGCCGAGTCGATCTAGCCATGTCCGTCTGTCTGTCCGTCCGTCCGTCCGTCCGTCCGTCCGTCCGTCCGTCCGTCCGTATGTATGAACGCAAGGATCTCAGAACCTATAAGAGCTAGAGACTTGAAATTTTAGATGTAGATGCTCCTAGTTCCTACGCAGATCGAGTTTGTTTCCGATAATCGATAACTTGCCCCGTTTCCAAGTAATCGATAAAAATGTATATCGATATCCTGTTTTTTAAGCAATTTTGGTAAATAATAAGAGCTAGAGTTACCAAACTTGACATGTTGCTTCTAGAAAAGTATATATATATCGATTATCTTTCATTTTATACCTATCGCCACCTCCCCGCTACTCTCTATCTATAAGCGCGCGCTGCATTTGGTGTTGGAATATGAGGGTTCAGGGTATCCCCTAGTCGGGAGCTCCCGACTAGAACCTCTTACTTGTTTTATTTGGGCCTGGGCTGCAGTTGTTGTTGCGGTTCTTGTTGCTGTTGAGATTATGAAATAAATTTCCACATGCCACAAAATTTGCAGGCGACGGCGCTGCCAACCGCAGCCAAATATACAAAAACAACAACAACAACAATTCCAGCAAATTTCGTAGGTAGATTTCTCTGCATTTTGGCCTTCAGCATTGCCAGGCAAATTTATTATTGTTGTTGCACTTGAGATGCAAGTAGGCAACATATATGTACATATATCGATACATATATAGTTGTGTGTATGTTGGCAACAACAACAAAAATGTAGAGTGCCCGATTGGAAGATACCCTGCAGGAAACCCTCGCTCTAATCCTTATGCTACAAGCACTTAAGACAGCGGCTAATAGCCTGATTCCACTATGCTCAACATTTGTTACATCTACTAACTTCACATTCTGCGATAGTCGGGGCGAATACAAATATTTTGTGCAAATGTGAAAAATGTGGTTTCTAATGAGAAAACATAACGGCAATTTGCTTTAACAGTGTCGACCTTCTGTCAGTTACAGTAAACCACAGAGCGAACGTTTTGTTTACCAATTTTTCAACTAGTACAGGGTATAACAAGAAAAACATTTGGTAAATTTACATATGAAAATATTTTTCAATCGCCCAAAGGTCTGTCTGTTGTTCTATTTGCCCGAAGAACTTTTGATATGTGGGATCCCTTGGCCAAAGTTTGTGTGTGGCATCGCAAAAAGTTCCACACTTGCCTCGACTCGATTTTTTTTCATCCCATCTATAGTATATAACCATTTACGCTGGAAATTTGTAAAGTTTTTCTCGTTGCCATTTTCAATATATGGCCAGCGAGATAAAAATAAGAGCAGAGTGCAAGTTGCTAAGCCTCTCTGCCAAACGAGGTTCAATGTAGTTTTTACTTTTTCCTCCCCATCTATTTTTCGCAACGTAATATTTGAGGGGCAGGCAAGGGAAAATTGCTGTGGTACACGGAGCTGTAATGGGCAAATGTTATAGGAATTGCATACTTTTATTTTTGCTGAGAAAAGCATCAAATATAAACTTTAGTGGATATAAAAAGGAATTACAATGAAATTTTAGTTATTATGTATTCCTTCTAAATTAAAATTTTAATATAACTTACATATATTCCATTTATTATTTATTTCGTTTTCTTACATTATTTTATTTGTTGAAATTTTAATTTCGCCTATATAATATCTTATCTTATCTTATCTTTCTCCTGTATATTTGTTTTTTTTATGTACACTAAAATTGAAACTGAACAAAAAAAAAAAAAACAAAACAAAATAATGTTTCCAACTTGACTGAACTTTTGTCCTCAAAAAAGCTGCTATATTTGTACAGAAATATTTTTGGAAATTCAAATAATTGTTGTTGCTTGTTTTTAATATCATAAAATTTAAAATATTTACACAGTTCATTTATTATTAAATCACATTTCATTTTCATTTTGTATAAAAGACTTGTTTTTGCATTTATAAATTGATATCTTTATATTTATATCAGTTATTTTAATTCAATCATGCTAATCAATTAACATATGTATGTATTAAGCTATTAATAATTTTCGACAAATATAACTATTATAATTTTTTTTTAATACAAAAAATAATTGTTTAATAATTTTTATTATTAAATAAATTTTTTTTCATATCATATATTTTGAATAAAAAGCTTATTAGCTTACACATGTAAATTAAAATTAAAATTTAATTATATAATTTAATTAAATTAATAATGCTATATTGATATAAATAGTATAAATGTTATTTAATAATTTAAAAAAATCATTTGTATAGGATTTTGCACTTTAGTAAATAACATTTATTCCTTTTTAAATAAAAGCAAATTAATTTACATATGTACGCATTTATAAATTTATAACTTTTTGATATGTAAACCAAGTCAAGCCAAGTTCTTAAGAAGCATAAACATATTTGAACTGCGCATTAATAACAAAATTTTCGCCAGAAACTTATCGGCTATATGCTTATAAATATATGCTATATTTAGTATATATATTTAAATTTTTTTTTTTTGTCGCGTTAACATTATTTGACTCGGCCAATTAAATTTTGAGTTCACATTCTTTTGCAATGCGGTTCGGTCAAAAGCTTGCTGAACTTAGTCTGCTCCTAAATTAAAAGAATAATATATATATTTTTATCTTTTTACTTCTCGATTTTTTTTATTTATGTGTTAAATTTATCTATTTATTAAACGGCTTTTAAGGTCGCCTTATGTATATATTTATCTATATAAAGTCGAATGAGCTCTACATTTATTGACTTTTATTTTATGCAAAATGAATATTGTAAAATTATGCTCAAATTGTTGTTTCGCTCCAAAGCAATTGGCTCAACTTTACCGCCACTGACTTTAGATATCTTAAAGTTGCGTCGTTTCAAGTAAAGGCAATTTCCTAGACGGATCGAAAGCGCCAGAGGCGCAGGAAGCAGCTTCACGAGAACCAGCTGCAGTTAGCGGAAAGTCAACTCAAAGAATCTTTTGTTTTTTCCCACTTTTTTTTTACGTTGTTTGACCGAAAACCAATTAAAAGGTTCCTGCGCTTCTGCCTTGTATGCATTTTTTGCTAGTAGTTCGTGTGACCCGTTTTTAACCCTCGCCGCCCCTAAGCTGTGCAAAATTCTTGTGCCTGGATTGCAGTTTGGGGCTTATCTTGCACTGCCCAGACGCAGTTCTTGTTGTCTTTGTTGTTGTCTTAACCCATTGACCACTTAGTTCTCAATGGGCGGCTGGGTTTGTTTTTTGGACCCCGAATTTTGTCAATGCATAAATTAAAAAGTTGTTTCTTTTTTTGTTCTTCTCACATCTGCTGTTAATGAAGCCAAAGCAATTAAAAGCGGGCACTGCAAAGCTTAATGGGCCAAAAATACTCGAAAATTCTTTTATATGGGGCCTTCCATTTTCTGGGCCAGGCATATGAGTTTGGGTCTCTGCATGCTCTAATACAATTTGCTGCCACAAAAGATTACAACATGTCATGCGTCGGACAGAAGAGAGAAAAAGCTGTGCCCCTCTCTGCACAGAATGAGCTAAGGGGATTATAATAATCCGATTTTCAACTTTAAATGTGGAATATTTCTCATATGAGCACACTTTTTATATTTTATACCCATAATATGTCTCAAATGGGGTATGCTGCAGAGTAAGAAGGACTCCGAACCGAAAACATACATGAAACAATTTTATTCAGCTTGTCGCTTGTATGCATTAAATCGATAAATATATTCAATTATATTTTTTAGCATTGCCATGCTTAAGATTTTTGCATAACTTTTTCTCTGCACGGTAAGAGGGTATCTGTTAGTCGTGCCGTCTTGCCCACAGCACTCCTGCCTTTTTTCCCCAACATTTTGTGGTTCGTTAAGTCAACCCCCTTGCCGCTCTTTCGTCTAAAATGTTAAACTTTTAGCCAAAATGTGTGTGTGTTTTTGGGCGCTTGGCTAAATCGCTGCAGTTTTCTTTATAGTTATTACTTTATAAAGCTTTCTTCTTCCACTTGTTCGTTTGCTCTTTCCTTTTTTTTTTTTTTTTGATTACAAAATTGCTTTCAATATTTTGCGGAACAACAACAAACTCGCTTTTGCCACACCTGTCCAGGTGCTGTCGCACAGTAGCTGCTGCCCCAGCTGCTCCCAACTATAGAAGCCCATTCGGGGCACCACCAACTGCAGCCTAACTTGAGTTACGTGTTGCAGCAAAAGTTTAACGCATTAAGCAACCCATTTTGTTGTTATTGCTTCTGGTTTTATTGGTCTTTGAACAAAAGTTAAACTCTAAGGGCTAGCAAGTATTTTGAATGCCTTTGCCGAAACTGACTTTCTTGTTACCATAGCTAGCCATATCATAAATTATAATATTATGCTAGGCAACTAAACTTAAGTGTGGGCCAATTGCTTGACAGCAGTTGTAGCATTGACTTGTTTTCAGATATTATTTTAATATTTGTGATATTCTATTTACTTTCTTCCAGTTTTATTAACAAACCAAAACTTACATCATGCGGTTTCTACAAGTTTTATATCGAACAGCGTTTCTTCTCACCTTGGCAATTGGTAAGTTCTATTTCTTAACTTCAATTGCAATTTCTATGAACTTTAAACCGTTTTATAAATAAGAGCTCCATGTGAAAGTCGAACTATCTGGGCTGCCTGAACTTTTCTATACGCTAGACAAATTTTCACGCACTTTTACTTTTACATTTTATTCGAAACTTTAAAACTTGAGCTTCAGTAAAATTTTATTTTTTTTTTTTTGTTTGTTTGTTTATTGTATTGAATCAAAAATAGCATACATTTTTATTACAACACAGTTGACTTATGTGGTATTTCGCCAAGCCTGGTTGGGTCCTCAGGCTTAATCGTGGACAAACGTCAAAGTCGTCTTCTTTGAGTAAGGCTGCATCGTCACGTAGGTAGACGGGGGGCTCTGGGGCGTCTCCTGTGACTTGGTTGAAGGAGGTCCTTAAAGGATCTTCTCTTGAGCCTCCTGACTACACACCTCCCAGCGAGGTCTCTTGCTTGTTCTATTTTGTTCTATCGGTTGACGAATGCTTCGACTTGGCTGTCTATAGTCTCCATTTTAAGGTCTTTGTGCACGGTAGAATTTCTGACGTGAACTTATTTTTAATCAATTTAACATTTCCTCATATTTAATCTATATCTTAAACCTTAACCGTTTATTTAAAAGATTGTGATTAAGTTGATTAAACTTAAATCTTAACAATTATTAAATTTGATTTCTCTTAAATCTTGAATAACATAAATATAATTGAAAATGTGATTTTCTATGATTCCCGCTAAATAAAATCAATATTTATTTGTCATTGGTTATTAAATTAATAAATTAGCGAACTTATGCAAATATTTTGAATTTAGCCGAAATTCTCACATGCGTAGTCGACACGAAAGGCAACATATCAACAATTTGGTTCAATTAGCAAACAATTAGTTTAGGATTGACAAACGTGATGCACTCCGAAAGGTTTATTTGTTTGGAAAATAGATTGGCAGGTGTGACATATCATGTGAAATCATTTTAAATCCAGTTGATCAAATGCAGCTGACTTAATTCTAAATAAAAAAGAAGAAAACAAATATTAAAATCAATTATGAAATCGAAATTTGCAAAATTAAGTAATTAAATGGCATGTCAAACATAATCGCAAAATTAATGCACTCAATAAATCGGCAGGGGCAAAAAAAGGCTAACAAATTACATAAAAAACAATATTGATTTATGCGCATATATTGCAAACGATTATATGTCTACGCCCACGAAAATATATATTTATTTTTTCTTAATAAGCCTTAATTAAATATGATGCCACTGAAAGGCGGTGCGATTAAAATTTATGCGATTTGCCAAATACAGCTGGCAAAAAAAAAGTAACATTTATTATTATTTGAAATGCCAGGGCTTATTAAAGGCTGCAAAGTGCAGAAAATGTGATTTATAAAATTGTTTTTAAACAAATTATTTGGGCTCTTTTGGCGCAAATTTAATTGAACTGTTCTTGGAGACTGTTTAAAGGCCGAAGCATAATGTGAATGTGAAAAGCGAGTTCGAACCATGGTCAAGTTTGAACCAATGTCTTGGTGGAATACGTGCAATTGGTTTTCATAGATCCTTTAGACAAGATTTTGATAAGAGCTTCGGCTTGACAGCTTTTGTTTTCCAACACTTTTAAGTAAATAAATTATATATAATACATTTTTTTTTTCTAAAAGCAAATTTTGTTTTAGATTTTCAGGCTTAGTTCTTCGTTTGTTTTCTAGTTTTACAAAATGTCGAAATAGAGGCCTGGAGCTAAGCTCTTTACTTCCTCTTCCTTCCGCCAAGTGTGTGCACACAAATTCTTTTTCAAAAATGTGCTCTTTAATGTTTAACACACACTTGCGCAGTTTTCTTTAACTTTTTTTTATTGCCTCGTTTTGCGGCTTTCAGCAGGTCTGCGGAGGCACATTTTATTTACCTGCGCACATAAATTTCAAAACCACACGCACATACTCACAGGCGCACACACACACTGGCACTGATAAATATTTGAAGAACTCGTGAAGTTGAACACCCCACTGATTTATTCAATAAATCACAAGTTGCCCACGTGGAACATGCGGCGCAGATTTAAATTTTATCTCCACTCGCTCACATATGTGTTATATATATACAAATAAATATATGTGTGTGTATATATAATTGAGTTGCTGCGACAACTAACGTTCTGTCTGTCGATCTGTCTGTCTTGGCCAGGACACATGTCAATAAGGAGGACGACTCCTAGTGCCATCGTCCTTGTCACTTAAATGCATTTAACTTGCCGATTCTTGGGTTTATCTACTGCTATATGCATACAGCTGAAAGCGTTTCGTTGTTGTTGTTGTTGTAGTTGTTATTGGCAGGGCCAGGCCCCCATCGATTCGATTCAATATCAGCCGACATGCATGTGTATATATGCATATATATATATGTATTTATCTATCAGTCAGTTTATCAGCTCGGCAACTTAAATGACAGTGAATACATCAAATGACTTTCAATCCTTTCGCGTGACTGAAATTTTCGACTCTTTGTCAACAGCGACAGGCTCACCTCCGTGTGTGTGAGTGCGTGTATGTACATGTGCGTGTTTGTGGGTGTGAAGGTGTGCCAATTGTAGTTGTTGTTCTTGTTAGCACACATGACTGTTGTGTGTGTGTATGTTTCTGTTTGTGTGTGCCGCTTGATAAATGTGAGCAACGTGCCTGGCATTTGTTTTTTTTTCCATTTTTTTTTGTATGCGGCGTAGCATTCGAATTTATTTAGTGCTGCAAAATATGCTCCTTTTTTGAGTGTGGTAAAGGAGCTTCTTTTAGGCCATGATAAGTGGTCTTTGTGGCTTTATTTTTAGTGCTTAAAACAACGCCAGACTTAAGATGTGCTTAAGACAAATTTTATAAAGCAGCTGAGTTTTTTATAAGATTTTATGCCGAAGATTGAATACTCTTGCAGCTGTAATGTACTTAAAGGGTTTTATACAAATTGAATTTGTACTACAATTTCGATATCAATGAAGTTTCTAAAATATTGCTAGAATTCCGTGTCTTTTATGTAAAGAATCACGAACGGTGCATAAATAAAAATACACTTAAAGAAGAATTATTTTTGAACAAAACTATATTTTTGATTACATTTTTATACTATTTTTCCATTTAGCAAATAAACTAATGAAAAACAAAAGATTTTAAAAACAACACATATGTTTTTAATAAAATTTTTGACAATAAATATATTTTTTATGCAATATTTCTTTGATTTTCCCGTTTAATAAAAATAGTTGAATTCAAAAAAAGAAAGATTTAAAAAAAAACAATATATGTTTGATTCAGTTTTTCTAAGACTAATTAGCCTGATTCTGCCCGGCATTTAAAACGTTATAGCACAGAAACAGAAAAAAAGAGGGACAGGACATGATTATCAAGGCAGCAAAGTGTTTTTGAAACGAACTGTTTTGAGCTGCTAAATTGCAATTTAATTTTTCTCAAAGCCGAACCTTAAACAGCTCGCACCGAAACAATAACTTAGATACCAACAATTGTATATATTTAACCAAAAATGGTTACCAAATATGGTAGATGCTAACTTTGATTAGAGCTCAAATTGTTTCACAAATCGAACCTTAAAGTGAAGAGACCATGAGGAGTGCTGAATGGTCAGTTTATGGTTTGAACCAGCTCCCGGTTCAAACTATGAACTGTAACACTAAGCAAGTAATGCGTGCTTGCATCCCTGATGGAAATATGAGGTTATTTTCTCGTTCTGTGCCAGATAATACCTCATGATGTCGAAGATGTGTGCTTCAATGTGTTGCACATTTCATGACAGCTCTTTTATACCCTCCGCAAGAGCATTCATGTGAGATTGTTCGAGATGCTCTGTGACAACTGAATGACAAACCAAAAATAGTTTCTATTTTTGTTGCCGCTTTGGCTCTTAAAACAATTACATGTCATTTATTTGACAGCATGATGTGTGCATATCTGAAAAGCAGCATGTTAAAAATAATTTCATATTGAAAACGTTTATTTATTTATTTAATATATATTTTAATTAAATATAAATTTTGTTTTAACTTAATCAATATCTAGCAATGATTTTATTTCAATCAATTTGAGTGCTCTTACAAGTGTGTGGCAACGACCTGCGCTTAAAAGGGGTCACCAGTCATCACTTAAGTGACGCTTTCCCTTATCACTTTGCCACTGATTTCCTATGCATCTACTCGCCCTTCCCCCTTTTCGACACACCTTTGCCTTTAATTAAATCTGAATCCGAGCTGTGTCTGGGGGAGAAAAAAAAAGAAAAACAAATCAATTGCTGTATTTATTATCGAACCAATTACAGTGCATGCCAGAGCCACCCACCAGCCAGCATGACTGCGACGCACTCGAGACGTTGGTAATCCCAACCCCTAGACAGGCACCTAACCCCAGCGCTGTGGTGCTTGACTTGGTTCCGCATTCGTTTGCCATACTTAAAACTAACGGGCGAATCAATGGCAAACACACACACACACACACACCCGGAGAAAATATGAATAAACTGTGAGGTAGTGTGCGGGCTTAGTAAAGTGGGGGGGCTTTTTGGCAAAGGGGTAAACTTCGATTGCTTGGATAAAAATCAAAACAGCCACGAACGAATCGCACAACTATTATTGAATTTGCAATTCGATGCAGTTTTTCAACGTGTGACACGCCCCAACCCAACGACAGGAGCTCCTCTGAGCGGGCTGGTCGAGAGATCGTTACATAAAATTCATGAAAATCTCGCAAAGAGCTAAAAGCCAAAAACGAAAACAAATTGAAGCTTTAGAGCGGCTGCCTGACAAACTGCAGGCTGTAACAGCCGGAAGTTTGGCTGCCATTTTTCCATTTGGGGTGGGGGTGTGCTAGAGAGCAATGGCAGCTTAAAAATTTGTATGCGGATTTAGGCTGAGAGCAGGTTGTTGGCTGTGTGGGGGAGGTAGGGGTAGGGGAAGAGGAGCTCTGGCTTACTCGCCAAGTGTTTGCGTTGCGAGCACGGCTCTGACCATTGGGGGTTAAGCGGCTTAATTGCTGTTAAGGTCAATTCTCTGGACTCATTTTAAAATTTTTTTCCTTGTTTTTTTATTTTTTCTATTTTCTGTCGTCGCAAAAAACAGTTTTCATTTCCAATGTAAGCTCACGCAGCTGCGACTGCAGAGCCTGCTGCGCTATTTACATAATTACAGGAAACAATTTCTATGCACATTTATGTTTCTGAGTGCGTGCTGCGAACGCATTGAAATGGCCTCAAAATAGCTGTGTGCGAGCCGCATTTGCCTAGAAGCATGCACCGGAAAATGATGTGTTAGTTTGACAAAATGCTACATGGCCAACAAAATGTGCAGCTGCCAGTTAGCCAAAATATGTGCATAAACGATTGCTGGATAAATCTGAAAATACAATATTTCTGCAGTTTTTATAAAATGGCAATTGCCAATTACGAAGCCAATTGCCTAGTCAAACCCGAATGCCAGGCGAGCCCTGCATTTAGAGACCATTTAAATTTAAGTTTTGGAAAATGGAAAAACGCTGCTTGTTATTATGCTCAGTCAGACCGCTAAAAAAGGGCTTAGACTTAAAAGCTTGAATTATTATTATAGAAGGAGACGGGAGAGACAGACAGCTCCGACTTAATGAGGTCCTTATATTGTTGCTCATTAAACCCAGGCGAACTATTCAATTTTGTCTGTCCACCTGTCTCTTCACATGGATATTTAGACTCCCCGCTTACAAGCTATTACCTCATATTTTTCAATCAGGCGGCAAATATGCTTTGATCCATTGCCAAACTCTATATCTACTAAGCAAATAATATCATATAGCTAACATGTAACATAATATCATACAGCTAACATTTACGCAATCGGTTTAAAGCAAAGACTCTTCATCAACAAGTTTTCCTTCTCTCTTCTTTTAATTTGAATTAAAAACAAGTCAACTTAGACATGGGCAAAATCTGAACCATAATTGAACACCATATACAAAAGATGTCGGACAAAATTGATGTTTTCAAATATAATAATGTATATAATAATAATATGTATAATGCATTATATAAATAATAATATGTGCACTATATAATAAAAATAATATAATATATTGCACATCTGAAGTATCTCTGCAATTGTATTACATGGTTGACACTCCGAAGATGAGATTTTGTATAAGAGAAGGGACTTTACCAAAATATAGTCAACTTCTGCTGATTGCAAAATTTAGTTCTCTTAAATTCAGTTTGTTTTATAATGCGCTGGAATCGATCAGTACCTTCTGATCTTTACCAAGTTGAAGACTATGTAAAAAGGGTATAGTTATCCTGTTAAGTAGCTTATACGGTATTTACAATGAGGGTCATTAAGAGTGATGGGATATTTACAGTGAATGGGATCGAGGAAATGTTGTGGGACATTTAAGGTTAGATCGCAGCTAGGTACGTCGGGTGTACGCTTTGGAGGCGCCTCTCGCCTTCAATTTTTTTTTTTAGATCGTAAATATGCAACAAAGATTCACAAAATATTTTTTCAAAAAAGCTTAGTATGTTATTTTTGGCATTTCAATAAATTGTCTGTGCATGCTTGGGCTTTTTTCAAGTGCATGTTTCGTGCTCGTGCCAGGCGGGGCCTTGAAGATAGGACTCTCTTAAAAACAAACACACAACCAACTAAATAGCATTTCCCTTTGCTGTGCACAAAAATAGTTAAAAAGAGTCATCTAGATATCATTGGCATAGTTGGCCATATTAAAGCTAATCCATCTGAATGGGCATATGTAAAGCAGCTGTACGAAATTATTTTCATTTGCAGCTCAGGTGGGCTCCGTGCCCTCACCCCCCGCCCCTTGCAGCTAACCATATATTGTCAGACAACATTTTGCTATCTGCTTTAAATTAACTCAATTAGTTCGCATTACATTAAAAATTATGCAATGCGCAGTGGCATTAAATGCGACACGTGTTTGCTCAATTGCCACAAAAACTGAAACTGTGTGTGTGTGTTCTGTGTGTGTCCAGGTGTCGCTTTATAGCGTTTATTAACCTCCTGCCATTAACGTGCAGAGCACTCACAGGTATTTGCCTGTCAGGCAATCGTCTGTTCGCTCCACAATTTACACGGACCGATAAAAATCTTCGGCACGCACTACAACAAAACGTAATTTGTGTCTGCCCCCGCCGCCCTCTCCACCCTCTATCCAGTTCCCACCCACCCTAATTATTGTGGCTCTGTTTCGGGTCTCTGATTTTTTATTTGGGGCTCGACAATGGGTCGTGTACTTGATTTTATTTTAATAAGTACAACAAGTTGGAGGCGCCGCTTGCCAAATTTGCCGCTGGGCATATGTTAGCCCTTGTACCAGACCCTAACCCAGCCCCCTCCCCCCGCACTATTGTTATTAAACAAAACGATTTTTATGCTTTACTTCTATTGCGTTTGATACGTTTGTTTTGTATTATTTTTTTCTGGTTGCCCTTTGCTAATGTCTTAATGCGTTTGGTTTTGTTCTGATTATTGTTTTTTTTTCGAGTTTCTGGAAATTGACATTTAATTACAATTTGCCTGTGCTTCAAGTCGAGTCGAAATTAGTGACCACCACACACACACACTCACACACACACACATGTACATAGTATAGGGCGATAAGTGCCTAGATTTCTATTACCCGTAAATGTATATTAAATTGCAATCGAAACGTAGATAATTCATTGATTTTTCCCCAATGGCTATACTTAAATATTATATTGAATTAGCCTCGCAGCAAACACTTGCCATTAATGACATATTTCGGTTCGGTTTGACCAGCTGAAGGTGTAAAAGCTGAGATTTATCGTTTTTATATTCATATATGCATTGGGAATTGCTTAAAGCTGGTCATTTTGATGTTGCCTGGAAATTAATTGTCATTGTTTGTAGTTTTCTGCAGAAGTGCTTTAAGATATTTCAGTTTTATTCCAACTAAAAAGTACTTTTAAATAGTTGTATTTTTGTTACATTTTTATGGGATTAATTTATTAATTAAAAATTCAGATTTTAATCTAAGCTCCCAATTTTAAGAGTATTTCGATAATGCATTATTTTGATAATTCAGCTTTTAAGATCTAATATAAATATATATTTTTCTATATATATTACACAAAAAAAATATATTTAAAATATTAAATATAAATATATATTTTGCGATAAATTTATTGAATCAATCAATTAAAAATCGAAATTCCCAGCTATATATATATCGAAATATCGATTATTATATAAAATTTTAATTTATTTAAATTCTGAATGTCATTTTTAGCCGCTTTAGTTAACGCGCTGTAGTTCTCAAAGTCTTTAAGCATTGAACAATTGGAAAGACCTTTTACAAAGCAAAGCTAATTGAACTGAAAATTGTTTAGTAATTTGTTATATTTTCTTCGCTGATTGAAAAGATAAACCGAGTCTACTGTTTAAATATAAGCAAATTATGCTTAATTGTTGGTGTCTTATCTCTATATTCTAATAGCCTCTGTCCACTGGCTTAAGAAATGTTACATTTTCAAGTTTTACTTAATGGTGTTCCACCGGTTGTCGGTAACATGTGACTGGCAAAAGTACCGCTTCTTTGAATAAACAGTTGATCGAGTTACTTTAATTTACACAAGCGCCGCAAAGTTTTTCTTCAAACTTTTAGGGACTCTTTTCGACATTTTGCGCCATGTTAAAATGCTAAAAACTGTGGGATTAGTACAATTTTAAATTTCTTATTTAAAGTTGCCGCTTGCGTTCGTTGATATATCAGCTGTTTATGGTTTTGATATTATACCATTTTTCATAACATCGATAGAAATCTCGATTAATCATCGCAAAAAACACGAAATGTTCCGTGCGAATTTACACATTTTTCAATAATTTCAGTTTTCATTTTTGAAAAATTTGTGAAATATGTTTTTTTTTGTATGAGAAAACGTACACCTTGTAAATATGTGACATTTTCAGAAATGTGTTTAGTGGACAGAGGCTATAAAACTCCATTCAACCTACTCTCCTGCGCCTGTGGCCTTGTCATTTATCTATTAACTTAAATTGTTCTGTCTGTGTAACTTGTAAAGGTACATATTTAATAATAGTTGTATGCAATATGTGTGTTTAAGAGTGTGTTTGGTTGTGTATAAGCGAGCATATAATCCGTTGCCATTTGTTGTCGTTGTTGCTGTTATCTGCGCCGGGCACGAGCCAAATAGTTAATAATCATTATTAACAATTTATGTGGCGAACTTCTGGCGCATAATAACAAAACGCTGCACACACGCAAATGCAGACAGCCACACCAACACACACACACACACACACACACACACACACACACCCACAAAAACACCTGCAGACAACAATTAAGGCTTCATGTTGCAGCTGGTAGCCCTGAAGTAAATCTGGATCCATGGCACGACTCTGGTCTTTATGGGAGCTTCCCCAGCACATTTTGCGTGGCTGCATTCAGTAGAAAAAATTGTTTTCTGGCGCACTGAGCCGCTTTTGAGCACGGCTAAAGCACAATTACAATGATTAACAATTACAATATTAATAATTTTAATTTTGAATTGCAATTGCAAGCAAATAAGTAAATAAGTGAATAAATGCGTAAATAAATTAATATTTGTGCAAATTTAATACATTTTTATTTTAAATCAACAATTAAATATTTCTTATGCACAATATTTTCACATTTGGTTAAACTTTTTTATTTATTTTACTTCGATTAATAAATATTTATATTTATTTATTATAAATAATTTGCAAATTACTTTACAAAATTGAAAGAAATATTTGCACAAACGCAGTGTAGGCACACACACACGCACACCCACACTAACACACCCATACAAACACACCCACGCACATTACCTTTGCGTAATGGCATAAATAAAAGCACTTAAAATTAAATGAAAATTGTGTCGCATGCGAAATCCATTTGACTATTTTATATGAAAATGCAATTGTCGACACACCTGTTTTCGGAAATTGTCTGCGTTTTTCTACCGCATTTAATTGATTTCATTTTTTTTTTTAATAATTAAAAAGCGTTGTTCATATGCTTGATATGTGTGTCAGGAGCTGCAATCTCAATTAACACGAATTTATCGAAAATTTGTATCACCAAATAATTTATGAACAGCTGCAAACGACAACAGCAAAGTGTATTTGGCAACAATTTTATCAAATAAATTGTAATATTCAATTATTGTGCAAATAGTTGAAGAGCTGCAGTATATTTCATTTCCGACGCTTTCATGTAAAATGAAGTGTATATTTTTATTTAGAAACAAATTTTTATACTAATTGAATTCATTGAAATGCAGTTTTATTAAAAGGTATTCTTTTGCCAGTTTTTCCATTAAATAAAGTTAATATTTGACTTAGATTATCATTTTATTTCAAAGATGCATTGGTTTTTCTATTTGACTCACTTTTTTTTTATACCATGCTTCAAGTGTTAGTTTCTTGGTTTTATTCAAATTTACTTTCTTGCAAGATTTGTTTTTAAATTAAGTCGATTTTATTAAAATATAAATTTGTTTATTAACTCAATTCTTAAGGATTTGAGTTGGTTTAGTTAACAGGAATTTCACTGCAAAGTAGACCTTTTGCTATTAAATAAATTTGAATTTGTATTTTGATATAAATTTTCTTTTATTTATTTCCTTCTGGAATACTCAATTCCTTCAAAGATATGTATGTGTAGAATCTAGATTATTAAAATTGAATGCAGATTTGCAAAAAGTAAACGCTGTTAACATACAAACTTCCAATTAATTTTCCATCTTGTTTTACCAGGAAAAGCTTCGTGAGCAACTTTTATATTCATAATGAGTATTTGATGACTTTGCTTTGTATTAGCTATTTTTTTGCTTTTTATACCCTGAACCCATTGAAAATGGGTAAAAAGGGTATATTATATTTGTGCAAAGTGCAAATGTATGTAACAGGCAGAAGGAAGCATCTCAGACCCCATAAAGTATATATATTCTTGATCAGCATCAATAGCCGAGTCGATCTAGCCATGTCCGTCTCTCTGTCCGTCCGTCCGTCCGTCCGTCCGTATGTATGAACGCAAGGATCTCAGAACCTATAAGAGCTAGAGACTTGAAATTTTAGACGTAGGTGCTCGATCAGATCGATGCAGATCGAGTTTGTTTCCGATAAACGATAACTTCCCCCGTTTCCAAGTAATCGATAAAAATGTATATCGAAATCCTGTTTTTTAAGCAATTTTGGTAAATAATAAGAGCTAGAGTCACCAAACTTGACATTTAGCTTCTAGAATAGTATATATATATCGATAATCTTTCATTTTATACCTATCGCTACTCTCTATCTATAAGCGCGCGCTACATTTGGTGATGGAATAAGAGGGTTCAGGGTATCCCCTAGTCGGGAGCTCCCGACTAGAACCTCTTACTTGTTTATTCATTTGTTTATGGTGTAGGAAACTTTTTCCAACAATTATATTAAATGTTTTGTGAAAAATTTATAAAATATTCGCAGCCAGCTTCTGGGCCTAAATTATTATTACCATTTTTGTTATTTTAATAATGTTTATTGTTATTAATATTTTTAATGATTAATACTAATGCGTAGCACATTTTTATAATTTTCCAGTAGTATAGTTTTAATATTATCTTTAAAAATTCAGTATTTCTGCATACTTTTAGTACAATTGGTTTTACCACAGTTATTTTAGCTATCTGCATGTGTTATTTTTTGCGCCAAGTTTTAAATGCATTACATTTCCGAATTCCTTCGTGTACTTGGGCCCAAGTTGACTGCCACTAGAAAATGCATGGCAATTTATAAAAACTGCCACCCAGAGCGCTGCCAGCACCTGCCTCAGGTACGAGGCTGGGTGTATGTGTGTGTCGTGGGTGTGCGGGTGTGCGGTGCATATTAAATAACAATATCAGCGTTATCATATATGAATTGCTGACATTTGCAGACGTCATAGCAATAAAAACATAATGAAAGCATTTTCCATGCATATTTCGCTATTAAACATTTACGAGACGCCACAAAACAGGGCAACAACAAGAACAATGTGCAAAGCTGCAACAAAGGTGTAAAACTTGCCGCAAGGGTGCAGCAAATAAAGTTTTGACATTTTTTCTGTTGTTGCTGTTGTAAAATTTAATCAACTTGTTGGCATTTTGTGGAAGTTTTCAGCATTTCGCTGCGATACTAATCAAAATTATTGATTACACTTTTTGCCTTGCCGTCACCTCAATGGAACTTTGACGTTCCGTTTAGCAACCCTTTTTTCTCTTTTTTTTTTTATAAAAGTTTGCGAGCCAAAACTAGAGAACATTTCGTTTTCGTTACAATTTTCGGTTTGTGACCTCAAATGAGAAATGTGAGTAGCCAGAGTTGCCAATCAGCACGTACATATCGAATATATCGAATGGCAGTAATGGGTCAGACAGGCAGACTTTTTGAGGTTTGGCATTGGCTTCGGTCTTGATTGGCAGTTCAGGTGGTTAACTTAAAGGTGGAAAACGTGTAGATGATGATGTATTAAAGTGATGCAATCGAGAAGGGTGGGAGGTGCTTAGGTCGATAGCATTGATCGATAACTAGTCAATTAGTTTAATTGGAAGAAAGTAGTATTTGAAAAATAGCATTAAATATAAATTAAATGTATACATAAACCAATCTGTAACATATTGATAGTAAGTAATATTGGTAGTAATATAAATGGATATACATTGATGGATGAGAATATTTAAAAATTAAAATATTAATTAACCAAACGTATGTAACTAAAATATCTTCTAATTAATTAAAATGTTGAGGTCGAAAACACTGATCGATATTTAAACATAGATGTTATTGGGCGAGCGAAACATATTCTTTCAAATCGCTTTAAGCATAAAGAGCCCTACTATATAAATATAAGCAAATTTGTCGACGGAGATTTTTATCGTTTCGTAGTAACAATACATCAGTAACTTTTGCTAACTAACATACAGTCATAAAATAAAATTAAAATTAAAATTAATGAAAATTAAAATAGATGTAAGCTGTAGTTTTATAAAGCCAAAAAATTGTTGATAGTCTTTTGCTATAGAAGCAAGTGTGTAGGTCGATTAGACTTATCGATAAATTATGTAATTGAGTGAGCTTCTTCTTTCAAATAAATTATAAACGAAGGTGTCTTTTAATCTTATATAAACAGATTTATCGATATACCTCTAACGATAAGATGTCATATCGATAAATAGTAAAAATATCTCATAGGGAAACTTACAAAAGTGAAAGTTTAGCTGAACAAATATTAATAGGTTGTAAAAAAGGCGAAATAAATAAATTTTAATTTTATTATAATACATTTTTATTTTATTTTGGATTAATTTGACCCTTTTCTGATCGTTAGCTAGGTTTTACTCTCTACTCAGCTGCTGACTTTAATTTCCCGGCGATTCTCGTTATGTTTGCGTAATTGTAGACAGCTATTGGCCATTGTTAGGGCCATTTGCAGTTGTTGCTAACGGCTTTGCCTCGCTTTTGACCCCAAAGCAACCAAACACACAAATCAATGAATAAAAATTGCACACAAAACTCAATTTTCGACAACTTTTCCGCATTCTTAACGCGCATTTTTCTTGCCACGTGCTAAACGTGGCCAACAACAAGTTTTGGCTAAGGCGACAATGTGGCAAGTGCTTCAGACCGAAATTAAGGCCAAGACGTCATGATAAAAACTTTGAACATGTTGTTGTTGTTATTGTTGAACTTGACGCATGTTTGTTGGCAAACAAAGCCAAAAGGTGGGGCAGTTGCCGGGTGGGCGTGGCTGCCACACTTGCCTCATTAAAATGCGGGGCGTTAAGTCGCCCGTGTTGGCATCAGCAAAAGTTCGAGTGCCCTGACCTGGGCGCCGAGTCACATCTTGAATGGCAGCCAAACAAATCTTATTTAATTTGGCTTTGGCGCTTTTCACGCGGCTGCTGCCAACAAGTTTGCCACCAGCCCACGCCCCAACACAGACACCCGTACACACACACAGACATGGGCAACTCGTGTAGCAGGTCGCAGCTGTTGCTTCAAGAATTTCAAGTGCATTTGAATGGCCACATGGAATGGCACATAGCCCGCCTGTTTGCCAAAGTGTTAAATGTCATGAGGGCGTGGCAGTGTGGAGTGTTGTCTACCATCACCCAGCTGAGCCTTCAGAATTAATGTGAATTTCAGTGCGCATTTACATTTACTACATGCCATATTTATTATTTATGCGTTAGCACTAGCTTTCTATGGGCCAACTGTCTATGGCTCAAACGTTCGCTGTCTGCCAATAAAACAGACAAGTCGCATTTCCGACTTTAGCATTTCGCGCCGGAAGTGCGCGCCATACGATATCCGCTTAATATTAGCCTGCTGAATGGCTGCCAAGTCGTACAGCTTTTTTTCCAATATTTTTATGCTCGTTGCACTTGTATTTATACATAAAGAAAAAAACCAGGGTGCTTTCAGTCAGAAATTAAAATGCGCACACGCGTTTGCAACTCGACAGGGTTTTTTTTTTTTTGCATCACTTGTTGAAAAAGTCTAAATTGAATTTACGCCAAAAATTATGCAGCACATTTTTTACCGCGCCCGCAACTTTACGCCCAAAGCGGGCTCAGCAAATACACAAGTGCACAACTCTGGCATATTAATTCCATTTACACAGATTTGCCTGCGAGTGCTTTACGTGAATTTTCAGTCGTTGTAGCTGTGAATTGGTCGCAGTCAGCTATTCAGAAGTTGAGTGGATGGTAACATGAGTTTGTATATCAACAATTAACAGTCATATTTTATGCTGATTGATGGGTAGCTGTGCCGACGAGAGGGGGAGAGGAAGAGAGCTCAGTGGAGGAGTGAATAAAGTTGGGAGCGTAAAAGCAGGCTGTCCGCACTTTAAATTCCCTGTAATCAAAACACATTCAATCCAGCACAAAGCTGTTAGATACTTTCGCTACATTTTCTCAGCATTATATTATTATTATTATGAAGGTTTCCGGACTAAACTGGCTATTGACTACTTACATGAATTTAGCAAGCAAAATACTATAAATCTTCACAAGAGACTTTGTTCTTAATCCGAGCTTTAATGTCTGGCTGAATATAGTTAATTAATCCGTGAATCTATTCATACCTGTCCTCAGAACTAATGATAGCCTTAAAACAAACTTAAGTTTCTTTAAATTGAGCTTCCAGCTAGATTATATGTATGTAAAATATACATCCTTTACAAGTTTACAGACAAAAGTTAACGCTTGCTAAGCTCTAAGCTTAAAACGAGTTCTTGTATTTTTCTGCATATTCAAAAGTATTGTCACGCCCAAAACATTAATATGTTAGTTGACATAATTAGATTTCGTTGTGCAGCTTTTGATCGGAGTTTCAGCAATTAAAATTAATTCAAATCCAAGCTTTCATGCTTTTTTAGCGGTATCTTAAAGGTAAGCCTTGATATTTCGAAAAACAGAGCTTTTAGCTTGCGATTAATACAATCTTACAAAAAGCTTTAGTGTGCTTTAGGAACTGCTTCAGCGGTTTTAATGCTTCAAATGTATGTTAAGTTTTTTCTTGGCTTGGCATTTCCTTTGACCAAATCGTCCTTGATAACTTGTTGAGCAAAGCAGCTTGTCTAAAAACCTATTACTTTGTGACTCGAGCCACTGTGCACTGTCTGCTTTGGACAGTGCGCCGCATTGCCTGCCACAAATTGTTCCACAGCTTAGCTCAGAGCCAGTTTCACTTAGCTGCGTGCCGCTAATGGCACAAATTTCAAGCACAATTGAAGCCAGTTTAAATGTCCAAAACGCGCCGAGCTGCCACAGCTGGGCAGCCCCTAGACACGGCTGGCTGGGGCATCAGCCACGCCGCAAAAAACCCAACACCTTTACCTTTAGCTGGCCTTAACTTGGGTTGCCAACTAGACGACAGTTGGCGGCATTTTTCACGCCACGAGGAGCAGGAGGAGGAGGGTTTTGCTGAGGCAAGGACGAAATGGCCAAATTAAGTTGAAATTAGCAGCGTTTAAAGCATAATGAGCGTATAAATGATTAATTTGATTTGGCTTTTTTTTCGAAAATTGATATAGGCAGCCCTGACTGACAGTCAGCTCGGAGACGCTTAATTAACTTTGCTTTATTGGCCAATCGTATTAAGCTAATTGCCCAAGTGACACCTGAAAGCTGCTAGTCTTTTAAATATTTATATATATATATTGCTTGGAGTGAGTGCAGCTTCTCGTTTATTTGTGCCTTTGATAAATTAAGTCTTTGGTCAGCGTCGCACTTGCCTGTCAAATAAATTGTATCCAGAATTCCCCAAAGCGAGGGCCGCTTGACAATTCGAATTGTCGTTGGCTGGGGCCAATGCGATTTCTGCTCGCTCTTCACAATAATTCTATTTTTGCTTTTCACATTTTCCAATTGTCAAGTCTGGCAGCTCGACGGAGCGCAGGGAGAAGGGTTTCTCCAAGGACTCTACGCAAAGTTTCAATTACTTTAACTAATGCATTAATGTCTGCTGATATTTTTGGAGGATTTCCCCACATATTTTACATAAACAAAAATTGTAGGGAAAATCTGCGAAAATTTTGCCATTTTCTGTCAACTTTCGGGGCAAATATTTGAATATAATTATAGCTAAGAAATAGTTGACATAGCTTAGCAAAACTTCGTTTGACAGCGGCTTGTGGGAAATTCTTGAATTTAAATTGTGGTTAACATCAAGATGAGCAGAATGTATGCCATAGTATTAAACAAAGCTGATAATTTAGCCTGAGGAATGAAATTCGCAAAAAATTAATTTGTAGATGCTTATCTTTTACTATACAACATTAATTGTGATTTGAAAAATCACAATTAATATATATATATATATATATATATATATATATAACTATTGAACCCTTTTAGTTGGCAGGGATTGCATTTTTGTTGCCTTTTTGATCAATTAATAATAAGAATAAGAATATAATTAGACTCCCGCTCAGCTAGTTCAATACTAATAATTAAAAAATTTTTTTAAATTAAAATTTTAAAAACTTAGAAATTTGGAAAAAAAAATTATTAAATGCCAATTTTTGTGCCTAAGATAAATATAAATGTTCATTAGCTTTAATTAAAATATAAAATAATATAAATTTTATATTGTATTTAATGATTATATTATTCATTCTGCTTCAAATAAGTGTTATATCTTTTGAGCGGAAGTCCAAATGCAACTTATACGTAATAAGAACCAAATTTGTTATCTATAGATCCCAGAGTTTTCGATATTGAAAAGGTTTCAGATCAGCGTCTTGCTAAATATTCTTAAAACAAGAAGGTACTTTCATTTTTGTTTTGTCTGATAACCACAAATGATTTTTAGTTTTTTTATGCCAGCGTAAAGGCAAACAATATCCAACTGACTTTTATTAAGTCGCCTTAAGCCAATTGGTTTTTATTTAGTTCAATAATTTCAATGGCTTTTTATCGTACGTTTATCTTTAACCAAGCAGACAGACAATGGCAATCCCAGTTGAGTTTTTGTTCTCGCACACAATTACCTCCATTAACATTTATGGTGTCGACCTCAAAAGTGGCAAGTGGAAAGCAGCCAAAACAAGCAGCGAGGAAATTAAGTAGAAAATTGCAAAAATTAACAGCAGCCAACGAAAAATAAAATAGAAGAAAAGGAAATCCTGTGGAAAATGCAGAAAAATTCGCCTCACTTTTGTGCTCTTTTTTCCCTCCCATCCATATCTGGCTTGCCTCTAAGGCTTAGACTGCTTAAGGAAAATTAATTAAAAATAAACATGGCACACGCTTGTACTTTAGGAATTCCAACCAAAATAGACCTGTGGCAAAAAGCGAGTGAGAAAGAAAGAGAGAGAGAGAGAGAGAGAGAGAGAGAGAGAGAGCGAGCGAGCGTGAGAAGAAAACGAAATGAAAGCCTTGCAGACAAATAAGAAAAATAAAAGCTAGTCCGAGCCAAATTCCAACAAAAGCGCACGAACATTTTGTGGCCACAAATCCGAGACGATAAGAAAATAAGTAACACGGGCAAAACACAGGGCAACGGGAGTGCCGCAGAGAGAAATGAAACACACACACACACACACACTCGCACACACACACACACACACCCCGAAAGACAAAAGAAATAGCTGAACTATTGCTGGAAAGGTTTGAAAACCCGAGTCTGGACAGCGTCAGCAGCAAAAGTATTTAGTAATTACGTCAGGCGCGTAGGGAGGAGGGGCGGAGGGGCGGCACACAGCCAGGTGAAAATTGCATTAGGTCAATTTTTTTTTTTGGCCCCGTGACTTTGTTTTTTTCTAGTGCTGTAATATCGTGAGCATGCGAGGCTACAACAGAACATACCGGGGCCCCATAAGCTGAGCCGATTTTGGCGTATTAACGGGGCGCGAGGGCGGGGCGGCGTTAAATACCCTTACCAAAATATCACACATGAAAACTTTAGCACTCAGCGTATTAGAAAACTATTTACCTGTGGGTTGCCAAAAGGTCATCTGCCACAGCTGCAGTTGTAGGCTTAAATTCTTAAATAGGTATTTGTTTATATAAAAGATTTTCCTTTTTTCCTAAATATTTTATGATTTCAAGTTCTGCGCAGGAGAGTTAAAAGACGAGTGCCTTAATTTACGTCCCTATGATCCAACTATTGAAGAAATATGCCCTTATATCAATCCCCAAGCCCTAAAAAGTTAAGGAAATAATATAAACAAGTAAGAGGTTCCAGTCGGGAGCTCCCGACTAGGGGATACCCTGAACCCTCTTCTTCCAACACCAAATGCAAATATATATACTACTCTAGAAGCTACATGTCAAGTTTGGTTACTCTAGCTCTTATTATTTACAAAAATTGCTTAAAAAACAGGATTTTGATATACATTTTTATCGATTACTTTGAAACGGAGTAAGTTATCGATTATCGGAAACAAACTCAATCTGCGCAGGCACTAGGAGCACCTACAGCTAAAATTTCTCTAGCTCTTATAGGTTCTGAGATCCTTGCGTTCATACATACGGATCAGAGTTCCTTCCTTCTGCCTGTTACATAAATTTGCACTTTCCACAAATACAATATACCCTTTTTACCCATTTTTAATGGGTTCAGGGTATAAAAATGTGTGTGGAATGTGAAATCTTAAACATGAATATGAAGAAGTATGTTGCTCCCTACAAGCGAAATTTAATGCAGGTATCAGGCGACCTTTCCATATTTAAATATTTAATTAGCGGGCTCGAGGTCCGGGGCTTAATATAATTTAATATATTTCTTTTCCCTCCAATATATTTCGGTGCACCTCAGCATTGAAAAACTGTTTTAAACTAAAATATTTTCATTGTAAACTAATTAGGTAAAATATAAATAGTTGTCAAACTTTAAAATTCTAATTTTTTAAATTAAAATATATAAAAACAAGTAAGAGGTTCTAGTCGGGAGCTCCCGACTAGGGGATACCCTGAACCCTCATATTCCAACACCAAATGCAGCGCGCGCTTATAGATAGAGAGTAGCGGGGAGGTGGCGATAGGTATAAAATGAAAGATAATTGATATAAATATACTATTCTAGAAGCTACATGTCAAGTTTGGTAACTCTAGCTCTTATTATTTACCAAAATTGCTTAAAAAACAGGATATCGATATACATTTTTATCGATTACTTTGAAACGGAGTAAGTTATCGATTATCGGAAACAAACTCAATCTGCGCAGGCACTAGGAGCACCTACATCTAAAATTTCTCTAGCTCTTATAGGTTCTGAGATCCTTGCGTTCATACATACGGATCGGAGTTGCTTCCTTCTGCCTGTTACATACATTTGCACTTTGCACAAATACAATATACCCTTTTTACCCATTTTCAATGGGTTCAAGGTATAAAAATGTGTGTGGAATGTGAAATCTTAAACATGAATGGGAGAAGTAGTATGCTACTCCCTA
Organism: Drosophila ezoana; assembly: GCA_035045725.1. NCBI lineage: Eukaryota > Metazoa > Arthropoda > Insecta > Diptera > Drosophilidae > Drosophila > Drosophila ezoana. The sequence continues at coordinate 1,805,929 of JAWNOU010000005.1, read as the reverse complement.
CAAGCGAAATTTAATGCAGGTATCAGGCGACCTTTCCATATTTAAATATTTAATTAGCGGGCTCGAGGTCCGGTTCTTAATATAATTTAATATATTTCTTTTCCTTCCAATATTCATTGAAAAACTCAGCATTGAAAAACTGTTTTAAACTAAAATATTTTCATTGTAAACTAATTAGGTAAAATATAAATAGTTCTCAAACTTTTAAATTCTAATTTTTTAAATTTAAATATATAAAAAAACATAAGCTAGTGTAAAAAGTCTTAAAATTAAACAATTTTTTGTTTTAGAAATAACCTTTCAGGTAAAAATAAACTTAACTGAACCTACTGAATATAATATAGCATATTTTCAATGCCAGGGTATTTTTTAAAACATATATTAAAAATATTAAGAAAAAAAAAGAAAATCTGTTAATCAACATGTGAATACATTAAAAATATACAAGCAAAATACCATATTAGAGGCTTATAGCCTGTTTCCACTATGCTCAACATTTGTAACATTTACAAACTTCACATTCTGCGATTCCATTAGCAATTGTCTGCTGTCGGTAACACATGAATGGAAAAAGTATCGCTTTATTAAATAAACAGCTGATCGGTTTTTTTTATTTACCTTAAAGCCGCAAAGTTTTCCTTCCAAATGTCAAATAATACAACCACGAAGTGTCCACTTAATGGACTCTGCGAGATTTAGCCAGTTTTAAATTTTAGAAACTGTGGGATTACTTAAATTTAAAATTAAAATTTGAAGTTGCCGCTCACCTTCTTGATTATATCAGCTGCTTATGGTAATGATACTTTCATATTTCACATAATATAGACACGCAATTCGATAAATCATCGCAACAAACGCGAATTACTCAGGCCGAATACCAAAATTTTTAGTAAAAGTGAAAAATGTGGTTTCTTATTGAAAAACGTGCAGGGAACATATTTCACATTCGCAAAAAATGTAAGAAATGTTGATAGTGGAATTAGGCTCACGAAACTAAAAACCCAGCATTTGTTCATAGGTGTAAGGGGAATATTTTTTTTATATATCCTAAAAAACTTATAATCTGCTAATAAAAAAAGTTCAAGCTTACATAAAATTTAACAAAAATTTCCCCGTTATAAAAAGTAATGAATAGTTAAAATTCTATATTCAAATAAATTTATCGAAAAATAAATATATGTATATATAAAATTTCATTTTCATTAATTGTATTCATAAACTAAACTCCGGAGCTCTAGCCTTAAAGACTTATACATATTTTTATTTATTTTTCCAAAATATAGGTATTCAAAATTTAATATAAATATGAATAAATACAAATAAAAATGTAAGAAAAATATAGACCAACTGGGCAATTCGTCTGCCAATTGTGCGACCCAAATACGCATCGGTTCATAAATAATTCCCAAATGGCCAAAGCTAAATTCTATTTCAAGTGAAGCGTATTTCTTATTATGCAACTTGTTGGGTAAGCATTATGTGAGCCCCAAGAGCTCGGGCATGAACATTTATCCCAGCGCGTCTCGCCCGTCAGCTCAGACTCAGACTCGGATGAGAGTACGCTTTCTACATATGAGAAAAGTAATTTTATTAAAACAATGAAGCAAGCAGCGTAAACTGATAAGCATTTCACATATGCTGCTTCTTCCTTCTGGCAGACCGTGTCGGTTCGGGAGGGTGGCTGCGGCTTTGTGCGGTTGTGTAATATTTTGTGTGGCATATGAAACGCTTGAGTTTCTCTAGATTATTAATATTTTATCATGTTCTTTGTTAAAGGCAAAACGTATTAGGTTGTTTATTGTTTTTTATTTTTGTACATTTATTTAAGGCTATTATAATGCAAATCCCAGCCGCATGTTAAGAGCATATTTTACCTGAAAAGCATTTGAATATTTGCCAACAATATGCAAATACAAATAACTTGGTTTTGTATCAGTTTTATGCATTTTATTATTTAATTTCGCTCCGCATTTCTGTGTGTTTATCTCTCTTTCATTTAACAAAAATATTTCAAGCAATTTCTTGTATTTTCCCTACACAAGCACAAACATCTCGTTGTTGTCCAATTAAATTAAAAGACAATTTCGAAACGTAATTGTTACAATTTCTTAAATCAAATAGAATTTTTGATATTCATGCGAGCTCTTGAGAAAAAAAAATACCTTTTTGGGCGCTCAATTAAAGTGAAATGGAAAATAGCAAAAATTTTCTTTTAACAACAATCAATTACCCAAATCTGATAATAAACATTTTCTTCAAGTAGTAAAACCCCTTAAATTAATTACGAAAATCTTTATAGCTAAAAATTGCTTAAGAACCAATATTTAAATTTAAATTCCTTCAAGTCTTTAAGCCCCAGAGTAGAATAATTTTGCTCTGCATTTGAAATGTTGTGGAAATCAAATATTTAACTGTGTCACGGCAGCTGCCAAAGACAAAAGCCACAAAAATGTTAGTTGAATAGAAATTCACGAATTGCCTGTAACTGAAATGTAATTAAATTTGCTGTTGGAAAATAATTTTCTTTTTTTCTGGAGCCGTAGACATGTCTGGTCTCTGGCCACACTGTCACTGACATTATGATGGCCCAATGACAGCTATTTGCAAATCAAACATGAGCACCGATTTCGTATAAATCAATTGATTGCCAATGCGTTTTGATTGCCAGCCAAATGCCAACTGCCAACAGCTAACAGCCAACAGAGGAACGGCTAAAAAACTTGTCCCTCGCACGCGATGACAAGTCGAGTTGGGCGGACCATTGGCTGGGATTGTGGCGCCCGAGTTTTACGCCCCGACTGCATCTACAAATAGATGGCATTGATTTTGTGTGTTTGGCTGTCGAAGTATTTGCCTCATTTAATATATTAATATCCGACATGCACTCAAATGCGTTTTATTGTCTAGAAATCAGACAGGCTTTAACCTCTCGGCTTGTGGCTTGGGTTTTGGGCTTGCAACCAGAAATCAAATCAATTGAAATTGCAAATTAGCGTCAAATTCAAATTTATGGGCATACGAGAAGCGAGTGCATTTGTGAAAGTTAATTTCTGCTCTTCTTGTTAGAATGTTGTTTAGAATATAATTAGAGTATTTATTTGTGAAATTTAATTGAGTTGAATATGCTAGTTTGTAAATTTTAACCAGTTAATTTAAAGCTTATCGGCCATTCTAGACAATGAAATAGATTTGTATATTTATACAATTAAATATATATATAATATCTATCTAATATATATCCTTGGTACGACCTAGCATTATAGAATTATAGAGTATATAGCATAGACTTCTGCTCATCGACTTGATAAAACATCTATTATCAATCAGTTATAGCGGTTTCCCAAGCGACACTCTCGACATAATAGTCAGACTAGTGTAATCACTTGAATTGCAATAAGACCTTTTTGTAATAAATAAAATATACAAGTCAAGTCGCAAAAAGTCATATATTCTTAGCTATTTAGCGAGTAGATGTCTTAGGTAGCAGACGTAGTTTGTATTCGCTTTTGTATTTTGCGACTTGTGTCGTAAGTGACAACACATTGCATCGGTCATGTTAATATTTATGTATAAGCCTAAAATTTAAATTCTTGTCTAAGCTGGCTTCCCTTTAAGCACTTACACAAAACTGAAATACTTTAGCTATATTTCATAACGATAAAACTATTACACAACATAGATTGGCGGGCACTTGGGCCATGCTACCCCTGCTACCGCTTGCGTGGCAGTATTACCCCAATTTTCTTTATTATCTGCTCGGGGTGCCTTGCCACTGGCCCTGGTTCGGCATATTAAGCGACAGGCAGCACGCGTAATTTTTAATTTACCATGGCATAAATCGCATAAAACTGTCACAGTCACTAAAAGCAAAGAGCAACAGCCCGATCTGTTGCCCGAACTCCTGCCGGGGCTGGGCACAAATTATGTTGGCACACACACTGAGAAGGGTGTCGAAAGTCAATGGGGAGCCCAAAAGCAGTTCAAGAAGAAGGCGACCGACGACGCCGAGCCCAACTCGAGTCAGTAATCCGCCCGCGCCCTTCCTTGTGCAAGCCAAACAAAACTTCAAAACAAAACAAAGTAACCAAGCGGGTGGTAATTTTGCCTCTGTGTCTCTCCGTCTGTCTCTCTGGCGGCTTGTTCGTCCTTTTTGCCAGGATGCCATTCGGGCTGGCATTAATAAGTAAATCTTCAGCATGTGACGGCTATCAGTGGCACTTCCGCAACAATCCACCGACACACATTCACGTACACATACACGAACATCCTCCCCTCGGCAACAATTCAAGCTATTTATATTTTATCTTGTCGTCGTCGTCGTCGTTGTCGCTAAAGGAGAACTTCTCTAAAGTTCCGCTGCGTTCCGTTCTCAAATGAAGTTGCCAGGGAATCTAACTGTAAGTTTCCCATGTCTGGATATGCCACAGATTGTTAGCAGTGTGTGTGAGTGTGTGTTTGTGTGTGTGTGCTGTGTGCTGTGTGCTGTTGTCACGGCCGGAAGTTGCAATTCCTGGCTCAATGCCTATAAATTTAACTTAGCCTTTTGCAGAACTTCTTGTGCTGCCATTTGCGGCTTGTTCTTACAGGACATGCAAACTCTTTGCCTAAACACTCAACAGTTCGACTAAAGCTTTCCCAGCTAAGCATTTGTTTAATTAGATGAGCTCTTCAATTGTATACACAATGTTGACATGCTGCGCTTCTTCTTATTGGGCTTAAAATTTAGTTTGCAATAAGTATACATTTTAAAAATCTTTCTTACTTTTCCAAAAAATTTTTTTTTGGGTCAATTCCCTGATATTTTTGCTTATTCTATCTTCAAACGGAAAGCAATGAAGAATTATTTTTTTTTTATTATATAAATAATTTAAGGCGAAGCGAATTCTAAGAATTTTTTTTTTCAATCAATTAGTTTCATACCAAACAAAAAAAGCTAAAATATTAAATAATTAAAATAAAATGAAATATAATTGTATTAACGCTAGTTTGGGTGAACTTTCTATTTTTTTAAATTTTTAATGGTCTACCAGCTTATTAAATATTTTAAAATATACAGTACGACCTCGCTCAACGCAACCCTCGTTACACGCAACTCCTCGATAATTGCAACACCCGATTTCTTAACATTGTAGACTCTGTTAACGCAACATAAAAAAAAAAAAATTACCTCATTTACCACAACTGCCAAGGAAAATTGTATGTTTTAGTATGTTTTTACCACTTTTCTTTTGTTCTCTTGTTCATTCGTTCATTCGTCTCTGTCGAAAAATACAAATTGAGGAATCCCACGCATGATGCATGTATGTATGACTGGTTCCTGCGCGCATTCAGTTTGATGGAATTTATTTCTCGATCGATTGATTCACACGTGATGCGTACAATATGCCAGTAACTAAATATGTAAATAAACTTAAAATAGCACCAAAATGTGAAATCCTAGAAAAACTGGATAGCATTGTTATTAAATCCCTATGCCAGGTATATCATGTATATATGTACATACATATGTATATATGCCATAAATCCACAATCAGGGCTGAACAGACGGAACTCCCATTATATGAAATTTTGAAACTTCAAGATCTTCGCGAAACAGCTGTTCAAAAAAGGATAAATTGGAAAAAAGTAAAATGAAATGAACTATTCGAATCACTTCAATTTTAATGGTTAGCAAAGGCATATTTTTTTGGAAATTTCCCTCGGTTTTTGCAACCATCTTCAGTTTTCGCAATTGGCCAAATTTTAATAGGTTGCGTTGAGCGAGGTCGTACTGTATATGATTAATTAAATAAACTAAACGTAAATATATAAAGTATCAATATAATATAATTTATTTTCAGAAATTTTTCTTAATTTTATTTAAAACAAGTAAGAGGTTCTAGTCGGGAGCTCCCGACTAGGGGAACCCTCATATTCCAACACCAATGCAGCTCGCGCTAATAGATAGAGAGTAGCGGGGGGGGGGGGGGGAAAAGAAAGAATGATATATATATAATCTTTTTAGAAGCTACATGTCAAGTTTGGTGACTCTAGCTCTTAATATTTACCAAAATTGCTTAAAAAACAGGATTTCGATATACATTTTTATCGATTACTTTGAAACGGAGTAAGTTATCGATTATCGAAAACAAACTCGATCTGCGCAGGCACAAGGAGCACCTACATCAAAAATTTCAGTCTCTAGCTCTTATAGGTTCTGAGATCCTTGCATTCATACATACGGACGGACGGACGGACGGACGGACGGACGGACAGACAGACGTACGTGGCTAGATCGACTCGGCTATTGATGCTGATCAAGAATATATATACTTTATGGGGTCGGAGATGCTTCCGTCTGCCTGTTACATACATTTACATTTTGCACAAATACAATATACCCTTTTTACCAATTTTTAATGGGTTCAGGGTATAAAAATGTTGATGTTAGAATTTCACTTTTCTTGGCTGTCCTAAAAAACTCCTAAGAACGCTAGGTTGATTGCGCATAATTAAGGTTAGTTACTAACAATATACCCACCTCTCGGAGGGCCCCCTCCCACTCCCCGTTAGACGACCACAATTTGCCGGGGCAAACGAGCGTTTAACACGTTGTGTTCGGTTGTGGCAAATTGTTTAATTTTCTTTATGTGAAAAAAGGAACTGCGCAAATTTAACAAATCCGCAAATAATGTTGAACCTAGTCGAAATGCCCAAAGCGGGGTGGCGTACAAATGGCGGGCGTGCCCGTAGGTGTAAAGGGTATAAATTTTGCAGCTGTGCAGAACGGTTGGCGACCAGCCGAAAACACGCTGCCATTGCAAATTCTCCATCGAAAGGAATGCAAAAGAGTGTAAAATCCCGAAAGCAATGCACACAGAGTTTGGATTTGTGTGAGGGTGTGCAGGTGTGTGTGTGTGTTTGTGCATGTGCCCATGTGTGGGTGTGGGTGTATGTGTGGCTGTGCATGTGAGCTGAAAATGGATAATAAAAAGCTCATTGCAACAAATTCTTGCGCAATTTTCAGTGTTAGATTAGAAACGCTTCAAAGTGGTGGCAGGAAGGGTAAAAGGAGTGGGTGGGGGAGGGGTGTTTAGCAGGTGAGACAACACGAACACGACAACACGAAGCGATGTTCACTTTTTACAGCGTTAAACTAACCCAGACATGTCCTTCTCTTTTATACCCTCACAGAGGGAATTTTAGCTTATAAGAAGACATTTCGCAAATATAAGCTATCTATATATGGAAGAATATATAATATATAGTATTTTTCCCTATATGAACTGCGAAATATCTTCTTCGATGTTTGACATGGCTTAATATATAGGGTACATAGGGTATATATCGAATATATAAATATATTTAATTAGCTGGCTCGTGGTCCGGGGCCTAATTTATTATTAATATAATTTTGTTTGAATATATTTTAATTCAAAATTTATTGATGGTTCTGGCGACCTTTCCATATTTCAAAATAGGAGGACCTCGAGCCAGCCAACAAATATTTTAATTCAAAATATCTAAAGAATGGAATTGCCGGCAAGACAAATATTATAAATATATATAACTATATATCTATATAAATTCAAAGGGTAAATCAGATTGGATTCCTCTTTTATAAAAATTAGACCCCTTTTCTTTATCTGGATATTTATCTAGACAACATATTATTTATTTTTTAATGATTTTTTTTATTTAAGGAAAACCTGGCAGATCTAGGAATAAGATACGAAATAAATTCAAATAATGAATAATGTATGACTTATGCACATCGAGGCACTTTTTGATTTGATTATTGACATTTTTAATGTTTGTATAGATCTTTTGGTTTTATGTTCAGCTTAACAAAACTCAAAAAGAATGCAATGCATTAAGCTCCTCTAGCATGAAAAGATATCTATAAACATCGATATATAATTCCCATAATAAACATATATAACTGCCACAGAACTAGGATTCAAAAAAGGGATCTTCACATGTTTAGCAAATTCAGCAAGGAAATAAACAAATATTGAAAAAAAGAAAAGCAAGAAAATAATTACATTATCCCAACATTGGATTACTGTATTCAGCAACTATATACAGGCAGCTCCGATTGATTTGTTCTGTTTAATACCCCCATGTTTGTAAGAGTATTTCAACTTCCACAATTCGTTAATAAAATTCTGCCAGTTTTTTTATTTCTTTTGTGGGTCATGTTTAGTGTCTCTTGCTTTCAGTTGTTTGATCCCTTGCACTTTTTCATAGTCCAGGCGCTCCATTTTTTTTATTCTAAAAATTTTAACTCTATTTTTTGGTTCCTTCAGTTTTTATTTTATTTGTTCACTTTTTCGCTTTTCAACGTTGCTTTACACGCTGCTTGGCACTTGTTCCTTTTGCGTGGAGGGTTTCATGAGCTTAGTTGGCGATTTAGCGATGCTTTTCTCATTTAGTTTTTATATAAATGGCCAGGACTGCCGGCAGCCCCACGAGAGTATCTTGTAGATACGCCAGCGTTTATTTCGGTGTAAATGAGTTTCGGAATGAAATTCTTTGACGAAGTTCTTATTGAAAAGATTTGCAAAGTTTGTTAATTGTGTGCAATTCAAACTGTTTCTCTTAACTGACTGACTGAGTGACAGACTGACTGACTGACTAAATGAATGACTTATTAACTGACTGAATGACTAAATGACTGAATGACTGATTGATTGACTGACTAACTGAAGGACTGACTGACTAAATAAATGACTGATTGATTGACTGACTGGATGATTGGTGATCAATACTTATGCCAGTTCGGCTTTCGATAATTCCACCCGCAACTGTGGAAAATTGGTGGAAAGATGTTTGCTTATAATTAGTCTTTGAAAAATGTCTTTATAAAAATGCACCAAAGAGTAGTTCAATAGTAGTTAATACTATGTGCATTGAAATCGGAATGGGTTTTTATACCCTGAACCCATTGAAAATGGGTAAAAAGGGTATATTGTATTTGTGCAAAGTGCAAATGTATGTAACAGGCAGAAGGAAGCATCTCCGACCCCATAAAGTATATATATTCTTGATCAGCATCAATAGCCGAGTCGATCTAGCCATGTCCGTCTGTCTGTCCGTCCGTCCGTCCGTCCGTCCGTCCGTCCGTCCGTCCGTCCGTCCGTCCGATGTATGAACGCAAGGATCTCAGAACCTATAAGAGCTAGAGACTTGAAATTTTAGATGTAGATGCTCCTAGTTCCTGCGCAGATCGAGTTTGTTTCCGATAAACGATAACTGCCCCGTTTCCAAGTAATCGATAAAAATGTATATCGAAATTCTGTTTTTTAAGCAATTTTGTTAAATAATAAGAGCTAGAGTCACCAAACTTGACATGTAGCTTCTAGAAAAGTATATATATATCGATTATCTTCATTTTATACCTATCGCCACCTCCCCGCTACTCTCTATCTATAAGCGCGCGCTGCATTTGGTTTTATATAAAACAAGTAAGAGGTTCTAGTCGGGAGCTCCCGACTAGGGGATACCCTGAACCCTCATATTCCAAAACCAAATGCAGCGCGCGCTTATAAAGAGAGTAGCGGGAGAAAAAAAGATAATCGATATATATAACTTTTCTAGAAGCAACATGTCAAGTTTGCTAACTCTAGCTCTTATTTACCAAAATTGCTTAAAAAACAGGATATCGATATACATTTTTATCGATTACTTGGAAACGGGAGTATCGATATCGGAAACAAACTCGATCGCGAGGAACTAGAATCACATCTAAAATTTCAAGTCTCAGCTCTATAGGTCTGAGATCCTTGCGTCACATACGGAGGACGGACGGACGGAGACGGACGGACGGGGAGACGGAGACAGACAGACAATGGCTAGATCGACTCGGCATAAGTGATCAAGAATATATGATATACTTAATGGGGTCGGAGATGCTTCTCTGCCTGTTACATACATTTGGATTTTGCACAAAAACATAATACCCCTTTTACCCATTTTTAATGGGTTCAGGGTATAAAAAGGGCACGACAGCAACATTTAATTTCAAAAGTCTTTGGTGAAAGTAATTTGAAATAATTGAAAACTGAGGAAAATCCACATCCGTTAAGCAATTGACATTTAAATTTAGCTTCAACTTGGTCAACTGAAAGACATGTAATGCCCGCTAGTATGCTTGTCTATGACCTAATTCTCAAATTCAAAAACACCCTGGAAAATGACACCCTAGAAATTTTGGTGTTTTGGCAGCTGTTTTAAGTGCCGGATCCGTTTGCAATTAGGAACGAAATGCATTTAATTTAATGTCAAAAGCAACAGTGGCTGACAATGTGACTGCGTCTGGCTGTCGCTCGGTCCAAGTGTCAGTCATCAGTCCGGGAAAACCCGGAAAATGTGCCATTAAACAGCAAACAACAACAATAACAACAACAACAAAAACCAGACACAGTCGCTCTTAAAGAAACACACAAAAGGCACGAGGTTTTTGTGTGCTTAAATTTCATAATCCGCACAAAGCAATGAGTCAGGACATCAATGTCCGTCCCCCGGCCATCCCCCTCCGATTTCCCTCGACCCCTCAGGCTCCAACTACCCAGCAACAGCAGCAGCGCCCAACTTTAGCTTTATTTCCTGCGGCTGCCGTTTTCAATGGCTCCAACGAGGCGGCAAAGACAACCAAAAGGGGGTCTTAGTGAAGCGAGGAGGCAGGGGTGGAGGCAAAGCGAAAGCGAGACTCATCAACTTGTTCGCAATTTCGAGTTGGCAGCGCTAAAAATGCATGAAATGAATGAAAAGCGTGTGTGTGTGCGAGTGTGTGTGTATATATGTGTGTGTGTGTTTGAGCTGCGCAAACAAACTGTGCAGAAAGCGCATGAAATAAAGCTGCAGTCGCCGTCGCAGTCGTCTTCGCAGTCGCCGAAAAAAACTGACATCCAAATGCATTAAGCAAAAATTGTCAACAATTTTTCAGTCACCCTCGCAACTGGCACTCACCCTCTCCCTAACCCTCGCCCCTGCCTGCGCTCATGCCGTCACACTCGGACAGCAGCATCCCAGACGCGACGGCGTCAAGTCTGTTTGAATAAACAGTCGTTGGTCTACGGGGGGATGCGGCATGCAGTGCCCGACTCCGCTTCTGACAAAGTCAGTGAGTCAGCAGCAGGTTGGTTGCTGAATAGATGTGAAAAATATAATTTATTTATGTAGGTGTACAAAAATATATAATTAATATAAAAATTAGTGAAAAGCATAAAGGTTATAATTTACATATTGTTTATTTAATACAAATAATTTAAAAGTGTTACATTTAAATTTGCAATTGGGCTTCAATTCGTTTAAAAACTGTTTCTGTATGAATTCCATATTCTGTTTGGAAAGAGGAACGGCAAAAAAAAAGGCGAAAAATACATACATACATACATATGTACACTTTATTGCACTATTTTTTTATGTTATGTTGCATTCATTTACCTCTTTAAAGCAGACGAATTTCATCCCGTAGGATCATGTGTGTATGTATGTGTGAGTGTGTATAGCGCCTGTACATCGCAGGAGCATTGTGGATTGTGGGATCTAAGTTCTCACTGTATTAGTGCGAATACAGGCAAAGTGTGTGCGTAAACTTTTTGCGATGATTTCTTCTGCTGATCGTTTTTTTTTTATACCCTGAACCCATTGAAAATGGGTAAAAAGGGTATATTGTATTTGTGCAAAGTGCAAATGTATGTAACAGGCGGAAGGAAGCATCTCCGACCCCATAAAGTATGTATATTCTTGCTCAGCATCAATAGCCGAGTCGATCTAGCCATGTCCGTCTCTCTGTCCATCCGTCCGTCCGTCCGTTTGTATGAACGCAAGGAGCTCAGAACCTATAAGAGCTAGAGACTTGAAATTTTAGCTGTAGGTCCTCCAGGTGCCCGCGCAGATCGAGTTTGTTTCCGATAAACGATACCTTACCTCGTTTCCAAGTAATCGATAAAAATGTATATCGAAATCCCGTGTTTTAAGCAATTTTGGTAAATTATAAGAGCTAGAGTCACCAAACTTGACATGTAGCTTCAAGAAAAGTATATATATATCAAGTATCTTTAATTTTATTCCTATCGCCACCTTCCCGCTACTCTATCTATTAGCGCGAGCTGCATTTGGTGTTGGAATAAGAGGGTTCAGGGTATCCCCTTGTCGGGAGCTCCCGACTAGAACCTCTTACTTGTTTCGTTTGTGCAAATAAAATCATTTTCTAACGATTTCTAAATTAAAATTTTTTATGTCATTAGCTCGTGTGTGTGTGTCATTTTGCTATAATTTTATTGCCAACGGCCGATAGTATTTCCATCAAATGTTTTTTAAGTGAGCACCACATTTCTTTCCTAAAAAGTATCAAAGTGAATTTTAATCATTACCATAATAAGTTTTACCACAAACAATAAGCCAGACAACTCCGTTTAAATTCTGCTACCATAAATTAACAAATTATAAAGAAAATGTCAGTTGAATAAAAAAAAATGTATGCACGTATTTATTTGTGTAACTGTAAAATGTGTGTGTGTGTGTTTGAGTGTCGTCTGTATGCATGGATCAGCGAACTTGCGAAAGTCTTCATTCAACGAGTAGACATTATGGGCTTCAGCTACTTACAGAGAGACAGAAAGAGAATGAGAGAGGGGGAGGGGGGTACATTTTCGGCGTGCCGAAGTAAGCTGTTTTCTTTTCGTATGACTGTTAATTGCGGCGGTTGCAAGTAGGGCGGCCTCTTAAAGGCTCGAGTCCTATTGAGGGAACTATATTTTATACCCTGAACCCATTAAAAATGGGTAAAAAGGGTATAATGTATTTATTTAGTTAAATTATTTTGATTACTGCTAAAGCAAACGAGATCGTAGCGCGAGCTGCATTTGGTTCTGAATTCTTACTGAATTTATAAAGAATTTGCGTAATAAGATCAAACTGAAGGAATGAACAAAACCGTGCAAATATTATTACCCATAAAACCAACTAGAAAGAACAGTCAAGTTAATTGTAGAAAACACTATATTTGCATCTGTATATCTGTAAATATATGTGTCGGCGTATGCTCGGATCAGTACGCTGGGAAAAAGTTTTCACTCAATAATTGGACAACATGATTTGAGTGGTCTGCAGGCTGCAGGTCATTAATAACGGTCAAGGCTGGCTTAGCGTAGGCCCGTGCTTAATGTAACGAGTTAGTCTGTGCGTGTCTCTTTTGCTGATCGGTGTTTTCTGCGTATGTACGCAAAATCATTTTGTAACAACAATAAATCGGCCGGGCAGCAGCATGTTTTGTTTTGTCAGCATGTATGTATGTTTTCTCCCTTATAAAGTTATCTCGGTGAAGCTCGAATATGTATGTATGTAGGCAAATGTTACATACATATGTATACCGGATTCGGCTGTTATTTACCTCTCATGTGAACAACTGATAATATAAAATACTGTTCATTAAATCAGAAATAAGAGGATAATGCTTGTTCTTGTGAATGTAAACATTATTTTTCGTGTCACGAAATAATACAATAACAATATGACTGGCATCGCCTCGACACGACACTTGCGCATCTCTAGCGCATGCACTCGATTGAATAATGACTGCTTCACAAAGTATGTGCCTGTCAGCCGTTGACACTAACAGTGTTGGAAAGTGCGGCAGTGTGGGTCATTTTGTGTTTTTATGGGGGTGGCTGCTGCCGCCGCTTCTGCTGTTGCTGCTGTTGCTGTTATCTGCAGCACCCGCATCGAGTTACACTTTGATGCGATTTTACATTTTTAATGGCTCAAATGTCACGACAAATTATGATGTATTTGGCGCCAGTGGAGCCAGACACCAACACCAACCCCAAACAAGTGTGAAATGGCAGCTGCCGATAACGACAGAAGAGCTCCTTAACCCCCCTCACCCCTTTAGCGTCACCATAGTTTTTTGGCATTGCACCTGCTTTGACTGCACTCCGGCCGCCCGCCTGCTAATAGAAAATTTAAATGCCATGTCCCGGTAACTGGCGACTGGCAACTGTTAGCCAAGTGAAACTTAATGTTCTGCAACAATTTAAGCAAAGTTCATAAACTTGCCCAGGCCAAAGTTTCGAAAACTTATAGCTAGCTGCCTTAATTTTTTTCTATTTTATGTACACGGAGAATATAGAGAATATATATGTATATATGGGCATATATATATATATATATTTGTTGCAAGTTGCTCGTGTAAACAGAGTGGTCAGTGAGGCAAATGTTGGTTCTTAAGAGTTCATGTGGAACAAAATTATGTGGCTGCTGTGGACAGTTGCAGAGTTGCAACTCTTTGAGAAGAGGGAAAGAGAGGGTGGATAATGAGAGTGTGACCAGGTCAAGTTATTTTACTTTTGGGTTAAGCTTTTTGCTTCTTCCATTGCTCTTTCAAGTTTCAATTAGCTGCACTAAATTTGACTCCAAACTCACTTTCAAAATCCGAGAGAACAATTTTCATAATTTTGCTAAAAAGTCTTGTGACGTGTAAAAAAACTTTGCCCGTATAATTTTAAGAGAAAGAGAGAGCGAAAAAATCGGAAAAAAATTATGACAAACTACTACATTAAAAAATATTTGGGTAAATTATGAATGCTATTGACAAACTGTTGTATATAATCTTAAAGAAGTTCTTAAGCTTTCTAAATAATTCTTTAAATTTATTTGCTTAAGGAATTTTCATTGTAAAAACTAGTAAAAGGGAAAAAGAGTACAAGTGAGGAAGAAAGAAAAGGAATTTGTTGTTAGAGTGAATGTAAAAGGTTTCAAAAATGTAAAGGATTCGTTTGAAAACTAATAACATTTATTTAGTAGATGGTTTTAATAAAATTCAATAAAATAAAATGAGAGAATATTCCATACTTTTGAAAATAAGCGACAACTTTCGCTAATAAAATTAAATGAAATCATTGACATTAATTATCTAGAAAATTTTATAAATCGAAAGACTATTTTAAATATTATTTATATTCTTATTTTTGGGGATTTATTTCTCGCCTCTCAAAAGCCTAGATCAAATGCTGTTTCGCTGCACAATTACAGCTGGTATTCCCCCGGGCAAACTATTAACTGGTTCATCACATTCGGACACTTTCTGTTTGGTGTTTGCGTGTGTAAATCACAGTCGTTGCCGGACATTTGTTTGCCACAGATTGTCTCCTGTGGGTTGGCTGGCTATATAAAATATGCCATGCATGTTGCATAAACAAGGATTAAACAAAAGAAGTCACAGGTCCTATGCCTAACCCACTCGGTTGCTCTGCTGTGTGCGCCCCTCAAGCGCAGCACAAGGCAAATATTTGCCACCGTGTGTCGCCTCGACAAGTTCAGGCTGGCATTTTACTGCCGGAGTGGATGTGTGTGAGTGTGTGTGTGTGTGATGTGTGCGTGGGCTGCTTTTTACTTTGTGTGCCACTCACGTCGTGCTCGTTATTCATATTTATTGCACACGTTGCCAGTGCCACCGACACGACGACGTGAAGGAGGCCTCCATGAGGACGCCTTCATGAGTCCTGGCAATTGGGAGTTGCAGACAAATGGACGAGTTGCATGTGCATTGTTCCTGTTGCCGCTGTTGTTTTTGTAGGCGTGCGTTC
This sequence comes from Drosophila ezoana, assembly GCA_035045725.1. NCBI lineage: Eukaryota > Metazoa > Arthropoda > Insecta > Diptera > Drosophilidae > Drosophila > Drosophila ezoana. Next base: position 1,790,357 of record JAWNOU010000005.1, on the reverse strand, counting down.
GTGTCTAGCAGCAAAACCTTTGCAATTACAGTTATTTAATGGGATTTACACCCACACAAACACCCACAAACACACACACGCGTGCACACTCCGCCGAATCCATTCGCCTTGGTTATATTATGCGGGTGCTGCCTGTTTGGACATTCATTTGCTGCCTCATTTTTACAGCCTTGACGATGCACTGACAAGGGCAGCGTGCGGGACGGGACAGGGTCCAAGTAGGAAGCGTAAAATGGTGTTAAATGACAGGAATTATAAAAGAGGATAAAGTAGGTTTTACAGGTTCTTAATGGAAAAGTGCGAAAGTAAATTTCTGTGGCAGTGAAAGCTAGAAATAAATAATAGTAAATGAATAATTATTTGAGAGTTTGAGAGGGATTGTGGGGAATTAATGAGAGAGAGATTGAGAGGAAGATTGGGAGAGTGATTGAAAGGGAGATTGAGAGAGAGTGAGAAATAAAAGTTACTCTCAGACAAAGAATATATTAATGGACTTAAATATGCAAATAGAAACAAATTCGGAGCTAAGGTTAATAAATGCATCTGATGCATCTAGGTTAAAATTGGGAAGTTTTATATGAAAATAGTTAGCTTAAATATAATTCCAAGAACAATTACAACGTATTTCTAATCAGTTTATTGTGATTGTAAAAATAGGAAATGCCATTCGCACAATTTTGAATTGCGTATTTTATAATCAATTTTTATGAAAAGCAACAACGAAGCGTGCTATATTTTTTTTAATTTTCATCTCACTTAATCAGACACAAATCAAAAATAAATTTTTTATTGCATATTTTATCATGCGCTGACAATAAACCAAATAGACAAGCTGAAGGGGAGGGGGTGGGGAAGGCTGCAGAGGGAAATGCCTCCCTTGTTTTATGCTGATTTATAATGTAGCGACAGGCAGTTAAATTGATGGCCTAAAAATGCGCTGACAATAAACAAGCCTCGACATGTGTACAAATTTCAACAACAGACATTTATAGTACATGCATGATATACATATATGAAATAAATATGTGAATTATATAATAATCATATGTATATTATTAATATGCTATGAAAATGCTTAGTTGAACATTTGTGAATACGTGACTGGACTGAATTATACATATGGAAAAAGTTAGAAAAATTGAGAGAGTTAAAAAGTTGTTGAATTTAATGCACAGTAAATTGTGTGTTAATATAAAATAAGGATTAATGGAAGAAGAAAGTTGTTAAAAGCATTTTTTATTGCTAATATTAATATTTTTTAAAACCTTACAAATCGACATTATTCTCAGTTTCATAAACAGTTGATTTATATTTTTTATGAATTTACTTATATCTCATATTATCCATTGACCAATCGCCCAACAAAGTTAAGCAACAGCTCCCCTAGAAAGGGTATCCATATGCCCCAAGCAAACGTCAGATGTGCTTTAGGGAATTTGCGAAAGTCCGTAAAATGCTGTTGGGATTTATTTAATAAAGCGCAGAAATAAAATATAAAATGCCCATCATAAATAATTCGCAAAGCCGTAAAATAAAAACAAAGATGATAATAAAATGCAAATTGTAAAAAAAAGAAAATTAAATATGAGAAATAAGCGATACTTTTTTAATGCGCCCCAAGGATTTGTTTGCTTAGTTTGATTTCATACGCTGTCAGCAAATAAATTAAAAAAATTCTATTTATATTTATATTCATATTTAATTCGAATTTTGCAACTCTTTCCGCAGAACTGTCCACTGCGCTGCGTGATGTGCGGGTGCGAGTGCCGCACGCGGTGAGGCGCGGGGAGAAAGCGGTGCTCAAATGCTTCTATGACATCGAGGATGACAGCTTGTACTCGGTTAAATGGTACAAGGGCAGGCGAGAGTTCTACAGATATACGCCCAAAGAAACGCCACCGATGAAGGTTTTTCATTTTCCCGGAGTTAAAGTCAGGGTAAGCTGTCAATACATATATTAAAAATAATATTAAAATAACTCCACATGCCGGTTTAGTCTAAAGTAGTTATAACAAATTGAGAGCAGCAAATCATATTTTACTTTTGGTCTTTTTACGTATTTTCCAAATTAATTGCAGAACAAATAAATTTCTATTAAAATAGCTTCGTTAGAATTTAAACTTGTGCATAGTTTTTTAAATTTATATTAAATAAATATTCGGCTGGAATCAAAAAATGAAATACCTAAATAATGAAAACTAAACGCGAAACGCAACAATGTAAAGCATTTGCATTTCGGGCGCTTCGAAACGCCAGTGAAATGCTTCACTTAACCCGGGAGCGGGACAGGCTGGGTCACCGTTGGGGGCATAGTTCAACGAGCACACAACATTTCAATGCACAATCAAATCAAAACACGGGTTTAACTTCCGCATGATGGCAGTTACAGGGCCGGAAAAAACACATCGTATTTTCGTGGCGCTTCCTTTTTGCAACTCTTGAGTTCTTTTTTTTTTTTGTCATTTTGCATTTTGGTTTTCTGGATTGGGCGAGCAATATTTTTCAATAAATATTGGCATTTTTAACTTGCTTTACAATTTTCGAAATTATTCAGGCATATGAAAGAAATACATGGGCATTTTATTTATTTTCATTTCCATTTCTATTTCTATTTCTATTTCATGCGACAATGGCAAAAAAAAAAAAAATAAAAACAAATAAATAGAAGCGAACAATTTGCAGTTCATGGAAAAAAATTGCAAATGGAAATGTTTGTGCTCCAATTGCAAAAACAAAAACAATTCGAATATTTAGAAAAATATTATAAAACACGACTCTGGATTGTCCACGACAATAGAGAATTGTGCGAATTTTATGTAGCTGACACATCCGTTTAACGAGTTTTGCGCTATTTTTCTTATATTAAATTAAATGTTTTATGAAGTTTTCGGGAATATGTCATCCTCTGGCCTTAAATATTTATTAATATAAAACTCATCAGAGCGCCAGCTGCCAAATCGGGTTTATAAAACCACTACTGGGATTTCAATATGGCATAATAAAGGCCAGAACATATTTTTTGTCGATGCAAAATGTGCAGCAACAAAAAACAATATTTCATTTAACAATTCGCAACACCTTTTGGCATTCGGAACTACGGAAAAAATTATATAAATTGAGAAAGTAAACATATATATATATTTGACAAACATAACAGACGCGCAATTTTTTGTTATTTAAAATGTTGATGATTTTGAAACAGCCCCCAGAAATATCAGATATATATGTGTATGTATATATGTGTATCTATATATAGACAACGGTCAGAGCCATAAACTTGTGGCTTATGAAATGCGCAAAATAAAAACGGCGCAAACATTCGTCGAGATCCGCATAAAGTTGACCAGTTTCAACAATTTTGCAGCCATAACCAGCGGGTTGTGTTTTATATTTTTATGTTCTTGTTGTGCGACCGCTCAATTATTGAGGAAGCTTAACACGAAGCCAACAGCAATCCACGAGATACGTTTGTTGTATATATAGTGGATATATATGGAGAGCTATACTGTGTATTTTTTTAAACAAATTTATTTCGCTTTTATGTCAGGCACTTCCCTTACTTATTCGCCCGTGTGTTAACCCCTTTCTCTCTACTTTTTTTTTTCCAGCGCGCATCCTCGAATGAGAGCCAAGTGGTGCTCGATGCGGTAACAATGCCAACATCCGGTAAATACAGTTGCGAAGTATCTGCGGATGCGCCCTCATTTCATACATTAATAGCGGCCGCCGAATTGGAAGTTATTGGTAAGTAAACAAAAACAAAAACAAAAACAAAATAAAACAAGTTAAACACAAACACAAAAGCACAACAACTGATAAAAATTGCAGAACATGAAAATATTTAAATGGATAGGCTCAATGCTGCTGGGTGGGCTAGAGCACACAATCGAATATTAAATAATATAAAAAAATTTGTAAATGAATTAAAACTTAATGAAATATCAAGGGTTTGGCTGATACAAATTTATAAGTGTTTTATTATCGCAATTTGTTAATCAAAGTCAATCCCGGCTCGGGTAATAATTACACCATGACACAGTCAGAGGCCTTACGCTTATTAAAATGGTTCGGTTTTTTGGTTTTATATATAAACGCCTCTTTAGAAAGGAGGTTAAAATCTGCTTAGGTGTAGAAATTGTTTAAGATAAATTGTTAACTGTAGAAACCAAATATGAACCCTCTATGAGGCCCCACAAGCTTAATAAAGTAAAATAAATATTTGCCCCGTTCTACAAAGTTAAGATCCTTACAGCTGAAAAAGGCTACATTTGTTTCACAGTGTTATAAGCATGCTCTTGACTATGTCAGATAAAAGACAGACACTTTTCCAATAAAAAACATCTTTTGTCATATTTCTATTCATATTTAATTCTGATTTAATTGAGTATTTCTTCTTGTGTCTCGCAGAACTCTTAAGTGCTTTAAGCTAAAGTCATTAGAAAAACAATAAAAAAAAGGCCTGTACGTATTTAATATTAATATATTTATTTACTGGGCGTCTACTTAGTTGCCAACAGTTAGCTAGTGTTCTTACCAAATTAGACTCTGTTTAAGGGGATTAAAGCCATCAGGATTAATTGCTTGATTAACTGCTCTTTATCAAATAGAATCATGTAGATGTTCTTCAGTTAGTAAAAAATACATTTTCACAATCAACCCCATTCTATAATTGCTCAGGCGCCAACCATAAAAAAGCTGCTGCCTGCGCCGTGTTTACTCTTGTCTACTCCACTTTGCATGCATATGTTCTTCACACAAATTTAGGGGCTATCAAACAATTTGATATTAATTAATTAAATGCTGTTCGTAAGTGCCTGCTCAAGCGGCCATCCATTATGCGATAAACCTTTGCAACACGAACAGAATTTAATGATGTACGCCGCAAATGTTGTAGCCATATCGGCATAATCAGAAAACAAGATAATATATGGGTGCTGCTCCACTGTGTTTGGCGTTGGCTTGTGGCTGGTCCGATTGGCACAGAAACCAATTCCAAATGCACTCAAACATATCAGAAAGGCACACATATGGTCATATAAACATGAAATAGACACGGCCAGAGTTTGCTGAGACGGGCGAGCGGCCAATTTGTGTTCCCCCACTTTAGCAAAGTCCGTAAACCAATCATCCGCACACACACAAGCACACACACTCGCTCACACTTGAAGCTAAAAGTTTATTGACCATCTCAAACGTTTTGCCAGTGCTTTTTATTTTATATTTTTGTTTGGCTGCTTAAATATCTTCATCTTTATCTGGAGCCAGCAAATTTGTTTGTATTTTGTCTGCTCGAATACCGCACATTCGAACTGGAAGTTTATTTTTAAGTAACGCCCACTCACAACGCCCACATTTGGCGTGAGGTCCGGTGTCTAGCATTCGCCTGGTCCCCAATCTCTTGACTCTTGACATCGTCTCAAGTCTGGGTCTGTCTCCTGGCCTGCCCAATTGAACTCGGTCTGGGCATGTCCTGTTCACATATGACAGCCATGCATGGAATTAGACAGTAGTTGCCTCTCGTAGTTCTCGTGTTTGACTTGCTGCTAGTTTATGCTCAGCTCTGACTTGTGGCATGAATGGGATTGGAGAGTAGAAAATACTTATTTTAAGTTATTTTCTGTTGCGTCTGCATTGAATTCGTCGTGCTATTGAACCACAAGCTCTATTGTACTTGCTTAAAATACTTATGCTACTTGCACATACAAATATCAAGCACAATTTGATTGCTCAAACAGTTGACTCTTAGCTAGAGTCTGGTTGATGCCAGGTTTCAAATGTCAAAACTATTTAAAGTTTATTGTGTGACTGTCACACCCAAATAATAGCTCTTGCATGGGCAATTAATCTCGATTTAAAAATAACTCAAAATACTAGTGCAACACTAGTTAATAACTGATTAAACTGGGTCGTAATATGCTTAGCTATAAGAAGTTGTTTAATTATTCAAACTTTCATAATAGTTGGCGCAAACCCAATTCAGCACTGGTTGAAAACTGGTTCAAAGCTTATTATGAGCCGGTCTTCATCTTGTTTCAAACTGACTTCAAACTGACTTTAAACATTAAAAGACTACTATTAAACCGATAAAGATCAACCCATGTCTGAAACCAGTTCCAGCCCTTCTCCACAAAAGCGAAAAACTGAAACCGTGCCAATCTCATAGTTACAGTCCAGTATAACTTAAAGTGTAAGTAACTTTAAGGTTAATAACAATTTGAGCCGGCAAGCCAGTTTGAACCAATTCAAAATGTTGTCATGCTGATTCCGCACGGACCCAGCTTGCAGAACCCAACCCCAGTTAACAACGAACGATTTCTGTCATTTTCACAACCAAAATTCGCGGCTCAATCATAACTGCAGCACAACGCTCTGCTATGCGTAGGTTTACAAAAGCATTTCAATTATAGACTGCGAAACCGCACGGATCAGACCTCGACTGTCATTACACAAAATGTCGAAATGTCGACATGAATACGCAGACAACAACAACAGCAACATATACAAAATAAAAAACAACAGCAACGAAATGGAGGCTGGAGGCCTTCAAATAGCCAGACATGCAGGAGCTCTGGGCAATCGTACAATGCTTGGTGGGATACTACATGAAAACTATAGTGACAGTCGATGGCCAAAATGCAGGCCACTCTCCAGAGCACCTGACTGTGGGGGATAGGAACAAACTGCCAAACTTACAGTCATCTCTCTCCCTCTCCCTCTCTCTTTCTCTCTCTATCACACTTTCTCTCATTCTCCCATTGCATTTACAGAGACGCCGCACAATGCACCATTCATAACCGGAATCCGGCCCAGATATCGGGTCGGCGACATATTGCGGGGCAATTGCACATCGCGACATTCCCGGCCGGCGGCCAATCTCACATGGACAGTGAATAATGAAGAGGTGAGTCGCAAATTATGCAAACACAATTTTCTTGTTTTTAAGCGGGGCATGCCTGTGTGTAATTTATGCGTGTGTCTGTGAGTGCGTGTGTGTGTATGTGTCGAACGAGCTTTGTAATTACCAGGCAACACCCACACTGGCTCCGATCAGCATCTGTTATGCCACGCCCCATCCATTACGCCCTATTTTTCGGCTCTAATAATTTAGCGCAGTTTTATGCACGCGCGCACCGGACATTAAAATGCGGCAAAACGACATTGGAAAACTCTTCAGTTGCCAAACGAAATTTTCACAGTTTTCATTTTTAGTAACGCCCACCAAAAACAAGCGACCAATGCACTGGGGCGTGTCTCACGGTTTGGCTTTTTGTTTGGTTTACGGTTTGGCTCCGACTAATTTGCCAATTGTGCGCCAAAATGTATGCAATGCCATTTTTCAGATTGCAGCGCAGTTGTTTTTCGTAGCTCATTTAAATAAGTTGAATGTCTGCGCTGCGCATAATGAAGTGAATGTTTGGTATAATAGTACTATATGGAGTAGAAAGTGGGATGAAACTTGCGCTGACTTGTTGGAAGAATTACGGTAATTCTGGTTGAAAGATGAAACAAGCCACAGCAAATGGTTAACATAAATCAAAACCCCAACTCCTGAAAATGTTATTGTAATTGGCGTATTTACAATTTGAAAAGCAAATGAAAAAAAGTGAGCTTTCTGGTTCCTACATATTTGTTTTTTAAATAATACAAAGCTGGGCATATATTAATTTCTAAATATAAATTTTTGTTCCTTTTCTACGACCAAACGCATTTCGCTTTTTCTGCTAAGCTAGATAATTTTAGCGCTTAAGCTGTGAAATATATTTATATTGTTTCAGGCTATGTACATGAAATTAAATTCGAGCGTGTTGTTATAAGTAGCTTCTATACTCATTATGCGTTGCTGAGGCAACACTATAAGAGAAGAATTCGTTTGTTTACCATTGTTAAAACTAAGGTTAAGTTGCTAAAACTTATTACACCTTTAGTCTAGCAAAGATTTGCTTTTGTACAACTTGATTCTTTCTATCTTACTATCATAAAAGATTTATATAATTTGGCGCACTTTTAAATACCATAGCTCCCTTTATTTAAGATGTTGGTATCCCAGCAACTAAGTCTTGTATCTGATGATTTAACTAACATTTCATTTGCTTCGGCCACTTCGTAGCACAAATTATTTAGCAAGGACTCTGTTCCATTTTCTCTACAATGTAACTGCAATACAGTTCCTAATTAGGTAAACATACTCCAATAATACAATAATTTCAACATCCAAAGCTGTTAGTTTCCCAGTGCCGAAGACCAAATACCCTGCAGAACTGTTTAACAAAGTATTGTTAGGGATCTATTAAGTATTTATATTTATATATATTTTTTTTAAATAAATTGATTAATACCTTAACAAAGACAATATAACAGTGTTTATATTATCTTTGAACTTAACTCTGTGAGAATTCTATGATAAAGTAATATACTTTGCGAAAATAAGACATTTTTTATTGATAAGAAATTTTTGTGAAACTTAGAAAACTTTTATTAAAGTAAAACTGATCAGTTTCATATTATAGACGATTCATCTTTCTAAGTATATAATTTGCGTACATTTTCGTGCAGTGCATCAATATTTTAGCGCCGTTTTCTATTTAATTGTTTGTGGCTTTATTGCTTAAGCACATTTCAAGCGTTACAGCGCTGAGAGCTTGGAGCACATCGCAGACTACGGGGGGTTGTGGGGAGCTCTGCATTTGCAATCAATCGACGACGGCGAACCCCAAAATACATGCAATGCAAAGCAACTCAATCCTGACCCACGAATTGCACGTGAAGCGCCTTTTCAGCTGCCAGCGCGCAATTGCGGTTTGCCAATGTGTGTGTGTGTGTGAGTAAGTGTGGCTGAATGTGCTTTGTTTAGCTGCTAACGTTTCCGTCCTTTGTTGTTGTCCTGGTTGTAGTTGTTGTTGTTTCCGCTATTATGCGCCATCAATGAGCATTGTTTGCCATGGACTGAAGCTCAAATTGCCCCAACTGTCGGCGTGTGAGCGTGTGAGTAGCCGTGTGTGTCTCTCTCTCCCTCTCTATCTCTCTCTCTCTCTCTCTCTCTCTCTCTCTCCATCTCTCTCTCTATCTCTCTCTGTGTGCGTGTGTATGCTTGGGTAAACTAATTATTTAGCTGGCTGCGTTTATTATATGATTTTCCATCCGTTACGCCTTGTAGCAGAACTTTATGCCAAATTAAACATTAGGTAAACTGTTTATAAAAGAAATAGGAACTTTGCTTTACAAGGAGCTCAACTGAGATTGGGCGTGGGATATTTAAGTGAAATATGAACTTACTAGATAACTGTGATATAGTAGAGGTTTCTCGACCAAGCAAGATTTTGATTTATATTTAAATTAGTTAGCAGGGAAATCTTACCAATAAAAAAAATCTTTAGTAGTTATATTTGATGGCCCATTTGAAGATGAACAGACATTATTAACAAAAATATTAACTCTGGCCCATACAAAAAAGGGTAATTTGCGTATTATTAAAGATCAATACATTTTATTATATATTTTCCAGGTAAATCCCTCACATGTGCGACATCATAAAATACTGCGGGATGCGCGCAACGATATGGAAACTGCAATTGTGGGCATTCATTTCGTGGTTACCGATCAGCACTTTGATAATGGCAAACTGAAGGTGAAATATAGTTTATATATATGTATATATATATATATATATAAGTACCAATAAATCCCCCTGCAGAACTGATTAAATGAGTAATTGTTTTGATGTACAGCTCCGCTGCAGTGCTCAGCTGCATGATGTGTATTGGAAGACGACGGAGAAGACCATATTGGAGGCGGATCCGTTTGGCAAATATGGAGGCAATGGGGCCAGCGGGAATCGCGTGAGTGCCGATGAGATATATGACCAGTACACGCTGCACGAGGATGAACAATTTCACAGCAAGAAGAACAGTTACCTGACACAGCTTCAGGGTAAGTTGTTTTGGCAGCCAATTAGTGTGCACATACCCATAAACGTCTCCATAGAGACAAAAGACAACAACAACAGAAACAGATACAACAACAACAGCAACAACGAAAGAGTACATCGCCTGCATTTTTCTATTTCTCGCTAGACTTTCTCTTTCATTTTGTACCCTCAGGCGAAGAAGACGATGTCGCCGATGGTTTAGAGGATGGCGGCGCGGCCTGGCGCGGTGTCAGCTCGTCGGCGGCCAGTCTTCAAACTGTGGCTGCGAATGCTGCAACTGCAATTGGAACGCTGTTGGCGTTGCTCAGCTGGTCGCTGGCCGGGCAATTAGTGTCGCAGCTGTTGGAGATTACAAAGCACAGGCCCATGCGGGAGGGCATATACAAAACGCAGCAGCAGCAGCAGGTGGACGAACCGGAGCAGAGGCAACGCCTGCGGGCGCACAACTGCACGAGCAGCAGCAGCATTAGCAAAGGATGCAGCAGGCAATTAACATGATTCAATTGTCACGCAACTCTTGTGCCACACTTCAGGGAGGGTCAAAAGGCAGCGGGCGGAGATACACCAGCGGCAGCAGCAGCAGCAGCAGAGGCAGGCAGCAAAGTAGGCTTCAGCCCTAGGCAACAGCAAGTAACTGCTAAATGTATCTAAAATATTTACACCCAAATACACAGACACCAGTTTCAGCTAGCTCAAAGTAACTTCAAAGGCATTTAACACTAACAACAAAAATTGTGCAGCTAAATTTTTATTCATTTCCTTAAAAAAAAGGCAAAAATCTAAAAAAAAATAAAAATATCGATAGGTTTCGATAAGCAAACAGATTATTTTCTTTGCTGAGCCGAGCCAATAACCCTGTTACTTGCCTACATACCTAAACGGAACCACTTGCGATCTGGTTCTTTTTCTGATTTATACACTATAAAAAATAAACGATAAAGAGTTGAAGAAAATGTTGTGCTAAGCTTTTCACATTATTTCTCTACAATTAAATGCATATATATATACATATATATATTTGTATAATGAAAGTCAAAATTATTTATATATGCGTATATAAATGATGGATATTTATATGTACCATATAAGGTTACATTCATACATATAATCGTATATGTATTATGCCTAATTGTAATTTCAACACACATACACATACACACAAACCCAAAAAGAGTATAAAAGAAAGAAGAGCAATTAATTGATAAGTATATAAATACGCCTATGTATGTAAAATCATATATATATATAATTGTATATAATATTAAAAGAAAACCAAAAAAAAAAGGAAAACGTAAATTGTATAATTGATAAGTATTTACGGTAGATAATCAAAAATAAAACGAGCGACAAAAAAACACAATTTTAAAATGTTTAATCTATTTGCATGAAGATGGTCCTAAATTCGAGTAAGTAAAGTAAAGGTTCTTACATGTAAAGCTTTATTATTGTTACTAGAAAACTCCACGTAATATTATATTTATTATATTACATTATTTAAAATGAAAACATTTATGTACATTTTTCATCAAAATTTTATAAATGTAAAAAAAATTATTATTATTATTATGATTATGTTATGACTTATGTTCATGTAAGCTTTTCTTCTAAATTACAAATGGTATGTTATTTTTTTTAAAATCCTTTGTATTTTAAAATATTACTAAATTTATTAAGAATGCTAAAAATGTTTTTTTAATTAATGAAATTTTTTATTTAATTGCTCGTCTTTTTTATGTAATTTTTGTGTATAATGACTTAGTGCACTTCTCTTAACTATGATCTTTTTTAAAGCCTTATATTAATATTCTTTTATGAAGATTATTTAATGAACATATTTATTTTTATGTTTATAATATCTATTTAAAGAACACAGTATATTGTCAGATTTATCGTATAAAGTAATATATTTAATTAAGATATGAACACGTTAATATTTTTTTTATCATTTAAAGAACACATTTATTTGAAAAATATATTATTTGATCTATTAGAAAAAGTAATAAATATATCAAAATTAAGCAATCATATAATTAATATACATAGTTATATTGTTATATTGTCCGTTTTAAGTATTCGTTTTTATCATTTGCAGTGCGCTTTAAAAATTAATTATGTTTTTCTTAAAAGATAGTGTGCTATAAGCTTAAGAAAGATTTGTGTTTCTTAACAATTTTTATTTATTTATCCAGTGCTTATGTATCCCTATACTGCTGCTCCATATAATTACACAATTAATTATGAACATTCCAAGAACTCAGAACTCACGCCCCAAATGGCAACGCATTAATGATCCCATGCCTGTGCCGGACTCGAGATGCGAAATAAGAAATGACAACAATAAAGATGAGCTGCTGGCCATAGCTGTGGGAATGGGATGCGGGGCTGTGGGTGTCGTCCCCTACAATTAGCATAACTAAAACGCTCAATTAGGCGCCTAAAACGCTTCAGACGGACAGGCAGGATGTGCTGGTGGCAGCAAGGACCACGCACAGGCACAGGCTCAGGCCCAGGCGTCTGGTTGTCCTGCAATGCAATTTGCACCTTTTATTACACATTTTTTCTTCTCGCTCTTATTTATTTATTTTTTTCATTTCATTGTCTGCGTAATGTTTATTTTTAATTATATTTTTTTTTTGCACATTGTTTTTATTTTATTTCTTTCCTTTGTTTTTCTGTTTTTTTTTTCCTGTGTATTGCTCTTTGCTTTTTGTGTTGCGGCTTCATTGTTGGCGATTTGCGGGCGTAATAAACGTTAATGGCGGTTGACCACAAAGAGAAATTGCGGACACTTTGTTTTTCGGCCACTTCTTTTGTCGCACATTTTCTCGAGCGCATTTTCCTGATTAGCGCACTTTTCTTTCATTTCAAAAACATTTTTCGTCTCCTCCTTTCTTTTGATTATTTTTGTTGGAGGCCAGCGCATTAGATTTAATTGGTTCTATTTAATTGATGATTTGTTATCAGCTGCTTAGTGCTTAATTATTTGCATTACTTATGCCATTTATATCTACAAAAGGAAAAGCATACAGAAACGAACAGGAAAGTATCAGTGAGCGCTTCAAGCGTATCAGCCAAGTTTCTGGCAAAGCGGCTAAAAGCATTTAACAAAAAATGACACAAAAAAAATGAGGAGAAAAAAACAGATAGCAAGAATGCAGTTGGGCAAAATGTTCGTCTTTCTATGCAGAGTTTCCGTCTTTTTCTTCTCGCCGTAGTGTTGGCGAAAAGTTTGCGCCCAAGCGAAAGTTGACTATTTACAAAAGTAAAGCGGCTTTTAAAAATGTTCAAGCAACTTGGCTTGGCTTTTCACTTAGCGACAAACTGACGCCCAGCAACAACAGCAACTACAACAATGAAGCACACATCAAGTTAAGTTGATGTAGCTACATATTCATAATGCTGATTGTCGTTGTTGTCCTCGTTGTCAGACGGCAGATTGAAAATTTATTCAAAAGTCTGGCAAGTCTGCAAGTGGCTGCTGCAGCGCCCCCTCGCCTGCCAGCCTGCCCCAGGATAATAACTTTAACTTGAAAAGTAGCTCGCAAGCGGCTTTGTGTTGTAGTTTTTTTCCTTTTCCCATATTCTTCCTGCGCCGCTTTCCATTTAAGTAGACGCACATTACTGAAGGAATTCCTGCTAAAGTTAACTTCAGGCCGGAACGTTTATGAATATTGCGATTGATAATGAGTATCCCTCTGGGTGAACTACTCGTTTAATTGGCTACGTGCTACACATTTTAATGACATGAATATTTAAATAAATATGTGATAAATAGAAGCCACTGATTTCAGCTGGAATTAAAAAAAAATTTAAAAAAATGACGCAACTTTTACATTACATGTATATTATTTTTTACATTATAAAACCACCCATTAAAAATGGGTAAAAGGGAAATAATGTTTTTGTGCAAAATGTAAATGTATGTAACAGGCAGAGGGAGGCATCTCCGACCACATAAAGTATATATATTCTTGATCAGCATCAATAGCCGAGTCGATCTAGCCACGTCCGTCTGTCTGTCCGTCTGTCCGTCCGTCCGTCCGTCTGTCCGTATGTATGAACGCAAGGATCTTAGAACCTATAAGAGCTCGAGTCTTGAAATTTTAGCTGTAGGTCCTCCTAGTGCCTACGCAGATCGAGTTTGTTTCCGATAATAGATAACTTACTCCGTTCCCAAGCAATCGATACAAGTCGATATCGACATCCTGTTTTTTGAGCAATTTTGGTAAATAATAAGAGATAGAGTCACCAAACTAGACATGTAGATTCTAGAATAGTAAATATATCTGCATGGTGTTGGAAGAAGAGGGTTCAGGGTATCCCCTAGTCGGGAGCTCCCGACTAGAACCTCTTACTTGTTAATATTCTTTTCTTTATTTCTTGTATTATATATTTTTCATTAAAATTTTATAATATTTATTTATTTTTAAATGTATTCTAATACATTTTTAGTTAGTTTTTATTATGTAAAGATAGCATAAATCTTTTTTTAAAATATATACTTCATTATCATTTTAATTTTATTGTTTATTTTCATTATAACTTTTTAAATTATTATTTTTTATTGTTTGAATATAATTGCTATTATATGTATTGTTTGTTTTTTTATTTAATAATATTCATTATTGTTTTTTATTTAATTCTAGAGATTTTGGAAAAATATAATGCCAAACTTGTTGCTTAATAATTTATAAGCAAATTAACTCAAGCCCAGGTACAAGTCAGGCCTACTTGTTTCATTCAATTGTAACGGCCTGTCCTCAAAGTCAACTATTGCGAACCACACAAAGAATCCAATTAAAGCGAACTGTTCTTTGCAGTGCCGAACTTTGAATACTCTTGCAGATACACAATGATGTTTTCATATATTAATTCAATGTTTCAATGTTCAATGATCGATCCTTACTGACAATTGGAAACAGACTAAAGCTCTCAATAAGTGAATTTGGTATTTCGATTTGATATTTTCAAAACTAAATAATTAGTAGTCAATTTTTAAACAATTGTTCATATAGGAGCTATATGATATAGAAAACGAGACGTTTGTGATTTGGCTCATGAGGACGCAAATATTTTCTGAGTAACGTTAAAATAACTGGGAAATCAAAGAATTGTTGGATCGATAGCTCCTGTAATTGTTATATGAAGGAGTGAACTTTGACGAGCTTCCTTAAGATTAATTTGATTTTGCGGCACTTTAAATGACTTTATCGACTAAGCTACTGATACGGCTTACTAGTAAAATATGATGTTGTGAATATATAACGCTTAGCAGGAGCCAGCTGCTATGCGTTCCACATTCACAAATTTATAATAACTTTTGGCAGGGTATAATACGAGCAAAATAGGCGCAAGCAGCAACCAACAAACTACAAACCGATGCAAGCGCAAATAAGGTGGTATTTGGACAAACAGAGCAAAGCCAAACCTACACCACACACGCGCACACACAGAACCACAAAATTTTCCCACACACCACACATCCAGACACTCGCATTTAAAGTCATAAATTTTTATTTGTATGATGATGACTTAAGTTCTACGTGCGTTACAAGAACTCAACTTACACCTGCGCTGCCAGCAGACTAAAGCTACACCCCTGGCACCCACACACACACACACACACACACACACACACACACGTGCACACACACACATACGCACGCACGCACACGCAAACACCTTTGACTACACCTACAGCTGTAAGTTCCATGCTGGCTTTAGTTAAGTGCATGATTATGCTTTTAGTGGCATGTTGAGGTTTTGTCAGTCAGTTGCTCTTAGCTTTTCACCTACCCCAAACTTACTTCTGGCCATTTTCTTTTTATTGCAATACTTGAAACTAACTTGACTATGTGTGGAACAGCTGTTCCACTCGTATATATGGCAGCCCCGCCCCTTTCCCTGGCCACGCACATCTTGTGCATACGTGCGTTAATAGAAAATTCTCTTTGAATTTTGCCTGCTTCAAAGAAGTTGCCAGCGCAGCTTTGGATTTTCATTAGTTTTCCTAAGCTTTTCTAAAATTCATAATGGAACTGCCTTCCGGGTTGAAGTAATATTCACTTTGTCAAAATTTTGTTCAAGTATTCGGGCATATTAGATAAAGTACAAATTTTCATAATTTATAGGTTAATATAACATACCAGCAAATCATGGAATAACTAAAAAAAAAAGATAATATATTTAAGTATATATTAATTATTATTAAAATATTCTGATAGAAAAAGTCAAGAAATTAAAATTTAATGTATACAAAATATAATTATTCTTATACATTTTTTAATCATATTAATACACTGTTTTTTATGAATGTCAAAATATTAATAATAATATTTAACAGTATTATTTATCAAACTATTAGACAAAAAATTCCAGTTTTTTCTTTTGTGCTGTGTTTTGCAACCACATTGATAAAATCATAAAAAAGCAATATTATCTGTGAAATAGATACATTCAAGATTTTAGTACGCATAAAACCGCAGAGCAAAGCCAAAAAGTATGCTATCAATTTTGATAGGCATATGCTAAAACTACAGCAAAACTATAAAAATTCAACTAGATACATTGTTAGCAGAGCTCTGGCCATAAAATACAAGGCATAATGAATCGCAAACATAAAAAATACTCAATGCTTATAAATTTTAATAAGTCATAAAGACAAAATATAAGTAAAAAAAAAGCAACTACTTTAGTGAAATGCACCTCCATCCCTCTCTCTCTCTCTCACTCTCTTTCTCGTTCTTTATATATAAACATAATTATGTGGCCTGCGAGCAGGTTCAACATGGATTTAATAGCCAGAACAAGCGGCGAGACATCTGTGAATTATGTGTATTGTGTGCCTGGCTGTGAATATAATAGTGCAAAAATCTGGCAAGAAATTAAAACGTTTTTAAAACTGGCAGACAGACGCACAAACAGACGGACAGATAGACAGACGAGCTGACTGGCAGAGTCGAGTTGTCGCCGCTCGTGAGTCATGCGACGCGTTGTCTGCGTGGCGTTGCCAAAAAAATATATAAAATAAAGAAGAAGGCAAAAACAGATGAGCTAGGATAGCCTCGTGCTAAATACCCTAACAGGCAACAGCTTGTCACGGCTTGTTGGGAATTCAATTTTCGACCGATGTTTGCTGTCAGCTGTATGATATAATGATTCGATTCGAAAAAATTTCATTGACATCGTCCTTATTAACTGATGTGTTAATGCTGCTCAAGACAAAATATTTTCAATGAAAATGTACCTTTTGGCAGGGTATTTCTAAAGAAATGCAAGTAACAAAAGCAAAAGAAACATCAACATAAATTTTAGTCAAACAAAGCGTAACGCTCACATTTTTTTATACACCAAGTGCGAACTTCGGCTACAGCTGCCTCGGGCTTTGGTGGGGTTAAGGAGGATGGGGTGATGGGTATGGGAGGGTTAGGGTAATGGCAAGTTTGTGCCATTGCCAAATGCCAGGCTGGCAGCGATTCTAATGTCGTTGTCGCTGCATGGCTGAAAATGTTGCGTTTTATAAGGCGTAAACACTCACAATGTGAATGTGGTTACTCACACACACAAACACACACACATGCACACACGCACACACACATTAAAACTTGCGCCACAATTATGTGAGAGAGAGAGTATGATGGAGCGGCTGGCTTTTTGGCCTGACGCTGGAAAGTATGCAGCAAAAAAATCACAGCGCCATGAAAATCCAACAACAACAACAACAAACAGTCATGCGTTTGGAATGCGTTGTCTGTTTTGTTTGGTTACGGAGGGGGGGAGGGTAAGCGGCTTGCAAAGTCGAAGTTGGAGTTGAGTCTAGTCTAGCCTGCCCTCTCTCTCTCTCTCTCTCAGTCTCGCCCTCTCGCTCGCTCTTTCTGTGGTGAAATGATGCGACAAAATATCAAATGAGGTTGCCCCAAAGCAACTGCTCTTTCTACTGCTACTGCTGCTGTTTACTGCAACATAAATCAAAATCAAAGGCAACACAGAGAAATCTACACACTTGGGTCGTTCTTTCCATTTAGTTTGAGGGCTTGCCTGCTTAGGAAAGGGGCATGCAGGGCGTGGAGGAAGAGGCAAAAGTCGCATGCGTGCCCAGTGTGGAACGGAAATGCAGCCTTGTAAGTAAGATACTTAAATATGTTGAAATAAACAAATTTGGATTGCTGTATACGAAAAAAACGAGAAAAAACATTGGAATCAACTAGGTGGACAGCTTTAGACGAGTCGCATAGCTAAATGTTTGCTATAAAAATAAACACGTGAAGGTGTGTGACATTTTTCCTGGCATTTTAAGGTACTGCATAAAAGAGAATGGTCTTGTGGCCTGAATAAAATAACTGTTTAATAATTAAACCCTGATTAATTCATAACTGAATACAATTCGAGGCATTTACATATACTAAAATACTGTTTGACAAAACATAAAAATATATTATTGTATATATAAGTTATATATATCATTTTAATAATTTATTTAACTAATAATTTATAGAAGCTTTAATAGAAGTATATATATATCTATATAAATTCGAAACAAGAATAAAAATAATGCGCTTGTTGTTCAATAAAAAATTAGAGCTTAATTGGAAATGCCAAGTAAAATCAAATATTATCTCCCAGGCAATACGCGCTCCCTAGCTTTTTGTGCTAATTGTAATACTTTTCGTTTTTAGGTAAAACGTTCTCAGTTTCCTTTGTCAATACTCTCCGATTCTGCAAGAATTTTATGGAAACTAAGCTAGCCGTGCAGGTTTGCAAAACAAATTTAATTTCTATAAATAATCAAGATACAAGTAATGCAAAAACTTATCAGCTATTAGACACAAACGTGCCAGACACCCACACACCCATACATACAAATCGACACAAATCCCCGCAAGCACACCCACACAAACACGCCTGCACAAACATTTGCAACCATATACACGCACACCCACGCAGCTTATTAATAAACTCTCACAGTTCTGTAAAAATCATAGCATGCTTATGCGCGCAATTTAAACAAAATGAAAAGTGAAAGGCGACAAGCGCAAATAGGGGTTTTTTTTACGGCGCGCCTAAGAAAAACAATTTTGTACAAAATTTAAAATGTGCAAAAAAGATAAAGGCGCTGCCAGAATTGCGGCAAATAAATATAAATAAACAAATTAAATGGACGACACAGGTACTGTGTATTTGAAAACTCGCACCTGTTTACGGCGTATTAAAATAAATATTTGATTAAGCACGCATTGAGCAGTTGGCGCAAATGAGTTTCATGTGGCTGCCAAAAATGTAACCAAATATGTAGATGACTATTGGCCACCGTCATAACGAACTGTGTTGCCTTTTGGCTGCAAAAATATGCACGGACATTGAGAACGTTGCCGCTGCTGTTGGGCCACGGGGCGTATGCGAAATGCGATGCTTGAGTGAATGGCGGCTAATGAATGGACACAGTGCCAAAACGTGAGCAGACGAGCGCTATGTGTGTGTCTGCTTGTCTGTGCATGTGTGTGTGTGTGTGCATTTTCACATGTTTTCGATTCCATTTTGCATGCATAACAGCAGCAGCAGCAGCAAAAAGAAAACAGCTCTAGCTGTGTGTAGGACACCTCTTTTAAGGCAACAGTTTTTTTCATTTCCCTATTTTTATTTTTTTTTGTCGTTGCCATTTTTCTTTTTTCTGTTTTTTTTTGCCATTTGTCTATTGTCAGACTGTCCAAACGCAAACGCAGATTGCGATTCAATTTCAATGTTTGTTTTTGACTTGTATTTGATGTGTGTGTGCGAGTGTGTGTGTGTTGTGCAAAACTGAGAGTCTGAGAATTCGGTTATAAATTGGCTTAGCAGTCAGTCGCTGGAAAGGTGAAAAAATATAGAATCATAAATAGAGACATTGCCTGATAGAAAACATGCATAAGGTGTTAGGATTAAAATATCACAGAAATAAAATGGTATACAAATTGGACAACAAATGCAAATATGCAAGTTTTCAGCTGTCTTCCATTAATTTTCTTTTTAACTGGAACTGAAATGGAATCTTCTTGTTTATTTAATAATCAAATAATTGTCTGTGTTTTCTGGCTATAATATTTTGCTCTGATCAACGTTTCTTAATTTTAATGGTAAACCAAAGCAATCAGCTACTCTTTACAATATTATAAATCAGAGGCTGTCAAACAATCAAATTTGCCACATCTTAAAACTGACAATCGCGATCATTCTTTACTATCTTTTAATTGATTCGTTCCTTTTCAAACTCTAGGCAAAGATAAGGTTAGTTTGTAATCTTTGTAATCTTAATATTTAAAAAGTAACAAAAACTTTAGTCTAGGATGCAAGTCTGCAGTTCTCCGATTGGATGCACTAGGACAATAAATTTACTACACACTGGTTCTTAACTTCTTAGAATCATTTACAATAATAATCCGCAGCTGATTTAAGAGCATCAGCTCTCGCTTTAGTTTAATTTTTTATTAAATATACAAACTATTTGATTACATTAAAGCATACTGTTGCCCACAAAAGGTGCGTGTGTGTGGCACAGTGGTTAAATTCAGAAAAAATGTTTAATATGCAAATCGAATGACCGAGACCGAAACCAAGGGGCAGCTGAAGCAACGCACAGAGCGAGAAGCACACCAAATCCAAAAGCATTAATTAATATTCAAGTGCGCTGCCTGCTTTCTCCTCGCTCTTCCACTCTCTCTCAATCTCTCGCTCTCTCTCTCTATCCCGCCCTTTAAGTGCAGTCCCCTTTTGTTATTTAATTTGAGGCTGGCAGCTGGCAGAGGGAGAGAGTTTCCCGGGGGAAACTTATCAGTGTCAACGTTGTGCCAATAAAAACTATACTAGCATGCAAATATTTCCACAATCAAACAAATAGCTGCTAACAGCGGCAGCAGCAGAAGCAGAAGCAGCACAATACAAACAAGCACGAGATGTTGGCCAACAAATGCTGTGGAGTCCCGCAGGACGCGAAGCAACAACCACAACAACAACAAATGGGACATGCATAAGGCATGCAGAAATAATGGTAAAGAGCAAAACGACAACCAACAAAGGAAAAGGCACAGCAAGAACGTGAAGTGCTCCAAACTGAAGCAGCTGCCTCACGTTTTCCTGTTACGCCACAGGACAACGGCATAAGAGGACACACAACAAGCAGAAGGATGATCTGCTTTTTTTTCTTGATACCCTGTGTAAAATGTGTAAGAGGGTAAATGGGTTTTTTTCAATGTGCGTCTGTCTATATAAATTCGTTCTTTTAAAACTCGTTAATAACTGTGTTGGGATAAGCATTATGTTAATTGATCATGCCCGCCGAAGGGCGAGCAAACCGTAGGCATCTGCAGCCCGCACAATTTTAAAGCTACTATCAGCAAATTTACCAGATAGAAGTCTGTTCATTTTTCCTTAACAGTTAACGCCTTGACAGCTCACAAAAATTTGCGAAAACCACTATATGCAAAAGTCACAGACTAAAAGTAATACTTTGTGAGTCCCACATTCAAACTCACAGTTTGAAAGGAACCAGTCCAAGTCACACTTTGAAATCACAGAAGCATTTTAGAGTCTGAGATTAAAAGTCACAGCATGAAAGACACAGTAAAAGTTCTGAAGTTATAGCTTAAAAAGTACAGTTTGAAATGCACAGGTAATAGTTTAAAAATCATTTTCATGTTTTTGAAGCTGCAGTCTGAAATTTACATTTCCAGATTACAGTTCTAAAGTCAGAACATAAAGAAGCCAGCTATGAAGAAACAGTTTAAAGTTAACTACCATTCTTGTATTAATAAAAACAATAAGAGGCCTTTCGGCTATTTCCAGTTGTTATCAGGAAGTGAACAAAGTATCGAGCAGTCGGGTTAAATATACCTCACTCTTGTGTTGCTAGCGTTTTCGCCATTCGCTGTTCCGATTCGTTCACTTTCTGCTTTTACTTGAGCATTGGCTTTGATTTGCCCCAGCTTCAGCTTCAGCTTCAGCTGCAGACACGGCTAAAAAGCACAACAACAAATTTGCATAGCTCAGTGCAATTTTGCATTCTTTGTTTGTATCAACTACAACAACAACAGCAACAACAGTAGTAAGCGCAATTCCCCCGTCTTCCGTCAGCCTGGCCTTTATTTCACTTCTTCTTTTTTTCGCTCAACACAAGCGCAAGTTGCCAACTTTCATACGCCATGTGGGACGCACTTTTCCTCGAAGTAAACTCAGCCGAGAGAAACGCAACTGAAAAAGAAAGTTTCTCTTTGGTAACCCCCAACTGACCCTGGTATTCTCTGGCAGCTACTTAATTGTTGCAGCTGCTTTCCATTTTTATTTGACTGCTTTTATTTGCCACATGACGCAGCTTATGCATAATTTTTTTAACATATATTAACAGTTAATACTTCATAATTACGCTAAATGTTTGTTTTTGTTTAAATATTCAATTTGTTTTTAGCTGTTGTCTCCACAATTAGGTTTCAGCTAGGTTGTGTGTATTTATTAATATATTAATTTCATTTCACCCTCAATCGATTTTCATGTTTTCGACGTTTCCCGTTTGCATTGGCAAATTTAAAATATATAATTTTAGCGTGCGCGAAATTCAAAAATCTTTTTCAATCAATTTTCTTGTCTGCAGCGAAAAAAAAAGCTTAACAAAACCCCAAAAGAGAAAGAAATATGTCCAAGGCTTATTACCATTTAATGTTCTTGATTTGTGAAGGCTACAATTTTGAAATTCAATACCCTTTTGGGGAAATACAATACGGGGAAATTAATACGGTTGTATAAATGTTTTATTTTTATTTAAAATTTAACAATTTGCATAACCTACATTGTAAATTTTTTTAAAGCCAGCCAAACAAATAATTATCAAATGAAAGTTAATATAGTTATAGTTAATATATAACACATTACATTACTTTAGTGCTATAATTGTTTGATATTTTTTTATTTAAAATTTTAATTTATTATTTGAAATTAAGAGAGTTAAATCCATTTATATATATATTTTGGTTTTGTTTATATATAAATTTCCGTCATACATATTAGGCGACTTGAGGGTGATAAATGATCATAATTTACTCAAATATAGCAAATATTTGATTCATTAAAGAACTTTAGTTATCCCGCCATAGTCCATTCATCTCTTAGTGTTGGTTCTATATACACGGCAAAAGATGCCTCGTAGTAAGGATTATCCATAAACGCCGTTCAATTTGAAGTATGTCAAACAGAACTGAGTAAGCCCTTTATTTCCGAGTCAAAGATCTGGCACTTTATCCCAGCTAGCTACTGATTCAATTCAGATATTCCCATCTACGAAATAATTTTAATATTTACATTCTTTCATTTCATTCTTTTAAGGCTTTTTCATCACAGCTTTATAAATTGCGTGGCAAATTATTTAATTGTCATTAATCAAATAATTTCATCCTTAGCCCAGACTCATAAAAATTCCAACAGCATTTCATTTGACCCAGTCAAACGAGAAGCACTTGCAAATTTTATGCAATTTTATCCCTCCTTCAACTCCCACCCTTCGTTCTTAAATAACTTCATTTTACTTAACCTAGTCAAAAATGCCGCTTGACGCGGCTCGCAACTTAAAAGCCATAAAAGCCGCAACAAAGGCAAGCGTGCACACGCCCCATCCCCTACCCCCTGACTCCATCACAATCATTTTACGCCCACCGCCCCTCCCTCCCCGGACCGCCTCTAACAAGCAAGCACCTACGCAGTTTATGCAAACTTACGCATTTGGCATGCCTCGAGTGGTGGGGTGGGAGGTGCATAGCGAAAGTTGGGCTTGATAAACTATAAGCCACAAATTTGCATGAGGCAGCCGCCCACCGACTACAAATTGCCATTAAATGCAGCAGGCGGTCGCACCATGAGTGGGCGTGGCGCGAAAGCCAACCGGCTGTAAGCGAATCTATGTACTGTCCTGTTCCTGTACTCTACTATAATACTTAGCTCGGTGTACCTGAGCTATCCCAACAATAACAGACACCAGTTGCTGGGCGCCCACCTTGCCACAGTCTGGGGCATCACTTTGTTGCAACAATTTGCGCGCCGCCCGAGGCGTTCGCCAAGGATGTGCGCAACAGGAGAGACAGGATGAGCAGCAGCAGCGGCATTGCCGCTTCATTGCATTTAATTCATTTTTATTGCAAAAGCTTACAGACAGATAGGGCCAACGGATAGGACGGGACACGACAGGGCAGAGTTGGGCATGGCAGGACAGGAAGCCACTTGCCGCCGTGGCCTGCTCTTTAAAATTATATTGGCGAAATTTTATGCAGTTGCAGCCACTGCGTCTGCTGCTGCTAAGCCAAGACCAAACTGAAGCCAATGCTTCCCGCAACTAACCCACCCGCGCCTCCCACTCCACTATACTCCACTCCACTCCCATTCCGTAGAAAAGTTTTTACAAAGTAGCTGCGGCGGCAGCTGCTGCAAGTTTGAACAGAAAAGGACTCCGAGACACAAAGCGGAGACCAAGCGCTAGGCAGGACGATGAAGCAGGCATTTTGATGAAGCTGCTCCATATTGGTCGGTGGTAGCAACAGCGCCCAGGCTGGCAACATAATTTAAATAGCATGTAAATTAGACGGAAGTCTAAAATGAGTGCATAATGTCTGCTAAAACTGTTCTAAGTGATTGTAATTTAGGATGAGTTGCGAGCAACTCGGCGCCGCCTTCCACAAAAACTCGAGCGCAGCTTTCATCTCAACTTCCTTCACGAACTTAAGCACAATTTTAGCGCCGAGCTGTGTGTTCCTCTACGTGGACAGGCGAATTATTAGCGAGCTTAAACAACCAAATGAGTTAACACTTTTCTTGAGGTAAACACTACTTAAGAGCAAGTAATTAAATACTACAAATAATAATTGGTTGAACTAAACAGACATAATTCGGGGTTGTAGCCGAATATTACATTATTTACAACATTTAAATTCAGACCGTTTTTTTTTCTTTCAATATACATACTCAGTTTTGCTTATGGAACATATAGATCGATTTTTATAACAAAATTAGTGCGAATTGGATTAAATTCAGTAATTTAACTTTTTTTCGCTGCCATTCGATAGTGCTGCGAGTCTGAGCTATACCGTGCAATGACAGAGCCAGCACAATTTAAAGTAAACATAAAATGCCATCTCTAAATAGCAGGCGCGCAGAATCGTCAGCAGTTGATTGAGTTGATCTGCAGATTACCTTGACTACAACGAAGTGTGTGCAAACGGAGATCGAGTGGCGAACTCTTGCGCTCAGAGCATGGCACACGGCACAGCAGAACACAATGTTAATGTCGACTCTGCTCTCAGCCCAACTAACGAATGGCGCTCAAATTGGCTTCCACATTAACGGACTGTGTTCTGGTCCCGTGCTCCTGTGCTGCTGTGCTCTGAGCGCAACAGTTTCCCACTCGCTCTGCGTATGCACACACATACTTATCCAAATTGAAGATAAGATCCAATAAACAGCTGCCGACTGTGTGTGTCTGATATTTGGAAATGGAACTTTACCTGAACCGTGTTTTCGCTGCCATCGTCATAATTATCGTCATTAAATAAAAATCTTTTAAATAAATACAAAACAATAAGTTAGTTAAATATATTAATAATTCAACACATTAAAAAAATATAACTTTTAAATAAGTTGAATATAACAGTAGTAAAAGCTGATCCTGATATAATATGACTTTTTAAACTCCTACATAGTAAAAATTCGATAGTCATTTAAATAGAATAAATTATGGCCTTAATTTAATATTTTAATAATTAATTGAATCTTTAAATATATTTTACTTCGGCTAATATTGTGTGCTTACGGAGAGTGTAAACTAGAGAGATGCAACTTAACAAAGGTATTACATTAACAGGTTTGTTTATTAGTTACAACCAAACGTAGTCCTAACTATAGCGCAAGCTCTTTTTTATTTATTTCATGCCAAGAACAACAACGCCAATGCAAGTTTATATGTACGTGCATGCATTTATATATACATATATATTCGTATACACACATATTTATATACAAGCATATATATTTATGGGAATAACAGTAGTTGAGGCCAAACGAAAAAGAACGCAAGGCGGACACAGCAAGTCAGTTATTCTTTGGCGTTCTCTGTTCGAATATGTATATCTTCTTTGAAAATACCTCATAGCTGAGAACTGAGCTGAGTCGAAGCCAGGCACACATTCACTTATACACATTCATGTGTATTTCTTTACCTTGAGCGTAAAAGTTGACTTCTTTCAGCCTAAAACGTTAACAGTGGTTGGAATAGGTCGGATCGTAGCTGAAAGCTGCGCTGAGCGCTGTTCTAATAGTTGAGTTGAGTGCAGAACTATAAACTTATCAACAATAACATTTTATTTTGCTATGGACACTTCACTCAAGTTTATGCTCTCCTTGGGCACACACACACACACACACAATTTTAAGTCTGTTAACAGCCGCCGCTTTTCCTCGAGGTTAGCTTTTCATATGTGCATATAAATAAAGCCAAAACTTATTTTGTTTTATATTTTATATTGAATGTTCGAATGTTAAGAAATTTACTGAAAGTATAATTTTGATAAATTTTCAAAAATATAAATACCGGAAACACTCTTACTATATTGACCGATTTTGCTTTACCGTTCATGAGCCCTCGGACAAGGACATTTAAAAATTTGCTTTTTCATAGCTTCAATCGCTTCTTTAATCTTAGATCGCACTTAATTCAGCCGAGTTTAGTATTACAAAAAATAATTAATTTTGAAATATTTTAATTTTCAGTTCAATCTGCCGTACTCCTGGATGAATACAATCAAAATTGCCATATATCCGTGGCTATTCCATACCATGGATATAGTCTTAGTGAAGCTCAGGACCGAATTCTTGCAAATTCGCAAGAATATAGTCCAAAACATGTACTTTCAGCCGCCCCCAGCAGCAGCTTCGCTCCTTTAAGGAACTTAGTTGACTAAATAAAGTATCCTTGGTTATATCATACCATATATATATACCATAGATAGAGTCTTTCAGAACCTACAGGGTCAGTTCAGTGCGCATCGAAATGGTCTAAAAACATGAATGCTATTTCTTTCAGAACTCCTTACGGCCTTCTTTATAGAACCTTTTACATGATCGGTTGCTTAACAGCCGTCTTCGTTGCACTCAATTATAATATACGGCTTTTTACCAGCCGTTTTAAAGAACTCATTTAACATATTCTGCTAATTAACATCCGTCCTTACATCACTCATAGGTGAGTAACATTTTGATGAAAGGGTATGCAATGAAAATTGTTATTCGAAACATTCGTCTACTTGCTTGGTATTTCTGTTCGCCTGGTACTTTGGCTAAATTTTAGTACAAATTGGAGACCCAGCCTCCGACGAGTTCGCCCCGTTCGGGTGAGCAACAAATTGTTCGTCCGCTGAAATTTTTTGTCGACCTTCTGGGCATTTCTGTTTGGTATTTTAGCAGAACTAATAAAAATTTCGGCAGCCAGCGGCCGACCTCCGACGCCCTTTCGACTATGCAACTGATTTTGAAAGTCCGTTGTTTTTCATTTTTTTTTTCAATTTTAAGTAAAAAAAAAACAGGTTTTTTTTTATAAATTTAAAATATATTTTATAATTGTCTTTAAATTGGGCAGATATGAGTAAAAACGATTAAAGCTTATTAATACGTAAAATGTCTATTACTAGGGTATTTAAAGTTTCGATTGCAGTTCAAAATTTTTTTCAATCTGTAAGGAAAAACACATATCAAAAGAAGAGAAAATGGAAATAGCTCGGCCATGTCCTTGCAGATTTTCAAAGGGCATAGCGCGCTAGGATCGTAGAGACCACCGCATCGAACTGCACCAAAAAATGAAGGGGTCATCTAAAATGCATGGACTTGGTAAAATTACATATTTGTGGCGCAAGGAAAATTGGCTGAAATCACAAAATTATCCCTCAAACTACAAGGACTATCTTGATAAGCTTTGGCCAGTTGGTAGTCCTAGTCTATACAATTTTTTTGACACAGGACTCGTCAGGATATGCCAGGATAAGGCCGAGTAATAGGTTATTTTCTAATTACAAATTTTTCCTTACAACTTTTTTGTCTAAAAGATTTTCGTCATTTGGTTTATAAATTCTTTAATGGAAAGCTAAGGACTATCTTTAAAATGACATCCCGATAGTCCTTCAAATGGCAAAGTTGGTCCTGGATTTTTTGATTTTTGTCAATTTGGCGACCTCTATCCAAAATTTTAGTGATATTTTTTGTCGAATCATGGAAATCCTTTTGGGATTGGCCGAGATATGGACATCATAGAATGTCCTTTTTAGAAAACTAGCTATATCTTCGAAGCCACAAGGGTGATTTCGATAACCTTTTCTCAATTCAGAGGATTTGACAGGATCTGCAACGATATGTTTAGTTAGTTTTGACCTTTTAAAAGTACAAAGAAATGTCCTTATGTCTTGGCTGTTTTAAGGACGTTTGTCCTTTTCCTTGTACACTCTTAGTTGGGAAGATTTGGTCTACCTACTAGCGAAAGGCTATTAAGATTGTCCTTGAAATGGACATTTTATGAACGATTTGGTGACAAATGTCCTTTTTTTGGAATAATAGCCATATCTTCGAAGCCACAAGTACGATTTAGATGGCCTTTGGTCAGTTTATGGTCGAGAGATGTTTGACACAGAACGTGTTATGATCCTCAAGACTACGGCTGCATTTTGACATTTACATCAGAAATGCTCTTATATCTTGGCTGTTTAATGTCCTTTTTATAAAAATAGCCATAGGTCAGTCATATTCCTAATGACTTTTAAAAGACCAAGTGCGTTTACATCGTAAGGACCAACTGCATCAATATGGACTAAAGTATCTTAGGATATTGAGGACCGTTAGATCAGAAAAATTTTAGAACCGAGTCTATGGGATACATGATGAAACAAGATAATCAATAATAGCACGGAAGCGATAAATACGGTTTTAATATCCTTTGGCTAGTTGGTAGCCCTGGCGTTAGGTACAGGACTCGTTAGGATTTGGAAAGATACCGCCGAGCCATTGCATATTTTTGGATAGATAAATATCCTTTCGATCAAAAAATTGCAATAGCCCGGTCATTTCTTTACGGATTATATATGGACTAAGTGCGTTTGTATTAAAGGATCTGAAGAATTTGAGAAACGGTTCTAAGGAATATGTTAAATCATAAGACTATTGACACTTCGAAAAACAAAATCACGATTTTGATGACAGTTGATACGGTTGAAATATGGCCTAGTTTTTATTTCTTGGCTATTTCAAGAATTTTAGTCTTTTTATTGCACATACTTTATTGGTAAGATAAGGACTGTCCGTTGACCAGAAGACATTGGGAAATTATTCGGAATGGTAAAGTTAAAAAATGGCTAAAAATAAAATATTCTTTTTAAACTGTGCTGTAAGTTGAGTTATTACATATTTTATGCACAGAAACCGATCTTCTTATCTTGGCTGTCCGAAAGATTTTCTTCATTTCCGTTGAATATTGCAATTGGAAGGACAACGACTATTAGGTGGCCAACGGGTATGTAGATAGTCCTTGAAATTGTCAAGTCATGGCCGATTTTGAGTTTAATGTCTTACTTTTCTAATAGTTCTAACCTCGGCCATATCCTTTATGATTTAGAAAAGACATTTTGATAGAAAGGAAAACTGCATCAATCTGTGTTTTTAAAGGATTAAAGATTACAGCTATTAGTTGCGAAAATCCTTGATGCCCTGATCAAATCTTTTCAGGATACGGCCGAGTTATAAAAACTTTATAATTACAATTTATTGGCCTGCAATGAGCCAGGAACCGAAGATACGTTACGGCCGGTTTTTGGCTTATATTTGGTACACCAAAGAAGTCCGTCAGCTAAAGCCTTTTATAATTAAATATTCTGAAACCGCAATGGAAAAGGACACTAGAAAAATTCTAGAATTAGCCAGGTTATGGGCACGATTATTTTTTGGTCACAGCCTGAAAGCCCGTTAATGCCAATCCTGCCTTCCAGGAGCTTAATATCCTAGCCAAATTGATAAAAAGGTTTAGCATGAACGCCATTATTAAAAAGGTAGCTCAAGCTCAGCAATATTCTTGCAGATTTTAAAAGGTCTTTGTGTGCTTCTAAGGATTTACGGATCAGACAAATTTGATATGCAGGCCGACAGGAAACGGGGTGATGACAAAAAATACATTTCAGGAACTAACAGAACGGTTTTTATGCCCTTTGGCTAGTGGATGGCTCTGGCCGATACGAGTTGCTTGACACAGGACTCGTCTGGATATAGAAGGATGCGCAGGTTTTAAATTGTTTTGGCAAGGACGTGCGCCTTCGAACATTCATAAATTTGTCAAACGTGAACCAATTTCTGAATTCTAAACTAGCTATCAACCGATCCAATAAACATGCGTGTGGTACGTTTTTAGGTTCTCGATTAGCTTAGCAAAACATAAAACCAACAGATATCTGTTAAAGGTACAAAGGGAATGTAATTGCAATTGAAAGCAAACTCACAAACGCAAAACAGTCGAAGAGATGGAAAAATGTACTTGGTGTCGAAAGCTAAAGGACGCAAATGTTCCATTCGCATGCTTAGTGCGTGGGCATCGGATAAAAAAAAAAAAGGAAAAGAAAGAGAGAAAAGGGCAAACGGTAGTGAAAGGTGCTAATACCGTAGCAAATCCGCTGAGCAACACCCAGGCCGCAGACTTTGAGCCGAGTCTTAGTCAAGGTAATGCCTCGGTTGCCTATTCGCAATTTGGGGCTCTGTTTTTGGGATTGCTGCAAGAAGCTTTTGGACCAGACGTCCCCAATGTGCGATCTGTTAAAGGGCTGCCGCAAAGAAACGAATACTGAAGGAAAAGCACCGAAATGTGCTCGAGTTTTTTTTTCTCGAGTAGTCATGAAATGGGTTGCCAAATGGCCAAATGAAGTTTTAAGGTATAAACGGCAACAAGTTTTTTATGCAGCTCTCAGTCAGCTTTACACTCTTGAGTTTTTTGCAACATCCATTAACAGTTCATGTGCTTGCCGAAGAGACAATGAACGGACCGTTCGTAGGTATAAAACGTGGCAGCTGCACGTTGGATAGGTCTTTAATCATCTTAGATAAGCCCCACACATAAGAGCAGCAATAACTGCACTTGAGAATGTTCGTTAGCTAACTTGGCCCTGCGCAACGACCTACTCTAATCTATCAATAATATTATTACTTGTTACTGGGGCCAAGTACTTGCCCAACAACTTGGCCTGGCTACTTGCAACCTGCTGTCTGTTGCCTGCTGCCTGCTGCGTGGTGCATGCCCCCTGCTCTTTGCACTCTCTCGGCTACTGTCGAAAGTTTCGTGCCGCCACCTGTAAACTCCTTCAGCTGCACTCAACGAGCTTGCGTAATTCCTTAGGTAAATTTATAATTACTGTAAGCAACTTGAACTAGTTACGCTGGCAATTGAAGTTCTTCCTCTTTGCCATGCTCCCACAGGCAGCAGTTATAAAAAAATAAAAACAAAGCGACTGTAAGCAATCGACTAAAAGATACCGTGTACATGGACTTGACTTGCATCGTACGGCATTTGAAATGACCCACTTAGGCATTAAAATTTCGGGCTCGTTCGTATATCTTGGAATTTTTTTTATCGATATTTATCGATTGGCGAGCGATCCGGATAAATCATCGAAAATGGTTATAATTGAATGTTAATATCATATAAGACACTGAAGACAATATATATTTGTTATAAGCTGAGATAATCTTCAAGATTAACGCATGCAAATTCAGCGACAAATCGATATTTATCGATTTATCTACTAAAAAAGGGAAAAGAAGGTATGGAGCATTAAAAGTCATACTGATCGAAGCATTTTCTACTGAAATGGACCTAAACTCGTCGCTCCAGTTTGTTTCATAGCTTTGCTCAATTTTATTAGACTCTTGTTAACAATTTTATGAGCATAGGGTATGCAAAAACGAAAAGAAAAGAAAAACTTGTATCAAGTTTTGTCTGGCAAACTGGCGTCGGGGCAATCTAATTTCCATTTGCACTGGGCAGCTCACCTACTAGCTGGTACCCAAACCTCTTTGCTCCTAGTGCCCCTGCCCCAGCGTCCTGGCCGCTTTTCGTTGCTGCTTGCATTTTCATTATTTTTTTATTTTGAAGCACTCGCACCTGGCTGACTGTAAAAGTTCTTTGCGCAATGAAGTGCCATTTTTGGGGCCCCGGTTGCATAAAGTGCACTTTCCTCAGCTGCGAAGGGCAATCGAATGGGTGGGCAGCTATTTCGGGGAGCATTTTATTGATTTTAATGAAAATGCAATTAAAATTTTAGCACACGCAGTGAACACACGCACAGTGCATTAACCAACAGCATGATTTATGCCATGTTTGACATTTTAATTATGCTCTCCGCTCCGCGAGCACAGCGAGTCTCCACCTACTTATGACAATATAAATATATATAACCATTATTTTAATTCAAATTTCATCAGAGGTTTCTGTTGTTCATAAATTATCCGGATCGTTTGTTTTCATTCTTGCGTCGTGCTGTGCATTTTCCATTGCACTTTTAATGTTCAATTAATTGCATTAAATTATGTGTAATACATAAATTTATGTATTTAAAATGCACTTCATTTGGTCGACAACAGAGTCAGAGTCAGAGTTCAGCTCAGTTTATCTTATACATTGTATAAAACTTCTTTTGTGCCGACTGAATAACTGAATGTTCATCAACTGCTTTTTATAGCTATTTCGCCTGACTTAAGTAAAGTGTTTTCGCTGAAATTTCAGCCGCAAGAGAAACTTGGGTAAAAAACTGTTGAAATGAGCATTATTAATCTCAATGCCAACAGGAAGCAATATACCAGCAATAATGTCAGCTGATCAAAACAATTTGCTTATAAGTTATTGATATTTTTACAAATTCTAAGCTGGGATTCCTGTTGGGCAATCTAAAATATGCAATAACCATCAAACCAAATGAAAATAGCAGCATATCGAATTGAAGAACCTCCTGGTTAAATCAGACTTGGTTTTATGATTGCCAATGCCCTTTCGAAGCCTTAACTTGTTGACAACAACAAGTGTGAAGCAACGGAAAAAAGCATACAAAAAACAAAACAAAAACAATGAGTCCCTTTGCCGAGTGTCTTTTATCTGAGTATCAAAGTCTGTTGTTATTATTATGGCTTATTTAAATGGATTTATTACATAAATAGACATGTTTAAAATTTTCCCATTAAGAGAAATATTTCCCAATATATGCCACTATCTCTCTCCCGTAATCTGCCTTTCGTTGTCTCTCCGCCCACAATATATCTACAAAATGACACTTTAATATACTCGCAACAGCAGCAGGCTTTAAGAACACTTCGCATAAAAATCCAATTAATTTTTTATATCAGGCTCGTGTCAGTTTTTGCAGCATCCTAGTGTTTGGGTCAGTCACGAGCAGCGTACAGGACACACGCAATTAGTCAACAAATTTAACACAGTTCATTGAGCAAATTTCGACATGGCAACCTAATGGCATAATTTGCCATGAACTGAATTGGACAGTGTGCAAAAGTCTCTCTCTCGCTCCGCGTTGCCTCTCGCTCTCCTTGTCTTCATTTCAATTCTGCTCTATCTCTCTTCGCATATTGCCTCCTTTGGTCATTTCAAGGAATTGTTATAGGCATCTGACATGAGGATGACAATTACAAGCTGCTATCTGCAGCTGAAGATTAATGATAAGAAATGCATTAATAAAGGCATGAAATTTCATATAAAAACTCGGCTTCATGATGTGTTGATTATGATAACACAGCCAAGAGCTTACTCTCTCTATCTCTTTCTCTCTCTCTCGCTCTCTCATTTCGTAGTCTCTTATTCATGAGCTATTTAAATTTTTGCTCTTTTGCATATTTACCTTGTTATTTTATTACGCGGCGGATATGAGCAGAGCAAAAATAAAATACAATATAAAAAAAAAAACAGAAAGACAGGAAAGTGGAAGCTGCCGCATAAACAGCGCGAAAACATTGTCACAGCATGAAGTCAAATGTTTTTTATATGCAAAAATATTTCATTTCCTACAGCGACAAAATGAAACGAAATGTTAAATAATAATAAAAAAAATAAGAAATATCCACATCAAGTGCGACAAAGTAAATTCCTTGTAAAAAAAAAAAAAAAAAACAAATGCCAGAAAGAATATCGGGATCCGTGAACAAGAAATGCAAATAAAAAAGTGCAATAAAAATCTGTTTAACATGGAAGTGAGGGGACGCACAAAAATCTACCCGGCAGAGTCAGTCAGTCGCTTTGTGCTCGCTTCTTGCCATACACTTTACAACTTATGAGGGCTAATAAAATTCACTCGCCATATCCTTGACAATTCAAAAAAAGTGCGTCAAGGTGCGAGCAATGATAAAGACAGCAACAGCAGCGGGGTTAGTCGTTGGGCAGGAGGTGGTAAGGTCGCCTTATGGACAGCATAAAATGCGATTCCATTTGAGTTTTCTTTTTTTCTTCTTTACACAAAGCGCACAAAATGAAACACTTACTTGTATCTGCTTTGTGCAATTTCTGTGATAATTTCGCAAAAGATTATGTCCGTTCGCTCGCACAAAAGCCAGAGTTTATAAAGTCTTCAATTTGCATTCTGAGTGTGAGGGTGGGAAAAGTCCTGCGATTATTTGTTTATTCGTTGTCAAGTTTTTCAGTTGAAGATTGGCAGCAGCATGGACCTTCGAGAAATGTAAGGCAGTAAAGTCCAGCTGGGATTACACCATTCCAAAAGTTCATCGAAAAAGAAAAATAAATGTATATAAATTATTTTCACAGCATCTAAGAGCAATAAAAGACCTACACATATATATCCTTTTTCTAGATAACTTGATAAACAAAAATGTTTTGAAACATAATTTGCTACTATTTTTTTTCCTTTAAGAGAGAAAGACCAGCTGGGAGTAGATATGTATAAAATGTTTGACTTAAGCTTAGCTTTAACAAGGTGCATAAGCAAAGTATAAATTAAAAAAAAAACGGTTTGCTTGTTTTAAAATAATTTGAAGTTTTCTCCAGAGATTAATTTTACAAACTTAGTTAAATAAGTAATAAACTTTATTTAAAATAATAACCTTATTTCGCAGAAATAAAAATATTTAAATATTATCAATATCACCATATTATACTAAACCATCCTTTTTCTGTGCGTTAATTGATAAGCCTCCCCTCAACAAAAAACCGTGGCAATTACATACTTTGCACATTGAACATTGAATATTCTTTCTAAAACAAAGTTCACTTGGGCACCCTTACAAGAAAATCCAGTATTCAAATAAATTACTATATCTGGGCAATGTCAACCACTTGGCGAATCTCTCCGCAGCTGCTCCTGCTGCTGATACTATTTCAACTGCAGACAACGGAGGCAATATGGTTTCCCTGGTACTTTCATCGCTACGGTTTCGAGGCGCACAGCCGTGGAGCTATTACAAAAGTATTTCCCTCAGCTAAACCTGGGAAAACGACACCCATAGCCAAGTCGAGTAATGCCGGATCCGCTACTTGTCCGCCTGGCTATCAGCTGAAGGAAAGGACTCCGGCAACATGTCCGCCTGGCTATCAGCTGAAGAGCAAAGGCGCTGCTAGTCCCTCCGCAAATCGGCTGTGCGATGATAATCCCCTGGTGATGCAGCTGGCACGCCTTTATGTGGTTAGTCCGGAGCGTATTGTGTTGTTGCTGGCACAGCCAATGCTGATGGAGGCCTGTGAGGAGATATCCGACGTGGTCGACCATATACAAACCGCCACAAGCAACTGTTTCCTTTCCGATGACAACATCTATGGCAAGCTGGCCGAGGGCGTCAAGTACTACAAGGCGGAGGTTTGCGACGGCAGCGACGACAGCAGCGGCAGCAGCAGCAACAAGAAGCGCAGCGCGAGCCTCAGCGAGGCGCACACCTGCTTAAAGGAGTTGCGCACGGACATGATCGAGTGCGAGGCGCCAGCGGATTGGTATGAGCAGCGTAATGCGACCAAGGTTTGTCAGACCTTCAACGATGTTCTCGACTGCTATTACACGAGGGGCGCCATGCTGTGCGGTCTGGAGGCGGCCCGGCATTTGCGTTCCTTTGCCGGCGATAGTATGAAACGCTCCATGATCCATGCCTGCAATGTGAACAGGCGTTTGCCACGTGTTATGGATCCTATGCCCGTGATTACTGCGGCTTCTACAAATTCTTTAAACGTTTTGTTAGCTTCTAGCTTTGTAAGTTTGCATATAATATATATATTTATATAATTTATTTTGTATCGCAACACTCTGACCCGCGGGGGAGCCTAAGAATCATTTATCAAATGCACCCGCCTACAGCTTGGGGGAAGGCCTAATGCCAACTTAAGTGTTTGGCCATTGCGAGTAAATTTCAATAAATACCCAAGGGACTTAAACTGTCGACAAAATAAGCCAATTTACCTACATGGCCAACACGCGGTGCTCCAAGTGTGCGAGTGCTGTGTCTGTGTGTGCGTGTGTGTATATGTGCGTCTCGACCGCAGGACACAACTAGGATATATTCGGGTTAGCTACAAGCCAACACTCATCAATTATGTTGACGCGGACTGCGAATACACGGCTGGTGTGTGGTTCTTGCTAATGACCCTTTCCTCCGGCTTCCCAATATGGCCACAGTTGTCAGTCAGACATTACCTTTTAGCAGCCGAGCCAACAGATGGAATTTTTCGTTATTCTAAAAACAAAATAAATGACATCGTGTTTTTATTTATAATTTAGAATTCGGCAAAAATTTTAAGAGTAATGACTACCAGTTGTCTTAGCCAGAATCAGAGCCCATTTTGAATCAAATCGCAATCTATAGTTTGTTAAGTGTTATTATTATTATTAGTATTATCATCGCATTAGAGAAGGTACAAGCAGGCTGCCTATATATGTAAGGGTAAACGTAAACTAATTGAAATTTCCAACTTCAAAAAATGTTGCAATAGTATGTCCAAGAATAGCATTATCTATGCTAGAATTTTATCAATGGCAATATATATGTAAATCAGTTGTACAATTAAAAAAAATATACATATATTCCATTTTATTTGAATTCTTTACAAAATATATATTTTAAGACTTCGGCTTTTCGTAAATTGTGTGCCAGGCAAACAAAAGTTACCACCGTCGATTAATCCGCTTTCTCCGATGATGAAACCGTTGACAATGATGCTGATCAGGTATTAGTAACTTATGCTATATATAAACAATGTACTAATAAATATACTCACAGAGTCACGCGATTGCACAGGTAGTTTTTCAAGTGTTCAGTGTCGTGGTCGATTATTCCACTCCTGCGACGAGTGTTACTGAACAGTGCTGTATAGTGTTACGCGATTGCACAAGTAGTGTTACTACAGTCGATTCCAGTCCTCCGATGTTTGAAAATGTTACTGGAAGTGTAACGTGAGGATCGATAATCTGAACACATGATTATGGACATACTTGGTGTTGCATTGTGTAACGCGGTTGCATATGTGTTTTTTCCATAGTCTAGTGTTGCATTGA
The DNA here is from genome assembly GCA_035045725.1 of Drosophila ezoana. Lineage (NCBI taxonomy): Eukaryota > Metazoa > Arthropoda > Insecta > Diptera > Drosophilidae > Drosophila > Drosophila ezoana. Next base: position 1,752,866 of record JAWNOU010000005.1, on the reverse strand, counting down.
TCTCCGTTGGGTCTGTATGGTGAATTATGTATCCGAGTGTAATAGTATATAGAGTTACGGTATAGGTATGGCGTATTAATTGTATTTTGGATGTCTAGCTATCAGTTGCTGATGAAGAATTTATATATTAGTTTGCCTTAATAGTTTTCTTTCTTTTTAAAAAAAACTTACATTATGGTCCTTCGCAAACACTCGAACTTTTGGTTTCTCTTTCAAAATGACACTTTTTTCTTAAACTAAAATCTGGAGCCCGGGGGGTACCCAGATGTGTGTTCTACAATTATATTTGTTGGTTTTATTTGTTTTCTAAAAAAATTGTGTTTGTTGAATCCTAGTTTTAAGCTCCTACTGCTATGAGTAGCCAAAGTGTACTGAACATCTTTTGAGGGGCTCAGGCCAATGTGTTTTTCAATTTCCCAAATTCGAGGCCAACTTTGGTTTTCCCAATTCTGATTAGAGAAATGTTTTGTCAATTTTATCAATTATAAATTGAGCTCAAAAGAGTAGTCCGGCACTTAATCCTGATGTGTAGGATTCGCATTGCCGGCGTTTATCTGTAAACACATTTAACAAGAAAATTTTAAGTTGAGATTGGGATAAATTTGGATTGGATAAATGGATTGTTTTTATGTATGTTTACTAATTATAAAGGTCTTTGGGTACATTCCTTACAGTTTGCATGGTATTCAAAACTCAAAATATTAAAACAAATAAAACGTAGAAAATTGTTCTTAGCATAATGCATGTTTAGGGCCCGAGTTGTATATAATTTAAATTGCTTTATTTTGTTAGATAGTGTCAATAAGTAAATGGGTGCCAATTGAAAAGCTCTGGCGTGGCTAATATGAAAATTGGCGTTGCCAATATGCGTATTAATTTAAATTATATTCACAATTGCAGCAATAAAAAGATGGTGCTAGAAACAGCTAACAAAAGTTATGAGTGCAATGCTGAAATTTAATGGCATAATTAAACAGACACACACACACACACAAACGCACATACACTCAGCTGATAGCCGGGACTCTAAGCTCGTAAAGTGAACACAGAGACAAATATGCTAGGCACACGCATAGGAGACGTTGACAGGACGCTGAGGGAAAAGGGGTTGGCAACTGGCGCCCATTTTATGTCGCCAACGCAGTTATTGTTGTTGTTGTTGTCTACTCCATTAAAAGCGGGCGCTGTTCGGTTCGGTGGCGCCAACGAGACGTTCAAAATAAAAAGCAGATTGTTCGCAAACAAAACACGGGCACATTTCAATGCTTTTTACCTGTTACCTGTAAATACACAACGTAGCATTGGGGGCGAATAGACAGCCAGACAGACGGCTGCTGTCGCCTAGCACAGATAAAATATCTTTTTGTTTTCTGCCACATAAAAATAAGTGCTCACAGAACAGACCCTGAACCGCACCCCAAGTACATTCAACATCTCTATTATTTTTTTCCTCTTCCCTGCAATTGATAATAAACACACGTTGGCCAAGAGGATGACCCCAAAAAACGGTTGCCATTTGGTCAGATGAATGTCGTTTGCCAGGGCAATGAGTGTAGCCTCCCTCTTCTAGCCTGTACGTGAGTGCCTGGGCGTATACGTAATATGATTTGCAAAGCACTTGCTGTATGTGCTGGGTCATATTTACAGTGCATTCGTTGTTAATTTGCCATTGATGAATTGATGTTAAATAAATCAAATTCAAATTAATGCCAATTAAATTATTAACTCACTCTGTTGTTAAGTACAAAATATTTACAGGCGAGCGAATTTGAAATTTATTAAAGGATAGATGTGCGTATACACAATGTTATTAATTAACTGAATGCTTATTAGGCCGGAAACTGAAACTTCAAAATAAATAAAGATTGTAATGATTATCTGCAGCTATAATTATTCTCACAAAATAAAGTTTGAACGAAGCTTTCGGTTGTTTTCAAAGCAAATAAATACCTCTATAAAATTATACAAAATATTAACTATAGCAAATAATATATAATCTTCTAGATGACGCTATTCAATTTAATCAATTTACCAACATTATAAACTCGTTATATATTTGCCGCATTTAGCATTAAATTTCCACACTTTATCTTAGCTTATGGCCAAGGGTTCTCTAGCAAAAGCAGCCACACCTTATAATTTAACCATCAATTCAGTCACCGCATCACGAGCTAAACCTTTTCTCTTCTTGACATTCAAATGCCACAGCACGTAGTCGAACCCAAAATAAAAAGAAGGAAGAAAGAAAAACAGAACTGAGCATATTTAATAAGTTGACAAAACATATTTCACACGCACAAATGCGTCAGCTTTGGGATGTTGTTCGTGCAGCAGCTTCTCTTCCTCCTCTTGACTCTACATATGTCAAGCGTCATTATTAACAGATTTTGGGTGCGACACGCACATCGAACCAATCCCGGCACATCCTTCTCATACAACCCCAAAAGAAACGCCCAAACACCTTACAACATTTGCTTGTGGGTGGCTTAACAAAACAAGCACAGCGTGCGAAAATGTTATTGACGTCTATTTCAATATTTATCAACACCCCAAAAGTATTATGCATGTAAAATATAAAAAAGGAGAAAAAACACCAGCCCTGGTTGAGGTGGGGCTATTGTAACGGCATTTCGTTAATAATTCTCTGCCAGTTGAATGGAACGTGCCTGACTTTAAAACCCTGGCAACTCAATGAACTCAGACGACAGCCGAAAGTCCATCGAATTCAATTTATCAACAACTCTAGAGTTCAGCCTGGGGTTACTGCATACGTGTGTGCGTGTGTGTGTTTGGGCGTGTGGGTTGTGCGTGTGTTGACTGATTTCGTTCATTGCAATTTTTGGCCACTAAAGCATGCAAGTCCCATGAAATATGCATCATTTAGCATTTACGATAGCAGCCAAAGGACAAGCACTGCAACTGACAGCGGCAAGCGCCAGAGGATGGGGCTTAGGGCGGGGGTTGCAAACGGTGTGAGGGAGTGGTGGTAAACTGCAACCACTGTTTATGGTTCCATCTGTCCGGACATAAATGCCACAGCATTGGAGCTGACACTAATACTCAAAGCTTGGTTAGGCTACTAATAAGTGTGTTGCCAAGGTGCGGCCCGAGATCCATGGCCAATGGAAGGACGCACAGTTGTCCTAGTTGTGCCCTGTTGCGTCCTGCGCGCCAGCCTCAAATTGGGCAGCATCTTAAGTAGGCAAGAGACACCTCTCCCTCTGTCTCGCTCTCTCTCTCTCTCTCTCTCTCTCTCTGTCTGCTCAGTTATGGCCATGACAAAAAAGGCAAGCAAATTAAACCCATATCAAACTAAAATCATTGAACAGTTATAAGCCAGGCTAGACATCGTTCCAAATACCAGACGGTAGAACAAGACCAAGAAATAAAGGTAAAAATATATAATGACCCCAAGCAAAAGTACAATGGGCTAAATATTAAAATTAGTTGACGAAAGTTTGAAAGAGAAGTGGCGCCCGAGGTGGCCTGTGTTATAAATATATACTTTGTATATATACATTTTGATGAGCATTTCTTTAATTAAAAAATTGTTGTCTTATAAGAATATAAAACCAGATATGTATCTGTAAATACATGCTTAATACATTTTTTATATAATTTCAGCATAAATTTTAAAAACCGTGTTAGCTTACTTTTTTGCTTTATTTTTCCAATAAATTTGCCATGGTGACCGAGCCAAAGGCTTTTACAAAATTTTAATCGTTGCACCTACACGAATCCACGACTCAGACATGCAAAAATAAAAAAGAAGAAATTTTCTCACACAAAAAAAAAACCCAAAATACGTAGAAACCATATCAATGGCATATTTATGCTGCACGAGGGGCTGGCCCTAAGAGAGAGGGAGATGAAACTGAGTTCAATGCATTGATTTTATAAAGATTACGCATACGCCGTGTGTGCGTTCAGGCAAATATTTGGCTTGAAATTAAATTAAAGTTTGCTACGCTGGTCAGGGCCAAGTTCAATAAATTATTGATTATGCCAAAAGAGAGGCATACAGAGAGAAGGGGAGGTTGAATTAGGGAGACGAAAAGACTCCAAGGCAAACTGAAAACTTTAATCAAATGAGGCGAAAGGCTGGCACAGGCCTGGGCGGCAGAGGCAGACAACCTTCGTTGCGGGCGACGCTTGTGGTTCAGTTGTTGGCGCTGCCATGGCACTTATTTAATTTATAATCAAATCAAAAGGCAGGCAAAGCCAAGTCAATAAAAGTCAGGCCAAAGTGCGAGCACAAAAACTTGAGGCATTTCTGATTATTGGACATTCAAATTGCCTCAAGCATGAATTATGTGCGGGCCCAGCTAGAAGGAAATTTGTGCTCCTTGTTGTTTTTGTTGTTTGTTCTATTGAAATACTTGGAAACGAAAGTAAATAAGCGTAAAGATTCGCTTAGTGACTCTCAGTTCGTATTCGTATTCGTAATGCGAATGCGAGAATTGTTAAATGATAAGTAAATTTAACTTTTGTTTGGGGCTGAAGTTTGCCACCTCCAAAATTATTCAATATGAGAAAATGTTGCGGTTGCGGATTTGAAATGAAAGATATTTTGCGTTTCCGCTGACCCAAAAGAACAAATGCGGCAATGCCAGAATAAAGCATAATGGTTTTAAATTAGAAAATTCAGAAAATGGCATTGAAAAACATAAAAATTAAGCTCGTGCGGTAGCATCTTTAATTTCAATATCTGTACAATACGAATAGTCTGTGTAGTTCAATAGACCAACTGGAAATTTGAAATTATACTTTAAAGCCTTTGTTATGGCTGCAATTGTTTCTGGCCTTGGTTTACGCTCGCGCACAAAGATCGAAATTGATCCTATAATTGAAAGAATTAATTAAAAGATATCAGCTGAAAATAGGCAGGTAATAAGGATTTTCAAATAAACCCACTTGAATGCTGTCGACCTAATTTGCGCTGGCGACTCTCGTAGCAAAAATACTGTATTATGAAATTCATATTATCAGTTTGCGCAAACTGTGCCCAATAGAAACTATTATAAAAGGCTCGTTTAATGCATTTATCCTGCAGATAATTTGGATGCACTGCATATTGAAACCAGTTGCCAGTAAACTGCGAAAGTTGGAAAAATATAGTCTGATAAGCCCAATATATAATAACATATATTTACCGAATTCCCAGCAGAATCAAGCTCCACAAACTTAGGGCATTGTCCCTTGAACAAAATTCGCTTATAACTGGCTAAGCAAAAGGCTATCAACAGCTGACAGAGCATCAGGAAACTAAATAAAAGACAAATTTCGAATAGGTCTCAGTTAGCAGTAGAAATACGAACCAGAAGCGTTTAAACATGTTGTTTGTCAGTTGACTGTTGAATATGTTATTATTTTTATTGGCATACCACATAGAAATATTTTACACTGGCTTAGTTACGCTTTGTAAAGTTATACATTTACATTAGTCACGCTCAGCTGCATCTGCTTTCAAATAACTATGAGTCTAATGGAAGCCAAGAGAATTAAATACAGCTCTAGTCACGGCTCGAAGTTCCGATTTACACGATGCTAGCTCAGATTTTAAACTACTTTTCTTTAAAATTTCATTTGCCTTGGGCTTAGATCTGCCTGTCTCTGAAAACGAACATAGTTCGAGGAAGTTTAAATAAATTGTTGCTCTCGTCGGCTTGGTGAGAGAGAGGTTTTTTGTAATTACAGCAAGTAATATCATGTATTTACCAGGCGCCAAAAATTACATACTCGTGCAGTCTCGTCTATTTGCTGACCTAAGATGCCTCTTGAGACGTTTTCATAGATTAAATAAAAAAACATTTCGAAAAAATCAATAATTAACAATCTAAAAGCTGCTAAAAACTAGGAGCACGTTCTGTGAAGCACTCATTAAAATGCATTCGGCTCAGAGCACCTCAAAGGCCAAATGTAAAGTGTGGCCAAAAGAGTCACTTGTTGCAGTTACCCAACTGAAGAGCAAAAGAGAGGCAAGTGTTGTAGGGAGAGAGAAAGGAAGAGAGAGAGTGAGAGAGAGAAATAGTGACAGATAGCTTGATGAGATGACACACAGTCAACACTCACTTGAGCCAAGTGCTTGAGCTGCTCGCAAACGCGTCTTTTTCTATCCATCCTAATGATGTGCCACACAAGTTATTAAAGACATGTTTTTCCTTTTAATATTGTGCCTTATATTAAAACAAGTTGTCCCACTTGAAAGTGGGAAAGTGGACTGGCTGCAATATGTCAATGTCATTGCGCAAGAAATGTCACCGACTTGCAGCTTGTGACTCGCGGCTGCAACTGCATTTGTTCAGTTTAACATAATAAAACACAAACAATGCAAGCAAGAATAAATGCATAAAAATAATATATATAATATGCATGTTTTATTTATGCATGTGCCTGGCTGCATTGACATGCATATGCGTGCTTGTGTGTGTGTGAATTTGTAAAACAATTTTTATGCTCCAATTTCCAATCAAGACACGCACCAGAAATTCATTGCCACCTGAAGCATACAACGTTGGACGCGACATTAATGTTGGCGCCACAACATTTTTCTGCTGGAATTCTTGTGGTTTACAGTTGTTGAAAAATAAATGCCTTTGTTATTGTGAATATCGCATTACAATCTGCAGAGTCGAAGAGTCTTTAAAACTTCAATTCGATGCTGAGCATTTCGATAGCTGGTAGAATAAATCGTTGAAGAGATTTCCTAGTTAAAGTCTGCATAAGTTCGTCTTAAACTAATTAAACTAATCTATAAATTTATCCGAAAGATAGTTTTATAGACTTGGTTCAACAATATTTAAATAGGGACAAGGACTTACTTTATTTAAAATTAATTCTATCTATTGAGTAATAATTGAGAAATAATATATTCCGTACCATATTACCTTCTCAAGCATATTTTATAATATACCTATTTTTAATTTATTAATGCTTGCTTTTTTTTATTAATCCTCCACGAAATTTGTATTTGTAAAATAATATTATTAATTCCCAGTGTTAAACACATTACCTTTAAGTAAATACCAAAAGATAAATATTTATCAAAATGAAAAGTGCAAAAATAAAAAAGAAAATTCTCAGCTGACACACTTTACGGGTGACATTTTTCACTTTTCCTGTTGCCGCGTATGTTATCTGACTTGACTCGCGCCTCTCATACAAATTTAATTAAAGAATTTTCCAGTGTTTTTCCACGACAAATAAAAAAATAAATAAATAAAGCGAAAGAAAAAAAAAGAAAGAAAAAGAAGCGAAATCAAAAAGATTTATTTACCAAGTGCAAATTTATTTTCATTTCCCCCACTTAATGACTTTATGCAGGCGAAACCCGAACGCGTACGCGAACAGCTCAGCAGACAGCGTCGGAGACATAACATGTGTCGTTACCCCCTCTTTCCGACAAGGACGAAGAGTGGAGGGGGACGGGAGGGGGGGGGGGGGGCAGTCCAATCCCTTGTGCAACTACTAAAGCCTGGGGCTGTCTCTTAAATAAAGGTGCAGGCTTCACTTTCATTCGTGCAGCCAAAACCAGAAGCCAGCAACTGCCTCTCACAACTTCTTGACTTGCTCAGTTACAGCACAACAACAACAACAACAACAACAACAACAGCAACAGCAACAAAGTCAACAACAACAAGCGGAACAAGATGTATAATTTCCTTTTCTTTACATTATAGTTTTCCAAGTTTTCGTTAAATTCATTCAGCATCCTTTCCTCTCGCAACAACTTGGCCAAGACAAGTTCGTATAAATATCTTTACATGGCACACGTATCAGCCAAAGATACTTAAGCTCCCATGTAATACGTGTAGTTTTCAGGCTCTCCAAGCCTTGGCTACTTTCCACTAGCCCAACATTTGGAAAATGCAATTTTCACCTACTGCATTGTCTTTCGTGCTGTGTAATTATTTCTCTTTTGCTTCAACACAACTGTTTTTGCTCGATTTTTGCCCGTTTTGCCAATTCGATTCTTGTGCTGCTTCTTGTACTTCCTTTGTTCTTCTTCTTTTTTCTTTTTTCTTCTTGCGGATTTTATTTTTTAATTAATTTGCCACTAGTCGGAAATGAAATAAAAGATGCGAGCGTGACATCAAACGATACTAGGGAACCTATTAGACGAGCAGCCATATAGGACTCTGCGTTAACTAAAGACTGTTGCAATTTTTTGCTCATTGTATGGCTTTTTGTAGCAAGGCTTCAGAGTTGTATTAAAACTAGTTAAGTATTCCCTGACAAAGGGGTATACTTGTTATGTGCAAATGTATGTAGCAGACTGACAAAGTCCTTTCTGAAGCCATATAGTGTTTATATATATAATCTTGTTAAGGACGACGAACTTTCCGTGTCCGTCTGTCTGTTCTTTGCACAAAATAGGAGATAGAGATAGTAATGGAGCAGAAGATAAAGATAAAGGGCTTAAATTTGAAATATATGTTCTCGTTTACCATAAGCAGAACTCCCACTTGCATTCGTTGATAAAAACCTCGAAAGTAATAAGAGCCATATTTAAAAAACATTGACTATATATTATTGCATACACAAATAAGGAATATTTCACTTTTTTGATACCTGCCCCCATACCACGTTGCACTTTAGATATAACAGAACACACCATATTGGATAGTTGACAATTTCTATAGGATCGCTCTATAAGAGCCGAAGTTGTAAAGTTTCCATTCCATTTTTAGTAGTGTTTGGCTAGAGGAAGAAGAAGCGCAGTCGCGAAAAAAGGCCATGGCATTTGTCAAGTTAGCTATTGAACAACATTTGATTAAAAAAAGCGTTTGTTTTTGTATAAATTATCATTATCCAAGACTCCTTTATCCGGCGACACTTGTCTGCCAGATTTAACATTTTCGACTAACATTTCGACCAATATCCCATTGAAAACAAGGTTCTAGCCGGGAGCTCCCGAGTGGAGAATACCCTGAACCCTCATATTCCAACACCAAATGCAGCACGCGCTATTGAAGTAATAAAGATACAGATACGACCGACCGCACCACTTGCGACTGCCTCTTCTCAACAGCCACACCAATAACTTAGTCTTATTGAGAAAAAAACAATTTAAAAACTATTTAGCAGCACAGAAAGCTTTTGGATTTTTCTTAACCGATCTTAATGAAATTTTCTACAGTATATCTTATTGTACCAAAGAATGTTTGTGTATTCTCAAAAAGTCAATTGCAATTAAATTGTGGTTTAAATTGGTGGGCAATACAAGTTGGGTTATTAACTTGATTTAAAGTTTTGCTGTGGTAGCGGGGAGGTGGCGATAGGTATAAAATGAAAGATACTCAATCTATATATAATATTCTAGAAGCAACATATCAAGTTTGCTGACTCTAGCTCTTATTATTTACCCAATTTGCTCAAAAAAACAGGATGTCGATATCGATTTTTATCGATAGCTTTGAAACGGAGTAAGTTATCGATTATCGGAAACAAACTCGATCCGCACTGGCACTAGGAGGACCTATAGCTCAAATTTCAAGTCTCTAGCTCTTATAGGTTCTGATATCCTTGCGTTCATACATACGGACTGACGGACGGACGGACAGACAAAAAGACGGACGGACAGACAGACGGTCATTTGTACATCGACTCGGCTATTGATGCTGATCAAGAATATATATACATTGTGGGGTCGGAGATGTTTCCTTCTGCCTGTTACATACATTTATATTTGCACAAAAACATAAGGATGTAATTAAAAGGGATATAAATGCTAAATTTCATGAATAGTTCTTTTATAAATTTCAGCGCCGGAAAGAATCGTCTTCCAAGTACCATAAATTATAATTCTCTCTACATTCTATCACCATTTAGTAAAATCGTAAAACTTATTGAGCAAATCAGACAACCCATTTATTGTGATTTTATAAGTCATATAAGTTTTATAAGTCATACATGTAGTTAAGCCTATTGTTAAGTAAATGGACTGGATATCGTCAAATCGCGTTGTTTGGATCAAATATTAAGTTCTCCATATTTTCGAACAGATTGAGTCTGTGAAATAAGGGTTCTGTTATCAACTACGCGTACATCGATGCCATAACTATTGTGCCTGAGCACCTGGCTTGAAGTTCCTCTCTTCTCAAGGAGTTAACAATATAAATTTTATAAGCAACAGCAGCAGCTACTGCAAATAAGTTAACTCTCATCAGCTGCATCAGAAGATGCGTAAACATTTCACGTAATCGCTCAACACCTAATCAACATTCAGGCAAACCCTTCGAAAGCTGCCACTGACAACCACTTCGCACGCAAACACACACACACACACACAATGCAACAAAGTTGGGAGTGTGCCACGCCCACAGCAGCCACAAAACTTGATGCAAAGGAAACGAGCTGAACGTTTATCGCACTGAAACTGAGTTTTTGGTAAGCAGATGAGAAGCTGAGCATATGAGCATAAAGGATATACGCTGTAAATTTTCATTTTTATGAAGTTGCACAAAGTACGAGAATGTGGTTACATTTTGGATTAAAATATTTGATGTTGTTGTTGTTGCTGTTGTTGTTGTTGCTGTTCTTGTTGTTGCTACTGCCGCTGTTAGCTGCAGTAGCAGTTGCAGCAGTATGTGCCAAAGTTGTATATATTCAGCCAACGAACGAGGCGAGTGAATGTCAAGCGAGGAAAGCGAAAAGTGCTTTTGCCTTCATATTTTGCATAGCAAAACGTTGTTTAAAATGGGATAAAATATATAAAAATAACTGACAGCAGGTGCTCAGATATATTTCAAGGCTAATAATGACAGCAACTTAGTGCAGAGATGCTGCGAGAGAGTGATAGAGCAGGATAAAGAGAATGTGAGATTAAGTTAGTTATCTCGCAACAGAGTGCATATTTATATTGTCATAATGTTGGCCAAATTCAAAACAAAGATGCAATAAAATTCTTAAAGATTAACAAACATTATTAAGATTTTTATATATAACCTGATTGAAAATGGGTAAAAAGGGATTATGTATTTGTGCAAAGTGCAAATGTATGTAACAGGCAGAAGGAAGCATCTCCGACCCCATAAAGTATTTATATTCTTGATCAGCATCAATAGCCGAGTCGATCTATCCATGTCCGTCTGTCTGTTCGTCCGTCCGTCCGTCTGTCCGTCCGTCCGTCCGTATGTATGAACGCAAGGATCTCAGAACCTATAAGAGCTTGAGACTTGAAATTTTAGCTGTAGGTCCTCCTAGTTCCTATGCAGATCGAGTATTTTTCCGATAATCGATAACTTACTCCGTTTCCAAGCAATCGAAACCTAATAATGTTGGAATAAGAGGGTTCAGGGTATTCCCTAGTCGGGATCTCCCGACTTGAACCTCTTACTTGTTTTAAATGTAACTTTGTTACTACTTAAGATAAAGAGGGCGTAGTGCGAGCTGCATTTGGGTTCAGGGTATTGCCTAGTCGGAAGATCCCGACTAAAGCCTCCTACTTGTTATATTTTGAATTTTTTAAATTAATATCTTCCTAATTGTGGTTAAGAGTCAAAGGAGACATGACAGATATTTAATATTACAAAAGTAAGTCCTATTAAGTTGAATTTATATATACTCCTGATCGTCCTTAATAATTGAGTTGGAAAAGTAAAGTCCTCCGTATCTGTATGTCTTTTGAGAACTAATCTCTTAGCTTTCAAATTTTTCTTATACATTTTTATATAGTTGCGAATTTTTACAGTACATCAGATTTGGCAAAATATGAAGATGCGACTATAGTTAGAAAAATTTAATTTTGTATGAATATGATTTTCATTGATAATCTTAATAGTTTCCTATAAAAATTAAATTTTTAGTATACTTCAAATTTTTAAGTACAATTATTTTTATATTTGCCCACTATAGTGTCATAGTAGCATATTTATTTTCTATTTTTGATATATACATATATATACAATTTTTTCAACTTTCTCAACTATTCTCTTCTTTGGAAACAGAACCCGATTTTAAAAAACTGATTATTAAGTTCAGAGTTTTTTTCGAGTAACACTTAACATCTAAGTGCTGAAACTATTTGTAGGTAAATAAATGAGCATTTATAACAAGGCTAACAATGTAATCTGTAGTGTAGCATTTTCTATTGCTTGACCAATTCATCTGTAAACTATAAATATGTATATATATATATTCTAGCACCTAGTTGAACCCTAAATTCATAAAAACCGTTTTCGCCAGTCTAAGACTATACTCAACCAGCAGCCATTCCAATTTCATTGTCAATCAGTGCCTCAAGAGAGTCTGTGTCTGCCAACAGATGCTATTGCCATGTGTGCAGCCCTCTCAAGCCCCCCCTCTCGGCTGTCATTCTCAGAACCATCCGCAACCACAAGAATTCTCTAGTCTCCACGCATGTTAACCTCAAATACGCTGCGTTTTCTTTACGGAGCTGCGCAAGGACGCCCTGGCGGCGTGAGGAGCGTTCCATGGTTGATTTATTTAACATGTCACGACATCAGCGAACTCTTTCCAAAAGCCACGCCCGCCTCATCCGCCCACCAATGACTGCAAATGCGACACGTTTGTGTGTTTTCGTGCGTGTAATAAATTTTTTATACAAGCAAAATACCAAAAAAAAAAATATATAAAAAAAATAAAGAAGAAAATAATTCTAAATTCTTAATCGACACCTGTCAATAAAGCACTTTTTTTCCTACATTTCTTTTCTCAACCGATTTTGGATGGATGGCACGACTACCTATTGAGTGTTCGGGTCTGGCACTCTTTTTAATATGCCTCCCATGTGCGGCGGCTGAAGCGCTTAATACACAATACTTTGCATACACACAAGGGTTGGAGGGGTTTGCGGGGGATTTCGATTGGGACATGCCACAATGGATGCAGGCCAGGCACTCCTGATTAATATCTGGTTGTATTGACAGCTGAGATTTGGCACACCCCCCATTGAGTTAATAAAACGTCGAGTGACATGTTTGAGTACTTGGAACGTGCAAGAAATTCTAAAATCCGCGGGGAGGAAAGTCAGAGAAATGAGCAAAGCCAAAGGACTTTCATAACATTTCATTGCGTACGTCTGTGTGTGTGTGTGTCTGGACCCTTGAATTATTGTCAGGTTTTTATCAAATGCGCTGCGTTGCTTGCCACCCAACAACAACAACGACAACAACAAGAAACAGTGCGCAAGCATAACTCATACGCCATGGAGAACGCAGCAACCGCAAGAACTTGCACTCGACCCCCAGCTTGACCCACCTAACCGTAAGCTGAACGGGGGCTTAAGCGTCGACTGCCCAACAAACAAAGTCTAATGACAGAGATTTATGCTGTAATTGCATTTACTCGTACAACGTACCAGGTACTCGGTACTCAGAGAGCCCGAGCTTAAGCCTTATGCAAAACTACGACGACTGTATGCGCTTACCAAAGGATTAGACAGGATAAGTGGGAAGGGAACTGTAAACAAATAGCAAGGAATTACAAAAACAAAACTTTGTACAAGCTAGACTTTGACATGTTTCCTTTAAAGATGGCTTTTTGCATTTCGATATAAAAATGCAAGATACAATATTAGATTGGACGTAAACTCCAAGCTCTTATTTAATTTATTCATATATTCAAAATATTAATCTCAATAATATTTGTATTTATATTCTTCACTTTATTCTGTTGATTTTTGTTAGAACAACTTTTCAGTTTCCTAAATAAAAGGCTCATTAGGCTTTTTTATCAAATCTTAATTAAGACAACTAATTGCAATATTTACCAATTTTTAATTAAATAAATTTAAAAAGAATCTACAAGGATTGCTCAAAATTATTTATTTATTTAATTAAATAATTGTATTATTTAATTATTTAGATATATAATTTCTCTGCATTCCGCATAGCTTCTAAGAGATTTTTTATACTCTTCATTTTGTTAAGGGTATTTGGGAAAAAGAAATGCGGCATAAATAAGCAGTAAAACCAATTATAAGTTTTGTTTTGCTGCCTGCAATTGCACATTGCACGTTGACATCCGGCAAATGGCCGGGCACAAAGTTTAATGAAATTGAAAATAAATGAGAAAAACATTTTACACACCTCTTGCGATCCGCTCTCGGAAACAGGGTTTTCTACAGCGTTTCAGCATTTTAATTGCACGCGGGTCCAAGTTAGGCGCAAGTTGAGGGAAGTTGGCGAAGGGGATGAGCTCAAAGCAAGTGGCACTCGCAATTCTCATCAGTTGCAACAGCAGCAACCAAACAAATGGACAAATTAGCATGTAACCAACGCACCCAACCCCGTGGCCACCTCCTTCAATCCCTCAATGCCTCAATGCCTCAACGTCTACGCTCACACGTGCGCACTTGACTTGGACTTCATTGCACTCACGCAGCACGTGGAGCATACTTGTGGAGTTTATGGGTCAAGTGTTTATTACGCCCACGGGCGTGGCCCGAGCACACTGCTAAATTGTAGCACATTGTTCCGGCTGCAACGAGGCAACGAGCCAGCCAAAGTGTTTGTTTACTTATGTAATTGTGACGCCTCATGTGCTCCACACACACGACCTGCCGCCGCGCCTGCCCCACAATAAGCCGGACTAAAAGTAGGCAAACATTTATTTTTTTGATGTTGTTTGTCAACTGCCTGCCCTGAACTAGCTGCGACAGCTGCGAGTTAAATTTAATTGATATCTGATTGTGCAGAAATGCGAGTCTCTTAATGGTGCCATCGCAGGGCAATCAATCTGTCAATCTATCAGTGCATCACTTGCTTCATTTGACCAAAATTATTGAATGTTGTAGCTTCATTTGGCATGCGACTAATTGAGTGCAGCCAAGCGGAGTCTGCATGGCAATTTTCTCTATTAGTCTCACATTCTCTCACTCACAGTCTCTCTATTTGTCTCCCTCTGTCTCACTCTCTCGCTCTTTTTACCTTTCATTTTAAGCAAGGCCTTTTAATTGCAGTTAATTGAACCAAATTGTTGTTTGCCATATAAGCAGGAAATTGTTGCCAAATATCATCAGCATCTGTCTCTATTTCTCACTTATAAGTGTCTCTGTTGGAGTTGAGCGTGTCTCGTGTTATTTTTGAGTGACCAAGCACGACTGCGTTTGATTGGAAAAATTTTACCTATGCGTAATCGAGCAGAGCCCATTATTGCGATTAAACGACTCGGAAAGAGCAGCACAACTATGTCAGACTCTACAGTTTACATTACACGATTATCACGAATTATGAAAATAGTTAATATAATTAGCAGCACCAAAAGCACGACTCAATACGGTTCAACACGAATTAAATGGACTAAGCACGTGTCAACACGACTTAATACATTCCACAGTCCGACTTCAAACGACCTATTACGACTTATCCCAACTGTAACCGGTGCAACACGACTTAGAACAAGACTCACTATAGGAAAACACGCATTAACACGACCTAATTCATTCGAAAACACGACTTAATACGATGAAACAGGATTAAACACTTGCTAATTGCATGACATTTACGCGTCGGACTATATTGTGCCCGTCGTAAGACGACTCAAAACACGAGTTAAGACGGCAAAACACGCATAAACACGAAGTTATATATTATGACAACACGACTGAATATGCTTAAACAGGACTTAACACGACCCAACACGAATTACCCCAATAAGTCTCAACACGGCTTAAAACACGACGTGCGATTTATCGGAAGTAAATACGACTTAACAAGACATATCCCTACTCAATCCGTTTAAACACGACTCAAAACACGACTCCACACGACTTAAATCACTACATCACGACTTTTCGTTCATATCGGAATGAGTATATCGCACACCTTCTTTTAATTTCGTGATTCGTATTTGGCTTATCCTGCTCATCTCTAATTCGTTTATCACTGCGTGTGTTGTGTTTCTGGCTGCATAAGAAAATATTTTGTAATGAATTGATGGCTCACAAATTGCTTGAACTGTAATTGAAATTTGCGTCTGTGACAGCAAACAAGAAGCAGCATCTGACCATGAAGTTAATTGATAGTTGAATTCGACACAATAAGAGAAACAGTGAAAGTTGGACAAATTAGTTTGTGCATTGCCAGACACACAATATTTACAGCTGATAAGAATTGGCAAAAGTAATTAAGCTGCCTCCTGAACAAAGCGTATTCATAGTTTAATATGCCCAAATCTCCTCTAGATACATTTGTATCTCTCTACTCTCTGTATAATAACATAAGTATTTCGCTAGTAAACGGCGCATAATTACATTTAATACACTTAGGAGCCACTTGTAAAATCGTTTACAACAAATCCCATTTAAGCTTTTATTTCATTATGTATTAACACTTGGCGCGCGCTCTCTTCGAATAAATTACGCCATAAACACAATTAAGTAATTAATTAACAGCATGATTAACGGTGAATGGACAAAAGCCTGCAAAAGCGACATCAATTTTTAACGCATTTCTGCGCTTTTACCACAGCTTTCAAATTGATAATTTAACTGTGTCGACTTTCAAGTTCAAGCAGCCATGAAATGACTGACGCTCCGAGTCCTGCGTCCTGCGTCCTGCATCCTGTCGCCTGTTTAAACCGGCGAACCGAATAAATAGAAAATGCTGTTGACACAGGTATAAACAGGACTAGGAGCGTCGCTTGGGTGAGTGTGATCGACTGGCAGATGGCCTATATAAAAAGCAAATATGCCAAAGTCTATAGATATGAATTAATAATGCATATAAAAGCCAATCCTAAAATAACAATGCGCTAATGTCTGTACTTTATCTATAATCATATCGAACAATTTAATTATAATCAACAATCACTTAATATCCCGCAGCAGATAGAAACTGTACAATATATTTCTATACAATATATTTCAAAGAAGTTTTCACACAAATATCTCTATATATAAGACTGTTTGTCCTGATTGACTGACTGACTGACTGACTAGCTGATTAACGCACAGCCCTACCATAAGAGCTAGGATACTGACATTTTCACTGTAGTTACCTTATGTGATGAAGGTGCAAGATTTGGTGGATGTCGTTTCGCCATCAAATTCATTTCCAAGGATCTTCATAAGAAATCATTTGTGACGTGTTTTACATATTTCGTAAAATCTAAACTCCTTCGGTGGAAAGTGCATTTTAAAGATTTTTTCGGTGAATTTTAATTTTTAGCCGATTTGCATCAAACTTATTTTCAAAGTTTTACATTATAATATGATGTATACATGTTTCAGCGATTTGGGAAATTCCACTTGCAACAGTGGTAAAAGGGCAGAAAACTTTTATATGAAAGTAGTTTGTTTACCGGTCGCTCAGTTTCAAAATCATTTTCAAAGCTTTTTGAGAACATTGATTTTATAACATATGTGCCACGGGCAAGGCCGGGCTATACCCGCTACTTTAATATAAAAAGCAAGTACAAATAGCCTAAAAAAATTAAAATGCCATCTGTTAGGGTATACAACGCTATACTCTCTATCTCTCTTGCTCCCCCTCAGAAGTTTTGAATGTAATCGCAATACATTTCCATTGAAAATCAACCAAATATATATGATAAATATGATAAATATACCTTCACAGACGAAGTATAAATGAAATACTGGCTGGTTTGTAAACAATTTTTAATCACATTTTATAGGCAGTAAACTTAGTTACTTACATTATTATTCGCAACGACTTAATACACGCGCGCAGACCGAAGCACAGGGCAGACGCACACTGACTAAATTTCGGCATTCACACTAATACAATCAGAACTTAGAGCAGACAACAAATAAAGTTCCTCCCTTCCCCACGCCATACACTCACTCACCTTCCACAACTCTGAAAGTGCAGTCTGTACGCCATCCACAATGTCCATTCTCTCAATAAAAGCTCTCTTTCAGCGCGCTGATCTATGCAATTCCAATGAAGACACACACAATCTCATTTGTAAAGATTTACAAACAAAATCCAATATTTTTTATGATGCGCACTTTTTTGTATAAACGAACGTAAACTCTTAACAAAACATATAAAACAATATATGTATGTGTATGTATGTATGTTTGTGTGTGTTTGTGCTACTCGAATTTTATAAAAA
This sequence comes from Drosophila ezoana, assembly GCA_035045725.1. NCBI lineage: Eukaryota > Metazoa > Arthropoda > Insecta > Diptera > Drosophilidae > Drosophila > Drosophila ezoana. The sequence continues at coordinate 1,734,824 of JAWNOU010000005.1, read as the reverse complement.
ATTACGTAGTAGCATAAGCCATTGAGCGTAAGCCTTGCCTCTTGCAAATATTTAATGACTGTAATAAATATGCATGCACACAGAAATCACGTAATATCGCGTTGGTTAATTATTTTAACCAAATGGTTTTATTTCCACTCGCGACGAAAGCCGATCAGCGGATCAGAGAAGCACAGACTAAATTGTCGCCTACGCTTTGCCCGCGTTCGCACCAACAAAATAACAAAACAATTATGTGCAGATAATTAAGATTATTCTCACGCTCACGCTGTTCACTCTCTGTTCGCCCTCAGCTCAATGCACAAAAAAGACAACGGGATCAAAAGCATGAAACGATAATATTGCTCACTCTCTGTAAGAAGCGGCTGCCTGCAGTCCACTTATTATCAGCTACATAAATATTTTGTTGTTATACCCTGATTGCTATATCCTGAACCCATTGAAAATGAGTAAAAAGGGTTTAATGTATTTGTGCAGAATGCATATGTATGTAACAGGCAGACGGAAGCATCTCCGACCCCATAAAGTATATATATGCTTGATCAGCATCAATAGCCGAGTCGATCTAGCCATGTCCGTCTGTCCGTCAGTCCGTATATATGAACGCAAGGATATCAGAACCTATAAGAGCTAAAGACTTGAAATAAGCTATACGTCCTTCTAGTGCCCGCGCAGATCGAGTTTTTTTCCGATAGTCGATAACTTACTCCGTGTTCAAGCAATCAATAAAAATCTATATCGACATCCTGTTTTTTGAGTAAATTAGCTAAACATTAAGAGCTAGAGTCACCAAACATAATATGTTGCTTCTAGAATAGTTTATATATATCAAGTATCTTTCATTTTATACCTATCGCCACCTCCCTGCTACCACCGCAGAGCTATAAATCAAGATAATAACCCAACTTGCATTGCCAACCAATTTAGGCCACAATTAAGATGCGATTGACTTTTTGAGAATATACAAATGTTCTATGGTACAATAAGATAAACTGTAGAAAATGTAAAAAATGAGAGCTGAAGTCCTGGACGCTATCGATCATTTGTGGTAATAAATTATAGTATTACATATAATATGAATGTATTATAGTTAATCTTAATAATAATAATAAAAACAGTAGAATATTTAATTAAGATCGCTTTTTGTTTTGTTTATCGGTGTTTTGACTGCGTGTTTGCGAAGCAAATTCCCATTATTTCTGTATACATGTACACACACACATTCATGCGCGTCTGCTTCTATGAACAGCATTGTAATTTTTTTCGATTTTTTTTCTGTGCTGCTATTTTAACTTGTTTTTTTTTTCTCAAAAAGACTCAATTATTGGTGTGAATGTTGAGTAGAGGCAGTGGCAAGTGGTGTGCTCTGTCGCGAGTTCAAGCCCCATCGGGGGATCCTTTTTTTTTCGGGTAGCTCCCGACTAGAACCTCTTACTTGTTTACATATTGTAGCTAAATGTATCCGGCGTTGCCCAGCCCAGTTCTTGCTTTTCATATAATTTGATACATAAACTGAGAAATTTCAACTAGATTTAATACAGATCGTTTCTAGTATCTATCTTTATTATAGGTGAAATATACTACATCTTTTGTATTTAGCTGTGTGTAGGACGTCTTTGATAATTTTAAAGGGTATATGTATTTATGTGTCTACCACCATATGAAGGTATTCATATCAAACTATCCTAAAAACTTTAACCTATAATTTAAAGAATAGATTAACTCTATTAAAGGCATATAAAAATATATACACAAAAGCAAAAATCAACCCAGCCTTTGAGTTGTTTATGTTTGACATTAGCAAAACTTTTTGGTAGATACTTTTCCAGTTACACACACAAAGGGAGCTGCTCCCCTGACAGTCTGGCCAAATTGGCTAATTAACTAGCAGAGCAAACGCAGCATCACACACACATATATGTGTATATACATAAATATGTGTGTGTGTATAGATGTACCTGCCCCTAGGCCATTCGGTGCTAACAAGCACAACGCAACTTATCTAACTGTGTGTGTGTGTGTGTATGTGTGTGTGTGTGAAAGGGGGAGTGGTTATAGGGGCGGGGGCAACTCATTCAGCAACTAATGACAATAATTTGGCAAACTCTCGTCGCTGTTTGGTGTCCAATAAAATAAATATACTTTGGCAATTGCCACTTTAGTCATTGAAACGACTCATTCGAACTTTGAAATTGACTTTGTCTTCGGTTTATTTGGTCCATTGGCAGTGGCCAGGCTTAGGCCAAGTTTGCATCCGGCCTTTACTCTGCGTAGTTGACAGCCGAAAACAACTCACGTTTGCTTCTATTTTTTTCCCACATATAGCAAATTGTTTTTGGGTGAAAATGAAAATGAACTATTTTTCAAATGAGTGCATGAAAATTTTGCATTATTTGTCACGTTCTCCATCAAAGGCAAAATACACAGCAAAATGCTATCAGCCAGCATTGGCCGATGCCGCGTATACGTGATATTATTTTTGTTTGCGCATCAACAGTCAACGGAAGCCACCGCCCCGGAAGCGATCTCATTGAGCTTTATTGTTTCACAAATCGAATTCATTTGTATTTATTCACACACACACACCCACACACACACCCCCACACACATAGCACAACAAGTTTCAATTTCTATTTTGTTTTTTCAGTTTTTTTCTTTAGCTGCTTTGGCGTTTGCGTGTTGCCAATGGCTTAATTTATGCAATTTTGCAAAGGCAAAACCAAAATGTTAATGAACTCTGCGGTTGTCAGAGCGCTGCGGTATTCTATTTACTACAGTATTATCTAATATTAGTTTTTATTTTGTGCAATTTTTCGCTGATGTTGGATTTTAAATGGAAATTTCGATAGCGAGCTGAACATGATTTTTGCTACAAATTAAATTGAAATATAGCTTATACCCAGATAATTATCTAGATGGGGTGACAATTGGACATGGATAGGAAATTTAAAATAAAATAGAATTATTAAGCTGTGCTAGCAAATTATATACGTGTACTAGCTAAAAGACGAGATGGTTTAAAGAATTATAAATATAATTCCCAACAAAATATTAAAAGCCTCTTAGTCTGAGGCATTCAGCCCTGACAACTGCTTGTTATTAAAAAACAAAAAATTATTTAACGACAATATATTTAAATATTTTTTTTCATCTTTGCTTTTTAAGTAAATGTCCATTCTCAACAAGATTTGATTTCAGTTCCTTTTCTTAATTATTTCCGACTGCCAAAATATACTTAAGAAACCAAATATTTTCCAAGAATCCCTTTGCTCTTTTGTCCAAAAAATAGCTATTGAGTTTATCAAATTTCAAAATTCAATGAAAAAGCCCAAGCCCAAACAAAGGTCCGCATTGATATAATGATTGATTAGCCCAAATAAAGTCTATCATGATGCTCAAAATAACCGACAAGAATTCTGCTCAAAAGTTAGTATGCCATAACGTGATGTCACAGACAAGCAGCCCTAATAAACCATACCCAATTTTTATCATTTTCAAATACCCTATAGCCATGGAAACTGTGTAAAAATGAGTGTAATGGTTTCATGCAGGTGCATGTAACTGGCACCTTTTACCCTAGACCAAGACATAAGGTATTTATATTCTGGCTCGGCTCAACAGCCTAAAAAACACAGATATACAAATGTACCACCCCCTCTAGTTAACCAAATTAAAAACAAGGTTTTTTGAAGGTCTACACCGTGAGGATTATTCGATGCATAACTTCTTATGTCACATTTATACACTGAAAAATTCCCGAAAGAAGTAAAAGTTATTCCAGAATATATTTCCCATAGTTGGAAGACTGTAAACAAGAAGCATATGCATCGAAGGAAGCGCGAGTGTTTGTAACGGCAGCTTTGATCTGCGTACAGGGTATCTGCTAGCCGAGTAAAGCCCTGTTACACGTTTTTTTCGGGTTTTTTAAAATGAGTTCAAATTACGCGCTGCTCAAAAATGAAAGCAAAGCTCACATACAAGTGCATATGTATTATTATTAAGAGCAAATAAGCGAGAGGGAGAGAGCACTGTGTGAGCGAGAGGCAGCACTCGCATGCGTTGCGACTCAGTTAGTCTTCGTTGGAGTAGCCCTAATTGCTTGACTGGCGACCCAGCATCTTTAGCGCTTGGCCCTTTGTCCATAATGTTCGCCGTTGTCCACGTTGCCATCCGACTGGGCATTTGGCATTGTGCGGCCGCAGTTGCCTTTGGTTTTTTATGTGCCGCTGCAACCCTCCCTCTTTACCCTTCGCCCCAGCCACCCTATCACCCCCGCACTTTTCTGCCAGCTTCAATGGAATATTGAATTACGTCTAATGGCCAGCCACTGCACAATGGACAGCCACAAAGGTCTACGTAATAACAGTTGCCAGCAACAAAAAGAAAGGAAAAAATGTATTACAAAATTGAGAAATATTTTAAATATTTGCCAACCTTAAATATGTTTTGCACACAGTGTATATTAAAGCGTCCCAGTTCCCAAACTAACGCCAATTGTTTAAAATGCGACCACAGTAAATATACTTAAAATGTATTTACTTAAGTCAGCTACGAAAAATACACACACTGCAACTTGAGGGATTTCACGATACTAAAGTGGATAGTTGGGATAGTTTTTGGATATAAAATATTAAACAAAATTTGATATAAATAAATTTAATAAATATTGAGAGTTCCATAAAGGTAACTATTTGAATATTATTTTCATTAATTTTTGTTTATTATGAATTCATTAATTTCATCTAACATCCTTTATATTATTTCTTAAATTTTATTTTATTTTGTATTACTAAAATAGTTATTATTATGATTAATATTATATAAAATAAATAAAGTTTAAAAATATTATGTTAAAAAACCCCAAAAAAACAAAAAAATTAAAATAAAACTAAAATTTAAAACCCGAAATTATTAATAAAGAGGTTAAAAGGAGTAATGTAAATAAAATAATAAATCAGATGAAAAAAAAATATAAATAATATTTTTAATACTTAAATAATTTAGGCATGAAAATTCAATTTTTTTTTTATATTTAATAAATAAATATCCCTATCCGCAGAATGAAAAAACAAATCAAATAATCTGTATTTTCATTCATCTAATATTTTATAACTTTATTCACCTTAACATAAAAATTATCACAATAATAATGAAATAATAATTCGCACATTAATGCCTGTATTTTTATTCATCAAATATTTTAAACCTTAATTTATCTTAAATATAATATTATTTGTATATACTTTAAATATTGTGAAAAAGATATATCATTAAAGCATTATTAATATATGACTATCTTATTTAACTATCAAATGAAAATAAATAAATATATATATTTATTGTTATTATAATAAACAATTTAATAATTATACCTTTGTGTGCTCATTTCTGGCAATTATTTGATTATTATGATGATAAATTTATTTACTTTACGAATATTTTGATAATTGATATGACTTTTTATATATCAAAGGGGGCCAAGAAGCTTCAGTCGCTTGAATTAACCACGCCCACATATAATCTATTAAGTCAATTGCTGCTTTTTGAGTATTAACCAACTGTGATGGGCATGGAATTAGGCGATGTAAAGCACCACCAAAGGTAGTCCGAAAACCACTATGCCCTAACTCTACCCAAATACCCTATATTGAAATGTATGCGTAAAGGATGCAGCAGGAGGAGCTTTATGTACAATAGTGGTCAGCGGACAGGAGCAAAGCTTATTGAGAGAAGCGCCTTGCCTTTTGCCATTTGATGGCATAATAAATATTTCGCCTGCCCTGGGTAAATAGCTTGGACAATGAAGACGCCACCAAAGTCCTGGCGACCACCCACACGGGCGGATGTTCAATATGTTTGCATAGGCCTTGGCTCACTGAAGACTAGACAAAAGGACTCCAGAACGGAAGGTGGAGCGATTTGTGGCACATTTGGGTCTAGCTGCTTCATATCTTATTTTTTTTTTTGTCAAAGAACTTGAAGACAACTTGAAATCGCTTTTTTATGAGTGCGGGCGAGCTCAGAGTTTTCTTTCGGTTTGTTTGCCCACACAGGACACAAGGTTCCTTTGTGCGCGCCGAACTATTGGCATTTGGCATTACTCAGATGCTCTCGATGAGGATAAGGATTAGGCTGGTGGCCCAAAAAATGAACCACTTAATAGCAATCAATTAGCAAAGATTGAGTTGCAACTTATTCAAGTCGCTGGCCGGACCATAAATATCTCCCGTGCCCCTCGCGACAGCGACACTCTCCAATAAGGGATATCATTGCGCACTTTGGTAAGGTTTTCACAGTTTTCTCTTAAAAATGGGGGGCGTTTTTGTTTGTGCCCCGGCCACACAATGCCACATTGTAAATACAGCTGCCACGTTGCGTAAAAGGTGCAAAAGCTAAATAACAAACTTGTTTGTGTATTGCTTTTTATGCTCGCCCAAGTTTCAATGACAATAGCGCATGAAAGGGAAAATGGAAAAGGCCACGCACAAGGAAGTTGCCTTTCATCAGGTTTTTCTTTCTTCAAGTTTTCTTTTTCGACAATTTTTCAGATATTTTCTGTTGTGGAAAGTAAATGAAGCCGTATTTGTTGAAGGGCTTAGGTCATAATAAAGATAAATGATAAGCAAGTGATAAGAAGTTTTTTTTTTTTAATAACAATATAGTTAGCTAAGCAGGCACCCTGGTGCCAGGCAGTGAGAAAGTAAAACGAAACTTTATAATAAAATAGATTAAGTTAAGTAGTTTTTCAGAAGTTTAATTTAGTCAGGTTGTACTTGAGATTTCAGTTTGAGAATGATTTGATATATTAGAGGAAGTATCTGTAGAATAATTATGTATAATGTAATATAAGGTAATACTACATTATGAAATAGATCAACTTATTAAATTGATTTTCTGTGTATGAGATATCGGGTTGTAACTAAAAATAAATAATAAAACAATATATTGAATTGACATCACCTTATGCCAATGAGAATGATTTGATGTCTTGAAAGTAGAATACGTAGTATTTGTTAAATTATTCTGTGACAATAAATGATCAACCTAGCCTTAAGCCCAAGCTAATATATCTGGATGCACTCACTGCATCCAAGCACAAGCCTAAGGCTTAAGGCTTGCTTCAATTTTTGAGTTATTCTTATGTGAGATTATTCATATTTGCATACTGTGACTCTTAGAACGTAGTGCTTCTTTAGTATCGAATAAGTTGCGTTTATAATATAACCAAAATAATTAAAATATATTATTTTTAATTTATTTTTAGTTTTTTGACCTCTTTTTCTTTAGTTTTTTGATTCATTTATTTTATTTTTACCCCATTTTCTTTCAGTGCATGTGATGTTCATATTTTACTTAGACCTTCAGTTTTCTGTGCATGTTCTCACCTTTTCGTCCCAAAGTGCAAAGCAACCTGCACAGGTATTTGGCAACCACAGACGCTAATCCTTTGACCTTTTCGGCCATAAGCTGACGACTTTGCAGTAAACAAAAATTCGATTATGAAAGACGCGGAAATGCGCCATAAAAAAAGCGAGGCCGGAAAGCGGCGTCGTGTAAACATCAACAAATTGATATAAATGTTGGAAATGAGCAACAGCCCCAACAAAACAGTTAGCCAAAGCAGAAATTGTTTAATAAACCAAATGTTTTAAGCGCTGCTGCTGCTGCTGCTGCTGCCAAGGCAATTAAATGCGCAGAGCGCAAGCCGTAAACCCAGCCGAGGGGGCGGTTCGATTGAGGCAGACGGCTTTGCAGACTAAGCCAATATCCGGGCATGAAACAATGTCCCATGACCGACTTACTGACAGCCAAATATTTGCCAAATAAATATTAAGGATTGCCAAAGCACTCATTCAACCCCGAGCAGTTCGCCCCCTCAACAACATTTACTTGCCAGTGTTGTATAAATCAATTGATTGTCGTCGTTACGATTTAAGTTTCTTGAGCTGTGCGTCAGGCGTGGATAGCGACGGACACAAATTTGGCCTACGGTGCTGAGCCACAGCCCCCGCCACATACCCCGCCCACACACACACCCCCGCAAACCCAGGCTGTCGCCCGCTGTGTTGGCACGCGTCGAAATACTTTGGGCTAAATTATGTGCGACTTTCGACCTCGTCATGCTCAGAACTTGTCCATGGGGGCAGGGTGGAAATATCTAATGTATTAATTTCGTACATCCGACCAGAATGGGGCGCAATCTGGAGGTGGGCGGGGGCTTGCCATTTCGATCTAATAAAATTGCAAATTTGTCTACGCGCTGCTTTAAGATATTTGTGTGCAAAGTCGTTGGCCAAATGTCAAAATTTGCGGCTATCGATTTGAACCAAATGCCAACAGGGGGTTGGTTTAACATTCGCATATTGATTTGCAATTGGACTTAAGGGTGACCGGGGGCTAAGCCCGGTTCAATGCTTATAAAGACATATCTATTGTATTGAAACAAATTAGGGCAACGCATTTGTCAGTTTTGTGCAGATGTGTGTGTGTCTGGTGTGTGTGTGCATAAAATGCATTTTAATTTAGAAATAGACATCGCATAAGGGTTGCTTTTTAAGAGGGAATGTGTAAGTGTGTGTAGAACGAGGGTGCTAATGTTCGAGTGCCCAATGCATTAGGATTGAAATAAATTGCACGGAAATAAAGAAAAGTTTTTAAAAATGTTGTGGGGTAGAGGAACTGTTGAAATATTTATTAATAATGCTCAAAATGGAGCGAAGTTGTGAAGTTGAAGTACAAATAAAACACGAATACGCATTTAAATGGCCGCTAAAAAGTGGCATAAATAAATAAATACAAGGAAATTGAAACACAATACACAAGTGTTAGAAAATAAAATGATTAAGCTTTTAAGAAGAAGCTCGGATTTAGTTTATTTTTGTAAAAAGCCTTAGGTAGGTAAACAAAACATATAGAAGATGAGATGCGCTGGAATCGATCAGTATATTCTGATCCTCATCAAGATTAGAATAAGGCTATGGTTAAAACTTGGTATAGAAGATAGGCGCAAAAAACTATTAAGGAGGACCCCATTGCCCTTCACTATACACATATATTGGTAGGATATACCTCACTCTTGTTTTGAGTGTAGGGTGTAATAATTATAGCTCCTTGAAAAAAATCTCCGAATACGATTTTGAGTCAGTTTATGAATTGCAATATTTAAAAATTATTTATAATAATTATAATATTCACGTTTAAGGCCTTGCCTTTTGTTATATTTTAAAGTAAGTATCAAGTAAAGTAATACGTTAAAAGTTTTAATTTACTTTTAAAGCTTTTTTTAAATGTTATTTAACTTAACTTCATTAAGAATTTGCAATATTAAAAAGTATAGCCTAATTTATTGAACTCTATTGTAACTAATTCAAATACAAATATTTTTTTATTCTTTAATCAATATATATTTAAGCACTGTATAGTTATTATTAATGTATTTGAATAATACAAGTAAGCGTGCTTCACGTGCTCTTAGGTGGGTTTTTAGTTTAAGTTATGAATAACGATTTTTTCTATTAAAAAAAGGTATTTCTTCTTAGCATCAGGGTGCTTAAAGCTTTCATGGCCTCTCCAAGCTCCCCTTTGAGATGTTAGTTAATATCAATAGTTATCAAAACTTAATACAATAAACTATTGAAAGTAACAAATAATTAAGTGATATACGAACAGATAAATTCTATAAATATTTGTGTGTTTTTAACAATAATGTTAAGTTCGCACATTTGAGCTATTAGAGCGCTTACATGTGCCTTTAAAGCTCGGAAAGCACATGCAATTTCATGTTTAATTGACATTAGGTAAACTAAACAAGTAAGAGGTTCTAGTCGGGAGCTCCCGACTAGGGGATACCCTGAACCCTCATATTCCAACACCAAATGCAGCGCGCACTTATAGATAAAGAGTAGCGGGGAGGTGGCGATAGGTATAAAATGAAAGATAATCGATATATATATACTTTTCTAGAAGCTACATGTCAAGTTTGGTGACTCTAGCTCTTATTATTTACCAAAATTGCTTAAAAAACAGGATTTTGATATACATTTTTATCGATTACTTGGAAACGGGGCAAGTTATCGATTATCGGAAACAAACTCGATCTGCGTAGGAACTAGGAGCACCTACATCTAATTTCAAGTCTCTAGCTCTTATAGGTTCTGAGATCCTTGCGTTCATACATACGGACAGACGGACGGACGGACAGACAGACGGACATGGCTAGATCGACTCGGCTATTAATGCTGATCAAGAATATATATACTTTATGGGGTCGGAGATGCTTCCTTCTGCCTGTTACATACATTTGGATTTTGCACAAAAACATAATACCCCTTTTACCCATTTTTAATGGGTTCAGGGTATAAAAACCAACATTCATTTATTTATTTTTTGAAGATCAATCTTGAAAAGAAAACACGACGCAATAAACCGTAATTGTGGTGCTTGCCACCAATTGCAGTGCCACATGTGGCAAAAGCTTCAAAGTGTCAACCATTTCACGGATCTAATCCATTTGCGACCGCCCACCAGCTCGGTTATAAATCAATGAAGCAATGTTAAACGTTGTCCGCCCAAAAAATCAGCGCATTCGGCGCCCACTTTAAAATTCAAAGTGAATGGTCAAATCGCCCAGCGACAGAGATGGAGCTACTGAAAGTGCGGAAGAAAAAAGCGCGAGAGCGAGCGAGAAAGAGAGAGAGGGACTCTCACAAAGTAAACACTTTAAATGCGATTGCTGTCACACTTGATGACTGGCACGGGCGGTAAACAACAATGGAGCCCAGCAGGAGGGGGGTGGGTCAAACCTGGCTATCACTCGAAGGGGCCGAGGGGGACGGCAAACACCTTCAGCCGCCCCGCCCCACAACCCGTCTGGCTGGCCACGCAGCAATGTCACCAATGCGATTTACGACCATTATTCAATCAGTATGACTGTTTGTCACTCTGTGTGCAACATACCAACACCCTTTCCGGCCCTCCCTACCCCACCCTAGACACCCAGAACAATTTTTTGCTCTTGTCCTCTGCGGCAAGTACCCCCAATGGGGATAGCGAGTAGGTGGGTGGCAGGATTGGCTGTGCCGCAAGTTTGGCTTGAAGTCAACATGACGCCGTCGCGTCTGTTGCATTGTAGGAAAAGCATTTGCCAGTCAGCGAGTGAAACAGGTGGGGGCCGGCTGGGTGGGTGTTGCGATAGTGATTGGGGAGGGGGGATAGGGGGTCTGCTAGAGCCGGCGTCGTAGTCAGTCAACGTTGACGCGCGCGGTTTTAATGCATTCTTATGTCATTTTTTGCACTGCGCTGCACTCGAATGTCATTTCTTTTGTGGGTACGCTGAAGCGGGTGTGCGTGTGTGTGTTTGTGTGTGTGTGTCTGCACAAGTCCTAGCCAACATCATTTTTCTACACTCCTGTTTACTGTTGTTGTTGCTTTTGCTGTTGCTGTTTCACTTTTCATTCATTTTATACTTTCAGAACGCTGGACGCATTGGTGGGGGACGCGACTGTATGGGACGGGCCTGTATGCGAATGCGAATGCGTCGTCAAACTTGAAATTGTGGGCGCATTTCATTTGTGTTGACAAAAGGCGCTTTTTGTGCTCCCCAATTTGAGCGCGTCCATGTTGTTGGCTGCTACTTTTATTTATTTTTTCTCCACACACGGCTTTGTTTTTTGTTTTATTTTCTTTTTTTCTCTCGCTCTGCACTTCTGGCATCAATTTGAGGAGTTGATGCTTGCGCTTTTGTTGCCAGGCATTGTTCGTGGCTAGCAACAACATATGACACGATATACACACGGTATATAAAAAAGTGTGAGTGCTACTCTGCAAATGCGAGTGTGCCGCTGTGGGTGTGTGTGTGTAAAAACCCGTTTGCGAAATGAAATGGCAACAAGCTTTGGATTAACTCGGAACCCTAAAACATTTTGCTTGCGACCATCTACTGCATTGCAAAATATGACGAAGAGGCGAATCAATATGGCAAGAAATCATAAAAGGTGTATGTTATATATATATACTTACATATTATTCTGCTAATTATATTCATATCATTTAGAAAATAAATATAAAAAATACATTATTTTTACTATTATTTTGACTATTTTCTTTTCTTGATAAAATAGTGTGTATATATGTACTATGTATAGGAAATACTATGAAAAGCTCCCTAAAATTTGAAAAATATTGATTCGTAGCCAAATTTAATATTGAACTCCAGTTTCCCAGGATAAAACCTTTTATTTTTTCTTTTGTATCTAAGTACCATATGTACATCGGTTTAGCTTTTGTAAAGCTATGGGATTTTGTCTTGGGGATCAGGTGAAAAAAAAGACTAATGAATAAATATTGCTGCTTGCAATTGATTTGAAGAAAATGAAATATAATATGGTTCTGAAATAATTTTGTATAAAAACTTAAGATGCATAATACAGTCTTGAGTACTCACCTAAAAGAAAAGGGTATTACCCGTTGAAAAAAAAAATGCTATTTTTGCCAGAGTTTGTAACCATTTGAAGTCTGGAAAGACAATTTAAAATGCATTTGTTAGCTTTACAAATTCAGCAAATATAGACGCCTAGGGCAAACATTTAATTTTACCCCCAGGGACAGCTACGGAAAGTGTAAAAGTGTTAGTAAGTCGAAAAAATTCTACGAAAATATAAAATTGCAGTTAAGAAAGAGAACATTTTGTACCATTTGCCATTTGCAGTGTGGGTGTCTCCATTTAAAAGCAATTGTGCCGCCAAATTTTAATTAAAACTTGCGGAACGAGTGCAAAAAAAAAGGAAATAAAAATATTTTAGAAAGAAGAAAAGAAGGTATAATTTTTATGGCAAATTGTCACAACATTTTTCAAGTGTGGTTAAAAATGCATTCGCAAGTAAATGATGTGCGGCATTTTAATTAGCCGCGTAGCGGGCCAAAATAATTGAATTTGCGCTCGCAAAGCTAATGCAGAGAAACAGGCATAAGAGATTTCCAAGGAAGAAAAATAACCCAAATGAACTCAACTTCAAAGACGACTTTTTGATTCAAAGACTCTGCTGAGAGTAAACAGAGGGGAGGAGAAAGATAGATAGAGAGAGAGAGAGAGTCGCACGAGCAAACGACTCTCGAGTGCCTGGCATACAAATTAGTTTTTGCCACTGAGCAAATTTGACAAAAAGATGCCAAAAAGATGTCGTCGAAAATTTGCTGCAAACTTTCGGTTAACCGAAAAAATTAAAACATCATCATTTGGTGCACTGAGCCACACACAGAAGCCAAACTCGACGAGTTGTCTTTTGTAGCTCAGAGCTCAGGACTCAGCACTCAGGACTCGGGACACTCTCGTCTGTCTGTCTCGCCTAGTTATCCCGGTTCTATGTCTGTTGAATTTCAATTTGTGCACCACGCAGCCTGTCACTGTCACTTTAAGGTCAGCCGGCAACGAGTTCATATGAAAAACATTACGCATACGCACGGTTGCACAATTTTAAATGGCACGCGTAAGAGTCGCCGCCACGACTGCCACTGGCTCTGTCACCCGGCTCCACCACGCGCCGCACCTAAAAACTGTGGCCACATTTTTTGACTAACCAGCCGTGTCTTTCAGCTTTTGGCAAGTTCGTGCGTATTAGGCGCCTACTTGACATCTCTTTGACCCAAAGTTTGCCCAAGCTATTTGCCCCAGGGTAATACGAGTCTCCGTTGACTTTGTTTTTAAAACACGGAAGCCAATTCGCTTGTTTTTATTTTTTACTTCGGTCTCGTTGTTGTTGTTTTTCTTTAGGTAATTCGCAAATAATCAAGAAAGTTTTCGTATTAATTCGTGCCGCACCTTTTCTCCCACTCTCAATTTATGCAGACCACGTCAATTTGTGTGCTTTATACGAGTTTGTTTTTGTGTGCTGAGCTGACTTTTCCGAAATTTGTAGCTTAGACCAGGTAAGACACGTATATATAAATTAAATAAAATATATTTTTTTTGTACATTATTACTGTGTTTGTTTTTTTTTTTGTCGCTTGCAGACTTAAAACTCTAAAACTGTTTTAACGTTCTAATATTTTAAATGCAATTTTTAATTTTAAAGCTTACCAAACAGCTGAATTAAACTAAAAATGAAATAAATTGGGTGGTGAATAAAAAAATATAAATATTTATAAAAAACAAATAATAAAGAATTCATTTTGATAAATTTATAAAAATATTTAGAAATTAAAAAAAAAGTTAAATAAAATTTGTAAGATATATATTTGAGATATTTAATATATATTAAAAGTTTTATTTTTATATTTTTATTTTTAAATATTATTATTTTTACATTTTTATATATCTTTAGTTTTGCAATTGTGTTACGGCTGCCTTCTAAAATAAGAAAATTATGTTTGTTTATTTTAAAGCAGTTGGAAAGTATCAGCTGACTCTTAAGATTTTACATTTAAGTGGCAACCTTAACTTGTAAGAGAAAATTGTTAATCAGTTGATTGGAGATCTTTATTTGTATACCGATGCTGAGACCAAGCCAAAGCGCGTGGCGTGACTTCTTTTTAGTTTTGGCGGCACTGCGAAGCAGACGTGTACTTAAAAGCTACATCAAGTAAAGTTTCTTTAAGCTGAAAAGTCCAGTCGTCTAAAAACACGTGAAAGAAATTCACCACCAACCGAATACTGATCTACAGGCCAATATAACAGCCGGTGAAGTTTAAGCCGTGTTGCCATAACCACGGGTGTGAAGTCAACCTCCGCCTCGAGGCAGTTGGCATAAGCAGCTTCGATGTTAAGGGTAGCAGCTATAATTTCACTGTGCCAGAAGTAACAAGCACGCATGGGTCCACATATAGCCAAAATACCCATATGTATTCTACATAACCTATCGCTTCGGAATGCTAATGGTAAAATGGACCTGCTAAGTCATCCACATATACAAACAGCCGCCCTGCCTACTTTATTAAATCTGCAAGCGAAAACGAATAGCGAACTTTAATGTAGATCTTCGCAAATCCAATTTATTAATGGTGCATCTTGGACCGACCAGACGATATTCCCAAAGGAAGGAGTGACTAATATTCTGCATAAGCTTTGATATATTGATATATATCAAGATAATTAATTTTGCATTAAATGTATCAGTAATATAATGATATTCACCCTGATGTAAATCCTATTTATGGCATGCAGATTTGAAAGTATAAAAGCATGGCAGAAGTTTAAAAAGTAAGTAGTACTCAAAGGGACAATCTCATATATGTTACACGCGCCTCAGTTATGCCATCCAACTGAGCTGGAAACTACCGTATATGATAATGTATTTGTTATTTATGGTTATGGTAGCTGTATCATTCTTTGACTAAGAGTTTTGTTCAGTTTCAAGATCTCGCAACCACATCCGGCGAGCTAAGCAACGCAACCAGACGTGTCAAGCAGGAAACGAACACTCATAAGAATAGATCAGAAATAAGTTCCAAACATCCAAAGGTATCACATATAAATCAGTGCACTATTATAGCCGCCTACAGCCACCGTTACAATAATTGTTTTGATTGTTTTTACATTAATAAACAACAGTCAATATAATATAGTCAATATAAATATTATATATTTTGAATTGAATCAAAGTTGTGTTCAATATATATCTTAATGATGTTATTTTTGTTTGTGTTTGCTTTTATTTATGTTTTTAAATATTTAAAATTTTCGTTAATTATTAAACAAATGTCATACTATATGAATATCTTAAAAACTGTATTTGATAATTGTATATATTTTAATATCTTTAATATTTTTAAATATAGCTTAATTCATGTCGATCAATGAATGAATAAATTGCATTATATTATCTGAAGCGTTCTAAATTTATCTTAATTTAAGCGTCTACTATATTGATAAATACATCTTAAACATTTAAAACAAATAATTTTTGATATATGCGCTGGTTAATAAATTTATTATAAATAAATTTGCTACACATCATCTAAGTAGTACATTCTAATTGCTTGCTCTTGGGCATATCTTCATATTTGAGCAGCAATTAATATTATGCAAATAATTCTATGAATCAAAATTTGTTTCGAATATGCAAATCAGTCAATAAATATTTAATGCGTTGTGCTTTTTAACAATTAGCTAACGAAAAGTAGCTGCAAGAAATCATATTTCAAGTGCCTCTGGCTGTGCCGTAAAAAGTAAGGTAGGCGGCACGAAAAACAAGAAGTGGAAGAAGATTTGCAGAAGCGGATGGCAGCAAGATTTTATTACTGCTCAATTTTTACTGCTTGCCTCTGCTGAAATCAAAGCCCATTTCCCAGCGGCTTCCCAATCTGTGTGTTTGTGTGAGTGTGTGTTGCCCCAATTTGTACCGCCATCATCCAATCTGGCAATACTTACTTATGGGCATGCCCGTGTATACACGTATACAAATGCTTTGCGTGTCCTTTGCAATTCGCTCATACATCAATTTTCATATGCTCGCACAAACACACACACACACACACACTGAAGCGCACACATATTGTGCAATATTCTCTGGCATATTTGCAACGATTTTCTTTTGTGCGAATTTTACGCACGATTTCATTTACATTTGTTCGGCTTACGTTGGCTTTTTTTTTATTTTTTATGCGTTTTTTTCTGCTCCTTTTTTGTCTTCGTCTCCATTTGGACCCAGCTTCACTCCTACCGATTTTTATCAGTTTTAATAAAAACGAATTAAATCTCAGCTGCAAAGATTCTTATTGTGTGTCTCGAATTTATGAATTGATTGACAAACGCTCGGTTCTGCCATCTGTGGACAGGGCAGCTGAAACTGTTCCAGGAATTGTTTTTAAGGGTATTTGTGCTTCGAATTTTGTACATGCATTTGTCAAGAGAGTTGCAGAGTTCCCGGAAAAAACATAAAAGTCATTTTTAATGAAGACCTCTCCGTAGCACATCGTTTCATAGCATGTGTTGACAGTCTTTGATCTGATGTTTGGAACTTTCTGTGTTTTTTGTTTAAAGTTTAAGACTCTTTGTACGTTATTTACAATATATGTTAGCTAATGGGATAATTATGTATAATCGAGCCCAGCGAAACAGACAAATCTTAAAGGGGATCGAGCTCCCAGCGCATACCTGGCTTGAAATCCTTTTGAATCGTAAAATCAGATCCGTCTTCAAACGGAATGGGATAATAAATGTCTGTTTCGGAAGGGGATCAAATTTTCGCTTCTACAATTTATTTAAAATGTTTATTCAAGTTCTTTAGGAACTTTCTTCAATTGCCTTTATAGAGTTGAACATATTTATTATTTATTTAAATATTTTTCTTCTATATACAACTACTTTTAAGAGCATCTTCTATTCGTTCTTAACACCCCGTCCCATTTTTGACACAGTCTCTGCCACTTGTCGCTGTATTATTTATGGCACGAATATCCTTTGCCACATGCTGCGCTTCAAGGATTTCGCATGTGCAGAGTGGGCAGCAATTTTCGGCTGGTTCTTAACGCACGTGCGAAAAAGGGATTCCCATTGGTAATAAAATGTCTGCAGGCTGGCGTGACCTTCAAGCTAGCAGCTGAAGTATTTGGAAGGAAACCCCTACCAGGCAGTTGAAAAGAAAACTCAACCATAATTTAGTGCTCACAAATTATTCAATTATCGCGTAATTAGACATTAGAGAAATTTCATTAGAGACAAACTGTTTGCAGACCACACACACACGGGCTGCAACCAATTTTTAGCCCAAATATCAAACCAAACTTTTTGCCGTTTGGTTGGGCAGTGTATGTGTGTGTGTGTGTGTGTGTGTGTGTGTGTGGCATGCATTTAAAAATGATTGAAAAATTATATTCCATCATTGACAGCTGCGGCATTTCATATTCATTTGCATACATATATGAAAAATACGTAAAACAACAAACAATTGACCACATTTGGGATATTGAATTATTTTAACTGCCGATTCGGGTGTTGTTCAAATGGAAATTGAGCTTGTCTCTAATTTAGTTATGCGGTAAACGAAAATGCATTAAACTTTATTTATTACAGTTAAATTGGTAAAATGCATAACAATTATTATTGCATGTGTCTGCTTGTTGGCAAATTATGAAATTCCGCTTACTTATTTGCATAATTTACAGTTGAGCAGTCAGGATAAAGGGATTATAAAAGTGCTTGCATAGAGAAATTAAAACTAAAGCGAACAGGTCCACAAGCGGAATTCACAAATAAAATCTTTACTATCTCATAGATAATATTCATGCCCTAAATAATATCTGTCGGTGACGTCAAGAAAATGAAAAGAGAGCTGGCTAAAAACTGACATATATTTTGACTTTGCAATTCCTCTTTGTGCTTTGTCCTTAAACATTGCTTATGTCTTGCGGACTTGATATAAAAGCGAAATGCAGTCAATTATTACTATTATTATCATCTAAAATGATATAGTTATTACTAATGGTCAGAAAAATACACAGGCACTCTAAAGAGAACATTTCTTTTTACAATTCCTTTCTATGATATATCCTTAAACGTTTTTATTGCGGACTTGTAATAACAGCGTAAAAGCGTATTTTTAACCTATTGCATTATATTATAGTCTAAATTGACTGAGTAATAATCTTTTTGGAAAAGAATAAAAGAAGCATAAATGCATGGCATTTAAATACATATGAAATAGGCAAAGCAATGTAAATTAAGCAGCTTTTAACATAATTTTAATTACTTACAAATTTGCAACAATATATATTTCGTTTCTTTCTGCTTGACTTCTCTTTTTCTCTCGCTCCCTCTCTCTCTCTCTGCTTCCCTCTGTCTTGGTCCAGCTCTCTTTCCACCCACCTAACAGCTATTATCTGCACCTGTATTTAGAAAGCGATCTCCGTGCAGCATTCATTACCTTTACTGTAAGCGGCAATCATAATGAAAAACAAGTTAAAACTTGGTCCCCCTCCCACAGCCCGCAGGCGGGGCTCCTGATGGCATGGCCAGACAATCACAATGGTTGCCAACAATGGCCAAACGTGTTAAGCCCGATGACCCCAATAGAAATAAAACGCATCCTTTGCAACATTGGATGCTGCCCACACCCCTCCACCACCCCTTGCGGAAACTAACCCCAAGCACAGCTGTTCGCTGTTCTAAAAGGACATTCGCTGCAAGTGTCGCATGCTGCATTTATTTTGATCCTTTCGAACACACGCTTCCAAACTATCCCCCGCCAAGCCGCCCGCCAATCACGACTATAAAGCGTGGACAGTGCGCGCTGGCCACAACAGACAATGTTGGTGTTGTTGTTGCTGTCGCGTGTTATTGTTGTTGGTTATCCTTTTGACTATGTTGTTTTCATAGTCCTTTATTGCTGCTGTTGGCTTCACAATTTTTCCCGCGCTGTCCCCTTTAATGTCCTTGTTTGCATTGTTTCTTCTTTTATCCTTCTTTTTTTGACCATTGATTGTGCGGTTGCGTTTTGGCCTTCAGCTGCTAGCTGGGCTTTGCCTTTGACTGGGACACAAAATGTCCATAAATTTAACACCAACATTGGGTTGACTTACACACACACATCTACACACACACACTCAGAAAATCTGTTATTCAATTTGTTGTCTCGAGACAATTGCATTTGTGTCTGCTGTGCAATCGCAGTTGTAATGCTAGCCAACAAATTGGCCAGACTATAAATTATAAGCCGCATGCCCAAACCCAACACAAATCCTGCCATGCAACCACACACACATACATACATACATACAGTCTGCTCTAGAATTGTCATATCAACAGCTGCAGCAATCGAATGAGCCACAACAACAGAAACTCAAGCCTTTCCAGTTGGAAGCTCTCTCAGCTGTCCGGCCTGGCCATGCTCTCTGGCGCCTTACGTTAATTGCATCAAATGGAGGCCAGGTCGAAGGACCTCCCGGCCAGCACTCTGTCTAATATGCTAATTACACTGCAGCAAGAATGTGTGCGTATATGCATCTCTCTCTCTCTCTCTCTCTCTCTCTCTCTCTCGCTCTCGCTCTCTCTCTCCGTCACTCTTTCTGTCTGTGTGTGTTTATCTGTTGTCTGACTGCAATGCGTTGGGCTCGTTCATTTTTGTTGGTATTTGCTACGCAGGTAGCAGCTGGGAGGCGTGACTGCGTCCATGTTTGTGCCTAAGCCGCTTTGGTAAAGTGCCAGCTCAGCCTCGCCCTCGCCCTCGCCCCGCTACAGATGTCCTATGTCTGTGTCTGTCTAATTAATTATACTTTTCAATTGTATCACAAACAATGACAATGACATTCTCCACGTCCTACTCACACACACACAAACACACACACACACGCACACAAATTTACCCATTTCCACTTTGTGTCCGCTTATCGCTGTGGCATACTTTTAGGCGCTGCAGTCAAAAGTTTTCCCAATAAAACAAGTACACCGAAAATTTGCATGCGACTGCGATAAATGTTTGTCTAACCTGCTTATCGAAATTTGGCACACGAAATTCAAGTGTGAAATTTGTTGAAGCGCTTCTTTTTTATACTAGAGGTCGAGGGGCTTAAACTAGATAACGAATTTTTTTTAAGCTATGCGGAAGAGTAAGGTTTGACATAATCGAGAAAGTGATTTACTATCCATGAAGATTGGAATTCAATTGTTGGAACTGTTTTTAAACAAAAACAAAACTTTGGAAAATTCTAAAAAATTAATTTGCATAACAATTGTTTTCATAAATTATGTAAAGAAATGATATCTTGATCAAGCTTACAAACACATTATGCTAAAAATAATATAGTAAATTATATATGTATATATATATTTGAATATTTAATATATATATATATTTGAACAAAGACCTTTGAAAATGAGTTTGAGGCCGATCGGATGGTAAACAAAACGTTTCATACAAACGTTTTTCGCGAATTTTCCATGCTAGCGGGCGGAATTTCCCGAAACCCCGTCTTAACGTGCACCTTCAAGCTCTTACGGTTTCGACTGTGCGTTGATCAGTCAGTCAGTCAGGACAAACAGTTTTATATATAGAGATATATTATTTTATAATATTATATTATATAATTTATATATGATTTATATATATTTTTTGTTTAGTTATTGATGTTATTATTTATCAATTATTATTTAACTTATATCTCTTAAATTACTTTTATTATCAATATTAATATATATTATATTAATATTATATTATATTATAGTTATATTATAGTATAAAAATTAAATTATTATTATTTTTGGATTAACATTGTTAGTATACAATTTATATGTATTTTTATTACTATTATTTTAGTATGTCACAATTCTAGCCTTTTTTGTGAGTTAAGGCTCAACCTTACTTTTATTGTTTAGTTGAAGGCCCCCAAATGTTGAAATAAATACATATCTTAAAATAATAAAAATAAAGCCTGATTAAGAAGTCAGATTTTAAATGAAAATTAACAAAACAAGAGTATTTCAAGTGAAAGGTTGCTGACTTACCGCTATAAAAGCTTAGATTTGTGGTATACCCATCAAGTAAATTATACGCAGTCCGGCTGAAATACCACAACAACAATGTCCACTCCAAAGAACGATATATGTATGTCTGCTTGTAGATTGTGGAATGAGCACAAGTGCCAAAAAAAATAAGTCAAAAGAAACTACTCAAGCAAATCACATAAATTCGAGACAGTTACAGCAAAATTATCTTTGTCTTTTGCGGTACAACCTGTATGAAAGTAAAGCACCATGCATGCACACACATGCCTTTTGCTTTGCTCGAGGCTTAAATGTTCCCTAATCAGTTTAAAGCTGTAGATTTGTAAGAAGAAGAAGCAGGAAAGAACAATAAAATCCACAGCTTCCACATGGGCCGAACACATGCAGAGTCAAGAGCCAAGCTCGGATTGTAACTGAGAGCTGAGCAGAGCTAAGTTGTGTTGTGGAAGCTGTATACACACACCTACAATTATTTGTATATCTTTGAGTTGAGCGCAAAACTCTTCACTTCATGCAGCTGTAAGCCTTATCGTTCATAGTAGAAGACAAAACAGCAACAATACAAATGAATATACAGAAGGAAAAACAGACTCATTTAGATTCCTCCGATTAAGGATCTGCGATTGCCTTCACTTTAAAATAAAACTTGGTTTTATAAATATGACGAAAGTAAGTAAGCCACATAATAAAACGCAAATGTATTGTGTCATCTACAATGAACAGGCGCACAAATTCGACATCTGTTGATTTTTTTGATCGCCGAATTTCTTGCACGTGTACGTTTCTGTGCTTTGAGCGCAAGTATTCGACTCTCCGTGTGTATACACATTCTAAATCGAAATTGAAGTCGAACGAATTTGAGCATCAAAACAATCCAGAGTTGCCGTCTATGTGCGCCTGGTATGTAGAGATGGAACTTTAAGTTGACTTGAAACTATTGTTATTTATTAAAATCAAGTTTTATTTTATGCAATAGCAATTATCCGGCGTCGTTCGGGTCAATTTAATAATATTTATAGGTGGCACTAAAGTATAAGTAAAGTAAAGTACCTATTTAAAACCAAGCAACAAACAGAAATAAATAAAGGAACGTAATTGTGTTTGAAGCAGATGCCAAAATAATGTTTACCATTCATTTAACAGAATCAAAGCAAGAATTCGAATGCACTTACATCAACAACAAATTGCCCACAGCGCAGCAGCCCATTCAAGGAGAACAACATCAATAATAATAATAAACTGGCTTCGCCTAATTGCGCACAGATCTCAACGTATGAAAGCAATAAATATCATATTGACAAATCAAGATGTTTCTATCTGTTATTGTGCTGCCTTTGGCATCGTTTGACCGACAATATCGAGCCACGCCCCCAGCAACGCCCACGCAAAATACAATGCTCAAAGCATAACAAAAGAAATAAAACCCAAATTCACTTCATTATGTGGATTTCTTGTATGTAGTGTATCATTAATCATCTAGTTTGGTTTCACTGAAGAACAAAAAAAAAATGATGAAAACGCAAACAAGCTCATTCACAGCTACGGCTAATAAATGTATTTCTGGGCATTGGC
This sequence comes from Drosophila ezoana, assembly GCA_035045725.1. Lineage (NCBI taxonomy): Eukaryota > Metazoa > Arthropoda > Insecta > Diptera > Drosophilidae > Drosophila > Drosophila ezoana. Next base: position 1,711,819 of record JAWNOU010000005.1, on the reverse strand, counting down.
CAAAGGCCAACTAATAACTAATCCGAAAACATAATTATGATTTACGCTACAAGGCGTATCAATTTTCATTAGCTAAACGCGTGACTTCCACTTTCTAAGCACAAAATTTATGCAATTCCTCAAGCATTCGCCATGGACAAAGTCGACGTCACGAAGAACCCTCAAGCTTGATATTAAAACAACCCCAAAGTAAGACAACCTCCTTGTGTGTGGCAGACGGAAAAGTGCATTTTGGTTGGTTTCACTGCAAATGCCTTATGCTTCTTATAATTGGCACACTTTAGACTATTTCCAGTAAAGGGAGCGAGAGAAGAATGGTGCAAGAGAGGCACAAAAGACACAGAAATTGGTAAAAAATTCAAATTAGTTTCACTTCTCAAAATAAACCTATACAAATTGTGTTAAATATTAAATTTACATTTTTCTTGTGCTTTTGAATTGTTCTTTATATTGTATAACTTCCAGCTACTCTACGCTATCCTCTCTTGAGAGTTCGAACTACTCATTTGATTTATGCAACAAGAAAGAGCTACTAACCTAGAGCTGCTGAGTGTTTTATGTGTGTGCATAAATGCTAATAGAAATAAATGTTTGGCCCGAGATATTTATGCAGCTAGTGCACTCAACTTGATTCAATAAAAGTTTAGGTAAATATATTTAAATGAAATAATGATATGATAAAGTTTACAACTGTTGCGTGTGGGATTTCCCAAATTGCTGAAACAAGTGTTTCTTCAGTTCCTATGTAGAGCTTTGAAAATAATTTTGAAGCAAATCGGACAAATCTTAAAACTTAGCCCAACAAATTGTTTAATCATGTATGAAACACGTCTCAAATGATTTTTTTTATATAGATCCTTGGAAATAAAGTTAAGCGCGAAACGTCACCCACCAAATCTTTAACCCCCATTTCCACCAATAATGGATGGATTTTCAAAAAAGTTCGATACACCCCTCAAATGAATTTGAGCAAAGATCTTTGAAAATGAGTTTGAGGCCGATCCGATGGTTACCAAAAAAGTTTCATACCAACGTTTTTCGCTAATTAACCACTTTTGTGGGTGCAATTTTTAAAATCGATGAAACACGTATTTATTTAGTTCTTATGTAGAGCTCTGAAAATAAGTTTGAAGCAAATCGGACTAAACTTAAAGCTTCACCAAAAAAATCTAAGAATCTCACTTTTTACCGAGGATGCTTTGATTCTGCGAAAAATATTAAACACGTCTCAAATGGTTTTTTATATAGATTCTTGAAAATAAATTTGAGCGCGAAACGTCATCCACCAAATCTTTGACCCCCATTTCCACCAAGGAGGAATGGATTTTTCGAAAAGTGGGAAACGCCCCTCAAATGATTTTGAACAAAGACCTTTGAAAATGAGCTTGAGGCCGATCGGATGATAAACAAAAAAGTTTCATACTAACGTTTTTCGCGATTTTTCCTTGCTTCCGGGTGGAATGTCCCGAAACCTCGTCTTAACGTGCACCTTCATCACATAAAGTAACTACAGTAAAAATGTCAGCGTCCTAGCTCTTACGGTTTGGGCTGTGCGTTGATCACCAATCAGTCAGTCAGTCTGTCATTCAGTTAGGACACAAACATTTTAATAAATAGAGATTTATATATAATTTTATATATTATTTATTAGAGCCTTACTTGTTTTAAGATACAATATTTTATCATATCATTATTCATATCATTATTTCATTGTATATTTAATTATTAATTTATTTACTCTATTAGATTATTAGAGCCTTACTTGTTTAAAGATACATTATTTTATCATATCATTATTCATATCATTATTTCATTGTATATTTTATTATTGATTCATTTACTCCAAAAGCCGAAATAGCAAACTCGGCATTTATCTTTTATAGCCTACACGATTTTCTTTAAATATTGTGAATAGTATATAGAAATAGCAATATTTGTGAAATTTGAGCTAACGAAAATAGTTATCAATCATTTCTGACTAGGAGTTGCAAGAGAAATATCAATAAGAGAGTTACCAATAATTTGAATTCAACTAAATCTGCTTTAACTTATTTCTAGCTATTATTGTGGTATTATTGATTATGCACAATTAAATTATGTCATTGTTAATATGTTTATATACAATAAAAAATAAGTAAATTATTAAGTTAAAAATAAATATTATTATAAATAAATTTTTTAAAAATAAAAAGCCCAAACAAAAAAAAAAAAAAAAAAAAAAAAAAAAATAATTAGAAACAAACAAAAAAAAAAAAAAGGGGGGGGGGGGGGGATTTTAAATTTTTACCCCGGGGCCTCCCCCCTCTCGCACGTCCTCTAAACTGTGCCCCCTCCGTATTTTTGGCACCTTATCTCCCTTTTTGCCCTTGTCCCTCAATTTACTTCCTTATGTACCATGGGGAAAATATATTATAAGCTTACCGATGTCAAATCCCAAATGCATTTAGCTTTTCTTTTTGACAATAATACATTTTTCGCAATATATTCACACAGCAGTAATAAATGAACAGTTCTGAATGAGAGGCAAATACAGGCATAAATACAGTTGTAAATTTTTAATAAAATAATTCAAGCAGAGAAATAGCACGAAATGAAAACGCAATGATTAAATTGTAAATGATATTGCTTTGCCCGCTGACTGCATTTCGATGCTTGGGCACAAAATAGCTCCCCAAGCAGCCCACAACCCCACATACACTCGCCCCCGCAGTCAATGCCAGAACTATTAAAAATTATTCATTAAGTGTGCAGCACAACAAGAAATGTGCAGACTGAATGAAAATGAGGCAAAGGCTGGGGGCAACAATTGTACGAATGTTGCCTGGCGCTCGGGCGTGCCAGCTCACAAAAGTATGCAACGAAATTACAAAATGTACAAGGGTGCAAGCAGCCAGAAAGGGGCGCCTTGGCGTAGAAGCTAGATTGAAGCAGTCAACGTAAGCTGAGAGGCAGGCAGTCAGGCAGCCAGCCAAAAACTAACTAGACTTTCACTTTATTATTCATGAAAAGTGAAAAGCGCACAGCAGCAGCATCAGCAGCAGCATCAGCAGCAGCAGCAGCAGCAGCGGCAGCGGCAGCTCAGTTTTGGGATTGTCGAAATGACTAGCGAGAAATGATGTGATGTGGGGCCTGGCTGAAAATTAAATGAAATTAAATGCAACGAACGGTAGCTGTGCACAACACAGGAGAACTGCTGAAATTATATTCAAATGAAATTGCATTTACCAATGCACAAGCACACAAGCACACACACCCACACACGCACACCCGCACACCCGCATACGCGCAATGTTTGCTAGGCAAAGATATATATATATATTTATTATTCATATACAGCTGCACATGTCTTTAATAAATTTTAATTAATTTTCCATATAATTTTTTTAAATAAGGAACACTAATCGCTGGCATTATAAGCGCGCAACCTCCCCACACACATACACACACACACACACACACACACACACACAAAAACAATTTGTTTCTATTAACGAAGCTGCGCCTACAAATTGCGTTTCATTTATCAAGCTGCACAGCAACGAACACACCTGAACAATTGATGATGGTGCCGGCATTTAGTATAAGCAAAAGTAATTCTTGTGGACTAGTTAATGCCCTACAACTGATCTTTGATAAAATTATATAAGACATTGATGAATTTATTGATAAAGTTGTGCCTTACTTACATTTTCGGACAGCGGAAATTCCGTTTGAATCTAGGAAATTTTCATTTCTTAAGGTCCTTATTTTATAAAAAAAAAATAAAATAATTAAGGCATTTAATTATAATTCAACATTTAATGATTCCTCTATGTAATTTTTTATAAATATAATAAACAGTAAAATATAAATAATGGATTAAATAAGCCCCATCTCAATTTGAACGCTTCCAACTTCTGGAATTTCCAACATCAAATATGGTCACATTTTTGACCAATTTAATTTAAAAAAATCGTTTAATGTAATATGTTATTGTAAGAGATTTGAAAAATGCAATATTCTTAAATAAATAAAAAAGTAAGCCAAACAATGTTTATATATTAAAAAAGCCAAATCTAATATTAATTAAATCAAAATTAAAATTTCGTTAAATTTTATCAATAAATATTTATACATTTTATTAATGTTTTGTAATAAGTGCAATATTTTTTAATAGATCATCGATAATAAATTAAACATCGTACAAAGAAATTATTTTAGGTAAGAAAATTAATATTTAATTAAAATATATAATCAAATTGTATACTTATTTTATTACACTTTCAGTGTTCTTGGGGAAATGTTTCCTTCCTCAAGGCTACGTCAATCGAACCGAAAAGCCAAACATAGATATCAAAGCCAGAGCGCACATGCGTGCATTTGATAGGGCGCGAGGGAGTGCGAAAGAGCGAGAGGGAGAGTGAGAGACACACATGTGTTTTGGCATTGTAAACGGTCCACCAAATACACGTAGGTCCATCATCAACGACGGCCAATTTGAAGTCATCATTCAACGCTGACAAACAAGCAGCCAAAGGCGAAACCCAGACTCAAAGCAAGACCAAGCCCTAGACTAAAGAGACGCGCCCCAAGCCGGACGCAGCGATAAGCGGACTGCAAGGGGGCGTCGGCCAAGAGGGGTAATGGGCTGGAGGTAGTTTAAGCAAAAGTTGGCAAGTCAGCGTGAGGCGCCCCAAAAAAGCTCACCATTACTCACAAAAACACATCAATTATGCGGCGCTACATATGTGTGAGTGGTTATGTGTGTGTGTGAGTGTGAGTGGGAGTGTGTGTAGGTGTGTGCTAGAGGCTCTTTACTAATGACAGTTAAACTGTCAGAGGTGTGTGCGTGTCATTGCAGGTGCCAAAAGCAACGGCAACGTTTCGCATTCAATATTTGGCACACACACCCCCGCTCCCCGCTGACCAGCCCGAAGAGTAACCCCTTGCTATGTGGCTGCCACTGCGCACATTTTGAGTAATGCTCGCTTGTCAAATTTGACCGAAACGGACTGCCATAAGTCAAGTTTTGGATGCATTGGCTACCAGTAACTGGCCAGACGTTAGACTTGACCAACAACCCTGGCCAAGAATCGATTGTGTTTGTCAGTCGACTGCATTTTCAGATCATGTTGAGTGCAATGTGAATGTGATTGGGATTCGAATGGAAATTGAAATTGCAATTTGCAATTTATTAAACTTAGCTGCTGCTTTAACAGCTGATAATAATACCAATGGTTATATCAAATAGATTATTGAGAATTTTGAGAGCTCAGAAAATAAATCGTCAGTGTGATAGAGTACATACATATGTACATAGTTTGGCTTAACCTGAGAACTTTGTATATTAAATATATTTATACATATACCAAAATGCGAATTTTATCTATATATAATATTAATCAGAAATAAAATAAAGAATTACGATAGAACATATTATAAAATATGATGATGATAATAAAGAATAATATAAATATACATATGTAAGTATGTATATTGTGGAAGGCTGCTAGCGACACAACATACATATATGTACATATTTAGATATGTAGCTATCTGTTAAGCAGTGTTGAACAAATCTCAGAAGTGGAATTGTAAAAACGCGAAAAGCAAATAAACATGAATGATGTGACGGTTGCTACCTTAAAAAAAATGGCTAGCCATTCTGGCCCAGCCGATCCAAGGTTCAAAAGCCGAGCTGTTAGCACGTTTAAATTCGATGCCAACAAATGAGCGCGGCAGTGCTCCCAGGATGGACGAATCCGACGACGAGGAGTTGGCTAGAAGCAACTTAGCAACCCCAGAAAATTTTGTACGGCAGCAGCAAGAGATTGTCAAGAAAAACTTGCGCGCTGAAACATTGGCACTTACGCACACAAAACGTAAATATCAACCGCTCAGGCCAACAGCAGCAGGTAGAGGAAAACGTCAGCAGCGTGCAAAGCGGAGCAGGCGAGAAGGGCGACAGCGGCGGAGATGCCGTTATTGGACGCCGAAAAGGGCGACGACAGCGATCGCGACGCCCGCCGAGACGACGCCAGAGAACATTATCGTTGCGAAATAAGGCAAGCACGCCACACAGCGGCAAGAGGAAGAGGCGAATGGTATTCAGCAGCATTCCAATTGAGGAAAAATATCCTATTGGATTATGATGGAGCTGCGCATATGTTCGCAAGTGGATTGCGCAGTTGGAGAATATTGCTGACTTGTACAAGCTGAATGCTAAGGCAGCGCTTTGAATTGGCTGCACGCAGATCCAACAAGGATAACGAAGCCGATTGCAGAACTGCTGGACAAATTAAATGTTGCGTTTGGCGGCAAATTATTAAAAGCTGATCTTCGACGTAAATTTGAAGCGAGAAAGTGACAGTCTAACGCAAAATATACGTTGTACTTTGACGCCAAGTCAATATTGGCTCCAGATCTGAACATGGACAACGAGGAGCTTTTGGATGGTCTCATCGAAGGCGTTCCATCGGAGTATTTGTAACTTAAATATTGACCTAAACGCCTTGAAAATGATTTCAGTCGAGTGTACTGAAGACAAAGTAAATGAGCAATCTAGTCACGCCTACATATATGTTAGAAATGTTAATTGAAAGTAAAGACATGCAGAAAAATTAACAAAAAATAAATTGTTAGAAGATAAATTGTTAGAAAATAAATTGTTAGGAAATAAATTGTTAGCAGTCAACGATAAATTGTTAGGTGACGAAAGGATAACAGGGAAGTGTGTGGACGAAGGATCGTTAGGTGAAAAATTGCTAGATAAATTATTGGAGAAGGAGGAAGGGACAGAGGGGGACACAGTAAGAACAGAGGAAGTTCAATTTTTAGAAGAAGATTTTGAATTGAAAATGTTACCAATAAATGTTTCAGATACGGAAACTAGTGAAAAGGCTTACAACATCGGAGAACAAGTATGTTATCCATTGAGAAACAAATTTATACAGATGCTAGATGCTACATACATTTATTGAGAAGGAATCCATAAAATACACATCTTTCGTGACTCCTTTAGGACAATTTGAATTTTTGAGAATGCCCATGGGATAGAAAACGGGCTCTCAAGTATTTCAAAAATTTATTAATAGTCAATTAATTAAGGGGTGATACTGGGGAGATTGTCTAAATTTTAGTAGGAGATATTTATGTCAAGACCCGGTTCAGGAGGTCTTGAGGGTGACGGCGTTGGAGTCTCCTCCTTACTCTTCTACGGTAAAAGGCAGTATTTAGGCGTCTAGCTAAACAGTTTGGATGAGCTCCTAGCCTCTCCGTGTATTATTGGGCAATCAATTGGATTCTGTCTCCCATTATGTGTCCTTATGTACCATGGAGACCCAGAGATCATCCTCAAAGTCTTAGCTTGAAGCACACGGATCTTATTCAGGTGCGACTTGGCAGTAATACCGTACACCTGTATGGCATAGAATAGGCTGGGAGCTAAAATGCACTTGTATATTTTGGCCTTGTTCTCCAGCGACAATTTGTTTTTGTCGGAGAGTAACCAGGACATCTTATTTAATTTGGCTCTATATGAGTGCTGCAGTGACGTGACATGTCTTTCGAAGGTAAGGCTTCTGTCTAGGATGACACCTAAGTACCTGTACGCAAACGAATGATCCAGTACTCTTCCATTAAGTGATACGACTGGGCAGTTCTGCACTCGATTTGAGAAAGTCATATTTGCACATTTACCTGTGTTTATGCACACATTTCATATCGATGCCCATTCCTGGAATGCGTCCAAAAACTCCTGCAGTGCACTTTTGGCTAGAAGTATGCAACTGCTTTTTGTGAGCACCGAAGTGTTGTCGGCGTAGGTCGCTATTAACGTATCGCTTTTATCAACTGAGGTGATTGCCATATGGTTTGGTATATCCGCTGAAAATATCGAGTACAATGAGGGGCCTAGAACACTGCCCTGGGGAACGCCAGCTTCGATAGTTTTAATGGAGGACTTGCACCTATCGTCAGTCATTCGGAATGTGCGCCCTTCTAAGAAGCTCTTTATAACCTGGAACAGCTGGGGGGTTAAAAGGCTCTTGGCTTTGTAGAGAAGTCCAGGGTGCCACACCCTGTCGAAAGCTTGCTGTATGTCCAGGAAGACAACGACCGCATACTCTTTCTTCTCCATGGCCTCTAACGCAAAGTTGCCAACTTTATGCAGCTGTTCTGAAGTGCCATGCTGCTTACGAAATCCAAATTGAAATTTAGGGATCGCAGGGGTAACAGAAACTAATATGGATCAAGGTTTGTTTCATAGTAAACATCCTGTGGCCTTGATAATCCATCTCATCCTCTTATACTGATCGAGTTTTCCACAGATATAAACAACAATACATTTTTGCTAAACAACTGAAAGCTGAAAGCAAAACACTTTCCATTTTAATTTTTTTTCCCTACACATACATTTCAGCTAACCCAACTTACCCAAGCAATTCATCAATGAACCCCGCATTGAGAAAGCATCTTAAAAAAAAAAAGAAACGCAAATGCCATTCACATTAATTGCTATCGAAGGAGCAGAACAACAGCTTACCCTCTCACCCACACACACGCACAGGCACGCACGGGGATACACACATGCACAGGGGCAGCGCTGGAAAGTGTGCTATAAATTTGTTGCCTAGCGAACTCCGTGAATGGTATAAACTGCAAAACCGAACGTATGAATGACTTTCATTACGATTTTGATGCGAAATGCTTAAGAATATAGTATACGCAGTTGTTGCTAACGTTGCCATTGTTTAGATTGATATGTAGAAGGGGGTTATAGGACAAAAAAACAACAACAGCATGTTTATCTATTCTTACGTAATCTCTAGAGAATGGGAGTGGGTGTCTTTTATAGTGCGGCAACTAGCGCCTGTTTTGCATGTCTGCCTACAATTCACAGGAAGCTCTCATTGAAAATAAATGATGACATTATTCTGATTTGATGTTTGCTTTGATTGCTTTTATCCCAAATGATGTTGAGGTAGTGCACAAAAATAAACTTGCAAAAGCGATACAGCCCAACACACACACGCACACTCTCATCCAGTTGACGTTTGTTTTGGTTGGTTGAGTGATTTGGCTTGTCATTCAATTTCATGGTCAGTGGCTTTCACTTGAAAAATGAAAATCCTTGTGCCCACGGCAGTCAGCCATTGTCCAGGACGAATGCGACACAGCTGATTCGCAATGCCAGCAAAGTCACAGCTGCGCATACTTTACGACCCAATGTTCGCAAGCTGTGCCTCACGCCTACAACTATGCAACAGCTTTTCCGGCCTGCATAAATGTTAACAAACAAAAAAACAAAAACAAATAAAAATAGAAGAAAATACCGCACACAAATCCTTGGTGTAAACACTGAGGGGCACTCAACGCAGCACCACCAACTGTGCCAACAGCAACAACCACAACAAAATGGCTAACAAAATGCCCCTCTTCACGACTAGCCCACCCCCAACCACTCCACCACACTCCGTGCTGAGGAGCGCTGCAGTTGTAACTAATTTGAAGAGTTTATGGTTGGCTGAAGGGCTTCACAAAGTGTTTGTACAGCATTTTGATGGATGTTAAACTGAAAAGCGAAAAGTGAAAAGCAGCGAATTTGTGATTTAACGCAAATTAATAATATTAAACAACTTTCAAAACAAAAGGCTTGCAATTAATGCACATTTTTGCAAGTCATAAAAGAGCTGAGTATCAAAATGCACAGGTAAATACTAAGTTAAGAAAACAAATAACTTTTTGGTTTAAGAAAGAATAAAAGTATGCATAAATTTATAAATAAATATTTAATATTATAAAATATTAAAATAACATACATACATAAGCAAAGAACTTGCTTCTATTAGTAAAAATTTTATAATTAGATATTTATTGTTTATGCATTTAAAAAAGCCCTTAATAATGAGGATAACAAAAGGACTAGACAATAAAGTTTAGTAAGCAGCACTTAGACAAGGGAGAAAAAAATTATAAGACAATTTAAAATAAAAAATATATAATTCGCGTTTATTACCGACATTTAATCTGGGACATGGGTTCTAAGTTAGTATGTGTAGTTAAGGTCTCCAACGATTGGGAAATGTGTGGAAAAGTGAAATTAAAGATCTCATACAATAAACTTAGGCCGAGCATGTCGGCGGATTATCCACAAATATATAAATACAAATATTTATTTTTTTATGGTGATTTTGACGACTTTTCTATTTTTAAATATTTTATAAGCTGACTCAAGGTTGGGTTCTATATTAATTTATTTTAATTATTCGCACACAAAATTTTAAAAAGATAAATAGTTTGCTTTTTACTTTTTTCTAACTGCCAGTTGCTTTGGTTGCTTTTCTCATACGAGAAAATAATAATGGACATGGTAATATTGACAATTCAGACACGTGCTAAATATACCGTAGCAAAATTTTAGTATCTTCTGCAGGGCTATGAAAAAAATGTAGAGCTTAATTCGAAAACAAAGTGTGATGTGTGTTAAACGCAAAATAAATATACAAATGGAGTTTAATTTAAAACAAAGAAACTCTTCATGAATTTGTAGTGCATACTAATGGAACGTGCATTTCTCTGTTGTGCAAAAAAGCTCTCAATTTAAGGCACACTGAAATGCGTATAAAAGTTTGATATAGGTAATCTCGTATTTTTTGTGCAATTATTTATTCATTAGCATGCTATGTGAAACTAAACCCTCATGTTGGTCTGGGAGCAAAAAACAAACAGAAAACTGTGTAATAAAATAATACAAAATCCGCATATTAAATTCTGTTAAGTTTGTAACGCATTGTAGCCGACCCCCCCGTTGGCTGTAGCAACAGTTCCCCACGCACACGCCGAGCCCCCTCCCGCTGCACGCGTTAACAGCTAATAAACGGCAAATATTGAAACATTTACGCGCACGCAACGCAGGTGCCAGTTGGAAGGAGCAGACAATTCAAGCTCAGTGCTCTCAAGTGTGCCAACACTCAACACACACACACACACACACACACACACACACACACACACACACTCACGCAACACTCGGTGCCAGCTGAAGTGTAATTTCCATTGTTTATACACACACACAGAGTCAGACACTTGGACAGAGTGTAAAAACAATCTATTACAACACGAAAGCGTCAGACGACGGGCGACACGCACGCGGACAAGACAGGATGGCAACAGGACATGTTGCACGTACAGGTGAGAGCGTGGTGCGCGGTTGGAGGAGGGGGCAATCAGCAAACGCCGCCGACAATCGTCAATTACTCCAACTGCAAACAGTTAACTGTAAACTGCAGTGGAACACATTTCATTTTATATTTTGCATAAGCAGCGCCAGAAGGTAGGCAACAAAAAGTTGTGAACGCATCAGCACGCCCGCACACACACACACACACGCACGAGCTGGCAAAGAGGCACCCACACACACACAGACACTCAGACAAGCACTCGCTAGGCACTCGCTCCACTCCACACTCAAGTATGCAATTAAGTGCTTAATGTGTTTATTAAAAGTGAAATGCCAAACAACTTTTCATGCCACACTACCCTATCAATTTGTATGTGTATGTGTGTGTGTGTGGGTGTGTGTTAATGCTGCTGCAGCTGCTGCCCGCAGCGGGCAGCTGCTGTGTAAGTCACTCAGCATGCGGTCGGCGTTGTGTGTAAATGTTGTCCACTTTTGTTGTTGTTCTCCTTGTTGTTGTTGTTGTGGTTGTTGTTTTTGTTGCTGTTTTGCAGTTGTTTCGTTGTTGTTTTGTTTGGTTGCCCCTGCAGCGGGGAACGAGTGTAGGGGTGGCTTTGGCCACATGTCAACGGTGCGGCTTGTTAGTTTTTAAGCCGTGGCGTTTGCTGCTAAGCCTTGAATATAATAGACGTATTAAATACTAAAAAGGGTGTTTTTTTAAATTTTGTTTAACTCCCTTTCAACATTAAGCAGCAAAATGTATTTAAACATATATTAAGCCGCGTGGCTTAGAAAATGTGTTCCTATCACAGGCTTGTAGTGGGTGTTATAAATATGTTTATATATGTTTGTGTATATATATTCTGAATCAATTTAACTATGTCTGTCCGTTTGTTATTGTACTATACAAGTGTTTCAGTTGAAATCTATTGTCAGGGTTCCATCTTATAATATTTTATAGTTATATATATATATATTATATTATCTTATAGTTATATAGGAACAATCGGTCAAAATATTAGTTTTGTATGGGAAAATTATGTTTATCCAAATATACTATACTCGGTTATTACGAGTGCGAAATAACATTTCTTTTAAGTAATTGATAAATATAAATATTTCACTACAAATCGAAAAATATGAACTTTTGTTGAAAATGTGAACTAAGTAATCACCAATAAAAAATAAATAAATTCAAAAACGATCACTTGCTTATATATTTATCTTTGTTGTCGCCACTTTAAATTTGCACTTCGCACCTGTTCCACAATTACGCAAGCTGACAAGAACTATCAGATGCGAAACTAGTTTGCACTTTGGCTCAATTTCACTTGGCAAAAGGTTGCCCAAAAAGTGTTGCTCTCAATTATAATGCTAGACAGTGGCATTAAAGTTTGATATGTAAAGTCAAAACATTTGCTGGCAACTTCAAATATGCATCAAGTATACGAGCTGTTGGCCAAAGTTCAAGTGGCTATGAAACATCAACAACAACATCAACATGGGTATGTGACTGCGACTGTTGTGTTTATCCGTTCCTGTCCTGTTACAAAAGTTAAATATGTTTGCTGACTAGAATATGCTTGCAGCTAACGCAGTTCAAGTCATTCCCTTTGAGACGTTCTGGTGTTGCGTGTGTGTGAGCGTGTGTGTATCTGTGTATAATAGCATTAAATGCAGCTCAGCATAGCGTGAGTGTGTGCGTTCAAAGTTTTGTCGATTCCGCTCGACTCTGTATGTTAAATATAAATGCAACAGTTTTGCCAACAATTTTTCCTGTACGTTGCCATTTAAATGACCAGAAAATTAAGCCTTGCTAATGCCAAAAAGTATGGCAAAAATTATAAAATTATCAAGCATATGGTCAAATTTTCAAAGCACAAAAGTTGAAAGCAGCCAACTGCAATGATTGCAGGAGCGAAAGCTAAAGTCTAAGTCTGAATTAAAAGCACTGACAAAGTGCATTGTCTTCTGAGTTATGTTAAGTAAGTTTTTACTGGATACGGAATCATTTTTGAGTTTTTTTTTAAAGATTATTGAGCTGCAAAGCTTACTCTGATCGCTCTAGATCGCTCTGCCTAATTATTAGTAACAGTAGGTTTTAACTGTTCCGCTAAACGAGTGACAAGCTATACTTCTAAGAGAAAGTTTAAGTAACCATTCTTCCGTTTACACTACAGCACATATAGATTAAATATAACGGTTAGGCTAGTTCTACTGTTTAGCCTACTCGACGCGTGATATAACTTAATTTATTTTAAGTTTATGTTCAGTATATCATATTCTTATCTTTCCCTTTACAACTAGTGGATTGTAAAAAATTAAGAACAATATAATAGTTAGGTAATGTTGTTCAGTATTTAAAAGAACCAAGAACAGTTGCCAGGGGCTTCGGTTCGATGGACGCACTGTTGAGCACACCAGCTCATTTTGCTACTTGGGTCTCGTCCTCTTGGACCGAAGGCTCATAAATCACAGCAACAAAAACAAAATGCCTAAGAAGGCTGCAAAAACTCGACTGGCTCTTAAAACCGCAAAGCAAGCTCCACATTTCCACAAAGGAGATGCTTATTAAAACGATGATAACGCCCATCTGTACATACGCCATCCAAGTTTGGGGCACGGCGACAGCACACCAGCTGCTCCGCATAAGAGTGGTCCAAGCTAAGGCAGCACGCAAGGTCGCCGGCCTTCCATGGTATGTAAAAGCCGACGCCATCGGACGCGATCTCTGCCTAACAAAGGTCGGAGATCAATTAAACTTCTTCAGCAGCCGATACGCCGACAAGCCTGGGTCTTGGCTGACCCCATTAGTGAGAGGCGCCTCAGAAGACTGCACCCCGACGACCTACCCACGAGGCGCATTTTATAATCATATCCTTCCCCATCACTGTAAATAATTTCATTGCATATATTATATAAGTTTCATATAAGTAACTATACATAATCCCCTTAGTCATTCGCTTGGTAGAGATCAGAAGGCACGGATCGATTCCAGCAAAAAAAATAAAAAGAAAGAATCTGTCAAAGAATCTGTTTACAAATCTGTATCTCTTATTGTAAAAACACACAAAATCGTGCGTATAGACCGACAGGCGAACATTTGGCCTTCTACTATATTCAAAGCAGAATAAAAAAAAATATGAAAACCCAGGCTAACTTATGTAATGTTGAATAAATTAAAAATATTTACAATTGTTTATACAACAACAGAAAATAAATCTAGCATGAACTAAACATATTTAATATCAAATGAGCTCAACTAATTTTAAGCTACACAAATTTAAATAAGTATGTCTAAAACCAAACTTATCTAAAGCAAACTCAAATGGATTGAAAATTATGCGCTGTTTTTAATTTAATGCCAAACACTATCCACACACGCAAAAGCCACAAACAATAAAGAAAAAACCAAAAATGAAAAACCAAAATCCCAAAACTCGCAATGTCTGTAAACTTTTGCACGGTCAAAGCCAACAGCAGCAGTCGAAATTATTAATAAACCACATAAGCGTCGAGATAGCGAAATATCAACCTGTCTCATGCCCCAACTTCCCTCTCACTCTACCTCGTTCTCGCTTTCTCTCTCTCTCTCTCTCTCTCTTGCTAATGTGTCGCTCGCTCTGGCTCTCGCTCTTGCCCATTGTGTGAGCCTGGAGATAAAAACTCAAATATGCACCATCGACAATTTTGCACAGTAAGAGTTGAGCGCCGAAACGAAAACTATGAAAATACCATAAATTTTCCACAGACACAGGCAAAAAGTTTTAGCGCTGACTCACCCACACACACACACGCAGACATGACAAAGCCACATGGATGGAAGTGAAAATTATCCAAATGATGCATGCGCAAGTCAAAGGAGCAAATTGAAAGGTCTGCCCGCCTTTAACAATTAATGCTCGAGCGTTGCCAGCGGCAACAACAAAACTACAACAATTGCAGCTAAAGCAACAACAACAATAATAAGTGCATCTGCATCAAGTCTGTCCGCCAATCCATATAAACCACTCGATATTTGCTCTGACAGCATTTGAACTCTGCTCATTTGAACATTCGCAATTGAAAAGCAGCGCCTGGCTTTGACACAAAGGTCAAAATTACAGCACTCATTAGGGTTTCAAGCAATTTGCGGAGTATATCCCAGCTGCCAGCTGCCAGCTGCCAGTTGCCTCTGGCCTGTTGCCTGCTGCCTGCTGCAGTTCTCTCCTATTTCACTCACATGTTGAAGGGTGACGAGGTTCGAGCTTAGAGGGTTAACCTCTTAATCGTGCACTAATTGTGTGAACTCAAGATGCCAACATTTTCATAGTGTCAATTGGGTGAGAGAGAGAGAGAGAGAGCAAATGGATAAAGCAAAAAAATAGATGGGCAGTCGAAATGCTCAATCTGGTATTTAAATATAGCTGGAAAGCAACTGGATTAGTATGTAGAAAGTGTTGGATACTAGCAAAGAAATTCTATTTGATTTATGTGAAAAGTGCACATATGCATATATTTGCTCTATAGTTATCTTTATATGTATCTAATTTTAAAATAGTTGCTATCCGAATTAGCAATAAAAATTTTGTCATAAAACAAAAAAAAACAAGTAAGAGGTTCTAGCCGGAAGCTCCCGACTTGGTAATATCCTGAACCCTGTTATTCCAACACAAAATGCAGCTCGCGCTACGCGCTCTCCTGCTTTAGTAGTAACAATGATAAACTAAAGAAGAAACAAGTAAGAGGTTCTAGTCGGGAGCTCCCGACTAGGGGATACCCTGAACCCTCATATTCCAACACCAAATGCAGCGCGCGCTTATAGATAGAAAGTAGCGGGGAGGTGGCGATAGGTATAAAATGAAAGATAATCGATATATATATACTTTTCTAGAAGCTACATGTCAAGTTTGGTGACTCTAGCTCTTATTATTTACCAAAATTGCTTAAAAAACAGGATTTCGATATACATTTTTATCGATTACTTGGAAACGGGGCAGGCTATCGATTATCGGAAACAAACTCGATCTGCGTAGGAGCTAGGAGCACCTACATCTTAAATTTCAAGTCTCTAGCTCTTATAGGTTCTGAGATCCTTGCGTTCATACATACGGACGGACGGACGGACGGACGGACGGACGGACGGACGGACAGACAGACGGACATGGCTAGATCGACTCGGCTATTAATGCTGATCAAGAATATATATACTTTATGGGGTCGGAGATGCTTCCTTCTGCCTGTTACATACATTTGGATTTTGCACAAAAACATAATACCCCTTTTACCCATTTTTAATGGGTTCTGGGTATAAAAAGTGCTCCCTTGGCAGGGTAAGAACTCGCAACTGACCGCATTTCTTGCTGCTGCCTCTACCCAACAGCCAAACCTATTATTAATTTTTTATGAGAAAAAACAATTTTAAAAAGCTGTACAGAAAATAATACAAACGCAATTGCAATGCTGTTGATAGAATTCGAAGCAGACGCGCATGAATGTGTGAAATTGGAATTATCACTAGCTGGCGCAAACACGTGCACAATCAAAACTCATAACCGATCGATTCTTAACCGATCTTAGTAAAATTTTCTACAGTATATCTTATTGTACCATAGAATATTTGTGTATTCTCAAAATTGTATTTAAATTGAAGCATAAATTGATGGGCAATACAAGTTGGGTTATTAACTTGATTTATAGCTCTGCGGTGGTAGCGGGGAGGTGGCGATAGGTATAAAATTAAAGATACTTGATATATGTATACTATTTTAGAAGCAACATATCAAATTTGATGACTCTAGCGCTTATTATTTACCCAATTTGCTATTAAAACAGGATGTCGATTTCGATTTTATTGAGTATTAGGAAACGGGGCAATTTATCATATATATCGGAAACAAACTCGATCTGCGCGGGCACTAAGAAGACCCACAGCTAAAATTTCAAGTCTCTGGCTCCTACAGGTACATATATCCTTGCGTTTATATACACTTTATGTTTCCTTCTGCCTGTAACATACATTTGTACACATACATTAAACCCTTTTTTACCCATTTTCAATGGGTTCGGGGTATAATAATAATAATAAATAGACTGTAGACGAAACATTTTATATATGTATATTTATAAACAAACCAAGTATGGACTATCGATTAAGTTTATTTATCTCTATATATACAACTGTTTGTCGTATCTGACTGACTGACTGACTGACTGACTGACTGACTGTTGACTGTAGTTACCTTATGTGAAGAAGGTGCACGTTAAGACGGGGTTTCGGGAAATTCCACCCGCAAGTATGGAAAAATCGCGAAAAACATTTATATGAAACTGTTTTGTTTACCATCCGATTGTTCTTTGTTCAAATTCATTTGAGGGGTGTTTCATTTCTTCCAAAAATGTATTCCTCCTTGGTGGAAATGGGGGTCAAAGATTTGGTGGATGTCGTTTCGCCCTTAAATTGATTTCCAAGGATCTACATAAGAAATCATTTGAGACGTGTTTCGTAAAATCTAAACTCCTTTGGTGGAAAGTGCATTTTAATTTAAGTTTTGTCCGATTTCCATCAAACTTAATTTCAAAGCTCAACATAATAATATGATGAATACGTGTTTCAGCGATTTGGGAAATTTCACTTGCAACAGTGGTAAAGGGCGGAAAACTTTTATATAAAAGTAGTATTTTGAGAACATTGATTTTATAACATACGTGCCACGGGCAAGGCCGGGCTTTACCCGCTAGTAAATATATAAAATATACATTTGCCTCCTCTTTCCAAACTAAGGCAGCAGTCTAATTTAAATTAGTTTTTATTTATTTTTTAATCGAACTATACTATATTATAAAACTGCCATATTTGCGAAATTTGAACGTGAACGTACTTTTTATAAATATATTTTAACCATTATATAACCAGCATATAAAAAATATTTATGAATAAAGGAATTGTTATTTCAAGAGCCTATTTCCTTAACTTCTATATCATATAAGAATGATTATTTCATAAAGACATTATTGCTTCTTTGCATTGAAACATATACAAAATTTGACAAGACATTTATAATATAAGTACTTACTAAATTATTATAGTTCAAAATTTATATTTCAATACTACATACCTGAATTCCACTCTAGAATATGCTGCTAAGTTAGTTAAGATCAGCAAATAGTATTATAAATAGGGCTCTGTTGAAAGAAACAAAATTTAATCTAATTACATTTATAATTTTAAATTTTATAAATAATTTTAAAAAAATATTTCCCTCAAATTGATAAATGATAAACTCTTGTCGTGCACTTTTCTATGGAAATACATCATTAATATATTTGTTTGTTAAGTTAATGGCTTATCATTTAAATAAAGCGCCCAGCGGTCTCCCCCCGGTCTCCCCCTCGCGAAAATTGTAATCAAGTTAGTTGCCCATTAAACAACAACAATTTGCATTACTTTATGCAATTTCCGTATTTGCGCTCATTTTATTTGATTTAATCAAACACTCGTCTCTTTCTGCCACACTATTTTTCCTCTCTCTCTTATTTGTGCTTCACGCTTTATTTATTTGTATTGACTTTTGCTCTCTGTTTGTCTGTGTCTGTGCAGGACGCGAAGGAAGCAACAAAAGCAAATACAATTACACTGAGTGCTTCAGTTCCTGTTCTTCCTCCCCCACCACACCCTTTGGGTGGCTAGAAATTGGCTGGCGCAACAAAATATTCCGCACAGATAAATGTAAATACATAAGCAAACAAATCATTTGGAAAATATTTCTCGCAAAATCACATCAAGGTGCAAAATATTTACGTATATTATTTTTAGGCAAGACAGCGGAAAAAAAGAACTCGCAAGCAACAGAAAAAAAGTTTCCAAATGCCAAAAAACTCGCAAGTCAAAGGCAAAAGTGTGAAAAACTCCGAGAAGCATGAAAAGTGTAAATATTGCCACTGACATAATATTTGCATAGCAATTTTTGATTTTTCCTTGCATTTTGTTGATGAATATAAGCTTCAATGAGTACTCCTTAGACTCCATCAAAGACGCAAAGTGATTGACAGACTGACAGACGGACCGAATGACAGGCAAGTGCAGTGAGAAGAAGCAAAAATAGCTTTAGCTAGTTAAAGCTGACGGCTTAAGAAATTTCTTGTGGCAAAAACAAGCTTAAGAGTATTATAAATAATAATATAATATATAAGTTTAATCTGTTTGCTTGATATGTATAAAATAATTGTTTATAAATGAAAGAATTTAACAAATAAATACGATTTGGCTTTGATGCGTTCATTTATTTATTGCCTTTTGATTTAACATGAGCATAAATTAAAATGATTTAAATCTATGTATACGTTTTTAAAAGTAAATTAAATTAAGTCTAAAAGTAACCGTAACAGCAAAAAAATTAAAATAAATTAAAAAAAAATAATATATATATATATAATATATATATATATATATATGTATATATATAAGCTTAAGTATTTTAATATAATAATAGCAGACTACATTTAATCAAATTTATAATTCGTACATTTCTGCTCACAATATTTCAAATTTAATTCGATTCTTTTCTAATCGTTCGAACATTGCCCACAGATTAGGCTGCATTTTAAATATTTTTAATTTTAATTTATATTATAAAATAATTTTTGAATTTTTTGAAAATCTTGTGTAAAGAGAATTCAAAGAATTATTTATTTCAATATCAAAAGCAGAACACATTTGATTAAATTTTAAATTTCAATTTTTTATTTATTTTTTGTTTTTAAATGAAATAAGAAATTTATTTTAAAAACTCTTGCACAGAGAATTCATGGAATTATTTAATTGATTTTTATATTGATGTATTTTTCATATTTAATTAAAAATGTATATTTATGGCTTACAATTTGTATTTTAATAGTTTAGACTACAGCAACAGCATATCAGACAATAACTAAAGATAATACAAGAAAAAAAGTATTTTAATAGCAAGCAATAAAAATTGCTGATAAAATAGTACAAATGTGCATTTAATGTAGTTTTCCTCAGCGTTTTATCAATAATCATTTCAATTATTTGTGCAAATATTTTTCTCAGTTATTAATGTTACCTCAAGCCTTAAATTGATTTTAATTATGTTAGCCAATTAGATGGTTTTTGCTAATAAGACCAGGCCAAGGTCTCCCAAAATACACATACGTCCGCATGCTTTTGCCTGCGGCTTGCATAAATATTGTTAATAATAATAAGGCAGAAAAAAATAAACAATATTTATACATGCTGTAGAACGCAAATAATTTACACACAACACAAACACTCACAGCATAGAAATAACCGCGTCGCAGGTTCTTTTACTGCTGGCACAGATTATTATAATAAAACAAATAAATACACAAAGGACGGGCACTTGGCTCTGGGGCCACTGTACAACGGGGCGTATGTGTATTTGTATTTATGGCAAAAAGTTGTGAGGGGCACAAAATATACGCACAAGGCGAAAACAAGCAAAATTTTTGCAAGTTTTGCTCTAAAATGAAAGCTGAGCTTTTTGCATGTAAGTCGTGTACGTGCCGGCAGTGTGCATAGGTGTGTGTGCGAGTGTGTGAACGTGTGTGTGTGTGTGCCTATTTGACTGTTAGTTCCATTGTGGCACACAGCTCCATGCCACTAATAATGTTTATGTAAGAACTCTTTAGAGTACGCGCTCTCACAATAATTTCATTGTTCGCATTCTATTTGCTTGGCTGTTGCCGGATTGCACTATTTTTTTTTTTTTGCTTTATTTTTTTGCCCCCACTTTTTCAATGATAATTAAGTGTGTATTACAATTCACGTACGAATGTGTTCCACCTTTTGGCTGGCAAAGGGCTGAGAACAAAAAAGCCCTGCAGAGAAAACTACGAGCTTGTGCATTTGTTAGTTTTCTACGACTTTTTACCTGCCCGAATGCTAAAATAAAATGGTTAGGTATATAACACTGGGCGTAAAGGTGGGTACAGTTAAGATTGTATTAGCTCCGAAATTTTCGAGAGTAAATACTCATGCAGACATTTGCCAGAACTGCAAAATATGTCAATATTTAGCCACACAACGGTGTGTATATATTATGATTGCTTTCTGTTATTTTTTGATATACACATCAAGGTTAATGTAAGATTAGTTTAATATGAAACATTTGTTTCATATTTACAAATTGCCATACATATTTATATATACATAGTATTATTCAAGAAATTTTTAAAAAGTGTTTTTCCTCTTTCATAACTAATAATTTATTGCATTTTAGTTCATATTTAATTTATAAGTGCCCTTAACTTCATTTATTTTTCTCAGCTTACTCTAAGTTAATTTCTTCACCTTTAACTCCATCTTGAGTTAGCCAACATTTTTTTATGTTATGAATATTCGACAGATCTTCCACACTTCTGCATAGTTCCTTCTTCGATCCTATCCTTCAAACTCTAACTATATAGAATAAAATATCTTATCGATAAGCCCCAAGAAATAAGCTACAGTTTATATCTAAAAAGTAATTTCCATTGCATACAAACAGGCGCAAGGTCTCGTTGCGACGCGTGTTGTAAAACGCGTTGTAAAACGTGCTATAAAACGTGCGTGTCAAGGCGCAACTATAATTTAATTGCTACTATAACACTTAAGTTAAATGTTTTTACATGCGTAGTTAGCACATGGCAAATAAAATAAAGTGTAGCTGTTCGAAGACAACCACAAAATGTGACTCGAAATGGCTTTAAAGTTGCGCCCCATGATGAGCATAAAAATATAATGGCCGTGTACACATATATATAAATATAATATGCATTTACAATGTAAGCAAAACTACCCGGCTGTAACTCGACGGGTAAACTCCTGAAAATTGTTTACCAACGCGTCGCGCTGATGATGTCATCAGCCAGACTGATATGGGGGTGTTTGCCAAATTATGCATCCTGCTGTACGAGCAGAGTATCCCCAGCCACACCCAACGCAGAATCAATAACAATAAACAGAGAAGACCTCTGAAACTCCGAGATGAGAGTCAGACGTCGCCTTTGCCATTTGCCAGACGACCCGCCAAAGTGGCGCCAATATTTTTAGCCGGTTTTTTTTCTCTTTTTTTTTTTTTGTCTTCCGGTTTTTCGTAGGGGTTGAAGCCAACGTGTGTTGTTGTTACGTTTGAATGGCTTTCCCAAGATAGTTTTCCCAGCTGACTTAACTTTTCTTGGCAAACTTGGCAGCGCTCTTCACAAATTTTAAACGTATACAATTATGTTAAAAATTTATGAATTTCCATTTTTATTTGTATTTTATTAATTAGAAGATTTTCCTCAGGCTATAAAAGTTAATTGGATTTTGAGATCGAAAAAATATTAGAATGAAAGCAAAACTTAAGGCACTTTTTACGCTTATAATTGGAAAATGATAAAAACGCACATTTTTAATCGGGCTCAAGCAGTTGAGCAGCTGCCTGCCGGCCAATAATTCAATTTGGGCTTTGATCTTTGAATAAAGTGAGTGTTAATTAGATAATTTTTAAGTAATTAACAGCCGACAGTTGCAGCTAAAACAGAAGTTCGAACAGCCTCAAAGCTAGAAGTTTGAGTTTAAATAAAATTGTTGCAGGTTTATCGAAAATTAAAATAGCCGGCAGGCAGTTAAGTTGAAGCTACTTATGCTGTTAATTAGTAAACTAGTTAACAAGATTGTATTTATTGCTAAGCATCAGCATGTGATAGGGGAAGCATGCTTTCATAACTTCCATTAAGTGAAAATTAAAAACTTTACTTTAACCAAGAAAGGTAAGCGATGCTCCTGGGAGAGTGGAAAAGGACTCGCCTTATGGACTGTCAAGCCATTCTCTTAAAAGATAGAAAAGCTATTCGACGTATGAAAAATGTTTCACATTGCAGAAAGGAGAGCATTTTGACGAAACCAAAATGTTTTGGTTGATTTTGGGCTCCCAACAACAAAACAAACAAAAATTTTGAAAATATTTTGGGTAAGTAAAAGTGCTCTATGTTGGCGTACCCGAATAGGAAATGAAAGACACTTGATATATATATACTATTCTAGAAGCTACATGTTCAATTTGGTGACAATTGCTTAGAAACATGACAAATTATCGTTTGTTGGAAACAAACTCTTACTACGCGGGCACGAGGAGGACCTATGTTATTAAATATAGTTTTGCATGGCGGCTAAAAAATCGCTTTGCTTTGGTAGATATATTTAAGATTTATAGTAATCAACAAGGTGATATTAATTGGGGATTTATAGAATTTTCTTCTGACTGTTATTAGCACAGCTTAAAATAAACTTCATTTAACAGGAAACAAATACGTTTATTTAAAAATAATGTCAAATCTATATTAAGCTCGTGCTATTTCGTAAACTACCTGAAAAGTACCTTAAACTAAGCAGCCATAAGTTCGTAATACCGTCCTAACACATTGCATAGCCAAAATGCGCACTAATTAAATATTAAATTAAAGAACTTACTCGCGTCAACTTGTTGTAGTTGTAGTTGTTTTTGCTTTAGTGCGATTGTTATTTGTTTGTTTGGCCAACATGCATTTGCTTTATGGCGCGGTTGTCATCAGAGCCATCGTTATTTCATAGAAAGCTTTGCGCTCACTTGCACACAAATGCAGACAAGGACGAAAAGGACAACAAGGAGCGCTGCTTGCATTGCGCTGGATTGCATTGCGTTGCGTGGCGGGTTCCGGTGCTGCTAATTACTCAAGCAGACGGGCACGATGAGCATTCAAGGACCTTGTCGGCGGCAACACACACACACACATAAACACACACCCACACATAATGAACATATGCGACATAGTGGCATAAAAAGGTTTTTGCCACTTCACAAGTTATACACACAGCTTTGGTGGCGGGTCAAAGGGCGCGGGGCGCGGGACGCAAAGCACAGGGGCGAGGCCGCCGTATAATGCGAACCATAATTTTAATTAGTGGCATATGAAAAGCCAGAAGAGAGATAGAGCAACACAGAGAGAAAAATGTGCTTGCAACAAAAAATTATTATGTTATTACGGCTTTTGAGCACAAGCCGCTTATGCGTGGGCGGCTCCAGCGGGCCATATGGGCGTGGCCTAGGCTTAGCAGAAGTACAAGTTATGTTTGTGCGTGTATATGTTTGTTTTACGTAAAACCAGTTGGCAAGGCAAGCAGATTGCAGAGAGAATATTTGGGTCAGATAGGTTTTTGGTATGTTAAGCACATAATAAAACTTGAGCGGAAGAAAATTGGATAGCTGATTATGCTAGAAAAGTGCACGAGAATTTGTCAGTAAGCCAAAAATAAGCAATAAAGTGTACATTATGAAAAGGGGGAATAAATATATTTGCTTTTTTTCAGAAATTCTGACTGTTTCTTAAAATAGACCATTAAAATATATAAACTGTCTTTAAATACTTACGTTGGTCTATTCTAACAAAAACTTCAAATAAACAGGCGAATTTGAACCCCATTCATTGAAACCGAGCGATGTCGGGTAATAGCTAGATCAGCTAGTTTTAATTTTCTTTTACATTGACTTACTTTTAATAGCTTTTAGAGTAGAGTTTTATTCTGAAAGTCAACCCAAGCATACACAATTTAATTAACTAACTATTTTTTCAGAATGAGAATAACGAAGAATATAAAAAGGTTTAAAAATACAAAAACAAAACTAACTACTTACCTATACCCAATATCACGAAAGAACACGAAAGCTTTACAGAAGCATTTAAGAGTTTCTAGCAGACCTTGCTTTCTTAATCAAAACATTTTAATGAAGGAACACAAAATAATTCTCATAAATGCTGAAATACGTAAGCTCCCTAGCAGTTGCTGTCAAAAGGGTCCGCTTCAATGTTCATTATCGCTCAAGTTAGCCCAGTATCATAAAATTTTTGGTTTCTAAAAGCACAGAACGAAATTCGTGATTTTCAAAAACCAATTTAAAAAAACAAAACGAAACACTCATGTCCAGTTTAGATGATTTCTTTGCGAAAAAGGACCGAAAAAAGTCCGCAACAAAAACAAATCTCTTGGCCGCCGACGAGCTCTATCGCACACTGGAAGAGACCACCAAAGCGCCACAGGAGGTGGACAGCAATGAGAAGCTGCAGCTGGATGTGGCAAACAGTCAACATTCGCCACTCGAATTCGGCATACGCTTCTCCGATGAGACCATCGACGAGGAGGACGAATGGTGTGATTTTACCGAGGATCACGATCAGCCGTTTCCAAATCTAAAACGCAACTCAAAGCTGGTCCTAAGCTCAGCCGCCGTGGTTGCCAGCAGCGAGGAGGTGAAGCTGGCAGCCGAACACTGTCAATATCAGGACACTGGCGGCGATGGTCTCGGCGTGGGTCAGGCCATCGATGAAATGGGCAAGCCAGCTTGTCCCTGGCTAAAACTGGAGCATGCAGAGCTCACCAGCTTCAGCTCCAAGGCCGTGGAGAGCGTGGAGCGAAAATCGCAGCCAACGATTAAATCGCAGCCGAACATTGCGCCCAAAAAGCAAGTCTATGTGCCGCCAGCTCTGCGCCAAAGCCAAAGCGAGTTCAGTGTACGTCCACGTAAACAGGCGCCATCAGTGCCAGTGAAGCTGGCCAAGGGCCAGGCACCAGATCTGAATAATGTCGATTTCTTTCCATCACTCTGTAAATCACGCATCTCGAAGCGTGCCAAGTAGTTTTCGTATTTCATTATCCGTTCTTCTAGTTAACACTTTTTAAATTTGCAACGAATAAAGCTTGAGTCCCGATAAAAAAAAGTTCACAACAGCTCATTTTATCTCGCTCTCTCTCTCTCTCTCTCTCTCTCTCTCTCCCTCTCTCTGTCGAAATCTATCTCTCTTACTTCAGCTCTGCACAGCCTCGTCCGTACTCCCCGACGTGTCATTAGCCAAATATTTACAATCAAATCGCTTTAGCGCTAAATGCACCCCGCGGACTGTTTTACGTAACACGCGCAAATGTTGGTAACAAAATATTTTGGCATTTATCATGTCGTTATATTATATTTTATGCCCGCATATGACTATGAATAAATAACGCGTATTATACAGCCGAGCTTAAGGCATGTAAATTACTTTACTAACTTAAGAAGCAATGAATGTTGCAGACAGCAGTCCCTAGACTGGAAAATAGTATATTTTTAGCACTAAGCCATAATAAATCAGAGCCTATAACTAAATAAGGTAATTCATAAAATCAATCAAGTCTAAGCAACTTGACAAAATATACACACGATCACACCACAATTAGAGTTGAAGCTGTGGGAGACTATCAAAAGCTTCTGGCATTTATTAATCTGACGCCAGTATTGCTAATTCAATTGCAGATAAGCTGATTATAGGCCAAATAAATAAGTTAAATCATAAATCATCAACCATAAAATAAATATGTAAGCATTTGCTTCGACCAGTAAAACAAATATAAAAATCTGAGCACATTCTCATCATAATTTATTTTTGGAATTTTGAAATTGAATTTTAAAACCAATTTGTATTATATTTAAATATGCATCTGGCTTATAAAATTATCTTAAATTATCTTCAATTTTTTATATGTATTGCAGTACTATTATTTCGATCGCAACTGTATATATAAATGACAAGTAGGGACACTTCTTATATGCCTTCTAGAGAAGCCTCAACAGCTTATTCAAAGCTTTTTCTCTTTCGAGTCTACATATATTTCTTATACATATGATATATGTATATGTACTGTACTATCGTAGCGAAGCAGCTTAGAGCTACAGACATTCTGAAAATTTGTAGCATATCTGTCTGATGTGAAGCAATAGCATTTACAAGTATGTACGATCACCTGTAAAAATTTAGATTACGCGTCAACTCAAAGCACAGCGGATCTTTTGCACTGAAAAAATATCGCAATACTTTAATGAAAGCAAAAAGAACCGTTTCTATCACACCTATTTTATTGAAAGAAAATACTACTCATTAAGAATCACTGTCGATTTATTGTTTAAGACAACACGAGTTTTCGGTCTATTACTTAGATGGCAGCTTAGGAATCGGCATACTTAAATGACAAATAATAAAATCTATTACGTCTTTTGCCGATAACCAGTCGTTTGATACAGTTTGCCGAAACCTACTTTCCTTCCAAGCAGGCTAACAGTGTCCCCCAAAGGGTCCGTAGCATGAACAACAGCCGTATGGTCCAATTGGACCGCAGCAGTGGTTTATCGCCCGGAACCACTGTCCATTGTAGGGTCCGCAAAAACCGCAGGGCCCCAGTCCACCTGTTGGTCCACAACAGGTGCCAGGCATTGAACGTAAGCAGGGATTGCACATTTTCTTGTTTTGCCCTTTAATGGGGAATATATAAACATTTTTGCTTTTATTTTTATAGGATTTTTCCTAAAGTATACTCACGTTAGCCTGTTTAAGGAAGTAGGTTGTCACAAAATAAGTTTTTGATTACTTCCAAAATATGTTTGTTGTACGAGAGCCCAGACAAGTATGAGAATAAAAACTAGGCAACGGACTGAAACGAACTTTTCAAATTGGGACATGTAAACCTAAGCCTACTGAGCGCATTTTTGAACAGGTTTAGAAAATCCCAATAAAATGCAATGTTCGCTTAGCATATACTTATTTTATAATATTATTCCTAAGATTGTTCTATTGATACTTTATTTAAAAATGATTTAACCGATTGTTTCCTTAACAAACCGTTAGTACAACTAACACGAAAGTAACTTTTAGTAAGAAATCCAAAGCAAATGATTTTAAGGCTTGGCTGAACACTTGCAAAAGACAAGAGTTGAAACTTGTGATAAGAGTTTAAAAAAAAATCGAATTTTTACATCATTGAAAAATCCAGAAGGTACAAATCGAAATATCGAAATCGTTGACATCGATGTATCGAATTTTTTAAACAATTTGCAAATTATGCTTTTGATGTGGAGTTTATCATTATGTAAGTGTAAGACTATTCTACTTCTAAATTATAAAACCAAAGCTGATATTTATTTCAAATATCCATTCCGAATTTTGCCTCTTGCTTTTCAGCGGAACTCCTAAGAATTGCTAAATATTTTGCAACTAACAGGCGCTACGCAGAAAAGTCTTTGTATTGCATTAGGTTTTGCTTTAAGTCGATGTA
Source organism: Drosophila ezoana (assembly GCA_035045725.1). NCBI lineage: Eukaryota > Metazoa > Arthropoda > Insecta > Diptera > Drosophilidae > Drosophila > Drosophila ezoana. The sequence continues at coordinate 1,683,566 of JAWNOU010000005.1, read as the reverse complement.
AAATGGTAGGCTAGTAGAAACTGTATTGCTTAACCATTAAATCGATTAGATGTAAGGTTTAAACCTAACCTTCAGCCCAGCCACTTTTGAATGCCACTCACATGCGGCCCAGCTGAATCCCTGCTCTGCTCTAACAGGTCCCCAGGCTAACCATTAGCATTTATGCTCTGTACAACTTTTGTTAAATCAGCGCCCACAGAACTAAAAAATAAATCTGTGTAGTCATGCGCCTGGTTGGTAGCCAAAGCAGGGAGTATCAAATAGAAATACACTTGACTGCACTTGTGAAATATTTCCAGTGTCACTCGCCGGTCTCCCCTCAGGGCTGTTCGTGCTGTACAGAATGGAGCCATAACTCAGAGCTGAGCGGAGCAACAAGTGTAGCCACTAGCCCCACTTTTAGTTTTTCTCTTTTTGATTGTTTTAGCTGTGGCGTAAAGGCACAAAAAATACAAGAGCCCGAACCACTTTGCTTGACTGTGCTTTTCATAAGAGAGAAATATGCTACTGTTCCTTTGGTCGGGTCTTTTTGGTTTTTCCCCAGCTGCCGTCACACCCACTCCCACTCCCAACAGGACTTGCGTTGTTTACTTCAAACCGGATTCACAGTCAAAGCGAAGTAAAGTCATTTGACAAGTTTTGTCACGTGCGTCACATGTTGGAATGCGCCCAGCTCTGAGCTTTCCAGCAGCAGTCGCTCCCTTGGTCCTGGCTGCTGCCTGCTGCCTGCTCCCCAGCTGCCAGCTTCTTTGGCTTGGCTTCTGCACATTTTAAGCAATTTTCCACACAGCAGTTGTCGTCATTGTTTCACAAAATTATTCTACTAGTTGTTGTTGTTGTTGACCTGGTTTTTCTGCTTACACAGCGCACAACATTGTTGTTCTTGTTGTTGTCCTGTTGTCGCCTAGAATCTGAAAGTGTTGCTCTTGTCGCTTTCGTTGTTTGCTTAAATGTGTTTGTGATTATTTAGTTATGGCATCTAATTGAGTTTTGTTTTGTTGTTGTTTGTTTGGCTGCTGTGTGTGCAAGCCCTTGTGCGCCCCGGCTAATTGAGTTGATTACCTCAACATTTTGTCACTTGACCGTCAACTGTGAAGGTTTCCACTCGCCCAAAAGGAATCAAGTTTAAAGATTGGACAGGCACAAGTAAACAATTAAATGTAATTGCAGTTCGAACAGTTTCTTTCACTTTGACATCTTGAAGGTTCTTTTAACCGGAATTTAGACAACTTTTTGCTTTGCGTACTTGAAAAATTTGTAAGCATTTCAATTGATTGAGATTGGTAAGATTTTTGCCGGCTGTAGACTTTCTATTTAATAATGATCGCTTTTTCTTTAATAAATTGCAGTAAAGCCCGAGAATCAAAGTCAGAGAGAAATAAGAATTGGAACCTGTTTCATAGATAAATTAAATACGCGTCCAAATACGAAGGAGTTTTCCGGCCCTCCTACTCCACTTAGTTAATAATGTAGAGCCATTAGAAATCCCCTGGAGTAAATTACTTCTATAGGTGCCACATATATTACAAGGCGATCTATATATATTATAGGGCAACAACATGAGTGAGAAACGTCACAGTTCCTTCGCGTGCTGTTACAAACGTTTGCTCAACTTCCTTATACCCTTTGCCCATTTTCAATGGGTGTGCGGAAAAAGAAAAGACAGACATAATCTTGTTTGCGCTTATAGAAGCTTTAACTAACTCACAGCAGCCCTCATGCAACTACAATACACAACATACACGCACAATACAAAACACACATACACGCACACACACAGTCATACTCACACTCCTTGAATCGTTCACAATAGACGATTGGCAATAGACAAACTCCATTTGAGCGTATAATTGCATGCAGCGGCGCTTTATAAGTCAGCATCCGCTCAGCTTCATGACGTCTTCAGAGCGCCATCCACTCTGGGGTTTTGTGGTTTTGATTGCTCAATTGCTGATGGACTCACTGACAGATTGACTGACTGATTGACTGACTGCTGGACTGAGTGGCTGATTGACTTGTTGTGCATTTCAATAAAACATTCGCTGCAAAACTACAATGGGCATAAGTTATGCTCTCATGGCGGCGGCATTGATGGACTTGAACGGATTTCAACACAAAATTCAGCCAGTTAAGAGGGAAAAAAGAATGCTTGAGCGAGAGAGGGAGAGAGAGAAAGAGAGAGCGACAGAGAAAGAGAATGAGAATGTGTTCTTGATTCGCACTAATTCGCGCAGTACGATGATGCATGCATCCAATTGACGGATTGATGCCATGTGCCGGAACGCATACAATCGTCAGCCTGACATGCAAGGTCTTCTTTCAGTCCTTTAATAACACAGTCTTTGAAACAGAAACAGCACGAAAATCTAAAATTTAATAATATAAGAATCACATACTTATGCAATTTTGCAATAACTAAACGCTTGGTAACCGACCGAAGTTTTAATTAAATTTTGTTAATTTTTGCCCAACATTTCGTTTTCCCTCTCGAATCAGTAAATTATTTTTGAGCATCAAACACTTAAAAATCTGCTGTGCAGATTATATATTTTTTGATAGTTTTTCTGGCGCTGTTTCTCCCATAAATCAAAATGAAAATAACAACAGCTCAAAAGTTATCGCTGGACTTCCGCTGCACGGATGTCGCTTTGAATGGGGACATTGAACTTCCTCAATTTCGAGCAGCTTGAGGCAATGCGCAAAATAACAACACTGGCAGCAAAAGCAACTGCAAACACGTAACATTAAACAAGAACAGTCACAACATATTCAGCTACGGATTTTTAAAGTTCTTTCACTTGGGAGCGCCCGCAACAAAGCAAACGAAATATGAAACCCGCACGCGATGTAAAATAAAGTAAACTAAATAAAACAGGCAACCCTCAAGTCCAGATCTGCTGCAATTCTTAAAAGCATTTAATATAGAGAATTTTAAAACTATAGAAAAAACTGAAAGTAATGGAAATATTTGTAAGGCACTCAGTTGTATTTGAAATTAAAAATTCTCTTTTACAATTTGAATTTTTTTTCGCATGCCCAAATACTTTGTTACTATGCCATATCAAAAGCCACATTCCATTGGGTCAACGGTTTTCAATTGATGCTTCAAGACTTGCATTTTCTCATTCATATTGCAATCAATTAATTAAATTGATTTTTGCGTTTGCTGCATTTTCAATTAAACAAAAAGGTATTCAAATCGAGGGCAACAGCAACAACAAAAACACAAATCAATCGAAAATTCGTACCATTTGCATTTAGAATTTGTGAATTACACTTCGCTGCGAGTATTTAAATATATAACATTAAATATGTAACGCATTCTTTTGAATTTTGCAAACCGAGCAGACAAAGTATGCTGGAATGATAGTCCGTCTGTTGGATGTGAGCTGAATGTAAATGCATGGAGATAAAACTTGCTACACAGATCTTTTATGTAAAATGTTTCTCTTTTATTCTTGATCAGAAAGAATATCAGTAATAAGTAATTATACTGCTTGAAGAACATGAATATAAGACCTCTTTGAGTACCTTAGACTTATCGTATGCTATTTTTATTTAGTTATGTGTAATAGAATTTTTATTTTTAGCATATATTATTTTTTTATATATATACTAATTATTATATTATATTTTATTATTATTATTATTGGAATAGAGTATTAGATTGTCAGCACACCAAAAGATATGCTATTCAATCTTGTTTTCGCAAGCAAATTGCATTGCAAGTGTTGAACAAAATTGTTCAGAACGTATTAACTTTTTGGCCTAAAGGCTTTTAAATTTTGAAATTTGCTATAAATCATCGAGCTAATTAATTTAAATACATGCGCCAAATTAGAAGCATATAACGAGCAACAGCTGTTTCAGCTGTTCAAAAACATAAATCTGGAAAGCAATTTGCCTGTAAAGTGTCATAAAATGCATGCAGGCCAGAAAGTTGCCAAGAGCTTGACGCCAGCTAAAAAGGAGTACAAGTAAAAGTTTATAATTAAAACTTTACGCACGTTTTGTCTCAGTAAATACGCAGGCAGACACACATACACCACACACTAACAGCAATCCAGCTATTTGGCTTTGGCCTTTACGTATGCGAGATGCGAACAAAAATTTTGTGTTGCATACTTAAGTGGGCGAGCACATGGCCCAGGGCTGCATTCGGAATGTCGGACGGCTGCTCAAAGCGAGCATATGACCCCACAAAGCTACGCTTGCCGCGAATTCTGACTAAATTGCACAAATAAATAAGAAAAAAACATATATCAACAAAAACTGCAGAGCGCATGTGACACATATGTGATGCACAAGCGTAATTTGTTCAATATTTTACAATTTTAAACAAAAAGCTGATATATATTGTTTTCAGCTTGTAGATTACGTTGTACAGTTAAATTGGCACTACATGAATTTAAATTTTTGAAGAAAAATGTGCGCCATAAAGCAAAAAAAATTTTATTAGAAAACACAAGCTCATTCATTCATTTCTGACATATTTGTCGTGTCTTCTTAAAATTCAAATGTGACAAACGTCCATCTCTAATGCAAAACACATATGAATACTTTTAGTAACAAGCAGGGATAATTCGGGAGTAACCAACGAAAAACAACAAGAATTTAACAAGTAAAACTAAACGAAAGTTAAAATGTAAATATTTGCACAATGTTTGTTTTATGTGTAGTTGGGTCAACAATTTGAGTTGAGTTTTTGGTCAGTTGATTATAAGTTGTTGTTATTAGTTTGTTGTTGCCGTTGTTATTGTTATTGTTATTGTTGCTAGTTTCCATTGGAGCAAGCTATTTGAGAAACATTTTTGAATTTAATTAGTTTTGAAACTTTCCGGCGTAAATTTTTAATTTATTTAATTGTATTTATATTTCTCTTGCATAAAAATGATTTAATGAATTGAACTACAGCAGCATGTGTAAACATGTCTGTGTATGCACAAGTTAAAGTTGCGGTAGAATGTGGCACAGATATTGGCCTCTCAACAGGCCAGGATTCATTTGCGTGTTAATTGTCGAAATGGTTCGTCGGTTGTCGACTTTAAAAATTGCATGTAAATTATTGTAATTTGTTGCGGTTTTGTCTTTTATGCAGTCACCGAAGGGCAATACACTTTATTGGTTGGATAAGTTACATTCTTTAAGAGACTTTGCACTGGTTGATCAAACATTAAATATTAAATATTTGTAGGTAAAAGTTTAAGCTGAATGTGGAAAGGAATTTACTATTTTATTGTAGTGAAATAAAACCTAACCTAACTTTATGAATTTCTAGAGAATATTTTGTTTGTATGATTGTGTTTATAATTGCAATAAAATTGCATTTTCATTTAGTATAGAGTATTCAAACTTCGTTGCACAACAACTTAAACTCCCAATTATTGCCTGGCATTAAATTTCACAAAAATGTCACATTCTGTTTTTATAGCCATTATTGCCAGAGTTCTGTGTAAAGTTTATTGGTTTTACCTTTTTTTCTCTGCTTTCGTTGTTGTTTAAACATTTATTGCACAAATAATTTTTGACCAATGTATATATTTTGTATACACTTTTCCCCCCGATTTCTTAAATTTATATAACATGTGTTTACTCTCATTGTTTTGAGTATTTACAAATGCTACGCCTCATTTTTTTGGGTAATTTTTAGTTAAATTTCATATTGTTATAGTTGGTTTGTTGAGTAAATAATTGGCTTAATATCATTTGATTAAGTACAAGTGTGAAATAAATTTAGAAAATAAATTATCTAAACTGATGTGTAAATATTAAAATTGTTCAAGCGATTATTTACGTGCCAAAGCTTTTATTGCGGAGATTATTTTACCTTCATTTTCAACGATGCGCTTCTCTCTGCTACATAAATCCACTTTTAAATATATTCAGCATTTTTTTATATTTTATTTTAAAATTATCATTCGACTGTCATCAACCGGCGCGTCGTCGCCCGTGACAATGAAAAAATGCTTTGGCAAAAAAAAGCCAACAGCTGAACATCATTATTCACATGGCAAAAGTGAGCATTATCATGTCTAGCAAAAGGAAAAAAATACGAATAGAAAAAAAACCGACAGAAAGTTCGAGCGCTAGCCAAGTGAAAGTGCTACGGAAAAGAGGCTGCAAAAAATCCAAATTATTGCGACAAAGTCACAAAAACAGCAGGCACACAAAAGAGCTAAAAATATGATTATATGTACCTAAAGGTATAAGAGATAACGCTCCAAGGACATGCCGCCCTTTCATTATATATTTCGAAAGCTTTGGTCTGGTTTGGCTTTAGACTTGCACTTAATTTCTTTGAGGTATATCTGGGTTGTTGCTTTATTTTTTTTGTTTTTGACTATTTGGAGCTTGGATTGACATTTAAAGTGCTTGATAAATTGTATATACCTGCTTCAAAATAAAGCCATCTTGGTATTAGGCGACATTGACTTCACAAAATGGGCAACAAATAATCTTAATTTGAACGATTAGATAATATATTTAAATAAACATTGACAGAATGAATCTGGAGTATAAATTTACACCAAATCGGCGTCATTAATAACCTCATGATATTAAAAATATTCATTTGAAAAATCGGTGGTTAAATAAGCATTTATCTAAGATTAAGAAGTTCAAAAGATCAAAATAGAAACTCGCATGTAGCTTGTTTAGTTCTGTTCAGCTTTAACTTAGGTTTCTTCAACTAGGTTTCTAGAACAGCCTTATATAACTGGCTAACTCTGGCTACTCAATTCTTGCTATACAAATCTTCATGTATATGTGCAGCTGGCTCAATAAATTTGTTTTAAGCCAAGTAACCGCTTAGATGGCTTAAAGGGCAGCCAATGGCAAATGCAACTAATGACACGCAAATAGAACGGGAACAATGCCAACAGCAAATTATCAGTTTCACATTTCACTTTGGGCAATCAGTGAGTGGCCACAGCAACAACAACAACGACAACAACAACAAAAACAATAACAGGTTAACACCTGCAAAACCAACAACAACAGCAACAGCAACAAATGGCAGGACAATATCCTAAATGACGCCATGCTAAATCGGTCAGTTTGAAGTTGGCCAAGCGAAGTGCAACGCAACTAATTGCCATCATTAATTTGGCTTAAACGTGCCCAAGATAGTGTAAGTTAGCATATGTATATAAAGATATATATATACCTATATATATCAGCTTGCGTGTCTGCTAAGCGGATTCAGTGCACAGAAAAAAGTAAAACAAAGAAAAAAACAAGCGAAAAGAAATATTTCGTAGGCGCGCATTTTTACAATTACTGCGCGGAAACTCTTAAAGATGCAAAAAAAATTAAATTCAATTAAACTTTAATCAATTGTCAAGCAGCTACGATCAGTGCAACACAACAACAAAGCAGACAACACATGCAATAACAACCACAACAACAGCACACGCATCCTGTTGGCTGCTCGTCGGCCAGGCCAGAACTGCCAGCCCGGCCCACTCCTCAGGCTGACTGACATCACGAGCGACAGCCACAAATAACCGCAGGATAACTTCATTTGCATGCACCACACACGCTTGCATACACACACGAAAGCACGCACACATGTCCAACACTTTTCATTGCATACTTTTGTGAGCTGCCGCCGCAACGCGAATTAAAAATTTGTTTATTCATATAAGTATATTATATTTATATTTATAAATATATATATGTTGTATATTTGTGTGTGTCTGTGTATGTGTTATATCCGTTGTCTGCATTAACATTAAAAGAATTTTTATTATTGTTGTTCGCTGCTTGCAATACAATCTCACAAAAACATTTTTTCTTTGATTAACAGAATATTAAATGCTCTATTGTCAAAAATGCACAAGAGGGTACAGATTTTAATAAAAATATAAATAAAAATCAAATTTAATAAATAGGGAACATTTTTCCAAGCATAAAAACTTAAGTAGGTTAATTTACTCGAGAGTTTTACTGACATGTAGTTGTCTTTAATATATTCCTAAGCTTATCATCAGAACTCAGCGCTCAGCTTATACACTCAAGTTGCCTGCAGAATTGGGCATATATGCATTGGCGCTGGCAGCAAATAAAAATGCTTGCAAATAAATAAATAAATACAAATTAAATAAAAATTGTGAAATTTTACAAGAACGACGTCATACAATTGATGTACGGCACAGTCGAATATGGCACGCAATATTTTTACGCGAAGCAACCGCAAGTTCAGTGCAAATGTGGCTGCTTTTGGGTAGCTAAAGATTCCAGCGTAGAATTCTTTAAATCACGAAGAGCAGCCACATAAAATTAATAACAGGCCAAAGAATTTGCATCGGAATTGACCATTTATAAATGGTCAGTTGTTGTTTTTGGCATACAGTACGAAAAAAAAAAAGGGTTTTTGAGTCAAGCCCCAACTCCGTATCATTTGCATGGAATGTTCATAAATTTTGGACTAACTGCCCTTTCGGTTGGGTTAATGGCCGGGCACGTGCGAAATATTGCTTATTGCATGTCAAATAAAGATGCCAAGCTAGACTGAAACTAAAGACCTTTGTGTGTAACTTAAAGGCAGGCAGCTCGGCGACTCTGTTATATGTCACATCATTATCGACGTTAACAACAAAAAGCACTTTATTGCCTTCATCAGCCGGTGCAGCAGTCACGGCTGCCACGGCAACCCAGGTGGCTGCAGGTCGCCAAGCATGGGGCTCGGCTCGTCAGCCAAGCCTATAACGGTAATAGGAAGGAGCCTGGCGTCGCAGTTGGCAATCAGCAGCTCGCCTACGCTCAATGCAACTGCACACTGATAATATTTGCCACGCCCACAACGCCTTGCGGTGACTGGCGATTGCAGCTTGTGTCCTGCGTGTGGGCAAAGATTCCAAGCAATGTGTGTATGCCATATCTAGCAGAATGTAATAGGGGTCCGCTACTCAAAGGAGTTGTGGTGTGTGTGTCTGTGTTTGCATGGGGACACTGTGGGTCCTGTGTGGTAGGTCGAATGACTTTAAGTGCGATTAAACTTGAAGGAAGCTGTGGCATTTGCTAGCAGCCTTGAGTCAGTGGGTAATGCTTATGGGGCATTAGGCAGGCAAGATATGTAATTTTGAAGCCGTCAGTATTGGCTAACGCATTACAATTTATAAGGTCTATAACAATTTGTGAATTATAAGCCAATTACAAGTGAATAAGACTCATATATGCCTAGTTATATGATTATAAGCACGCAAATATTCACCAAAATACTATAATTATAAGAATTATATTTCAACAGCCCCTTGATATATTTATGGACATTACTTAAGTTTTGTCTGTGCTTATACAATTCTCTTTCTGAACTCTTAATTATTTTTAACTGATTTTTGCCTGCCTATCCATAACTTAATATTCAATATTGTTTTACTCATCCCTTGCCAACAATTGACTATTGAAAAATGGTCTCGACGTGTTGCGCATATTAAAAAACATTTCAGACCCAACGAAAAAATGTCTGGTGCACATGTTTGTTGTAGCTTCAACGTCAGAGGCATAAAATGTAAAGACCCAACGTCAAAGTATCTGGGGATAAAAAAACTGAGCGCGAGTCATAAACGGAAATCAAGTGAAAAGGTCAAAATACAAAATACTTGCAATTTGCCAGGCTCGCTGTGAAAATCTACCCACAATGCGACCTTTGCTCCTCAACCGCCACGCTTTAACTCCTAGCCTGGCGTTAATTTATTTGTCGGTTGATTACAACGCGCTTCCGGCAGACGACAGCGGCGGCAAAAAAACAAATTAATTTTTATGTCTCTATGTTTGGGACGCAACAAACATTTTGAGTAATGTGCTGGGCGCCTCCTAAGCGGAAGTATTTTAATTTCCGACCCACACAACAAACCGAACGTGGAAAAAACACGAAAACGTTGCAAATATCAACCTGGAAATTGTCATCAAGGCAAAGCCGAATGAAATGAATGGGTGATCTATGTGACTGCTATGAAAAATAGGTAGGTAAGGTTAAATTTTAAAATATATATACATTTAATTTTTATTCATAAGGTTGATTAGCAATTTGTCGATAAAAGTCAAAGAAATTACTTTTACAAAAATAAATAATATTAATTAATATAAATATAAAATAAATAGTAAACACAAGTGATAATGGAAGATGAATACATAACAAAATTTGAGAAGTTATTTATATTGGATAGCATACTAATTAATATTGTATAATATATAGCAAAGCTTCTCTCATCAATATAAACATTAAATTTTTAATATTTTAAATATTTAAAAATAAATGATGTATGACATTGAACACGCGCAGTGATAAGTAACATGGTATTTTCGGATTCACAAAGGAGTTTCATGTCTGGTTTTTACGATTCCCAAGAAACCACGTTAAGTGACTTTATAACACACTCATACCCTAGACACACAGTCGCGCCCGCACTCCTGCTGCCACACCCACATTTGAGACTTTTAATGCGCCAGCTATAAATGTCAAGTGCCGTGGGGAGACGGGGATGACAAAGAGGCGAACGAAAAACCACAGCAGCGCACAAAGGGCCAAAAGAAAACAAATAAACAACAACAACAACAACAAAGCTAATGACACTGACACACACACACACACACACACATAAACACACAACACACACACAAAAACGAAACATTAAGAAATTTGTTGAAACGAATGCGTTTTATTTAATTTTTATTGCTGCCAACGACGCTTAAGCAAAGCGTGTGTTTAAAATGTGTGTGTGTGTGTGTGTGTTTATGTGCGGGTGTGTGTGTGTAATAAAGCATTTAAGAATTATGAGCAGCAAGCAACAAGCTGCAGCTAGGAGCTGAGCGGCAGGGCGCGTCGCTGCACAGAAAACAATTAGCTGCCGCCGCACAAAAGTATGCTACTAAAAATAAGTGAATATCTGTGTGCGTGTGGGTTTGTGTGTGTTTGGCAGTGCAAAGTGCGCAGATTGAGACGTGATGCCATTAAAGTGCATGAGCGTGACCTGCCAAGCCCCGACCACACCCCGCTTAAGCAGTTGGTGTGCGTTGAGTCTTATGATTAATGCTTTCAATGAAGCGCACAAACAATGCACGGGGCAGGCAAATGCCGGGGCAAAATGCGAGCGGCTGACTTAGACTGCAAGAGCGTGAAAAACCGCACAGGATCCAAAGGATGTTGAGGCCATGCCGACAAAGTTTTGCATGTGGCAACTGCGGCAGCAGCAACAGCAGCGGCAATAGAAGCAACAACAGCAACAAGAGCAACAGCCCCAACAACATCAAGTGCCAAATGCACATGTGCACCCTCTCCTGAACCCTATCGGTTCGCTGGCCGCCACCAAACCCTGCATGCCACAGCATGGCGGGCAGTGTGACCGTTGGGCTTCAAATTAAAGCGCAACATTTGCCACAGCGCTGACTCATGCAACTGAAGTATTTGGCCGCAACAAAACTAGCAACAGCAACAGCAACAACATTGTGTGTGCGCATTCCTATTTGACATTAGTGGGCGTTGGCGTGGGCATGGGCGTGGCTAGCTAGCAGTTTGGTCATTTGATTCGCTCGGTTTTGTCTGTTTGCTTCTAATTAAGCTTAATGTGCTCACATACATGGACATTTTAAGCATGTATTTGCCTGCTGGTTGTTGTCGGTTCTATTGTTTATGTTGTTCTTGTTGCTGGCCATGTTGTTGCGTGCAGTTTTTGGCTTGTTTGAACTGTTTTGGATACAGCTTCTGGGCTTGGCCGTGCCCCCGAGCTCACAATTATCGCAAAAGTTTAAAGCTTGGTCAAGCAAAAAATGGACACACATAAATTGTATGACTGTCAGCGGATTAGTTAACTGATTTAGGCACAAAACAAACTTTACAAAAAAAAAAAAAAAAACTATTTCTTGAAAACGTTTACAAGTCATAATCATTAAAAAATGAAATTTTCTACAGGAAATAATTGACTCGTTAGCAAAAGTTGCAAATATTTGTTAACAATAATCTCAAAATTTCAAAAACTTAATGAAAAATAAATAAAATATATATCAAAGTACTACAAAGCCTTACTTTATTGATTCCAAACACTCCATAACAAACTGTGGCCTATTTTCCCACGTACTCAACTCAAAGAAAATTCCTGACGCAAATGATGCGAAAAAAATTTAAGTCCAACAAAAAAGTAAAAAAACAAAACGAAGGCGTCACAACTTACGCGAGTTTCACGCGAGCTCAACAATGCCACGCCCCTCAAAAAGTTTCGTGTCCAAATAGCGGAAAGGCAACGCTAACCAGCAGAAGCGGAAAACAACAGGGGCGTAGGGAAGTGACAGCAACAAAAAAATACAAAACAAAAATAAAAAAGAAAGAACACTCAAACAAGTCTCGAGTTTTTATTCTCTGCGCTACATGAAAACCTATTAAAAAATGGTGGCCCTCATTTTGGAGGTGTTCCGAAATGGGCGGGGGTCTTTTTTATGGGTGCACTGACCCGAAAGAGAAAGTTACATCATTTGGATAAACAAGCTGAAGTATGTTATTCAAAAAACGCGTATGTGGAACTTTATTTTGATTTATGCCAAGGTCAACGAATTTAAAACATAAATTTTTAGTCAGGGGTCCCTCTCTTAAAGATGAGTTGTCGATAGGAAAGAGGAAAATTGACAACTGAATTAAAAGGTTTCGGGTCAAATTCCAGGCAGGAGTAAGAGGCTGGTGAATAAGAGACGGCTAAGATTGTTAGCAAAATGTTTTAAACATAATGAAAATAATATGTTTTATAAAAAATAAAAATTAATTAGAAAATTTATTATAATAATTAAAAAAATAACAATTTTTAATATAAATATTAATAATATAATATTAATAAAATATATCGCAACTACAATTAAAACAAAAATGGTGTTTATTTTGTTTATGTTTATACTATAAGCCCGGACCTCGAGCCAGATTAGCAAATGTTGAACAACAAAAATATTTCCTACACAATAGCTTTACTTGTAACCGATTGTGTCTACTATGTGAGCTATTTGATATGATCAAGTCTTTTCCGACTCCGAAAAAGTTTACTTTTAAGCTATTCATTTTATGAACGAATAATAATGTCCTATTCAAAATTGTAACACTTGAAATCAAAAGCATAAATAAAACAGAGGCAAACAATGGAATATTTTGAAGCTACTAAATTATAAAGAGCTTAAATTCTTAAACATATTTAAGCCTATAAGATGTCCGGCTGTGTGTGTCCATCAATTTGTGTGTGTGTTGGTGTGTTAATTAAAACCGAATGCGGCTTTTAATTGAAATTAACCTGGCGATTGACGCGATTGCAATGCGCATTTGTCTGACAAATGTGTGCGGTTCAAAATGCAAAACATAAATCACAAAATGGCGGCGATAATCAGACAATGCACTAACACACACACAAAGGCAGTAATATATGTATATGAGTGTACGTGTCTGTGTTTGTGTTCGATTTCAATCTCTCAAGCCAATTGACAACTGCCGCAATGCAATTGAAAATCTGCGCGATTTCCGTTAACAAGAGCTAAAAAGGCGGCCCAGCAACAAAACGCATAAATAACTCCGCATAAATACTTAAAATTTATGCACACGTTGTTGTTGTGTTTGTTGTTGTGGCACCCACCACCACCTATATGGCGCTTCCCGCACCTTCTGGGCAAATTGCACACAATTACAAAATGCAATGGAAATTGATTTATCACGCACACAACATTTACGGTCACGCATCCAACATAAATTTTCATTCACTGTCCTTTTGGGCAGCCCGAAATCTTTGTTGTTGTTATTGCTGTAAAATTGTTTTGTGCCGAGCATAAATTGCAATTTCATATAGAATCGTATATATATTTATATATATGTATGTGGTTCGAGGGTACAGTGTAAAAAAAATGCGCGTATGTAACCCCTTATTAAATAACAATAAATTGTCAAAAATATTTCGAGTAGTTTGCGGTTAAGCACATAGGCCATTAAAGTCACATAAATTGTTGGTTGATATTTGCGTGGGAGGAATGCAAGTATTTAGTAAATTTGTGGCAACACTTAAAATCTATTATAATTTATATTTATTTATATTTTTAATTTCGTAACTCGTTAGCATATTTTTGGTTTCGGTTGCCAAATTCTTTTAGCAGTATCGCTTTTGTAAATTTAGTTTAAAAAAACCAAGCGGTCTGCGTTTTTAAAGCCTTTAAGGTTTTTTAAAAAGCTAAATATATTTTTTGCTTTTAATTTATATATTAAATATATTTTTACTAGATATTAAATGTTATTATAGGTTTTTAAAAATATCATTTTGTTAATCTAAAATACGCTGAATATGAAATACAGTTGCTCAACGTTTTTAAAAATAAAATTTAGAATTCCTTCTGATTAGATCTGTATACTTATTTCAGGCAGTATATTGGTTGGTGTCAACCGAAGCCTGATCATCATATAGATCCCATAGAAACTATCGCTAAATATTGACTGCTTAACTATATGTTTGTGGGCTACTAAACACTTCGGCATCACGAAGAATGTGTTCTATAAGTTTTATTCATTTGAAATTAACATTTTTACGTGCTTCACCTTCATATTATACATATTCACATATATTTCTAACTAGAAGAAATTGCCTGGCGTTGTTCTGCTCTAATTAATTATGTTGAAATGTGAGTAGATTAAACAAAGAAACAAAGCCGCTTAAACTGACACCACTTGGAGGTCGCTTTTCGAAAATCACATCATATAGCTATATTTTTATATTTTTTATCATTTAGACCCTGCATCAGTCAGTCGGGAAAGACTCTTTTACATATAATAAAACAATTATAACTCTCTTAAATCATATCTTACTACACTACCTAATATTATATTCATGTTAATCTAATTTATTTTTCGAAGATAAAACTACTTCTAAGCTCCACACAAAACTTGAGTTAAGTGCACGCTGCAATTACTGCAGGTGTTTTAATGTCTAGACCTGAATTAACTATTAACATTTTGGCTGCTGCTTAACCCGAAAGCCCGAACAATGCACGACCCAATGACCCCGCCCCTCAAGGGATCGCCTACAATTGCACACATTACGAGCGAGATTTGCATGCCAAAAATTCATTAGCACTTTAACAATGACAATTTATGTAATACATATATAAGAGGGGAGGGGCAGTCAAACTATGCCGGAACGAATGTTGTGGGGTGTATGTATGTGAGTGTGTGTTTCTGTGTGCGTCTGGTCACATTA
Source organism: Drosophila ezoana (assembly GCA_035045725.1). Taxonomy (NCBI): domain Eukaryota; kingdom Metazoa; phylum Arthropoda; class Insecta; order Diptera; family Drosophilidae; genus Drosophila; species Drosophila ezoana. Next base: position 1,668,360 of record JAWNOU010000005.1, on the reverse strand, counting down.
GACGGATATTAGATTACATGCGGTTCGTAATTATTGCTTCCTGAGGTAACAATGCGCATTGCATTATGCATTTTACATGCTGTCCAAATGCGAGCAATCGATTTGAATGACTTGAATGATTCATTCATTCATTAGCCATAGCTCAAGCTGAGCTTGGCTAAGCCATGTTTTTGGGCAAATTCAATTGCAATGGTCAGCATTTAATTTCGTTTTAAATGGCTGTCGCAGTGTAGCTTTGACACATAAATCAGTGTGTGCGCCTGCTCAGATATTAAGTATACGCCGCGTGGCGGCGCCGGCTGACATTGGGGTCCACTTGCGTTGACACTTTTCTATTTTCAATGTCTCCCAAGACGCCACTAAACAAATTAGCGTTAATTTAATGACAGACGGACACCCATTTTGCAGCAAACACGAAATTTATTGGGTTCCACTCGTTTTGTGCCGTAACGGCTGGCCAAAAAAAAAGGAATTTGTTGAGTGCGAAGGCAAGCGACGACAAAATTGTGAACTCTGTTTCTGTTTGTGCCCGTGTGTGCTGTCCATAAATTTTATTAGGTTTCCAGATGTGCGGGCGGCAATGTCAGCAGCAACTGTTGCATAGGCGTGGCTAAACGAACGAATGAATCAAGTATTCGCCTCTTTGAATAAAGCCCATGATAAAGGAGCTGGAAAGGTCCGACTACGTGTGCATTGCACTTGGATAAAGCGAGTCGAAGTAAAATATTGTAATAATAATAATAATCTAATCTAGCCACTGATTATGCTAACTTGCCAGCTTTATGTTTGTCTATATATTGCAGTAATTGGGAGCTGGCTGTAGCATCTCCTAAGTCAGAGAATATCTACTATCTGGACTCCACTCTATATATATCGAGTATAAAACCTCTAACCTCTCTTGTTATTTTAAATATTAACTGTCTAAATATAAAATTTTTTCGAAATTTTAACATACTTTAATTTTAAGATGAGTTAATTTAACGCAGGCTCAACGTTTAACTTGGAAATATTTAAAAAACAAATCGATTTAAGAATTCAAACTAAATCACGTAACCCTATCAACATACAAAACAATAATACTCGCGTACTTACATCATACCAAATAAGCCGATTGTTAGTCACTTCTAGAGCGAATTGTTTTCACATATTGAGCAGAATATTTTAGCTGCCGTTGCAGCCCTTTAGCCAAATACGTTCCCAAAAGTAGCATCATGTGGCAGTTGCACTGCCCCGTTGTAACTGAATAATAAATCTCGCTACCTCTCGCCCGGCATCACAAACTCTCCCTCACTTCTCTCTTACTTTCTCTGTCTCTCTCCCCCACGCTCTCTGTGAGGGGTTGCCCAGACAGGCAACATGCCAGACGGGCTGAATTTTAGATGCTGCTCTACTTAGGAAAGAATGACTGGTCTACAGTAGCTTTTACAACTTACATGCATTTTTTAAACTTTGCTTAGCTGCCAGAAAATTTAATAAAAAAAATTTCAACCGAAAAATATGAAAATTGAAATGCATGCAACAACGAAGACACCACTTTGCCAAACTATTCAACAACTTCCAATGTCGAGAAATTATTAACAGCAACAACTACAAAGGCGAACAAAGCGAGCAGCTGTAAATTATCTACTGCTTAATGCTCTGTTTTTTCGATTAATAACAGCGATTGTAAGCCAGATTAATAAAGCTAGGAAGAATGTATGTATAGATTCATATATATTTTAATAAACTCATCTCCCACACTCACAAACAACTAATTTGTATTTACGAAAATACCAAAATAATGGTATTTCATTACTGTTTAACACACATGTCACCCCTTTCAACACATAAAAAGCCAATATACCCCGTTTGGCTTGCTGTAAGTAGTGTATTCAAAAAAAGTGTAAGAAACAAGAAAATGCATCGAACTTTTTGAAAGCATTTTTCGCACAGGTGTGCACAAATTTTCGCACCTCTTTGCGGGCTGCGCTCAGTTCTGTTTCGGGCTACTGAGCTACAGTTCCCGGGGCCAGCTGACTGTCAAGCATGCTCCACAAATTTCTATTTGTTGGGCTGCTGTACATAAGTTCAGTTCAACCAGCCCGTTTGCCACCCCCCCGGCAGCCACACTTGAAGGTATATTCCTTCGGCTGCTCCTTTTTCATACCTTTGGCAAAGTGCAAACTTTTGCATACAACTAATGTGCACTTCCGCTTTGCACGCCATTTTGTTTTCTTACAAACTTGAGCTAAAAATGCGATGTGTACGATATTATTTTGTGCTTCGAACTTTCGAATGGCTCGCATTGTGGATGCTTGAAAGGGGTGGGTCGATGCGGGTGAGCTATGTGAATTGCGTATTGTAAAAGTTTGCATGGCAAAACATAAATTCCCAACAGGATGTGACCCTTAAAGCTGTGCCACTAGATAAATATATACATGTACTGTTTTTGTGGCTCATAGTTTTAAAAATATATAAATAAATATAATTTAAACATCCTTTTTTTTCAATGAAAGATAAAATAGATAAGGATTATTTGAATTGAAGGTTGTTATTCAGAAAATCTTAAACCTGTTGAAGTGAAGAGCTGTAAGCGAGCATATACCCATTGTAAAAACAAGTAAGAGGTTCTAGTCGGGAGCTCCCGACTAGGGGATACCCTGAACCCTCATATTTCAACACCAAATGCAGCGCGCGCTTAAAGATAGAGAGTAGCGGAGGTGGCGATAGGTATAAATTGAAAGATAATCGATATATATATACTTTTCTAGAAGCTACATGTCAAGTTTGGTGACTCTAGCTCTTATTATTTACCAAAATTGCTTGAAAAACAGGATTTCGATATACATTTTTATCGATTACTTGGAAACGGGGCAAGTTATCGATTATCGGAAACAAACTAGCTCTTATAGGTTCTGAGATCCTTGCGTTCATACATACGGACGGACGGACGGACAGACAGACAGACGGACATGGCTAGATCGACTCGGCTATTAATGCTGATCAAGAATATATATACTTTATGGGGTCGGAGATGCTTCCTTCTGCCTGTTACATACATTTGGATTTTGCACAAAAACATAATACCCCTTTTACCCATTTTTAATGGGTTCAGGGTATAATAACTCACCATTTTGAAAAATATTGCAAAATAATAATAGATTTATTCTTTTCCATTAATTAGTTACAATTAATTAAAATTCATTGCAGTTAACACAAATTTAGGCCACATTCACAAACTCTTAGGTACTTGCGGAAATTTAGTAATAATAGCATTCAACTGAATTCCAGAATTGATCTACCATTGAAAATCGTATTATCTCTCTATCACAATAAATATTTAATTGGCTTATCGCACAGCTTATGCTTAGTATTCATAATCTTCTCTAACACAAATCCCCATTTTGTATGGGCTCTGTTGAGGCAAAGCCAAATTGCACAGTCACGCCCTCAAGATGTGCTCAAAATCTGCTGACCTTTTAGCGCAAATGCAACTCAAGATGTTTGATGGTGGCTCGCTTTAAGCTGAAATGCGTAATTATATTCGCACACATAAACACACTAACACACACGCGCATACACATAAATCATAAGCATAATTGCAACACTCCAGCTTCATGAGCTGCTGCCCCACAGCAAACCAACAGCTGAAATGCCTTGGCAGCTACTCGAGCGTTGGCCATTGCTTAATTAAGCGACGCCATGCGGCGCAAATGGCAGCGACGATGACTGCACACACGGACACATGCAGGCACACACACACACACACACACACACACACGCACACACTCACGCACGCACAAATACATTTCCACAGCCTTTTGTCTTTACAATTATTAGCTAGACTATAATAAAGGTTTTTATTTCATTGCCACAAAAACAAGCAGCGTGAAATTAACACGAAACGCCTTTACTGGCGCGGGGCGTGGCGAGGAGGGGCGGCATGTGTGTTAAACATTGACTGTAACAGTGACTATTACTGTGACTACCATTTTCCCGACATCTGACCTAAACCGCTTGGGCTACACGTACAAAAATTAATTGCTAAATATAAAAAGAATAATAATTAATTTTAAGTAATAATAATATATAATTTTAAGGAATAATAATCTTAAATAAACAAGAACAAAATAGGTATAAATAATAATGCCTAACTGAATTAAAAAATAAATAATTAAACAACAATACTAATGGACTATACTTAATTATATTTAAATATATAATTCTATGTAAAAAAAACCCACTTTATTGATTGAAAATAATTTTTGGTTTTTATTATTTATGCGGTATTTCGGCTGAACATCGGCAACCGTCTTCGGGGCAACTATTTACATGTCTGCGCTTCTTGACGTGGTCGACACTTTTTATTTTGAATAAATTAAACCCGTTCAGCCAATAAAATAAAATAAACTAAAAGTATCGCTAAACTCAACATGATATAATTTATCCATTTACATAGTTCATAGTAATAATATCAAATAGGTTATTATGTATAAATATGTTAAATAAAATAATATAAATGAAAAAATATAATTCAAAGCAATAATACCAAATCTTTAATCAGAATAAATATTTATAATAATATACTTATAATTTATAATAATTAAAATAATAATTAATAATAATAAAAATAATAATATAAAATGGATTCATGAACAAATTTTTTACGAGCTGAACCTCCCTTTAATCGATCTATCTATATATATAAATATTTTTTTGTTTGATATTGATATTTATTATCATTATAGATCCTCATAGTTGTATCAAATATGTATATGTATTTGGTAATCCGAGTTGAGAATATATTTTTTCTCACACATTTCTCACAGTACATGCGGCTTTATTCTCATGCCTCACACGCTGCGCATTTTATTCATAAATGTTTTTCCTTTAATAATATATTTTTTTAAGGCCAGCTCTTTTAGCGCTTAATTAAGCCACGCCTAATGCGGAAGGCGTCACGCTTACATTTCGTATTTTTCTTTGAACTCGAGTTAGACAGCGCACTTATGAGGTCGGCCGTTGTCAGAGAAAAGTTGCCATTTTTCCTAGATTTTTTTGCCCCTATTTTGTATTCCTTTTTACTCCTCGCATCGCCTCGCATCTCCGTCTCGTGCTGCTGTGCTTTCTTCTTTTTGCTATATTGCAAGTCCCCTTGGACTTTTATTGACACTGATAAGTGTACCCAGAGCACAGCAAAAGGTAAGCAAAGCTGGCAATTTAAATTGAAATTGTTTGCCGCAACGCAACAGCAGCACACACAAAAAAAATATATGGGAGAGGGGGAAAACGCTGAAGAAAAAAATCTGAAGAGAAAAAAATGCCAGTTGCCCAGAGAAAAATTAAGTGAGACAAAGTGTTTTGTGACAATGCAGCAGCAGCAGCAGCAGCAGCAAATGCAAGCCCGGCCAACCTCTAGACTCACCCAACTGAGCAAGGGTTCGTGGAGTTCGGGGGGTTAGGGGGTGTGCAGTGCGTGTTAATTCCCTTTGGGCAACAGTTTTATTGACTGACCACATACAACGTGGAGATCCATTCAGATGCGTATCGATGCCTTCGATATGCGTGTCCTGATTGTTTTGTTTAACATGCAGCTGCATCTACCGTAACAGCAATTGAGTGGTAAAAGATCTGCCCGAACATACGCACACAAGCTCGCCAATATATACGCATTGAGTTGTTATCCAATTTGGGCTATTGCCAGCACTTCATGTACTTCTGGATAAATACACGAAAATGCCATTGCATTTTTTTCAACTGTCTGAATGCGTCATAAGATTTTTTTTAAGTTGGTTCAGCTGTACGTTTTTTTCAAGCAGATTCATATGCCCAAGAAGAATCAAAATATTAGTCGGGACCACGTTAACAGCTCTAAGTAATTGTCTCAACTTTCTTTTGAACCAACATTCATATAAAAATATCGCCTTATTATTTGCAAACATTTACAAATGTGACCTAACTTAAGTTTGAATTAAGCTGAGTATAGGTAACTGATTCCAACCAATAGCCTTACAATCAAATCAGCCTTCAAAAAAATATATTGTTAATAGGACTATATCTATACAAATGGGCAATAATATTGAAGCATCAGCACTGTCATCTGACTGAACATAAATAGCAAATGAAAGCAAAAAGCAAACAAATGATAAAAGTCGAGTGCGAAAATCAAATATTATTTGAAAAAGCAATTGAACAGTCGAGCATAAATAGCTTAACTAAAATGCAAGAAATAACAAAAATACCCGAAATCCAACTAAACCATTTGACGCATCTACCATTTATGGGTTTAAGCGAATTTAATTAAAAACCATAAATACGAACACGAAAATATTTTCGTTTTTATTTGTGCAATCAGACCGAAAACACAGTAGTTTATACAGTTTACCAGCCATAACAGGGTCGCTTGAATGGACGCAATTCCAATGTCTGGACACAAAGAGTTTTGTGTCCAACGTTCCTGTCTGTCACCCTCCCGCTGTGATGCCACGCGGCTTGTTTGTCTCTCATGAACTTTAAAAAAAAAACAAAATTCAATGGCTTCAACTGTGGGTGGTAACAGCTGAGACACGCCCACCGATGACCAATGCTGCTCATAGGAGGAATCCCCAGAGACAAGGCAAATATGACAAGTATAAACATTGGGAAAATAAATCGAGAAATAAGAGCTTTCTTCGGCTCGCCGAAGATTTTATACCCTTGCTGTGCCCGTATCTAAGAAGCACAGGGAAAATAGTTAATACCGAGCATGGTTAAGATTTCTTGAAAAAAAAAAAATTGTATATGATATAGTTGTCCGATCCAGCCAGTTCCGATCTATGTACCGCGTGCAATAGGAAGAGGGACTTTTGCAAAGTTTCATGACGATAGCTTTAAAACTGAGAGACTAGTTCGCATAGAAATAGAGAAACGGGCAGAGGGACATAGCTATATCGAATCGACTGTTTATACTGATCAAGAATAAATATACTTTTCAGGGTCATAGATGTTTTCTATGAGTTACATATTCCGAGACAAAATAAGAATAGCCTCTACAAGGGTATAAAAATAACCGCACAAAGAAATTGAAAAGCAGAACTGTTAATGAAGAAAAAGCTAAAAGTAAAAGATTAGGAAACAAAAAAAATAAAAAAATAGAAATAACCCAGGACTTAAAAAGCAATATAAAGGACTTAAAAAAATATAAAAAAAAGATAACTTTAAAATAGTTTGCATTATAAAAAAGTAAGTATTGCCTGGATTTGCACGAGATAAATGTTTTTTATTTAATTTGAAATAAAACTTCAGCCCATATTCTTCTTATGGTCGGACTTTCGCTGTTATTATTTTCTGTACAACATAAGCAAATATGTTTCATACAACTTTTCTTAAACATTCTTTGCACTTGTTGCAGGAATTTTTCAAGTACAAGCCTTAAAGAGTGAGCATACATCCCAGCTAATAAGGTGTGAGCAGTGCCTTGATCATCAACCAGTCAGTCAATCAATCAGTACAAACAGCCTTATGCATATGGGAAAATATTTTTAATTTCTTTTTGAGAGAGTCGAAATACCAAAAGAATTCACATTGAAAAAACTCCAACAAGACTCACACACACACACAGACACACACACTGAGTAAAAATCTCATTTTCAGCACAATTTTCACATTGCAACACAAATTAATTTCCTTTGAGAATTGCCTTTTGCGCAACTTTATCGAGTTGTCCTAGCCAAACAGTGGCAGTAGCTGCCACTGCTGCTGCAGTAACGTTTATGTATATTGTTGCAGTAGCTGGGTCTGGACGTCCCCCCCACCCCCTCAAACCCTTAGATAACCAACCCAGAGGTCCAAGTATAAAATGTCAGTTTACAGTTTAAATGTCCAGAAAATTATCAACTTTAACATTTTGCAGCAGTTACTTTCGACTTATAATGAAGTCCGCCAGGACATGCTATGTCTCTGTGTGTGTGTGTGTGTGTAAGAGTGTGTGCGCGTGTGCGTGTCCTGTTTTTCAGTTATTTTAATGCAATTAGCTTAAATATTGCCTGCAAATAAAAAATCGAATTTGTGCTTGACGAGCTCTCCTTGTGGACGCTCCCAGGCAAAACTTTTAATTAGCCGCCAGTTAACATCGCGCGAATTTTGCTGCAAGGCACTCGAATGTCTCTGAGCATACTCAAAACATATTCATAACATGCATTTTTAAATATGCATTACATTTTGCAATACACTTTCTCTGACAGCTGGGCACTCACCTGAAGGCATTTTGGTTGTGTTTTTTGTCGATTTCCTTAAAATTGTTTCGAGAAGTCTGTAATAAGATTGAAAGATGGGGAATAATATGATTTATTTATTTTTGAGATTCTTAAAAAGAGCTTATATGATTTATTTATTTTTGAGAATCTAAAAAGAGCTTCTTAAAAGGCTTACGAAAACATTTCTCTATTTAAATAATAAAAAATAATATTAAGAGTAAAATACATTTTCATCCATACTATAGGAAACGTAATAGTTTACTATTATTCATAATATTTATTAAAAGAGTATAATATTAAACAATTATTCAATACGAAAATAATATAACATTTAATGACTTTAGTGCCCTTAATTAAATGTCCAATTCGTAAAATGAATTAAAAAAAAAGGAGCGCCCGACCCAGACACCCCCCCCCCCCCACCCACCCCCACCAACACCCCCCCTAAAAAAGGGGGAAAAAAAAAAAAAAAAAAAAAAAACATATATACAAAAAAAAATCCTCCTTATTAATAAAAAAAAAAAAAAAAACAATAATAAATTATTTATTATTTTATATTACGCAACCCCCCCCCCAAACCCCCCCTCTACCCCCCCAAAAAAAAAAACTTATAGGGTCTCTCACACATTTTTTCACAAAAAAAAAAAACCCCTTTTCCCATTTTTAATGGGTTCAGGGTATAATTAATAAATATACTATTGTTATTAATTGGTAGATATGTATGAGTACCAGTATAGACAATTAAGAGAAATACATTAATAAATTGGCTTATATCTTTTTTAATAAATAAAAAAACCCCTTTATAAAAGACAATTAAGAGAAATAACTAAATAAGTGAATAGGTGAATATCCTTTCCTATAAATAACTCTACATCTACATTTCAAGCAACTGTTTAAGTATTTAAACCCTCTTGCAACTATATTATATGCATTTTGAGGGCATTTATTCTTCGTTGTGTTACATTTGGCCAATTCTTTTATAGTTGTTTTTTGTTATATCATTAACATGTGCATAATTATATGCAACCAGATGCCAAGTGGCTTGTCGGCGGTACAAAGACAATCTGTGAGTCGTTTCCTGTTGGCCCCATTTATTGTTGTTGTTGTTTGTTTCTTGTTTGTTGTTGTTTTTGTTACTGGTGCTGCTTACAAGTTCAACTCCTGTAAATATGCTACGTGCACACACACTGGCACTCACAGAGACAGACAAAAGTTGGTCTGGCTCTGAGTCCGTATTCTGCTGACAAAATCATACATAAATATTGTTTTTATATGTTTATGTATGCGTGTGAGTGTGTATGTGTGTGTGTGTGTGTATTACCATTTAGATTTCGCTGCGCTGTTATTGTTTTAGTTGGTAATTATGAAAGTTTTTGTGCGCACATACAGATTTAAACAGGTTGCCCCCAGGTAATTTTAAGACAGGTATATAAAGATATGAATATTTCGACACTTAAATATTTTAATTTAATTAATTTGTTTTAACTATCTATTTAATACTATCTTTCAGACTTTAGTTAATAAAGGGGATAATTGTTACTAATTATAAAAGTAAACTATTTGCATGTTTTTATTTTATAAATGACATAGTAAATATATTTGTTGAATTAAACGAAAAGGCATTTTCCTATAAAAGCTTTAGATAGAAAGCTTTCAAAAGCAGCGCCAAAAAAGCTATGTCCAATGCTAAAAGCTGTGCTGTTCGAGCTTTGAAAGCGAGGACAAATAATTTGTATACCCTTTCTTGAGAAATATATACGCCCCCCGTTCAATACATTTTGCTACCATGGAACTTGTTACATATAAATTTTAACTGTACTTTAGGGAATTATTTTATGCATAGACGTCAATACAAAGTTGTAATATATGTACGTCTTAATTGATATTATGGAAATCAAATTGAAAAACGATAACTACCATTCGGCAAAGGCTGGGAGACAGAGTCAAAGGCGTTATGAGTAAAACATTGTGTTTAAAAAAATGCTTTCTAAGACAAACTTGCTATTTTGAAAATCGCATAGAAAGGCGATAGACAGCTTGAAATTTAAAGCTTTTTATAAACAGATATGTATTCAGTAAAAAAGCTTTAAAACTTCGTCATTCATTTTTGAATGCATTTCATTCTACACTACACTACACTACACAAATATTTGTCCACTAGGAACCAATGAAAATATTAAAAAATCACCTAAATAATACAATTGCCGAAAAATACATGAAAAATACCAGAGAGTAGCCACTTTGGAAGAACTCGCCAGCCAACTGACAGTTCTCGGCTGATCGTTGGCGTTATTTGGTCTGTTGGCTCGGCGTATTCGCGTTCTCCCAACCGCCGCGCAACGCGCCCGTGTGTGTTCAGATTTATTTTTAAGCTACACACACAAATTATATTCTCTGTGCGGGTGAAGTGAAAAGAAAAAAAATTATATTATTAACAGTGCACGGGATTTTCCAAATCAAATTTGCGTCATTTTACGAAGAAAATAAATCGGAAATTGTAATGTAAGTGCACGGAGGTGTTACAAAAGATAAATTCTCCAAAAGTTGCAAGTGTTTCATAAAGAAATTATGCATATACATATGTATATGCAGGTATAGTATATTTATATATACTAAGTGTACAGTACGCTGTCACATATATGCTTGACCATATTAAAAATAATTTGGCAAGCAAAGAGAAAAAAAGAAATAAATATTAATATTTAGTTTAGTTAAATTTAAAACAAAGTTGTTGTTCTTTTCGGTTTAATATAGAGTCAGAAAAGCGAATTTTCTTAGCTCTAGAAGAAAAAATACAAAATTAAAGAAGAATTCGTAGAGTTAAAAATATCAACGCCACGTATGCTGTGCCCCTGCCTTTGGCTCGGACTTTTACGTACGTCGAACACAAAAAAAAATTTTGCTGCCTGTATTTCTTTTGTTGTTTTATTGTTGCCACGAGGGAACGAATTGATATCTTGTAAGTAAAATGTAGAACAAGCAAACGCAATTTACTATATCTATTATACGTATATATATAATATCTATTCCTATGCAATGATATATGGGGGCGCTACATCTGTTAGTGCTCATATCTGGCTAAATAGTTTTGAGTGTTTCGCGCTTGCATTGCATTTATGAGTTTCTTTATTTTTCTTGAGGCATTTCTTAATAGTTTTGGGCTAAAGGCAATTCAATTAAGCTAAATATAATTTCATTGTCTGCTGGCTACTAAAAATTGGGGCTAACAACAATAACATGGGCAACAACAACAGCAAGAACAACACGATCGCATCGACAGATCCAACTACGTGTGCTTGATCTAAATATAGAAGTGCGGGCAAGGAAAGCAGCATCATGCCCAAGCAAACCAAATGACCGACGAACCAGCCTCCCCACTAATGCCGGCCCCAGCAACAATGCCCCAATGCCCCTCTTGTTCCCCGTTTGCGCAGCGTTGCCCACAATTTGGCAGCTCTGGCGTTTTTCTGTTGTTTTCAATAATATTTAGCAACACATTTTTCATTCAAGCAACCGAAGCGTTGCACGTCTTTTTTTCATTTATTTTCTTATATAGTTACTAAGCCGACAAGCTGCTAAATCAAATCGGTTTTCGCATTCTATATGGCCATATAAAATGTAATATACAACCTAGTATAACTGGCCATGTGGCCTCCCAAATTGATCAAAGTTTTTTTCTTGAGTTATTAAATTTGAAATTATTGCGAATATTTTTGATGAACAATCAAAAACTATTTTTATGAGTTGTTACAAAAATGAAGCAGCTGACGATCGTAGTACGTTCTATACGGAATTTTGTTCTCAATGTTTGCTGCAAAAATTAATTTTAAAATGTGGGATAAAAAACTTTTTTGTATGTATTTTTAAGATATGTGCTTAAGTGACATCTATCGATATTATATTATATATTATGGTATTATAAGTTTGAAATAGGCAAAGATTATAGATCGGCCTCAATATATGTGAGCATAGTTCACACGTCTGCAAACCAGTTGTGAGTCAAACCAATTCGAGCCCGATATTTAAAAATATTTTCAATATAAATCGTGTCTTAAAGCAAAACATTAAAATATAATACAAATACAAGCCTTTTCTTTAGAGATCTAGCTCCGAAACGTACATAGCTCGAGTGTAAAACATTGAAATTATTTAACTATATTTGACAGTTGCATTTTAAGGTTGTAGCTTATATTTAATTCGTACATGTAAAGAAATGCTTGAATGCAATATATTATGTTTAATGAGCAATCATTGATTAAAGCTGTATTTATTACAATTTTAAAAAATAAAACCAACCAAGATATAATCAAGTTAGAGGCTCTAGTCGGGAGCTCCCGACTAGGGGATACCCTGAACCCTCTTATTCCAACACCAAATGCAGCTCGTTTGAAATAATAAAGATAAATTACATGCTGCCGACTCTACTCAGCAGCCACACCAGCCAAAAAAAAAAATACGTTCCTCGGTAGGGCTCGAACTCGCGGCAGACCGCATCACTTGCCTCTTCTTAACAGCCACATCTATCATTGAGTCTTATTGAGAAAAAAACCAATTAAAATAGTAGCTCAGAAAACAATCGCAATAATGACAGAATTCAAAGCAGACACGCATGAATGTGTGTGTGTGTTCATGTACACAAAAATCTTGGAATTTGCTACAGTTTATCTTATTGTACCATAGAATATTTGTTTATTCTCTAAAAGTCAATTGCATTTAAATTGTGGCTTAAACATTATACCACTTTTACCCATTTTTAATGGGTTCAGGGTATAAAAAAGTATAATGGTATTATAAGTTTGAAAAAGGCATAGTTTATAGATCGGCCATAATATATGTGCACATAGTTAGCACGCTTGCAAACCAGTTGTAAATCAAACCAGTTCAAACACGATATTCTAATATATTTTTAATATAAATCGTATCTTCAAGCAAACCATTTAATAATACCTACACAATGTTAAAATACAAGCCATTTCTTTGGAGATCTAGCACCGAATTATAAATAGCTCGAGACTAAAACATTGCATTTATTTAACAATGCTTGGCAAATACCTTTTTAGGGTAGATCCTATATTTAATTCTTACATGTAAGGAAATGCACGGCTTGCAATATATTTAGAATAATGGGCAATCATTAATTAAAACTGTATTTCTGCCAATTTAAAAAAATATAAAACGAACCACGATAAAAATGTATGCTATTTTTGATTCAATACAATAAACATTTATAATACAAAAAAATAAATCAAAAAGAAAACTGTGAAACACCAGGCTCATGAACGTATGTAAGCCGAACTACGAAAAAATGTTCTGCTATTAACAGAAGCTTCCAATTACTCAGTTTCAATCCCGTAAGCTCAACGTTCAATATTTGCAATAGCAACTTATTTATGTATATATACTAATATTGTCAATAAGAGTTTTTGCTGGAATATATAAATTCCTAGGCAATTACCCACAAGCCAAATGATCATATTAATGGCTGTACGGAAATTGAAACGCTTTTGACAATTTGTGAATATTTGTTTTCATTTTTCACAACAATGAAAGAAACAAAAGGGCCCACAACTAATTTCCAACCGGATGTCACTCATTAGCAAATTATAGAGAACTCGCAAAGTACGAAAACACATTGGAAACATTTTAAGTTTCTTGATTTATTTGTCAGTGTCAAGAAAATGTTGGCGATGAGTCAGCTGTAAGAAGCCAATGAGCAAATAGAAGAAAGAAATCAAAAGAAAATTTGTTCGAGCCCGTAAAATTTCACACTGAATTTGACAAGCAGTTCTGAGTGCTCTCTCTTGCGCTCTTTAAATTTTTCGCTCATTATATCGCGGTCTCTCTCTCTCTCTCGCTCTCGCTCACTCTCTCTCTCTCTCTTTTTCGCGCTCCTTCTCTGCAACTGTCAAAATGTAACACAAAGTAGTAGGCGCATGCGTCGTTTACGAACAGCTGTTCGATGAGCACTTGACAACAAATGTGAGTGCGAGCGAGAGCTAACTAGATCTGTTAGTTTAAATAAGTGATAGATTTACCATATACATAATAGTCTTAATAAAAGTGTTTGAGAACGTATATGAAACGAAATAAACGCGAAAAGGTGTGGGTGTATTTTATTTTTTCAAATTTGTTTGTAAACAAAGCTCATTGTTATGATCGAGAATTGGATTCTTGCGATTTTCTTTATGATATCTGTGTCTCATTTATTTTAGAAAACTTGCAAAGCCATAAAGAATTGAAATCATAATTAAGTTCGAAGGGGCATTTTTCGGGATTTCATTAATAACCCAGGAATATATTCACTTGCTTGAGAGTTGGACACGCAGGTGGAACATCAAGCTCAATGCCTCCAAATGCCAGGCGGTCAACAACACACTGAGGCGTGGCAAGGCTCCAGCAGTCTGGATAGACGGTAGCCCCCTCCACCCTGGCAGAAACGCCAAGTATCTTGGAATTGTACTGGATAAGAGGCTTAGTTTTCGGGCGCACATCGACGGCCTTCTTAAGCAGTGCCGCTATAAGATGGCCAAGGCCAACTGGCTACTAAACCCCAACAGCCCATTGCCACTTCGCTGCAAACGGGCAGTTTACAACGTCGTGGTGGCACCAACTTGGAGATACGGTATTCAGGTTTGGGGCATTGCATCTCGGACAAATCGAAGACGGATTCAGACACTCCAAAACTTGGCCTTGCGCCGAATTACGGGTGCTGACTAGTACGTCAGAAATTCTACCTTGCACAGAGACCTCAAAATGGAGACCATAGACATCCAAGTCGGAGCATTCGCCAACCGGTACAGCGAACGCTTGCAGCGACACTGCAGCCGGCTAGCAAGAGACCTCGCTGGGAGGTGTGTAGTCAGGAGGCTCAAGAGAAGATCGTTCAAGGACCTCCTCCAACCACCACATAGGAGACGCCCCAGAGTCCCCCGACTACCTACGTGACGATGCAGCCTTACTCAAAAAGCCGCCTTTAACGTTTTTCCACGATAAAGCCTGAGGACCCAACCAGGCTTGGCGTAATATCACCTAAGCCAACTGTGTTGTAATAAAAATGTATGCTATTTCTGATTCAATACAATAAACAAACAAACAATAAAAAAAAAAAAATTAATAACGACTAATTGCAGATTTTTTAATGGTTTACAATTGTTTAGTATGGTATTAGAGGAAGATCATCATAAACAAACTTTCCTTAGCTTAAATAGAAAAAAGGGAAAATTTGTTGTAAAGTGCCATTTTTTTAAATTTTGTTTTACGCCTTTAGAGGGTTTTGAAAAGTTTTGGTATTGTTAAAATTGATCTTGAATATCTAAATGAACCTAGCTTCTTTGGGATTTGTATACCCTGTATCCCCTGGCAAACGGGGGTTGAATATTTATATATATTTTTTGGGTCTCACCCAATTTTTAAAAAGTTCCAAAAATGCAGATTGGGTTCCCCAGAGCAGGAAAATGTATTCCTTTTACCTTATTTATGTTGAATTGAAGGAATCTATCATTAAGAGGGATACATTTTTGAAAAGACACAAAAATTCAAAGCAACAGCACCCTATCAACTGCACAAACCCTTCAAGCGACGGCCTGAACCCAGTTGCCTATAACATGAGCACCCCAACAATCGATAAGGTCAGCTTTCCTCTTGTAAGCTCTGTCGCACAAAAGCTCCAGTCATTGTGTGTCAACATTTTCACGGTTGCCACGCGAAAAGCTAAGAATTCCTGCACAGTGTGCTTTTGTGTGTGATTCCTTAAACGCGTTCACGTTGCTGTTGGTCCAGTTGGCCTGCCCGTAGACCACAAAGAAAAAAAATAATAATAAAAATAATGTTGAAAACACATTAACCAAATGTAAAACAAAGTAAAGCATTTTAAGAAACAAGCCCAATTTTAGTGTGATTCAAGTGCTCTATTGTCCATTTCCCGTGGCTGCTGTGAAAAAAAACGCTTTCGCTTTTCTACGTACTGCGTCTGAAATTTTCTCACGTGTGTATGTGTGTGTGAGTGAGTGTGTTGTGCATGTGCATGCTTGCGTGTATGTGTTCAGATGTGTGTGTGTGTGTGTGTGTGTGTGTGTGTTATGTGTGTGCATGCGTGTGCGTGTGTGTGCTTATTACATATGCCTGGGTAGGTCAATCGGTCAGCAGTTACGGTTCCAGGAAAATGTTTGCGTACGCTGAAAAGTGCGCTATGCATTTTCCCAAGCGACTCATAAAATAAACGCGCAAATTAGTTTTTAGACGCGCGCACTTGACCCCAATGCGACTAAATGCCAACAGACGATACACCCACCAACCCCGCCTGGCCACCCACACACTTGTGGTTAGAATTTTACCAACTTTAATCAGTGACGAATGCGACACTGGGCGGAGCGGGCGGGGCAGGGCGGGGCGGAGCACTGGAGTAGCTGCCATTCAGTGAAAGCAAAAAGGCTTTTTTGACATTTGGCTTGAAACTTTTTTGGTTGCTGCAAAGCAAACTGTGCTTTGCTGCACAGAGAAAGACAGTCAATGAGAGAGAGCAGAGAGAGCACGAGAGAGTGTGTGCGTCTGTATGTGTGTGTGGAAGAGAGCTTGCTAAAGTTGATTGCCCATTTGACAGTTCGGCTTAGCCAAAAAAAAAAAAAAAAAAAATGTTGCGACAACAAAGAAAATGTAAACATTGCGTATGTTTTTGTTTTGATGCGCACGCACATACACGCATGCACACGCGCACACACACACACGAACAGAGGCTTTGCATGTGTGTCAAGGGTTTCGATTTATATATAGAGCGCCAATCCATGATATGCTATCAGCACTAATGGCAATTTTGTGTAGTGCAGCCGTCTGGAAATAAGCAAAATTCAATAATTGTCATAAGCACAGATAAGGCAAGCCACAAGAATAATAATAATTATAATAAACTAATAAGACCAAACCCAACAGCAGACTTCAAAAAATGCCAAATTTTAAATAATTTACTAGCCAATTAAAAGCAAAACAAAAAATAAAGAAAATAGAAAACACAACACAACAAACCGTCATTAAAACGTCCAAAGAGCAACAATTGCACCACCGTCTACATTATAAAAAAATATATATATACAAACATATATACCCTTTAATTTGTGGCTAACAACAACAAAAAGCTGTTAGCAGGCCCTGCCAAGCAGTGAGTGAGTGAGAGCGAGAGCGAGAGCCAACGTGTGTGTGAGTGAGGGTGCGAATACAATTCGCTGGCGGGCATGTGTCAATTGAAGACTGGGACTCAGAACACCTGTTGGACGGCCGTTTGTTGACCGCATTTAATGGAAAAGCGTTAATAAACCAGTTCTCGAAAGCGACGTGAATGAAAGCAAAAATCAATTTAGTCGTGGGAAGGAAACTTCAAATATGAATACAGGTACCAAATGACATGGCGTATGCGTAATATTCACATTTCCACATGATTGCCATCTGAATATCATTCATCAAATTGTCAGCAGGCATCATTTATTGTTTACTTTATCAATCATCAAATAAAGGACTGACCCTTGCATATGAAATGGAATATACTTAAATATTCTTAGTACGATAAGCGAGCCAAATTAAAAGTACGCTCGCTTTAACTTTTAACGTTCAATTTATTAAGCTGGTAGTCATCATTAACAAATTATAAGCCTAAGAATTGGCTTTTCAAAAAGAAGAATTTTTATTCATTTAAAGAGACTGTTGTAAAAAACTCCTATTTAAAATAAGCAAACTATGACATTATACTAAATACAAACACTTAAAATATATAAATTGGTATCTGAAATTAACGCCGAATTTTCTGGTTCTAGAATCAAATTTAAATAATTCTTAATATTATCTGCCAAACATGTTAACTAAAATAATTAATCAACATTAATGAATTCTATGGGGCATCTTTCGAATACTTTTTCTTTTAAAAAACTAGAAAACCTCTTATATATTCTGTCAGAGACTTTTTCTTTATAAATTCCGATAACATCGCATATATTCTTTCGGAGACTCTTCTCTTATAAAAGCTAAAAGCCTCTTAAATCTTATTTGACATAACATTACACCTAATATTAAATTACTAAGTTATTAAAAGAAGTCCACAAAAAATATATATTATGCCTTTTAAAGAATATATTTACATTCCAAGAGCCGACTCCATATCGTTGACTGACTGACCACGTCACTAAGATCTACCTCTAAGCGTTATAGGAATAAAACATTCGAATTTTTATGGGTTTTTCTTCATATGGAAAACGTGTTGGGTCCTATAATTGTCCATATGCGCATTGCTTTATTGATGTTAATTAAATCACAGCCCCATTTCGAAATATCATTGCGCACCATTTTAACGCCCTGTATAAACAACCAAATTAACTATACTAATAAATTTGCCCACTAACACAAATCATAAACCATTAAAACTAGGAGAACATAAGGAGCATGCAACGTCAACGCAGCAAAAAAAACAATCGCCAACAACCGAGGAACAACAGCAACACCAGCAGCAACACCAACAGCAACACCAACAACAACACCAACTGCAACATCAGCAACAGCAGCAACAACAGCAGCAACAGCAGCAACAAATTAACAAACACGATGCCTTGGATAGTTCTAGTAATAAATTAAATCATAAAAACAATAATAATAAGGCTAAGGATAAGGATAGAGCTAGAGACGCGTGCAAAAATTTGTCACCAAGTTCCATTGATGAATCATGCCTGACCAAACACACACAACAGCAACAACAACAACAACAACAACCACAACAAGCAACCAGCAGCTCGCGCAATGGCGCAAAACCAACAACAACATCTTCTCAGCGTCGCCGTCAACTACAATTTCAGCGTCAGAAGGAGTTAAAACTTTATGACCCCAGCGATGAGCCGCCAGCAACAAAAACAACAGCCACATCCTCTGCAAATGTGATGGGTGGGGGTGAGCTGGTCAATTGCATAGCCTATGATGATAATACGCTAATAATTGAACGCAAACCCTCGCCCACATCTCCAGCTAGCTCCAGACGTTATCTTAAAGCCGAGACGCCGACACGCGGCAGTCGCAAATACAATCGCAAGTCGAGTACAGCGAAAGGTGAGCTGGAGGTGATCGTTGTCAAGCCGGAGCATCATCATCAGCATCGATCGCCGACGATAACGCTGCCGTTGCCGTTCCCGGGCGCAGGACACAGCAGCACAGCAGCAACCACCCCAACAACAACCACAGTAGCAGCAGCAGCAACAACAACAACCCCAGCCATAACAAAAACAACAGGTCCAACGGTGCTACAACAAAGGTATATGCAGCTCCAACTGGGGCACGAAAAGAAATTCATTTCGAATGCAATCCAAAACTTTGATTATTTGGAACATACAAATTCTAGGAATTCTAGGGCATAGTAAGTTAGCCAAAGACACCCCGCATTAATCTCAATAACTATCGTATACTTACTATCGTAACTATGTGTTGTGCATCGCTGTTTGTCCCACTGTGCAAGTGTTTATTTGTGTAAGTGTGTGTGTGTGTGTATATGAAAGAGCATGAAGAAGCATGCTATAGCGCATGAAATAATATAATACTTCAAGAGCAGCTGTGGAGGGCAGTGAATTCAGTTGCAAGTCAAAGAGGATATTTACTAAATATTTATTTATATATTTTTTATGATATTTTATTTGCTTTAGTTTTTAATTTAAAATAAGAAAAATATAAATAAGTAAAACTTTTCTCAGCGAATTCCAATAACATTTATTGTGATTTGTAATTTACTTGTTTTTTTATTATCTAGCGTTATTTAAAATATTTCTCGATTTAAAATTATTTGTACCTATTATCATATCGGCTGTTTATCGATTTAATTTGCATCGATGATAATAACTTGCTAGTTCGAGGCTATAATGGCCAACCAATTGATTAAATTCCTATCTCTAGAGAGTTCACAAATAATAAGAAGCAAAAGAGTGATATATAATAATGAATCTGTTTCATTACTTCATTTGCTCGATTCAATAATGTCAGTGTGACCAAACAGAAATTATGAGCATACCATCATTGTCCACAGACTAAAACAGGCTTTTTGTAGATAGCGGTGAAATGATTATATTTCTAGCTAGAAAAAATGTTATTAACATAAGGATAGGTAACCGCAGCTTATTAATAGGACAATATAGAATTTATAATAATTTTTATAAATAAAATAAACTAGCTAGGAAATACCATGAAAAGCTGTGACTCAAGTTAATAAACGAAATAATCAGCATGGAGAGCTGATTGAAAGTGGGTAAATAAGCTAAATGCCCAGCTTATTGAGTTTCATTAATAAACAAGAAATTATCAGTATACAGGTAATATAATAATAATAGCGTTCCGCAGAGCCTGTGTAAAAATATAAAGTGATACTTTTCTTGTTTTTGGCAACTGCATCCAATGATTATTTAGTATGAGTATAAATGAAAATGCAGTAAATGAAAATGCTAACGTAATTTTTTTTATCTCTACCCCACTTGCAGTCCGCTTGAGGTAATTGCCAGCTGTGAGGATACGACAGCGGGCAGCTCCAGCCGAATACGAGGCGCCAATACAGAGCTAGCACTGAGCACGGTCACCAGCCAAATTGTAAATAATAGCACCTACAAGCTTGACTTTAAGCAGCGCAGCAGGCACAAAAACAACAACAACAACGGCAGCGAGGCGGGCTCCAGCAACGGCAGCAAGCGTCAGCGTCGTAAATCGAGCTGCACCTCGTGCGGCGGTACAGCGGGCGCCGGCAGCGCCAGTCAACGCCTGACGCCGGAGGAGGCACTAACAGCAGCAGCGCAGTCCGCGGCGGCAGCAGCAGCGGCAGCGGGTTGGCAGCAACAGCCACAGAACAGTGTGACCAGCGCCGGCAGCACCAACAGCAGCTACAGCAGCGGCGCCCGAGACGAGGACAGCAGCTACAGTGCCATTGGCGGAGACAGCAGCAGCAGCAACAGTTGCAACTGCGACATCACCGGCGACAATAGCACCTTGCATGGTTTTGGAGTTGGTGACATCAGCAGTTTTATAGGCGACGACGACTGTGAGCCGGGTGAGGAGGACAACGACGACGAGGAGGATAACAACGATCCGGACAATCCGGACGGGACAGATCTTAGTTCGCAAACGCTGCGCACTGCGGCAATTGTTGCAGCTGTTGCGGCAGCAGCCAAAGAGCAGGCGGCTACCGACTGCGAGAGTTTCAGTGAGAGACGCCAGGATGCGGATGATGATGCGGACGATGATATTAGGATCATTGCAGGCGCAGCGCGTAGTGGCAACGACTCGCTCGAGGATGTTGGCGATGTGGATGACAATGCGGATGTCATTGTAAGAAGGAATACACGCAATCAACGGCCCTCCATACGGAGGACATGTAGAATCACTGAGGAGGAGGACGACGGCGCGGAGCAAGACGACGACGAGTACGACGAAGAAGACGAGCCCGAGGGCACAACTATTGATATTGATGAGCAGGAGCAGCTGGCACAACAGCATCAGGACTATTACGAACAGGACGACGACGACGCCGAAGACGACGACGAAGTCGAGGACGACGAGGAGGTTGACGAGTATTACGAAGAGGAGGAGGACGATACTCAAGCATTCTCGCCATTCTACTCCAGCTCCGCGGAGCTGATTGATAATTTCGGCGGCGGCGCCGGCAAATACTTTAACATTATGGACTTTGAGCGAGGCGCCGCTGGCGGTAACACCTTCACGCCCAATGGCAATGGAGGCGCGGCCGTTGGCGGCGACATGTCCCATGCCCATAATCCGCAATCGGATCTGGGCGGCGGCAACAACATTATGGGTAAGTTTGAACCACCAACCACTAATTGTCTGTATGTGCTGCTGACCATGCCCTGACCAACTCACCCGACAATCTATACAGGCATCGATGCCATGGGCATTGCTAACATTCCGGAAACTATGAACGGCACCACAATTGGACCCAGCGGCGCCGGTGGACAAAAAGCGGGCGCTGCCGGCCAAAAGCGGCCGCAGCGACGCGGCAAACCGCAGCCGGATCGACCACAAAGGGCGCTCTTCTGTCTAGGCGTTAAGAATCCCATACGAGCGCTCTGCATACGGATCGTGGAATGGAAGTATCCTTTTCCATACACTCAAATAATTAACGTCTCGTCGTGAAGTCAATGCTCGAAACGTTTTTAGAATCTGAACGGAATGCTTTTTACGAACTAGCTTTGTTTGCAATTATTATTATGTCTTAACCACAAGCCGGTTCAATCGAAAATCTTTTGAAATGCAAATACACCAAACATATTTTCATGCACTTCTCTGGCTCTGAACTTCAAAGTTAGTTCAAGGCCTGCAAATCGAACTTTCAAACCTTGATTTAAAAGAGAAGAGCCTGTAAGGAGTTCTTTGGTTTTATTTAAAATATTTATCAAATCATAAGCAAGGAAAACAGCCTTATTTTTCTTTAAGCGTATCGGCGACCATTTCTATTTTTAAACAAACCTCATAAAGTAGTTCAACTTTTAACTTCTTCACTGCTCTTAAGATAAAAACGCCCCGCGTAAATTTTAAGGCTTGCAACATTTGCTCACTCACAGAATTGACTTCAAAGTTTTTTTTAATAAACCAAAGCTTAAACCGCCTCCTTAAGCTTTAAAATTTTCAACGCAAAAAAACGTCGTTAAATATTCCGGCTTTATAACTTCACAATGAGAACTCCTTAGTTCTAATGAATACATCTTAAATAACCCCCAACTAGTTTAGCACGGACTGGCTTGTAGAATATATAGAATATATTTTCATAATCTGGTTTTTCTTAATCCAAATCATCCGCTAGACCATTTGAGTTCCTTATTTTGTTAACCATATTTGCCAATTGTATTGCCTTGGCCGTTTACACGCCTTATCCGGGCAGCGATTCGAACGTGACGAATCAAACCTTGGTAAGTTCTACGCGGCCTGCTTCAGAAGGCGTAAACTTTTTATATTTATTGGCTGATATTGTGGTTTATTAATCTATATATATTTCTCTCATCTGTCTTTTATGCATTCCACTCATCTTCTTCATTCATATCATGCATTATCGTTCACCCAAAACAAAAAACATTTCATAATACACGAACACAACAAAAAATTAGGAAAAAGTTGAATATATATTCCTAGTTATATTCACAGCGGAATGTGTTATGAAGATTTTAGCATATGGTTTTGTGTTACATAATGGTGCATATCTAAGAAATGGATGGAATTTATTAGATTTTACAATTGTAGTTATAGGGTAAGCATATAAAATATGCCAGTTAAAAGCGTTAAGCGCCCAGGCCATCTTATCGGCCTCGTTTTAACCATTTTCTATGTTACCTTATATCCAATTCAATCGAAACTGAGACACGTATGAAATTGTCTATCCAAATCACAATTTTACAGAGCAATAAGTACAGCACTATCCCATTTGATGAAGGATGCCTTCGATGTGAAAGCGCTCCGAGCCTTTCGTGTACTACGTCCATTGCGACTTGTATCGGGTGTACCAAGTAAGAGCTTTCTGCACCAACAAAAACAAAAATTCCAAAAACAAAATTCTTAAATTCACTTTTTTCCTTGTAGAGCAAAGCAATCAACAACTACGGTCTCTAACGTAGTTAAAATACCGCACAGATTGAGTAAAGGGAGAGTGAGAGTAAGATTTAAAGACAGTATAAATGGGAATCTTGAAGACCGATCAATCAAGGCCGTATTATATTATAGATACAGAAAACAAAAGAATTAGTATATATATATATATATATATATATATTGTATCTAAACTATTTATCTTTGGTCCGATCTTAAGGCAACGTTAATGTTTGTCGAAAACAAAACTACCTATGGAGGCATGTATAATATATCCGCTTAAAATTCTAAGGAAAATTCCGAACTATAACTGCAAATCAACAATTTGTTCTGTTGAATATGAATATTTAATTTAATCATATTCTAGTAATGAAAATGATTAATATATGTATTTTAAAAATTGCCAAAGATAAATATTTATTAAAAAAGGAAATTTTATATGTTCTCTCACAAATAAATCCGATTGAAATACCGAAAAACAAGTGTCCGAATTACATAGAAACGTAGGATTGTCCTTTTTCGCTATAAAAATGAAAATTCTTAATATTTTAACTCTCGCCCCGTATCAAATTCTGTGCAGTGTGACCAGCTTTTGTTGTGTACCATAGTGTAAGCCGCACTTGATGTTGTGTAAAAACCCACCCACTTGATTATATATGTATATGTATTGGCAATTCATACGCTTTCCGCAGGTCTACAGGTTGTGCTTAATTCAATTTTAAAGGCCATGGTGCCACTGTTTCACATTGCACTTCTGGTCATATTCGTAATCATAATCTATGCCATAATTGGTCTAGAGTTATTCTCTGGTAAATTGCATAAGACGTGTCGAGATGAGGTAACAGGTAAGCGCTTACAAAAATTATTATAAAATCAGTACAATATTTATACGTTGTACGAATATCATTCAATGTCTTGAATGCTACCAGATATGTCGCATTAAAATTCAACGTCCTGTAGCTCTATTAATAGTAGATTAGTGCACGGTTTTGCGGGCAAGCACACAACTCAATTAGTCCAATAACAAAAACAACAGCAACAAAAGAAACGCTCTGACACACAGCTTCCACACATCCATACAAAGAAAGATATGCGTAAAAACCAATTAGCCAAAAACTAAATACACTATACACATACAAATATTGTCCAATTTTCACCGAGCATTTCAGCTAATCTGCTAGTTAATAGAGCTGTTGAAATTTTAAATAAATGGGACAACTGAGCGGCATATTCCGCAACAAAATTAAGACACAGAAGCATCCCGCCCACAGACATACACATCGAAAACATTATCATCCCAATTATCATTTCATCTCATAGTACATCTCATCACTAATGCATGAACCTAAAGAAAAAACAAAAAAAAAAAAATACAACAAAAAAAAAAACAATCCCAAAACAAATAAATCGGAATCTAGGTGAATACGAGGACGATGTGAGACCCTGCGGTGTGGGCTATGCCTGCCCCGAGGGCATGAAATGCTATGGCAATTGGCCCGGTCCCAACTATGGCATTACGAACTTTGATAATTTTGGACTGGCCATGTTGACGGTATTCCAGTGCGTCACACTCGAGGGTTGGACAGATGTTCTGTATTATGTACGTATAAGAACAAAAACTGATCATATAATCAATAATATTTCGTATTTCCCAGATACAAGACGCCATGGGCAGCGATTGGCAGTGGATGTATTTCATTTCCATGGTCATTTTGGGCGCATTTTTTGTGATGAACCTGATTCTCGGTGTGTTGTCCGGTGAGTTCTCCAAAGAGCGTAACAAGGCCAAAAATCGCGGCGATTTCCAGAAGCTGCGCGAGAAGCAACAAATAGAAGAGGATTTGCGCGGCTATCTCGACTGGATCACGCAGGCCGAGGACATTGAGCCCGATGCGACGGGCGGCCTGATGCCCGATGGCAAGGGCAAGCAGCAAAATGAAATGGACTCTACTGAGAATATGGGCGAAGAGATGCCCGAAATGCAGATAACCGAATCGCGTTGGCGCATAATGAAAAAGGATTTCGATCGCGTCAATCGACGCATGCGCCGCGCCTGCCGCAAGGCGGTTAAATCACAGGCCTTCTACTGGCTCATCATTGTGCTGGTGTTTCTCAACACTGGTGTCCTGGCGACGGAACATTATGGACAAGTTGATTGGCTAGATGAGTTTCAGGGTACGTTGCCAATATATGTTACCTTTCCACGTTGTAACCCCCAAAAAAAACTGCATTCTTCACTTTTTGGATTTTTTATCAACCATAATTTGTATAATATTTCCAAAGTTCGCACTAGAGGTACAGCTTTTGCTGTAGATAACAGCATGTTGAATATAATCCCAGCGATTGTTTTGATCGATTTGTGCTGTAAAATTTCCCCACTTTTTTTTCAGTCGTTTGCAGTGTTTTTTGTAGCAGACTCTGTTAAATTTTACAGAAGCTATGGCCAATGTAGCCACATTTAAGAAATTTAATTAGAAACATTTAGAAAAATACTAAAGCTTTTCTTGCAACTTTGATAAAGTCATCGTTATTATGGGGTTAGTGACTCTTAAGCTGTAACTTCTAAATCAGTGTCTTTATTATATCTCGATTTTTGAGAGGTACTACTAATTTTGGTTCAATCATGGAAAGCTCTGATTGCGATTATAGTGACTTATCAAGCCAAAAAATGCCGTGACTATTATTTATCAGATTCTAGTTTACTTTTTGTATATTTCTCTTTACAGAATACACAAATATGGTGTTCATTGGCCTCTTCACCTGCGAAATGTTGCTGAAAATGTACAGTTTAGGCTTTCAGGGCTATTTTGTGTCGTTGTTCAATCGCTTTGACTGTTTTGTCGTGATTGGCAGCATCTCAGAGACGCTGCTGACAAAAACCGGAATGATGCCTCCATTGGGCGTCTCTGTGCTGCGTTGCGTGCGCCTACTGCGTGTCTTCAAGGTCACCAAGTGGGTTGTAAACTTCACCAGGAGTAACAGATCTAATCAGCCTGTGCTTTTTCTTCCAGATACTGGCGTTCTCTATCGAATCTAGTTGCTTCCCTTTTGAATTCAATACAATCAATTGCTTCACTATTGTTACTGCTCTTCCTATTTATTGTGATATTTGCTTTGCTGGGCATGCAGGTTTTTGGTGGTAAATTTAATTACAATGAGGAAGAGAAGTATCGCATGAATTTCGATTGCTTCTGGCAGAGTTTGCTGACAGTGTTTCAGGTGGGGTACCCTATACATAAATCTGTTACTTATTATTTATATGTCCCTTTATATGAAAGATAATGACTGGTGAGGATTGGAATGCGGTCATGTATGTGGGTATTAATGCTTATGGCGGCGTCACCTCGTACGGTGCCTTGGCTTGCATATACTTTATCATATTGTTCATATGCGGTAACTATATACTGCTAAATGTATTCTTGGCCATTGCTGTGGATAATTTAGCCGATGCCGATTCGCTCTCTGAGGTAGAGAAGGAAGAGGAACCGGTAAGTCTCTACATAAACAAATCGATCCTTATAATTTATTTGCCTTTGTTTCTTTAATACTTAGCAGGACGATGGCGCCATGAAGAAATCGCACAGTCCCACGCCCACCATCGATGGCATGGATGATGAGCATCTGAGCATTGACATGGATATGGAACATAATGAGCTGGACGATGATAAGTTGTGTGCGGTTTTCTTCTAGTTATCGAAGCATGCTAAAATGAGATTATTCTATGTAGGGATCATGAAACACTATCCGATGAAGAGGGCCGCGAAATGTGCGAGGATGAGGAAGAGGGTATGTTGCTTACACAGCATTAAGCTAAACCTAACTAAGCTATAGGCGTTAACTAGGTTAAGTATCTGAAAAGTACCTAGAGTTTAAGTATATTAAGTTCAGCAAACACACACATTATACACGCCGCTTAGACACTTTACTAAACCACACACGAAAGATATGATATGATATTCATGCCTACTGACGCTTTCATTTGCTGCCTTGGAATACACAATACAAATTCTCAATTTGATATTAATCGAAAGACTCCCATTCTGAAGTATCAGCACGTGTTACTGCACGACCCCGGCGTTTATCTGAAGTCAGCATGAAGAAGACTAAAAAGCCTATACCACGCGGCAGTGCATTTTTCATTTTCAGTTATACAAACAGGTAAATCAACAAGAACAACATGCAGAACAACATAAAACAATACACTTTTACACTTGTTCGGTTCATGTGTTATACTGGAGTTTTTAAAAAAGAAAAACAAACTTTTTTTGCACTCTGGTTTTATATTTTGGTTATATATATTTTGCATGCATGCATTTTATATAAATTACACAAATTAATTTAAAAAAAATCATTAATTTATTTTAAATTTACTTGATGGCTTTCCAATCGAGCTCTAGTTATTTGCATACTTTACTGTACATAATTTAAATTAAAACTTAATTTTGGTTTTCAGTTAAAGAGAAACAATATGTGACCAGCTTTTTAAACTGAAAATATTTTGATTCAAATTAACCATAATTATTCTTTGCATTTAGCAAGCAGCTAGTGCTTTAGAAGTTTTCAGAACTACACACAGACAGCTCATCCTTCTAGCAGACATAGTTGTTCAATCAAAAAACAAAGAACTTAGAGCTTAAGAAATGTTGTATTCGTTTAAGTTTGATAAGTTTTTACTTATGATAAGCTATTTATTTTTTTCTTATATATACATTTTTTAAGCTAAGCAGCTCTGTTTTTCTATATGAATATATATATGTTTATTATTTTTTCCACATTGGCAAATGATAAATGATAAAAATTAATTGCATATAGTGGATGAAGAGGGTATGATAACAGCACGCCCACGCCGTATGTCTGAGGTTAATACGGCTACGAAAATTCTACCCATACCACCGGGCACATCATTCTTTCTTTTCTCCCAAACGAACAGGTTTTTATGTTTTAGTTAACCATACATTAAAAAAAAAAAAATTACAGCTTGGTTAAAACCAAAGGCATTATTTATTTTTCTTCAAT
The DNA here is from genome assembly GCA_035045725.1 of Drosophila ezoana. Classification (NCBI taxonomy): domain Eukaryota; kingdom Metazoa; phylum Arthropoda; class Insecta; order Diptera; family Drosophilidae; genus Drosophila; species Drosophila ezoana. The sequence goes on along the minus strand of JAWNOU010000005.1, from coordinate 1,639,540 downwards.
TTACTTTCCTTTTTTAATTTTTTTTATTGTTATTATTAATTGTACTGTGTGTGCGTGTGTGGCTAAAACTTTGTGTGTTCCTTTGTTTTAAGTATAATAATATTCTATTTGTCTTTTGTTTAACAATATTTGTGTACTTCCAAATGTGTTATACCATATGTAACGTGTGTCTAGACTATTAGTATTTTATTTGATTTAATTGCATAGCAAAAACTGAAATCCTTTGTAACGCCAGGCCCTTTAAGGGGTTGATTGTCCCTAATTGTTAGAGTTCCTAAAACTGGATGAGCCAAACTCTTTCCTAGCCAGCGCTTTTATTTTTTAAATTTTTATATATTCTAACTATTATTTTTTTGTACGATTTCTAACTGCATGTGTTTATTGTTTGCTGTTATTCCTATGTTATTTATGGGCATATATTTAAATTCTGAAATTCTCTCACAGATTTCGTGTCTTTTGCCACTGGCTCTGCAATCACAGCAATTTTGGCAACATTATCCTATGTTGCATCATGTTCTCATCGGCCATGTTGGCTGCAGAGAATCCCCTAAGGGCCAATGATGATTTGAACAAAGTAAGTAGCTCCCGATCCGAACCAAAAACAGACGCGCAACTGAATATATCGTAAGTTGTCTGTTTCAGAAATGAGTTCGTAGAGCCTTCTTCTTTTTATTCATTTATTTATTTTTTTGTTGATTTGCTCTAAACACTTTTCATGTTGTCATTCATTCAATTTTTGCAGGTTCTCAATAAATTTGATTATTTTTTCACGGCAGTTTTCACAATAGAACTGATTCTGAAATTGATTTCATATGGCTTCGTATTACACGACGGAGCCTTTTGCAGATCCGCATTTAATCTATTAGATTTACTTGTGGTATGCGTCTCATTGATATCTCTAGTATCCAGGTAAAAGAAAACAACCGAAAAAACTACTCTAACCCAGTAGTTAGATAATTTACTTCTGGATTATATTTATAACGTCGATTTCAACTGCAGTTCGAATGCGATTTCAGTCGTGAAAATTCTACGAGTTCTCCGTGTTTTAAGGCCGCTGCGTGCAATTAATCGAGCCAAGGGTCTGAAGGTAAGCTACATCGTTGCTTTCACAGTTCTCGTTCCTATTTTCAATTTTTTTATTCACCTGCTTCTATTAAACAAATTGTTTATTTCCTTTACAATTTTAAGTTCCTATTTCGTTATTATAATTTAAACAAAAGTTACACTACAAAAATAATATTATTTTCTATTTTTTTTTCTGCGAGCTAATAAATCTTGACTTTTTTGCAATAACCCCATACGAAGTGCAGTTAATATTTAAAAGCGTGTTTCTGGTTCCTATAACCAACAACAAAAAAAAAAAAACCAATTGAAAATAAAACCTTGAAATGCTGGGTGTAGGGTGCACCACGAAAAGCTCTTATTATGCTGAATTATACACTGCAAAAGTAAAATTATATAAATATATAAATTTAAGCTCAACAACTGTTTAATTTTGAGTTACACTTTTAACACCTAACGAAAATGGGCGTGGAATAAATGCTATGGGCGTGGCGCTTAGGCATAAAACTATGTGCCATAGATGTTGATACTAAAACCAAAAAGCAATTAAAACACCAATTATTATACCCTCAATTATATCTAGAGCTATAGAGTATAAATTATATATCGTACTATAACTATAAACATATAAATATATATATATATATCGTCGTATACAGCATGTTGTTCAATGTGTCATAGTCGCTGTTAAGACTATCGGAAATATTGTGCTCGTCACATGCCTACTGCAATTCATGTTTGCCGTTATAGGAGTCCAATTGTTTAAGGTATGATTTTGTTCTTAAGTGCTTGCTCAAAATTCTTTTCGTTAAGATCGCCAGAAAAAATATTTAAAAAAAAAAAATGTATAAAATCGCGCGATATTTAAGCATATTTTTGCAGAGCAAATATTATTTACTAGTTAATTTTAAATTCGCCTAGGCTTAAAGTTTATTTTTTTTTTTAAAGAATTCCCATAGAGAATCAATTGTAACTATAAAGCTCCATGAGAGCTTTATTTGTAAATTGTCTAAGTACGCGTATATTCTAATATATAAATGCACACACATGCAACCTTTGAACGTATATCTAACAATTATGTTGTTGTTTTTAAATTGTTAAATGTTTCGAATTGTTATGCTTAACATTTTAAACAATTAACCTTTTTTTAAGCTCTACAAAATTATTTTTGTTGTTTTTTTTTATTCTTGAATTTTCGCCTATTTTTTAATACTAATAGCTAACAGTGTAAAAAAGTGTACAAAAGAAAATCTATTGTAAATAATACCATATATGCTGCCTAGTATTGCTTATTAATGCTCAGCATAGCTGTGTGAATATTTTTTAATGAGAACCCTTCCCATAGAAATAATATATTGAAAATCTAAGCGAGAGAATACTTAGTAGTGGGACATAATATTTCAATAATATATAATAATAAACTACTAAATTAGGCTGGTTACAAAAAAAAAAACAAAAACAATTTTTTTTCAGTGCACTTAGCAGAGATTTTAAAACAAACCCCCCCAAAATACAGACCTAACATAACTCACACAATTACAAACCGTGTAAACTTGTCAATTCTTATATTCCACACCCATTTTCTGCGTTGTATGCAACATGTTTGAGAAAATAACTACAATATGATTGTAAGCTCATAAGCAGAGCACAAACACACACACGCACACACACCACACACACATACATACGAGCATTAGATGAAAAACACACACATAAATACTGTTAAAGCACACGCATATTGATTGAATTATTCCAATAGTTAATTATAATATCATGCAGCGTCCAACCTTGCACCCTAGCATCAAGGCAACCCAATCTCAACCAAAACCGAAGAGTATCACAAAAAAATACTAAATATATATAAATCTCGATTTGTGTATTAAACATTATGTTGGTAGATGAATCTGTTGTAGTAACAAATCCGATCACAAAAACATACATACTTATTCATGCTCTAACATTTGATTTAATCATTTATTTTTTATTTTTAATCATTTTATTTTTCATCAATTTTTTATTGTTTTCTTCCACTGTCCGTTAATGTCATTAACCTCATGATAATTGTATAAAGCAACAAGCACACACACTCACACACACACACACTCATCTAATTTTAGAAAAATACAATTTTCAGAATTTAATCCCTTACAATTGAATTTTCCTCTCTTTCTCTCTTTTATCGTTTCGGTTTTTCGAACTTTTGCCAAAACACAACCAATTGCATTGTGTACCATTTGCTTTGGCGAAAATGTAAAAAAAAAATACACAAAAAAAAAAACAAAAAAATTTTGATTTCAATGAAACTATTCCAAAAATGTGGGCACAATAACAAAAATTCCACTGATTGATGCTGCATAAACACACACACACACACACACACACACACACACACCTACACCTAAACACATACACACACAAACACACCCAATAAAATAAAAAAAACAAATACAAATCATACACGCCTGTCAATTCGTTTGCTCCTAAACAAAAAATTTATTGACTACACTGAAAAAAACAATATATTATACAGTATGTGGTCAAGTGCGTAGTAGTCGCAATTAAAACCATTGGTAATATCATGTTGGTTACATATTTATTGCAATTCATGTTTGCCGTTATTGGAGTGCAACTCTTTAAGGTAATTTCTTTTCAATTATATAAAAAAACAAAAATCTAAAAGAAAAAAAAAACGTAAAATAAATGAAAAACTAAATTGGTAAAGGGTAACTAGAATCAGCTTTATGTGTGCGCTTTTTTTTGACAGAATTCAAATACTCGCTGCTTAATATGTGTGCTTTGAATTGTTGATGTACTTGAAACGACTCTTAAAATATGATTTGGAACTGAAATATATCACTTTATTATGGTGAAGGGAATACTCTTTTATATTTGGGGCCTAAACCTAAAAAGGTTTTCTACTGATGTGTGAATTCTTGTGGTTATCTCTCAGCTTTACACAAAGATATATACGAAATAACATTGGTAAACTGTACGAAAATATTTTCCAAACTCATTTAATTAATACAAAAATAAAAACATTCATTAAATCGTTGCGAACAATACATTTTCCAATCTCAGCTTAGAAAAGCTTTCAATGCCTCGCTAGCTTTTATTTAGCTCTCCAAACTATAAACCCCTTTTGTACGACTTTTACGCCCAACGAGCTTTGTACTCTAATTAGCTACATAATACTTCCACCAGCTATATAGATACAGCTAGAATAGCTGCTCGCTAACCATTTGTATTATATATATATATATATATACATATTAAATATATATGAATATATCTGTTTAACACTTCGAAAACCCAACCCCGAAATTTTTGTAACATTTGTAACGTACCGTCTGTAAATATTGTGTTGTCCAGCTAAACTTAAAAAAAAGCTTGTCCGTGCCGAAAAGTTATATATATATATAAAAATAAATAACGTTTGTGTATGTAAATTTGTTTGCCTATAAGACACCCTGTATATGTGTGTATAGACTAGCTTAGTCTATTGCATTGCTGCATACTAGTATATATAATTAGGCTTTAGTTGATAGTATCTATCAAGTTGTTTTAGTCAAGTGCCCTCAACTGTGGATTAAGTCAAGTTTAGCGCACTTTTCATAAGAGAAAACTCAAACATTATAAACTCTTAATATACATAAATCTTTTGTGGTGGTAAAAATAAAAACCAACATAGGGTAAATTTTTCTCCTGCACCGATGGCTCCAAAATGGTGAAAGAGGAGTGCTAGTAAGTATCTTATTAACTCCGGTTTAATGAATACATTGCTTATACATGATTTGAATTTTAGTGGCACCTATCTGGTCTATGAGGATGGGGATATGAACAAGCCGCGCCTGAAGGAGCGTGAATGGAGCAATAACGGTTTCCATTTCGATGATGTGGCCAAGGGCATGTTAACACTATTTACCGTTTCCACCTTTGAGGGCTGGCCTTCGTAAGTAGTACCTGATTTTATATTGATTTCAATAAAGACAAACTATTTTCTCATCTAAACAGCCTGCTCTACGTCTCTATTGACTCGAATAAGGAAAATGGGGGTCCAATACACAATTTCCGTCCTATTGTTGCTGCCTACTATATAATCTATATTATTATAATTGCCTTCTTTATGGTCAACATCTTTGTCGGTTTCGTTATTGTCACATTTCAAAATGAGGGTGAACAGGAGTACAAGAATTGTGATCTGGATAAGAATCAGCGTAATTGCATAGAGTTTGCGTTGAAAGCAAAGCCCGTGCGACGTTATATACCCAAACATGGTATACAGTATAAAGTCTGGTGGTTTGTGACGTCATCATCGTTTGAATATACCATATTTATATTGATTATGATAAACACGGTGACACTGGCCATGAAATTCTATCAACAACCGCTATGGTATACCGAAATGCTGGATGCACTGAATATGATATTTACAGCGGTGTTTGCCTTAGAGTTTGTCTTTAAACTGGCTGCTTTTCGATTTAAGGTGAGCTTACATATTTGTGAAATATTTTATATTATAAAGAGTTTCACACGTAATTCTCATCGTTTATAGAACTACTTTGGCGATGCGTGGAACGTTTTTGATTTCATTATTGTGTTGGGCAGCTTTATAGATATTGTTTATTCGGAAATTAAGGTTTGTGCACGCATACACACTATACGGTCTATTACCTAGTCAATTTCTCTTTCTACTTCCAAAGAGCAAGGACACTTCGCAGGCCGCTTGTGATATAGTTGAAGGATGTAAGGCCAAGGCCAAGGCGGTAAGTTCTTAAATATTTTCGCAGCTCAACTAGTTCATAAAATTTTCTTTTGTACATTTCCAGGCTGGTTCAAATTTAATTTCCATCAACTTCTTTCGCCTGTTTCGTGTGATGCGCCTCGTCAAGCTGCTCAGCAAGGGTGAGGGCATACGCACCCTACTCTGGACCTTCATTAAGTCCTTTCAGGCATTGCCTTATGTTGCGCTGCTCATTGTGCTGCTCTTCTTTATCTACGCCGTGGTGGGCATGCAGGTGCGTCTATTTAAATTTAGAAAAATATTTAAAACAAGTAAGAGGTTCTAGTCGGGAGCTCCCGAATAGGGGATACCCTGAACCCTCATATTCCAACACCAAATGCAGCGCGCGCTTATAGATAGAGAGTAGCGGGGAGGTGGCGATAGGTATAAAATGAAAGATAATCGAGATATATATACTTCTCTAGAAGCTACATGTCAAGTTTGGTGACTCTAGCTCTTATTATTTACCAAAATTTATCGGAAACAAACTCGATCTGCGTAGGAACTAGGAGCACCTACATCTAAAATTTCAAGTCTCTAGCTCTTATAGGTTCTGAGATCCTTGCGTTCATACATACGGACGGACGGACGGACGGACGGACAGACAGACGGACATGGCTAGATCGACTCGGCTATTAATGCTGATCAAGAATATATATACTTTATGGGGTCGGAGATGCTTCGTTCTGCCTGTTACATACATTTGGATTTTGCACAAAAACATAATACCCCTTTTACCCATTTTTAATGGGTTCAGGGTATAAAAATGCTCGGAATGCATTCATTTAAAAATTTGAATATTTCCTTGCAATTCATAAATTCCTCACACAGCTCTTTACATATTTAATTACTTCTAATTGTATTCCGCATTAGGTCTTTGGCAAGATAGCGCTGGATGGCGGCACGGCAATAACACGGAACAACAATTTCCAAACATTTCAGCAGGCGGTGCTGGTGCTCTTCCGTTCGGCCACCGGCGAGGCGTGGCAGGAGATTATGATGTCCTGTTCAGCGCAGCCGGAAGTCCGCTGTGATATGCAGTCAGACACACCGGGCGACCAATGCGGCTCATCCATAGCCTATCCCTACTTTATATCCTTTTATGTGCTGTGCTCCTTTTTGGTGGGTAGAAATAGATCCCTCTATATACATCTATAAAGCTATAGCTGCCCTTTATTCCAGATTATCAACCTGTTTGTGGCCGTCATCATGGATAACTTTGATTATCTGACGCGCGACTGGTCCATTTTGGGTCCGCATCATTTGGATGAGTTTATTCGGCTATGGAGCGAATACGATCCGGATGCCAAGGGTCGCATCAAGCATTTAGATGTGGTTACATTGCTGCGCAAAATATCGCCGCCCCTGGGCTTTGGCAAGCTCTGTCCGCATCGCATGGCATGCAAGCGTCTAGTGTCCATGAACATGCCCCTCAACTCCGATGGCACGGTGCTCTTCAATGCCACATTGTTTGCGGTAGTGCGCACTTCGTTGAGCATCAAAACGGAGGGCAATATCGATGATGCCAATTCTGAGCTGCGCGCTACCATAAAACAAATCTGGAAACGCACAAATCCCAAGCTATTGGATCAGGTGGTGCCGCCACCAGGCAATGATGATGAGGTCACAGTGGGCAAATTCTATGCGACATATTTGATACAGGACTATTTCCGGCGCTTCAAGAAGCGCAAGGAGCAGGAGGGCAAAGAGGGTCATCCCGACAGCAACACGGTTACACTGCAAGCAGGTCTGCGCACGCTGCACGAAGTGTCGCCGGCACTGAAACGCGCCATCTCTGGCAATCTAGATGAACTGGCTGAGGAACCAGAGCCCATGCATCGCGTAAGGCAGATTTGATGACAGCATATGCAAATAATTAACTCTCCCTCCTTCTCTTGACCCACAGCGCCATCACACACTCTTTGGTAGCGTTTGGAGCTCTATACGCCGCCATGGCAATGGTACGTTCCGGCGCAGCGCCAAAGCATCGCAGAGCAACGGCGCCCTAACCATTGGCGGCTCTTCCCTGGCTGCTGCAGGCGTGGGAGGCAGCAGCTTGGTACTGGGCAGCTCAGATCCCGCCGGCGGCGATTACCTATATGATAGCCTCAATCGCAGTGTGGCCGATGGCGTCAATCACATAACGCGTAACATTATGCAGACACGTTTGGCGGCCAGTGGCAAACTGCAGGATGAGCTGCATGCGAGCAGCGGCGGGGAGCTGCGCACCTTTGGCGAGAGCATCTCGATGCGCCCGCTGGCCAGAAATGGCGGTGGTGCAGCAACTGTCGCTGGCACGCTGCCGACGGATGCGAGTGCATTATCTTATGAGTGAGTATTAGGGGGGGGGGCAGGGGCGGAACGCCAGATGGGGTTGGTTGGGGGTGAGAATTGCGGGCTGCAGCTGTTGTGAGTTGGTCGTTTGGTTTTACTCTATTAGCCGCACATTTGGAGCTGTCAATTCTTGAGTTTCCATAACCATATATACTTCCTGTTACTATGGCTTGCTGTTTAGTAAGTTTTTCTTTTGTCATCATTTTTTGCCAAACAATTTTTAATGGCATTTTGTTAACACTTTAGTGCGCCTTAAACGTTTGTAATGAACAAAAGGAGCCCGGCCAACAGATTCTTGTTCCGGCCCAAAACCATTTAGTTGCAATTTAGTGAATTAGTTGAAAAAAAAATCACAAAAAAAAACCAAAGTTAAACTAAGCAAAATAATAACAAACAAATCATATAGATTTTTAAAAATGTTTAAAAACAAAACAAAACAAAACAAAAAATAGAAAAACCAACCAACATTCACTGAGAACCGAACAACAACAAAAATTTACTCAAATCCCCGAACATTAATTTCAGCAACCGCAATCGTGGTATTTTATTGCATCCATATAACAATGGTAAGCGCAAAAATGCTGCAATTGCAACAACTACAGCAACAACTGCAACAATTGCAATTGCACAAAACCAAAAAAAAAATTAAGTTCTTTTAACGATACTTTTTGAGTTTACTTTCCAAAATAACATAAATAACATTTAAAAGTGAAATTTTTAAGAAAATCATTTGTTTGTTTGTTTGTTGTGGCATTTTCTGTTTGAGTTTTTCTTTTTGGCTCACACACAGAAACCAACTAAAATCTTTTGATTTTCCCAAAACCTCTTATTGTTATTATTTTACGCATACTTATTAATTCAATTACGAAACTATAATTACAACATTTCGGTATATACATAAAATATTTGTAGCGCAGCATTAAATATTATTATTGTGTACATTTCTTTTCGTAATCGCCACTAAAAATTCTGAGTTGTGAGTTCTGAATTTTGCCTGCGGCATGCCCAAAAAAAAAATAAAATAAAACAATATTAACTATATAACTAAAAAAAAAATAAGAAAACTAACTAACTAATGCGCGCAGCTAAAACCACAAATGCAATGATGCATTTTTAACAAAAACCAAATTCATTTCGTTTTCAATGTATTTTTTGGCTGTTTGTTATATGCGGCGCCAACTGAATAGACAACACTCAAAACACTCAAAATCAGAATGGTTATCCATTTCGATTCGTAGTACACTCACATTAGTTCAATGCGCAGTTCAAATCATATTGCAATCGTATATCGTATATAGCTATAGCATACAATTAATTGTAGTTATTTAGTTGTTTAGTTTGGGCTAATATAGAAACGCTTTTGCTGCCTCTTATACACAATTATATATATTTATATATACTCAGCGTCTGTAGATGAAATACATAGCTCCACAACAGTCACACAAAACAATATTTTAACTCACGGAAAATAAAATATACATAGAATTGAATTAACTGAAATAAATTCTATATACATAGTTTCAGAGATACACAAATAAAATTCAGCTTGGGTTGAACTCAAAACTAAAACGATATTGAGAAAATACGAAACGTAACTCCAATAATAGCTTTTGCTAGGAAGTAGTGACTAGTTTTTACAGGCAGTTAAAAACTTTTTATGTTTAAGTGGGATTCGAGTACAAAAAATGTAAAATAATTAAATTTGTGGACTTAATTCTTTAGTATAATTGAAGTAGGGCCTTGTTATTAATTATTTGAATACGTCTCCTATATTTTATTCAATCTGTTAAAGTTTATGCTAAAATATAAAAAAGTAAGCTACTCAGTAGGAACCCATTGGAGGCAATTAGTGTTTAACACCGTTTATTTATAACTAACTATATATACATATTTATACCTAACTCTTCCAGTTTCAAAGCGTTGTTCTCTAACAAAATGCACAAGGCTCCTTTGGTTGATTACAAACTAACAAATTGAGATTATTGAAAGTAAAATTAACAATTGATCAAATTGCCAACAAATGGAAAATCATGAATATATTATTTATAAGATCCATTTTAAAAACCTCTATGCAAAATTGTAAAATTGTTGTAAAAGTAATTTGTTTTTGTATAACTCTTTTTTATAAACATCTTTATTATAGCATAAGTGATTCGAGTTTAAAAACAACCGAGTGCTGAGTTTCGAACACTGGATGAGTCTCAGAGAGTTCGAACCACATTTTTAGCCTCTCATTCAGGTCAAATGGGCAGAGAAGACCTTTAGTTTACCTTTCTTTGTTATTTTGTGCTAAGTTTACTATTATTTTTGTACGAAAAAAAAAACATTCCATAAGTACTGTTAAAATCTTTAAAAACGAGTTTAACGTAACTGCTTAGACCTGCGTGGAGAATAAACATAACACCAACAACAACAACAACAACAACAACTGAACAACAAGAACAACAACAACAATCGTTTAACACGCAACAAATGAACGAATCGAATGAAAGAATTTAAAAGAAAAAGGTTACCATAATCAAAGTATTTCCTCACAAATCTTAATCCAAATGATATCGGTGTCTATATAAAATACCCATATAACAGTGTTGTTGTGCCCATGTACTCATATAAGCTGGCCTGGCCGATTGAGCGTATCCATCAAAAAATGTGTGCCTTGCGTCCATCAAATATTTATAATGTTACAATTATAATACCTTGCCAACGATATAAGCATACTCGTATATACTCGTATACCTTATTATTTTTGATATGCCAAATTTTCAAAAAAAAATTTGTTTATTGTTGTTTTAATGTTGTCTAAACGTCGCTTCTTATGTTTTATATGTGCGGGTGTCCCCTTAGGAAAAGACAGAGAACCCAAATACAAACACACTGTGTATACCCAAAGGACACACACCCTACCTACACATACACAGACATTGCTTGGTTTTTGGTTAGCTTTAGCTGAGCCGCCTGCTTCGTTTTTATAACGCTGCCCATGTCCATGCCTTAGTACCGCCTTTGTAGAGCCCAACTTTGAGACATGCTTGCCATGTCTTATATTGTATATGCCTTTATATATTCATAGAGAGAGATCGTTGCTTGCTTTAGTTCGTATATATAATAATCAACTTTTGTTTGTATAGAAAATGCTTATATATCATTTACATAAAGCTGTACAATAACATCTAACATATTAATATAGCCTGTATATTATTGAATGCTTAACTAACAGTCAACTTTAATTTAAGTTGTCTTTTATAAATATATATATAGTCAAATGCTTGATGATCATTTAAGTTAAGGGATGAAGTTAGGAACTGGAACATGTTAGTCAAACAGCACTAAATTCTAAGCTAAATGCCCTTATTAGAGTTATATAAAATGAATATTATTAAATAATAATTAATAATATAAATATTATAAATGTTAGGAGTAATTAACAGGTTTAGTCAGGATGTCTTCAAAATACATCAATTAAATTGTATACAAAATAATCCTTTCTCAAGCAATAGCTCTGTATGCTATAGTCTTTCAATCAGGCCGACTTTGACATATATTGTGCCTACAGAAAAATATTAAATCTCTTTCCAGATATAGCTTAAGAATTGAGGGCCTGTCTGATATTTACCGTTAATATATTATTAATTAAATCTAAAGTTAAAAATAATGCAATTCTCAAATACTTTTAAAAGTAAAAGATATTTTAAATGCTTGTGGATATTTGATTTTTGTAATAGGAGTTCATAGTCCAAGACAAAGTCTATATTTTCCCTAAATTCAATTTTATTTAAATCGATATAAATTTGAAGAATGAATATTATAAACAGATAAAGATAGGTAAAACATTGATTAGTTTGAAAATCGAATTCCTAAGACTAACAGATAAAGACAGGTAAGACCCTTATTCCTTGCATATAAATAAAAATAAGAGCTAATAAATGAAGGTAGGTAAGATATCAAACCTGTCAGGCCAATAGAGATTTTATATGATCATCAAGCGCTGTACAAATTTACTAACCCCTGCGAAAATAATACGCCTACCAATTGCAGCTAACTTAACTTTTGTATATTTCTTGCATTTATATAGTCTACGCACCCAATGGTGCTATTCCTGGCCACGAACGCATGATCCAATCGACACCAGCTAGTCCCTACGATCAGCGTCGTTTACCAACTTCATCTGAAATGAACGGCCTAGCCGAATCATTAATTGGAGGGGTAAGTACAAAATAAAAAGCACCTAATTGAAATTTGTATACTAAGGGACAATTATTTGTAGGTACTCGCCGCTGAGGGTCTAGGAAAATATTGTGATTCAGAATTTGTGGGCACAGCTGCGCGGGAGATGCGTGAGGCGCTGGACATGACGCCCGAAGAAATGAATTGGGCTGCCCATCAGATACTATCGAATGAGCATTCGTTGAGTCTGCTTGGCAGCAGTAATGGCAGCATCTTTGGTGGTGCTGGCGGTGCCGGTGGTGGAGGTGGTGGTGGTGGCAGCAGCAGCATTGCTGGTGCATTTGGTGGCAGCGCCAGTGGACCATCATCATTATCGCCAATGTATCAGGGTTCGGGCACTTTACAATCACCACCGATACCAGATAATCGTCTAAGACGAGTTGCCACAATAACGACCACTAATAATAATAAGTCTCAATTTAGCCAAAATAATATAAATAGTAGAACTAATGCAGCAACGCCTACGACTAGCCAAAGAAACATGTCACCCACACAACAACAACAAATGCAACTGCAACTACAACAACAATCGCCTGAGCATAACTTGGGCAGTGGTCAGGGTTATCCTGCCACCTCATAGCATACAAACTGTAGTCCATACACGCAAAATGTCTTCTTAATGGAATTTTAAATGTAACGTTTATGAATAATTTTTTTTTTTGTAAAAGTTTTGAGAAATACAAACAACACTAGTCATAGATAATTCAAGTCGAAAAACAAGCAACATTATGCAAAACTTGTAAAAATCAATGTGTGTACTTACTTATATAATTAATGGTTTGCCTTTTTGATAACGTCTATGATGGTTTATCGTCCTGTATGAAGAGCCAACAACTAACTGAAAACAAGAAAATAAATGTAATTATAATAGCAAACACACTCACACACAGACACAAAATATTGTATATGAACAAATATATATTTTTTAACAATTGATTGAGTAGTAAAAGAAAACAACCTAATTCATTAATTATTATAGCCACCAATAATGAATATAATAATAATAATAATTATGTAATTCATCATAATGTGTACATCAATATGACATCTACTTACATATGCTGTAAGTATTTCGATTTAGACGCATTTTATTTTTTAAGTATTTAATAATTGCGTAAATAAAGCATACAAAATATGGAATTGTTTAATATGTAAAAATGCAAAAACAAAAACAACAAACAAGCAACTAATTAATTTAATAGCGAAAATTTCAATGAACGCCCAAACTGAATAAAGAATTGTTATGATTGATTTTATAAAAATAAATAAACAAATTCAAAAATAAACAAATGAAATGTTTTTTAATTTAACAACTTTCGAAATGAGCCACTTAATAGGAAAAGTGAAAGTGTGGTTATTTGGTTGGGCTTTGGCTGTCTTGTAGACAAATGGTTCCGTTTAAATTTCGGTTAATATTAAAAGAAAAATGTAATTCCAGTCTCGAATTAAACACGAGTAATTTCAGAGAGCCAACAATGCAATGTAGAGATAAATACATACTGTTATATGATACGCTTTATAGGCTTTAAAATGGAAGCTTTAAATCGTAACATGAATGGTTTAAACGCTATTTGTCCAGTATTTTTAATTGATAAAGGCTATAAAAGGAAGTGCAGCCAACAAGATTTATTGGTTTGTTTAAATTCATTATATTAACAGCAGTTAACATGTACTTTAATTCAATTCACGAACATATAAAACGCCGCTAGCTATTTGATATAAAAAAAAAGAGCTACATGTTTAAAATAAAAATGAAACACGAAAGTGTAAGGATATCTTCGGCACGCGGAATTTTAAATATCCTTGTAGTCACTTCTCTTTTACAAATATATGAGAATAGTGAAGCTCGTAAATGCTGAGTGTCATGAAAATATCTTGGTAAACAGAATATTTTGCAATAAAATAACATACTTTTCTATCGATCCAATGGCAGTTATATGATTTAGTTGTTCGAGGGGAGTATAGTAAAACTTATAAATTCCAAATTTGGGTAAAGATATCTTGATAAACAGAAAAGTTTTCTATACATGAGTCTACTTGGGGAATTTTCGCTCTTGTGGCAGCTATTTGATAACGTTGTGCGGTCCGGCCGGTACTGACAAAATCGGAGACTAGTTCGCGTAGAAACAGACAGAGAGACGGACGGACAGAGTGACATGGATATATCCACTCGTCTGTTGATTCTGATTTAGATATATATATAATATATACTTTAAGGGATCGGAGATGTCTTTTTCTATACGTTACACATTTCATGAGAAAATTATAATATCCTCTAAAAGGGTATCAAAATTGCATTTATTGTACATTATATACATACAATTGTTGCGCCAAATATCCAAAGCTTCGTTTGCCGTGCAGCAGCTGCAGCCGTAAGGCATGAAAAATACCATTGGGAAACTGGAAAAGAAGGGCGGCAAACTAGCTTAATTAAATAAGTTTAAATTAATTAAATTAAATTTATAATCGATTTTGACAGGCTCCTGTTAAATCACTTTTCTGTCATTAAAATGTATGCATTTATTTAAATTATTAATTTGTTGTTATTGTGGTTTAAATATCTAAATTGATTTAAATATTTGCTTATTTTATTTTTGCTATTTAGTTAGTGCTTTTTCCGCTTCAATATTGGTATTTCATTTTAATATATTTTTATTTATTTGCAATTCGAATTTGACCTTCTGCTGCTGGCAGCACTACGTTTATAGCTTGACCAGGACGTGTTAATCTGCCACACCGAGGATTTAGTAGCAGCCACCCACCCGCATTAAAACTTTGCAGAGTCGACCACAACACACAGATCGATTTTCTGTCTTGTGCATTTTCTTAACAACACTTTTCCTTTTTATTTTATTTTATTTTCTTTTTTCTACTCCTGTTACGTTTCCCTTTTGCTCTGTGTTGGCCTCTGCACATTGCAATTTGGCGCTTTGGCTGGGGTTTGCCAATGCCATTGTTTGACTTGAGCTAATACGAGCTGAGCTGAGAGCAGAGCTTCTGGCGGTGGTGTTGGTGCTTCTGCTGCCACTGCTGCTGTTTGGCGGAATACAACTGAGATTTCCAAGATGTCCAGCACGTCCGTGGACCATGGACAGCAGCGGAGGGGCAAAAATGTACCAAGATTAAATATTTGCACGGTCAAAATCATCGACAGCTCAGGGAGCTTTGCCTGCACATGGAATATGCAACTAATCATCTAACGTCTACAATGCTCCTCCATAAATATTTCACATGCTCTCATGTAAAGCTCTAATGCATTCTGTGCAAATATTCAGCGCGTGTATGAGTGCATGTGTGTGTACGTGTGTGTGCGAGTGTGTATTTGGTAGCCCTGGAGTATTTGATAAAATAACTAGGGCAGTTTGTTTCATCTAAGGGGCTTATACAACGTTTAATTCATAGTTCCTAGATTAGCACTACATAACAGTGCTGCCAACTTGATTTTAGTGAACAGTGTTGCAAAAATAATATCTAAAATTGAAATTCATAGTTGTGTGACACAGAAAATTAGTCTACAATTTGCTGTGTGTGGAAAGTTCTTTCTGGAAAAAAGAAATAGTGTTGAAAATCGAAAAAGGCTAGGCATAGTTTTGACAAACACAAATAAGAAAATTCATATCATAGTGACCCAGCAAATCGTTAACATTGTAAAAAATTTTTCGAGAAAAAAATTGTAAAAAATTTTATAAAAAGTCTAGTTTTTACATATTTTAAGTGCACCAAACGAGAGAAACAGTTAAGACCACGAATATCTGACCAGCGCAAATCTAAAGCTAAGTGCAAAATCTTTATTTATTGATATTTTTATAATAATTTCCTAAAATCCACATTCTTATTATGTTAATTGAAATCTTAAACAAACTCTTTATAAAACTTAAATTAACTTTATCAACGAACCAGTCGAATTGATGTCCATTTTAATGAAGCTTCTTAGGGGCTGCGGCCGAGAGACAACATAAATAAAACTATCAAAGGAACTAGCCGCATTGCAATCGAATTGCACGCAGTTATCCAATAAAAGTGTATTATAAAAAAGTAGCAAGCACTCTCGCAAGTTAAGCAGTTATCAAAGGCGTCCGCAAGTCTGCAAGATTTAAAGCTGATTCGTAATCCGGCAGATATATGTACATATATGTATAACCGCCCGTTAGCAGACAAGTAATTGCGCGTAGCCAAAAGAAATGTGTAAACAGCACGTTGGGTTACTTTTGGTTAGCAGTGTAGAGGGAAAGGGTCACGTGTGGAGGATAGTCATAGTTAAACGGCCCATTAAACAAGCTGCACACGGCATTTAGTTTTTGCCGCAGGCCTAATTGGGCTCATTATGTGTACACAGGAATTGCTATGCTCATTTGCGATTAACCGCACGTAGAGCATAACTAAAAAAAACAATAACAACAAAAACAAGAAAAAATATAAACAAGACAGAAAAAATAAATGTCGAAGTGCCGAAGTTTCAATACACTTGCAGCCGTATAGCATGCGACCTAATGACAGAAATCAGATGCTGATGAGTTTGATTCGAAAAAAATGTCTGATTTATAGAAAAACTATTTACATAATTCAGAAATGTATTTTCTCAAACAAAAAGAATTTTCAATGTTTGAAAGTAATTTAAAATAATTTTTGGGAATTATTGTGGTGGAAATTAGAAATAGAAAGAGAGAGAGAGAGAGAGAAAGATACTGATACCATTAATCCATCCTTTAATACATCAAGTATTTCGCAATTCTATTAGTAAAGGTTTAAAAACATTTCTTAGACACATTTTAAAATGAACAGAAACAAGTTTTTTCCCATCAGAGCTGCAATCTGAATTGATTGCAAGGGCGAAAAACAATGTTAAGAGAAGCACCTCCATTAAGATTGTCAATAAAATGTGTTCTACAACATTTTACATATGCGCTAACATGCGCCCCGTAAGGGTATAAAAAAGAGATAATTTTGCTTCAAATCAAGACAAAGTTATGCATGCTATCTCCATATACCCAGTACCCTACTCGAATTTGGTAGAACAATTTCAGCACACTTGCCGCTGGCGAAATCTTTTGTGCTTTTATCAGCCAGACAATTAGAGGAATTCAACTCACGGAATAACCCGCATTCGTATTCCGCTAGAGAACGAGCTAATTTTATGTTGAGTAGAAAATCTAGCCGCAGGTCGAAAAATACCAAAAAAAAAAAAAAAATTATGTATAGAGAAACAGAGAAAAGGTATAGCCAATTGGTACAGCAAAAGTATTAATTACATTTGCCAAGGGGGGCCACACACAGCAAGTGTTGATAAATGAATGCAGGTTATGTTAGCAGCAAAAGGTGTAGTCTGCATAGATCCCTAAATTCTAACAAAATGTAATTTAATATTTTTCACAAACACAAAATATTCTGAAATTGTTTTTTTTTTTCTGCCTTTTTCACCGGGTCTTGTGTGCTACAAGGGGTTTTTTTTCCCCAAATTTTTTTTTTCTTATATTTTCAACTATTCACATTTCCTTCTTTTCTAACTATTCAACATTTGAAGTAGCCAATAAATTTTAATGCTGAGCCTCTTTAGACCTTTCTGCTGTTGTTAAGACGCGCCTAGGAAACTGGCCCAAAGGGGCTTATTAAAAATGTATAATTTAATATCAGTAGCCAAACTCATTTTGCATAGCCGCGCAGCAGGACCGGCAAAAATTTCTTTTATGCTTTGTACAATTGTTTGCCTTTTGAGCTTACGTTTAGGTGAGCTAATCTTGTTGGGGAGTTTCTGAGGTATAGGAAAGCGTTACACAAATGCATTAAGTTATTTATTTTTGAATATATTTTGATTAAAGAAAATTCGAAAAATAGAAATTTTTCGGAAGCTTTTAAACTTCAAATGTTTTGCCTCTTTAATCACTTACCTTTCAGAATTTTTTCTGTAATTTAAAATATTTACTTTTTTTTTATCACTTATAACCCTTATCAGTTGGCATATATATATTTTAATATTTTAGATGTACCTTAATTAAAGCAAATTTATTGATATATTCATAAAACACAACCCTAGCTTAACTTTTTCCATTTATTAAAATTTTTAAACTAGCATAAATTTTGAGTGAGAATTTATGCAATCATTTTGGTATTTAGGAAACATTTGGTTGACAAAAAAGTTAAAAAAAAAAAATTATAAACAAATCCGATTTAACATATTAAAGCCATAAAACGCTTTGGGCGGCTGTAATATACCTCGCCAGGCACATGCAACATTCGGAGGCAGCACCAGCCGAGCAGCGCGAAAAGCAGAGCTCATGCTGACATTGTTTATAAGATTAAAAACAGCGAAACCAGCGCAAAAATGTCTGGCTGACTGCCTGGCAGCAGACTTTTCACTCAAGTTTGTCTCCTCCCTCTAGAGTTGCTATAGAAATATGTCACAGCATGTGAAAGTGAGAGACAGCGACAAAAACCGAGGTGTAATATCCTGTTTGACAAACACCAAAAAAATAAAATAAAATAAACAAAAAAGACCGAACAATGTTTTGTGCGCACAGGATGCGACACAACCAAAAAAATGTATTTTTAAGAATGGCAAATGCTAACGCACCGCTGGTGGTCGCTTCCCAGGCAGCTCTCTGCAGCTTCTTTTGTGATTTCGAGTGTCCTTTATTAAAAAAAAAAAAAAATTAGACAAAAAGACAAGAATATCTGAAGTATTGCGTCATTGGCTAACGAGCATGTTGACCAGCATGGCGGATAAAAGTTGGCATCGTTTGCAAAAATCCAGCGTGATTTACATCGTTTCACATCAATCCACAGCAAATGTATATTCATAGCCAAGGCAGAACATTTGCTCATTTGTATAGACACAAGTCATGTGTCAATATATGCCCAGCTTGCCCGCCCCAAACATCAGCCGCCAGGCTCGCTGTGGCAATTGCACTGAATCTGCTTATCGTGTACAGACATTTGGCCTGTACAACACAAACTTGTACAATTGGGAGCAAGTTCTAGTATATGTATACCATGCATGTATACCATGCTTTTATGCTCGTTTTGGGAATCTGGTTTTCCACATCTTGGTTTTGGTTTCCCAATTGGAAATGCAGAGCTTAATTAAATAATTTAAATCAAACCTTTCACCTTTTTTTTTAGAATTAATTTCAAAAAGATTTCTTTAATCACTTAAATTTTTGGCGAAAGTAAAAGTAATATTTGCGGTTTCGGTTTGGCTCTTGTTGCTTTAAGATATTATTTCAGCTGTTCTTGCCTTTAGCTGTGAGTCTTAGTCAAACGATGATTCATAAGTAGTTGTAAAATAGGTCTCGAGATAACGTTGTCGTGATTATTTCAGAATGTCTCAAACATAATAGTTTTAAATAAATTTAACTAAATTTTGCGCATTAACGCAGTAATTATTTTGTTTAATTCTTAAACATTATAAGTTTATATTCATATTAAAGACAATTTTCAAAATGTGGCTACTACAACTCTTGCACAAAACGATTAACACACATTGAAAGGGTTTTCAAACCAAATTTCCTAGAATTTTCTGCAAATATTTTGCTCTCCATTTCAAACGATATCTACAGATCCAAACTATAAGCCATAGACACAACAGCAGCGAATAAATAATAATAATACAAAAAGAGAGAGAATAAGAAAAACTAAATAAATAATGCAAACTCTTGACGCCAAAACTGGCGACTGGTCCCCGAGTGCATCAGCAACTGGCACACAAATCCGCTTTAACTGGCAACTATGGCTAGGGGTAACAGCCAGCCAGACAGGGAGGGAGATGAGAGGAAGTCAGCTAGTCAGCGAACAATTCAAGCAGCCATCCATTCCGTTCGCTCATTCATTCATCCATGGGCTGGGGCGAAATGAAAAAGAATGATGCGAGCCGTAAGTGACGGTGGGTAAAATTGCAAAAATATGAAAGACGGCCAAATGCATTTAAGACTGATTCGTTCAGGGACCCGCCAGTGCTTATTTCTTAGTCCGGATTCCTGTGCTAACAACAACAACAACATCAAGTACAGTCGACTGTCATATTAACGCCACGTTGAGGCAAATTTAACCGCGACTGTTTGTCACATTTGAAGTGCGTTGCGAATTGCTTTTGCGCTTTGATTCAATTTAACTTTGAGGCGCCGATAACTAAATTTGTCGCTTAGAAGCAACTAAAATTAGATTTTACATACAAAAAAAAAACAGTCGGGTTGTGGAAAGTGATTGACTTAGAGATACTGTATACACAACTGAAAAGTATCTGACTTAGAGATACTGTATACACAACTGAAAAGTATCTGCATATTTAAATGTAGGCTTGGGACAACTTCTGTACCAACATTTGGCATGAATTTTTAAAGTATACCTAGAAAACATAAATTGAAAACGAAAGAAAATGGAAATCTACCAATTAAAATCTTGGAAAACAACTTTTTGATTCACATTACAGAAAGTTCTTCATTAATTCAATTTATTCTGCGTATATTGTCCAATCGATATAAAATTTTAAAATTTTAAAGATAGCTTTCAATGTGTGCTTTCACTAAAAATTAAATAAATTAAAAGAAAGTGAAAAATAGCTCGGATATGTGCATCTTAAAGTTCGATAATCATAATCCTAACAATATCCGAGCTAAATATGTATAAAGAAAATAAATATAATAGACCATTTCATATGGTGGACTCTTTTTATAAAAATTCAAACGTTCATAATTCGGCTCGGCTGTGAATGGTGATTAAGTATATAAAATGGTGTCTAAAATGCAACTTAACACTAGTTACAAGGAATCTCTACTCCCTTTTATCAGCCATTTATAATGAGTATACAAATGAATAATCATGTTTATGGCCTCCAGTTGACTTTCTAATAGGTTTAATGCACTTGCAGTTAGTTCAATTGCACAAATTTGCATTCGCATTGAATTAATCATGTACTCACGCCCATCGACCACCGCCCACTCATTTCCGTTTGGCAGTCGTAAAAATTCACTTGTCGACTGCATTTTAAAAAATTGTCCTTCACTTTGGCGCAGTGTGCGCACTTTTCATTTAGTTTGCTTCGGCTTCCGTTTACTTAAGCTGACATTTTTAAAAAGGGCGACTTCAACTAAATTTTTGGTTAATATTGCAGAAAATCAAAGGTAAAGGCAAATTAAATTTTCTCCTCTTCCTAGCTCTACTTACAACATTTATTCCCATGCGATGCGTCCTGCCGTATGTGGGTAATCAGATTTAAAGGCATTTCTCAAAGGGCAGGTTTAAATAAATTGACATAAAAAAATGTCGCAAAGTATCAGCAAATAGCATAAGATTGGGGGCACTTGTGCGCTGAAATATCAAGTGGAATTTTCGAATGAGTAAAGACAGAACTCTATTTATGTTGTGAATGCTTGTTATATATAGATATATATATATATATATATATATATATATATATTATGTAAAGGCTGTAGTCCAAATGCAGAGCAAATTTTCTATTAAATTATTAAATTGTTACAAATTTACCTAGAAATTATAATTAAATTCTATTTAAATGCAACATATTTCATGGGAGCTGAATAAACAAGCAAAACACATGCATTTTTCTAGCATATGAGGTGAACTCCTGTATAATGCATATTAAATTTGTTATCGTTAAACTATGTTCTTAAGTCTAAATGAATAATATCTTGTTAATTTTAATAATAATTTAATAATAATAATAATAATAATTTAATAATAATAATATGAATAATAGTAATAGTAATAATAGTAATAGTAATAGTAATAGCAATAGTAATAGTAATAGTAATAGTAATAGTAATAGTAATAGTAATAGTAATAGTAATAGTAATAGTAATAGTAATAGTAATAGTAATAGTAATAGTAATAGTAATAGTAATAGTAATAGTAATAGTAATAGTAATAGTAATAATAAATAAAATAATAATAATAATAATAATAATAATAATAGTAATAGTAATAGTAATAGTAATAGTAATAGTAATAGTAATAGTAATAGTAATAGTAATAGTAATAGTAATAGTAATAGTAATAGTAATAGTAATATAATAGTAATAATAATAATAGTAATAATAATAATAGTAATAATAATTATAATAATAATTATAATAATAATTATAATAATAATAATAATAATAATTATAATAATAATAATAATAATAATAATTATAATAATAATAATAATATATAATAATAATAATAATAGCAATAGCAATAGCAATAGAAATAATAATAATAGCAATAATATTTAATAATAATAGCAATAATAATAATAGCAATAATAATAATAATAATAATAAGTATAATTATAATTATAATAATATATTAATAATAATAATAAAGAAATTAATTAATTAATAATTACAATAATATAATAATAAAATAATAAATAATCATTTATATAGTAATAACTAATAAAACTTTTTCATTTTTACCTAAATAAAAAAATTTAGCTTTCATAAAAAACTTGAATTGCTTTACACAATATTCCTTGAAAATAACCCTAAACTAACGCAGCTAATTACTTACAAACCGCAAGTAATTCAATAAATTTCCGTTCGTTAAAATTTCTTTTCTGACGAAAGACCAGC
This sequence comes from Drosophila ezoana, assembly GCA_035045725.1. Lineage (NCBI taxonomy): Eukaryota > Metazoa > Arthropoda > Insecta > Diptera > Drosophilidae > Drosophila > Drosophila ezoana. Next base: position 1,616,575 of record JAWNOU010000005.1, on the reverse strand, counting down.
AAAGTTTTTAATATTTCTAAGCAATTTGATGGTAATTACAATTTTCATATGAAACCTGTTTTATCTTTGCTTCACCCCGAGATTTTTCTTGGTTGCGCGTCTGTCAAAGTTATAAACTCATTTGCGTGATGGTTTTGTCACGCGTTTGCATCCATCAGTGGAAAACTGTCAAATTTTTGCACTCAGCACAGTTTTGGACACGATTACCAACATGTGTACATAAATGTATACAGAGGAAAGTGACGTGAAGAGAAGGAAAATGTAAAGCTATGAAGCAGCACCAGAGAAATATTTTGCCACTGCATTAGAGCCAAATACTAAAATAGCAGAGCCACAGCCAATGTCAGGCATGTCGCGGTGGCGACTATGCTGATCTACTAATTACAAACATGTCAGTGGCCAGGTCATGGAAACAGCGGAGTTCATCCAGAACAAGAGTTCAGAGAGCGTCAGATTCCACTCATCATAATCAACGCGATGCTGGAAACTTGACTTCATTTTGGCTCACATTTGGCACTGATGTGCCATCAGCAGCTTTTGCTGGTCAGTTGTAATTTGGTAGCGCATTTTGGCAACATGAAATTTGATTTTGACGCAGAGAAACCGACACAAGCTACACATACACACACCCACCAAACATGCACACACACACACACACACACACCACAGACAGTGTTGGATAATTATGATGCATATAAGGTTATGGGAGGTTCGTTGAACCTTTTGCTGCTGTAGCTGGGCTCCTGGGCTGTGCAGGACAAAAGGAACCAGCTGCCTTTTGTTGACATGCTCGCCAAAAAGGACGCAAACAATTGTAGTTTAGAATTTATTAAGTGCTTCCTGCTGAGACGCAGTCAAGATGAGCTGCCAGGATGCACTTACAACTGTTGCCAGGCTTTTAACCTCAGACATCTTGACTCACACGCTTGCTTTGCCCCCGTCCCTCACGTATTCGAAATCTATGCTGCTCATATTTTAGCCAAAGTTCGTCCCTCCTGTCATGTTGCTTAGTATCCTCGTATCTGCTACCAAGTGCACTTAATGCAAATGTCTGGTCTTTTAATTGACACACTTCAGCGTATTAGAAATCTGAAATTTCGAGTACTAGTCCATATGAAACTGGCCTTGGTAAAGACTTCAATGTTAATGGCACTTACATATTTGATAGGCTTTGCGTTCTTATCCAAATGTGAATAAAATGTTTGAGGAATGAATGAAGATTCGCAAATTAATTATTGTCGATTAAAATTTACCTTTGTTGGTAGATAAAAGTTAAACTTTATCATCGGTAACTTCTTCGCGTTTATCAACACTGCGAATAGGTTGATCAGGGTCTGTTAAAACTGTAGTAGAAAACTGCCACACTTATAATTTTAATTTGTAATTAGTGCGACTTTTAATCTCTTTAATTAAACTGTTAATTAAACTGTTTCGCTACCGAAAAATAAATCAATATGTATAATTTTATCCACGCTTTACCAACACACAAAATTGCCTCTGTTATATTTGATACTTTGAACAAATTTAGAATGTCATGTCATTTGTTATTTTTATACCCTGAACCCATTAAAAATGGGTAAAAGGGGTATTATGTTTTTGTGCAAAATCCAAATGTATGTAACAGGCAGAAGGAAGCATCTCCGACCCCATAAAGTATATATATTCTTGATCAGCATTAATAGCCGAGTCGATCTAGCCATGTCCGTCTGTCTGTCTGTCCGTCCGTCCGTCCGTATGTATGAACGCAAGGATCTCAGAACCTATAAGAGCTAGGGACTTGAAATTTAGATGTAGGTGCTCCTAGTTCCTACGCAGATCGAGTTTGTTTCCGATAATCGATAACTTGCCCCGTTTCCAAGTAATCGATAAAATTGTATATCGATATCCTGTTTTTTAAGCAATTTTGGTAAATAATAAGAGCTAGAGTTACCAAACTTGACATGTAGCTTCTAGAAAAGTATATATATATCGATTATCTTTCATTTTATACCTATCGCCACCTCCCCGCTACTCTCTATCTATAAGCGCGCGCTGCATTTGGTGTTGGAATATAAGGGTTCAGGGTATCCCCTAGTCGGGAGCTCCCGACTAGAACCTCTTACTTGTTTAAATTAAAATTGAATCGATTTAGAACGTTTATCTGGCATACCTTAGTCAAAATTAAATATTCATGCACCATAGTTTAAAGCTATTTTTATTGAAAGACAAGAATAGTTCATCATTATTATAATTAAAATTTTAAGCACAAAAGAACACTTTTAGTTGGTTAGTGTGAAAACATGTGCTTTCAATTTGAGCATAAACTAAAAATTAATTAAAAATTTTATTGCAAGAGCGGCTTAATTGTTTTTCTTTTTTTTCTCTTTGTCCCTCTCTCTCTCTCTTTCTTTCTCTGACCTGTCTGGACAATTTGTTAACGACCGATTGAGAATACATGCACACATGAAAATAGATATACGCGCACACACTTGTGTATGCTCTCACTTAATTAGTTGTCATTATTGGTTGCACATTTCTAGGTCCAATGCCCAATTCTGTTTGTCCCAATTCGAATTGCAGCCTTTGGGCGCACAGAAATTTGCATGACATTTGTGTTTAAATATTTACGGCAACTATTCATGACAAAAGTTTCAGCCCTCGTTTCCGTCTGGTTTGTTTTCGTTTCAGTTTTGTTTGCCTATTTTGCATATATTTATGTGTCCAAGGGAAGAGGACCATGTTAAATTAGTTTAGAAATTGTTGCCGCAATAAATATATTTGCATTTTCGTCGGTGCGGCAATCTGTGAATCTATGGAATATGCACACAATATGTTTGCTAATCCAACTCATTGTGTGAAGCTTGTAATTATTGTGAAGCTTTTGGACACGACTCTGAGATTTGATTCCAAAAAGACTTCTATTTAGCTTTGGCTTGTTAAGCTGATTCTCCCTCTAAATCAGTTTTAGCTGGAAACTGTTTTGGTTAGTTGATAATCAAATTTAATACCACTTTTTATACCTTTAGTTTATATATTAAATCTAATCTATGATAAGAAATTTTGAATGCCAGCATTTTCTGTATAAATCCCCAAAAATATACGTATTCCACACTTTTCTCAAAATTTACTCGACTGCACAAGATGTGCACACAAAGCTTCTCAAATACGCTCCATTAAGTGCATCATTTCGTGGTGCTTGCCACGCAATCACAGCTACAATTGAGTGCTCCCGGCTTAAACGCCTTGCAGTATGCAACAAGTTTTTGCTGCGCTCCTTATGCAATTACATGCACCAACATTTGCAAGAAGTTTACACGCAACTTTGACTCTTGCCATCGTGACAACTAAAAAGTGCTACCTCTTCCTTTCCTCAACTTGTATTTTTTGGCTTCTTTTGCGCGTTTCCATTTCACATGGTTGCCGTTGGAGACGTTTGCCAAAGGATTTGTCACGTGCCATTTGTGGGATTGTTTTCACGCTGCTTTGAAAACCACCGCCTTGGCAAAAGAGTTAAGCTGCGGCAGTTATGTTGGATGAGATTTTAACAACTATGTGATAAACGCTGGCATACCTTAGATAATCAGCTTAATTCATTAACAGAGTATGTCTATTGCGGAATCAAGTCCATCTTTCTGCCCAAAACTGAAACAAATTTTATGGACTTACCATTTTGATCTCGTAATTGACCTTATATTGTTTTTGGGTCTAAAGTCCTTGTGGAACAGGGTAGAAGCGGAATAAGCATTCTCTATGCACACTCTTCAATATTTTTTCAATTATTTTCGACTTAGTTTGTGTTAGCCTTTATTAAGAATACTAGAAACTTTTATCAAAATTGTGTATAAAACTCAGTTATTTATATACAAATAAGAATGCCATGTGGAGCTAAAGCGTACTTATTTCTGTTTAAAATTCATGGTATCTAATTTTTCTGTCCTTATATACTCTTAACTTTCTGAAAATTGTATTTTCTCCAGCGCTTTGATTTTGGTCTTGGTTTTTGCTCAATAAACTTGTTTGGTCTTGGTTTTTGCTTAATAAACTTGTTTGGGCTAGATTTGAATAAACTTTAAAAAAAAAACACTTTTATTCCAGCTTTGTATAGTCTGTTCCTTTTAACAAGGTTTAAGTACGGCCCCTGAAACAGTTATGGCATAAAGCAGTGTATAAATTCACCTCAGCGCAACATATTCAACTCATTTGTGAGATAAGCCCACTGTAGATAAAGCAGTGCACCCGAAGTTTCCCCTGTTAAAACTAACCCTCTTCAGCAAAACATTTCAAGAAACTCACCACGAATAAACCCCTGCAAGACTCTTAGCTTTTTACCGGCAAACACCTGTTGCATGTTTATGGTTGAAATTCACCTTTACCGTGCTTATGATGGGGGTGCACCACCTCCTTCTCCTACTGCTGAGCAAACATGCGCAAAGAGTGTGCATTAAAACGATTCGAGTCGCATTTTTGGTCAACAAATTTATTTGCTCGATGCGTTCGATGCACTTCGTGTGTCCCATTGCATTTAACACAGATCCCAAAATAAAAAGGAAAAACAATAAACGAATCTCAGAAGCTGTTGCAAATCAGTTCAACAATTACGCAAAGCAAATTTATAACTGCTCTTCAATATTTTGACTTATATACTTATTTCCAATCTATTAATAATTTTCCTGCCATCACGTGTTTTCCTGCTATTATGTTTCTTCTATTAACAACTTCTTCATATCCTTTGCGCTTTCTTTGTTTTCATGCTGTTTCATGCTGTTTTACCCCAGTTAAGGATAGCATATATATTTTTCCTTATACTTCCGGCTACATTTTTTCTGCTTCGCTTGTTGTTGTTTTTGTTTTTCCCTGGTTATGTTTTGCTTTCGGCTGTCTGGGACGAAGTTCTGACTGCATTGAAATTCATGTGTTTATTTTTGTTATACATACATACGTACACATATATTTATGTGTATCTAAATATGTGCTATATAATTATACTTGTTTTTTTACTGAGTTATGAAATTTAAGCACGAATCAGATTATAATATGCAAACTTTAAGTTGAACTTAAAGATGCAAGCTCAGCATGTACTTAATCTAATATCGACACAAATATAGCATGAACTAATTGTTTATTCAATAACCATCGATTGATCGATCAATTTAACAGACTACTCTTTACATGTGCTCTCTTCACTTAAGAGTTTTTTCTTCATTTACAAGATGGCTTAACAATTATTTTTAAAGCATTCATGGAGCATTGTTCCAGAATCAGGATCTAATGTTTTGTACGAAAGTATGAACTAAGTTTTCTTTAATTTTCTTATACCCTGTATCTGGTCATAAAGCGTTGCAACTAAGCAAATGTCTGTAGAGTGCAGAAAGCTGACAACTCCGATATAATAATATTTATGTATTCTAGTTGATCCAGTCGTAGCCTAAATAGCGGCAAAAAACTTATACATCATGTAGATTTCCCGATATCGATAAGCATCAATTATCTGTTTCTCTGTTTGGGGCACCTTCAGAAGAGTTTGCCCAACTAAATTAGGTATGTGAGTTCTAGTTTATTACGGATCAAATGTCTTAACTTAACGAGGACAGCTCCTCGTTCTATGTTATGTCAGCCCAAACAGATTCCCAATTTCGCACACATTGACACAATGGTATTGCGATTTGCCTGCATTTAACAAAAATATTAACTTTTTCTTGTTTTTGCTTTTCAATTTTTTTTTGCGCCAAACTAATGCAATAACATTCAATGGCCGAATACAATTATTATTGCGTAAGTTTTTTTAGTTTTCTGATTTTCTATCCTTTTTATTATTGGCTCATGCAATGCTCTTGTTATTGAGCTGGCTTTTTGTGCGTTCTCTGGCTTCTGTGTGTAATTTCGTTGTTTACTTTTGTGACTTGTTTTTGCAAATTTTTATTGAGTACATAAAAGCTTTTGGTCAGGATTTTTGGCCAAACACGACTATTGGCATATAGGTTTTTGCATTTTTATAATTCGCATTTAAATACCAAATGGTAGGGTGTTGTTGGATTTTTTTTTGTGTCATTGTTTTTATTTGCCAATTAATGGACATATTGTTTGGAATATAGCTTTGAACAAACCCATTGAGCATTATCAAATTTAATTTTTGTCAATTACAATTTTCTTTTTTTATATTTTTTCCATTACAAAGTTATCAGTTTGTGGCATTTTCAATTAATGTCAGTGCATGTTTTCAATTTGTTCAAATCCAATTTGCAATGTTAAGCAAATGCGTGTCTGTGGTTTTTATTTAGTTATTTTTCTTTAGTGAATCACTAAAGTGCCAGCTATTTAAAAGCTTTGATTGGCAAATATTAAATTTAAGTAATATCCAGAAAGTTAATTAAATTCCATGTGGGGTTTATTATATTGAAAAGTTGGCACGGCATCAATTGGGTCAATTATTTGAGATTTTTGAAGAGCTTGCATAAAATAAATCAACTTTGGCTTGTTGAATTAATTAATAAGCCTTATGAAATGTAATAGAGGTTGATGGCATAGGCATGAAGCAAAGTAATTGCAAGCACTTTCAAGGCAGCTTTATTAAGTACAATTTAAACATTTACTTAAACTTAAAGCTGAGCTAAGCATTATGCTTTAAAGAGTTTTGAAAATTCTGCTACAAATGTTCATTAAATACAAAGCTTTGTTATTGATAGAACTAGTTCAAGTAAAATACCTTTGCTATTTTATTAATACTCTTAAGTTAGCCTTATAAGAGCAATTAAATAACCTACAGCCCAACCCAGTTTTACCCCTGTCTGCACGCTAATTAAGAACGCAATAAATCATCGAAGGCTAACCAAATTTTTGCTGCACATAAAATTATTCAAGTAAAAAGCAAAACTATTGAACAACTCGAACCTGAGCCAATGATACAATGGGCTGCGCAGTCTGAAAGGCGCGCCAGTTGTAATCGTGATCATAATAATCCTAATAATAATAATGGCCATTAGGGAAACGTTGAACCGGCAAACCATTTTGGCTATTGAATTCAAGTCGTGCGGAAATTATTCATTATAAATGTGGTGTGCGGGAATAGTAAGGGCAAATGGGCGAAAGTGGAGCCAAGTGCCCGGGAACCTGCACCCAAAATGCCAGCAAATCAATTCACAAAAAAAAAACGTGCGCAATGCTTTTCCTTGACTGCATTGCATAAGCGAAAGGAAAACCCAAGTAGGGAAAACAGGCAGGCGTCGGGCAGTAGATGTGGGCCAGGACCTGGTTCTGGCTTGGCATGCAAAAGTATTTGAGGAATGCCAACGGCTGACAGTTCGAGAGCCGAAATGCGTGTCTATATCGTATTACATGCAAATACATACGAATTTAATAAATTTAATGCTACGAAACGAAATAAATTGAATTGCGCAAAACTTTTCCGTAAAAATTAAGGCAAAACATAACGAACTTTAAGCACCAAGAGGGGTTCGAGTTGGGGATTTCGGGGCAACAGTTTAGCAAATTATTCGCAGCACAAGTCAGGATTATCACTTAAACGCCGCTTCTCAGCTACTGCAAACAGGAAGCACAAGGATGCAGTCAAGTGAGGGCCGCGCGAAAGGTTAAAGAAATAAAGAGGAGCAGAACAAAAAACAAGAACATGAAATGGAAGAAAGAAAAATCAAATAAAATAAAATTCCACACTAAATCGTTGTAAGCGTGTTAAAAGAGAGAAATGACCAGCTAGCAGCGCAACGCCCACTGTTTGAGAGATGGCTTCATGACGGGGGTATCCTTAAAACATGACAACTTATAGTCAAGGACATCATGCCCAGTTCACGTTATCATCATCCTCATCGTCGGCAGCAGCCCTGCCTTTGGATAGCTTCACTTCATTTAAAGGCCACTTGTCAATGGGCCCCATTGTGCGAGGCTGTTGTCGGCAGTCTTTTTTTCTGTGCATTATTTTCCTATTTTATGCGCTTTGGTATTTTATTTTCTCTTCTATTTGCCTACCATTATCTGTTTAACGCTTAAAATGCTTATTTAATTTTAAGCATATTGTTGTCGTTCGACGAGGAATGTTCAACTATACTTTGTATAATTTTGAAGCATCATCCAAAATATTTAATGATTAAAGTAAACAAATTTGTTAACTTGTTTTAACTTGCATGCTTGTTTTTTTACTGTTCTTCTACTTTGACTTGTGCTTTAGCATTTCATATTTTAATTCCTTTTACGTTATAAATATTTATATGTTGCATAGTTTTTCAATATCATCGAGTATGATTAATGTTAGTGCATTTTACCATTTCTTTATTAAATTTCTTAATAAAAATTTGCAGTAGTTCGACTTTATTTATTACAACGTCCTACAATTCGTAGCTCATTAAGATATAGCTGCCAGGCGATATATCGTTCGAAGAGCTAGAATTTGTAAAACAAATTTTTTCCTTTTATCGATATCTTTGTTACAATAATTACGAGGAACAGTATTATTATAGTTCATCAACAATATTTTCTTCTTCTTCTTTTTTTTTTGATTTTTAAATATCTGTACTAAAGAAGATTTTTTATATAGAGCCATCTAAACCAAACTTGGCAGTAGCATTGAAATATATACTATAACTTTCCAATAACTTTTCAGCTTCGTCTCTACATGGAACACTTCTGAATTTGTATTATATATAGAAACTACGAGCAGGCGTTTAATTATACAGAATCTCGCCGTACAGTAAGCTGATTGATCGCATTAAGAGTCTACAAAAAGCAAACCTTTACCCGTACCTCTGCCGACAAACATAGCAACTGTATTGCAACAGTAACTGGTAGAAACTTTGTAGCTGGTTTTATGCCCACAATAACCGCAACAAAAAGTTTTTAGTCCACTTGACTCAAAATGCGCTTTGCCACACGACTTTACAGGCAACACAGTGGCTCACCTAACTGATTGAGCCGGTTGAAAAGAGGGGTTCGAAGAGCGGTGCATTGCACACAATTCAATTCAATTGAAGTGTTTTTGCACTTAAAAGTTTAAACTTTAATCCTTCAATAATATTATTGCTAGAGTGCAAAGTTTGAGCAGCTGCCGAGCCCCCATCCTCCACCCTCCACTTGACAACCACCAATATCCAGCTCCAAGCACCTCTCCACACCCATCTGCCTACTCTGCATGCTTTCAATTATACGTAGAGGGTATCGAAATTTTGCCTGCGGCCAGGAAAGGCGCGCACACCAATTGCCGCTCGGCTCATTGGCCAAGTTAGGGGAGCTTTTAGCAAAATTTGCATTATTAAATCCCTTACAGAGAGTCCACCACATTGGCTCACCTTAGCGGGCTTATACACCACAATTGCCTTGCATTAACGCATTCAATTATGAGCCAACACAACAACAACAACAATCTGCCGTGTCCTCTCGTTATTGGAACAAGGTTAAGCATTTAAGCACTTTAAATTTTCTCTGATTTTCTGCTTCAAATTTTTGGTCGTATTTCTCGTGTCATTTTGCGGCTGCATTTTGAACTATAATTAGCTAATTGATTTCAATTGGTTTATCGTGGCTTTTTTGAACGGTCTCGGTGGTTTTGTGTATACATCAAAATGTGGTTTGCCGACGGTTCGTGCTTTTTGTGTGTTGGCTTTAACCACTTTGACTGAATGGCTCTTTGCGGCCATGAAACTTAAGGTGAAAAGTTGACGATTTTCAAAATTAGGCTCTTTAAATTTGTTCACAAATATATGCAATATTTTACTCTATGTACGACTCTTAAGCTACGAAAAGAAAACTCACTTCTCACAAAGTATTGTATTTAAAATAACGTTCTTATTATTTTTATTTTATCCCATCTCACCTATTTACTAAAGAACTATATACATATATACCTTTTAGTAAGCCTTTAAAGCTCTTAATTTTATAAAATATTTAAAATACTTTTTGAATGTATCTCGTTGATCGATTACATTCGGACCAAACCGAATATTTAGAGTTTTGAGGAGTATCCTAACTTACTTCTTGCCGTTCTTTATATATATTATATGCTAAGACACATATTTTATGTTACATTTTCAATTCATTAACTTATTTTTACAATATATGAAACATATCCTTACTTAAATCTTAAAAAATAAAGTTCAAATTATCTTTGAAGTCTCTTAAGCGATCTATTCTACCAAGATACATATATATAAATAATTTAAAGTTTTCTAATATTTTTGTATCTCAATCTATATCTATATAACCTATTCAATTGCTACAATTCAAAACTTTTTCGGTCTGTACTGAGTATATTAACACTTCAAAACTATCTTAGCCATACATTTTGAATACTAAATATATTTGTATCCGTATTTACTGTTGTCATTCACTTCTTTCCAAGATGAACAATTACAAAGAACGTTCGATGCAAACCGAACATAATAAAGACCTTAAAAGTATACCTATATAGTTATTTATATTATAATATATAATAATATAAATTTAATTTTTGACTTTCACTTCCTTAGATCTCAGTATATTTGTTTATATGAATATTAACAGCGCGATGTTAAAACACAAATTTAAATATTATTTCAAATATCAACAGTAAACTTAAGCTTTTGGTACTAGTCGAATATTATTGTTATTAATATTATTATTATTGTATGATGGTTTTTGGCGATCTTTCCTATTTTAAATATTTAATTGGATATAATAAGAGCTAGATTTACAAAATTTCGCATTTTGCTTTACACATGTGAATTTGGAGACCAAGTTTAATTACAAAAATCGAAAACTTTTCGATATCCTAAACTATTTATGTATACTAGATATCTAAATCCATATCCCGATCCTGATAAGCATTAGGGCGCAGTCTTTAAAAATGCATTTAATAAACACAAATGTTATAAATTAATTTTATGAATGTTGCCCAAAGTGTTAATGTACGTTTTGTGTTTACATGTATAAAAGCTAGTTTGAATGGACGTTAATGCAATTCGAAACTACGATAGGTTCTAGTTCCAGCACTTCAGACTAGATCAGTCATTTAGTCTTCATTTAGAAGATGTCCATTTTCCGAATTGCACTCAATTAGAATAAGCATGAGCCAGGCTAGTCACCATACTAGCCGAGGGCCTGCATTTCAACCCATATCTATGGTAACCACAATTGTGGACTGCTTGCAGCAGCTCGAGATTTGGACAAAACAGCAAGCAAATCGACAGCTTTGTTTCGGGCAGCATCCTTGGCTTGGTTCGTCCTTGTAGTCGTTGTTGTGTGCATGTGTGTGTGTGCGTGCGTGTGCGTGTGGCTGGCTAATCAAACGCTTTGCTTTGTGGCACTGTTTACGGTTACGGTAACCTCAACTAAACCAAATGTAAGCTGATATTTCACTTGCAACAGCCTAAGAGCAGGCAACAACAGCCGCTGCCTTTGGTATTGCTGCTGCTGCTCGGGCTTCTTGCTGCTGATCCTACATCGATTGCTCCTGCTCCAGCTCCTGCTGCTGCTGTCTAAGCTAATCAAAAAGCAAAAATGCTAAAATCGTCTTTGTCATCATATGTCTAACACCCCGCCCATGAACTCGATGCCTGTAAATTTACATAGGCGTTGATTTTGGGCCGGGGCACTAGGACGAAGGACACGCACAACCTGCCTATAGGTGTGTGTGTGTGTATGCCTTGGCGCTGGGCGCATCAATCAAAGGATTACATATCGAAAGTTGAAAGGCGCTTTAAAAAAAGAACAGAGAAAGAGAGATAGAGGGCGGCATATGAAAAGACGGGAGAAAGGTAGCTCCGGTTTGCCATTTGAATACAAAATAGAGCAAAGCACACGCGTACATAGTATATGCTCTTCGTTCTGATAAAATGTCAAAAGTTTCTCATGTACATGAAATTTAAAGCTTTCTTTGCATATGACAGCAGCCCCCCCTGAAACTCTTCTACCCTACTCACTTGCACACACATTTGAATAACAGACACATCAATCACCGAAAAAAAAAACTGCCTCGGCTAATGAGTGTTGGCTCTTGTCAATGGGGGGCAGAGGGCGTGGGGCGGCATTGTTGTTAACAGGCCATACGAAAAAACCGCAGGGCTATGCAATAAAATTGAGCGTTGAAGCATTAATTAAAATGTTGACATGTGCAACAAAAAATATATAGTATTAATATATGTATATGCACGTATTTATAGCCCAACAACTATATGAAGAAATATCGGTAGCTTTTTGTGCACTTGAAGTTTCCATAAAAAACCATTCGACACAAAAATTAACATAACTTTTTATAAGTTTTTTAATAAATCGGATGTGTATAAAAAAGCAAGGTGTATACGAAATAAGGATATAAATATAAGCAAAATTTTTTTTATAACTAATGCCAAATCACAACTAAAATAATGATGATAAGAAAATCTCAGAAATTTTATGAAATTAATGAATGTATATAGCCATAGTTATGATCAAGATAAATTTACAGTGAAGATAAATAGCTTTGCGATTTTGAATTTTAATTGTAACGAAATGCAAGACCTGCATATATATGACAAGGCCATTGATAAGTGGACGGGGAGTTTTATAGATTTCATGCTTATAATTTTGTAATATTAAGCTTTACTTTGATTACACATATGATTTGATACGATTTTATATATATATTTTGCAAGGTGGTAGCTAATTGCACATTTCTACAAATTTGTATAAAGTGCCTTGCAAATTGAGTAATATAGTTAAAGTGATCGCATTTTATAATTTACAGAGAGTAGTTTGTAACTATTGCTAGTTAGCTTTGAAATATGTAATTTAAGTATCATTTTTGTGATTATCGAAAACGCTTGTGACCACAAATCGTAAGTGACAAATTCGTGCGGTGTGAACGTAATTACTTTCATGTAGTCGCTACACACTTCTTCGATAGTACATTCAGAACATTGGGCAGCAGTTGCCAGACGCACATATACAGTCGCATTAATCTTGTAATTAATTAAACCAAAGTCCAACCATAAGCACAAAAACTGACTACTTAAGCCATTTTGTCTCGAAAGCTAACACATGGCCCATGCACACACACACACGCACACGCACACATTAACACACACACTCACACATGCAGTTGGCCAGTCAACTAACTATGGCTGCGTGTGGGGCATTAACATTGGCCACATACGCGGCGCATTTACTGAGTGACAAGCCGTTGCCCTACACGCCTCGCCCTCGCAACGCTCGTGTAAACCTACCAAAAACGAAATGAAACATTTACCGAGCGGAAACGGAAACGGCGGCCTGAGTGTGCATGTGTGCGTTTGTGTGTCTGTTGTGTATATGTCACGCTCGTAAACTGTAATGGCGAGGGCCCTCGTCCGGCGAGAGCATATGGCAGTGATCTGGGGACTGCAACTACACAATTTATTTTGTTTTGTGCGCTTTATTCGAGCCTCAGCCACCTGTTGTTATTGTAGTTGTAGTTGTTGTTTATGTTTTTGGTGTTGGAATTGTTATACACGAAAGGCTAATGAAGAACTAATTAGTAAACAGTACTAAAAACAAGTCAATTTGCATACCTTCTTCTTTATTATGTAGAATTTGATGCTTGTTCAAAACGAAGATTTATAATTTGAATAAGGTATCCTACGTTAATTTACTCAACTTAAAGTTTATAAGTTATTGTAAAGCTCATAGAAACAATAAAGAAGTTCCCGAACAGTTTTTATTGCTATACAAAAATACATTTTTAAACAAGTAGCCATAATACAAAAATATATTAAATCGAGCTACCGTAAAGTTGTATAATGTTAAATAAAAGCCGAGAAGCAGAAATATTTAATATAGTCATTAAATTAACAATTTTGAGTATTATACAATACTTATTTGCGTTCAAAAGGCGGCTTAGCTATACACTTTAAAGTTTGAATCGCTTTGTCACAAAAATAGTAAGAAGAAATCAATTTGACTACCATACTATTATATTTATTATATACAAATAAACAAAATACTATTTTGAGCACTATACAACACTACAACAAAGATTACTGAAATATTTAAATTCTGAATAATTTAGTTCGTAGAATAAAGCAATGTTTTATATGTTTTAAAAACTTACTGCAACAATTACTGGGAACAAATAGTGTTGATTACTTTTTAAAGTATCAGATATCAGTATTACGTTCTTTTGAAGCTTCTAAAAAAATAATCCAGCGTCCAGCAATATTTAGTCTGCTTAAAACAATTTTATTCAGAAAATTAAATATTTTGATTACTAATAAGCATTAATTCCGCAAAGCTATACGATTAAAATGCCCGCGAGAATAATTACTTTGAAAAATACAATTTCGATAATATATAAAACTGTAACTTCATTTAAAATCCTTATAGATTGTCCTTAATTTAGAGTATAACTAATGTGCTTTATTGTAAGTTTTAATCTTCTCTTTTTGTCTAATATGAATTGCGTTAGCTTTGCTGGGAAAGCTATTAATTATACGTAATGCCCAATTCAGCTGGTTCACTTTGAAATTTTGTAGAAAAGGGTTCTAATCCCATATAATTTCGACTGCGACATAATATTAATTTCTATAGAAACTCCTTATATAGAGTTCTTGAATTAAACGTATCAAAATTCGCTTTCATGTGCTTTTAAGGCTGCGACAAATATTTATTAACTAGACAAATAAGTTATTTTTGAGCAATACATTGCAACAGTTGCATACAGCAATTTTTACGTTTAAAAAACGAATAGAAGAATAGAAATTGAGAAGCACCGAGAAAGGCACTAATCTCGCATTCTTACAAATACAACACCAAGCTTGCAACAGATAGGCTTTAACGTTGAACAGAGGTTTCATTATCATTTACATTATATTTTTAAGTTATTAATGGTAAAATCTTTCAAGACCAGCAACATAGTTTTGATAAGCTTCCACTTTAGACATTTTATCTCTTTTGCAAAATCTTGTAGAACTGATAGTTTGGGCGATAAACAATATTGGTTGGTTTGTAAACATTGTATGTATGTTATAGGCTAGAATTATCTTTTAATTTCCAATTAAACATAATAAGATGCATTTAATGTTCCCAGATATAACTTATTACATTCTTTTCCAGCTTTATTTTTACACAAAATTATTAATAGACGCTTCGTCGCCAAATTAATGCTTTAAAATTTAAGACTTGCAAAAGGTCTGTTAATGTAAATTTTAGTAATACTAAATTTTAAGACTTATCTCAGCTTAAAGCTTGCAATTTAAAGATTTTTTCCCTATTTTAAGAGTTCGCTGTATATCCTGTAGCCCTATCATTAACCGATTTATTGTAGTCAATAGCAAAAAAAATGGCAACCTTCGGGCATCGTTTTTGTATGGTAATGACAATAACAAAGGCTACAACAACAATAAGAACACTTTTCATGTCCATGTTCACCGTTGAACTTAATTTGCATATGTCTCTTCTTTTTTATTTTGTTTCATTTTATCTGAGTATCTTCATGCACAGGTTTTTACTGGCCTACAGCACGAGCGACACACCTCTGATGCTGTCCGCCCTCCAATTTTTATTTATCTTTTGTTTCTTTTACTTAACATGCAACATGTAAAATGCATTCAAGTTGAATCCGTGACGCCCACTAGCAGAAGGGTATTTAAAAATTTGAAAGATACTTTAAAAAATGCATTATTGAGTACTGTATCATTTAATATGAGAGCTTATTTTATTTCACTATATTGTCACTCCGTGTCAAAAACAAATTTAAAATAATTTATAATAGCTAAAGGGTTTCTTTAATGGAAGTTTTATTTAAGAAATTAATTTTTGAGCGAATGTTCCTGAAAGGGAGAATTCTAAAATGACTTTGAAAAAAATTTCATTTATATTTAGGACCACAAAGTTCCAATTTATCAAGCTGGATCAAAATATTCTGAATAACTAACTAATGGATTCATGGGAGAGCCCGATTCCCTAAAGGATTGGTATGATATACTAAATCGCGGTTGCAAGAAATGAAATATATTTAGACTTTAATCAAGTTAGCTTCAGAGTAAGAGACTGTTGGTTGGTTTATCTAATCGAGAATATAAACATTTTATAGGATCTAAGATGGCATTAAAACAAAAAAATAAAACAAAGAAAAAATTTTACTAAATTATAAAAAAGCATTATTTTTTTACTCTCCCCCCACAAACACTCTTCTTCAGTTATTTAACAAGATATTACGCCCTTTGCAGCAGCCACGCCCCATGCGTTTCATTGTTTCGATGATCCATTGAATTGAATTGCAGTTGCACGTCCATCATCATATTTTGCTGTCGGAAATTAACACACTTTCCGTTTCCGCTACAGCACGCACACAGTCGCACACACGCACACATACACAAACACACACGCACACACTGATATTATTTATTCATATTGCCAGCCTTGTCCTTGCGCCATTTTTCTTACCTCTGAGCGACGCACGGTGGTTTTTCTTTGTATTTTTTTTTTGTTTCTGCTTCTTTTTTTGCCGCTACGAAAATGTGCTAAATAAAAATTAATGACTGCCGGAAGCGAATTGTAATCAACGGCCCAAACGGTCAGACGACCATGGACGCGCTTCGACCAATAAAAGTAAAACAACAACAACAACAACAATGGCAAACATAAATGCCCATGTTCATGGCAAAAAGTCTGCGAATAAATTGTGTTGCCTTTTCTTTTATTTGCGCTCATTTCCGGCGGCCATTTTTGATGTATGTGTGCGTGTGTGTGTTAGTGCGTGTCAATAAATTTGCGTCTTTTTTTAGCCGCAACTTATAAAATTTTAACTCTCTGCCCGAGTTCTATATTTAGCACCACCTTTCAAATAATCAATCAAATTTAACAAATCGATTCGGAGCGGTAGAGATTATGACATCAGCAAAAGCAGCGGGAGCAGGAGCAGCAACAGCTGCAACTGACAGCCATTTTGTTGCTTCAACTACCTGGTTAAGCAACAGATTGAGTACAGCTTCCTCTTTATCCTTTCTGCTCTATCCTGACTGCTATTCAAGCATGCCCTGTTGAGGCTTCTGCTCTGATGCTGACGCAATGTGCTGTCTATTGTTCTCGAGGCTATTGCAAATTCTTAGGCGACCTGTGCTCTGTCAGCCAGTTGAACTAAATTGGATGTGTCCAGGATTGCTTATCTGAGAATGTGCGCAAAGTTCTAAAGATAGCTAAAAATTCACATATATTCAGCTCAAGGTTTCAAGTAGAATATACTCGATAGGTCACAAATTAAGCGAATAACAATCATACGATGATAACCCACTAACCATGTAAGCTCTTGCTGGGCATATTATAAGTCTATGACGAAATATGAAGAAAACAACTAAGCCTTTAAAGAATACCTTAAATTTTTGTTAAGTACCAACAGACTAGTTTTTTAAGCCAGGTCTAACTGGTCTCTCAGTTGTAATACAATCTCAATGAAATTTGGCTGCAATCTATATATATGCTAGAGGCGGCACGGATCAGAAGGATTTTTTTTTTACAAGAATTATACGGTTCAAAACTTATGTTTTTGTAAAAAATTGCTAGATTTGTATGCCATATCCATAGCAAACTTTCTTAAACCAAGGTTTATATATTACATATATATCAAACAGCTCTCACGGATAGATAAGTTATCCTTTTTCATTTGATTGTTTAACATCTACTAAATGACTGCTTGGTTCTTTTAATATTGGTTATTCGAAAGAAAATCGCTTCAACTATTCTTAAAATAATATAAAACAAGAGGTTCTAGTCGGCAACCCCGACTAGGGGATACCCTGAACCCCCTTATTCCAACACCAAATGCACCTCGCGCTTATAGATAGAGAGTAGCGGGGAGGTGGCGATAGATATAAAATGAAAGATACTTGATATATATATACTTTTCTAGAAGCTACATGTCAAGTTTGGTGACTCTAGCTCTTATCATTTACCGAAATTGCTTAAAAACCGGGATTTCGATATACATTTTTATCGATTACTTGGAAACGGGGCAATTTATCGTTTATCGGAAACAAACTCGATCTGCGCGGGCACTAGGAGCACCTACATTCTAAAATTCTCTAGCTTTTATAGGTTCTGAGATCCTTGCGTTCATATGTACATACGGACGGACGGACGGACGGACGGACGGACAGACAGACGGACATGGCTAGTTCGACTCGGCTATTGATGCTGATCAAGAATATATATACTTTATGGGGTCGGAGATGCTTCCTGCTGCCTGTTACATACATTTGCACTTTGCACAAATACAATATACCCTTTTTAGCCATTTTCAATGGGTTCAGGGTAAAAAAATTGACGACAGCTTAAAAAATCAACCATTCTTTTCAAGCACTTTCAGGCAAGGTTGTAGCTTCAAGATTCATTCTTTTCCAATCTAAATAAATACATATATGCATATCTTTTATTATTCTGAACTATTCAGCACATCTTTTGTACGGTATATTTGCCACAGCCGAAGCACTGTTGTTTCCATTAGAACAAATCCTCGCCAGGTGAGCTGCGCAACACGTGGCTACATTTTGTCTAAGCCCAAACACGCAACACATTTTTATTATGCATATCCGGAAGAAAAAAAACACTAAGGATTTGCGAATATGCGACGAACAAAGTCTATTGAAGCTGTTGCACGTGGTGCTTTTATACATATAAAATATATATGTATATATAAGTTTCGGGTTAAAGTCAACTCAATCCGCGCTTCAAGCGAAAACATTTCCAGCACAAAACATAATATACGTTGTTAGCAACTGGGGCAAAATGTTTTCATTGTATAAAGCTCTTCGTAATGTTGCATAATATGCTGAAAGATTTTCAAGTGTCGGGATTGAAGGATTGTGTTTAGCTTTAAATGTGAAGAGTAGCGTGCGCCTTAAATAAATTTATGATTTGTAAAAAGTTGAGTAAGTGCAAGTTTTTCGTTAAATGAACTCACAAAACTGTGAGTTTAATATTTTAGCCATTTGCACTGAGTTTAAAAATAAATATTAATTTGATTGAATCCACTTAAATGCAAGTCAATTTATGTACCTATGTACAGGATATTTCTTAGCCGTATTACAAAAATCGTTGGCCCCATTCCCCCATTCCCCTCGCATATACCAGAATTTTTACTTTTCACACTTTTTATACGCAGTGCGTATTGAATTTGGTATTTCTGTTCAAATATATTTTTGTATATCAATTACCAATCCGGCATACTTTTTAATTACCTTACGCTGCCCTACAGAAATAATGCATGAAGCATGACGGAAATGAAATTTAAATATACTTGACCATGTCAACACTTTTGGCAATGGCTTCATGCCGCTGCCACGCCCCCAATCACAGCCAGAAAGCAATCAACAAACATCAACAACTTTTGCTCATTCTTGTGTCCGCAAACAAAAAGCGCAAACCAACTGTGAAAAATGGAACCATGACAGGGCAGAGTGGGACAGAATAGCGCAGCGCGCAGCTCAAAGGCCAGCTTTACACAATTTTGACTATACCCTACACTTGACTCTTACCGCCCCACCACCCACAGCGAGCATTTGCCGCCCAACTGTGTCACTTGACGCAGCAAACCATGAATATTTTAGTAAACGTCGCGCTTTGACTTTGAACCAGCGCCCAGCACTTGGACACCTATACGGCAGCAGGGAGGGCGGGGTTGTGCAAGGGTTACGCAGCTCGTCCTCCACAATTCACGCCATTTTCGAAAAAAGTTTAGTTTTATTTTTTTGTTTTTTGTTTTTTTGGCGCTGCCCAGGCGCAGATTTTAGTTTTCAGTTTTTCGAAAAATGTGCAAAGTTTGCGGGTGTGTCGACAAGGTCTACGGTGGTGTGATGCGGGTCGAGGTAGGCGTGCGGGGGCGTGGCATGGCGTTTGAATTACGTTATTGCCTAGAAGTATGCTTTAGTGTTTTGCGGTTGAAAAAGTTTCAATTGCGTGGGTCGACGACGTCTACGTCGGCTTCTCGCAGCACCGTCCTTAGCTGCGTTCGCACATTTTATTAAATAAATTGCAGCGGGACATCCTCTCGTTGTCGTCACTTTGTTATGCAAAAAAGCCCAAAAAGGTTCCACCAAACCCTACCCCCACCCCATCCTACCCCAAGTGCTGAAGTGTAAAAACAACCAAATAAACAAATTGAGAGTTTTTCATGCATGCATTGAGTTTGTTTTATAATTTGAATATGCAACTGAATGCCTGATTGGGGAGTGCGAAATATGATTAATAAATGAATGGCAGCTGTATTGAAATTGAAATGCTATACGCTGCAGAAAGTTGAATAAAAAATCAAATTTTTTTAATTAAAAAGTCAATGATTTTACACAATTTAAAACATATTTAAATTATAATTTAACATATAAGGTGGCTAACCTACAGCCGCCTATCAAAAACTACGTGCAAAAACATAAGGAAAGTAGACTACGGTTTGGCTTTCTGTTTCTTGCTGTTTGATGAGTTGTAATTCCCAACGTGTTTAAGCTTCAAGCGATCAACAAGTTGGCTGCATTATAAACCAGCATTCGAATATGCATTCTAAAGACTTTTTAATTTGAGTAAAATGAGAAATCTTAAGTTCGTAAATGTCATTCCGGCGATTTGCACGCAAAATGCATAAAAGTGGTTGAAAATTTGAGCAAACCTATTTCATTTATCCTAGATACATAATTGGCATAATATTTAAAAAGCACTTAAATGCGATTCTTCTCATGTCACAATTTGTGTGCTTCATAAAAGCATTTAAATCAGAAGGCAAACATAAACCAATGCTTAATTTTCTCTCAATTTTCGTTTTATAATGGCCTCAACAAAGCCCCACTTCAAATATCACATACGTAACATATGTTTCTTGTTTTTTTGGGGAATCTTTTCATTTGATTTCATTGTTTTTGTGGGGCAGAGAAAGAACACATAAAACGGGAGTAAACTAGACAACCCTATCCATGAAAGGCAGCTAAACAATTCAATTACACAAAATAAAACAACTACAACAACAACTAGTTCAAGTCTAAATTGGCAAACAAAGCAAACAAAATGAAAATGAAAACAAAACACGCAGACTGAGAGAAAGAGAGGAAAGCTGAAAATTATCTGAGCATTTCGTGCAAATGGAAGCAGAAAATTCATTTTTGCCGCAGTCAGCTGGTATTCTTTTTTTTTATTTTTTTATCTAGGCCTCAGAGGAGCCCAGCACTATCTCTGTAGCTGCATACCATGCTGCCTGCATTTAACTAATTACAATAATTAATTAGGACTAACAACTGAAGTCGGCAAGCGGAATGCAACCAAGGCAACAAAATGTTGCAAAACGAAGCAACGCAAAGAATGTTGCAAGCGGCCCAACACGCACACACATGTATGCCAGCTAAAATCCAGGCGATAATCCCAGTTCATATAAGTTTACATTTGGGCTTATGCGAAATGCTGTTAATGGGTTAACGCCGTGCTAAAGAGCAGCAGAAGACACAGCAAATAATTTCGTATTATTTATTTTGCTCTTTTTGATTTTCTTGAAGCTTTTAAATTTTTAATTTTTCATGATTCCAACATAAACATGGCTATTCAAGTCGTGCACTTCAACTTGATTATTGCTTGTGAGGGATATGTATATATATTTAATTAATTAAAAAATAATTAAGTACATAAATAAAAATTTATTATTACAATATTAAGAATACTAAGTTGTAGTGACATTATCTGAATATCGCTGGAGCGTTGTCACCCTTTTATAATATCGCTCATACGTAAGCGCTGTTTTCGACATGAACTTAAGTAAATGTCTAGCAATTTAGCCAATCGACAAAATGATCTTGACAGCTGTCGAGCATTTTACAATAAATTCTAAAATTTAAATATTTTAATGAAATGTAATGAGGCATTCAAATTAAATATAGCAATATTAAGATTCCGACTCTTAGAATGTTACACGAATTAGGTTTCATGAATTCAGCAGAAGATTAAAATATTTTTCGTACAAGAATTTAGTTGATCAGACAAAAGAAAAAATTCGACAGATATTAAGTTATTTCCATATAACTTACACAGGAGTAAATAAAAATATTTACGAGCTGCAAGCTGCCAGCTTTAAGCATACCAATACTTTATTCAATGCCAGAGAGTTATTTTATTTTTTTGAACAAGCAAAAGAAATCAAGGCAATTGCATATAAAATGTAAAGCATAGCGAAGTAGTTGAGAAATAACATAAAACATCAGTAAACAATCTGCATTCTGAGACGCAGACGCAGACAGGAACAGGGCTGCGGACAAAGACATAGACAATGAATAAAGCATTGCCAAAGGATATGCCAAGGCAGAGTCACGAACGGGTGCGTGTATGTGTCAGTGTGTGTGCGTGTTTGTGTGTGAAATCTTATCCTAAACACATGAGTGCGCCAGGGAGAATCGAAGTCACAGTAGCTGCAAAAATCTGCACTGATAAATAATAAATATCCGACATCAGCAGCGTGTGGAATCTCTCGAAGCATAGACAACTAAACTTTGATATATGTTTCTCTTTCTATATATATACGTGTAAAATATACGTATTTGCATGGCATTCTTAAATCTAAAGAACTTTAACATGTTTGATAATGAACTTAAAATTGCAAGAGGCGAAAAACATTAAAGTTATATATATGGTGGTATATGGCAAATCTGGTATGTCTTTTCGCAGCATTAATAGCATTTTAGTGTTTGCTTTGTGGGCTGCGCTGTAATGTCGATAGGCAAGACGACAAAACTGAAAGGACACAACTTTTGCTTATAGCCATGTCGAAGACATGCCAAAAGTCCTGCCGCTGCTTCTTATGATACCCTATAATGTTGAAAACATTTTAGGTTGTGTAATGAAAATGTTGAAATGTATGGCATTTGGTTGCACTTTATATCCGTTTAGGTATGTACATTATTGATCAGCAGAAACTGCAGAATTACCAAAATCATTTCCATCTGTCTATGTGAACGCGTTAGACTGAAAGACTATAAAAGCTGAAGGCAGCAAGTTTATGCCAAGCAGGTCAGCTTTTTTTATAGCTCTTACTTTTATAACTATTTATTATTACTATTATTATTATTATTTATTATTATTTTTTATTAAAAATATTTTCTATCTGTCATTTTTTTAATATTATTTTAATATTTGATCGATAGCTTTTCTTAGCTTTACCTAATCGTAAAATATCGGCTATAAGCACCGATCTTTAGAGCATAACTCACAGATTATAATATCAAGAGACCCAAAATTGACCATGGTGATTCTCGTATAGCATAAAGAGATAAAACATGTTTAACTTTTGAGATATCATCCTCCATTCTTAATGTTTATGAACATACACCTAACACTAACGTTGGGACCACATACACAGAAAGTAAATAAAGAATTATTTTTCCTAATTGTAAAGGGAAGACGAAGCACCCTGCTGTGCACAGATATATAGCATATTTTTTGTTCGGTTAAGTACAAATATTAAGAATTTTGTATTTAAGCGTTATCGAAATTCGGACATGCGGAGATTTCTTCTAATCTTATCTAATTCTCATCTAAGAAATATAATCGATTTAAAAAAAAATGATAAAAATGATCAAAAAATGCGACTTGCAATGTACATGATAGATAGAAATACTTAAGAAAAAATCAAAGTATTCAGAAAAATATTAAGGTTTTTCATATGTAATACAAACGTTAGAACTTGACGCCGAGTTTTTCTCAAAGGGTAACTATCAGTTAGGCGCGCTCGACTAGCGCTGTTTTGCCTTTTATTATTATTATTGTTGCAATGCGAGAGTTGTTATTGTTGGCGGCTTGTTTTGACACAAAGCAGCAAAGCTGGCCAAAAACTTTTCGCTGCGCTCAACTTTTTGCACCAATGCATGTTGCGCAGCACGCATAGCGAGTCCTTTTCGGTATGTGTATGTGTGTGTGTATGCGTATGCTTATGCTTGTATTTCCCTGCAGGACATGTGCATAATGTGAGCAGCAGAAAGCATGGCTACAGTCTGTCCAGTTCAGAGACCACAGCCTGCTGGGTCCCAGTTTTGGCCAGCAGCGAGCGTCCTTTATGCATTTTGCTTATAATTAAGCCTCGTCCTGAACAGCAGCCGCCTCGTGGTTGGCATTAAGTGTTGGCATGTGGTTTGGTTGTTGTTGTTGTTGTTGTTGTTGTTGCTTTTGTTGGCCAGTTTGTGTTGCAGTTTTTTCAGCTTAATTTGCACAATTAACGTTGCAATAAACTTTATGCGCAAACATTTAGGGGATTGTAACGTGACCAAGTGGCCGCAGAAGCAGCATTTAAAGTTTATTAGGCATTGAGAGCGTAATTAATTATATTTATTTAGGTAAAAATTTTACTAAAGTTAAAAATCTAAATTGTTTCGTTTAAACGTCAAACCTAAAGTATATTTCTATTCTGAATCTCAAAGCTGTATAAAATTGAGTTGTTGTTACTTTTTCATTATCAGACTACCCTAAATTGGGTATTTATCAGTTAACCTATGCTCCTTATATAGGAAACCTGCATAAGCGGAAGGCAGAATTCTATAAGGGTATTATGTCTTCGGTTCTTTGTTATCTACTTATTATTTCATGTTTTTATAAACACATTTATTGCTTTAAAATTTAAAAATAACTATTTCAATGCAATGAACTTTAAGCCAGATAAATACAATAGGGTTTTAATTGAAGATGTCCGACTAGAATATACTCTTCATACTATAATTATCAGCTCTAAAGCCGTACACTCACATATACACATCCAACTGCACAAAAATATACTCGACCAAACCACGGCAAGCCCACACTAAATTTAACTTATAGCTTTATACTTCTACAATTTTTTAGAAGAATACAAATTGTAGGCTTTTCAAGATGGTATTGACCGGGAGTTGGTACCATATGCCAAAACTAAAGATTATTCCTCATGAAGAACTTGTAATTTTTTACAAATTGAAGCAGTTATTGAAAGCGTGAATAATAGTTAAGCTGTGCATGCTATACGTAAGGCTGCATACCAAATTTTGGTCCTACTGGACCAAAATATTAAACCCGACAAATATTAAAAGAAACGGGGCTACAAATGTATATTTATCGTTTATCAAGTAAACAAAAGACTTTTTGATAATATGAATAAAACCCTTAGGATTATTTGATGGGATTTTGCCTACTCTCTGGGTTCGCGCGAATTTCTCTTGATGCTGTTTATCAATATAAAGACTTCATGGTCTACTGTTATGCTTTAAACATGTCGTAACATAAATAAAGCACCCACTGTAAGGGTATAAAGACGGCTAAATAATAGAATTGTGAAGAGTTAGCTTGTCATGCTAGAGCTTTATGGAAGAAGAACAAGAGAATATAAAGCCAGTAGCTTATTATGGCTCATTTCACAAAAATTGTGGCACAAAAAAGGGCCAACGGATAATCTGAGAAGCCAAAGCAACGAGCCATGCAGCCTACACACTCACATTCAATAACACACATGTGATTAAATGGCTCTATTGTTTCCGGCTTATGTCGAAGGCGGCTTGGCTTCCCAACTGCTTTCAGCGCTTTGTATGGCAATTTATTTGAGCTTGTCCAATAAATTGATTTTTGATTAATTAAAATATTTATTTTGCTGGCAATTAAATGATCAACGAAATTTATGTGAGGCCCCATAGCCGCAGGAGATGCGTTAAATGTCCATTTAAGTTGTATCGGAATTACTCATACGCCGCGTGGGCAGTCATAAAAGGGTGAGAGAGTGAGCTGAGCTCGGTTGCGGTGGCAACGGGTATTAATAAATTTCCAAGTGTTTGAATTCCCGTACATGGTTTATTTTATGGCTGCCTCAGCTTACCACGCACATGTGTGCGCAAGGATATCTAGCGGTAAGATATTGTCCTGCCGTGCGTGCGGCCATAAAACACTCGAGAGTTATGTCCTGGTCGCCTGGTCACACAGCTAGCACTCTCTGCTCAATGCTAAATGCATTGGTATGCGTTGCGTAACGAAAAACAATTAGCTGCGGCAAAAATAAAAATGGCCGGAAACGGGTCGCTGCTTTGTTGTGTGTCCGAGTATGTAAGTGCGTGGTTGTGTGTGCAAAAGTTTTATATGGCTTGTTTTCGTGTTCCTGTGTGTCTCCCTCGCCCTCCCTCTCTCTCTCTCTCTTCGGGCCTTATCACTTTTATACTTTGTTAGCCAGCTGCCCCCGTTGAGTGATTGGAGCTTGGCAATTGAGTCTACATGTCCTGCATAACGACGCCAACAATGTTCCAGGAGACACGTTTCTCATATGAATTGTGTGTGTGTATATGTGTGTACTTTACTTTGGCCAGACTCAATTAATTGAAGTTTTATTGGCTGATTGAATTCGGTGTGTTATGAGTGTGCGTGTGTGTTCACTTCTACAGCAATTGGCCCATAATAAAAGTGGATTTCATACGAATCAAATTGATTGATTGTTAACGTGCTTGAGAAAAGTTCGCAAAATGCGATAGTTATAAAAACGTTTTTCGTGAATGTGATCCTTGACAAAAACACAAAGTTAATAAATTAAATGACATTAGTATAACGAAAGAATTTCCCAAGTAATCGAAACATATTTAACTAGGTTTCATTATTGCCCAGTTGTAAAAAAAATTCCCTAAAATACCACCACCACCCAACTTAATAAATATAATAATTATAATCATTATAATTATAATCATAATATAATAATTATAATTATAATAACTATAATATTAATAATACAGTAAGGAAGTATTGAAATGTATTATATTTAGTTAACCAATTTAAAAAAATAAATTATTTTAGTATATTTTTTTGTAATTGAAATTGCTTGATAAAATAGCCTGAAATAAAAAAGCCTGAAATCAGTATTTGAACCAAACCGGATTTCCAATTATTTTACTATAAAACTAACCTAAAACGGAACTATTTCAGTTATAAACAAAAAAAAACCTCCATTATACTTAAATACAATTTTCCTCAAATATTATGTTGCATTTTTACATTTTAAATTGGGATATGATAAACCAAGGTTCAAAGCAAGACCTGGATTCAAAATTATAAAAAAAACTGGTTCACGAACTGGGTCAAAAAGTAACGTCATTGGTTCAAATCTTGAATAACGTCAAGAATTCGTTTCTAATTTACAATAATTGTGTTTAAATGAAAATAACTTCAAATCGCACTCTTGGTGATTGCATTTTAATCTAAATTAAGTCAGAGAATAAAATTCGTTTTATGTTACGTCACAGTAACTATATTAATATGTCAGGCAGTTGAAATACATATATATAAGATTTATCTGGCGATAGTATTTAATTTTTGTGGCACATGAGTCTGTTAATGTGTGCACATCAAGAGATCAGCCAAGCACAGCTGCATGTCACATATATCATATTTAGTGGGTTGAGTTTTTCCCCTTTTATTGCTCGCTGCCCATCTTTCTCTATTTAATTTCCTGTGAACATACAGATGCCACACAGCATGACAAGCAGAAGTAGCAAGCAATGGCCATAATATAGTAAATTCCTAACTAAGTAATCCTTTAATGCCTTTTAGCTGTTCCTGTTCGCCTGCTGCTCCTGTTACTGCTGGTGCTGGTGCTGCGTTTGCAGCATCTCGAATACCTTATTTACTTTATAGGTAGGGCAAAGTAAACCAATACCAAAGCTATTTTAGTCGCTTACCTTGCCAGCAATTTTTTTGGCTTGGCCAACAACGAGCCAAACGATGCCGCTTGCCCGCCCAACCCCACATCGAGCTGACTTTAATCAGTGGCATTCTTCGATGCGAATCCTGCATCGTCCTGCACTCAATTCGTTTTCTTTATTTTCCGTCCAAGCGGAAGTCATGTGTGCCGGTTGCACATCCTTTATGCGCTCAAAAGGAGCAGCAGCATTGCCAGAACGCCGCTTACACATATTTAAGCCATACCAGACACACACACAGGCATTTCGCAACTATATACATATATATATATATATATATATAAATATATATAGATATCTATATGTAGGGATAATCGCTTTACAATCAGACAGGAAGCTATTGTAAGCATGATTGTTTCCGCGAAACGTGTTTGCTGCTGCAAATATTCTACGAAATAGCTTAAGAAATGAGATACAATTGAAGGAAATCCATTTTCATGGAGATGAACTTAAAACTATTTTTTATTGGTCGGGTATTTGGGTAACTGGGCATTTTTCATGTAAATGTTTGTTATCAACGACGAAAAAATACTCCAAATATTTTATTTTAATACATTGAACTAAAAGTAGTCTTAATCATACTGATTTACTCTTGAATTTACTTTCTCTTATAAATAATATATTAAATAACAGGCATATCCTCTATCCTAAGTAAGCAATTCCTTTTTATAAATATAAAATGTAAAATCCATAAATATGGAGAAATTTGTACAAGCAAGATATAACTTCAGGTTTTTTTAATTTAATTATCCTTGATCGCGATTGTACAAAAGTAATTTGCATAATAAAGCGATCTTTATGAAAAGGAACGGACCCTTGATTTTTTCTTTTTTTGTCACGTATCATTAATTTAATTTTTGTAAAATATCGCTATACTTTCAGCATCTTACTCTCTTTAAAATTGTGCTAATAAAGTTTAAAAATGGGCTAATATAGTATCACAAATATAAATAGAACATTTTTAAATTTTCTTTCTTTTGAAATATACAAAGTAATTCATTTGGGAGTTAGTATTTACAATATCTAGGCTGACATTTACATCGCCATGTCCTTTAAGAAAGCCTAAAGCTGTTAAAGCTTAAAATGAGGTTATCATACGTTTTTAAAAAGTTTGGAGATTTCAAAGGAGCTCGAGCGTTTCACAAGTTTGTAAAGCTTTAAGAAAATCGTGAGCGTTTCACAAGTTTTTTAGCTGCATGGAGCTTTAATAAAAGCTCGAGCTTTTTACAAGATACTTGGGCTATTTCAAGCTTTAAGAAACGCGCTAGCTTGAAGCTTTTAGAAAAGCTCGAGCTTTTCACAAGTTTTCTGAATAGTTTCGAGCTTTAAGAAACATGCGTGCTCTTCCCAAATTATAAAAACTATTCAGATCTCCTACCCTTTCCTGTGCTTCATTTTATATTTCATCCAAATACAAATCCTAACTTGTTCAATTACTATATCACCCAAAAGAACATTCGGTATTAACACACCTTACCGTACTTTGACCTAAGACACAAAATTTCAGCTTAAGGCCAACCACTCCACAGGCCAATTTTGTGAGTCAGTCTGGCAAAAGTGCGCAGCAGAAGGCAGACCACAAATAAATTACCCTGGCACGTTGAAGATTTGTTAATAAAGATAAATTTACTTATCGTTTATCTTGATTATGCAAAATGCCTAAGTGAAAATTCAAAGAACAGGCGAATTGCCGTAGGCTGTTACCCGCGCCCAACCACCGCTCGACGGCTGAAAAGCAGCTGCGCCTAAAACTTTTCCATTTCCTTAGCCCATGCCACGGTCCGTTTGTTTCATTTGTGTAGAAGCGGGTCCAAGAGTGCGGTGTATGAATAAACATAATACATATTTCAATGTTTTATAATGAATTAAATAAATTGTCGGTCGATCTTGAGCGGCGGCCAAAAAAGAGGACATTCTTGAGCTTGGCTGCTGGCCTGCAAAGGAAAGCCAACAATGTTTGCCAAGAGCGGAACGAGTCTATTGGGTCGCTAAAGGGCACGAGTCTAAAGAGTCCAGAAACGGACTCGACCTGGCGTCTGACACTGACTTTTTTGGCTAGCAAGGCGCCCAGTGTACAGCTGCTGATTAAGTCCTTAGTCCTTTTTACAGTTTCATTTAGGTAGATTTATACCCTGATCTGTTGTACAGTGGACAAGACATGGACTTGAGCTGGCGGCTGATTAAATATTCTCAAAATACCTTTTTATCCAAAAGTATATTTAGTAAATTTAAAGTCGAAAATAAAATAAATATATAATGCTAAAATTTTTAACAGGGTATCAAAACGATGTTAATTTCCTTTTTTATTAACAAAATAACCTATTCTCTTCCCTCACATTATCTCTTATGTTTTTAATCACATTCATCATATATCATATCATATTTAATCAAATTTTCTATTTATATTTAGTCCTGTAAATCTGAGAGAACGCACTCACAAATTCCCTTTTGGTCAAGCCGTCAGCAACTGTTTAAGGAACACACATTTCCACAGTGCCCACAAACGTCCCTAGAAAAACAACAATTTTAAAATAATTTACACTACTCTGGTCACAATAAACAAAAAAAAAGGAAAGAGAAGAGAAGAGAAAAAGAAAAACTGTTTATACATTTATTATGCAATTTTATGGCCAAAACCAAGTGCAAATAGTTTGCGGACTTTGGGGCTAAGGATATGTAGCCAAGAGGGTGCACAACGGCCAAGCGGAGACCCCAAAAACCAACATCTCAATCAACAGAAACTGGACAGAGCAAAGTTCAGCTAACGATTAAGATGTGTGTGCGAGTGTGTGTGCGTGTGTATGTGTTGGTCATTTAGGAACTGTAGTTCTTTTGGGTTGTTTTAGAATAAGTATGTTTTGGGCTGGGGTTAGTCTTGGTGAACGGACACACTTTAAAATTTGTTGTCGACTGTGTTGGCAAAGGTTTTTATTTATTGGCATATAAACCACAAATGGCAAACAAGCCAAGATGCCAACGCACCCAAAATAGTTCCACGTAGAGGAAAAGTGGGAGAGGGGGAGGCGAGGGAGGGGCATACGCACACATACATATTTCATGTCCTGACTTTCAATTTCTACTTGGCCTGCCATTCCTTGGACTTTTGTTTCGTTGCCTTTCCATTCGATTTGTTTGTTTGTTTCGAATGAAAAACCACATGATTTCGAAATGTTTTATTTATGCGCACGATTATTATTTTGGATTGTTCGTATGGTATAAACTTCCCCCCAAACTCTCTACTATACACTCTCACCTAAAGGCATTTTATCATAATCCCAAGTCCTGTTCCTGTCTGTGGTCGTGTTTGGCTCATTGGTTTCGTTTTGATGCGGGTTCATTGTATTCGTCCTTGGGGACCATTTTGTGCACGAATAGTATTCTTCTTTTTTTCTTTTTGTGTATTTTCCAAAACCATTTTATTATCGTATTTATTGCTCATCATATTTACTGGTATTTTATAGGATGTTAAGTCGCTTTTAACTTCTACACGACTTGTCTTTGCTTTTTGCTTATTGATTCGACCCACATTATGTGAGAGCTACCCACACACAAATCATTTTCTACATATTCAAATGTCTTTTTGCAATTAAATTACAGTTAATTAAGAGCTTCCAACTAAGTTGCTTGACTTACAGTTTTGTAATTGAATATAACCTGATATCCAATTAAAATATAACGCATTGGAATTTTAACACAATTAGCTGAATTTCACAGTTTGCGCCATGCAACTGCCACAAGTTGTAATTTACATTGACATCTAATCAATTTATGCAGCTTTTAGTTACATGTTTACTATTTAAATTATGTATTAATAAACTGTTTGAAGGCATTAGATACTTCCATTTTAATTCACAGACATATTTGCTTGTTAACTTAACCATATTTTACGATAAGGAAATCACTTTTAGCCAAAATCAACAATAAACAAATGGTAAATTACTTTTTAAGCAATTAAACAAGTACAAATTAAGCCAATTATTTTACCCATAGTCTTTTTCCACAAATTGTGTAACTACTGGAGGAAATTGTTGACAAATTTCTTTCCTATATATATATACAAAATTTAAACATTTTTAATATTAATTAAATACAATATATTTTTAGTTTAATTATTTGCCTATTGTAACTTTATACTTATATATATATATTAGTGAATAAGAAATCCATTTCGTTATAAATTTATATATATAAATAACCAAGTTTGCTAATAAACTCGTATCTTATACCATCTTTGTTCAGCGCTATCATTAGACACTTCTAAAATAACTTCCACACAAACTTTTCAAGTGTATTGCGCTTTTTTGTCGCTTCTATTGCTGTTACCACTTTGTCAACTGGCTCATTAAAACAAATAACCCATTTATAACTTCTGCCGTGGACATGAATTGTGCCAAGTTTTTGTTAAACATGGCCAAAAGCAACATATGTCCAAGTTTATGATAAGTTTAATAAAACAAAAATTGAAAAAATAAATATATAAAAGATTATTTTCAGCAGCGGGTGGTTCATTCAGAAAGCCAATGAACCTTGCTAGACAGGCTGCTGTGGCAAAAACTTGCTTGAATTGAAAACAATATCAATCATCCGCACTGTTACAGGCCTTAAATAATTTGCAGCTAAAACAATTTCCTGCTTTAGGCCAGGACTTGTGCTTGTTTATCAGAAATTGAAATTGAATTTGATTAGGATTTCGATTTTCGTTACAAGCAAATCCATAAATTTTGCATAACAGCAGATGAGTTGTTTTCTTTTTAATATTTTTTTTTAACCATACTAAACGCAGCTATTTTAACATGTTTTTGAGTGTGTGTGTGCGCATGTGTTTTGGGCTACAAACGTACAATATTTATGTGTTTACTGTGCCACAAATGCATTTCACTTTAATTATGCAAATTGAATTCCAGTCAGGCATAAACATACCTCATTGACTTCTCTTGGCAGGCCACGGCCCGTTAGAGCCCCACTCCCTCCTCTCTCTCTCTCTCTCTCTCACACTTCCAGTTGATTTGCATTTATTTTAGAGTTTTTATTATTAAATTAGCACTTATGCAAATTTTTTCCTTGGGTAAATTTCATCTTGAACATTTTCTATTTGATATTCGCAGCATATTTTTAATGCAGTCGTCAGCACAAAAATTTGCCACATACATTTTTTTTGAAGTATTAAATGCATTTGAATGCATGAATATGCATAAAAATAGTGAGTACACTCAACTAAACACACATTGCCAATTGAAATGGAATGCTGCGGCCATGTGCCTGCAAGTATTTTAAAAGCATTTCATGGCATGCTTCAAGTTTTTCCCGACTAAATCCAAGTTTAAACTCAAATTTGTCAGAAGTTTAGTCTAAAATTGGGGGTATTCTTTTTTTTACTCATGTGCTGCAAACTTTTGGATTTTTGCGTTTTACTTCACACATCAATGTCAGGCACTCAACTGAGCTGCAGTCGGAAGTATTTTTTTGTATAGTTCACAGAATGCAAAAGGTCACAAAATAACAGTTACATATTTGTGTCTGTGTTGCATGTGTGTGTGTGTGTGCACACTATCTCAATTGACGTGTTTGTCTTCTATGCCTAAAAGTTGACCTGTTCTTTGCTAGGCGTTTATCAACTACCTGACATTCTCGCAAATGTTGCAGCTTCTGCAATTTGTCTTTTTCTTGAATCCAAAAAAATAAACAAAATTTACCTTCATTTTGTATTTTAGCATCTAAATAAATCGTATACATGCACACTTTTTAATTGAAGCTAACAAAAGTCAACTCTTTAAGCTTCTAAAAGAGCTGCATCATAAAGATTTCTTAGAATTGTGAAAATTGTGCGCAAGCTGCAATTAAATAGTTTGCCATTCATCAAAACAACATAATCTGTAAGCTTATATTTAATTGGAGAAAGCAAACAGAAATAGTTCACACAAATGTGTAGAATGAGGAACTACAATTTAATTTTATTAAAGAGCCAGTTTGTGGGCTAGTTATTCGATAAAATTAAACTCAGCCCAAATTGCTATGCACTTCACCCTATAAAACTGTTTAAGATGAGCCTTATGCCAAAGATGATTTGTCAATAATACCTTTTTATGAAATAATCCATTTTAAGCCCATACAGTTGAATATTGATTTAAGGCCACACAAACATTTCAAGAGCTGTGTTATTTTATAAATTCAAATACTTTGACGCCATCATTATGTTCTGGTACTGGTTTAACAATACGATATTTAACGCAGATAATTAAGCGGCTGAGAAATGAAAAAAGCCCAGTTGCTGTTTTTGTGGACATAAGGTTAGGGTACCTCGCAGGCGGGCACTCTCGACTAGAAAATCAGGTCATGAATGCGTAACGCATAGAAGGAGGCATCCCTGACCCCATAAAGATCTAGATATATCGGTATTTACGAGTTTCATTATGCTCATAGTATATATACATGCATATAATCTTATCAACATATGAACGATCGGGCGAAATATAGGTTCTGGTTTGGATTTCTTTTCTTTTATTAAGATAACTCGACAAAATTCGGTACTAGATATACATCTTATCAACATCGGACTACTACATCATATACCTGCCGTAGGAAAGCTCTGTTGAAAAGTAGGTTCGTCTGCTGAAAAACATTTTGCTTTCCACAATAAAAAACTACAAGGGTATGTAGCGAGTATATACGTTTTATTATACTTTATCGTCATTGGAAAACAAAGTTTATAACTTACAAAAAGCTAAAAACTGCTGTCTTTGCTTGGCACAAATTGTGACTGCCTTTGTTGTGTTAAATAACGTTTTTTTTTTACGAGTTTATGATTACATGTAATTATATTAATTGTTTATTTTTGTGAAATGCCACATTTTGTAAAATTAAAGTTGTTCAATGGCGTGCACAAAATCTCTTAATGAGAAGTTGCATAATTTTGTGTGCTCTGCGGCTGCAACTGGCGCCAGCTTTTGTTTATTTACTCATATTACAGGTATTTAATTTATTTAGGCCGCTTACCCAAACACGCTTGGTTTATCGATTGTAATGCGAGTGTGTATGTTCATAGTTGAAATTAACTTTTGCTCGGGTTTTGTTTGA
This sequence comes from Drosophila ezoana, assembly GCA_035045725.1. Classification (NCBI taxonomy): domain Eukaryota; kingdom Metazoa; phylum Arthropoda; class Insecta; order Diptera; family Drosophilidae; genus Drosophila; species Drosophila ezoana. Next base: position 1,581,881 of record JAWNOU010000005.1, on the reverse strand, counting down.
AATTTGAATGCATTGCGTTTAATGCTATTAGGTCTTACAATTAAAGCATTGCCCTTTGATTAATGATGTAGATTAAATGGAACATCATAATTCTTTTTGAGCTTCAGTTAGTCGATAAATTATTTATGGATTTTTCTTTTAATTTGTGTTGACTAAGCGGACTTTACATAAATTGTAAACGCGCATAAACATGAAATTCTGTTTAATTATTTAAAATAATAACCAACGAAATGAAGGCATTTTATTAAATTCAAACACAGTTCAACGAGTCAACACTTTGAAGTTTAGCGGAAACAGAAAGTGTATTTGCGAGCCGTTTAGCCTCTTTCATTCTGTCTAGGAGCCGTCGTTTTGCCTTGCCCTTAGGAATATTTTTAAAATATAATATAATAATAATTAAAAAAAAAATAAATATTTAAACAGTTGTTGCTGTATTTAAGCCCCATACTGAGCGCTTTCAACAAATGTTGTGAGAATTGAAGATTTTTTCACCCACCGTAGTATAAAATTATGATCACAAATAAGGTCACACATAACATTACGAAGTTAAGATCCACTGTAACCGAAATAAAAAATTAAACACGCATTTTTGGTCATAAGAACATTAGATGCACTTATTTCAATTATGTATACGTAAAAATTCTGCATTGCAATATTTGCTTTAGTCCAAACACAACAAACACGCTCTTTTAATCCCTTGCTCTTGCCAATCTATTAGATCATGTCTTTGGTCTCCATAATATTCACAACATTAACATATTAACAATTAATTTATTTTATATATAACAGAGTAACAAGAATCGTAGAATGTAATAATTATCAATAATTCAACTTCCTAATCCCGACTAAACTTACGCGTAACTTTTGTAAGTTTGGCTTTGCATAAACCGTTTCTTTCCTATTAATAACCGCAAAGAGCATTACTTTGGTAACATTTTTGTAGTCTTCTCTTTCTCGCATGAAATCTTTTCTTCTAAACTATCTAGCATGTCAATGAGCTTATCCTGTAGTCTTAGTCTGTAACCTTTCTTGTTTCTCGCAACTTCGTGTCATACCTTAAGCAACGATTGCCTTTTATTTGGGTAGTTAAGTGAATCGCTCAAAAAATACATCAAAACTTCTATTTAAATAACAATAAAATTCATCACAACGTCAATGAATTACTTTTTGTTCATATTGATCCATATAAAATGTCATATGCAAAAATGTATGAAGCAAATTGGTTTAATCTGTCACGTAACTTACAAAATTATTGCGCACATTGAAAGGTTTAAAACCAAAAAAAATCATAATTTATAGAAGCATTTAATAGATTACTTGCGGGTATAGCCCGGCCTTGCCCGTGGCACGTGTTATAATATCAATGTTCTCAAAAAGCTTTGAATATGATTTTGAAACTGAGTGGACGGTAAACAAAGTACTTTCATATAAAAGTTTTCCGTCATTTTACCACTGTTGCAAGTGGATTTTTTCAAATCGCTCAAACACGTATTCGTCACATTCTTATGTAGACCTTTGAAATAAGTTTGCAAACCGGACAAAACTTAAAATTCACCAAAAAAATCTTTGAAATGCTCTTTCCACCGAAGGAGTCAAATGATTTCTTATGTAGATCCACCACCAAATCTATGACCTCCATTTCCACCAAGGAGGAATACATTTTTGGAAAAGTGTGAAACACCCCTTAAATTAATTTGAGCAAAGGGGAATACATTTTTGGAAAAGTGTGAAACACCCCTTAAATTAATTTGAGCAAAGATAAATTGAGTTTGAGGTCGTTCGGATTGTAAACAAAAAAGTTTCATACAAACGTTTTTCGCTAATTACCCACTGTTGCGGGTGGAATTTCCAAAATCGCTGAAACACGTATTTATGTAGAGCTCTGAAAAAAGGTTTGAAGCAAATCGGATTAAACTTCACCAAAATAGTCTTAGAGGATGCTCTGCGAAAAATGTGAAACACGTCTCAAATGATTTTTTATTTAGATCCTTGAAAATGAGTTTGAGCGCGAAACGTCATCCACCAAATCTTTGACCCCAGTTTCCACCAAGGTGGAATACATTTTTGGAAAAGTGTGAAAAACGCCCCAAATTAATTTGACCACAGATTTTTGAAAATGAGTTTAATGCCGATCGGATGGTGAACAAAAAAGTTTAATACAAACGTTTTTCGCGATTTTTCCATACTTGCGGGTGGAATTTCCCAAATCACTGAAACACGTATTTATCAAGTTCTTATGTAGAGCTCTGAAAAAAAGTTTGAAGCAAATCAGATTTAACATAAAACTTCACTTGAATTTGAGCGCGAAACGTCACCCACCAAATCTTTGACCCCATTTATACCAAGGAGGGATAGATTTTCCAACAACTGCGAAACTTCCCTTAAATGAATTTAAACCCTCCGATCGGGAGGATAAAATAAAAGTTTCACACAAACGTTTTTCGCGGTTTTCCCATGTTTGCGGGTGGAATTTTCCCGAGCCCCCGTCTTAACTTTCACCTTTATCACAAAAAGTAGCTACAGTGAAAATTTCGGCTCTCTAGCTCTTACGGTTTGGACTGTGCGTTGATCACCAATCAGTCAGTCCGTCAGGACAAACAGTTTTATATATAGAGATATAAAAATAATGTCATTAGCAAACGCAAGCTCAAAGACTTTTTATAAAGAGCAAAATAAAACTATTTAAATTAGCCTCTTAGTTATGGGCTTCTATCTTCGACAGTAAAAATAATGCTACTTAAATTCTATCCTAAATCAAATATAAAAATATATTTTACCTAACTATTTCTGCACTTATAAATATATAGAAATATAGTTTACCTTACCTATGTTATATGTTCACACACAGGACATCAGAAATTGAGCTACAAAATCAAAGCAACAAATCTTTTATTATTTAGCTTAATAACTTCAATTATATGCATCAAATATTTAATTGAAGTCGAAAAATATATCTCAAGTCGGATATGGCAAAATGCAATTAGGTCTGTTGCCAGTCCAATTGATGGCTTGGCTGTTTGTACATTATGGCTTTTGGCGGTATTGGTAGCATGCATAAATCATAAAACCAAAAGCTGAAATTTACAAACACATACACGCACCCGCCCACACACACACACGCAAACACAGATAATTGCATGAATATATACACATGGTCATGGAAATAGAACATTTATAATGGCATAGAAATAGCTTGGACTGTAAATGTGGGGGGTGTGGTGGGTGTGGCACAAAATGTTATTGTGTGCGTGCGGCTTGGACTATACACGCATAAATCTCGGCAAATTTTGAAATCTCATTGACAATTGGAAATGTGACCAAAATCAAGCATTTCCGCAAAAGGCATCTAACATGCGCTGGCTCCATCTCATTCTCGCTTCGCTCTCTCCTTCTCACTCTCTCTCTCTCTCTCTCTCTCCCTGTCGCTCGCTGCTCCTTTCTATGCCTCGCAAATTGAAAATACATTTTACACAATTACAAATTGCAATGAAATTGATTTATCACGCCCAAACGCACGAAGGTCACGCAAGCCACATAAATTTGGACACACCAGCCAGCGGCAGGCTGGCCGGCCGGCAAGGCAGGGTCCTTAAAATGTCCTGTACTTGCGACTGCAATTTGCAACCGTTTTGGGTCACATTCCTGCCACACGCACCCAAACACACACTCACACACATCCCGGCCAGTTCCAGTTCTATTTAACGCTTTTAAGCCTATGAATAATGCGCATTGCACTTTGGCACCAGCCGAAATATATATTTAATATATATATTCAAAAGTATTACTCCCTAGAGACGCACACAATTTACTATCAGCTACATTAAATTGCCTAAAATATATGCGAAAAAGTTTCCTAAATGAGCTCCAGTCGGATCGCTTCCAACGTCTGACGGCAATAAAGTAGTCAGAATGCGCCTACGTGACTTGCAGTATTTGCTCTATGCAGAATGCTTGACCACTGTGGAATTTCTTTAAAATGTGACGGAATTCCATGCAGTTTTTCTAAATAATTTCTATGTTCCAAAAATCAATTTCGCTACAATTTAGAAATTATTTATAAAATCCATCTAGAGTTTATAAGAAGTGCTTTCATCGCTTGGCTGAACTATAGACGTTTCCTTTATATATATATTTTCTCAGCCTCAAAAAAGGTTTAAATATATTACCATCAGTACATATAGACCAAAAACACATGATAGTTTTTCATTAACATTTTTGTTTTCACGCTACACGCTAGGAGAGCAAACAGTGCTACATAGACCAGAGGTTAAAAAAGAATTTAATAAATTATTAATCCGATCAAATAGCATACACTTCTTTAATTGAAATCCTAATTTATTTAATTCCAACATAAGCTCTAAGTGAGAACACAAAAACATCCACAATTCCACGTTAATGCAATTAACTCTAGCTTTGTTTTAATTTGTTGAGGGTAATACAGTTTCCTAATGAAATTTGTGGCTTATTGTAGGCATTGCTACTGATCCTAACAAATTTATATATTTTTATTTAGATATTTATTCGAAATTTAAAAAAAAAGGATAAATAGGAGTTAGATCTTGTAAATTCGATTAAAAAATAAAATATAGACGAAACCGATTGAATAAAACAAGTTAAAAACTCAACTTTTAAAGGAAATTACGAGGAAGATCCCCTCGTCTTTATAAGAATATAGTTTCCTTAGTAAAACTTGTCTGCCAGGGTATTTAGTCTTCGTCAATTGTTAGGCTTTCCGTACTTGTCTCCCAGTTTCGAATGTCCAGCTGGCATTCCATGTGTTTATACCATACTTATGTATGTGCAATATACATGTGGCATCTCAGCCTGTGTAAATAAATGATAATCGCTAGGGTCTGTCGCTGCATGACTCAACTGCATAGAAGAACTTGGGACTGGACTGGCCAGAACTGAACGGAAGGGAACTGTTCTGGTCCTTTCTGTTGCCTGTCCATCTGGTTGACTACTTTGGCTGATTGTTGTGCGCCGGACAACAACGAAGTTGTCTACATCAATGACATTTTATTTAGTACGTGTTGCATGCTGCAAATTCCTTTGTAAAAATGTTGTTTATTATTGTAAAAATATTTTGCTCGCTGGGGAATTTATGTTGAACAGTGTTTCGCACGCCACCGAAATACTTAAGGGACTTCCACTGTACAATATTAATATAAATCAATCTGAATTAAAAAAGATTTGTCCATACACTACGGCAATAAGAGCTTAAGTCGTCAAGCCTTACAATATGCCACAACAGACATAATATGTTATAAATATTTATGAGTATCTGTGTCTGTGTAAGTACAGTCAGTAATGCGCATACCATATCTTATTATAATGGATTTAACAGACGATAAATAACTTTTAATATGCATGCGCCATACACTTGTAAAGGGCAATTTAATTACGCATACCAAAAATTGCATTTATATCAATAATGCTGCTTTAATGAGAAATAATCGAATATTTGTCAGGAAAATATAAAGTATAAATGTACATGCATAACCAAGCGCACACACACGAACACACATACAATAAACCCTAACCGCGTAGAATTAAATTGAGGCCACTTTTGTTAACTTTTGGCATTGCAACTGTTGTTGCTCGTTATTTTTATTATTTTTAATAATGGGTTTAATTTTTGCCTTTTTTACAGTATCTAATTTTTGCGTGCCTTAAAAATATTTATGTAATTTTTGCATACAATTAATGAACGGAATTTGTTTTTAAATATTTTTTGGAATTTATAACATTTTCTTCAGCCTATATGCTAAGCCTTTGGAAGCCCTTTCGAAACGCTACCTATTGTAAATTTTTGGTACTTTTTGAGTATGCTTTAAGCTTACAAAGCTGCTGCAATGGCGGCAGCGTAAAAGCTTTAACTGTATTTAGTACTGCAAAAGCTAACAGGGCTTAAATTCATTTTAACAACCACTTCTACAGTCATGGCCAAAATATTAATAGCTTGTCGGATACTTAGTTATTATAGTCTTTATTTTTTATATCCTCATACATAATCTTTTATTAAAATAATTATTAATTATTATTAGCTACTTATTCATGTATATAGCCGCACTTGCCGCCAGGGCTTAAAATGTATATCATAGTTTTAAAATATTTCTTTTTATATCGAATTTTAGGAAATGTATTTTAAAAATCCTAAAAATATCTTCGCTTCCAACATGCCTCGTAGAAAATTTAAAAAATCAATTATTTTGAATTTTAAATATATATATGTTGTTTTCTCAATTTAAGGATAAAAAGTTCTGGTAGTCCCAAATTCGTTCAATATACTTTAGATGTAGTCCACTTTTCTAACTTCCCAATTCGACTTAGCTCCAATTAAAGAAGCTATCCTTATTTTGTTTAGTTGATTGATTTAATAGAATCTGCTTTTTAAAACACTTGAATTTAGTCATTTAACATTTATGGCTCAAAATTGTGTTGATACTAAAAAAAAAAAAATAGTATAACTTTTCTATCGCCTTCTTTAATTTTAGTTTGCTTCAACTTTAAGGAAAATTGTCCCACATAGCCGTTTTACAAATATCGATTCCTAACCGTAAGTTTTCTTAGTTGCCTATTGAAATCTATTCCTATTTTCTTTTGCTAGATATATATTTTGTGTGTGTGTGATGCTTGCACATTGCCATTGTTGTTGGTGTTTTAAATGTTCTATCAATTGCATAATGCATGAGCATCAGCCACTAATACATGCACACTCTGGCATCTGCTACACTGTAAGCATATGAATATTCAAAGACTCACACACACAAGCACACACAAACACACACACGCACACACCTAGCCAACCTGCCAAGTGCTAACAATACTGCCAATCGTCGCAAGGATGTCAATGAGAATGCATGTCCTGTTAGTCTCTGGTTGAAGCATTTAAGTGGATTTAAGTCCTTTTAGTATTTTGTAAAGGTTTTCCACATTGGCCAGGACGTGAACATATCGCATTTGGAGTTCTGTGCAAGCGAACTATCCGCATTTACTATGATATTTGCTTTGCTCTTGTCTTTGCCATCGCCTTCATTGTTGACATTTTAATTAGTTGCATAATGACAGATACTTAGTATCTCAACACGTTGTCTTGTGTTTTGCCAGCCACGTTTACCCCTTTTTCTACTTTCCACTTTCTCATTTACTTGAGCTTTCTTGTTAGCTGAGTTTTCCGTTGCAGCTTTAAGGTAAAAACATTTTGCGGTTGGCGCGCAAAACGAAAACTGTGTTGATTTGGGCGACAAAAGATGTTCTGCCAAGTAATTTCTGTGTCTAATGAAGCGCATCAAAGAATAGATAGTTGACCTGTATCAAAGAGTTTCTTTGCATCTTAAATATTAAGGGCTTTAGATTCATTTGGCTCTACACATTTAAATAAAAGAGCATATTTTATAATCTAAGGAAGCAGCAACTAAAAGACCTGCTCTAGACTATTCGTAAGCATTTCGTATACGTATATATATTGAAAACAAAACCACATTATTTGAATTTATTTTTAAAGTTTTTACCCATGCCTACTAGAAATATCTCTTACGCACAAAAAGTACATTAAAACTCAGCTTCACTTATTTAATTCCTCGCCTATGCTTGCCAAAAAAAAAGGTACTCTCTCTTAGTAAAACGACTGTCATTTAGCATTCCTTTATAACGTACGATTTTCAATTTTTTGCCACACATTCTTTCTGGCAGGCAACAGTTTTTGCTGCTGGGAACAAAACAAAAACGATTCTAATGTCACTTTGTCTGGCCAAAACAGCCGAATTTCTCTTGTGACTTTGCAGTTAACTTCTTTTTGCTATTTTGCGTTTTCTATCTTTTTGCATATCAACATCGGAAGTTTTCTGAAGCAAAAAATTGAAAAAATAGTCAACTGGGCAGCGCGTGCATGTCCATAAATCATAAAACGCCCATCATCAGTCAAGGACAATCAAGCAGCAGTAGGCTACCAAAGCGCCAGCCAGGCCCTGATCTGTCAGCCTGGCCAAAAGTCGTTAAATACGCTCAGGCCTCTGCCTCTGTTTGTCAACGTGTCCCCAGCATGTCAATGGAAATTAATTGCTGTTGCGTACCGTAAATACTTCTAACTGCAGCTTTAAGCCAGCAGATGAGGTCACATGTCACGGCACCGAGAGGTTTTAGGCAAAACCTAGGTCTGAAAGCTTATCGAAAAATTAAGTTTGGCAGACACTTAGTTGGTCAGATAGCTGCCGAATATCTGCCTAAAATATTGTACAGCTTTTTCTTACGATTATCTACATACGTTCAAAGTCGTGCAGACCATATCGATATCTATGTTTATTCTTTTACTTTAAACTTTTACAAATTTTTGCCCTTTTCTTATTTACACAACTAAACCCGATAAAAATCGGTCAATTATCTGCCGCAAAGACTTCCTTCTGCAGCTTTATGTTGCCCGATTCTTGAGCGGTCCAACATATGACAGACCAATTTGTTAAATTTTAAAATGTTGGCATAACAATTATCGGTCTGTCTAAACGTAAGGATAACCATATATTTGGTCACAAGTTATTAAGCAGAGCTCGATTCGGGCAGAATAGTTCAACAATTTTTGCGGCTCATTAAGTTTAATTCGTTATCCACAGATTTTTCTGGCCAACAAAGCAATTATCGATTACCGAAACAATTGCTATTTATAGCAGACCTTGCGAGTGCTTCGTAATGTTGAACTTAACCCAAAACCGAAAGCAATTTATTAAATTTGAAGCGTTTCTGTGCCAAAACGAGCAACTTCTTGCTCTGCAGCTAAATCTCTTTCAGAAGGTGGCAGAAATTAATTGAAGATGCTGGCAACGCGTTTTCATTGAAAAGATAAATTAAGCTAAGTGGCACAGACAAAGGCGGCAAAAGCAAAAAAAGGTATATAAAAAGAAGCCTATTCAAAAGCTCTCACGCCTAATTAAAAAGTACGCACAGCTTGGCGTGAATTAGTAGAAATAAAGCCATAATTAAGACCAATTCGCATTAGGCATTAAGCAAATGAACAAATGGTGGGCCCGATTATATCACAAGTCGTTGCGATATGCCAATCCAAACGCCAAAGTTGATGCCAAAACAATTATGGATTAGCATTTCGGGCAATTTGTGCGGATTAAAAGCGAAGCACAGATTGTGGCCAGACGTGGCTTAAAGTTGCCAGTAACTTTGCGAAATTTAATCATTGAAATTGGTATGGTTGAGCCAGAGCTACAGAGCTTATCATTAATAACTTGAGACTGAATTGTTGGGGAACATGAGTTGATTAACAGGATTAACAAAGGACTTGCAAATAAAATATATTTAAACATGCGCAAGTAAGCGAGGGAAATTATCTGCCAAAGTGAAGAGTAGATGATAATTAACAAAGCTGGTCGTAGTATATTTCTTATCTGCATCGTCAATTATAAAATTTATTGGTTACTCTTCTTTGCTTAGCAAAAATATACAAAAGTAGATGCTCCAAGCTTTTATATATATTGTCGGGGAAATAATTTGGTGATAAGTTGGCGCTATAAGAAACTTAAACATGTCAACTTTTTAACTTTCCAAGCCATAGCCAGCAGCTCTTATGAGCACGTACTTTCCCAACAACTTGTGTCCCTGTGACTACGTGCTCACTTAAACCGTTTGAGAATTATAAGCATTACACCTTTCAACAGTTTCTAAGAGTTGCAATGTGTATGTTAATAGTTTATCGTTACCTGTGACCTTTTTAAAAATAGAATCACATTTGAAACCGCACTCCTGGAAAATTTATGTAAATTTACAATAACATATCAATTTGTTTCAAATGTCACGTAAATTAAAAGGCAATCACTTTCCAACAATTATGACTGGATTACTGACCAACTAATTAGCGGTTTTCTGTTTTTTTAAAACCGCAAAAAGTTTAAGTACACCAACAACGATTTAACTGTTTTTTGCAATAAGGCTAATTGCAAATAAGCAAAAGAATAAATTAATTAAACTGCGGAATGCTAAATGAGGACATTTCGACATCACATATAATCACATTTTGGCGGTGTGTGTGCGTAAATAAACGATGTGTCAACGGCAGAGCTCACAATGCGTGTGTGTGTGTGTATGCAGAGACAAAAAGGATACAAGGACACGTGCCGAAGTGGCCATAATTTACGGCATAAGCACAGCAAATGGGCACAAGTTCATAAATTATCGTTCTCGCAGGACGAGCGAACTTGTCCGGCTGAGTTCGTACAGAATTTATGTAGTTGTTTGTGTTGTGAATTCGAGTTTGGGTTTTTGTCATCTGATATGCAATTAAAAAACAATGCATGTCCTTGAACGAGAGCCGGAAAGTATGCTTCAATTATGTGTTTGCTTTATTTGCCCTAGTGTTATAGCTGTCACAGCTAACGTGAATGGACATCCCAACGCGGCACACGACAACAGTATTGTTGTGGATTATTTCAAAAATGTCAACTTGTTCGAACTTTTCGTCCATCAAAACCCAGGCTGTCCCACTCCAGTCTCTACCTCCCTGTTATGCTCGATTATTTCCGCTGACTGCGCACGGTCCGATTTTGCCAGTGGCAGCAACATTCCCTGGCTAAGGACTTGCGGTCTTAATGAAATGCTGGCTGCTGGCACATAAAACAGCGTCAACCAACTGTAAATAACAAGCAGCTCAGGCTATGGGCGCGGTCAACAAAAGGCACTGCACACAATTTGAGCCGGTTGGGTTATGGGAAACGTATCCTAGCCGCATAAATAGATTCAAGGGACTCAAAGGACTCAATTGCAATTCAATGTCAAACGCCTCTTAAAAATTTCACCGAAATTCGTGTTGCAATAAATGTATAAAATATTCATGACAAAAAATTGTCACAAAGGATACACACACCCACGAAAGAAATTCGTCGTGCAATTGGCATCAGCCCAACTGCAAAAATGGCAAATATCAACTGACACGGCTGTCAGGATCTTTACAATTTTTTAGCTGCTTTGTTGTTGTTGCTGTTGTTGTGGCTGTAACATTGGTGACCGTAGTCAAGAGCAGCGAAAGAAATATAGGAAAATAGGTGGCTGTTCAGGCATTCGTGTATTCAAACACAGGGTGTTTCATTTTGAAGGATGAGTAGTAAAGTCTGTCTTAAAAGTTTCAAGAATTTGTGTTCGAACATTAAATTTCCTTTTCTGAGCTGTAACTTATTTAATAAGTTTTGTAATAAGCAATTTCTTATTTGCTTTATTTGAAATTTGATTGTTAAACATGTTAAAGAGTTTCCGAAGGAACACCCTCTGCTCTGTCGGACTTTAAGTCCTGTTTGCTGTTTTCAATTTTATTGCTGTTTCATTTTCTTTATTATCAATTCGATTTTTCTTTTTAGCATGGTTGAAAAAAACAAACGCAAGTTGTTGCTGCAAAATAATGTCGTGGATTACCCCAGGGGAAGCGAATAACTCAAAAACATAAAAAAGAAGCTGACAAAAGTTTGCAATTGCTAAAACTTTATGAAATGCCTCGAGGCGTTCCATTCGATCGGTTTTGCCCATTCTGCGCTGTCAATTATTGAAGTTGCTTTCCCATTTTTCACATGAGTAGTTCAGCCTTTTTGTTTGGTTGGCTGCTACTAATTAGGAATTCATTTTACTTCGCGGTTAGTGTGTAATCAACATCAAAGGATGTCAGTTACACGCGCCACGCTGCTAAGTGCGGTTCACTTATGTCTGACTGTGTTATCACTCGTGGCCTGCCACGCGGCTCATAAATTCCATGCAAATGAAATGCACACGGGCCAAACTTATGGGCGAACAAGAGTTCAAGCGCGAAGCGTTTGCCTTCGTGACACGGCCGCCAAAAGGTTTCAGGACATGTCAGGCAAACACACCGACACAAACCATTACAAATACTTGCGCAACTTTGCGGTAGTTGCGTGTTTGCCATCTGCCGCAAATTATGCTCATTATCATGTAGAGCGGGTCGTGCGCTCGGGTTGCCCTGAAAAGTATGCTATGCGAAATAAAAATGCCAGCTCGTAATTAAGCCTACTTCAGTACAAGAAAACGCATGCCAAAACAACATATAAATGCCGAATATTTAATATGCTTGCATATCCACGTATTTTTAATCGCTTCAATTTAGTATTTGAGTATTTTGTATTTTGTGTATAAAAAGTTGGTTTCTATATGGATTATTCTGATACTTCCTATGGCAGCTCTGATGCTACAATAATAATATCAAGTTGAACGTCAAGAGCTCCTTATCAATATAATTTAAGATACCATAAAAATTACCTTTTTAAAAATAAAAATAAACCCTTTTGTTACATAATAAAGACAGTGTTAATACTGCTTCGGAGTAAAACACACCAATAATAGATATCTATCTGCAATTCTCAACAAGTAAAAGCTTCAGAAGGGAAACAAGGCGTTAGCAATTGTAGAGTTGATAGACTGCTGAATGGAGAGGTTCTCAAAGTAGCTTAACAGACAATCTGCTTATTTTTATATGTGTATGCCGAGTTTATTGGTAAATATATTAGTAGAAATTTAACAAACATTAATCTCGTGCCGACCAGCTTAATATTAGCACTAATAACCATTATATGCTTGAATACATTTGAGAAGGTATCCTTTAGTGCATTGCCCATTTTATGACAAATTCAAGCTTCTCTCTGCTATACCCTAACTCACGCCACAGACAAGTTGTGCTCGCTCAGCCAACTGCACTAAAAAGTGTCCTTCGTGCTGTGATCCTTGTGCAGATGTTCTTGTTTTTGCTGTTGTTGTGGTGCTTTTAAAAGTAAAACGCTGTTGAGTTCATTAAAAATTTGACTAAGTGCGTTGTCATCATAATTATCATCATCATCATCATCATCATCATCATGAACCGTGTGGCTGCCACACAGCCAGCAGGCCATAGAGGACTCAGGCACTTGCTTTCCTACATGTCCTTATAGCTGTTATGACAATGTGAGTCGTGACTACGGCAGGCACATACTTGAACTGTATATGGATGTATGGGTCCGTTTGTGTGTGTGTGTGTGAACGTGTGCGTGTGCGAATGTGTGGGTGTAAATTGCTTTGCCCGCAAAATTTGTTATTCGTGCTGAGCTCAGCCAAAAATATAATTTGCCGCGAATTTGCGCCGAAAATTGCCCGCAGCCTAATTTGGATTTATAAAGCATTAACATCAGGAAACGGAAAAAATGAATTATTCATCGAATTAAAAGAGCTTAACGATAATTTACATCAATCAAAAGATGAATTTTTTATTAAAAATTTCTCTCTTATTGCGGCTTAGGCATTTCAAATAATACAATATTGTTATTAAATATGTGTTATGACCACACTTTCAGGCCAATAAATGGCTATAAATAATTTATTATGACCAGTATTGTGTGAGTCACGGTAATGAAATCACTTCCAAATGGGTTTGAACATGCATATGCATGCATTTGCAGCTCATCAAACATTTATAAGAACATAAAACCCCTAAAAAAAATTGAAATGCTCAGATTTATTATTCTACTCAATAATTAGTATATACAAAAAATAACTAAAAAAGCAACTGAAGCGAATTAAAACTGAATCAGATTTGCAAAGCAAATCTATATCTTTAATTTTTCCTTTTCCTTCGTATAACAAAATATACATTATAAATACAATTTATTCAAATAGGTCAATGTTTGGAGGTTTTCCGATTTCTATTCAATTATACAACTTCTATACAATTTCTAAGGCATTCCAAATACGGTTTTAATTTCTAGGTTCTATATTTAAAATAATTTAAATCTCATAAAAATATATATGTATATTTAGCCCACGAAAATTGGCCAAATGGAATCATGCTAAAATTATGCAAAGAATAATAAAAAAGACGAATAAAAAATTGTGAAAATAATATTATAGCCAAGAAAAATATACTTAGAAACGCGCTCTCTCTCTCGCTCTCTTTCTCTGCAAAGGGGCGCTCCCAAAGTTTGTTCTCTGTTATGAATATGCGGCGTAAAGCGTAGCAGGCAACAAGAAGAAGAAAAGCAAATGGAATGCCATTGTTTGAGGTGCTACGAACGGAATCCCTCATGACAAAATCAATAGGATACCAAACAGCTGTGCCGCCTGTCAAATGTAAACGTAAACAAGCAAGCAGAGAAAAACTGAGCGGCAGGCAGAGAAAGAGAAAGAGAGAGAGAGAGTGAGAGTGTGTGTGTGTTTGTGGGAGAGCGCGACTATAAATAGGGCAACGTCAGAGAAAGAGACGCACGCTCTCTCAGTCTGTGGCCGAGGCAACATTCAGTAAATTTTCAGTTTTCCCACTTTAGTCAAACGCAGCTCTTCAACGTTGGCGGTAGCCGAAAATCAAGCGGAAAACTAAACAGCGCGCACACACAGCAACACAACAACACACACTCAGGCAAATATACAACACACATACACATACACACACACACAAATACGCGCGTGTACAGCGACAGTGTGCCATATGTGTAATCAAAACGGGCCGCACTAAGAGCAAAAGTTTATATATAGAAAATTGTACGCACAGCTGAGGGAAAAATATAAATTCGTTGTGTAGCTGAAAATAAATTTAACGAAAACTACGAACAACAATTTATACAAATTCTAACTTGATTTTGCATTTCAATCATTTATTTTCGTTCTCTTGTTACTTGTATGCAATAACTCAAATATTACGCATACGCCGCGTGTGGTGAAATATAACTGGCAAGAAAAAAGTGTGCGCCTGGCGCCAGCGTCAGCGTCAGCGCCGCTGCTGACGTCGCGACTCCACCCAAAATTGTATACCAAAGTTGGGAGCAAACATAATTTTGATCAAATGAGTTGTGCACTGGTCAAATCAAATATAAGTGCGTGTGTCTAGGTTAACAAAATAAAAATAAAACAAAAACAGATTGAAAAATGCTAGCAAAATGTTTGGTACATGCGAAAAGTTGATGACACATTTTGCTGTCATTTTGACCGCATTTCTTGCCGCCCAGCCGCTGTTGTTGTTGCTGATCTGCGGTCCGCCAGCGCCGCATGTCGGCCCCGCCTCCACCACATTTCTGGTGCATGCCTCCGCCGCGGACGAAGCGTAAGTTTTCAAAAATTTTAAATTACCAAAACAAAAAAAAAACAATATATTTATGGAAACTTCAGTTAGTTTTTCGGCTTTCATGAAAATGTTTTTTGGCGCTTTAAGAACAAGCCCATTAAAGGGCGTGTTCTCGTCATCATCGTCAACCGCGAGAATGTCCTCGCCCCCTCGTCCACAACGCGTTGTCGACGTCGCTCGTTAATTTTTCGTGCATTTTATGCTAATTTTTTTTGGCAACTGCCATCGTCCCTCACTTTTCCTATCGAATGCCCTGCGAATCATGCGTTCGGCATGTGGCCTATAATTATGTGTAGGGTATGCGTAGCAAATCATTTGCGACTTTGTTGCTCGAAATGTTCATTTCTCAGATATTTGTATGACATTCAAATGTTAGTGCAGCTGCCAGATCGCTTAAAGTTTAACAGCTCAATATGAAATTAAGCTGGTGATCAAAGCTTTAATTGCTTAAAAAGCAAAATATCAATGGAATTGTTTGACAATTTCCATACTATCAAAATTTTACTCTGTACTTGAACTGTCAATTAAACTCACTATAAACAGCTTAATTAAATGAAAGCTCACATTATCTTGGGGAGATTTTGCTACATTAATAAATATTTCATTATCATCATCATTAATATTTTCAACGAATAATATCCGATTAAGTCTTTGGTTCAGTACGTCTATAAGTATTTTAAAACAACATACATAATCATTAAGCCTTTCAATTGCTCCACAACTTTGCCTATTTATCTATATCTCATTTTTATATCTTTGTTATTTATTAAATTTGTTCTATCTTTTTTTGCGTGTCATAAAGTTGTATTATTTGTGGTCAGCTTTTAGATTACATATTTATTTCTAGCGATAGCACAATATTTAGTTAAAAGCATATTACATTGATTTAGTTTTTTTTAGAAGTATAATCCATAAGTCAATTGTTTGGTATTTGTTGCCTAGCTTGAATCAGCTTTTGCAAGAAAACAAAAAAGAAAACAAGTAAAAGGCACACAGAATATTAAATACCCTTGTAGAGGCATTGCTTGTAGTTTTGCGGACACGCAAGGAGGATTGTTAAACATGTATTTGCTGAGTTTGGTCATAAATTTTCAAACAAACGTATATGCCAAGATTGAATAAAATTTATTAAACAACAAAAAATACAGCATAAGAACATATACGAACTTTTTGACCAAATGCTTATATTGCCAAGCGGCCATAAAAGCTAGAACAGATAGACGGTAAAGTTTTATAATTATAGCTTTAAAACTGAACCATAAAAACAGAAGGAAGAAAGATACTGAACGAGAATTAAAATATATACATATAAGTTCTTTTCATGTGTTACTCATTTCATGCCAAAATTTTAATTACCCCCACAAGGATATACAAAATAACAGCTTTAAATGCTAAACGCCAAAAATCAATAAGATTATAAGAAAAATTTGAACTTTGAACTATAAATATTGTCATGAGCTTAAATCGAAACCTTAACCTTTTTGGCTTAAGCTTAATCTTGCAGTCCTTCTACTAAATCAAAGATTAAACTAAATATTTAATGCTTACAATTGAACTTAGTTTAGTCTAAAAAAATAGGCGGCTGCTTTTAGGCAGCTGAACAACGTAGAATCTGCTTCAAATCTAGGGTATATACATCAAGTTCTGTTTTAGTCGCAGGACATAGAAGCTTGTATTATTTAAAAGACTGTTTATACTATATATAAAAAATATAGGAATAACTTATAGCTCCTTATAGTATTTTAAAGGCGACTTATAGTAATCAGCTTTTAATTAGCTTAACTTAAACATTGGCCGTAGCGTATTAGATGGTCGTCGAGGCTTAATTGTAATATTCTCAGTGTTCTTTTTTCCTGCCTTTTGCCCGTTGCGTGTTTACGCGTTTTGTCTTTTGTTTCGAATTTTCATTTTAGCGCTCGCGTGTGTATATATATGTGTGTGTGTGTGTGCGTAGGTGTGTGTCTGTAAGTGTGCGTCAGCGTATTTGCCCACAAATTCAGCTGCTGCTGCTGCCGACAACGGCGACGACCTTTTTGCTACTTATTTCGCCTGTTTTTTTTCCGAGGCGCACTTTTCATAAGTCACATAAAAGAATTATTTGTCTGACATGTTGACTTGGGGCCACAGCAGGTACTACAGACGTCTATTTACGCGTAATGCATATTTTATTGGGCATTTTGTAGGGCTGCTGAAAGTCGACGTTCTATTCATTTAACGCCACGAAATGTTAACCTGCGACTAGGTAAACGGCCAAGTAAATACAATTAGCAAATGTAATTAAATCAAATGGTAAATGGAATATCTAATTAACAGGGCTCAAATATTACACTTTGACATGCACTGACCACAAATCCCAAATGAAAAGCCCCAGCTGGACAATCCTTCGTTTTTGGTAATGAACTTCAAAGCAACGCCCCGAAAACTAATAAAAATGTACTTATTATTTGGAAATTTTTGCATTTAGCCAGATTAATAATACAAATTTGGGGCGTACTACGGAGCTGCCGAATTCTCTATGATATCATCATTTTTAATAAACTATATATGCAGAAAGGTATAATATATATATTGTATTTGTATATAACAATGCGCTTGTGTTTTTGTTCATATTTTGATGCGTTCAAAGTTGCTTTCATAAAAAAGAATAGAATACTTAATTTAATCAGCTCAAGCCACGCGCAATAATTTAAAGCGTGACAGATTTTTTAATATCCAAAAATATTATTTCGATTTGTGCAAATAAATAAATATCAACGTAGATATGGGCTATTCCAGGGTCACGCACTTGATAGTTGTGAATGTAAAGCAAAATAGTGCAATAATAAACCAATTCTTGATTTTCGGGATAAACATAAGTAGCCCCATTACTTTTATAAGATTGTTAAAGGTGTAAAAGCCAATGAAATTTGGCTCTTCTTTTTATATATCAGAGTTTAACGCTTTAACATATTGAGAATTATATTATGTATGAAAATTACTCAAATTATTCCGTTAATTCAGACAATTTAAGCTCAAATAGAATGTCATGCAGATAAACACTTTAAAGACAACCAAATAAGAACAAACTGCAAAATACTTTATAATTTATGATCGTGGCATATCTAATACAACATTTTATGCGATTTTTTCGCTCTGGCGCACTGCCCACATTAATAGACAATGGCCATAAGGCAAGCGCACATAAAAAATCAATGTAAATTGTAAGAAAAACCAAAAATAATCATTAAAAAGAGAAAAAAGAAAAATAAAACAATGTACAAAGGCAAAAACTTGGCAACTCACAAGTACCTACGTCCACGCCCACGAGCCAGACAGTCCGATATTTAGTGCAGATAAGAACAGAACCTATTCAAAAAACAATGTGAGAGGAGCAGACGATGTGGGTGCCCCATGGACTGCTGCCACAAAGGAATGTAGCACATTTAATTGAACAACTCCAAAATGAAATAAAAAGCTCGTTACTACAACAACAGCAACAATTAAACTTGAGCAGAGGCGGCACTTAAGCACAGGCAAATAATTGTGTCAAAGGCAAAGCGGCAACTTCAAGAGAATCAGAGCAAACCGATAGAGAAAGAGAACAAAGAGAGCGCGACGACTTTCAAATCTCATGAGAGATATAGGGAGAGGACACACACTATGCGCAGGTGTGTCAAATAGCGGACATTTAGACTTTTTAATGATCCAAAGTAATTTTCCTAAAAATGTATCCAAAAAGTTTTGCAGAACGCCTCTATGCGATTTTCATAAATGTTACCTATGTTCTATCAAGCGTTAGCAGCAGTAAATTTGTTGTTAATATTTGTTATAATCAGCTGATAATTTTTCTCTTTTTTTGTCTCTATCGGTTGCTGTATTTTCAATCTCTCTTACACTTTCTGTAGATTGCTTTTCTTGTATCTGTCTAACAACTAACAACTTTTAATAATCTATATTTTCCTTTCGATCAGTTCCCTTTCCCAATTTGTACCTTACTTTCTCTCTTTCTTTCACTTTCGTAGCTGTGAATATCGCCAAATAATTTATTCCATTTCCTCGTTACTCCCTCTCACTGCACCTCTTCCTCTAGAGAGAGGACTGAGAACTCTCTTTCCATACCTCTTGCTATATCCATACCTTCCTATTCATCTCTCTTTCTCCTACTACTCTCTATCTCAAATTCTCTTGAACCTCTACTGCACCATTCCTTACTTTTATATCATTGCTACTCTATTGTTACTATTTATTATATGCACCTCTTATTTCTCTTTCCCCTAAGCACACTTTCTCGCTGGCTACTCTCTTCTATTATTTTCCTTGAAATTCATTTAGTCAGTCGGTACATAATTCGGGGTCAAACTAATCGGATCACTTACTGTTATTTACGATTCTCTTTGCCTCTCTGTTCTCTTTCTTACATCATTCTGTGTCTCTTTCTCATTTCTTTCCATTTTCACTGACTGTTGTTTCCAATTTCTTCATTACTCACCGACTTTCCCTCTTTCTCTCTTGCCGTCATATTTTAGCTCTTTTTTATAAATTGTCTCTTACTCTGATTTGGTCACTCACGTTTTGCAAATATCGCCTAGCAAATATCGCCTTACTATGTGATTTTCATTAATTGTATTTTCCTAAGTATTTAGTATAAATATGGCATTGATTAATTATGAGGGGACATTTAAGATATGGCTTCTGTATGCTTTTAAATGTTAATTTTTAATTTATGTCGAAAGCAAATAACAACTTCTATTTAAGTTAGTCCCGTGGAGAAGGTATTTTAAGTAATTAAAGTAAATATTTAAAAGCTTTGAATATATATATGTGAAAAAAAAATTTAGCTTTCATTTTATAGATCTTGTATTTATAAATTACATTGTATCACTAGTAGTAGTTTTTGCTCTCCCTAACTAACATAATTGTTTTCATAGCGCACTCATTAATTTAAGAGCATAGTTTGTAAGAGAATTTCAAAATGAAGAGCTATATGAAAAACCTGCGCGCGCATTATCTAGGCACTTGTTGATTTCTCGCACACACACATACGCAACACTCGCACACACACTTAAGCAATGGCCAAGCACAGCTGTTTCTGCCCGCTGCCTGCGTCACGGCGCTGCTGCGCTGCTGCTAAGACTGCTTTTGGCTTGGCTACTTTCTTTGCCGCACTCGCACACACACACTCACACGAAAAATACACACCTTTTGGCCGTGCTCGTTACAAACACACTCGTGTTAGACATGTGCGCTAATTTAATTAGTGGCCTTGTTTTACTTGCAAGTCGACAGGTGGTTGACATTTCAATACGGGGCAGCTGTGACGTTGCCATCTGGCGTTGCCAGACTGCTGACGAGTTAACAGGAACTGGTATAAAAAAAAAAACTAATAATAATAGTGGTCGAAATGGGAACTTTTGAGAAATTGGAAAGATATAGAAACTAAAATGTGTCCGACTTGGACTCTCAGCTACCAAAGTAAGGATGGGTCATAAAAAAGGATTCTTGTGGGAAGAAAATTTTTGTTTTTCAGTTTTTGTCACTTCAGTTTAACTTGACCAGAATCTTGTCAACATAATATATATAGTGTACCAGTAGGAATCACTTGCTGCATTTTATTAGGTACTCACTTCAGTTCGACTGGTTCTTGAACTTCTCATAAACATATCAATGCACCTAGATTTTTCACTTAGTTTTCTAATGCAATACAATATTTTTTTTGCCTTTCAGCGTTGGCAAATGGGCAACCCAATTTGGAGACGAGCTATTTCTGCTGGCCCAAAAGATAACCAAATCGCAGCAGATCAAAGAGAAATATAAAGGGTACAATGCACGCGTGGAACTAAAAAACGGCTCCGAACTGATCAAGTCCATCACAGCGAATGTGGGCAAAATGCTGGCACGAAAAATGGACGCAGTGCGCTGCATACAGGAGAAGGCGGAGAGTGTTAACGAGAACTTTGAGTTCAACCAGACATATGCGGAGGCGAACTTCACCTACTACTCCAGCAAGTATTCGGCATTCAATGGGAACAGCTCGGAGCAGTTGGCGCCCAATGAAGAAGACTATGCGTATATGTACCGCGATATGATGCTTAATCCGGACACCCATTTCTACAATATATCCGTAGATACGGAGCACAGTTCGGTGCATGTGCCCTCGAATGTGTGGGATCGTGCGCCGCATGTGCTTAAGACAATACAATGGTCGGAGCAGCTGGATGAGGTGTTTCGACAGAACTATCAGTCCGATCCAGCATTGTCCTGGCAATACTTCGGCTCCGATACGGGCATATTGCGTCACTATCCCGCCGCACAGTGGACAGACTCGCGCGCAAATAAACTGGATGCAGATACCTATGATTGTCGCAAACGGTCCTGGTACATTGAAACGGCCACATGCTCCAAGGATATTGTCATATTGCTGGATCACTCGGGCTCGATGACTGGTCATCGCCATCATGTGGCCAAGTTCACCATACGCAGCATATTGGACACGTTCTCCAACAACGATTTCTTCACAATTTTTCGTTATTCCAGCGAGGTGCAGGGCATTATACCCTGCTTCAAGGACGCACTGGTACAAGCCACACCCGAAAACATTGATGTCTTCAACTCGGCCATTGCCGAGCTGGAAGATCCCGAAGGCTATGCGAATCTAACGCTGGCCTACGAGCACGCTTTTCAAATTCTACGCAATTATTATATAAATCGTCGCTGCAATGAAACGTCCACCTGCAACCAGGCTATTATGCTGGTCACCGACGGTGTTGCCGGCAATACCACCGACGTCTTTGAGAAGTACAACTGGGGTGATGGGGAAAACGGTACCTCGCGCATGAATGTGCGCATCTTTACGTATCTGTTGGGCAAGGAGGTGACCAAGGTGCGCGAGATACAATGGATGGCCTGCCTGAATCGTGGCTACTATTCGCATGTCCAGACGCTCGACGAGGTGCACGAGGAGGTGCTCAAGTACGTCGATGTTATTGCCACGCCCTTGGTGCTGCAGAATGAACAGCATCCGCCTACTTGGACGCATGCTTTTACGGACAAAACGGTAGGTCTGATTCTCTCGTAGATTCCCAAAACATTTCTGAATCTTCCATTCTTGCAGTATGATCCAATGAATAGCACGGAACGGCGACCGCGTCTCATGATAGCGGTGGGCGTGCCCGCCTTCGATCGTTCCTATCTCCATGAGAACAGCACAAGGAGGCGGGCCCGTCTACTGGGCGTGGCCGGAACGGATTTGCCAGTCGAAGATATTGACAAGCTTACCCTACCCTATAAGGTAAGAGCTACTTGGGTATTCTATGAAAATATATTTGAAGAGCTGACCAATTCTTACAGCTGGGCGTCAATGGCTACTCCTTTGTGGTTTCCAACAATGGCTACATGCTGCTGCATCCGGATCTGCGGCCCATTGGTGTAAGCAAGATACTTTTAACTACCAAAAAATTGTAATTATTCATCATCCCTGTCCTGCAGTCCAATGGTAAAATGAATCCCAACTATAACAGCATTGATTTCACCGAAGTGGAGCATTTGTTTGAGGATCAGAATCCGCGAGAGCCCGGTCAATCCATATTAAACCTACGCAGCGCCATGGTGCACCATGAGGCCAACGAGTTTAGGGATATTCCGGTCAAGTTCCATTATGATAGAATGCGTCGCGTCTCGGAGGAGAAACAGGATTATTTCTTTGCGCCGCTGCCCAATACCCCATTTACTCTCGGCATTGTAATGCCCAGCGAGTATGGCAAGACTTGGATCAAGGTGGGCGATGAGGTGGACAAGAACAAACACATGAAGGTTAACATATCGGAGTTCTTCATTGGCGAAAACTGGAAGGTGCATCCCGATTGGTATGTGGAAGACGTATAAGTGTTATACCCTGTACAGGGTATACCCTAGTCAGTCATTTTCGACTAAAGCGCTGTTACTTCCCAATTCCTATACCAAACAAAAAACATCATTTTTCTAGGGTCTACTGCAAGTATCACTATCTTGAGGGTCACGAATTCAAGACGCCTGAAGCAGAGCTGCGCGAGTTTCTGGAAAAGATGATGAAACCCGACTGGAAGTGGCCGGAACAATATGCCGAAGATGAGTCCGACTGGGATGACAAAGATGATTGTGAGTATTCCCTAGCAAGGTCGAGGTACAACCAATGCCAATTAATCTCTCGATCAAACGCAGTAAACTGTGGTCGCAAAACGCTCGGCGATGATGCCTACTATTGCAACAAGGAGCTGGTGCACTTGCTCATATTTGATGCCAAGGTCACAAATTTTAGCTACGGCGAATGGAGGTTCGAGAATGATCAGGAGCGACAGCTTATTGAACGCTTTGGTGCCACACTGCGTTTCGTGGCCACCATGAGTGGCCTAACACGCTGGCAGTTCATCTTTGGCGAAGTGGAAGTGGATACGGATCGGGAATTTGGCGATTATCATACAACAGCCATTGATGAGACCTGGTACAAAAGCGCCATATTGCAGCATCATCAGGAGAACACCGAGAGCTTTGTCTATTCGGTCAAACACTACAACGATCCGTTGGAGGATAGCGATCTCAAGGTAACCGCCTCGCATGCCATCTTTCCACGAGATGGAGGCAAAGAGGCGCCCGCCTGCGTCGTCGGTTTCCAGTTCTCACATGCGCGCATGTGGGAGCGCTTCTTCAACATCACCGCCGTGGATAATGTGAGTGTAGAAACAAACGCTTATCAATCGGATCTTTACTATTTTATTTCACGCACAGTGCAATAATTGCCTGCCTATCTGCACGGATGATGACGTCGACTGTTCGGTCATCGATAACAATGCGTACATTGTTGTAGGTCAGAACATAAATACGACGGGCAAATTCTTTGGCGAATTCCATGGCGATGTTATGGCCGCCATGGTGCAGAAGGGCATCTTCAAAAGCATCGAGGTCTATGACTATCAGGGGCTATGCAAAGAGGAGCCTACCACGCCCAGCGATGGACACAGTCTGTTGCATGTAAGTGAACAGACCACGTAGAATATAAAATTTTTATTTAAAAATTATATTTATAATTGTTAACTGAATGAATTTTGATTCAACCTTTTTTGAAAGGGCATAAAGGTCTTTTTCAAAATCTGTCAAGAGTCTGTTGCAAGCCAGTGTGAGACCTGTTCGAAGTCTGTTTCACACCTGTATGAAACTTATTTGAAACCAGTTTGAAACCAGAATCAAACCTTTGTAAAACATGCATCAACCCCCTGGTTCAAACCGGGTTTTAACCTGTTCAAACCTGCTTCTAAAATGAAATACCCTTAATATGTTTAACCTTTTTCGGAAGAAATATTTATATACCAGTTATATAATTATATAATTCACAGCCGCTACAAGTGCTCGGCCTAGCTTGGAAGTGGTTAATAGCGCAGCTTTTCTGGCACTATCAAAGAGTTCAATGGTGGGTGGACGGTGCGCCCTGTAAGTAAAACGTAGCTAGAAAACCAACTTAAATTAATTAACAAAACGTATAATTTATTTTGTCAATTAGTTATGGAGTATTTGGACACCATTGAAGATGAATATGTGGCTGTGGGCGACAGCAATTCCCCATCAGCAGCCAAGCCCAAAGAGGATGGCGATGATGGTGAGGCCATATTCCAAGAGCCCGAACCGGAGCCCATTTACAAACCCTGCGATATGCGCTCAACGCTTTACACGCTGCAACCCTCCGCACTGGTGGGCATCAATGACTACATAGAGGTGCCATCGACGCGTCCATTTCTGGTGAAAAAGATACCCAACACAAACCTGGTGCTGATGGTGGTCAATGTACTGATGCCGTCGCGCAGCGTACGCCTAACCACCGAACCACAGCGCATAACCAACTACGAAGAGGAATTTCCCTGCTACAAGTTGAATATGAGTTTCTACGAGCGACGGCGCATTGAGGAGTGCTACACGAGGCACGACGATGTGAGTTAACCATTTCAATTTAATAATGATAGTGATATTATATTATAAATATTTGCATATGTTTTTTAGGAGGAACTGTTCACCTATTGCGGCAAAGCCTCTCGGCTGGGCCTGACGCTTCAGTTGCTGCCGCTGACCATACTTTTGATGTTTTACTTGACGCGTTGCTTTATGAGCGTCTAGTTTATACAATATATGTGTATATATAAATATATATATATACAATATACCTATGTACTATTGCGATCTGTTTGTTTTTAGATTGTAAACTATTGTGTAGTACAATTCTAGTCGAATGTTTAACAACAAATAACAGAAACCAACTAAAAAAAAACAAAGGCACAATCTTATAAAAAAAAAACTTAAAGCAAATTTAGTAACAACAATTTCAACTCTTAGACTTATTAAATACGCCAAATGTTAAGAATAAAAATCGTTTTACTTTACAAATTAAAAAACAAAAATTAAGAAAGTCAAAGAAGGCAACTCCTGAAATATTTCTAAATTCTTATAATTTCAACCAATTTTTTAGCTCTTACGGCTGTTTATCGAAAACTTCGAAAGAAATTTAAGTTTTATACTAAATGCATATAGCTGAGAGGCGCACGTTTCATTAACTATTTTGATGGTTTAAAAATGGTAAAACCTATGCCAAATATTAACTAAAAAGTGTATGTAAACAAAAATAATTCAAATAATAATTATTTTTGTAATTTTATAAAATTAGTTGATGTCTTATAAACGAAGTAAGTGAAGAAATCTAAACAGAGACACACTCACAAACGCACACTATAAACAGACCTACATATAAATATTTCGTCCCTTTTGCCCAACCGAAGAATATATATACTAATTGTATGGAAAGTCTTGCAAAATTCTTTAGCTTTTTCGTATACAATCAGATGGATTTTTTAAATGATAAAAATCAAAGGATATGTTTAATAATATATATACTAGAATATAAAATATATTTAATGTATTCAATGTTTTTATAGATATTTGTTAACCGCTATTCAAAGTTTATATATATGGTTTTTGTATATGTATTGTAATAATGTACGAGAAGTATTTGTAACGATTTTATTGTATTTTTTAATAACGTTAATTTTGTTTTACGCTCGAAAGCAGACGAACATATGCACTAAATTCAAGAAGTTGACTTCGGTTAGGCCGATGCTCTAAATACCCTTGCAGATTTTTAGACCACACAACTTTAAAATGTCTAAAAGAGTCCAAAAATGGTTTCAAATCATGAATGACATAAAAATTCAAAAAATTAGTAAATCTTGACTATTATATTATTTAACCTTTTATTTGAATTAAAGTTATCGATATATTTTATGGTCTTCTCTATTCAAAGTCGATTAAGTTTACATAAATTGTATCAAAATAGCTAACAAGACCCACTGCAGGGGTATTCAAATAGGACCACCTGAAAAGTATGCAATACTTATTTTGAGAACCTCAATTTAGTTGCACAAAAGAAATAATTTCTTATAACTATATCGATTTTTTGGCTAAACAAAATTCAGCGCAACATTTACACGAGCAACAAAAAATTGTAAAACCAAATACCAAAAAAAAAAAAAAAAAAAAAAAAAAAAATTGAAACAAATATTGTTGAAAAAACAACCCAATTGCCTTTGTATCGTATTTCGAAACATTTTATGAATTTATGCATAGAAAAGTAAATTTGATGCAAGTACGAAGTGTGGTGAAATGTTTTTTAAATTCATTTTCTTATCGAATTTGAAACATTATTGAAATCAAAATGAAGATGGAAATTTTAAAACCAAACAGTTAACTATTAAATGTAATTTACAAAAATAAAAAATAACATAATGAAACTAAAACTAAACTAATTAAATGTTTACGCGTACTAATACGATATTTATTTTTTGGAGTGTTTAAACGTTGTAAAATGTAATAAACTACTAAACTAAATGATGTGCATAAATATAACTGGTAATAATTCGCATGGATATTTAATTCAAAACGAGCGATGCCATGTTTAAGCATTATTACTATATAATACCAAATGTCCACTAAACTAAACACCCACTAATAATATTTAATAATAGTAAATTTATTTTTAATTTCATTAGAAAATTCAAATGCATTAGTGCAAAATTCGTATGCAAAAATTTGATGTTTAAAACAGAAGAAACGGTTTAAAACTGATACAATATGAATTAAAAAAAAAAAAAAGAGAAGACAAAAAACAATTTTACAGCTAATAAGAAAAAAAAGACCAATAAATGTTTAAATAATAAATGTAAGACTCTGGATGGATAGCTCTCGTATGAATACTGTATATATTACTATAATCTCTAAGCTCTTTGCATACTTTGCAGAAACTTTTCACTTTAAAAGCGAACATTTTTCATTAAATTAAAATAGCTTCTGTGTGTTAAACCTCGCCGCTGGTTAGCACAGTCTTGAAATAATCGCTGTCCAGCTGTTTAATATCCTTGGCAAACTGTGCCACCAGCTGTGTTAGATCCTCCACATTGATATCCGTATTATTGCCAGCAGTTGAAAGCTGTTCTATGGCCACTTGTATCTTATCCAGCAGCGCCTTATCTGCCTCACTCTGCTTGCCCGCATGTTCGTCCTCGAACTCATTGTACACCTCTTGCGCATTTTGTACCACATGCTCCGGGAAATTGGCCAGTCGTGCCACCTGTATGCCAAAGCTCTTCTCCATGACTCCTGGCCGCACCTGATACAGCAGCGTGAAGTTATCCTCATCCGCCACAGCAGCCATATGAACGTTTTTAACTGTTGGTAATGTTTCGGCCAGTTTGGTGATCTCGTGAAAATGTGTAGCAAAGAGCGTAAAGCATTTCGTTTGTTTTGCCAAATGCTCGGCTATCGACCAGGCTATGCCACAGCCCTCATAGGTTGATGTGCCGCGTCCCAGCTCATCAATGATGACCAGTGATTTCTCCGTTGCAGTCTGCAATTTAGAAAATTATAATAAGCTTGCTGCTGTAAAATCTGGCCATTGCTCGTGTGATCCTAAAAATTGTAAGACATCAGCCGGCGGTAAAGAGTGACATATCAAACTGAACTGAAGGTAATATGGATCATAGCATATTCTGGGGGGGAGTAGGCTTCATTTCGTAAAGATATTAGACTTTTACGGGGGCGGGAGTGGGCATAGCGGGCGGAATTATGACTTCATCTTTGAAAGAGATCAACGCAAATACCAAATAAGATGTCTTTAGATCTTGACGAATTATAGGGCGGGAGTGAGCGTGGGGTTAGAGTAAGGACTCGATCTTTAAAGTAGATCATTAAAAAATACCTAATTAGGTGTCAATACATCTCAAAGTAGGGTGTGCATGGATTGTGGCGCTTAAAGGGGCAGGGAGCAGGCGTGGCAGGAATATTTCTATAAAATTTAAGTCAACCGGGCAAAGAATTTAATATTTATATTGATATATCGTATGACTTACCCTTATTATGCCCGAAGTTTCAATCATTTCCACCATAAAGGTGCTTAATCCCTTAATTATATTATCACTGGCCCCAACGCGGCCTAGTATGGAGTCCACCATGCTTATGGTAGCCATACTGCAGGGCACAAATGCGCCAACATGGGCCATTAGAACAGCTGTGCCCACAGAGCGTATGTACGTGCTTTTGCCGCCCATATTTGGGCCCGTTATTATAAACATGTTGCACTTGTCTGTGAAAATACAAATAGAAAATAAATAACAGTCTTAAAGTAAAACAACAAACACGCACTCTTCTCAAAAGCCACGCTGTTGGCTATAAAGCTCACGTGCTCCTGCAGTTCCAAGCACGGATGACGCACATCCTCAAGCAGCAACTTGCCAGCGCCCTCGGCCAGCATTTTGGGACGCACATAAGGCGTCGGAGCACAACGTGCGGCTATGGCAAAGCTGACCAGACAATCTAGCTGGGCGAGCTCATTATTTAGGGAGGTTAGCGGAGCCGCGTAACCAACAGCCACTTGGATAATCTCCAAGACAATGGACTGCTGTTGCTCCTCATACCGTGTGCGGCAGCTGGCGAACTCATCTGCATAGCTCTCCAGCTTGTCGGATGTGAAACGCACGCCGCCCTTAATTACATCCACAATGCGATAGTTTTTATTCTTGCGCAGCACAGAATCATCTTTGAGTGTGGTGCGCAAATGATAGCCCAGCTTGGCCACATTCTCCAACTTGACCATCTTGCCATCCAAATCAAGCTCCTCACAGCACTTGTTCTGCAGACGGTCCATTTTGTTGTACAACTCCGTCATGGTCTGCTGCAGCTCCATGAGGCGATTGTCGAAGGTGCTCTTGACCAAATACTCGCCCTTCTCAATGGACTCAAAATCCACCACTTGCTCGACCATTTGCTTCAGACCAGTTAGATCTTCCAAAAAGCTTTTAAAAGGCGCACAAAGCACGCTCTGCACTGTGCTGTGCTCCAGGCTCAATAACAGCTGAAGAATTTTCGGTGTGCGCAAAATGACCTGATAAATGCGAAATAGATCCTGCAGACTGGCCTTGCGACGCATCAGCTTTTTGGTGAGCATAAGGATGTCCGGTATGCGTTTTAAATAGTCCATATTTAACGTATCCAATGTCTCTGGTGACTCCAACAGGCACTGCACTATGTTGTGTCGATCGTTTAGAATCTCGGAGCTGCGCAGCGGCTGCTTCACCCACTGCGCCATAAGACGATGGCCCTGAGGCGTTCGGCAATGATCCAGCACGCCCAGAATGCTCTGCCAGCGATACGAAGGCATTGTGGGATGTGTGCCGGGCTTGGGCATTATATTGAGAGCGGCCACAGCGGCCGAATCCAAATGCACAAAGCTGCAAAGCGCATAGTTTAATAAATATAAATATATACAAATATTAATATTACTATACACACCGCTTTAGGTCCAACTGCTTGAGCTCGTAGTGCCCCAAATTTCCAGCATCATTGATCAAATCCAAATACCTGATGGCCACACGCAGCGCCTCGGCTGCCAATTGCATCTGCAACTCTTTGCGACCATTGGCATCTTCCTGCTGTCCCTTGGCAAAGCGCAGCAGACGATTCAAGTCCTGCAACAGATCATTACGCTCGGCGGCGCTGCTACGCTTGGGCACCGTAATCATTACACCATTGCGTTCCAGCAACGTTTTGACGGCTGTGTATTCGCCATCAGCTGACGGCAGCAGGCACTCTTTGGGACCCAGTAGCACCACAGTGGCCTCCAGTTCGGTAAAGAAATCGTCGTCCACAAATTCAAGCAGCTGAAATGAACAATCGTTTTGCTCTACGGCAGCCACGCCCACGCGACGCTGAGTGCCGCCCTCCAGCTTAACCTGCAGCGATATAATGGTATTGCCCACCAGCACCTCCTTATTGGCAAACAAAATGTCCTCGAACTGTAACAGGTTGCCCGGCGAGCCGCGGTATTCCAGCTGCCACTCGGTGCGTCTCACGTATACCTCAACTCGCAAATTGCGCACCAGTAGTAAATCGCGCACAGCCAGCTCAAAGTTGGCCTTGGACATAGCGACATACTGGAGCGATTCCTGTTTGTCGTCCGGCAGCAGTGGGTGCACATACGCCGTGGATTTGTAGACAATTTTGGCCACCTGTTCGCAGTCATCGCTGCCGTGCACCGTATAGCAGTCGGTTTGATCGTAAAAGCGCACTGTCGACCTAGGTTTCTATGGGTAATGTAATCTAATATGTAAATTAACTAAATTAAGCCGCAATAAAAATCTGCATCTCACCTCCCCCAGCTTGTTGTGGAACTTGATAAAATTGCGTCGTGCATTGGTATCTGTCCAGCAGAGCGATTTTATATACTTAAACTGCAAAATGTGTGTTTGTTTGATGCTCACCTAGATGCAACACCGGCTCCTGTCTGCTTACTATAGATTTTCCTTCCATTTTATGGTTGTTATCTATATTTTTTCACTTAGTTTTAAACAATTTGCCGATTTACGCGCCACTTTGCAAAAACGACGCGACCGAACTAGTGCTGGTTAACGTCAGAGCAAAAAACAGCTGCAACAAAACGCGCAAGCAGTGGAATGACACGTGCTAACATTTCGTCGCACAATGCATCAACACTCAAACTAAACCTAGAATGTCATTCCACCATTCAATGGAGCGCTATTGTGTACATGTCTTTATCATATATGTATGTATGTACCTAATTATTACCTGCTAAAGTTGCAAAATCATTTTATAAGCTCGACTAAAAACTATTTAATTGAAGATGAAATCGACGTCAATTCGCAAATCATGGCGCCGCAGCCCTTTCATAAGAGTTCACAAATTATATAACTATTTATTTCAAGTGCTGCCACCATATTTGTATTAAATATAAATTATGAAAGCTGTATTGCTACTGAATATTATTAATTAAAATTAAATTAATTACATTGCTTACATACGGTTTGTTTTAACAGATGTATATATATATATATTGAACTTATAGATATCTACATAAATATATTTGAGACATTTTAATCGAATCGTGATTTATATCGATTTTCTACAATACATTTCAATCGTACGTTAACGTTAAATATGAATCATTTGAATACTTTTGAATTAATGGATTTGATTTTTCTTGAATTTTAGCATTCACCATTGTCATTGATTGTTTGAAAAAAAAAAACATTTGTGCAAAAATACTGACTATTCGAAACTTAATACAGCATTGAAAACAGCTTATACTTAGAGACTAACATCAGTCTAATTATTGCATCATGACGGACCGACTGCGCCGCTTCAGAGCTGCTTGTCCGGCTTTGGCTGCTGCTGCTCCTGCTTCATCAGCACAATGTCCCAGGCGCCGCCGACGCCGTCCGCCTTGGAGCACAGATCCAGGCTGATGCTGGCGCCCTCCTTGGCAGCATCGGCACGCAGACAGGTGCCCTTGGCCATGTTGTAGACGGGACTGTTGGCATTGCGCGTGTGTCGCCACTGCTGATCGCCCAGCATTTCGTGGCATTTGTTGATGACGACCAGCGTATCCGCTGCCGCCTCAAGGCACAGCAGCTTGTCCAGTATGATCTCCGATTTTTCCGTCTCGTACCACATCTGGTTGGGTGCACGCGTTCGGCAGTTTTGCAGAGTCAATAAGCTGCCTTTCTTCCAGAAGCCCTTCACCTTGGGCGCCACCACAGCGGCGCACAGCTGGGTGCCGGACAGACGCAGCTGGAACGAGACCAGGTAGTTGCGTTTGCGCGAATGCCAGGGCTGAAATACAGGCGCCGGAGCTGGCTTCTTGGACTCGTCGCCGGGCACACGCAGCTCCGGATAGACATGCTTCAGATACCAGTCGAAGTCCTTGCAATGCAGACGCTTGCGCAGCTGCAGCCGCGCGCTGATGTCACCAAAGTCATAATCCTTTGGCACCTTCTCATGCTTCAAATAGTAGTCCTTGTACTTGTCCATCCAGACATGGGCCAAACGCAGCGAATTTTTCAACATGGTATTGGCACCATCGGGCGCCGTATAGGGACGTCGCTTCCGGAATATGTGACCAACACGGGAGCAGGGCACAATCTTAATGGCGCCACCGCATTGCCAGACGCGAAACGAGATCTCGATGTTCTCGCCGCCCCAGATATCCATGGCCATGTCGTATTCGCCAATGTGCTGGAAGTACAAGCGGTTAACTGCGAACAGTCCGCCCGCCATGGTGGGCGATCGGAAGGGACCCTTGAAATCCTCGGGCACTTTGAGCGTGCCCTCGGGCAGATTTTCCCAGCGAAAGTGCAGCCCCCAGTTAAAGCCGCCGCGTACCAGCGGACTGGGTGTGTACTCAAATGTGTCCGCATTGATGAGATCAATCACGGGCACCGCTAGCGTCGCATTCTCTGCATGGACCAAGCGCAGAAGTGGCTCCAGCCATTGGCGATTCACCTCGATGTGCGAGTCCAGAAAAACCAAAACATCGCCGTTGGCATCGCGTGCACCAATAACCCGGGAACGTATCAGACCCTCGCGCTGCTCATTGCGCACATAACGCAGATTGTCGTACTTGAGACGAGCGTGCAGATCCGCCAACAGATGAAATTCCAGCTCCGGCAAATCGCTGTTGTCGTCCACCAGAATAATCTCCTTTAGCAGATGGCCCGGCGTACGCTCCAGCACGGTTTTAATGGAACGCATCAGCGTCATTTTGTGCTCGTTGTAGAAGCACATAATTACCGAGGCCTGTGGCAGCTGTTCCGGCTCCAACGGCTCCTCGCGCTTGCACACCTTGTGCCGTGTATCGGGTATATCCCGGTAGAGACCAATGTTATTGGATACAAGTGCATTAAACGCATGATGCTTGTAGCCAATGTCGCGTATGTACTTGTCCTGCTTGTTGCGCACCACGCCCAGCAGCTCGAACTGATCCTGGGCCGCCGCCCCCGCCGACGCAGCGTGTGTGGTGTTAAGCGAGGTGGGCGAACAGCCAACGATTACCTGTGCCTGATAGCTTAACTCTGCACGGGGCGTTGCAGAGTTATTAAAGCGCCAGCCAGCCACCGGAATGGAACTACGCAGATGGTGCATGTAGGCCAACAGCGCCAGCATCCACACGCCCGCAATGAGCAGCGTGCCGAGGGTGCAGGATTTGCATAGCAGACGCTTAATTTGCATCATATGTTGATTAGCTGTAGTATGCTTATACGATTAGCGCAGATTTCATCACAGCGAGGCCAAAATAACCGGAATTTGTGCCATGTCGTCAAGACAACATTTGGATTACCAGCGCTGGCTTAATTAAATTCAATTAATTTGCATACTTGATATCGATAGTGCGGCTATCGATAATAGCGTTGCCATCCGTACGTGCGCCAGGGCAAGAGCGCGCATTCGTCGGTATTTGATTTGACAGCTTTATCTGCTAGGATTTTACGTTATTTCTTATGACTCTATGCAGGACGCGGATTCACAAATATTAGGCCGTCGTTATTTTGGTATCTCTTGGTTTACAAACGCCATCTTAATTAGATTTAATCAATTTGTCTTGTCTTGGCCTTGGCTGTTGACAGCGTTGCCACCTGTTTTGTGTGTGCGCACTATAACCAGAGCCTAGGCGCGCACTCGTTAGTCTTTTAATTCGGAATACTTTCTTGGAAATATTTTTTCTTGGGTTTTATAAATATGTTTTCTTTATTACCTATAGCATTTTGTGTTAAATACGTCTTTAATATTCATATAACATTGCTCGCCCAATTCTGCACGTTTACAATACACAACATTCAACAAAATGAGCATAAAGGAGTTACAAATTCATATTATAATATATACATATTATTTCTAACAAATTGTTGTATAAAGAATAAAGAAAATGTGTAAAATGTTTAATGTATAAAGTATATAGAAATAAGAGACATTCCAACATTTGCATAATTTTCTTTTCTAAATATCAAAACAGTTTCATAGCTTTTGCAACGATTAATGAGAAGTAATGCAACAGTTGAATTTAGCTATTCAATTTTCTATCAATAGCTTACTAGATATTACACAGATATCTAAATGTCGGGGACGTTTATATATTTTGGTTGTTTGTTCACACTTTTTCACGACTTAATCCAATCATTTAACTACATACAATTGTATTTTTTGTTTTCATTTTCATTGCATATTTGTTTACGTGTTGGTTTAAGATAGATAAGAAATCAATATGATTATGAGTTGCACTAAAAATTAAATTTCGATTGTTTATAACTATGTGTGTATATAGAGTTAATACATTTAACACGAGCACTGATCCTTGGCATGCGTTGCCTCGCTGCTGAGAGATGGACGTGACGGCTGCGAAGGTCGATGCTGCACACCCGATTCTGATGCATTTAAATCCAGGCGACCCTCCTGTATATTCTGATAGATCTTGCGTGCCGTTTCCAGAAAGGCCTCCTCCACATTTTGACCACTAGATTAATAAGGAATACACGTAAGGCTTATATCTTTTTGTACTATATCTGCATATTTACGTCATGGCGCTTGCTTCCAAAAACATGAGACCATTCTCATCGGCGAATTCCTTAGCCTCTTCGTATGTTACCTCGCGTGTGCTCTCCAAATCGGATTTGTTGCCAATGAGAAAGATCACAGTGCTGGGATTTGTGAGATTGCGCGTATCGGTGAGCCAGCTGCTCAAATGATTATATGTGGAGCTGCGTAAATTTTTAAGTTAATTTGATAATACATTTATTTTCGGATCATTAAGGTAACTTACCGCCTGGTTATGTCGTAAACCATTAAAGCACCAGCAGCACCGCGATAATACGAACGTGTCACAGCACGAAAGCGCTCCTGACCGGCCGTATCCCAAATTTGTAGTTTGATTTTCTTGTCATCAACCTCAATGATACGTGTACCAAACTCCACGCCAATTGTGTGCGGACAGTTGGCCATAACTATGGATTAAAATGTGTTTAGTAAAACGTTTACAAAACAGGCGTGTAAAACAGGCCTTCGTCACCGTGTATCAATATATGGAAGTAGAATTAAAAATAAAATATCCTGTTTCGTATAGTTCACTTTCATTAAGAAATT
This sequence comes from Drosophila ezoana, assembly GCA_035045725.1. NCBI lineage: Eukaryota > Metazoa > Arthropoda > Insecta > Diptera > Drosophilidae > Drosophila > Drosophila ezoana. Next base: position 1,546,330 of record JAWNOU010000005.1, on the reverse strand, counting down.
TATTAGCTATCCAAATGGAATATCTATTCTTAAGTAGAGTGTACAAAATATATTCAATTCCATTTGCTTTTGCAAAGGAATAAGAATAGACGAATTCAAATATATATATATATATTGTGCCGTCTTTTATGAATTTTTTAAAAGGTCTTTGAAATGGATCGGATAAAATCCCAAAAAAATATAGATAATCGCAAGATAATTGTGCATTGATCGTCAATCAGTCAGTCAGGCAATTAGTCAGATTCAGTTTTTTGTAAATATAGCTAAATATCATACTTACATTTCTTCTCGGTAAACTGATGCAGCAGACAGGATTTGCCCACGCCCATGTCACCAATTATGATGTACTTAAAAATATAGTTGTAGTTATAGGGTGCTGCAGTCATATTGGGACCTGTGGATTGATGTTAAACATAATTTTTTATATATGCTTAGAGCATGGTTTCTTCTTTTTAGGTAACTCGCACATTTTTCTATCAGATAATCAATACGCTCGTAGAGTTTCTTAACAACACCCCGCATTTTGTGCAGTTTCACATCCATTTTGCTGCCTCTTTGGCGAACCACTCAAGACAGTTAACATTTGTTGCTTTTATATCAGACATATATATATAATTATATATGCATATATGGAGGGCACAACTTTAGTGTGGTGTCGCGACCTGTGCTTATCAAGCATTTGTAACGCTGCATTAATTCGTTTCAGCGTCGCTTCACTTCTGGATGCCTTTTGTGGCACGTCGCCAGCGTGGTCTGGGCCTGTCCCCAATTGAGTCTTGTGCCTCATGTTTAAACAGCCGTCCAGTTTGTTTATTGACTGAGCTAAAACCGAGCTGTTTTATTTAAAGAGTTGGCTCGCATTTGGGTCTTAACCCCCTTTTTAAGTTTTTCACATAGTCGCAAACCAAGGCTCCCCGCGTGCCTATCAAATTACAGGCATTAAACAATGCCGAAATTATTAAAGATATCAGAATGTGTTTAAAAAAAAAGTCATCAGTGAGATATTAAATAAACATTGCAATTATGGTAAGCAAAATGAAAGATGAAAATCAGTTTCTTAGTTTGAGAATTGGTTTTATCAACTGTTTCCCTAATAAGTAAGCGCATATATGAAAAATACACAGGATTAACTGACAAATCCAGCATAGGGATATGAAATAAACAAAATCAGCAGTGCGATTGTGATACGTCAAATAAAGATAAATACAGATTCTTAGTTTAGGAACAAGTTTTATTCACTGTTTCCCTGGTAAGTTAGCGCATATATGATATATATATATATAGGAATAACAGTCGAAACCACGAGAACTCTGTAAAATTATGCAGATGTATAGAATTATACTTGAATGCTTAATAGAATTTGTCAAAATAGGCTATTTTAAATTAATTTACTTGTCTTGCTTCGTGGTAGTTTATTAATAATAATCAAACACAACAATCAATGGATCGGCTAACGTTTATTTTAATACAAAATACTTTACGTTACATGTGTCACGTAATGTACATATAATATTATGGCATGAATAAAGCCAATATAACAATGGCAAAATTATTATTATTCAAAGTATAATTAATTTTATAATATGTGGTTATTGAGTGAGTTACGAAGGTCGCTGTTGCCGCAAAAACCATTTAGGCTCAAATATTATTGTCGGGTTTACATATTTAGTATAGATTAAAGGCAAAACTAATGAATTTCCACCGGGTTGTTCTTAAAATAAGTATAAAAGGAGTTAAAGAATGTCTGAAACTTGCTGAAAGTAATGATAAAACTTAATTAAAACTAACCCAAAAAGGCGACATTTCTTTGGATTTTGAAAAACTAACTTCAAATAATTATTTTGTGCTTCAAACAAGTACAAACAGGTTGGGGCGAATAGCTTTTTATACCCTGAACCCATTGAAATGGGTAAAAAGGGTATAATGTATTTGTGCAAATGTATGTAACAGGCAGAAGGAAGCATCTCCGACCCCATAAAGTATATATATTCTTGATCAGCATCAACAGCCGTGTCGATCTAGCCATGTCCGCCTGTCTGTCCGTCCGTCCGTTTGTCCGTATGTATGAACACAAGGATCTCACAACCTATAAGAGCTTAAGACTTGAAATTTTAGCTGTAGGTCCTCCCTGTGCCTCCACAGATCGAATTTGTTTCCGATATTCGAAAACTTGCCCGTTTTCAAGTAATTGATACAAATCTATATTGACATCCTGCTTTTTAAACAATTTTGGTAAAAAATAAGAGCTAGAGCTACAAAACTTGACATGTAGCTTCTAGATTAGCATATAAAGATGAGGTATCTTTCAAGGAAGGAGATGGTTCAGGGTATCCCCTAGTCGTGCACTCCCGACTAGAGCGTTCTTACATGTTTTCTGAGTGTATTTAGTAGCATATTGTATTGCTTGCAGTGAAATGCTGCATAATTCTAGTAGCTATGTGTTGTGTGCCTATTAAACAAACAATAAATTATTGTACGTATTGTCAGGCCAAGTACGCACACAGTATAGATTAAGGCTTCCCCCTTATCAGTCAATCACTGAACAATGAATGAAAGCGGGCGCAGCGCTTAGGAAATCGCAGCTCGTTCTAGTTGACTCAGAAAAAAAAGTTAAAGCTTAAAATGTCTGTTGTGCATAAAAGACGGTGATAATGAGTTTTAAATTTATCGCAAAAAATAATTAATATATGCGTGTGTGTGTGTGTGTGTTGTCACATATATGCGTGAATATTCCCTGTGGCATGCTAAAGCACCGTTATTTGACAAAATAAACACAAGGCGCGCCTGGGCTGTAGAGAACGACAACAACAATTGAGGGGAGTAGACCAAGGCAGAGACCTAATATCAATTACAAGGGCGACGAGAGCGCGAGGGGGAAACTGCGCTGCCCTACAACAACAACAACAACGACAACAAAAACAACTTAGCGAGTATTTTCTATAGTACAAGGGAAAGTTGTCTTCGCATTACTCCCAGACGCCCTCACCCTCCCTTCGGCATTGACACCCACCCACACGTTATGTACATTATAAGACATAGTTTAGGACGCAACCAAATCTGCAGCACTATATAATTGGCTTAACAGCAACAAAATAACGTATTACTCACCGTTTTTATTTTTCTGTATTTTGGTTTCAGCTAGGGAACAGGAATGTAGGGCGGCAACAACGAGCACGGGCCTGGCGGGGGGGTTAATATTGCTGGGTGCTTCTTTGTGTATGTGTGTAACGCTTCTGTATTTGTTTATATTTTTATTGAAGCAAATGCGATACCAGCACAATTATGTGCCTATTACAAGTGCAGCACATATGCGGGAATATATAAAACACCGAAATTAATAACTTTAATTAGCAAAGATGAAAACTGTTGGCAGCAAGCAGCAAATTTCTTTTGCGTTTTCTTGTTTGCAAATCTAGCGACGAGTTGCGCGGTGTTGCCACACTGGTTTTTGTTATATATATATATGGTAATCAAATTAACAGCTGTGCGCAGCACTTGCTGACAGTGCTGTAAAATTATTCAGTTTCCTTGCTGCACAGCACTGTTATATCGCACGTGTTTTATTTTGTTTATGCACGATTGTTGCTATTAAAATGCAGTAATGTTTGTCAACGAAGTAAACGATGTGAAAATTTATAACCTGAGCGCCGGCAAATCGGTGCCAGATGTAAGTAAATGTTGATGAATACGGCACAGCAGGCAATTAATGTTTGTTAAATTAAGTGGCTCACCGATCGCCGCAAGCGCTCTCAGCTGAAGAAGAAGGCGGACTCCCGGCGCCAGATTGAGCTAATACAAGACTTTGATATGCCCGGCGTCTGTACCAGCATACGAATGAGCCCGGATCAACAGTATATACTGGCGACAGGCACGTATAAGCCACGTGTTAAATGCTTTGAGGTCTCCAATCTGTCCATCAAATTTGAGCGCTGCTTCGACTCAGAAGTGACCACGTTTGAGGTGATAAGCGATGATTACAGCAAAATGGTGTTCCTGCAATGTGATCGCTATGTGGAAATCCATGCGGCACACGGACGACACTACAGGCTTCGCATTCCACGCTTTGGTCGTGACATGAAGTATCATAAGCCCAGCTGTGATATGTACATTGTGGGCGTGGGCAGAGTGAGTATATTAAAGTACTAAGACAATCAATTCAGCTAAATATTTCCCCTCCCCAGGATATCTATCGTCTTAATCTGGAGCGTGGCCAGTTTCTGCAGCCGTATGAATCGGACGCAAGTTGTTTGAACGCTTGCGAGGTAAATCCTGAGCATCAGCTGCTTACGGTGGGCAGCAAAGAGGGCACAGTTGAGGCCTGGGATCCACGCATGAAACAGCGTTGCGCCACCTTAGATGTGGCCATTAAACTGCCTGACGTCAAAGTGTTCCCCTCTGTCACAGCACTCAAATATCGCAATGGACTGCAAATGGCCGTTGGCACTGCCTCGGGACATGTGCTGTTGTACGATATACGCTCTCGTCAGCCGTTGCTCATCAAAGATCATTTAAACAAGGTACCCATCAAGCGACTGGCATTCAATCCGGCACAGAATGCTGTCTACAGTTTAGATGAAGCCACGTTGAAGCTATGGGATGAGCAGACCGGCAAGCAGATTGCCTACGTGGAGTCTACATCGTCTTTTAATGACTTTTGTACCATACCCGATACGGGCATGTTCTTTTTGGCCCAAGAGGATGTCAAAATGTTGACATACTATGTGCCGGCCATGGGTCCAGCGCCTCGCTGGTGCAGCTTCTTGGATAATCTTACCGAGGAGATTGAATCGGAGGTTGTGGAGAACGTCTATGATGATTATCAGTTTATTACCCAAAAGGAACTCGCCGAATTGGGCCTGGAGCATCTCATAGGCAGCAATCTGCTCAAGGGCTACATGCATGGGTAAGTCAATGGTGTTATCTATTATCAACTTTTTCTAAATGCGTTCTCCTTAACCAGCTACTTTATGGATGTGCGGCTGTACAATAAGGCAAAGGCTGTAGTGGAACCGTTTGCCTTTGATCGCTTCCGTAAAGAGAAAGTCCGGCATGAAATTGAGAGCGAGCGCAAATCGCGATTGCAAATTGAATCCAAGCTTCCGAAGGTTAACAAGGAGCTAGCACTTAAGATTATGGACGAGCAGGCGAATCCCTCAAATAGCGCCAAGCAACGCAATATGCCAAGTTTGCTGCAAGATACACGTTTCAAGGCGATGTTCGAAAACAGTGACTTTGCGGTCAACAAGGAGGCCGAGGAGTATCGTCTGCTCGCGCCAGTACTCAATCGACTGGGCAAATCTAAGGCGAAGGCGATTAAACAGCGCATTGAGGTTGCACGCGTCTCTGAGCTTCACGCAGAGGAGGCGCAAACGCGCGAGGATAGCGATAACGATGAGGATCTGTTTGGCTTTGAGAAGAGCGATGGCGATAGCGAAGCGAGCAGCGGCGATGAAGCCTCCTCAGATGATGAGGATAGGCGTGAGTATGTCAAAGAAATGAAGCAGGCCTACAAACAGGTCAAACGGCAACGTGATGACGAGGAAGAAGCAGAGCAGCAAGCAGAGAACGAGGATGAGGAGCCGGATGGTCCGGATGATTATGCGGCGCCCCTGGCAAATGGCAATTACAACAACACATCCAGCCGTCGCGCGCAATTCAAGCTTACCCCGCTGGACAATAACCATGGCAACAGCGAGGTGGAGCAACGCATTAAACAGGCCAGTCTTCAGGATCGCGTCCGCGTCATGGCCAGCCTGGAAGGACAAGTGACTAATGTGGGTCGCTCCCTGGGCAATCGTCAAATGACCTTCGAGGTGAATAGAGACAAGAAGAATCAGCATATGGTTAAGAAACGCGAAGCGGAGCTGAAAAAGCATCGCGAGGAACGCAGGGGCATTGTGAGGAATATTAAATCCCTTAGATTGAAAAAGGTTAATTTTAAGTAGAATTTCGTAGACAGTGCTTGTACATAAAGTTTTAATTTATGTAAAAAAGAAATCGTTAGAAAACTATTAACTGTAACTGGCCTAAAATGATTGGTTCATTCTTCAGTCAAGTCGGCAACACGTATTATAAACTCCTGCTCGAATTCCAGCTGAGGATCATCAATATTGAGCAGATCTATGGGCTGTAGATCGACAAATTCCAGTGGGATTAGTTCAAAATCGCTGTCATCGTTATTTTGCATATTATATATAGTTGAACTGGATTCTATGCTCACATCACTATCGGATAATTGATCAATCATTTCTTCCTCCGATACCATATCAATATCTTGTTCCTCCTCACTTGTTTCTTCCGTTTCTAGCTCGTCGTTTTCATAGCCCGAATCAGGCTCTTGTTGGCTGGCCCAGCTGACCTGCTCTCTGGATTCTACAGTTGAATTGTTATATATATTTTTAATTTATTGGGCATCCTCTCTTGTTTAACTACCTACCCAAGCTCTGTTGTGGCGCATTCATTATCAAATGGAGCAGCGCTTCTGTTACTGGACCTGTTTTGGGTTCTGGCATTTTATCGAAATACAGTTGAAAAAACTGTTCGGCATTTTCTAGCCTTAAAGGCCTTTCTGGTTTCCCAGTTTGTGTGCAGACCAGCAAGGCTGATTGCTCTGCTCCCATATTTTGGATTCAATTAAAAATTAATAAACATTTAACTTGTCTTAGCAAGGGCTGCTAAGATTTGCTTTCGCAATTCCTATTTGACGTTTGAAAAGCTAGAATTATTTGTAATACCTTTCGATCCAATCAACTGTTTAAAATGACAGAAAAGCGCAATTATGTGGCAACACTGGAGAGGCGCCAGATCATTGAAAGTTTATGCAACGCAGCAAAAGCCGTTATATTAAAATAGTTAATGTAAAACAATGTAAAGATTCAGTTAAAAATGTGAAACTTTAAAGCGTTCATCTACAGCATTTTTCTTGGAGTTAACGAACACTTAATACTCCTACATACGAATATCACACGTGCAATTTCTTCATAAAAGGCTGTTATTATACAAGAATTTACAATGGGGATAAAATGGTGTTTACGCAAATTTACTCTCTTAGGAGCCTATTCAAATAAACAAATGCCAAATATAGAAAAATATATTATAAGACTGCTCTAAGAACCAACCCAATATTGCCCTATTTTAAGGTTGGCTAAACTTTACATGAATGCATTTTCGCACCTAAGAGACTCATAAGTTTTCTATTTAGCTTTCCAATTAAACGCTCTGACATTTATTAGCGAATTGATTTTTGAGATATACGGGGGAAAAAAAGTTAATAATAAAAATAAATGTATGTCGCTAATTGTTTGGCATTTGTTTTTTTATACCCTGAACCCATTAAAAATGGGTAAAAGGGGTATTATGTTTTTGTGCAAAATCCAAATGTATGTAACAGGCAGAAGGAAGCATCTCCGACCCCATAAAGTATATATATTCTTGATCAGCATTAATAGCCGAGTCGATCTAGCCATGTCCGTCTGTCTGTCCGTCCGTCCGTCCGTCCGTCCGTCCGTATGTATGAACGCAAGGATCTCAGAACCTATAAGAGCTAGAGACTTGAAATTTTAGATGTAGATGCTCCTAGTTCCTACGCAGATCGAGTTTGTTTCCGATAATCGATAACTTGCCCCGTTTCCAAGTAATCGATAAAAATTTATATCGATATCCTGTTTTTTAAGCAATTTTGGTAAATAATAAGAGCTATAGTTACCAAACTTGACATGTTGCTTCTAGAAAAGTATATATATATCGATTATCTTTCATTTTATACCTATCGCCACCTCCCCGCTACTCTCTATCTATAAGCGCGCGCTGCATTTGGTGTTGGAATATGAGGGTTCAGGGTATCCCCTAGTCGGGAGCTCCCGACTAGAACCTCTTACTTGTTTTATTTAGATTAAAGCATTAGTCAGCGTTCAGCTAAGCACAACAGTTACGAGCCATGCTACTGGAGCATGCGTCGGTATTCCTGAAACGATCCGAAGCGAAACAGTTCTCATTCAAATGCCGCCTCAGAGCTTTGAGCGCTAAGCTTTTGGCCAAAGCTCGGCGCTGACCGGTCCACAAAGCTATTGTTTATTATAGTTTAAGTGGACCGGCTTGTAGTTGGCTTTAATATTTTCTTTCTGGTATAAATAGGCGGCTGTTGTAGAATTTTCAGCTCATTTCAAGTTTTTCTTTTGTGCCGTGTGGTTTTGTCTTTAAGCGGTAGGTAACGGATTAACAAACTTTAACTAAGCAATCGTGCAGTGGCATAAAAGTATTATTGAAATAAATCACTAGGACTGCGGCTCAAAGTTCAATATTTAAATAACAGACTTAACAAAGGAATCAACTTGAATAAATAAGTTTGTATTTTAGTTCGAGTTTCATATCGAATTCAACTACCATTATCAAAGGCTAGGCATACTGAATATAGTAATTACATATAATTAAAATATTGTTAAATATTTTTGCCAGTTTTTCGCATTTATATGTTGCGTGCCATTAAACAATGGTTGCTAGATTAACATAATTCCAATAGTTGTAGTCGAAAAGCGAGCTTCAAGCTTCAATGAACTCAACTCGAGCTGCATCATTTTTTTGAACATTACAAAATCGAATAATTGATGTTATTATGCCGAGCAGACGTCAAAAAACGTTGATGTTTTATTTAAACAAATAAAGTAACCGGTTTGGCCAAAGGCCTAAAGCCAAAAAACAAGAAAAAATTGATTTAATGTAGCTAGACAAAACGCCGACGCCAACTTGTCCAATGTTGAACTTTAACATATAACAATATATATATGCTTGTATATGAATAAGGCTACATAAATCTCAAACTCGAGGCTTGGCTTTGTACCGCGACAAACTGGCTTGACAATTTTATTATTATTTTTTTTTTGTGGGGTCTTTGGGCAACGACAAGGTCTTCAATGCTCGACTGCGTCGGCGTGTGAAGAGCTTGCTTTGAAAACAGATCGTAGATCGATAGAGGAAACTAGTGAAACATATCCACATAATTTGCCTTGAACTTGAATTGTTCAAACTTCAGGAAATGTTTAGCGCAATTGAAACATTTCCCCCTCACGACGCAATAAATTATATGATTTCTTGCCCCAAACGTAGCTAAATGATTAGATAAAGGTAATGGAAATGTACTGAAAACGGGTTTCGTTTTTATGTATTATTTATATTTTTTTTTTGTTTTTATCGAAATTCGTATTGCTCCAAAAACCAGTTGTAGGTTTTTTTTCTAAAGCTCTTTAAATCAGCATGCAAATGCAACCTGACCAAGTTGATAATTATTTTGTTATACATTGTATATATACATATATATAAGTGGGTACATATTGAGAAAATCGGTGTTCGCATAATTCTTCGAAACGATTTATGAGCGACGCGAGCTGAATTTCTTAATTTTTTGTTTTTAAAGTCTTAAGATGCTCTTTGGTTAGTTGAACTCGGCTTTAAGACAACCACATATCATTTGGGAACGGCTTCAATTATTCAAGGCTAAGAGCCAGCTGTACAAACTGCACCAAAATAATAAAAACTTGTCGTTGACAAAGTGCATAGGCGGATTCTGGTTTTCAATTCATACATAAATTAAAAATGCAATATGGAGATAAAATATTATACAGGTAGCTGGACAAGCTGGCCAAGGGCAGCGCATTGAAAAAAAAAACAGTCGCACAGCAGTGTAAATGTTAATTAATTAATTAGTGAAAAACAAGCGTTTGCAATTAGCTGCAAATTAAAGTAGATATTTAACGGCTATTTGAAAACGATAAGCAGCAGTGCATAAAATGTGCTGCTAAGTAACAGTACCACATAACGTTAGCATTTTCAGAGGGACCAGATGCTAAACAATTGTTTACATTTAACAGTTTTTGAATTTGTGTTTTCTCCCCAACTTACAGACAATATGTTCCGTTTGCTATTGCTTGCCGCCTGCTTGGCTGTTAGCGTCAATGCCTACTCTGATGGCGCGCCAAAGGCAGCCTGTCGGGACCTGACGCCCCAGCACGGTGCTGAGCTGCAGACCAAGAAGCCACCATATAGTTTCTCCGGCCCCTCCCATGTGCGTGGCGATCAGAAGTTAACATTAACTCTAGGCGGCGATGAGTTCTTGGGCTTCATGATTCAGGCTCGCGATGGTCAGAACCGTGTTGTGGGTCAATTTAAGGTTGTGGACACAGCCCACTCGCAGACATTGGACTGCTCCGGACCACAAGTAAGGCGTACAGCAATATAAATAAAATAAATTCAAGTACTGAATGGAACATTTACAGGATACGCTAACCCATCTAAAGGCTATCAAGGGCAGTCCGCTGAGCGGAGTCACCTTCGACTGGATTCCACCAGCATACTACAAGGGTAACGTCAAGTTCATGGCCACCGTGGTGAAGACTGGCTTCGTTTATTGGGTGGGCCGTGTCACCAAGGACATTGATGTGGAGTAAATCAATTGTTTTCAATATTTGTCAAATTGCTTTTAACACTTTTGATTTTCTAAATGTGCGTGTGCTTTCTCTATATACATATAAATGTTTATTTCGTCCATGTGAAGGCCAATGGAATTTTTGTGATACATATCTCATGATTTATGTACATGTTTGAACTTGTTTGTAACAGTTAGTTGGCCATATGCCAGTGTTGGAAAACAGTATTTTTTGCGCAATAAAGTCAAATATGAAAATGAAAAAAAAATGAAAAGTTAACATTACTTATAAATATAAACATACATATATGAATATCTATAAGTTAAAAAGAATACTTATAACTCTTATACGTCAGAAAAGGTCTGTTTTAAGCCGTTGGACTAGTATTTAGGCCTGTTCCGCTTATAAATACGTGTAATACTTATAATAGGTTTTAGCATTGAATGCTTGTAAAAACAACTTCCAAATAGTTATTTGCATAAATAACGGTTTCGTCGTCATCGGGACAGGGATTGTGCTGAGGTAATATCTCGCGATATGGATTCTCTGTGCAATTGTAGACGCGTTTAATGGCAATTTTATGACTTTTGGACAGCACATTAACACAATTGAGATCCGAACGCGCCTGCATCTTGGTGGGTGAGGTAAAACAAATTGGCACGCCATAGGTGTAGAGAGTCTCCAAGAGGCAACCATGCCAGCTATAGTCATCCTGCTCCGATGGCTGTACAGCATGCGGATATTTCCGTTCCACAATTCCTTCTGTCAGAGTGTCCATTGCAGCGAAATCGGGATTAAATATAATAATCAGCACGGGATCTACTTTATGTGTCTTGGCAAAGCTCTCGAAAGTTGTTTGAAATGTGCACAGGACAATTTTGCGTTGGCAGCCCTGTGGTTATATATAAATCATTTTAATTAGTATGATATAAGTATATTGATATATAAAATTACTATGCTCACCCCTTGCATAAATGTGAGCACCTCCTCGCCAGCTCGGGGCTGCAGCTTGTGCCCAATGAAGTACACTTCCAAATGGCAGACATCTGGGTATTGCAGAAAGAAGAACTTGAGATGCATTAGTTGAAAGTAGCTCCGATGCAGCTCCTGGGCGCCCACCACATAGACGCTGAGAATCTCATGGGGTGCGGCCACAAAGGATATATTGGTAAGCGCCAAGCAGATGCTGGCAATGCCGCTGAACGAGGAGCAAGCGGCAAAGCGTTCAAACTGCTCTAAGGAGCGCCAAGGCCGGCTATCAATTCGAATTTCTGTGGCAGCGTAAAACGCTTCCACCAAATGGCTGTGCTTCAAGTCAATACGCTGCTTCAGCTGCACAATGTCCAGCTTATTAGACAACAGTCGGTATGGTGAATAGTAAAGTGCCAAGGTCCGGCACACAGCCGGCGTGTGATTGCAGCAATCCAAGCGGCGATGCTCCGACGAGCAGTAGGCGACGCCCGCGCAGCCCACACAAGCTGTCAGCGGCTCTAGGCGATAACAAACCACACAAAAGCCGGGATAGCCAATAAGTTCGCATTCGCGACGCGTCAACAGACGCCGCAGCTTGACGCGTACCGCCAGCATAAGTTGAGCTATGGCTTGCTGTAGTTGGGCTCGTCCAAGGAGCGGACCGGCTAGAAGCAGGGGATGTGCAATGTTTAGCGACTTTTGCAGATCAATAAGCACTCGACAAACATCACGATGTGCTTGATCCTCGACCAGATGCTGCAGGCTGCAGTACCGTTGCATTTTACAGCCTCTGCAAATAATGTTGGGCGTGTCAAACGCTGGTTGCTCAAGCTGCTTGTTGGCAACTGTATCAGTCGGCTGTCGTTGTTGTGGTGGTGGAGGTTGTTGTAGGAACAGCTGTTGATGCTTTTGCAATTCACTTGCTTTATTTATAACACAAACATAGCACTGCAGCGGAGACGCATATTGCACTTGATTAATAGTTAAAGCGGACATATTTATGGCAACAAATATAACTCAAATTTAAATATTGTCTTAGCATTGCGCGCAAGGTTCCATAATTATGCTATGACAGGGCTGTTATGCATCGGCCCGCCCTGCCAGACTGCGTAGCTTGAGAGCAGTTGGCACGCCAGTACAGACAGTGGCAACGCTGTGCACAAAACAGCTGTTCGTTAAAGTATTTCAGCGCGTACAAATTGTTAAGTTAAAGTTTATTATATTATAACACAAATAGAACGCTAGAACATAAAATGTTACGCAACCTGGTGCGCAGCTTTGAATGCACCCTCAAACTGCAGCGCCACACTCAAACAGCACGCCTGCTAAGTAGATCAACAAATGGACGCCGTGCACTCTTTACACAATACGAATGCGAGAGTCGCTCGAAAAACAAGCAGCCAGTGTTGGCTACGGCAACGGCCGGGCTTAGTAGCCATGTCACGCCCCCGTCCAGCGAGGCGGACAATGAATATGTGCCGTATCGTTCAGAGGTGGAAACTGGCAGTCGCCTGGGTCTTTTAATTGCAGCACTACGTGAACGTTTTCGTCTCACGGAAGATGAAGTGAAGCGTATTGTGAACGATGAGCAAGTGCAACGCAGCTATCGCAATCGCTGCCTAACAGAAACCCTGGACACGCTGATGCTAGAGGGCGTCAGCAAGCACAGTTTCTTGGAATATCCCTGGCTGCTGGTCTTAGATCTAAGTAAGTGCTCATTAACATCAATGCTGCCGACGAAATGTTCAGTCTCAATCCTTGCAGAACGTCTGGGGCTCAAGCTACAGCTAATTAAATCCATGCATGTGCGCGACATTAACCACTTTGTTCCCTTTCTGCGTCTCACGGTGCCACGCCTGCGCAAGCTGGTGAGCGCTTTGAATGCAGAATCCAATGAATTACCGCAAAAGAATCGTGTTTACTACATCAGTGAGAAGCTAGACGTCAGTCCAGAGATAGTCACCAAATATCTGTCGAAACGATTGTTCATACTGGAAATGCCATATGAAATGTTCGAGAAGAACTTACAGCACATGATACACTACAATGTATCGCCCATCAATATACTAAAAGACCTGTGGGCCTTTCGCTATACGCCCAAATCAGTGGAGTTGCGCTTGGAGCGCGCCCAACGTGCCAAGAAGGATAAAATCATGCCCTGGATGGTGCGCTGCCCGGAACCTATACTGCAACGGTGAGATAAATCAGTTTTGAGCATAGCTTACCAATTGGACAAATGATTTCTTGTAGGTCGCTGAAGCTGTCGCTTGACGAGCTGAAAGTTTTGGGCAAATTCTCCTCTGTGGTGGAGTACGTAGCGCATCGCTTGGGCTTCACCGTTAGCGAAACAAAGGCCATAATGGATAGACATCCGCAAGTGCATACAGTGCGCGTTACCAAGGTTTTGAGTAGAGAGTCAGCTTCATTTATATATATAAAAATAGCCAACCCATTTTACAGATTAAAGAAGTGCTGGACTATTTGCTTGATGAAGCCAAATTTACGCGCTTTGAAATAGCTCAAGTCCCGCGCATTTTATGCCACAGCCTTAAGACTACACGGCAGCGCATGGAGGAGTTGGCATCGTTTGGCTGTCGACCCTCCTCGCTGGTCATATTGTGCCGCAGCAGGCGGGAATATGCCAAATTTTTGCAACAATGGAACAATCACCATGATAGTGCGCCACCAAAGGCAACAGATAAACAGCAGTTGAGTAGGTAAGAGCACTCTTTTATCTGTTGTTCTTATTCGTCGATTGATTTTTCTTATATAGTATATATTTTTCTATTAATCTGCAACAAGTTGTTGATCTGTTTATAAATTCAGTCTGTTAATAAAATGAGAAAATCATTTTGGAAAGCTAGAAAGCTTGTTGTTTAGATTTATCCTTGGAGAAGATATTGAAATTTTGTTACAGGATTTTAAATTCATGTTCAATTTATCATATTTTTAATCAGTATCAGTAGATAAGTTGATGAGTCCGTTTGCATAACCTATTTTTTATTTTAACTAGTTTCTGTCTAAAATCTATATTTATAATACTGACAAAGATCTGTTTTCTTGTGACACATAAGGGCAGTCGAAACTAGAAATGGAATTGGGATAGGCGGGATGGGTGTGGCCGTTAAGGATTTTAAAATTGTGGGATATGCATGATTTTTGTATGATCATAATTATCAGCGGATCCAGTGATTATTTGTGGGTCCCAAAATTACTACCGGCTCCCGGGGTCGTTTTATTATTATATTTAACCAACGTTCAACCATGAATAAATCATAGTTTTGAAAATCTACGTGCGCTTAAAAATAATATGGAATTGTAAATATAACAGTTTACACTAAAACTTATTTCTGTATTTATTTATTAATAAGACTTGTAAAAGAAAGTATCGCGGGTAGGATAATTTTAAAAACGGTGGGACGAAATATGAACTGTCTGTCTCTAAGATGGAATCGAATTTTTTTCCCATGCTAATCAATAGTCTAGACCCTCTGTCATGTAGATACAATTGAAAGTATCCCTCAACTAAACATCCGCCTACTTTATTATAAATCTAAAGAGTCAGTTTTTGTAGCGAAACTCACATAGATCGTGCATATGCTTTATGTCTAGTCAGTTTTTGTAGTGAAACTTACATAGATCGTGCATATGCTTTATGTCTGAAAGGACATTAAATAATTGTTATTTTTCCCATATTTCTGTCTTAAACATTTTGACGCATTTATTTTCGACAGCAACATTTTTTAATTATTTGCTTATTTAATATTTATATATAATTAATGAAACAGCATATTGCGTGTTTTAAATTTAAACAGCATGCTTAGCTAACATTTAAATATGTTTTGTGCTTTTTGTGAATACCATTCAATAATTGTACTTGGAACAGAACAGCGATTAAGCAAGTGCCCATCGATTGATTTGTGTTTCGAACAGACTTAGTAGCTAGAGAAGACATTGAGAACAAGCAACCGGCTGAACTTAGTTTAAATATAGTTAAATATAAAGCTTTTGTTTAAACATTTGTGAATACCTTTTTCTTTTTAAATTTTGGGGCGCTTTTAGAACCGCCAAATAAGCTCGTTAAAAAACTAAAAGCTAATAACCTTTGTGTGATAGCTTAGAAATATCTTTGGTTGGTAGCGCATTTGTAATTGTATATAGGTGTAAATCAACTAGTTATAAAGATTGTACTTTGGAATTAGTCGCGTAACGCCCGGCGACGCTCCCAGGCCACTTGCATCGACCAAATGCTGAGGGGTCGCATATACCCAATCGAGCGATAACGTTTCTCGCCATATAGTGCTTCCGGCGTCTCATAGTTCATGCCAATGCGCTGCGATATGGTCTTGTACATGCCGCCAGCAGTTTGGAATGCCTCCTCGAACATGCCCTCCTGTATCATGGTGGCCGCCAGAGCATAAACCACGCCCGGCCAGACCTCCTCGGCCTGTATGTTACTGTTGTCCACATGGCCCGGCTTTGTGGGCTCGGTGGCATTCGCTATAAAGCCATTGGCGGCGCCAATGTTGCCCTCATGAAAGCCCATCACATTGTTGTCGTAGATGCGTTTGAGAGCTGTGCGCACATTCTCCTTGGGATAGATCTCATAGTCAAAGCCGCAGGACTTTAAATACCAATGACCGCAAAGCTGATCGGCCATAATCGTATCGCGATGATTGTGTGACAAATCAAAGCGATAATAGCTGCCATTCCAGAGCTTCTCCTCCAGCGAGTGCTTGCCCTTCTCCAAGATATCCTGATAGCGCAAACAGTCGTTGGGCTGATCCAAAAGTGTGGCCATGACAGACATGGTTTGCAGCGCAGCCAGCCAGAGGCCAGCACAATAAGCGCTCGGTCCATCCATGACCCACGAGTCATAGGTCTGATCCGGCATTTTGGTGTTCTCAATAAGACCATCATTATCCTTGTCATACTCAATGGTGCGCTCCATAATGGCCTTACAGGCGCCATACATGGCCTTCAAATAGCCCATGGCATCCATGAGATAGACCTTGCCATTGGCCTCATTGATGTACATAGAGGCAGATTTGCGATTCTCTGTAGGGATTAAGAGACCTAGAGATTTTTATATAATACAAGCTACTTTATTCTTACGCTGCTTCTCCTCCGCCGAGTTCTTGCGCTTGTTATCCTGCGTGTACAGCTCGTAGAGGCTCTCCTTGTCAATGAACTCAATCGAACTGAATTTACTGGCATTGTCCGCCTGTGCTTGGGCCAGTTCATTGAGCACATAGTAATCTCTGTAGACCTGCAGCACAAACTTGGTATTGAGATCCTTCCAGTCATTCACATCGTGTATGTTATAGCAATTGATCAGTGTAAAGGGTTCTAGAAGAACGTTTTATATTACATTTTGCTTGCAAAGTGAAGTGCTTTGTAGGATTAGCTGATTTAACCAAGTACAGACAGCAACTTGCCTTCATCGGGATCACCCAGATCGTGTGGCACGCAATTTTTAACCTTGCGCGGCATTACTTTTCCATCGTAGAGCATTTTGCGTGTATCGTTCAGCTCAGCGGCAATCGCATCCTTAAAATCGTACTGCAAGCTGACCTGCAAATTGGGCCACAGATGCGCCAACGCGGGCGAGGCATAGAAATGAACATCGTACGTGTTGTACATGCGATACTCATGACCCTCCAAATAACCAAAGCGACCATATGCCAAGCGTGGATCATCAAAAGCCAGCGACTGGCCCAGCGATGAGTCGCATTTCAGCCAGATTGTGCCGCCATCCGAGATGAAATAAAGCTGATTGAATATGGCGCATTTATACCAATCGGGCAGGCCGCTATTAAAAATAAACGAGAATTTAGTTTGGGATTAGCTACATATAGCTGGTATTTAAGCCTACTCATCATTCAGAATGGGTCGCTGCCAGGCGTCGATGAGCCGCTCCCAGCTGGCATAGTGTTTTAGGGCATATTCGCATATCCTGGGGCCGGACTCGCCGCTATCATCAAAGTATTTGGTATAGTAGCGTGTGTGCGTTTGCAGTTTACGCGGAAATTGTATCTTGGGCATGTCCCAGGCCAGCACAAACTCCAGCTCATGGTAGGCCTGCGGCTTGAGTGCCAGCTGTGCGCAGACAGCTACACCTATGTCCTTGGCTGTGGGCAGAGTTTGGACTTAGATAAGTTACAATTCAATCGAAAGGTTTTAATACTTATGTAATCATTTGAGACAATAATGACATCCAAATATACTTATTGGAAATTAATGATTTTTTGTTGAATTATAAATTGAATTAATTTGAAACTGTGAAGAATACAGGTTTGAACTTCTAACCTTGGTGAAAGCTTCTACTTACATCTCAGAGTCTCCGCGGTGGGCTGCTCGCTGAGCTGGCCATGCTCCTTGAGCTGGGCCCACAGCTGTTCGCCGTTGCCAGCCGGATCGAATTGGGGACAACGTGTTATGCTTATTTCGGGCAGCACGCGACAGGCCAGATTATAGCTGCAGGGCATATCGGCAATTTTCTGCCTAATGGCCACGCCCTTGGCATTGCCCTCGCTGATTAGCTGCGACTCGGCATTGCCCTCCGCATCCTGTTTCTTGTTGCCGGTGCCATTCTTAAACGTAAACGTAATGGACACCTTGCGCTCCTGATCGCACACATTTTGGGCAGACCATACGAACACGGCGCAGGGCAAACTGGACTCCTTGTAGTCGTGCGGGATCACGGGCGAGATCTGGCGACAGACCAAACGTACACCATAGTGCGACAGATCGTATTCGGTCCAGGCGCGTGGATACAGACCCGTATAGCTGCAACGGGAGTCCTCGATGTTCGAGTGCCAGGCACTCAGTGGCTGCCTGGGTCGGCTGCTGCAATTGGGCAGTTGACATTTAGTTTTTTGTGCATCGGCCTCATCGGCCTCTGCACCGTTGTTGTTGGTCTTTGCCTTAAATGATTTGGTGCTACAGATTCGCATATGCATATATATGATATATATATATATTTTGATTGCATTTATGAATGGATTGTTGATAAGCAAAGCAAACCAAATCGTTTCCCGAAAGCAACAAAAATAAACCCAATAATAGTTTTCCATTTTCCCCAGTTTCGGAACGTGTTTTGATTGTTCGATTGTTGTTGTTGTCGATTAATTTGAAGCGTTTTGGGTGCAGCCAAAATGAGAGAGAAAAATATCACGTTGTGAAATTATAAATTAAATTCATTGACATTAGACCGTGAATTAGTGGGTTACCAGAATCATAATGTGGTATTGATAAGTGGTCGAGAGAAGAGAAAAAGTTTAGCTAGGGGTTAAAGGAATAGTACGAGATCCGAAGTAAGTCATGGATGTGTTAGTAGTAGAAGCAGAACTATAGCATCTCAACTACAGGGCATTAAAAAGTCGTGTAGGAAATTAAAAATAGAATTGAAACATATGGAAATATGAAACACATACATACATGTACAAATATGTAATTTTATATTAATATGTGATTATTTTTAGTCATTAGCTTTGTAATTATTTTAAATAACATGTTATCAAGTCAACAGATATTATAGACTATGTTAGCTGCTAATGAAAGACGTGCTGTTAACGCTAACATTAACAGCGTAATTTTAACAGCTTTTTGAGACTTCTGAATAGAGATTATCAAAGCTGTTTATGTAATATTAACGCATCAGTTTAACATTTTTAGCTTATTTCATATTTTTGAATGAAGGCAAAAGTATTAGTATACGGCATGAAAGCCCACTCTGTTAAATAGTCGAGACCTTTTAGATTCACATAGAATACGTAAAAAGCTGATCAGTAAAGTCAGCAAACGTTGAAAAAATGAAATGCTAATTAAAAATAAGACAGATTGGTGTAAGCTAATAAACTTTTTCATGAGATGACTTTCACGACATCAAATAAACATAAGCTCAAAGCTGAAAACAAGTTGTGTTTACAAATACAATAAACTAAATTACTCGCATCGCGTGCTATTATATAGCACCAGCTGCGTTAATAATACAACATGCTATGAAAAGTACAGTGCAATAAATAAGCATGAATTAAGAATTACCAGTGGGATCTCAGAAAAAAGCAAACAAATCAACAGCTTTAGTGCAGAAAGTCAATCAGAGGTGAAATATTAAATTATGACAATTAATAGAAGACTTAAAGAAAGATATATTTGAAAGATATATCCGAGTCAAGATGAAAATCCGTGTTGTCCACTCACCTGCACCTGGAGAGCAAGCTCTGAAAGATGGTGCAACCTTTGTGATCCTTGATGGTAACAATAAATTGATTGGCGTGCACCACATTGTACTCATAGATGCCGGGCCGCATTTGAAAGCGACAGAATTCACCGGCATAGCCGCGTCCAATGCTGCCGCCACCAATGCCACCGATGGGCACGCCATAGATCTGTTTACCGTTCTCCATATAGTAGTAGTCCATGTAAACCCGACGACCTTCGCGCGACACCTTCCAGTAGTAGGCGGCATATCTGCAAAGGGAGAACAGGCCAAGAGGTCATTAGATTTGAGCCACTCTAATGAATCCCCCACTTCATTATGTTGATGATGTCACATTGGCGCGTGAATGTTTGCCGAGCCCCAATACGGGTCGTGGCTGGTCTTTGGACAAGGGGTTGGTTTGTGGGCGGTTGGGTTATTGCCACACACAGAACACACATATCGAATTAAGGGCTAGTCACTTGGCCAGCTTAACATTTCAACCAGTGTCTCGTTTTGAAGGTCAGTGTCATTCAGTGGTGCCCAAGTCAAGTGCACGTGTGGCGGAAGCCAAGCCCAGTTGCAGGGTCAATGGCGTTGGTTACCAAGCGGAAATGTGTGGGCAACACCCTAATATTATGTTAAGTGCTTTGATATATAATGAGTGTGAGCCAAGTCAAGCTGCAATAAGCAAAAAACATTCTAGAAACTAAACTGTGGGTAAAGCAAACAAAAATCTTTCTCTTAACATGCACCTTAAGTTGTCGTCCAATTCAAGTTCACATTAACCGCTTTGCAAAGTTGCGCATAGCAGCGCATCGTTGCCACCTAGCTTTAAACTTGTGTGTAAATTCGCAAATGGCAGCATCAAAAAATTTACCCGCTTGTTATATTTATCATGATGGTAATCATAAATCTAAATTCTTGCTTGGTTACTTGTTTTTTTCTCTCTCTTTGCTGTATACTTCATGCCCTGCCTGAACAGCGTCTAGGCAATTCTCTATATTCTCAACTTGGCGTGACACCTCTACACACACCATTTGGCTGACTAATGGACAGCTGTTCTGAATGCTAATAAGAGAACTGAACAATGGAAATGTTTATTTCGTATTGAACATTGAGTTATATTCATATAAACCCAACAAAATATGACTTAATGGTTGTTATACACATAATAATAATAAAAATCTCAAATATATCCATTGGGTAAGAAATAAGTATAGTCAAAATGCATATAAGCTGCTCGATAAATCTAATTATAATCTCTTCAGAGCGGGACTGAGATGGAGGAGCACCATATAGCAGAAACGCTTGATTTACTCAAAGGGATTTACATATCATGTGGCAGCTGCAGCGTCGCGCTTCAATTTCAATTTATCCAATTATTTTCAATTATAAAATGAAATTTTAGCTTGCAGATTATATTCTTTTTTTTTCCGCCCACTTTGCGTTCTTGTTCCAAAACCCTTTCCTTTTACAATTTAAATAATTAAGCTGAATATTTGCTAAGCGACGCGAATCGGCGCTTCCTTTTTTACCCCTCTAAAGTGGCAGCAGAAAATGTGGTCAACCGCAAAATGTTGGCAGAGATTCCAACAATTCCATTGGCAGGCCGCAAGGCTCTTGACATTTTAATTAGCTCTCAAAAAGTGAGCTATTTATGGGACTTTGCTCAGGGCGGGGACTAATGACACATCACATTCGGGGTTTAAGATATGTTTGTCTTCACTTATTTTCTATGGTGTTTTCTTAAAATATTGCTGTTATGATATTTGAGGAATTATCCTAAGAGCTTTCCTGCATTTTGTCAACTATAGCACAGTTGTTCAATAATATATCGACTTATCGATTATTTGCTTATATTCTATCTTAAAAAAGTAAATACAATTGGAGAGAGGATAGGTAAAAAATTTAGATATTGATATATATAACTATTCTGAAGCTACATCGTTGGAAACTCTAGCTCTTATTATTTACCAAAATTGCTTAAAAAACGGGAATTCGATATACATTTTTATCGATTACTTGGAAACGAGGCAAGTTATCGATTATCGGAAACAAACTCGATCTGCGTAGGAACTAGGAGCACCTACATCTAAAATTTCAAGTCCCTAGCTCTTATAGGTTCTGAGATCCTTGCGTTCATACATACGGACGGACGGACGGACGGACGGACGGACAGACAGACGGACATGGCTAGATCGACTCGGCTATTAATGCTGATCAAGAATATATATACTTTATGGGGTCGGAGATGCTTCCTTCTGCCTATTACATACATTTGGATTTTGCACAAAAACATAATACCCCTTTTACCCATTTTTAATGGGTTCAGGGTATAAAAAAAATACAATATTGCTTGATATTGCATGTATATTCTTTAAAAACATTGGAATTATTAAAAGCTGCCCTGCATTAGTATAAGTTATCGATAACATATCGATGCTGTATTCGCTACGTTAGGAGCTAACTTCTTAAGCATTTTTATTCGACATTTCTTCGGCAACAGTACTGTTACAATAATTTATCGATAACTTATCGATTTTGTACGCAAAATCTCCTGTGTTCATTTATTCAGCGTCTTTATTCGATATGTTCCGTATAATGCATGGGGTGTTATTTGGTTCGAGTCAAAAGTCAAAGACGCAAATACTTACGACAATTGCAATTTTTGTTGGCCCGGGGCCGCAAGTTCCGAAAGTTTGCTTTTTAAACGGAGTTGGGGAAACTACAAAATTTGTGCCTATAGTTTAAGGTATCAACGAAAGTTTTGCTGCATTCGACACTTAACCAAAACGAATCAAAACTTGACGAGTGTCAATTTCTTTAGCATGGTGTAGTGCGCTTTAGATCCAGCTCTGAGTCGCCAGCGCCAACAAATTCGCTATTTGATCGATTACGTAGTTTAAGCGTATCAACTGCCTCCGGCATTGATGTAATCCCTGTCAGCTCCTCCTCGCAGAGCACCGAGGCCAACAGCTGGGCAACAAATTCGGCACGCTGCGCCAGAAATGTGACCTGCTCCTCGGGCGGACACGGTGCACTGGAGGCGGATGATAAAAATGGATAGCAGAGGTAGCGTTCACGTTCCAGCTCCAGCTGTTTGGACTCTGTTGTTGGCTGTTGTTGCTGTTGCTCCTCCTCCTCGATTGTGCGCAACATGACCGCGCCAGAGGCCACATTCTGGCCAAGCAGCTCGTTGGCTCCGTGCGCCAGTTCACTGAACTCGACCAGTCGCTGGCCCGGACCGGGTCCGGGCGCTGGACCAGGACCGGGCCCGCCACGCAAACGCTGGACATGCACTTGTCGAACGCCGCTGGCTGGAAAACCCTCCATTTGCATGCGTGGCGCACGATGTCGCTGGGCGCGCGTTCTTGTTATCTCGCCGGGCGGATAGAAAGCGCGTCGCATATTCTCGGCCGTTGCATTTGGTCCAAACAGATTGATGCTGCGCCCGCTGGCAGATTGATTGGGCGACTGGTTGGCCACAACGCGAAAATTGCCTGGACGATTGGGCCGACTGGTCGGCAGCGGCTCATTGAATCGCATCATCTCTGAGAGCGTTGGATGGTGGCCGCTACTCAGCTGTTGTTGCTGGGGCTGCTGCTGCTGCTGCTGCACCGGCAGCGGGGGTCGGTCAAAGTTGAGGCGATGTCGCGCACGATCCAACAGGGATTGACGACGGACTGGATCCGGTATCAGAAAGTTATTGTCCACGTTGTGGCTGCTGTTGGACGCCGTCAAGTTACCACCTTCGGCTACCCAGGGTGCTACCTCAACGGCGCCGGGCTTAGCAACACGAAATGTCAGCGGCGAGGCGGGATGCTCCCGCTGATAGCTGCCATTGGGATTCAGTGGCTCTAGAAATAGCTCAAGCGAACCCTCATTGCGGTTCATGAGCTCGTTGCGTGACGTTGCCGCCGAGGCGAACACCGCCAGCTGCTCGTCCTCCAGAAACAGACGAACCGCCTGCTGTTGCTCGAAAAGCGTTACCATTGTGGACACCAGTAACGTGCTGGCGCCCACATGTTCCGCGGACACGTGCTCCAAAAATGTGGACTCATTGTAGCCCCATTGCTTGCAATACGGACATCTATAGCTTTGGGGCGGATCATTAAGATATTCGCCGCCAAAATATAGCTCAACATCGGCTGGCGTAAAGACGCACTTCACCGGATGATCGAACGGATGCTGTGCGGTGGTAAAATCATTATCGTAACACTCAGCACACATATTAAAGTCCTGGCAGCTCAGGCAGCGATAACAGCGACCCGTAAAGTCCACCTTGCTGCAGCCCTTGCATACAATGTTCTCATGACGGTTCATCCTACTATCTGTGTGCGTGTGTGGGTTTTTCTTATTTATTTCATTTTTTATGATTCATTAGACGATCAGCTTAGCCAAGAACTTACTTACCTGGAACTTACCCGATTGCGCAAATATCATTCGCAATGGAGAAATTGTTCCCATATATGTATGCACACACAACGCTTTCACCGGGATACTTCAAATACATACGAAATTACAAAATAGAAGTAGCTCGTAGTAATAAACTGCTTAGGTCTTTTAACTGATTGACTGAAGAGATTCGGAAATGATTTTTTTAAAAAAATATTTCATGATAATAAACTCTATGATTGTTGTTTTTAAATTCAACATAATTCATCAATTTGAATGTGTAAACAAAAAACTGGCAGAAAAGCGTTTATTAACCATCCCGACAGTTAAAGTTTATACTAATAATAATAATATAATAATAACGTCCCGAAATAATAGGAAAATAATAACAAGTAAGAGGGTCTTGTCGGGAACTCCCGACTAAGGGATACCCTGAACCCTCTTCTGCCAACACCAAATGCAAATATATATACTATTCTAAAAGCTACATGTCAAGTTTGGTGACTCTAGCTCTTATTATTTACCAAAATTGCTCATAAAACAGGATTTCGATATCGATTTTTATCGATTACCTGGAAACGGGGCAAGTTATCGAATAGCGGAAACAAGCTCGATCTGTGCAGGCAATAGGAGGACCTACAACTAAAATTTCAATTTCTCTAGCTCTTATAGGTTCTGAGATCCTTGCGTTCACGCATACGGATAGACGGACGGACGGACAGACGGACATGGCTAGATCGACTCGGCTGTTGATGCTGATCAATATATACTTTATGGGGTCGGAGATGCTTCCTTATACCTGTTACATACATTTGCACAAATATATTACAACCATTTTTACCCATTTTTAACGGGTTCAGGGTATAACAAGTAAGAGATTCTAGTCGGGAGCTCCCGACTAGGGGATACCCTGAACCCTCTTATTCCATCACCAAATGCAGCGCGCGCTTATAGATAGAGAGTAGCGGGAATTTGGCGATATGTATAAAATGAAAGATACTCGATATATATATACTATTCTAGAAGCTACATGTCAAGTTTGGTGACTCTAGCTCTTATTATTTACCAAAATTGCTTAAAAAACGAGATTTCGATATACATTTTTATCGATTACTTGGAAACGGGGCAAGTTATCGATTATCGGAAACAAACTCGATCTGCGTAGGAACTAGGAGCACCTACATCTAAATTTCAAGTCTGTAGCTCTTATAGGTTCTGAGATCCTTGCGTTCATACATACGGACGGACGGACGGACGGACGGACAGACAGACGGACATGGCTAGATCGACTCGGCTATTGATGCTGATCAAGAATATATATACTTTTTGGTTGGTTTGGTTTGGTACTTTTTGGTCGGAGATGCTTCCTTCTGCCGGTTACATACATTTGCATTTTGCACAAAAACATAATACCCCTTATACCCATTTTTAATGGGTTCAGGGTATAAAAAGAAATTAAGAACATGTCAAGAAGTTGCCGTTACATAGGCGAAGGCCTCAAATTAGCTCAGCCCATCTTCAGAGCCACCTTTTTCTGATTCCTTGAAGGTATCTTATTATGTATTACCTCTACTGAGCAACATCTTAGATAACACTATAGCATACCCAAGACATATAATTAGCTGAGTTTATATTTATACTAAGTTAATTTAAGCCACTCTTGAGCTGACTCTAGGAACTGACCAGTAGCCCCGCTCTTGATGATCGCCAACAACAATGTTATAAATTAATTTCATTCTATCCATTTAGCCATCCATCAGTTGCCGGCAAGGTGCAACAATATTGCCAACTTCATTTGTAACTTGCCACGAGCAATTTGCTTTCCTGTGTTGCACCTCTCCGCCCGACCTCACCCACTTGACCCGCGTTGAACCCCACTTCCGTAGCAAACTTTTTGCTGTGGCGAAAATAAAAAAATGGTTCCATCCATGTTTTCTGAATTAGGGGTAGACTATGCACGGTTGGCTGTCAAGCTTGCAATTCAATTAAAAAGCTATTTTCATGTCAGTCCAGGACAACAGCTCGGAATAGATACGTACGAAATGGACACGGGCAAGATATATGTATGCTAATCAAATTCCGGAAGCTGATGAAATCGGAGAGAGAGAAAGAATGATATGTCGAAATGTTCCATTCGAAATGTATCCAGCAGAGTAAAAATAATAAATAAAATAGTAGGACATGAAGAATGCAGGCAAAGAAGAATGCAAATTAAAATTTGTTAAAGAATTTGTATCTTAACAAATAATCTAATAAATAAAAATAAATAAATCGAACGGTAAATAAATAAATATTTTCCATACATATTACAATACCAAATGTATAAGGAAGAGAGGGAGGCATTGTATTGGCCTAAAAATAATCTATGAAAGAATCCTAAAATATCTACTCAATCAATAACAATCTTTTGTCTTTTTGAGATTTCAGATTTGTTTTCAAAGTTTTCGATTGAGTAAACATTCCATTAAAACATTTACTTTCATGGATCATTCTCTTTACTTTTATGGTAATGAAAATTTATGTCTCCTACTTCCAGCAACATTTAATAAAAACAGGTTCCAAACTTTACACAGAAGCTGCCGATATTTAGTTTCTCTTAAATATTTGCCCTGTTAATTTACTCTCACATCCATCGACACTAATTTCGAAAGTTTTCATTTTGGTAGCTCGTAAATCCCGTACAAAATTAATATAAATCTCTCACTCGGATGCATTTTTAATGAAACACATCTACTATTCCATAAATATAAAATTCCCTGATGCATACGCAGCGCATGGACTCAGGAATTTAAAATCACATTTTTTTCAGCATTTCAGACAGAAATAAAAATAAAGTGAAGAAAATTCTTCCAGGGAAAGCCAAAAATAAACAAAAATGCGACAAGCTGACAAAACGTTGAGAAGAAAAACTAAACAAACCGAAAACTCGGTAAAAGCAATAGAATTTCTTTAGTTTAATGGAGACGAACAGAAGATTTGTTGTTGTTCTAGTTGTTTTTAGAAGGCGTCAAATGAAATGCCTGGCATGGAAAAACAATAATGAAAAGTGCTTTTGGGAGTGCAGCCTGAATGCCTCGATGAGCACATGATTTGAGTGCAGACAAAAAAAAAGTGAAGGAAATAAAAAACGGGAGTGCTTCAGTCGATAGTAACCAGCAAGGAGTTACCCATTGCCGGGAATGGACTTAAAATACATTTGTAATTAGTCACATAAACACTTTCAATATTACTTTTTCCCTGCTCCCAACAATGAGAAATGAATTATGAAGTAAATGTGGCATTTAAATATACACACACCAAGAATGAAAGCTAGATTTAATAGCAATGCCAATGTTGCCATAACAACACGAAGTTGGAAATCGATTTTTAACAATTTTGGGTAAGACAGGTAATCTTATCGATCACATTTAATAGAGGAATGCCAATACTGCCTTATCGATCACATTAAATAGCGGGATGACAATGTTGCCCAAATAACCCTAAGCTGAATGTCGATTATTATCAATTTTGGATGAAGACGGACAAAAAACTGTATCTACGATAGGCATTATAAATAGTGCTTGAAATCGATAAGCAAATGGATATGGATCAATCGAATCGACTTTAAGGCTTGAAGATACGTACTTGTTCATAAAGATACAAAACTTTATAATACAAATTTCAAATCAAATTCAACGGGTACAGGGTATTAAAATAACTTTATTATCCATTTACAAGCTACAACAAAATGCATTCAACAAGAAATGCGGTTGGTAAATACGGGAGAAGGTCGTATAAAATGCTCGCCTGGTAGCTTGCCAAAGGCATTTTATGCGTGACAAAATGCGAGCAACATGAAGGATTCAGAACTTCTGGCGCCAGAGGGTCTTACGACAGACACGTTATTTTCTTTATGTACGCAATTGATGCTATCTTTGATTGTGTGCAGAGCGGAATGGCAATAAGGAAACGGATATAACTGAGATGTTGAAATGCTGAAATTGCTACTGTGAGCCCGCATTCAATTTGCAGCTGTGCGGCAGTCTTTCAATTGGGTCACTATTCCAGGGCTTATCAAAGCTAGCTATACTTGGAACTTGGAAACGTGTATAGTATATATTAAATGTATTCGCATATGGCAAAGCTTTTTCTAATCTTTTCACGCCTTTTTTTTTTTATCAAACATAAAAATTGAACAGCTGAAATGTTGTCGTGATTAGATTATTACTAACCAAGAAATAAGCGTTGTCTGCAATGCTCGGAAGAGATATAAGTCTGACCAAAGGCTGTTATTTATAATACACTGAGTCATAAAAGTCTCTTGCACAATTTAGAACTTTTGGAAAACATAATGCCTTGAAATATTAATTATAAAAGAGGTCTACAACTAAGAGACCCGTTCCCATTTGCAAAGTTCCTGATAAAGTTTCTTGCTAATTTTATCCTCATTGCAACTTAATTTACACTCAGTGTGGCAATATATATAAGTTACTAAGGTGGCAACCCTAACTACGAAATTTGCCGAGAAAATTTCTCTGGCAAATTATTATTAACTTTTGTCAAGCCGATGCACCTAAGATGGATGTATAGTAAATAGAAACAAACTGATAATGCCGGATGCATACACAAATTTGTACAACTAACAAAACACTGTAATTTTAAGATTTTGGTTTATCATGCTTGAACGCAAAATCAGATTCAACAACTCATTTTATATAAACAACAAATACGATAAGATCCCATAAAAAATGTCAACTAATGTGTGGAACCAACGTATATTTAATTAAGCTGGCAAGGTTAAAAAGTAGTATTTTACACATTCCCGGGTAAGGTATAGAATGACACAATGTTCTGATATCTACAACTGGCAACCGAATAATTTGAAGACTTGAAGAAACCCAAATACCAAATTTTTAATTCTTTATATAGATACTGAAATACTAAAAGTATGAATGGTAAATATTTGTGGTTGGGTAGATAGCAAAAGTTGCACGGAGGTGTCATTTAAAAGATTTTTATTAACAAAACAATTGTCAATAAGGCAGTGGCAAATATTTGTTTAATAAGAGATAAGTATCGGTACCACATAAAATATGTAAAGAATTTAATAGAAATACAGTGATCGCTCGCAAAAGAGCATTTTTTTTTAAGAGAAGGTATTTTTTTTTTTTTTGATTACTGAAATTTAAAAAGCTTTTAAATTAGAAGCATACTCTGTTTTCATTTTAATAAATCCCGAAGACCAATTTCAATATCAATTTCTACAAAACTGCCTAAAAACAATTTGTTTTTGTAAATAAAAAAAATCATTTGTCCGTATAATAACAAAAATTGATCTCTAAACCAAAGCAATGAAGTCAAGGCATCCAAGCTATTTAATAACCAGACTTCGATTTCAAGAAACTGTTTACTTCGGTAACTTTGAACTTAGCGAGCGACTACTGTACAAATTTGTATCAGTTGCTCGCGTGAGCCTCTTCTTGTTTGTAGTTAATAGACAGTTCCCAAGATGCTGAAGCTCTGACCCACATTCAGAACCCAAATGCAGGTCTGTAAGCGAGTTCACTGCACTGGCTAAGGCGAATGGGGTGGATGGTTGGAATTTCGGTTGGGGTGCCTTTCAGATAGGTCAGTTCGCTTTGCGCGATTGCCTACTTGGCAGTCCATAAATGGAACAGCTGAAAATTCGTGCCTGAGGTTGACTGTTTGTAAAAGCCAACGCAAACAAAGTACAAACATTTTCAGGTTTTTTTCTTTATTTATTTTTGTTACTGCCACAAATGTGGCCAGGACACGCTAACGGGCGCCCAAGTCGGCGCCAATGCGGGCAGACAAAAGGGGGCGGCAATTTGAGTTGTGGCGCCGCCAAAATGGGGCATGCGGGCACCTACGACAAGCCAAAGCCAACTGTGTAAGCCATAAAGCACTGTGCTGGTATTAGGGTTCTTATCAAAGGACACAGTTTCAATTGAAGTCAAACAAAGTCAATCAATTCCTCAGAGCAGACTATATACTAGGCAAAGATGAAAACTATAGTTATAGAAAATTCAGGCATTGATGTTATATTCTGTGTGTACTAGAGATGGACGGATTTAATGGGATTTCCAATTGGTAACCTTTACATTCATGAATACAATCTCATTAGCACACATGACATGTTAAGTGACATGTCATCTAGTATGTCTGTAAGCATAAACGAAAGTCGAATTTTGTATATCCTCATTAGTTGTTTATTTATCACAATAAAAACTGAATTAAAAAACATAAATAGGTTTAGTGCAGCAAGAGAAACTCTTGATTAAGAGACTACATGACTTGGGAAAAGATAGAGTAAAAAAACTAGGCTAGGATAATATTTGTTTCGATATGATTTAATTTTTTAAAAGCTTGTACTTATATTCTTTTAATATTCTGATATTGTATTTCATTTAATTTGTCAACTTTTATTTTAATATTTCTTAACCCATTTTCTTAATGCTTTTCGTGAGTTTAACGATCGTGTCCTGCAGACACGACTCGCTGCCATCTCTAATGTAAAGCCTTTTTGTTACAGGCGAATTAATGTCATTCAGTTGGCGCCAAGTGAACAAAAGCATTCAATTTATGAATATGCGTGTGTGTGTGCGTATGGTATGTACATGTGTGTGTGTGTCGCCAGGACCTGACGCTATATTTGGCACGCACGGGCATGGTCACAGGTTGTGAAAGGGGCAAGGGGGCACGGGGCAGCAGCGTTGTTCTTGTTGTGTATGCGGGCTATATTAGGCCTACTATTGATTTCGCATTATGTGTTTCAAATTAATTTTAATTAATTACACAGCGCGGTCCACTCGACAGCATCTGCAGCGGCCGCGACGCCGACTGCGACATTGACTCACCTGCATACGAGCGGCACCATGGGCAGCGATTGCTTTATCGATGGCCGCAAATTCTGATTGCGTTTCTCTGGCCAAACATGATCGAATTTCAGCTTCAAACCGAAACGCGGCACAGCCGTCAGCTCATTCGGTTCGCCGGCTTGCTCTAGCTCTCGTTCCTGCTCCTGCTTCTTCTCTTGTTGCAGTTGCTCTGCATAGACGCCGCTGGCGGAGTCTGCTGCGCCCGCAGCGTTGCCATTGGCTATTGTTGTTGTTGGTGCTTCCGCCGCTGCTGTTGGTGTTGCCATTATGCGTGTGTTTCGACTAGCTTCGATTTGACTTAATTCGTTTGTGTGGGTGATTAATACAATTGCGTGCACTTCATATTATTTGGGTTTTTTTTTATTCAACTACCAGACACGCGCGCGACTCAGACAATAGCAACAAGCAAACACGACCGCTTGCCGCAAGAAATCAACTGCGAATGAGCGTACCACACAGTGAGAGAGTGAGAGCGCGCAAAACAGTCAAACTATCGTTTAGTGCAGCTGTTATCGATGTTTGGCTATTGCCATCCACAAAACAGCTGTTTTTGCGATAGTTGTTTTGGGTTCGTGTGACAGTTGTTGAGGGTTTTCGTCGTTACGTCTATTTCAAATAGCTATAGAGCATATTTAATGATATGATTACTTAAAAATTTTTAATCAATCAAGCCACCTTATTAGAAAAAATGTTACCGGTATGCTAAAATGTAGCTTATTTTACCAAGTGTGACCATACTCCAATAGGCGCGCAATTTAAATTATTAAGCTAAAACGTGAACACAAAAAAAAGATAGCAATTTCAACACAGGTATTCTTATGAATAAACAATATAATGGTATATAAATTCATTAAAAGTCGTTGCAAAGAATATTTATGAAACAGGTGAATAAACCTTTTTATATCCTGAACCCATTACAAATGCGTAAAAAGGGTATATTGTATTTGTGCAAAATGCAAATGTATGTAACAGGCAGAAGGAAGCATTTCCGACCCCATAAAGTATATATATTCTTGATCAGCATCAATAGCCGAGTCGATCTAGCCATGCCCGTCTGTCTGTCCGTCCGTCCGTCCGTCTGTCCGTCTGTCCGTATGTATGAACGCAAGGATATTAGAACCTATATGAGCTAGAGACTTAAAATGCTGTAGGTCCTCCTAGATCCTACGCAGATCGCGTTTGTTTCCGATAATCGATAACTTACTCCGTTTCCAAGTAATCGATAAAAATATATATCGAAACCATGTTTTTTAACAAATTTTGGTAAATAATAAGAGCTAGAGTCACCAAACTTGACATGTAGTTTCTAGAATAGTATATTTCTGCATAAGGTGTTGGCGGAAGAGGGTTCAGGGTATCCTCTAGTCGGGAGCTCCCGACTAGAACCTCTTGTTTTATATTTTAAGTGTGACAATGCGCCAATGAAGAGCGCGAAACTAAAATTTGTATTGCAATAGGCGCGTAGATTATATTTCAAAACGAGAACATATGAAAAGAAACGAAAGCAGAACAAATATATTTGTTTTTTTTTCAGTGTTTTCAAAATATTTATTACACTTCATATTATTTGCAACACAAGAAGAGTTTTATTTGAAGGATTTCTCGTATTTGGGGCACAAACATTTTTTGCGACGACCCTTTAGTTCTTTGCGCTTGGTCTGTTTCTGGACAGGAAGTGCTGGCTCATCATCTTCATTGGCTTTTTGATAGTGCTCCGGGTTGGTCTTCTCATTGCATTTGGAGGCCATAAACTCAAAGAAATCAATGTTACGCACATGACTGTGATATTGATCCCTAAAATGAAAGTAATTGGGATACACTTTGTGCTTAAGCATAGCCACATATAGGCTAAGGCGCTGCTGGTCCAGAAATGATCGACGCTTGTTCTCCAAATGATGACTACGCCAACTGCTATTGCTGATCTCCTTGTGCACGAGTTCACGTAGATGCGGATACAAATGAAAGATCAAGGCCCTAAAACAGTTGGACAAAATTTCAGTATAAATTCTTAGGGTGTTTATGTTTTTAAATATAATCTTACTCGCTGAATCGGTGCTTTAACTTTCTAAACTTGATTTTCTCGAATGGATAAATAAACATGTGTAAGCGATCTGTGTATGCCAACTGAGCAGGTATTTCCACAAATATTCTATTCAAGTTTTCTAGATAAGTAGATATTTCGAGAATATATAAAATTCTTGTTTACTTACCTGGTGCTCAGTACAGAGGGAAATTCAATTATATTTGGGACTTTCTTTTTAATTGGAAAACGTGGAAACTTAAGCATGTCTTCCTTCTGCCAGTCTATATTGCTATTCATGCATACATTAACATTTTTCAGCTCCTCCGGATCAATAAAATAGTTGCCCGCACAAAAATTATAACTACCCAGTGGGGGCACAGCTTTGAACAGCTCTAGACCTAATTAGGCGGTGTTACGATATATGTATGCGCTTTTTTTCTGACTTATTTACCCTTTCTGCGGCAATCGGTCAATGTGGACTCCACAAAGTAAGTGGTGCGCCATTTGGGGCAGGAGCAATTGATAAATTCATGAAACACGTCGACCCAATCGGAAAAGACTGTGCACAGACTCTTCTTCATGTTTACATTTAGCTGAATGTTGTCGCTATGGATTGTAAATGAAGGAAAGTAGCTAGAATCTTAAAATATATATGTATACTGATATATATCAGTTTTTTGGTAGCGACAGTCAGAGTTAAAAAAAAAATGTCAATTCAATTGATCTTTTAAAAATTGTCTAAAAGAAAAGGTAGTTAGCCCGGATTTGATTCCAAGCCTTAGTTTAAAGATCTAGCATTCAATGCTCACCAGCCGAACCCAAAGCCGAGGCAATATTTAGAGGCGTGAACCGAACCACCTCACTTTTCGGTCTTATAAAATTCAAATAATCCAAATCGATGTTTGAACCGAACTTTCAAAAAATAGGTTTGCAGCCCCCTAAGACCCATCCTACACCACGAACTTACCGCACCACCAGGACGTTCTCATCGCAACCAAACTTTCGCAACTTCGCATTAAGTTCGATACGATCCTCCTGAATGGATAATTGAAGATTGGATGCTTCGATATCGACGATTAATTGTAACTTCGGAATAATTGTTGGTACGCCAGATGTTTTTGGATAAGAGAACCGGGTCCACTCGTCTTCATCAGCTTCAGATGAATCTTGATCTTCAGTGGTTCGCTTTTTGTGGCTTCCATCGCTATTTGACGATTCATTCTCGACCAGAGTTTCTTTTTTTTCCAATTGATAAATTCGAAATTGTAGGTTATCAGCGGCAATGACCTTTGTCTCTAGATTTAAGTCCGTCTGGTTGATGTGTGTAAAGTTGAATTGAGTGCCAGCATAGGACTTGTGCTGTAATAGAAAGCTATCCGGCTCAAAGGTTGTGAAGCTATAATCATAAATATACTGATCCTCAGTCTCTATATCCTTTAAATACTCAGGCTCCATATTATCGAACTTGTCCGCCTCCCTTTTATCGAACTCTAAGACATCGGATTCATCAATAGATGTACCTGCTGGCACATTAATGTATATAGTAGTCTGTGGATAAACATGTAGAGTTCAATTAACATTACTTTTAAAAAATTGGGATTAATTTACGGAAATGATAGTATGATAGAACAATTGTTAACAATTTTCTGCTGCTTCGACGTTTGTAATTCTCAACTAGTTAAAGCGGAAGGTTCTTGAAATAGGTATACAGACAACTTGCTCATATATTTTAAATGTATTCCTTTTTCTATGTTGGTTTATTTATTTGTATTTATATTGATAACGTACCCAACATCTAGGCCCAATGATCTAGGGCCGCCCAGCTAAATATCGGAAACACTTACCCTTTCTTCTGAATCGGGTTCAATTGGCGGCAAACGCGATAAGTGCGAGCTACTGGAACTGATTTGCTTATCAATCTCATCCTCGACTATGCCCATATCCCAGCCATCCACAATTGTGGAGGTGATCACGGTGCCATCGCTGTGGTAGCATCGGAGACTATTATGTGTCCAGACCATTCGCAGGCCATCGTCCCGCATGGCATAGCTCTCGTTGGCAAAATAATCATGCCATTCGGTGACACGGATCGGCTTGCCACAATGTATCTTATCCTTCTCCACATGCACCACGCTGCCCAACGAGGTGGTTAGCTTCAGGTGCTTGTAGCTCAGATTGAAGAGCTGCATTATGAACTCCAGGTATTTCATTTCCGGATCGATGCTGGCTAAGAGCGCCGCCGCTTGGGCCATTTGAATTTGACGTGCCTCCGCCTTGGCAGCACGTGCGGCCAGAGTTTGCGAGGATACGGAACTGGAGTCGTGCGTCAGACTGGCCGTTTTCCTGCCCAACGTGTCAGCCCCGCCCATCGTCCGGCTGGTCTGGGACAGGGAATTGTGTTTGCATCTCTTTTTTTTTAATTTTAATTTATGCCTGTGCAGCGGCTGATAGCAGCTGTATGTAGATTGTGTGGAGCAGGCATTTATAAAACTCGTATTATCCTCCGTTTCGCCCTCCTCCTCTCCCTTGACCTCCAAATCGCTGTACAAACGATAGACCTCGCCATTATAGCGCATAATCACCACGGTATCGGTATTGTTATAGAAGACTATGACACAGCCGTAGGGTGTGTTAACACGTCGACTCTCATTGAGGACGCTCTGCTGACCCGTCCACAAATGCTCCGCATGGGTATCATAGCAATAGAGGCTCAGTCCATTCGGATAATTGAGCACCGTCTTGGCGCACTCCTCGTCCTTTGGTCTTACCCGCAAGCTAATGCCATTCGGTGTCTGCAATCTTATATTTGGTGCTACGACTTCCATTTGGCCCAGTTCATTGGTCAGATGCAGTGTCTGCTTGTCAATCTCAATGGACAGGCACTTGTTCATCTGGCGAAAGTTCCACTTCTCCTCATAGAGTGTTATGAGACCCTCCTCAAAGTAATATTTCGAGGTTTTCGCCTTAATGGTTTGACGCGCATCGCCCAGATTGTAGCCTTGGAGCATGGGATGATCCGGTCCCAGTCCAATATATGTGGGCTTCTCCAGGTCGCTGTCAATTTTAGAGCCATCTTTCAAATTGCTGGGTGTGCGCATATTGAAACTACGCATCGATTTATTTGTCACCCGAAAGCTCTCCTTGCTGCGCAGCCTTGACGGGCGCGGTGACATCTTTTCCTTTTTCTCGTTCTCCCGTTGCATCTCCGTTATTCTCTTGGCCTTCAAGGAGTTGGGACGTACGAAGACGCTGGGCGTAATGCTATAACGCCTATTGCTGGGGCAACTGTACGGCTGCGTCTCTTCCTCGTTCGAGGCCAACGTAAACATGCTGGGATATTCCGAAGTCGGGTCCTGCTGCTTCACCTCGATGGCCGTCTCAAACATCTGGGGCGTGACCAGGTCCTGAAGAAACTGCTGCACCTCATAGAGCGTAAAGTCGCGAAAACAAAGCCGCGTCGGTATGGTAATCTGTTGCTGTTTCTCGAATACCTCATTGAGGGCACGCTTGAATGTATAGAGCTTAACCTTCGGATGAATTTCCTGAACGTTATAATTGTCATACTCGGTGATCAGTTGGATAATGCGCTGACTGACCGAATCATCGGTTAAATACAATTTGGCATATTTGGGCAAATGCTGCGGATCAATTTCCGCACTGTAGGGCGTATAATGGATTTTCTCGATAATGTAGCCCGTGGTAAAATAACGTCGCAGCACATTGTACTCCAAGCACGCATGATAGATATTTCGCATCACTTCCTGATCCATATAGCCGACAATGCTGCAGAGCAGCGTATTGGCCTGCTCCACAAACAAACGTTCGCTCTTCACCAGCTTGATGATGCTCTTGAAGGCATTCGCATAGACCTTTATCTTGTCCAGCACTCTCGTTTGCACAGCCGACGTGGGATTGGCCAGCAGCAGGACCTCCATCTCAGTCATCAGATCACGCGGATTACCGAATGTACACAATAGCGATTCCATATAGAGATAGATGCTGGCATCGTCATCGTGCACCGCCGGCATCTCAGCCTTTAGATAGTGTCCCTGAATGCTCAGCGATTCGGCCATCTGAAGGCTGTTCTGCAGGCTGGCGTCCGCACTCATTTTCACATTGATCTCATGATATGGCTTCACATAGTACCCATCGTATTCTTCCCGCAACGTTTGCATATCGTACATATAATAGCTGAGCTGATCAAAGATGTCGCTGCTATATTTAACTGACTGGCACTTGGACATCTGTGGCAGCTGCTGTTGGAATATGCCCACCGGCTTGGTTAGCGTCCGCTTGCGCAGCGCATTAATGTCCCTTTGCATTTTCTCGATAGTCTCGCGTAGTTGCTTCTCACGACGTGGACGTGGCACCAGCAAATCATAGGCGCATTCCTCGGGCAGAAAGTGCACCACGCCGCGCAATGGCTGAGCGTTTCTGGAGGGGGAAATATCAATCTATCTCTATATATAAAACTGTTTGTCCTGACTGACTGACTGACTGATTGGTCAACGCACAGCCCTAACCGTAAGAGGTAAAAAGCTGACATTTTCACTGTAGTTACCTTATGTGATGAAGGTGCACGTTAAGACGGGGTTTCGGGAAATTCCACAAGCAAGTGTGGAAAAATCGCGAAAAACGTTTGTATGAAACTTTTTTGTTTACCACCCGATCGGCTTCAAACTCATTTTCATTTTCATTTGAGGGGTGTTTCACACATTTCGAAAAAAACATTTCTCCTTGGTTGAAATGGGGGTCAAAGATTTGAAAGCTGATGTTTCGCGCTCAAATTAATTTCCAAAGATCTACATAAAAAAATCATTTGAGACGCGTTTCACATTCTTCGCAAAAAAAAAACTTTTTCAGAACATTTGTTTTATAACATATGTTATTTATAAAAGATTCGCTTTGGTGAGCGTCGGACTAGCAAGCGAGAAGTCGCTGGTTCGCAGAAAATCCAACTTCCGACTGGGAAATGGGCTTTGATACATGTTTAATTTCCATTCAATTGGGGTCAAACATGTTTTCGATTTTCAATCGTGCTTTACACATTGATAATGTTTAAAAAACCCCATTTAAAATTTTAATAAGTTCTAATTTAACTTACCCGAGCAGATCCATGAAGAAATTATTGTCCATTTGACCCATTATCAGAATAAGTATTGTCGTATTCAAGGGCGCATCTTTAATATACTGCAGAATTTTGTGTGGATTAGTTTACCCAAAAAGAATAAACTAAATCTAGGTTTTACCAAGCGTTTGGATAATGGAGAACCCTTGCCCACTTTGTGATGCTCCTTGGCACTGACCCCAAAGCACGAGATCTTGGCCAAGGATTTGGTGTCGGTTGTATCCTTTGACTTGGATGTGGGCCGACGTTTGGATTCCATGCCAGATAACTTTTCCTTTTTAGAATCTACCGAACGTATCTTAAGCTGGGCTGGCACATGCTTCTGATAATACTTGAGCATATTAAAGCTGAGCTCCTTTTCAATCTGCCGGGTCACAAGCTCATGTTCTGCCAGACAATCATGTATGCGCAGCAAGGTCAAATCAAGAGGGTTCGTGGGCAGAGCATCTGATGCCAAAAAATAACTCCAAAAAGTGGTATAGAGTTAGGTAAAATTCGTTGCTTACCTTTCTTAAACTTGTTTGATAGACGATTAGTCAATTGGTTGGATAGGACAGCTGCTTCCAGCTCAGTATCCAGATCGATCACAAATAGGAATCGTCGCAGGCCAAGCTTTATCTGCTTTATGAACTCTTCACGCACTGCCTTGAGCCCATTGTCGTAGAAATTGACGCAGTAAATGTCGTAGGTGATCGGAGATGAACCTCCCTGGGTTTTCCGGGTGCTACGACGACTGCTTACTTCGGTTCTTCTAGTGCTTAAAGTACTCATTTTGTTTATTTTTGAATGTATCACGGGTTGTAAATATAAACCGAAAAAGTGCGTTTGATTTTGACGGAAAAGTCTCAGCTGGACAGGATTAGGCAAATTTAATTCGACTCAATTGATTAAAATATAGTTATCTCATTGTGTCGTAGATAAAATATTTCTTAAATATTTGTTTGCCAACAACGATCTATAAAATATTTCGATATCGATAAGTTTTCGCCCCGAATCCGATCCGGTTGAATACAAAGGATAGATCTATACCAAGTTACATAAAAACATTTTTTTCTGCCTGTTGATTATGTTAACAAGTAAGAGGTTCTAGTCGGGAGCTCCCGACTAGGGGATACCCTGAACCCTCATATTCCAACACCAAATGCAGCGCGCGCTTATAGATAGAGAGTAGCGGGGAGGTGGCGATAGGTATAAAATGAAAGATAATCGATATATATATACTTTTCTAGAAGCTACATGTCAAGTTTGGTAACTCTAGCTCTTATTATTTACCAAAATTGCTTAAAAAACACGATATCGATATACATTTTTATCGATTACTTGGAAACGGGGCAAGTTATCGATTATCGGAAACAAACTCGATCTGCGTAGGAACTAGGAGCACCTACATCTAATTTCAAGTCCCTAGCTCTTATAGGTTCTGAGATCCTTGCGTTCATACATACGGACGGACGGACGGACGGACGGACGGACAGACAGACGGACATGGCTAGATCGACTCGGCTATTAATGCTGATCAAGAATATATATACTTTATGGGGTCGGAGATGCTTCCTTCTGCCTGTTACATACATTTGGATTTTTCACAAAAACATAATACCCCTTTTACCCATTTTTAATGGGTTCAGGGCATAAAAATTATATATAAGTTATAGTCGACCTTTTCGTGACAAACTTAAATTACAGCTGACAAAATAGGAAACTTTACACAATTTATGCATATATTAAAATAAGTATTTTATTTAAATGATTTATTTGAACATTAAATCGTAAGGTTAATTTAAATATATAAAATTCCTAGTTAAATGGCTGTTATGTACAAATGAGTTTAATTATATAATTAAATACAGCTAAATGAAATACTTATTTTATAAATAGATATGTGCATAAGTACTGTACAAATGGGAGATTCATAAACAAGTACATAGTTTGGATGTTTAAATTAAATTTGAAATAAAATCGATTTGCAAACTTAAAGCCTCTTTAAAATAAAACATAATAAATTAAAAGATATAATAAATTAAAAATTTGTGGGGCCTAGTTAATAGTATAATTAAAATGCAGTCACTGGCAATGAAAACTTGTGCGTGTACAAGCCGAAACGTATAGCTATGTAAATATTACTTATATGGCAGTGGATATGCAACTATAACTGGACGTTGTCTAAGTCTATGGCTAAAATAAAACTCATAATTGATCACAATACATTTGGAAAAAGTTTTGGTGTGGCATCATCAAACAGGAACCAGAGAAAACATCCCGGCAATCAGTAGCTAC
This sequence comes from Drosophila ezoana, assembly GCA_035045725.1. NCBI lineage: Eukaryota > Metazoa > Arthropoda > Insecta > Diptera > Drosophilidae > Drosophila > Drosophila ezoana. The sequence goes on along the minus strand of JAWNOU010000005.1, from coordinate 1,506,033 downwards.
TCATCGCTGGACACGAGACATTCGCTGAGCAGCACATTGTGCAGATCATCCATATCAATCCAATCGCGCCTCTCATTGCGTATTGAAACATTGCGTATGCAGCCCTTGAAGTTATCACGCGCCATCAAACAGCCGCTGGGTGCAACGTCTAGCGGTGGAATTGAAAAATAGACAAAGCATGAGCATAAGGAAATCAAGGATTTGGATTAATTGAAAACTACCTGGCAGGCCGCCAATGTAGAGGGGCGAACGTGTTTGCACTTTGCCCACATTGCGTTGATTTGACATGCTAATCGTGGCGGGCAGCTGATCAATCCTAAGCGCAATCTGTTCGCCATCATAGAGCGCGGATATATTATGCCATTTATTATCGCAGAGTGCATATTTGCCCGGCAGCGTGGATTCCACACGGAATGGCACACCATCGCCCAGGTCACAAGAGAAAACGATCTGTAATCGAGTAACTGATATAGATTTAACAAAATTGAATGAGATAACTTTGAGACTCACATTGCCATTGCTGAGCTCCAGTGAGAGTGCGGGAAAACCGCTTGGCTCGGAAACGCTCAGCAATATGCCGGAGAGCTCAGAGGTCCGAAATTCCATTTCCAGTTCCAGATATTTGGCCACATGAAAGTTTTTTTCTATAAGCAAAAATATGGATAAATTAAAGAAAGATGCCAAAGATTAAACAGGACAATATTTGCATATATCGACTCGACTTCCTTATAATATATACAAACACATGTTCTGTGGGTTCGAAGTTGTTTATGTGGTCTTAAATATATGTGATATGTTGACTCACTATATATGGCATAGGCATCGCCTGGGAAGTAGCTGCCGCGCTCGACGGTTGGAAAACATTGACCCACATTTGCGTGCTTGCCCGGACGTGCCAGATCCTGTGTGCTATTGTTAATATTCACGCGACGCAGGCAGCCCTTGAAGGCCTCCAATCGCATGTACAGCTCCGAAGGCACCTTGACGGGCGCCTGTGGCAGGCCACCGACCAGCAGCAGCTGGGAGGCGCCTATTTTTTTGGGCACCTTCATTTGCGCCGAGGTCTTTTGATCCGTACGTCCAATCTCTACGCTCAGGGTGACCTTGCGCTCGTGACAACTGATGGTCACACGATGCCATTCGCCATCGTTTAGCTTGGCCGTCAGCAGCAGCTCCTCGCGCCGTCGTCCGCGCACAATCAGCACCAGTTGGCCATCCTTCAGGAGCAGGGCCACATAATGCTTTGGCTTCTCCTTGCTGCCCGGCGACAAATAGAGCATGCCATTGGGATAGAAGGAGCGGAAATCAAAGCTCAGCTGAAAGTTGCGTTGCCAGAAGTGACGCTCCGGCAGTTTCAACTGCGAATAGCTATAAAGCTCGTCGCCGAACTTGAAGGCATTCGGTTCGTAGGAGTAGCTGCCAATCTGTAAGAAATTAATTCGATTAATTCTAGCCCTAGATTCATTTAAATGGGAACTTAACTCACCGCGACGACTTTGTGTTAGTTCTGAGCTTTTGTGAGCGAGCTTTCGCAGCGTGCGCTTTTTTTTTTTTTAGTGAGGTTAAAAAATAAAAACGTTGGCATGATTTTCTTTTGGGCTTTTTTTTTTGTTAAAAAATGTTTTTTTTTTATTTAATACGCAAAATGTGATAACAAGTTGAAGAAAGCAAAAAGTTATTCGTATGATACATTGATGAAAGCAAAAACGTACACAAAGCGTTGATGAGTGAAAAATGTTTGTGAATATTTATATATATATTCATATGTAGATAGGCCTAGATGATATTGTTGCTTATAGACTATATTTGAGCTTTAAAGCTTATAATATACAAAAGGTGAAATATGAAAATATGCAATATTTACATAAGTATGTTGTTGTCAAATGTAATTAACATCCAGATGTGACCCAGAGCTTTTAAAACTTAAAATTATTTGCAGTTCTTATATTGAATTAAGCTGGATTACAAGAGCCGTTTAATATTTGTTTAATCAGACTTGAAGCTTCTGCATACTATTAATCGAACAGTATATAATTACTTTTAAACCACAATCAAAGCTTTTGCATACTGTAAATCAGCTTACAAAAGCTTTAATAGCTTCAAAACTGACTACGATTTTTATTTAAACTAATTATTACAAAAATCTGGCTTACGAGAGAGAAACGTTTCAATAGCTTCTCAATAATTGCTAAATACAATTTAACCAGCTGACAAGAGCTTTAATGAACTTTCGAAAGAAATCTTGTAAACCAGCTTCCAAATAATTCTTAAATATAAATGAGCTAGCTTACAAGAGCTTCTTTAAGTAACTTTCAGCTTATCGCTCTGTAAACTAGCTTATATGGAGCTTACGCGCCGTCAAAGCTTGGAAGCTCGAACGTATGACAGCTTTTGGTTAAATCTGAGGTTATATTTGATGATTTGTATGATTAATCCACATGTAGACCACATTGAGTAGCTATGTTTAGTACTTTTATTTTTTTTTTAGGCGAAATTAGTATACAAAAGAGCTTTTCTTGCAGAGCAGCGCTTGAAACTTTTTGCGTAGCAGCTTTTGACATAATTGCTTAGCAACTAAAATCCTATAAAAACAAAGAAAAACATTTAAGTTGATCAGAGTGTTGAGAGTTAGGTAGCCACATAATCTATTTACATGCACATGTCCAGCGAAACCGTCGCACCCGAAATCATTTAATTAAATAGCCCAGACCATGATTTACACATAATGCTGTCAACAACTCACCCGCTTGCAGCCTTCCGGCGAGGCGGTAAAACTCTTGCCAATCATCGGCTCCGTCTTGAGCAGCACATCGTAGAGGGCGCCCTTGAGGCTGCCCATGACCGGACCATTGCGTCCAATCTGCACATTGGCAAAGGTCAAAGCATCATTAAAATTAATCGTACGATTATTGAACACCACATCCCGCACAGCGCCCTCGAGCTTCACAAATGTGGGCGCCAGGGGAGTGTAAATTTCATGGGGTGGTGCGCCGCCTATATATAGTCCCCCAGCATCCTGTGGCAGGCTGACAAGTGAAGGCGTGCCCGTCAGGCTGCGCACCTCCTGCAGTTCGTCGTCCACCATCAGCTCCAGGCGGCGCCCAGTCTTGATAAGATTGATGACATGCAGTTCGCCATCGTTCAGCTGACTTGCATTGGAGAACATTTTGATGAAGCTGCGTCCCGAATTAATCCACACCTGCAGCTGACCATCGACCAGACTCATCGAATAGTTTCCCTTAATATCTTTGTCATCGTAGTCGGCCAGCACTTCGGGCGGATAGGCGGCCAACAGCAGCAAACAGTCAGCTTGGAGTGTGCGGAAGACAAGGCCAGTGTTGGCGCGTTTGCGTAGCGACTGCGATGGAAGCTCCAGGTAACCATTGCCAGAAAAGCCAGCTCTGTGAATCAGCAAAACAATTAGTGTTTTTTTATAATTAAATATTATGTACACTTACTTTGTAATCATGTCCTTGCAGGAGGACTCCACGCCAAAGTATGTGGAACTCTCGAGCGGATCGTAAGTCTCGCCATTCACCTGCACATCCATCATGCAACCAAGGAAAGGATTGTCGGCGCCAGGCGCCTTGGTTGTGCCCGATGTGAAGCCTTTTAAAAGTAATTAATCAAGTATTAGAAATTTTAGCCTAAGCTAATACCATTTGAGAATTAAAATTAATACGTGCTGTAAACATCTGCGCGTGTTTCTATGATAGCTTGTATTTATTAAAATGGTATTGAGAAGTTTCAGAAGGAGTAGGAGATATCTTTGACCCTATTAATAATATTTATTTTTGATAAGCACGACGTGCCAGCTCTTCCTTGTTTAGATTTCATACAATGGACTCTTATAGGCTTAAGTATCACTACATGCCGTTATATGTAGGATATCACCCCTTATAATTAGACCTATGTACAATGCGTTTTCTTTACAGATCTTCTCAGCTACTAAAAATCCCGAAATGCTCACCTGGCGGCACGCCTCCCAGATAATACACCGCCTTGGACAGATCCGGCAGCATGTGACTCTTCACAGGCAATGTGGGTGCACCGGAGATGGCACGATCGTTGTTTACACGCAGCATACCATTCTCCGTGCTGCGTCGTGCCGAGAACTCTCTGGCCGCCTCGATTTTGATCCATTGCCCTGTGTTGTACTTTTTGGTTGTATTAATCTCCAGCTTGGACTCGTCGCCATAGTCAATGCGGAACATGATGCGACCGCGACTCAATGTGACCGACACGGAGCGGTTCTAGAGAAACATAAATCATAGATAAAAAGTTTGAGGGGTTAAGGTTTAAGGATGCTAGCTCACGTTCTTGTCATCAACCGCCAGGAAGAGCAAGGCGTTCTCATCCAGTGTGCGGAAGGTCATCTGCAACGCAAATAGATTCTTGCGATAGGGACGCGGACGAGTCTTCTTAAGCTGCGCATAACCGAGGCCATTGAAATGACGCGCCACGGAGGAGGCGGATGATTCCCGGGCGCCTATCATGGCACCACCGCAGCGACCCTCGCTGCCTATAAAATTCCACAAACCCAACGGCTTATTGTCCACCTCCACCTGATGCACGACCACATTTAGACCTGGAGTTTGCTCCTTCGCCGCATGGCCGCCCAGCAAAATGCGCTCGTCGTGCGTTTGATAGAAACGCGTGTGCTCCGCATCCGTGGAGCCCGTGACTGGTGAATCCGGCATCAAGGCGCCAAAGTTGTTCATGCGGCGCACCAGCAGGCTGCCCAAATTCAGTGTGCGATTCGCCTCAACCTGATACCAGGCATCATCGTACTTGGGATCGCGGGTCTGCACCTCAAGCGGATGTGTTATGGTCGCTGTTCTGCCGCCTAAATACCAAACTAGACGCACTCGACGCTTGTATAGCTCCAGCGTGATGTGTCGACCCTCGCTGCCCTGGACATGCAGCAAGGGCGAGCTGCCCATGTGATTGGACAGGGCAAAGTTCAAGCGCAGGGAATTGGATGTGCTCAGGCCATAAGAAACGGGCAAATAGGTGCGACTGCATTTGGGACCCAGCGATTCCAGCGAGACGTCAATCTGACAAGAGAGAGAAATGCTTAAATTAACCTCAACTACAGCTATTCATTTTCACCTACCGCTTCCGCTGCATGCCTGGCCTTGGCTATTTGATCCCTTAGCTGCTGCAGCTGCTGGGCCATGCTATTGTTCCAGATTTCAAACACCTGCTGCTCCTTGGCGGCCTGCTGCTCCACATAGCTGAGCGAAACGTTGGCGAAACGCAAACTTGTCTTGGTAAGCGAAATGTTCTCCTCGGCCATGCCCAGCTTGATCTCCCAGTCTGGTTCCAGCATGGCAAATGATTTGCGCATATGCTGTATGGATTGCTGCATCTCGCGTGCCTTGCGCAGCTCCGCATGCATCTCCTCGCTTGTCCTTTGCGCCAGCTCCATGCTTTCCTGGGCATAACGACGCGCTGAGCTGTTCGTCAGCAATTGCAGCTGGCTGGTGATGTTATTGCTGCGTTGTCCCGTCTCAAAGATGGTGCGTTTGATGCCCTCCACTTGTTGCTCCTGCTGCTGCAGCTTACCCTTGAGCACCGTGGATTTTTGCATTTGCTGCAGTGCCTCGCGTTGCAGCTGCTTGGAGCGCTGCAGCGAGTGCTTGGCACGCTCAATCATTGAACTGCCGTCGCTGGGATAAAGCGTTCGTTGTGCCTCATGGACGCGTTCCTTGGACAGCAGCGATGCCTGGCGTGCACCCGCAATGGCTGTGGAAATGTTGCTGTGTGCCGAGCTGCAAGGAAGAGCGGGTGAGTTTGAGCCAGAGCTATCGGTAAAATTCTCACTCACCTGGCCAGCATGGCAATGCGTGCCGCATTTCTTGTGGGCTGAAATTGCCTGGCATACTCATTGGAGCGCTCGAGCAGGCGTGCCGCATGCTTCTCTGCCTTGGGCAGCCAGTGTTTGCGCACCTCGCGCTGCAGTTCCGCATGATCCACGAGCGTTTCGTTTAGCAGCGCGGATACGGCAGACAGCTGCTTCCTCTGCTCATTTAGTTGCACTTGCTGCTCCCTGGCTGCTTGCAGCATTTGTTCGCCACTCGCCGTGTTACTCTGATTGAGCTGTTGTTCGATGCGCCCGCCCAGTTCCTCCAGTTGCTGATACTGCTCGGCAACATGAGCGCTTAGATTGCGCACATGCTCGAGCACATCGTCCGCTTCGCTCTCCACATCCTGGGTGCGATCGATGTGCAGCCGCATGTCCGCGACGCGATAATTGGTTTGGTTAAGATCCCGCCAAAACATCTCGAGACGTGCACGCTGATCGTACGCCGCGTCGGAGGAATTGCCCGTGATATAGTACTGTTGCCAGGCGCAGTCGCTGGTGCTCCGTATGTCCTGCACCAGCTGATGATGCTGTTGTATGGCCTGCAGATAGAAGCGCGCCTGCTGCAACGCCGTCGGCAGACTCAGATGCTGTGCACCCAGGCCATAGTTGCGTAAATCGTACAGCGTTTGCATCAACCCAGCGTGTAGAGTGCGTACATCCTGTTGCAGTGCAAGAGCCGCGTCCTGCATGGACTGCAGCGCCAGTTGGCGTTTGCCAATGGTGGCCAGCGCCTTGCGCGATTGAAACTTGCCATTCTCTGCATGTGCGTCCAGTTTGAGAAGCGCTGCCGTATCGTACCCCAGGAGCATCTGCCTGGCCTGGCTGTAATCCTGCTGACGGGCGTGCCATTTATCATAGGCGCGCTCGTATTCGCTAAGTTTCAGATAGGGAGCCGGTATGCCCGTCAGATCCATGTTATGCAGGCCTCGGCGCAGCTTATGCCCCACCAGCTCCACATAGTCCAGCAGCAGCAGCGTGCAATTGTCACAGACTAAACGGGAGTAGGAGACAATTGCTTATCTAGCATATATGGGGTATAAAATAGTCGACTTACGCGTGCAACCGCTTTCCTGCAAATGCTGGCGCTGCGCCACGCACTTATTGCACTTCAGACCCGTGACGCCTTCGCGGCAATAGCACTGACCCGTCTCCGCATCACAGCCCTCGGCGCGTATGCCATCGGCATGGCAATTGCATGCCTGGCAGCTGCTATTGGGATACTGCATTGGATTGCCAAAGAAACCCAGGCGACAGCGTTCGCATAGGCGTCCCGTGTAGCCGGGCTTGCAGACGCAGCTCACCTCGCCCTCCCACACATTGCAGCCGCGCGCAAAGTTGCGATTGGTCTCCGGGCAAGGGCATGCCTGGCAGCCATGCCGTGAATTGGGATCGCCGTAGTAGCCTTCGGCGCATTGCTGGCAGTGTGCGCCGCCGCTGTTTTCGCGACAATTCTACAACAAAAAAACACAAGATATGTTCAGTTAAATCAAATAGCTGTAAATTCCAATTGCAGTGTTGGGCAGTTATCAAATTGTGGTGCAGTTCGATTGCTAAGGACTGGTATGCTGCTTGCTGGTAATGTAAGCAATCCAATGTGGTTAAAAACAACCGCAGGAGACGATAACAAGCAATTATATTCCACTTATGTATATTTCAATTGAATAAAAGCGCGCCAAATTTAAACTACATTCAATTGTTTGCTAATGCTGATTGGACAAGTCAGCTGCATACCAAGCCTAATGGGATTGAAATCCAGGGACCTGCTCAAAGGAACCAGATTAACACTAGCAAAATGCCATTTGCAAAATGGCGGCACAAAAGTAAAAAATAGGCGCCAAAAGTGAAGTGCTCGTCTATCGTTAATATTTACATATGTGCATATATTTTAATAAATTAAAGTAGATTATTTACCAAACAAACGCCGGTTTCGCGATCGCAATCATTGCTGCGTCCATTGCAGTGACACGGCGCTGCACGTCCAATCAGATCCTCAATAAATACGCTTTCCACGTCGCTTGTGTTGCGCCAGCGATAGAACGAGCGTCCCGGGTCCTGACAGGATAGCCCATCGAAACGTTTGGGGCACTTGCAGCGCTCAACGCCCTTGGCTATGAGGTTAGTGGAGCCCTGTACATATATGGCAGCATCCATGTGCACATTATGAAGGCTAAGAAATAGAATAATAGAAAGACATAAGCTTAAGATACTTGCAAAACTAGAAAGAAAAAAACTTACACAACTTGCTGAAAGTCGGCAAACGCGAAAGCGCGCAGAAATATGTGTCGGACATTCTGCAGCGCCGCCATCAACGTGCCCCGATTGACCGCCTGGCTATTGTGATGATATTTCCAATAGGATTCATGCAGCGGCACACGATGCGTCACATTCAGCGAATACTCATATTCCTCGTACTCGTAAAAATCCAACACCAGCTTGGCGTGCGCATGCAGCTGCACCAGCGGATACTGCGCCAGGACCTTCCGCTCCAGCGGCGTGTGAGCGCCCTCGGTGACAAGCGAAAAGTATAGATAGCCACCGTAGCTGGTGGTGCGATCGCCATAGAACTGTGGCGGCAGCTGGAAGTAGAGCGGATGATAGAACTGCGCATAGGCGCCAATCGATACGTTGCCCGTGGAGCGCGGCACCAGGCTGAGATCGTTCATGCGCTGAATCTCGGCATCCTCGCGATAGGAGACGCTGCCCGCCATCTGCACCACCACAATGTACTCAAAGTCGCCACTGGTGACATGCTGCGGTCGCAGCTGCTGCACGCTGAGATTGCGCGCCTCCGGCATGCGTATGTGACCCCAGGAGAGCTCGCTCTGCTCACACTCGGCGGCGCGTCCAAAGCAAAAGCAGCGTGTGCAGCCCTCGGGATTGAGAGCGGACAAACCGAATGTGCTCTGCATGCACGTATCGCACTTAAGACCCACCACGAGCGATTTGCACGGACACTGGCCATTGGAGTCGCAGGCTATAAGGCCGTCGGCGCGGGTAAAGGAGCCCGCCACATCGCAGCCGCAGCGCCGGCACTCGGGATAGCCAAAGTAGCCAATGGCGCAGCTGTTGCAGTTGCGGCCCGCGTAGCCCTCACGGCACTGGCACTGACCTCCGACTGCGGCGCACTGCTGGCCAATGGAGCCAATGTGATCGCATTCACATTCACGACAGCCCAGCCGCGCCTGCCAGCCCCAGGTGCCGGGCACGCACTGAGCGCAGCCCAAGCCGCGCGTGAATTTCGGGCAAATGCAGCGACCGTTGAGCGGATCACAGACTTGACCCTCTGCCGCGCATGCGGCACAGCGCTGGCAGCCCTCTGTACTAAAGCCAAAGAAGCCCTCGGTGCACTCGTTGCAATGCCGCCCGCCGACGCCAATTTTGCAGTCACATTGACCCGTCCACGGATTGCACTCGTGACTGCGTGCGCCGTGCGGATCGCATTGGCAGTCGTGACAGCCCACGCCCTGCGTCAGATTCCAGTGACCCGCCTTGCACTTGTCGCAGCGACGACCCGCTACATTCAGCAGGCAGGAGCATTGGCCCGACCGTTTGTCGCAGGCCGTAGACAGGGAGCCAACCGGACTGCATTGGCAATCTGCAAAAAGGATATGCAAGGAAATTTGAATGAATTTCGGTAAGTGCATTATGAATTTGATAGAGAATTAAATATATATTGTGGCAATTTATTAGGGAATTAACTATTTACATTTATCAATTATTTGATTATTATTTATGCGCTTTAATTGCCAGCAATATGCGCTGGTCTTACTACGTGGCATTCCACTTGCCTTATGACCCCTTATGACCTTTTGACAGTAAACAGAGAGTAAACACTTCGGGAATTCCACCCATGAGGATGGAAAATACGTGAAAATGTTGCATGTTTCTTTGCTAGTTTCATTTGATATATTAAATTTGTATTTAAGTACCACAGTTTTAATTTTGCAATCACTTTTAAAACATGAATAACATAAATCATGCATAAAATGGGTTGTGAGATTGTAAATCTTTAAAAATATGAAAAATTTCAAGTGATTAATAATAAAATGGTAAAAAAATATTACTAATCTTTAAATAATCAAATATCAAAAACGAAATGAACTTGTTAAGAACACAAATTTGCTCTGCAAATCACAGCGAAAATCTTATAAATCGTAAATAATTTTAATTCTATGGTAATATCCGTTTCGGCTAGTTAAAGCCACAAATTAGTACCAACTTGTAAAATCATCAATGCCCCAAAATTTCATACATGAAATTTAACAAGCCTAAGTTTATTTAATTGCAAAGCTGTGAATTTGGGAAGATTTGATTTCTGGCAAAAGATAAAAGACGGCGGCACGTCGCAACAATAGAAAAAAAAAACAGCACTTAAAATACGCGCCGCCCAATCGGCATAAATCTAAACGATCTAAACGATCCATGTAGTCAACATTAGCAGCTATAAAAGCAGCTATAAAAACCAAAAAACTACCAAAACACTTGCAAAATAATTTGCCAGCTCTTCAGTTGATGTGCCGCAGAAAAACGCTTTTAATTTGCAACTTTGATAAATGTGCATAAATTTTGCACGCATAAAAATTTAAAAAAAAAAGCTACAGAAACTGTCAACAGAAAAATTTGAAAATGCCGCCAACGCTGTGCAAAAAAAAAAAAAAATAAAAAAAAATAAAAGAAGAAAAACCAAGAGAAAAAAATGTATAAATATTAATAATATTTTTTTGATTGGGGGCGCGCCAGAAATTTGGCACATGGTTTTCAGCATGTGAATGTGACATTTACAAAATGTTTTTCTCATATTTCGAGAGTGGCTGCTGCTGCGGCTGCTGCAGCTTTAAACCAATCTATTTTGTCGCGTTTGTAATTTATGTTTCCTGGCCAAAACATTTAACATTTACCAGAAAATTTGTGTTTATTTCGAGGGGAAAAACTAGCCGCTTGTCTCATTATTCAATGACAAACCGTAAAAATGCAGAAAAATCGCAAAAAAACACAAAATATTTTGCTGCATTTAAATGCAAATTAATGTGCCATTCATTAGCGCTGCAATAATCCATCATTTGGCGCAGTTTGACAAGCACTGCGAAAGGTCAAAGCGCTTCGAAATTTTGTTAGACCAAGCTATAACAAATGGGCATTATCAATGGTTTTCAAAATTCTCAAAACGAAACTCGTTGTTTAATACCAAAGTTGATGCTGGTTAATGCGCTCGCATTACGTGGCATAAACAAATTTGCATATGATTTTTTATGGCACGGACAACGTGTGGCATGCCACTTGTCTTGAGACCAACTGCAACGCCAAGAGCCAACACTCGTGACTTCAATTCTCAAAATGCCAGACTCTTTAAAAAAAATAAAAAATGCTCGAGACTGTAAACTACAAATAGTCGAGCAAAAATAATGCTGCCCATAATTCAGATGTCGAGACGTCTTAACGATGTCTGCCAGTTGTCTCTATGGATATGGTCACATAAACTCTATCATTTTTGCGTGCCTCCGTAATGGAGACATACGGATTAAGTGTGTCTTATAAATGTGCCGCAACATGACAGCAGTAAATACATGAATGGGAAAATACTCAAATTTAGATGGTCAAGCAAAATCGTTCGGAAAATCCATAATATATATGACAGTTTATGGCGAGCATCCATTTTTGTATTGTGTACGGATTTAGCGAGCTCAGTTGTGCAAATAAAATTAATCGAACTTTCATCGGAGGTTATTTAAAAAAAAAATCCAGTAGTTTCCCATAAATTCAAATGCTTCAAATTCAGGGGCTTTTATACATACTTTTATAAATACAGAAAAATTCTTGAAAGATTCCAATTTGTCATAATCACATTTTCGATCAATCACTTTAATAAACAAGTAAGAGGTTCTAGTCGGGAGCTCCCGACTAGGGGATACCCTGAACCCTCATACTCCAACACCAAATGCAGCGCGCGCTTATAGATATAGAGTAGCGGGGAGGTGGCGATAGGTATAAAATGAAAGATAATCGATATATATAGCATATATAGCAAGTTATCGATTATCGGAAACAAACTCGATCTGCGTAGGAACTAGGAGCATCTACATCTAAAATTTCAAGTCTCTAGCTCTTATAGGTTCTGAGATCCTTGCGTTCATACATACGGACGGACGGACGGACGGACGGACGGACGGACGGACGGACGGACGGACAGACAGACGGACATGGCTAGATCGACTCGGCTATTAATGCTGATCAAGAATATATATACTTTATGGGGTCGGAGATGCTTCCTTCTGCCTGTTACATACATTTGGATTTTGCACAAAAACATAATACCCCTTTTACCCATTTTTAATGGGTTCAGGGTATAAAAAGGCGGGCATATAATATGATTTAATCGCAGCTTTATTAGCTTTACAGTTGAGCATTATATTTTCAACACGTAACCGTCTTAAAGTCCCAAATTGTTTATAAAACTTTAAGAACTTTCTTATATATCGATATTCTCATCTCCGGACTGAACCCACCTTCTGGTAGCGAATTTAATTTAATTGAGTCTGCTGTTGTAGTTTATGTAGCCACTTCAACGGCTGGTGTGACTTTGGGAGCGCCGCCAACTCAACATTGGCAACCGTTTATTATAACAAACAAAATGCCATAATTAGCAGATACCCTGTAATCAAATGTTAGCCTGCGAAATAACGAAAGAAGGCGACTCTTTAAATGTATAGAAAGTTATCAGAATGTATTGTTGATCTAGCCTTATATCCGCTCAAAAAACAATTTGGGACTAGGCTCGTAATATATGTTTAAATTTTAAATAGAATATATACTTGACATTTAAAAATGATTTCTTAGATTGCTTAAGGCAGTTGCTCGACTGATTAAATTCTGTTAAAGCTTACCAAACATAACTTTACACAATTAATATTGTAGTTGGTACCAGGTTACGCTAGACTTTACTACAGGGTATCTCAGAGTTTAACAAGCTACACACAAGTCAAAGGCAATTACCTGAACGGAGTTAACATTCGATTAATTTATGGGGCGCACGAAAACAATCGAGAGACTCAAGAATTGTGACTATTATGACGCTCCAGCGCCGAATCCGATCAAAGAAAGCATAAATAATGCTCGGCAATGGGAGTGGGAGTGGAAGGTGGGGATTGGAATTGGAACTGCGACTGGGGCTGGGACCGGGACTGGAGCGACTGGTTGAAGCTGAGGCTGGCAGGACCAGTCGCAATGCCTGGCCGAGACAAAATGTATGCAAACGGGTTAATTAACTACGAAATTTCGAGCGCTAGGCTACGTGAGGCTATTAAAAGACAGCGAAAACACAGCCGGGTGGTCGATACCCAGCACGCCTGCTCTTTCCTCTCTATGCCTCTCTTTTTTTTATGTGGGTCAACGGTGGGCGGCTAACGAAACATTAACAACAACAAAAACAAAATCAAATTCTGTTAACGCATTACGCCTGCAGTTACTGGCTGCAATTGTGGCTGCTGTTGCCGTTGGCCAACTTGCATTTTGACATTTCAAATGTCAACTTACACATAAATCTTGTCAAGGCAGAGCTGCTCACTCATTCAGTCAGTCCGTCAATCAGTCAGTCAGTCAGTCAGTCAGTCAGTCTGTCAATCATTCAGTCATTCACTCAGCAAGTCACTCAATCGGCGGTCAGCGCGTTGCCACAAGATTGTTATCGCTCTTGCCTACAGAGGCTTAATTGCCGTTTGATATCTGCAACTAATATGTGGTAAATGCCCTTACTTAAATTGGGTACTACACCTATTCTATTGTGGATGCTCTTTCCGGACTTCAAATTGATTTTACATTAACATTGCGTACTATTTTCATTATGATGTGTTTCACTTCAATAAGTCGCCCTGTGCTTTATTATTTCAGACGTTGCCCGACTTATTCAAATGTTGACAGACTTAAAGCTCTAGATAAAGTCGAAGCATATTTTTTGAATGTTTGGGTCAAATATTTATTTTCCTTCCAAAAATATTTCAAGAAAATGTTTGTAATTTTCTATGTGAGTAAATGTAGTTTTACTAATTTACATTTCAAAATATCTGCCAGGCATTCTGTGAGAGTATTTACACTTCGTCATTATATTATAAATAGTTATTTTTTGGTTTATTTTTTTTTTGGTATCTGAACAATTTTTTTCTTGCTGATTGGAGATTTATGATAATTGATTGACCGCGTTGGCGCGAGTTTCTTTGGCAATCCGCACATTGCGCATACGCAACGTTGTCTCGCAGCAACTGGTCGCAGAATAAATCATTTAATCAATATTTTGTCATGTCCAGAGTGAAAAACTGCATGGCAGCCAAACACGTGCTCCACATTTTAGCCACAATGCTGCAAATTATTTATATACACATAGACACACATATCTAATTTTTTCATTGCGAATTGTTAAATGCAATTATGCTGTCAATTCTTCGTCATGTTCATTTATGGACTTTTGCTGAATTATTATTGTTTAATTGTTAATTTATTGCACGCTTTTGTGATTTGTGACTGTGTCAAAAAAACTTTGCAGATTTAAGAATTTTTTGATTGTGTTAACGGTCTTTTAGATAGGTTTAAGGCCAATATCAAGGTGTTTAGCATGTGTTTTGACATAATTGATATAAAATGTAGAATTTAGAAAATAAATATAATTTGGTTTTTGAGGTACACTGTTTAGGTCGCTTGTAGAGTGGCACGCTTCAGTTCGAGGTAGAATTATTATTAATACTCATTCTTAATTATTTGTGTATTTTCCAATTAGTTAAATAGGACAACTTTTTGATTTGGAGCGACAAAAAAATAAATGTATTTTTTTTTGGTTTTTTAAGAGTTTTTATTTAATTGCAAAAAAGTTCTTAATTAAGAGATATATTCTTTTCCATATAGCAAGTAAATTTTATCCAATTGATTTATCTGATTTGATTTCTATGAAACCATTTAATGGGTTATTTTAAAAATAATACTAAAGAATTGTAAAACACCAATAATTCCAATTTTTCATAAAAAGCTGCTTTTTCTATTTTTCATGCCTAATAAGTAGACTGTTTAACACAACCCACATTTTTTCTGTGAGAAAAAAACGAACAGTTCAATCAATTAAAATCAATGCCAATCGATCAGGTCGGCCTCTTCCCCAAAAAACCAACTTTAAATGCAACTCTGCACAGTTATTATCAAGCAATCTATCAAGATCTGTGCACACACAAACACATATGCACGCACATTCGCATAAAGCACCGTTAAACGAACGGAAGTGCACTTTAACTGCCCACAGTTCGGCCTCCCCACACTAACCAGATCTGACCATAAGCTGAGACCAAACTTGGAAGCAATAAAATGAAAATAAAAAACAAAACGCGCTCATTAATAAAACGCAAACAAAGAATATTGTCAATAAAATTGACAAACTCTGCTGAAAGACCCACGCGGTAAGACCAAAAAAAGACTTGAAGCAGCATTGCCAGATCGTAGACAGTGCAACTACTGTGGGTGTTGCCAGTGCTGCGGCAGCCGACACAGTGCCGCTCAAACTGTAGCATGACAAACGCATTTCTGAAGAGTCTTCGCAGAGTCGTGATGCCCCATTGTAAACTTTAATGACATCATTTGCTTAGCAGAGTGAAGAGAAGTGATTGAACCTTTTATTGCTTTGGCTTGTCTGAGAGGTGGCAAAAGACAACAACAACAATAATAACAACTACAGCAAACAGCAACCTTTCTCCCGAGAGGTTTTCAGTTTGCGACAGCGTCTGTTTCATTCATGAAAATGCAAATGCCCAAACAGGCACTTGACAGCTGCAGCCAGTCAAAGCCTGCCTCAACTTAGCCTGCAAGTTGGCCAAGTGCCTTGAGGCACAGGCTGCTGCCTGCTGTTGCCTGCTCTTCCAGCTACAACTCCTCCACGTTCCATGCCCGACGACGAAGCAGTCGTACTTACTACTATCTCCTCATGTCGCGTGCTATGGCATGTTCATATTTCTCCACATTTATTTTGCATATGCGCTCGTTCAGAGAGGGTATTCGTTGCTAGTCATAAAGTTGGTAAAAGTTTGATTGATCCCAAATAGGTTGTTATGGATCAGAGATAATTTAGAACTGCGCTTCTTAACCTGCGCATGTATAAAAATGTACTTTAATATATAGGTTATTATTTATAAAATAAAAATAAGTCTTCGTTACTCATTATGTTGCTTTTAAAAATTATTTTTCATTATTTTTTATCATAGTGTTAATAGATTATCAATTTAAATAAGCAAAATTGTGGACGGTGCCTAGAGAACCTATATAAT
The DNA here is from genome assembly GCA_035045725.1 of Drosophila ezoana. NCBI lineage: Eukaryota > Metazoa > Arthropoda > Insecta > Diptera > Drosophilidae > Drosophila > Drosophila ezoana. The sequence continues at coordinate 1,489,872 of JAWNOU010000005.1, read as the reverse complement.
GTTCATGTTTAATCATCAGTTACTTTATTTGATTGTGTATTTTAAGATTAACATTTTTGGTTCATTATATCAGCATATATATTATATATGCCCTTCATAGACACATCCCTTTAAGAAGCTGAAGTAAACGATTATTTTTTCAGTCTTTAGGCATATTTCTGTATGTTAACATATTTTTTTTTTTCTTTTTAGGATCGCGCAATCAATTTGAAAATTTTTGCGTTGGTTTTACCGGATTTATGAATGAATTTATTTTCGTATATGCCTACCCGTTCACGTACGGGCAGACTTGTCTGCCGAGTCCATTGCACTTCCCTCTCCCTCTTGCTACCCTCCTTGTCGTCTATCGCATCCTGCGCCGACGTCGTCGCATTTGTCGCTTGTCGCCCCGGCTCTATAGGAAACTCTATGCAAATGTGGGCGGTTTGTGATGCTGCCTACGCGCAACCCACAAAACGGGCCAACTAGCTGGCGGATCTTTTTGGCCTGGCCAACAGTCCAACAGTTGTTGGTGTTCATGGTCTTGGGTGCAGTTAGCTGCTGCTGCTGCTGTCTATGATTATGATGATGACAGTGCCGGCATATGTGGCCCAGTAAACGTATTTATAAATGGCAAAGAAATTGGACGTTAAAGCGACAATTGCCTTGTCTTGGCCAATATGCGACACTCTGACCTATTTATAATATGATTAAACTTTTATTGTCTATAGAAAACTTTACATATATTCTCCATTTTCTTTTGAAAAAATTGTTTAATGCGCCTGTGTGGCTTAGGTGTCTGAGAGTCGGACTTACAAGCTAGAAGTCGTTGGCCAAATGCAGCAGCCAGCAGTTAATAACATTTTTAATATTTTTAATATTTTCTTCTCGTATATGTCAATTCAATTATATAATTATATTATATTATATTATATCATATTATATTATATTATATTATATTATATTATATTATATTATATTATATTATATTTTATTATATCATATTATATTATATTATATTATGTTATATATTATTTTATCGTAGGGTTTATATTGCCATCAAGTCTTTTAAATTTATTTTACATTTGGTGCTCAATTTAAACCTTTGATCGCGCTTAATTAAGCAATTGCCATTAAGCTTGCGAGAGATTTTTCTTGGCTACGCCTACTTGGTAACACCCACCAGAAGCGGCAGCCACAAGCTCTCCAATGTACTCCATATGCCATATGCCTGGGCCTGGGCACACTTTCGCCCATCAAAATGAACCCAGTCAAATGTTTGGCGGGGCTCAAATTGCATTTCCTGTCACTTTGCCGATCGCTCGACCAGCCCAGCCATGAATCTCGCACCCAGCTTCAGTTTGGCCCCTAGTTTCTATGGGTGTGTGCATGCATGTATGTATCTCTCCCTGGGTCTCGGGATCTAATATAGCTTGGCCCGGGTCTGTCTGGGTTTGCCTGGTCTATCTGGTCTGCCTGTCTGCCTGATTGTCTGCTGGTCCACGACATGCAAAGTTACATGTGTGTCAGCCTCAACGAATGTTGTGGGTGTGTCTTTTGGGTGTACATGATGTGTGTGAGTGTGTGTCTGTGTGTCTTGCACAGCATGGCAAACAACATCAGCATCAACACCAACACCAACACATATGGCACTAGCTACAATTACATGACATATTGATGTTAAAATATAAAGTGGAACCAGATTTGAGGGAAATAAACATTATAATATATTTAAAATTTTCTGCTAGAGTATTTAAAAGTATTTTGGGATAGAGATAAATATTAATACAAATAAATTAAACCGATGTTACAGATTATTTAAAAGTATATTTTAAAAGACATAAAAAAGAAGAAAATTATTTGAATTATTTATGATAAAAAGTAAAATGCAATTTTAACCTTTTTAATTGTTGACCTTTTAAAGTTACCAAATTAACTAAACATTTTGTCAATTCTTGAGGTGAGAATTAAAAAAACAGCTAAAATTGAATTGCGAAATTTGAAAATAGGTTTTTTATGGACATTGCCAAAAAAATGGAAAACAAATCTGTAAACTTTTGTAGGCCGTGACGTGTTTTTGCCTAATTGCAGTTGATTTTTAATTACAACAGGCGAACTTTTGGCAATTTTAATTAACTTTTTTTCTTCTAGGGTAGGGGCTAGTGCAGCGGAAGGGGGCTTTGATCGCTGCTCGTAACATTTATGTCTGAAACTTTGTCTGGCAATTTCTTATCTTTATTTGCGACATGTATTTTTAATTTAAGCGCGACTATCAAATATTTAAACTGCATCGCCAGCAACTCCCTCGACAATGCCCCAAAGTGTTTTGTTAAATGGTTTTCGGCTTGGGTTTTTTTCGGTATTTTTTTTTTCTGGCTGCTGGAGAAGTTGTTGCTCTTCAAGACTTGAAATGCCGCCGGCTGCAGACTTTGTCTCTCTTTTTTTTTTTTTAGCCTGCATAATTTTGGGTCTATATCTGGTTTTGTTTACTTTTTTATTGAGCTCTTTTTTTTTGCTCTTTGGGCAAATAGTTTCGTTAATTGAAATAAAATTCAATTTGACGTTTTTATGGCATGTGGAGATAGTTTGGCTAAATACGTGAGAAGTTGCAGTCTAGACAGCGAGAGCTCTCTTAAGTGTGTGTGAAAAGTGTGAAAGTTGTTTTTTGGCTCTAGAAAGATGCAACCCGTTTTATGGGCAATTTGAATAGTCTCGATAGTTTTTAATGCGAATGCAATGCATTTTCCTTCAATGAGGCAAACATAATTTATGCAGTTGCTTATTTTAAACATTCAGATTTGCGAAAAAGATTGCAAATTTGCCAATTTAAATTTTGATGGAAGCAAGTTAAAATATTTAAGAATTTTCAATATTATTAAAAATTTATAAAAATGTATTTGTTTGGAAGAAATATAATGTAACATAAAAATATATGAAACAAAAATATTTTTAATAGAAAAAAGAATATTTTTTAAGCTGGCAAATATTTTAAGATCTCAAAACCTTGAATGAATTTTTGCCCAAGATTGTGTAGCAGTTGTTTTTTATATTTTAAATGCAAACTACATAAAATTAAAAAATAAATAAAGGAAAAAAATTGAATTAATTATAAATATTTTTCTGATTTAATGTTAAATTTAATTTAATCTAGCCCCATTCAAGGCTTTCAAAATGGGATTGCAAAAGGAACCGTTTAAAAGAAACTTGTATCCACAGTCTTTTCTATTCGAAGTGCATTAAATCAATTTAATTTATTTTAATGCCAGTTTAATACAACACCTTTTTCAAACTTAAGTAACTTTTGCAATAATATTATAATACAGTTTTCGTTTTTACACAATCAGCTTCTGTGTATAGAAACATTAACCCACTGTTGCCGGCACACACACCGTTGGCAGCTGTAATTTTGAATAATTTTGCGCCCGATAATATTTATTATTCAATTTTCATTAAATCTGATTATCAAGCGGGGAAAACCGGTTAGCTTACAAATAAAAATGCAAGCGAATTATTTTTCTGACGCTTAAATTAAGCATTAATATTATTTTTTTTTTCGTAATGTTCAAGAGGCGGCGTCATAAATATCTTTGGCGAGCGCCGCCAAAAACTATGTGTGAGATCATGTCGGGAAATAAGCGAAACATTTTTTAAGGTGTTGCTGCGCTTGTTGTGACAAGCGAATGGGGCGCGATATCGAAAAATTGTAAGGCAGATAAGAAAAATAATGTTGGGTGCTTAACAGTTAACATGCTACACACAGACAACAAAATTTCCCGCCGAGTGCAGCGTATAAAATTACAAATAAATGTCAAATTAGTGGTTAAGAGCAAAAGACACAGCGAGAGAGGGAGAAAAATATAAGTGAAGATATGAGAGATATGCCAGACATGCATTATAAATCAATTTCCAATTAAAATTAAAAATTAAGAAAGTAGGTTTATATTTTTATAAGTACACAAATTATTAAATACCCTTTGCAGAGATATTTGACAGATGAGCGATAAATTATCATAATCTCAGGTATACAATATTTTAATAAATGAAAATTTTGGGTTAAATATATAATATTACTATATATAGTATATAATAGACATGTAATATGATAAAGCTCGATGTTGATAATAAATTGCTCATAATATTAAGATATCATTAAAAATAAAAGATAAATATATTATCGTTATCCCGGGCATTCAAAAGATTTACAATGTTAAATTTTGACCGATTATTCCCAGAAAAGATACATAATATAGTAAGTAGCTTGATGTTGATAAGATATTGCTATGGCAGTTAAGACAATATGAAATATATTATCGTAATCTCAATGTTTTAATTGATCGAAATGTTGGCCGAATATTCCCAGACAAGATACATAATATAATAGCTCAATGTTGATAATAAATTGCGCAGATAAAAAAATAAAATAAAAGTATTCTTATAAAAAGAAAAATTTTTTTTAGTAAAATGCATTTTTTCTAAGCTTCAATAGGAAAACATCAAAATTGCCTAAGCTTTACTTCTTCTGGCCAAGATTATATATCATATTTAGAGATATTTATTACCGTGCTTTACACATTTCATGACAAATTTATAATGCCTTTTGATAGAGCATCAAAGAAAAAAGCAGCCAAGACACCGGAAATACGAAACCTTGTGTGAAAGACCACGTGTGGAGCCGACGTTGAAGTGTTTCTGAGTTTCATTCATTGTGGTTAGATTGGAAATGAACTGAATGGGGTTAATCAGCGCTAGAGAAATTTAAATAATATAAAGAAGAATTTCACTTCTTTAAGGCTTAACTCGGTCTATTGTCTGTCAACAACATATGCTACACATAATATATATCGTATAGTTATATGCAGTCAGAAATAACTCTACTCGTCGTACTATTTTTTGGCCAGTCACGTTTTCATATTTATTTGGTAATTTTGACTTGAAATACAACGTTGAATCGCAGTGGCCCCCACAACGTGTGCCGGGTTGTCTGAGGTCAGAGACGAGAGAGATGACGCTGACGCCTGCCCCGTGGGCCAAAATCAACAACGCAAAACAGACATAAGTCTGAAATATGCCTGCAACAACAGCAACAATAACAACAATAACAACAAACAACAACAACAACAATAAACTCAACTGGCGCCTCGGTCACTTTGATCTATGCACTTCAAATGATTTTTTTTTTCTCTCTTGGCGTTGCCTTTTTTTTTCGCCGTCTTCAGTCTTGGTGTCTTTTGGGCTCAGTTGCTACGGCGGCGGCTGCTGCTGCTGATGTTCTTGTTGTTGTTGCTGTTGTTTGTGCCGATGCGTAAACAACGAAGCGGCAGTTTAAATGAAACGGCAACTTTTTGGCCTGCCAGTTGAAGCGGCAAAAAAGTTGGCATAACATATGCTTCAAGAGCTGAACTCGTAGAGACGGAAAGGTACGGGGTGCCTGCAACCGTAAAAGTGTTCGGTTAAGTGGGACCTGTGGTAATGTTGATCTTTTCAAATGGAGGGGAAACAAATGTACAAACATGGGCGGGCTTTTGAGATCTTTCTCCATGCCAATATCTACAATGTGGGTTACAGGCTCGAGTGCCAAACGAAATTCTTGATTTGGAGAGACGGGCCCGCATCCCTAGACTAGATTCATAATGTGTTTAGATAATTAAAATCTAGACATAATTGAAATAATAACGGCGAAGAAAAACGATTACTATAAAAAGCCGTCTTTCGCCCTGGATATCAGTCATCAGAATATCACTTCTATGTCGTCGAAAGTTATATGCTTTTCTTAATCAATAAATATTTTCTAAAAACATGACTTGATTTATAATTTATAATTGAACGTACTGTATTAAAGCATATTATATCAAAACTAAATAAACTTAGTGACTATAATTATCTATCCTTATAAAACTATTTAGTATGGCGCTCCATGTTCGTCAATTGTGACTAAGTTAATTTTCAGTTAAAGCCTATCTGTAATTTTGATTATCATATTAATTGATCTTTCTTGTTTACCTGTTTATTGTAACGGGCTCAAGTGTCAGAGTAGTCTATAATAATAATAGAAATATCAATATATCATATATGTATGTATATTTTCTGATAGCGTTTCCAACTTTACTAAGAATAACATCTGTTCAGTTTCCCATACTCCAGTGCTTTTCAAACTCTCGAGCTGTCAATTAATGCCGATTTTTGTGCAACTATTAGTCATCATCTTTTAAAGTGCTCAACAAATTTCCCAATAATTGTAAATCCATAAACATTTAATTCGGCGCTGGTCTTACAGTTTGTGAGCCACTGGAGCTTAATGTCAACTCAACAACTGTCGTGTCTACAAATTTGACACTTGCATTTGTCATTTGCCTCATTTGTTTGCTTTGGTTTTGCTTTGTCTTGTCTTGTTTTGTTTTGGTTTGTTTGCCTGTCCATTTGCTCCGCTTACATTTTCAAGTTTGTTACTCTTACAGAATCCCCCCCGTAGCCGTCCTTCCCACTTCTTTTACAGCGTCTTGGCTTGTGTTTTTTCCTGTTTGTTTTTGTAATATTTTTTTTCTCAATTTTTGTCTCTGGTGAAGCTTTATGCGCAATTAGCGAGCACATTGTTTGTTTTTGTGGCACGTTTCATTGTAATTAAAAAAAAAAGAGAAAAAATCAACGCTGTCCGAAACATGTTGGTTAATTCTGTCCATGGAACTCTAGATTAGTGCAGCATGTAGGTGTTGCTCGGCTGAATGTACGCTCTCTCTCTCTTCGTCGTCTGGCGTCGTCTCGTTTTAAGATCTAAGACGCTGAGACTGTCAATATTTGTGGCTAGCCAGCTTGTTTTCTCTCATGTGGCATGCTTCAGCTGAGTGACTGGGATTGGCCTGCCGACTTTAAAGCCCATTACACAATTTAAGAAGCTTGGGCTCCCACAACTTCGCCCAACAATAGTTAAGTCAAGTCATCTAACCATACTTTTTTCCCTTTACACACATCCCTATGCAGCGAATTTCATATGCGCTCCACATTGAACGCCATGTCGAAAATATTTAAATGACTCCACAGTCGCCGCAGAGCAACTGGCTCTCTAATGTTAGCAACGTGCTCGTTTGCGGCCATGTACATTGCGGCCTGTGCTCCCCCAAAATGCTAATTGACCAGGCGCAACAAGGCGCCAAACATCCAACGCCGAGACAATCTATCAATAGACCCCCAACTACAACTCTCTTGGGTAGCCCAATCAAATTTGCAACACAATTTTTTTGTTGCATTTTAATGTTTGTGTAATTTGATTTGCTTGCAAATTCGCTGAGTGATTCGATTACATAAGCAAAAATCGGTGGACAACAAGGAATTATTAATGAAAAATCAATAAATATTGCTCTGGCTATAATTATCAAGATAATTAATTATCATTTTTGTCTTGAAAACATAGTTTAAATGAATGATATGAATATTGTTTTCTAATTGTCAACAACTGAATTTGAATTTGTTTTGATACTAATTGTTGTGAAGTGCATTAATTCAAGAGGAGCTCATTAGGCAAGTAGCTGGTTAGGAATTCAATATAAAATCGATCGTTGTTTTTCTTTACTCGAGTGGGAATTTGTTTTTTGAAATTATATAGATAGTATATAGAATATATACAACTTTTCTTTTTTTATATTTTATAGAATTTATATAAACGTATAAAATATATATTTATAAAATAAAATATCTTTCGGCTATAAGAAATTACAAAAAAAAAAAAATTCAAAATGAAAATTATGTTATAGTTAAAATAATATTATTTTCCCTTTTTATTCTTCCCTCCTATTTTAACTCCTCTTTATTCTGACCAAAAAATGATGAATATACGAATTCAATATACCGAGCCGAAAACTATAATAAATATATATATATTGTCAATAGAAACAAATTAAGATTTAATGTATTTAATTGCGTTCTTGGGAGGACTCTTAATTTTGTAATTTCCAACTTGCGAGCGTCAACTGTGTTTTTATGGAAACTATATTTCTTTTAAATTTTTAATTTGACATAGCTATACGACTTTATTAAGTCGACCTCCTCTTAGAGTTTAAACTTCAACTTTCGATTTGTCGCAATCACCTACGGCTTTGAGTTGGACAGTTTGGCGCCAGTTCAAGCCGCTGGCAGCCAAAATGCCAATTGCTTTTGGCCAATTAGGCAGGCTTTCTAACTTGGCTCGGGCCAGCGGGGTGGGTAATTATACTGGTAGATAGGCCATTGAGGCGCCAGATAGCATGACGCGGTGACGCTCGCCTGTTGCCCGTTTGCCATTTAAGTGGGCAAACACATTAACTGCCATAAACGAAGCGAATGCAATTTTTATTAGCGTAATTAACACCTTTTTTTCTTGCCTACTTCTGCTTTGTGCACAGAGTTTTATTCAAGCGCTGCATTCATCGCGACAATTAAATGAATCGTGAGTGCGTGAATTTGCTTACCGCGTTGCCGGGAGCGCTGGGTTGTTGATGGGCGCAGGGGTATAAAATGTTGCGGCATGAGACGAACACCAGGCGGACAGGGTGGCAGGGAGTCCAGATTGCTGTACAGCACAATGTTGTTGTTGCCGGGGTGTATGAGAAAGTGTTGCTGCTGCTGCTGTTGCTGCCGGCTCAGATTGCCAAAGAGCTGTTGGTGCTGTTGCTGTTGTTGCTGATAGTAGGTGGCAGGCAGCAGGGCAAAGCCATGTTGCTGTTGCTGTTGCTTTGGCGGTCGCGGCGTTATAGCCACAACATGTTGTTCCTGTTGTTGCTGTTGCTGCTGCTGTACGCCAGCAACATGTTGTTGTTGCTGTTGCTGCTGCTGAAAGCTGGACTGCAAGCGGGTGCGATAGCTAAAATGTTGCTGCTGCTGCTGTTGTATCTTTGGTATCAGTGTTGTTGCTGTTGTTGCGCTCGCACTGGCAGCAATAGTTGCCATTGCTGTGGTTGTGCGCGTTGCATGCGTCACATTGCGCTGATAATGATGCGGCTGTAACAGTTTGCGTCGTTTGCTGTTGCTGTTGCTGCTCGCATTGCGATTTGTGGCATAGGCGAACTTGCGACGCCATTTGCGACGCGCTGGCGTTGTTGTTGCCATTGTTGCCGTTGCTGTTGTTGCTGTGCGTAGTGTTGCTGTCGCCGTCGCCGTGGCCGTAGCGGTGACAATTTCATTGAAATTGCTGCTTATATTGATATTTACACTGCTATTTACACTAGTTGTTTGATGTTGTTGCTGCTGCTGCTGCTGTTGCAACATGTTGCCCTCGGGCGCTGCATGTTGCAGCTGTCGCTGATGTGCTGTATGTTGCAGTGTGTGTGTTATGCAGACTAGATAGATGCATAAATGCAGCAATTTTGTTGCTGCTGCCGTTGTTGTTGTAGCTGCATTTCGTTGTGGTTGTTTTCGTTGCTGTTGTTGCTTTATTAACGCGTCTGTCATTTTGACAGTTCGTTTGTCAGACGCTGACATATTTTTCACTTTTGAATATTTTCTTTTTCAATTAGTATTTGTTGCCTCTCAATGAGTTTTCACACATTTTGCTGCGAGTTTTGTTTGTGGTTTTCCTTGAGTTATAGAACATTTTCTTTATACTGAATTTTACTGATAATTTATTGAGGGGAGAGCTTTCATTTTTGTTGATTTTGGGGCAATTTTGTGGTGAAACTTGTTTCTTTTTTTTAAGAACAATTGACAGTTGCGGCGTGGAGTTCAAGTTGCAGAGATTCACGATTACGCGTGGAATATATAAAATATTTTCTTATATTTTAAAAAAAATTTTAAAATTTAATTATTTTACAAATTACTTGAAAGAAAATTTGAACATTTTAAGGAATTCCTAAAAGAATTTTAAATAATCCTCAAAATAATCAACTTTTCGACTTTTTAGAATATATATAAGCTCTCATATTTATACAAATTAAAACTCTGAATAAATTCACAAAACTTTTAATTGAAATTTTCAGAAATCTTAAAAAATTTGTTTTGCAAGATTTTCAACGCTTAAATACGTTTATATTCCCCAATTTTCTAACATTTTTAACCACATATCTATGCCTTCCGTTTTCAAGCTATAATTACCCATATCTCAATTAGCACAGTGAATAAGGAAAAATTTATAGGAAATTTGTTTCTACATTGCAGTTTAGACACCAGCAACAAGTTAGCCACATATTTTTCAACAAAACTTTTGACAACTTGTAAATAAACAAATAATAATTTACAATTTCAATTTGGAGCATAGGCAAACATCCATAAAACCCGCAGACAGACAGACGTGTGAGTATTTGTAGGCTCTATCTCTCTCTCTCTCTCTCTCTTTCTCTCTCTCTCTCTCTCTCTCTCTCTCTCTCTCTCTCTCTTTAAGCTAATTAGTTAAGTACTACAAAAAAAACAAGCAAATGCTTTTGAAAAAATTTGTTACAATTTGTGTATTTGTTTTGACTGAAACTCAGAATATTGTGAGTCAAAAAACAAGAAATTAGTCACAATAAAATTTCAGACTGCGGCACAGTTTGAAAAGATATACAAATAAAAAACTCGAATAGATTATCTTGGGCAAATCTTGAGGGCCCAACGCTAAGGAAATTTAAAGCTATACGAAACGCATAAATTTGTACCGCAAAACTCATAAACTTGTGTCGAAAACTTTATTATGAAATTGTTTATATACTTATTGTCTATCTGTTCGTTTCTAAAGGGGATTCTAGCGTCATCTGCTGATAGAAATTGTGTATTTTCCAGGAAGCGCAGCTGCAAACAAAATTCGCATAGTATACAAACCGAAAAAAAAATTTGACCATAAACTACAAAGTAGATCTGAAGAATTCAAGCAGCAAAAAACAGAAAGAGGAAAAAAATTAAAATAGAGATCGTAATGTAATAAATTTCGAATGGAACTGCGGACGGTAAGCGAAATACAATAAAGGCATTCGGTATCTCCAGTTATATGAGCCATAAAAATAATATCAAGCCTATGATGAGCATCAAATAGTATATTTCAGCAATCGAAGAGCTGAACAAACGATCGTAAATAATCAAACATGAACTGACAAATCAGCAAAAAAAAAAAAAAAGTAAAAAATAAAAGGGGCTATGCACAAATGGGTCTAGGCCCCAATAAATTTGGTTTCCCTCAACAAACACACACACAAGTGGAAAATTAGTTGCCTCTGAAGAGAGAAGAGCAACAAATAACAACAAATTTCAAATAAGTGAGCTTTTGTTTTCCATTGAATTTTGGCGGCTTTTTGTTATTTGATCTTTTTTTAACAAACCAAACAACAAACGCCACAGCAACAACAATAAAAAATAAAACATTTTTAACTCTTTTTTTTTCCATAATTTTTGTATTCTTTTGGCATCTTCGCTTGAGGTTTCTTAGTCATTGTTCAGCATCTGAGCCGCATTTGGCGGCTACCTTATTTAAATTTCTCACATTACAATTAAATTGGACATTTGCCCGTTGCTCAACTTTGGACCGTTTTTATTTTACCTGGCAACATTTACCTGTTGTGTAAACAGCGCTGAGTGCAAAGTGCTTGAGACATGAGTATATACTTATGTACATACATATGTCACTCTTCTCTCCCTGTTACCATTCTGATCTGACAGTTTAGTGCCATATTAATGTTAAATCTGAAATATGTCAGAGCTGTGTGCGTATATAGTTAATTCTGAAATTGCGGCCTAATTGATTCTGGCATAGCCCTTTAATTGTTTGTTTGTAAGTGATGCGAATTGTGTTTTCTCTTTATTCGCTGGCATTACAAATTTTTTCTTTTGATACGGGTTGGTTTCTTGGCAGATAAATAAAAGTACATATGTAGCTACATATATAAAGATTGATTTTGTGAATAACAAGAATTTTACATTTAATGCAAACAGCTTCAGAGTTTGTCTTCTTACTATCAGTAACTGCCTGACATACTATATCTTTAGTTTAATAACAATTTAATCAAGGCTCAAACCTAGCTTGAGTCGGAATTCTATTTGTTAATTTTTAATATAAGCCGAACCTTAAGTCAACAAAGTTGCCAAAAACCATTGAATCAAAATCCAAAAAAAAAATTACTATTTTAAAAGATTGTTTGTTTTGAACTTGGGACCCCAACCCAACTTATGTATCCAATCTAATGTTAGGTGGAGATAACATTTAGTCCCCACATCTTTACAAAATGCATTTTTATGAGTAGAATAATAAATTTAAGCTGATAACACGATCAGAAAATATATATGGCAAAGCAAGGTTTGAACCATAATAAGGGCTTCGAATGCGGATAACAAGGTTAACAAACCCCAACCCTCCCCAAGGGAGGAAGCCGGTTCGAACTTTAAATTGATTCACCGCACATTTTATTGCGACTTGCAGCCCTGATTTTTAGACCAATTCAGGTCACATCAACATACGTATTTGAAGCTGTGGTGTATGCCAGGGCAGTTCATTTTATCATTTTTTCATACTTTTTTCTAAGTTCAGGAATTTGGTTTTGCCACCTGCTTGCAACATTGTTTGCTTTAGTCTGTTCTGGCCACACCACTCAGCACATGAATCTTCATTTGTTTTGTAGCTTAACCCAATTAGAGGACTGCTGAACATTTCGCACATTTCCACCATTCACTTTGTATGCACACGAAAAAAGCTAATCTATTAACGCCTACCAAAATAAAAGAAAATGAAAACCAAAATCCGTTGAGAATAGTGCAAAGTGCCGGTCATAAAGTATTTTAATATCTGGCAGTGCATTTGACGGCAACAGAGCAACCAACCAACCACCACCCGCTGACCCGTTTGATCGGTCTCGACTGGACATGGCCACATGTAGCGCTCCATAGGAATGGTTTCATTTCGCGTTTTCCAATCTTTTTATTTTTTATATTTTCTGATTGCATAATTGCAATTGAATTGTTTGGCACGTTTCGATTTCGTTTTTTTGTACACATTATAAATTAAAGTGCGGAGGGGGATATAGTATGTTAATGATTTGATTTAGAGCCTCATTGGCTACCACTTCGAACACATCAGCGTCATGTACACTCATAAATTTTATTAACGAAGACATTTGTTTCTCTTTTTGTATTTCTATTTTTTTTTTTTTTTTGCAATTGGAGCTGAAAATATGTGTGTTTGGCGATGAGCCCCATTTGAATTGAGCAATTTCCCAGTGAACACAGTTAACTGGGACATATATGTGCCATGGCACAGCGGGAGCCTGGTGAAAGGCTGTGCGGGATAAGAACAAGGGAACTGGGTCATGAAAATTAAGTTAATGTTAGTTTTTTGTTATTTAACTTTAAAATAATCTGCGATTGCTTTGATTAGAAAGATCAAGATTGAGTTCATGACGCTTCAGACATTGAATCGCTTTGGTTTGTGATCGAAAATTGCTCGATTAGAAAGATCTCTAATCAGAAAAATGATGTTAACTCTAAAGTAAAATGAGCCTCAGTTCAAAGAAATTTGTTAAAAAGCGTTGGCTTCTTGAAATATTTCTTAAAAAATTTCTAGATGATCGCGAGATGATTTTAGGAGCAATCTTTTAATAAGCAATTGTTATTATGGCTATGGTATTGTGTGAAATATTTGCTAGGGATGAGAAATATTTATTTAAGAATTTTCTCAAAATGATTTCTATGAGATTAGTATGGTTAATTCAACCATTTCTAAATTCATTTATAAAATAAACACTTTTTTTTCGGGAGCTTCTTAAACAGAAGCGAAACTGTCAACGCTAATTAACTAATAAAGCTAACCAAATCAATAATTGGTAGAAATTTGATATCTCTTTATGAAAAAAAAAGATGCTGTGTCCTTTTTGCTGCCAACAGAAATCAGTGAAGTGTTAAAAATAGCCGCCAGCTAATTACGTAGAATTGTCACTTTTAATTAGAACAAATACGGAAACAGTCCAGATAGACATACACACACTAAACACACACACACGCAAACTTCATTCGACCAAGTGACAACGCATTGTCAAGATAAAAATATATATAAAAAAAAATATTTCACTAACAAAGTTGCGGGCAATTTACAGGTCTAAGTAGCAACTGCTTTGCCCGAGGTAACCAAACGGGTTTGTCGCGGCTTTAAATTTTTGGCTTAGACTGTGAAAAATTGCAATGCAGCAGGGGGATTTGAGGGTTGCCGGCGCACAGTAGCAATAGCTACGCATTGCGAGGGGGCTAACAAAACAGAAAAAAGAGGGAAAAAAAATAATGAGCCCACATAAGAAATGACTTAATCGCTGGCGGCTTGTTAACCCCAGCTGAATAGTTTGTGGCCCAAGTCTTTAAGTAGCTGCACAAATAAAGATTTACAGCAATTTACTTGAAGGCCTTAACTCCTTTGACTGCCAGTCAATAATTTCCGATGCCCCGAAAGGCGCGCGCGCGCGCACCGTTTGCAGATTATATAGTCTGAGAGAGTAGCCAAGGCAAGGGGCTGGTCGGAGGGAAGTGGGGACCACCGTCAGCGCCTTTGAGGAATTGCATAATTATAGCATTTTCCGGGACAGCCGAGCCCAGTCCAGGGCAGGCCAGGCGGGCATGCAAACGCTCTCTGGCAACAGCTTCAACAATTGGCCTAGGTTCAGGCTAATTTGTTTAACATACCCCCAGACGGTTGTGTTTGTCTATATAATCTAGGTAATATACTAGCTGCGGACCCTACAACTGTGCAATAAGAGTCGCCGTATAACAAGTAAAAGTTATTTGCTAATGAACCAAGTCGCTAAGAAGATAATACAGTTTTATCTGAACAACCCACACTGAGAAAATTAATTGGCTTTTCCGTTAAGAAAAAAACTCCAATAGATATAAAATCTACAAACTTAGTAAAAAGTTCTTTATAGATATTCTGTATAATATTGCTATAATTGATTTGATTTTTAGTGCAAAAGAATTGCAGTTAGAAATCACTGTGTACATCAAAAACTGCTTAAATGATAATAATTTAAGCACAAGATTTATAAATTAAATCGGTTACAAGAGTTCCTAGTAAAATAAGATAGTTGGTTTGTAGCCTCATTTGAATTTAAGAAAGGGCATTCAGATTTCGTTAACTAAAATATTGGTTCCTTCTGTAGGTATTTTACCTTTTTAAAGCCCGTAGGCAGGCTGGCTTTTAATGTATGTTGGAAAGTCAGTCTGTGCCTAGATGCCAGGCCAGCGTCTTGTACAAATATTGTAATGGCATGATATTGATCTTGATTGTCAAGATCGCACACAGCATGATCGGAGTGTACGTTCGTTGTTTCCGCCGTCGTCGTCGTCTAGTCGAGATTCAAAAGTCTTAGAGTTCAAGCAAGTTGCATTGTTTAACTTTGACTTTGTGTCAGTTTATGCCTTTTCGATAACGATCACTGATCGTGGCTGCCGACTGTGTCATGTGATTAATCGTGTGTGTCGCTCCATGGGAAAGGGTCGCCTGCGAGCGTAGAAAGTAGCACTCATATGCATATGAATCAAGCGCTCGCACTCTCCATCTGACCAACTGACTCAATCACTTGGCTCAAATGCACTTGTCTCGCGCTGAGCTTGAGCAGCTGCAAACTTTCAAACTGATATCCGCTGATTTGAGTGACAGGCAAAAGTACTCTCTCTCTCTCTCCCCGCTCTCATAGTGTGTGTTGGTGTGTGGGACCAGGCGCCAGCAATTGAGGAAGCAATTAAACTCAAAATTATAATGCTACTCTATATAAATCGCCATCGATCTTCATGATGTTTACCATATGTGTTGGAATTATTAAGGCATTTTGACTCAGCTGAACGACAATTTAGATTTATGCGCTCGTTTTCTTAAGTAATTTGCTAAATTTCCGTTGGCTTTGTTCGATTGAGATAAAAACGATCGCAGCTAATGTCCAAAAGAGCGATCGTTTGAGTTAGAACACACAAGAGCTTTGATGACCTATGCATGTAGTATTTGAAAAAAAAAGGGTATTGTAAATTTATAGGTCTGTTTGTTGTGCTTCAAGTGATATTTCGTTAGGATAAGTTGTATAATACGATTAGTAATAGAGCATGCTTAAATAAACGAATCTTATTTGGAGTATCAGCTGTAGAATATGATCAAAAAGCTAAAAATCGATCAGTTAAATACATATTTATTGCTTAATTTACATATTTTATTTGCAAGATTCAAGTTTGGTAGAGATTCTACGCAAATCCAGCTCTTCACATTTCTACTGCCAGCCCAATGATCAGCTGTCCAACGTAGAAACCCAAATCATAGGGTAACCAAGTTTCATTATGCTGAAGGCTCTGCTTGGCCTAAGGCTTGTGGCTTTGGTATGCCAATTTAAGTATTTTTTGCTTGATCTTTGATCTACAATTCGAAACACAGAGCAATGCGAAGGAGCAACAGAGAGATCTGAGACTGAGCTGGGCGGCCGTTAGATCAACTCGATGCGATCTTTATTTTTTATACTTATATACGTTTTTTTTATGTAGGGAGCAAAGTTAGAACTTGTTTTTATGAGAGGGAGAAAGAGAGTAGGTTCTGTAAAAAGAACAATGGAGAGGCGCCGCTTTCAAGTTCAAGACGTTGTTGTGGCTGCTGCGGCGATCGATGAGGATCGGTAAGGAGCGCGCCTAATTGGGTCAGCCGGTTTCTGTGGCTTGAGCCATTTAATTGGATTACCGCCTTTTGATTATTTCAATGTGTTTTTTTCTCTTTTTTTTTTTTGGCAACACGCGCCTTAATACGCGCCAGTTGAGTCATAAATTCTGGACGTAACGCCTAGTCTAGCCACCTTTATGTACGAGTCACAAAAAAGTAAGGGAAACTAGAAAAAGAAGAACTAACAAAATAATAGAATACCTAGCTTATCAGTTGACGCCGTTGCGAGAGCAAACATTGCCCCATTGTTGCACTTTGTCAACTGGCAAACGTAATTCAGCTAATGGAATGTCACAGCTATGTTCTTTTTATTTTCATTTTCATTTTATCTGTCAGTTGGGCAAATAAAGAGTCAAAAAAATAGTGTTTAAGACAATGACAACTACTGTACAAGCTATGGGTTCACTGTAGATTCCGGGAAGTCAGCTTCAGGCCAAATTAAGCAGCAGTTGCAGCTCTATTAGCATTCCCAGAATAGGAAACTAGTTGCAGACCACAGAAATAGAGTAAGAGAGAGGAAGAGAGAGGCTGTGTGAGAGAGCGGGGCGACTGCTCATCCATAAATCTGTGCAGTCTTGCCCATTAATCATCATGGATGTCCGAGCCAATCATCACTTGCAGCCGCATTTCAACAACAACAACTCCCCGATAGTCAAGTCTAGACAATCAGCTACTAAATAGAGCTCCAGGGCGTTCCACTAATGAGTTATGGACCTAGTATTGTGTAATCTTTTGTGGCTATTAGCCGTTGATTTGAACACCGATTTCGTACTTTATATATAATCAGCTTTACCTTTTAGCAGATGAACCTTTGTAGGAGGTTTCTGTTTATTACAGCCATTTGCCAAAGCCCTGAAACCTAAACTTGAATGCTTATTAATAGCTCTGGGTAATTACATATGTAAATGCGATTTGAAAACTGGGCACAATTGCTGAGTTACATAAGCCACGGCTGAAGAAGTAGCAGGCCTGGGAAAATCGATTATTGAGCACCGGAGTACAAAAATGATTTATTGTCAAAGTTTGCGAAGGGATTTTAATTCTTTAAGCAGATATTTACTTAAATTGATCAAGTAAACTAAGCTATTAAATAGCTCCGCAAAATAGCTTTCAATTCCCCTTTTTTCTAATTGAATTCGTTAGATCACTTTAAAATAATAAATAAAATAGTTTATTGGGTTTTTGTTTTTAGAAAGATACAGAAGAAATTGGCAAATAGAATAAAAATATCTCTAAAAGTGAAGGTTGGGATATCCTCTAGATACTCAGAATGTAAGCAACTCACAATAAACGCTTCAAACCCTATTTTCCTACACGAAAAGGTTCATTCATAATACGCTTAAATAATAAAGAAAACAAATAATTTTGTAGGAAAACCTATTTTAAACCTATTTAAAATTCATTTAAAATAATAGTTCTAGTTTCTAAGTCGTATACATGGGAAACGCCAATTCTTATTTTCTGAAGAAATCTGATTTCGGATAAATAAATCGTTTAGACACTTGCATCAATGCAATTCACAATTAGCGACAAAATTATAAAACCATTTGCTTAGGCAACAGCACATTAAATATTGTTTGCACATATGTATATAAATACAAAATAGTTGTAGAAATTAATTTTTAAATTATTTGTTCTTTTTCGTACATCATGCAGCAACTATCAATTGTAGATTTATTTTTGTGACCGTTTTTCGCACCTTTATAATATGAAATTCTTGCAGTAAATTTACATTATTATTGTTATATCATTTATTATTATTATTTTTTACTTGCGGGTAAACACTCGTGTTGAATGCAACGCCCAGCTAATGAACACCTTGATCGCCACGCAAATGTGGGCGTGTCACGATCGCGCGAATATTAAAAAAAAAATAACAAAAGATCCAAAGATAATGATCTGCAGTGGATCAGCGAGCTGCAGCGAGCGATCATCAAATCAATTTTCTTTCTTTGCATTGCAAATTTTCGTTATCAACATTGGAGGATCGCTCGGTCCGGTTCCGTAAAACGAAAGACGAACGATCGATCGATCGATGAAGTCGCACGGTGCACAAATCAACATAATTGCCAGCCCCCCACGCGTCGCTGCTTGCAACATGCAACCTGCAACTGGACCGGAGCGCCAGTCACGTTGCGAACGGCGGCGGCGCGTGCGTCGCAAATCAAGTGCAAAAATAGATCAATCAAGCAATCAATCGAATCGAATCGCTTCAATCGCCGTGGCAAATGAAAAGGATTTTGTTTGCTTTTGCTGTCTTTTCGTACGTGCCGCGTCGCGTCGCGTTGCCGTGTGAAAAATAAAAACCAACTAACATTTAACGTAGCCGCCTGCCGGGATGGGGGAGGGAGTTGTTGCTGGAGTTCAATTGAAATTGCAATTGGCCAGAATCAACAAATTCAACAATTTCAATGCTGATACGGTTTTATTATTTTTTTTTCTGTGTTTTTGCCATTTCCGCAGAATTGCATACGGAGAAAAGATGATTTGCTGTGTGTCTTCTTTTGCCGTTTATTTTTGCATTCTGCATAAACAAATTTTCACACACACAAGGAACACGAACGGTACACATTCGCACACACGCTCAGGTGCCGACACGTAACCCCAGAGAGCGCAACACGAGTCTCGATTTGGGGAAGCCGAACGATTTTCATGTAACCAAACGCGCGCGTCGTCTCGTTGCAACTGATCGCGATTTGTCCCAATCAGAAGACGTTGACCAAAAACCGCGCTGTTTGCTTCGAACATGTTGCGACCGTGTTGGTCGGTTGCGTGTGCTCAGCTGATGTTGCCAAGCGGTTGGGCACATGTTGCGAGCGACAAGTGCGTTGGCAACAGGGCTTTTAAGTGGGAATTTTCGTGGATTTTTTGTGATAAATTAATTGTAATTTTTTATTACATATTAATAGTACGAAAATGGTCTCTCCTTGATGGGAATTGTACAAAATAATAACAGCTATTTTTGAATCTAAGTCTAGTTAAGTTATAAGTATTTCTTTTTATGCAGTTTTAAATTACTTTTAAATGTAATATATTTAAAAATCCTACGACATTTTTTTTGTACAATACAATACAATCAATCAACTGTATTGAGACCTTTTAGACGTAAATTTATATTCTTTGAAATTTTATCTCTGACATTTCACTTATTCGGGTAGCTAAAATGAGCTTCCGTCAAATATCGAGTTGTTTTCTAATTTACTACAGTATAAACAATATATATTGTATACAAAACATTAATTATATATATTGGCTTTTCTCAGTTGGGCATGGTTAGTTTCAAAGAGTTGTTGATTTGTTGTTTAAACTCCGTTCACACTCTTTAGTTGCTTTTGTAGAGACTGCCTAATTAGCTTATCTGGAGAGTCGCCACCTGTTAGATTAAATATTTACATATGTTAGCGATGTTGTGTTAATTATCTTCTGTTCCGCTTTCATAATGGCAAATATTAAGGATCGAGAGTGGGCATTTTGTGTTAACATTTCAGGTTGTTCTTTTCTAATCTTTTCTAATCTTGAATATCAGAGTATAATCTTTGACTTAGAGAATATCTGAGATATTTTAATTATAAATATAGGTTTTCATCTAAAATCTTTGCTGAAAATGTTTCAAAACTGACAAGCTATCGTTTAATTAGCCACAATTCGCTTTTCGTTTATTTTGTAGCTCCCAAATAAGCGAACTAATCAACATAAAGCTGCAGACTTAATGCCTGAGCTTATCTTTTCCACATGCACTTGAGTATACTTATGTATATCTGGCCCACTGATGTATTATCCATTGCTGCTGCCACTTAAATATTTTTTTTTTTTATCACAACAACATCAACGCATCTGCTGTGATGCAATGGAAAATAAAAATAGGAAAGAAACTCGGCACAAGGAAAACATCTTACAAATTTTCCATAAGCAGCAGCAGCAGCAGCAACAAAAACAATGTGAGCTACAAATAGCTTTGAGTGCTGCATATGGGCACCGCACCTTGCTACCAGCAGAAGCCGCAGCAGGCCAATCCGCGCCAGACATGGCCAACAGCCCAGACAGACGGGCAGTGAGAGCCGTCTGGGACTAGGCCTTGCCGCAGCCTGGTCTCAGCCCGGCGACAACACTGGCATTCCATGTCACAAACGCAGTTATTTATGCGCTTCAGACCAACCGACTGCCGGCAGTTCTATGACATTGTCACATGAACATGTCGCGTTAACCTTTCGCGCCAAAAGCGACAACAACAAAACAACAGAAAAATAGAAACAACATCAGCAGGAGATCTTATAAATAAATATAGAAAAAATATAGAAATCAAATCCTAAACCAAAAACTTATTATTCCGCACTATGGAAAAACTGTCAATATTTTAATTGCCAAGCCTGAAAATGCAGCCGGTTCGTGCCTGCAGCTCCACCTGCTTCACCTCCTTTGGCCATACCAAGTTGTTTGTCGCCATCAACATCCACTGCGTGTGTCCGCATTCTGCAGGAAAATCATTTTCTTTATACCCTGTATGAAAAACAAGGCGTTAACAGGTTTTACGCAGTTGTGGAACTGTATGCAACAGGCAGATGGCGACATCTTTTAGGACATAAGGTACATATATTTTTAATAAAAATATCAATTGCATATTTATTACAATAACTTTTAATACAGTAACTCCTTCTGTTCCCTACTTCGGAGATTGAAAACGCTAGATACACAAACCTTTAACACAAAAAAACCATTTAATTATCCTTGATGGATAAACAACGGAATTAAACCTTCTTTTCAACAAAATCGATAAATATCTAACATTTAACCTGTGCTTTAACCCACATTTAAGATTATAAAAGACAAACGCAATAAGCATATAAATTCTCGTTACTTAAATCAAGAATATCAAGAATATATTTCCATTTTTTTGTCAATAGCTTTTCTTGAAAGAATATCAAAAATATATTCCCAATTTTTTTCGATATCTTCCTTTGCATCTCCCAAAATTCTTGTAGATGGTGTTTAAATGTCGATTTCAATCCCTTAAAATTTGACAACGATCTAACCAATAAGAAGCAGATGGATCGGGGTTTTAGTTGGCTAGTTATAGGGTATCTACTGATCAGGCACTCTCGAATAGAATACTTTTACTTGTTTCTTCTTCTTTTCTGCTACTTTTTCCAATAAAGTAAATGCTTCGCGATGCGTGTGTCGCATTTTGATGCAAGTGTTTCGATTGGTTTTTCGTTAGCTTTAACTAGTTTGGATTTTGTAAGCTTTTCTTTTCTTTGTTGTCTTTTTCGGCAGCAGCTAAGTGAGCGATAAAAATGTCAAAAACAACAAAATGCTCTCGAAATTATGGGCCATAATCGACGGGCCACGCATAACAAAGTTTTCTTTTTCCATTGAATTGCGTCGATACAACAAAAAACTTAATTAGGGGGCCTCTACAGAAATTACGTATGCAAAATGAGACGCAACAAGAAGGAAGGGGCACGGGGGAAGACCCCACGCACAAAAGCGTAACTGCACTTGGGCAGGCTGGGCGGGGACTCAATCAAGATCTGGTCTGGCATTGGATCTGGATCTGGATCTGGGTCTGGGTCTATGTCTGACTCTGGTCTACATAGCTCCATGCGTTGAGTGCAGTCAAAAATAGCAGACAACAAAAAACTTTTGTTAAGTCTTATCCAATTCAAACAATTAAAGACATGAGTAAAGTCTATAAATACGACACGACGGAGGGATAAAAGCTGCCCGTCTTGTGGCATTATGAGGTCGCATTCTTAGGCAAAACAAGGTCATGTGTTGGCTGTTGCAGCACAATTCAGCGTGAAATATAAAGTATTTCTTAAAGAGTAATATTCAATAGATCAAAAAGCTTAATATTACCTCATAGGCTTAATTTTATAGCCATGTAAGCTACCTTTTCATTACTGTGAAAAGTTGATCTATGAAAATAATAAAATGGTTGTTTTGTTCGATAACATCGTTTGTCGATAGGTCAATACCATAAACATTTTAAGTAAATATCAATGAAAATATGAATATTTTCGAATGAATTAAAAAAATAACGTAAGTTTTATTTTATATAGCAAAGCTATCGATAGTTTCGATAATTGATTTCTGGCACTAGTACAATGATCGATAAAGATAGCGAATATTTTTGTTATCTATTTTTATTATATCTGAAAAATATAATCAATATCTTTCGATGCGGGGTCAACGATAGTTTTGGAACGCTCCTATTTATGCTCTTGTATAATTTTGTTTAATTATAAGTCGAAAGCGATTGTATAAAGTATTCTTTATTGTATTGTATTCTTATAAAGAGATTCTATTCTTATAAAGAGAATAAACGGTATTTAGTGTTCGCTTGAAAGTTACTTCTTACAGAAATAACCTTTTGCCTCCTTTTCGCCCAAGCTAGTATTTTTAAGCTCCTCAGTCAAGAACTGTAAATCCTATTTAGTTAACTTTGTGTCACTTAAAAGCCATCTTTCGCTGCCCTCTTCCTTTATTTCCTTCTCTTTCTCTCTCTGACTGCTAGGCCGAAAAAAGCCTCACCTGCCATCAACTGCAACGTTCGTTGTCAAAGTCAAGCCCACGAAATACCAACACACACACACACACACACACACACACATACACTCAAAAACCGAAATCTTTTAAACCTCTAACTGGAAACTAACAATAAGTAAATGCAAAGATTTAAATCAGCTACAGATTTGTTGCGGCCACAAAAAAGAAGAGAAAAAAAAGAAGGAACAAGACGTAGCTGAAGGAGAGACATATGGAGTATATAAAGCTTAGGAAAAACTTTGGCTTGAAACAGGAAATCCTACACACAGATTTTCAGTGCTGTGCAGCAAATTATCAAAACGCCAACATCTTTTTGACAAACTGCGAACAGTCCCCTGTACCAGAACCCTCCCCTCTAGTCCACCATTCGAGTGCAGCGAACAAGCCGCAGCTGTCTCTGGTGGTCCGCGCATTTCTCAGGGAAGAGCGCACGAGTCGCCATTATATACCCTGTACCGAATGGAAGGGAGACAAAAGGATACTTAACAGCTAAGCAAATCAATATAGTGGGCTGAAGGCTTAGTCGAACACATTTATATGGTCGATCAGTACCAAAAGTATCCCCACAGTGTTTCCTTTAGGTAACCCAAAAATTCTTGGAGCTACAGTGCTGATTTTTGGTACATAAACAAACTTGAATGCCATTTTTATGTTTTTGAAATTTGAAAACGATCAGATAGTAACACAGAAGCTATTAAAGAGTGTGATTTATATATGAAATGTAGGATTAAGAGAACTAGCTCATGTATATCGGGTATGTACGGCTCCTCCTAGCTGACTGCAGGGTATCTGCCCGTGTGGCATTCTCTCTACTCTTACATGTCTTTTTTCTTCGTTTACTTCTCTGATTTGTTGCGATCGCAATCGGGCCTTGGCATCATATATGAGAGAACGTTTCGGGTTTTAGGTCTGGGCATTATTTACGGAACGTCGCCCATTACATGGCTCGTTGCGAGAGATCGGTGCGACGATTGACGTGTCTTACTGTAATTTTTCATGCAATGATCTCTTCTTATGGCATTCGCGTCTCTTCTCGTCGCATCTCATTCAACGCATCGTTGACCTATTGAACCATAATAAATGCGACTGCGCAAAGCCTCGTCGCACATGTGCCGAAAGGATCTGGCAGCGGGCCAAAAGAGACAGCGATTGGGTCTACTACCAAGCTAGCAGTCACGCTTTGCTCGTTTCCCCCCTACCTGCCATTTTGGCCACTTAGAACCTGTTCTTGCCGCTACTTTTCTTGCATGAATCATTATTTGTTCTGCTAAAGCTTAGGCTCGTGGAGGGGGCAAATCGGGTAGGACTCTTTGGGACAGCTGCAAGTTTGGCCAGTTGGTTACCCTCTGGGCGCAGTCGCCTCTGTCTCGTTTGCGATCATTTGTGATTGATACTATTTATTGGTTGTTTGGATGCGAGCCTGGCCACGATGCTGCAACAGCGTAAACGTTTTACGCATGGTTCGTAGGGTTGTCAAGTTGCTGGATAATGTAAGCTGAGAGCTTGAATGAAGGCGGCGACCGGATAGAGATTGTTGATTAAGTGCAGTGCGTGAATTCAGCGAATTTTATTAATACTTTGGTCCACAAAAATGAACAGGCAAAAGGCAGGTAATGCTTAAAAAATAAGATTTGTTTTATAAGAAACTTCGTTAGTTGAGTTTAAAAGAGGTTTGAGCACTTAAGAATAAAGAAAGGTAAAGCTAAATGTTGATTAAAGATCTGAACGGGTGAAAAAGTAAGCTCTGCGAAACTAAAATGAATGTAAGTAGCGTAAAAATGAATAGATCTTACTTATATATTCCATTTTATGCTGTCTGAATTTTAATATTTTTGAGCTAATATATATTTTTGGATATAGACTTAAGGATATAAGTATTAAAGATAAAAGAATTCCTGAGATCTAAGAACTTTCACTTTCTCTTACTGTGTTTACTTAATAAATTAATTATTATGTTATAATTTTATATCTTCCCCGAAGGGAACAATTCAATATAAGCGAGCAAGTCGTAGCAGTATATAGAGCTTAAAATAAAAAATATTTGTAGGAAAACGTTAGGAAAACGTTATATCCTTAAGACCTTTCAAGGTATTAATATCCCTTTGTTCCTCTGACCTTAAAATCAATTTGTGATTGAGTTTACATTAAACTTATAAAAAATAAATAATTGGCCCTGGAAGCTTCCTGTATACCTTCTTTACAGCTACAGTTTTCATTTATTTTACTCTTATTTCACCCGAGTCGCTTTGGAATCTGCGACGAGTAAGCTCCTTAGATACAACGTTACCTAAAAATCCTTAAGATTTGTTTGTGAACTTCCTAAAGAGCTTTTCATATTATTCCTTTTATTTTTAGGTAGCCTCCTAGCGCTCGGCAACCCTTTAGTCCCCTCATAGAAGGAGCCTACCCCTGCTCATGCTAGTCGCCCCATTCATTCTTATCCAGGCGCTTTTAGCGTCTATTGATGAAAGAATTTCACCAGCGGCTGTCTTTGCCACTTTTTCAATTTCTAAATTTCAGGCAGCCTCTGCCGCGTTGCCAGTTGGGCAGCTGCTTGGCTGGGGCCCCAGGTTCATGGGCATTATTATAGATTAAACTCGTGGTGGAGTTTTTGTTTTTTGTTTTAGTGTGTTTATCTATATGCATGTTGCCGCGTATTCGCGTATCCGGCGCGGGTTGCCAGGCTACAAGAAAAGCGTGCGAAAAAGTGGGCGTCCTCGGGTTAGCGCAATCTTCGACCTTTTGATCTGTTTTCTAAGCGACGACCGCCAGCGGCAGCAGAGGCAGCGACTGCGACTGCGACTGAAAGTGTTGGCAACATTTCTGCTGTTGTAGCTGCAACATTTGCGGCAGTTGCAACTTCCTTTGCGTGCCAAGTGCAAATGCATTACATTTTAACGTTACCTTTAATGTTGCTTCCTCCCCCCATCCCCTTACCACAAGTTGCCGCTGCCGCCCAGTCTCCCAGTCACCCAGTCTACCCGTTGCTGTCGTCTTGATTTTAATTGATTTTTTTCGGCTTGTTGTTGCATTTTTGTTGCACTCGTCGGCAAAGCTTTTGTGTTTGTGTCTGATATGAGAACATGTTGCTGTTGTTGTTGTTGCCATGGGCGAAAGTTGGTCAGACAGCAGTTGGGCAGAGTAAAAGGGGTGCTGCATAGAGGGAGGGGACAACGTGCTGCCTAATGGATTTTGGCTTAAGTTGCATTCGGGTTAAACCAGGAATTTATCAAATAATTTTTAAGATAATCAGGATCTACGATATTTTTAACATAAATAAAAATTAATAAGGATTTGGTTTTTTAAAAATCAGACAATAACCACGCTTCTTAACTGGAATGTCTTTATTAGACTGAGCTGTATATATAGCTGGAAGAGTATGGAATTATGGAAACATCTTTATGATCAATGCCATAAAAGGTATGCTTGAAAAGGGTGATATAGGGCAATTAAAATTCGAATTGCTTTTTCAAGCATAACAACCTAGAGCTATAGGTAAAATTGCTGGCTGATTCTTGGCAAAAAAAAAATATATATATATATTCTAATCTAGATATAATCTAATCTAGATATATTCTAATCTAGAATCCTATTTCGCTCCCTTTTAAGCATTTTATAGGATAGCTTTAGAGCTTACACAAACCATTTCATAAGAAAAATATTTAGGTCCAGTGTTAAGAATTGTAAAATTTATGAACTGAACGAAATATAAAGCTAGAAATTGATTAAAAATGTGGAAAAATAAAAAAGGGAAACTAATCACAGAGTACTTATTAATGTAGATCTTGATCTTGGGTATCGATCCAAACCTTTTACGCAGTACCTAAAGTTATAAGCACAAATAAAACTCGGTTCAACTATACCATCTTAAGAAGTCCAGTTTTCTTAAATTTCATTAGATTAAGTATTATAAAAATATAAATGAATAATCCCTTCAGTCAACAGTTGTCCCTGTCGCTTTCTTTATTGCACCAGTTGGGCTTATTCACTTACACAAACATTGATCAAACTAAATGCTAGAAAGCTTGCTCTCTAATTTATACCAATCAATTATTCACATGGTCTGGCAAAACAAACAGAAAAAAAAACAAAGTCAGGCAACATCTTCAGCTGCAATTGGCAACAAGTGGCAACTCCATTAAAGACAAACTGGGGAAAAGTCGCATTTGAAATTGACTCCCGCCTTTTGGCAGGCACAAATTTATGGCGTCTGTCATCAATTGAAATTAGCAATTTTGTTTAATTGCAATTTACTTTTATTGAGCCAACAACAATTTCCGCTAGCCGCCACCACGAGTTGCTGTCCCAAAATGCATGGCCTGATGATCATCGCTGTAGTCGCCAGTCGGAGGAGTTGTTAATTGCACTTGTGATTTACGTTGTCGAGTGTCAATACACGCAATCCCAAACGAAGATCGTGGGCTGGAGCTGGGGCTGGGGCTGGGGCTGGGGCTGGGTTTCAGTTAAAGCGAATGCACTTTGATTAAATGCATCTCTCTGGCTTGGTTTGCGTGATGAAAGATGAGCTCTTGTGAGTTGGGTGTATCAAAGAACTGTAGATTGATGTAGCAGGCGGCGTTGACGGACCATTAGAAAGTGCATCAGGTAACGCCCACAAGTGTGTATGGCCATGCTCCATGGCCCTGGGTTTTTCTATCTAAATGCATTTGACATGTTTTGCGGTCACATTCTGTGGCATAAAACTAATGGCACCGCAAACTACATACATTTAACTCAACAAAACAAGTAAGAGGATTCTACTCAAATATGCTTGACTGGTAGATGCCCTGTAGAAAGTTCTCAACATTTTCCAAGCACAAAACATCAGGCAGTAACTGTGATTCCATTTGTTTAGAAGCCACACGAATGTACCCATTTTTTGAGACCACTTTCAATGGGTGCAGGGTATAGAAACTATCATCGGAGTCAACTACTTGAGAGTTTTACGATTTTTTAATGTTGAAAGCTTCTCATAACCGTAAAAAATGCAACAGTCAAGCCGCCTCTCAAAACTGTGAACTGGGCTGGCAACAAGCTAGGGACGCAGTCGCAGACGATGAGTCAAAAGTTTTATGGGACAAACACACACATGCACACCCGCAGAACTCTAATAAAGCGGCTAATTATAACGGTTAGCGTAATTTTGCATGCCGCTGCATTAGTATTAGTGAGCTTTCGAAAGCTTTGCAGTAAAAGAAGCCTAAGCTGCGTCTGGCTTTACGTGCATGATTTGCGTTCGTGTGAAAGCAACAGAAAACTGTCACCTCGGCTGACATAAATTGCTTTATATGAATTATATGCCCAGAGACCACACAGCTCTTAGAGAATATGACAGCTGGCCAACAGATATATGTGTGTATATGTACATACATATATATATATATATATAAAAGGTTGTTTGTGCCTGCGTCTCTTTGAAGTTGCAACAATGTGACCAACAACTGCTGCCCCGCCCTCCTCCTCGGCAAACACATGAAAAATGTTGGCAACTTTATCAAGAGCACAATTTAAATGTCAAGTTGATGACGTTACGTGTCTGTTGGCCCGGAGGCCGGAGGATGTTGGCGTTGTCGCAGCCGCAGTCGCAGTTGCAGTCACAGTTGCCACGGACCACAGCCAAGACAGATGACTCTAGCAGCTGGCAAAACGCAAGCCACGAAACGGAAGTGCAGCAGTCTAAACAAATTCATACCGCAGCTGAACAGTGCATGGGAAGTGCTAATCGGGCGCAGCACGAAACACGACCAAAGGCGTTGATGAAGATGAAGTCATACTCCAGGGGGAGATGCAAATGCTCCAGACATAACATCATGTGATTGTGCAGAATAGGAAAAAATATAAATATTAGACTAGTTGCTATGCATGTATCATGTACATTAGAAATATAAGGGAATATAAATAAAATATGATTGTGTGACTTAAGTGGGCATTGCACAACAGGAGAAATGAAGTTTAACCATGAATAATTAAAAATTGGATTACTCAAAAACATTATATTGGGCTTTTTTAAATTATTTTATTTATTTAATGTTTAAGAAACATTACGCATGTAAATTTGTACTTCTTTAACGAGCAGGCTTACACAAATAGACTTAAAAGTAAAAATAAAGGAATTAAACCGGGATCAGTAGGGCTAAAAAGTATTTATACATACTATATTTTGATTAAATACTTCTTAGTTCCACTTAGGAGCTTGTATTCTGCACTAGTTCCATTACCTATTTCTGCCTGCACCCCCTACATAAGTTATCATATATAGATAAAGCATCAAAGAAATATATAGGAATAGTCTTCATAAGCCTCGATCTACTTCTGTTTGCAGCTGCTACAGCAGCTAATTAAAGTCTAATAGTATATTCCGCTGTCACGTATGTAAAGAAATGGATAAGGAGAAAATTTTTGATCCCACAAATTACAATTAAATTTTGATTAAACGTAATGCTTGGGACAAAGTTCATTTTAGATAATTATCCAGTTATTGTCGAGAAACAATGATTTTATTTTTATTTTTATTTTTATTATTTTTGCTTAATAATTAAAAGCATATTTTTTTAAGAAATTCGATCATTGTAATATGTAATCAATTTATGTCCCTCACATTTTATGCCCATATTAAAAGTGATTTCCCTTTATTGTTCATAAGTTTCTTTTTTATAGGTAAATCACGAATAATAAAGGTGTAAATTCAACCACTTGGCACGGCGGCTTAAAGGTGTTCCTTGGTAATAGAGTAAGGAGTAATTGACTTTCAACTGGTTCAACATTTCTGACCAATATCAACGGATATAGGTCTGGCAGTCTTAATTTGAACTTAGCATTAAATCAAAATTTATAAAACTCTGACTATACGCTCTTCTTAGAGAATATGTTAGTATTAATGAACTGTCCATGAATCTCTCAAAGCTAAACAGAGTTACTTTTTTTTTTTTATTTCATTTATTTTTAACTTTTTTGTTCTGCATAACAACCTTCACAAAATATTTAGAAAATCGGTCTACTTTATTATGTAGCTGCCATAGCATTGATGCTATGTGGCTTACAAAAATGTAATCCACAATTGTTACCATTATGTCTTTAAGGGTTTGCAATTCCTTCTCTCTACCTCTTCTATGCCCAATGTGTAAAGCACAATCTTCTCTAGTTATGAATGATTTGGGTGATTCATCAGAGGCAGCAGCAGCGCACAATGAAATCATGTGTGAATTAACGCGAATAAGGGGCATTGCTCGTTAGTCTAACTATATAACATGATTTGCCCAGTTGCTGCTGCTGTTGACCGGCATGCAAAAGGGCCCGAACGAGCGATTCCCGAGAGTAACAAGATCATTAAAGTGCCGCATTGGCTGCATAACCCAAATCCAGCCAGTCGGAGCCACAGTAGCCACCGTGCTGTGCTGTAACCATAAATAAGGCTGGAATCTCTGTCGTCTCTGGAGTCGCTAAAAATTATGACTGAAGCGCAAGCTTGAGGGAAAAACATTAGCAGGTTGGGCACTGTCAGTGGGCAGGCGGGAGGTCGGATGCTAAGGGGAGCAGAAGAACGTTGAGGGGCAGCCAAAAAGCGAACCACGTTGTCGTTGAACGGTCTCGTTTATCTTTTTGTTGTGCACCGCCTCGGGGGGTTAGTCACACATGCGCGGTGATAATTCAACACGGCAGCAACGGCAACATTAAATGGTAGCAGCAGCAGCAGCAGCAGTTGCTGGAGAGCAGCAGCAGCAGCAACATGTTGCCGATGTCTTGTTAGTTGGCCCCGGCAACAGTTGTTGTTACGGCGGCGGCGGCGTCGCGAAATCGTGACAAAGTGTTGCCATTGTTAGGCGCAAATGAAGAAAATGCCATTGTGGAAAATCTCTGAGCGCGAAAAACAATTGCCTAGCTTGTTGCTGTTGTTGCTGGTTGCTTGCTACGCTTGTTGCATGTTGCTGCCGTGAAAACGTTTGGCGCACGTTTTGTAATCAATCAATGCTGCTGCTGCCGCGACTGCTGCTGCTGCTGCTTCTCGAAAAGCGAAGACAAAATTGTTTTGGCCAGTATGTTTTTAGGCAAAACAAAAGCCTAACGAGTTGCCTTTTCAAAGAGCAGCATATGTGACTGAAGAGTAGGCGAGGAAACGAAGTAATGAGAGAGAGGTAGGGTGACAGATGGGGACAATAGATGCAAGAAAGTCAAGAATATGCTGTAAAAAAGAAGATACTTAGCATAAAGCTACTTGGATCATGTTTAAAATTGCTTAAGATTAGGTATATTATAAATATATTTGATAGTCCAAATATATAACTAAGATTTGTTCTGGAGTTCGGTCAGAAACAGAAAGAGACGCGGACTAGGCCAGATTGACTCAAATGTTCTCACTGATTAGTTATATATTCCTAATGAAGTCGATAATGCTTCCTTCTACCCCTTACATAAATTTGTAGAAGTTGAGGGCACGATATAAATAAATATCATTTTGCGTTGAAAACAGGATATATATAGGGCATATATAAAACATAAATTCAATCAGAATACTCTTAAGAATTTACGAGAACTTGGCTGTACTCAATTTTTGATTATTTTAGTAGGTAATAATAAAATTTGAACTTCGACTAAGACGGTCTTTTGTGCCTGGCACTCACTAAGTGAGCAAGACTTGCTCCGTTTTCCTAATGAATACTCCTACTAAAAAGAGCCCTGATGTGAGCTGGGAAAACAAACTCTTTGTCCAGATGATTTCTTCTCTCCCAGAAAGAATTTTTTTATTACTTTCTCCAAGCATTATTACTTTCTTGAGCAGCAGTCGTAAAGTAGGTGATAACTACACAATTTAAGTTAAATGAATTATTAAATATTAGAACTTAGTTAGTGAGACGTATTTTCCATAACAGCAATATGATAGCGAGTATGAAAAAAAGATTTAAATGGGTATATTTAATAAACTATGATTTGCGTGAACCAATTAAGGCGCAGCTGGGCATTCAGATTTCAAAGAAACTCAACTTAATCAATATCATGCTCGTCTACAAGTATTTTAAAGACAAGCTGTTTATCATTTTTCTCACCTGTCAAATGTCTCTGACTGGCTAAGAACAATTCTTAGAGTTTTTACCCTCACAGAACAACTTTACGATCAGCTAAAAATCACAACTACTGCAACAATTTCATTTGCCCATTTATTTTTGTGACGATCTACAAGTCACACCTGCCGCTCATTTTCTGTTCTATTTTCTTTCAGAAAATGAAAACCAATATTCACATCTATTTATTTTCATAAAGCGCACATAAAAAACTTCATTTGGTAGTCAATGAAAACATAGTGCAATCAATAGCTGGCCGTAAAGTTGTTTGATATTCATTCATAAAAGGCAGGCGGCAAGTGGAAAATGTAGGAAACTATATCATAAATTAAAAAACTGAATGGAAAATAGAAAATTGAAGACAGTCGGTAGAGCAAAAGCTCATGAATGAACTGCAATTCAATTTATGTTTATTTTCACGAGATTCTCGACTTGCCTAATTTTATGGCTAGCTAATTTTTATGAACCGCTAAAGCGCTACGGAAACGTGGAAAACCGAAATCTTAGAGCTCTCAGAGCGGCTGCTCCAACCCACAGTCGCTACAGTTGCCGTCAGCCATTTGACCCTAATGAACTGACATGCCGCAGCGACATGCTTGTTGCCGCGGGGCATGCTGCGGCGCGGTGCGGTGCGGCGCTTGCGCATCCGCGGGGCGCCCACCGCCAAAGCCTCCGCCTGGCGCACTTGGTGCATGTTGCAACTGAGACCCCTAGACACACACAAACACACACACACACTGTTTATTGACTGGAAATAATTTATTAATTACTTTGTGCTTTTTTATTTTTATTGCATTTTTGTGTTTTTTCCTTTTTGTTTCGTATACCCTGCACCTCTTGAAAATGGGTGCGGTTGATATTGTCAATCTGTTTGTTCATATAGACAACCCGATTTTCTAGTTATACCCAGTACAAAAATATATAATTTATCGATAACTCTTTTTTCTAAAAACTATAATAGATTCTTTGTATGTTTGTTTTTTGCATAACATACATAGAAGATTATAGAAGCTAAGAAAGCAAACTTAACATGTAAGTTCCCTTCAAGCTTGGAAAGATCTCGAATGTATTACTTAGTAAATAACTTCTAATGTTATCCTTTTTTTTTACAATAAAAGTATAGCACAGTTTTGTACTTATACTTTGACTCGAAGCTCTGATTTTGACATGGGAATACATTTGAATGCCATTTCTATGTCCTACAATTAACACAAAAGTTATTTAAGACTAACAGATCTAAGTTGAGGTACTAAAAGAAAAAGTCAACTGAGGCTGACTAAATTAGACGGCTTAAGTCATCTGTGCCTGCTTGTATCTAGTAGTATTTTTTAAGATTTTTCCAGTGGTATTTAATAGACACTGCGAGAAATTGAGGATAACTCCTAGTCGGGCACTATTGTTTTTTCCTTCAAATTTTATACATTTTTTAATTAATTTCGTTTTTGAAAAAATCTTCTGTTTTGGTGATTAGTTTCGTTTTTTGGGTGGCATTTTGAATTAGAGATTATGAATTTTAATGTCTTTTCAAGTGTTTTGTAAGCGTTGTTTAGGCTGCCCGATTAATATTCATTTTTGATTGAATATAATGATGCTTTATGCACTGATGCGTGTTTATGGGGTGTCAAGAAAGTGCAAATGAGGCGTACTCTAATGTGACAAAGTTGCCTTCAAATTGTGCGGGATTTAAAAATATAATAGAACTTGAGTGTAATAAAAGTGCTAATGAGAATTGAGAATGAGATTATAAGCCATGAAATATGTTTGGGCAATTAAATAGAAAATTGTGTAATTCATTCTTTGGTATCACCTTTTAGGAAAAACGAAAATTTTCATGATTAGAGAAAGAATATAAATAATGGAGAGAGGGAGAGAGAGTGATCGTAGAAAGTCTGCGAAAATTATTGGGACATGGTTCAAACATAGAAAGGACAAACAATCACTATATGCGTATTTGTCTAGATTTACATAGATCCTGTTAATTTATTGTTAAATGTATGTCATGAGCGGTTCATTGTTTAATGTTGGATTTTCTAAAAACAGTTACTCAAAAGTTTTTAAGAATAAACAAGTAAGAGGTTCTAGTCGGGAGCTCCCGACTAGGGGATACCCTGAACCGTCTTCTTCCAACACCAAATGCAAATATATATACTATTCTAGAAGCTACATGTCAAGTTTGGTGACTCTAGCTCTTATTATTTACAAAAATTGCTTAAAAATCAGGATTTCGATATACATTTGTATCGATTACTTTGAAACGGAGTAAGTTATCGGAAACAAACTCGATCTGCGCAGGCACTAGGAGCACCTACATCTAAAATTTCAAGTCCTTAGCTCTTATAGGTTCTGAGATCCTTGCGTTCATACATACGGACGGACGGACGGACGGACGGACGGAAATAACATTTTCCTATATCTGAAATTACAAATTTGCAAACCAACTACTGTGAAGAACAAGTAAATGAATTTCAAGATTTATTTAAATAAATAAAAAAATTATTTTTATTTCATCAGAAAGTAATTTCAGAAGAGAAAAACTTTATAAAGATTTTAATTTCTATTATTTTTAAATTTTCGAGCAACCTTTAGTGAATTTCATGATTTATATAATCAAACATAAAAGTGTTTATTATTTCTGCTAGCGCTCATCGAAATCAAAAATAATATTGGCATAGGTCTGATGACCTCATCAGCTATTTTATTGCTGAGCTGCTTTGAACCCACGCAATCACCGAACACGACTATTTCTTTATAAGTTCTTTGCCCAATTTGGATGAGCGTGGCCATAAATCTCGGCGCTTTTGTATCATGTGCAACTGAAAGCGAACCCACGAAAGCCTTCACAGATACAACGATTTGCACTCGAAATGCGCTGAGAGAACATTTGTAGCTGCAATTAAAATCACACCAGCCTAAAAATTGAAGACGTGTTTTATTTGGGCCTTCGGACATTTGCTCGATAGAGAAACATGGCAACGTGGACAGCAGATAAAGATATGGCTAGCAGAAGTACAAGAAGCGTCTGCGGACGGGTCATAAATAAGTTAATCAAAATGCCAAAAGTCCAAGTGTTTTGTGTGCTTAATGTTCGCCACAGCTTGCCAGGCTTGGGCTTGGGGTCCGCCAAATGACCAATAAATTTTAAAGTTAAATTGTGAGCAAATTGTCGCTCGAACAATTACAAACGCTTGTTTGCCACATTCATTAGTGTCACGATGTGCTTTGCATGTCCTCGGGCTGTGGAACTCTCGTTTTAGCCACTTTTTCTATTTTTTCTATTTACTCGTTTGCCAGCTGGCAGCAAGCGATTTTTACAGTTAGACGCTTTATGTCACAAGTCGCTGGAGAATTATTTGAAATTTATTGCCACGTGAGGCTGAGGATGTGCTTGCTCCATTTCCAGTCATCATTCGAACCGAGATGCGTTGACAGGCCAACAACAACAGCAGCAACAACCACTTGTCACAGTTTTTGTTGTTGTTGTTGCTCCATTTTGTCCATTTAGACGCTTCTTGATTACCTTGCTGTGACATTGCGACTCGGAGTCTGAATTGAAGTCCGCGTCCCAAGTCTCGCGTCAACGTATAAAGTTGCTTTTTGTATTTGCAATTTTCTGTCTTGTCTTTGGCAATTGTGAAAAAGATACTCGCTACACACACTCATACACACACAGCACACACTTACACACTGTTAAGTAAAATGTTTTCGGCTCGTTTTTGTACCTGTTTACTATAATTTTGTAATTGTTTTGGCCCAGTTAACCGTTGAAGCATCTCAAATTGTTTGCACATGTGCAAAATATATAAATTTATCGTAGTCATAGATTCTAATGAAATGCGCAACGTTTAAAATTTTTTTATGACATAGTGCATGTTAGAAATTATAGAAAGTTGGTCCATAAAACTTCTATATTATTCCTAATACAAATGTTTTTTTTTTTAAAGAATGCTAGAAAGTTGATTAATATGCAAGCGAATCTTTGGCAGATGGTACACGGGACATGGTACATGGTACATGGTACATGGTACATGGAATAAGGGGCAAGGTATTCATTTATATTTAAGGAATAAGCTAAAGTGCAATTATAATTGCTTGATTTAGCATTAATTTATCTATTGTCTATTTTGCATTTAATTTTTTATTTATATTAATTATTTTCCCATGTCAAACTCAAAACATTCTCTCAAATTGAAGTTGTTTTTGTCCGCCAATAAGCAAAAAAAATCTCATGTAGTTGCGCATATTTGCAAATAAGACAGAAACTGGGGCACTTAAGGAGCTCATTTGCATTAGCAATTTGGCAGTTGGTTTAGTCATTAGCGTGGACAACGACAACAACAAACAGTAGCACGTGCGTTTGTGGTTTCAAATTTATAACCCACGCATAAGACTTAGGAAAAAATATAGATGTATGTATATATAAAATCGCAACCAAAGTCTTTGCTATCTAAGAAATTAAGCAGCAGCAAACGGCGCATACATTTAGCCGCTGGTCATATTTTGTAATCAGTTCCATTTGCCGCTCACCACAGACATGCCACAGCAGCGGCTGCCGCGGCAACCACGGCAAAGTCTCAGACAGCATGGAGCCAACGAGATGGTGTCCAGTTTTAGGCTCCGCGACAAACCACTTTGGCAATCCAAGTCAAGCGGCACATATTTTACTTGCCCCCTGTTGTTGTTGTTGTTGTTGTTGTTGCTGTGGTTGACATTTTTATGGACATTGGTATGCCCAGCGACTGGGTAGACCCCAACGAAATTAAAAAAAAAAAATAAACCGAAACCAAAATCGAAATGCGAAAATTGTCATTGCCTTCTATTTGACTTTGCTCCACCCCATGCCGATTTACGTTTCGGCCAAGACTGATTAGTTAAACAATTTCAAATATTTGTGTTAAATACCTTAAAATTAATTGCAATTGTGCTCGCTTTTGCGGTTGCCTCAAAGGCAACCACAAAATGAAGTTATAACAAATTTCGTGTGCGTTGGCGGTGCCTTATAAAAGGCTTCCAATGAACCAAAAACGGATAAGGTCAAAAGAATCTGGCCAAGTGGAAAAGAGAGAGGGGGCCAAAACATAATCAAGCTGCCTGAGAATTTTAAATATAACAGAACGCACAGCAAAAACAGTTTAATTTAAAAAAAAGCTTCACAAGCTCTTTGAATTAAAAGCTTCAAGATAAAAGAATACGGCAAGTTTTTAGGATTAAAAAAATAGCTTGTGGAACAGCTAAAAGAGTTATGGGATAAAAGCTTTCAAAGCATATGAAAGCTTTTTGGGAAATATATAATGGTTAACCTAGAAGGATTAAAAGCTAGACATTTTAACTATATGAAGTAGGTAAAACATAACCTTAATTAACGTAAAAGCTTTCTTATTAGCTTTTTTTTTAAGGTTTCTTGACGAAAAACTCAAATGACAGGTTTCGGTGTGTATACAATATTTCGCTCCTTCTGAGGTTATTTCAAATTTTGTACCTAAGCTCTTTTTATTTGTATTATTCACTCAATTCTACAGCTTTTATCGACTACTAAAGTACATTTTATTGGGCCACAGTTTCTAGCAGAGCTCCCCAAAGTCTGTAGGAATTTCAAACCAGCCTCTCAATCACTTTTCATTCCTAATCTAATATCTTGAGCTGCTGACTGGGCAGTTATTTTGCCAGCCACTTGGCGTGGGTGTTGGCTATGAAAGTCGTTTTGGGATTGCGGGCTACCGTGTGGCTACCGTTGTGTGTGGCAGACCGAAGACCAAGTCCAGGCCAATTTTCAATGCAGCCTTTTTTTATTGTCATTTGGCTCTGAAAGATAGTGAGATGTATCGATAAGAGAAAGAGAGGGAAGGACTGGAAGAGAATGAGAGAGTGAGAGAGAGTCAAACAGGATTTAGCCATTGACTTCTTGAGTGCACAGAAGTCACAAGCTTGCAGATTAAAGTGTCCGATTTATGGCCAAAGAATGCGCAAACGGGTTGCCAGCCAGTGCCTGCCAAACTGTGCCATCAAACTAACACCACAAATTCGTTAATTAAGTATAATGGCCAGTTTTGACTGACTAAGCGGCTTGATGCTTCGACCCCAAAAGTCGGCAATTGTACACATTGTTGAG
Source organism: Drosophila ezoana (assembly GCA_035045725.1). Classification (NCBI taxonomy): domain Eukaryota; kingdom Metazoa; phylum Arthropoda; class Insecta; order Diptera; family Drosophilidae; genus Drosophila; species Drosophila ezoana. The sequence continues at coordinate 1,451,588 of JAWNOU010000005.1, read as the reverse complement.
CAACAATAACAAAAGCTTGCAACATGTTGCAAGCGTCTGAAGTCTCTTCAATCAAGCTAAGTTTTCGACTCTTGACCCTAATGTGTTTTTAGCCGCGCACTTTTATTTATTTACCTATTTGTGTTTTTAGATTTTTATTTTGGCCAAGACTTGCATTAAAAATTTGTACTTTTATGCCGTCATAACTTAAATTCCATCACGGGGGGTCATAAATCACTTGTGTTGTTGTCATTCGACTGCAAAATTGTTTGTTGACTGCAATTGTTTTGCATGAACTGCATTTTTTAGTGGGCTTTGCATGGTTTAAAAATAAAAGCGTTACGAAATACAGATGTGGGCTGCCAACTTTTTTATTAGCCAGAGCAGGTGATCTGATTTACGTAATAAAATTATATAAAGCTCTAAAAAATTGTATTAATAAAATGTCATTTCAGTAACAATGGAGAACAGTTTGAGATTTTATGGTAAGCTGCAGACAGAAAAGCGGACTTAAAAAAATAAGTTCAGAATTTACAGTATGGGAATATTAGATGAAATTATAGAGATGCATTTTAAATACAATTAAATAAATACAATTGATATTCTGTTTAAAGTAAACAAATGTCTAGCATAATTTATTTTAATGTTTATTAATTTAGATTTCTATACAATTCTACAAAAAGAAACATTTTGTAAATTGTGTCCATTTGTATAAGCATTATTATAATTACATTTACATACATTACTACACGCATTTAAATCTAATTTTATGTTCTATAGACACACTCTACCCATACATCATATATTGCCCATTACAACGTCCCATTGTAACTAGATATTGCTCATGGACTGTGTGTGAGGCAGTTCTCCTTGAAGTTCCAAGTCTTTTTGTACCATTTTTTAACACCAAACAGACAAAAGGCAAAAATAAGAAGAAAAAGCAGTTATAATACAAGCTGTACTCAAATAACAATTTATTGTTTTGTAACACGCCTGGGCAACAAACCCAAAGTGCAGTTAAAAGAAACCACTCGACTGGCTCTTCATCTATTCTTCTGCCACCTTTGCTGCTCACTGCTGCTGCTGCTGACCGAGCTGCTGTTGTACTTGAAGAAGCACTCAAATTGCATTCAATTCAGTATTTTTTCAAGAGTTGCCTCCAAGTTTTATGTTTTTCAATTCGATTTATAAGTGAAACCTGCTTTACTTCACAGCTCGGGCCAGGTTTTTCATATCCCAGAATAATTAAAGTACAATCAGTTTTGATTTTAATAAGCTTCGGATTAGGTCTAGATTATGTTCATTGGTAAGTTAGTTCAATGTGCGTCCCAGAGTTAAAAGAAATTGCTTGTAATTTTTGTAAGACTTTTTCGACTTTTCTTCCGATTGCTGCGTCATTTTTGTTCATGCTTCCATGTTGAAATGCAAAAATCTTTAGTTTCGCTTGACGTTAGTTCAGGTAGTTACTTTTGGCATTTTATTGTCGGCTACCCACTTTTTTTTAACTGGCAGTTAATTAGCTAATAAGTTATGGTTTGGCCGTGTAATTGATTTTCCAAAGAACTCTAAAGGTTTTTTTTTTTTTTGGAAGTCAAAAGCTCTGCAGCGCATTACAAAGCGAAGATAATATTCAATTATGTACGTGCTGCTGCACAGATCTAACGCATTTTTTCTGTGCTTTCTGATGGACTGCCCCGCCCCACTACGCCCAAAATGAACATCTGTTTTTTATAGGTGCAGCCACACAGTCATCTATCAGAGTGGGCAACAAATAGATCATGGGAATATGGAATATTTCACATTATATGGAGTATTTTAAGAATTTCTTTGTTCTTAACCGCAACTTAGTTTAATTTTTATGTGTGTGTATGTTCCAATTATCCAAATTATGTACTTTTAATTTGAAAATTAATTTTGTTCCACATTTTTAGAAAATGGAATAGATTTAGAGGCGTTTTAATGTTCTGTAAAAACTTAAACCATTTTGATATTAAAAGATCGTATGACTCAAGTAAATCGAATAACCCTAGTAAACGGTTGTTATCAAAAACTTTCCTTTTAATTATTCTGATATTATTATTATTATTATTTTGTTTTATGTTTTATTTTGCGCTGGAATCGATCAGTGCCTTCTTATCTGTACCAAGCGAATATATTCATAATATTTATATGCTAAAAGCGAAGTAAAAATATAAACAGTTGGACTTTTAAAGTCCCCAACAAATTTTACTATAATATCCTTTTTGCTCTTCAAACTCTCATAACATTATGATTGTTATGCTTAGCAGCCAAGTTAATACCCTTTCTAAGCAAGATTTCTCCTCTAGATATATTTAAGATAAATATACACACATTCGAAAAAAAAAGATTTTAAATGTAAATATAGTTACTTGCTGAATTAAATAATATTTTGCATATTTCTTTCTAAGAAACATACTTTTTTGTGCAGTGTATTGTTTTATAAAATGTTGCTTAGGTAAATTAGTGTATAAGTACTCACCCTCACAGGCCATAGCATCGAGCTCATCGTCGTTCTCGCTTATCAGCTCCCAGTCGGCATCGTTCTCGGCCTGGCGCAGTGCAGCCAAATCTTCCAGCTGTTCAGCATTCACATTCATGCCAAAATAACCATCCTGGCACTCAGAACACTTGACGCCCATGACGCCCATTTTGCATGCGCATTGCCCGGTGCTGGCATTGCAGTTGTCCAGCACAGCGGCGCCCAGTGCGTCACAATTGCAGGGCAGGCATTGCAGCTCGATATGGGCATAGCCGATGTCGCATTCATTGCACTTTTGTCCCGCGAATCTGGGCCGGCACAGGCACTGGCCATCGGCGCTGTCGCAGAGGCCGCTCTCCGAGCCCTCGGCATAGCAGTTGCAGGGCTCACAGCCCACAGCCGGATCACCCCAGTAGCCCAGTTTGCAGCGTTCACAACGCCAGCCCTCCGTATTGCCATAGCAGGTGATGCAGGCGCCGGTGGTGACATTGCACGGACCACCCTCGCAATCGCAGCGCAGACAGCTGCTGCCCAACTCCAGAGGATTGCCGTAGTATCCATCGTCGCACACCTGACAGTGGTCGCCCGTATAGCCCTCCGGGCACTGGGTGCATATGTATTCCGCATGCTCGATCAGCTCGAATTGCGGATTCAGATCCATATAGTTGTAGCTCTTTAGCTGGCAGCTGGGCGAGAAATTGTTGGACTCCTCCAGCAGTGGGCAGGCGCAGCGTTTACAGTCGTGGGGCGTGCCTTGCAGCGGATTGCCATAGAAACCAAGCTGGCAACGCTCGCAGCTGGAGAATGTAGAGTATAAAAATGCTGCATGAGGTGTGTGTCTTGACTAAATCATGTTATGGTGAGCTGTGGTGAGTTTTTGGTGCAAATGCATACCACAGCGTGGAGATTGGTGTGTGTACAGACTTAACGTGTATGGTGTGTATGGTAGGTGAATTGGGTCAACAAAATAAAATAGTGTGTCCTGCTCTGCGTGTGTGGATGGTAATTGATTTGGCTAAATGATAAGTGGTAAGACGAACTGCACGAGCTGTGCTTCATGCAAAAGTGATATTTTTCATAAGATGAAATATGTGTAATTAGTCTTACCGTCTTGTTGACTGGATTGGGTTTGGTTTACTTCTCACCCTAATTACACAATTTACACACCGTTTAACCCACCGTAGTGAATGGTATGTGTATACGATTGATGTACGTTGCATGTTTGGATGGTAGGTGAATTGGATTAAATTTAATTGATAAAACGGTAAGGTCTACATCATTTGTTCATCTTTGAGATTGAATTGTGCATTTTAGAACAACCGTTGAATTGTTTAGGTAAATGGTAGGTGAATCAGATGAAACTTGGGATTCGCTCAAATTATTGCCCTATTAATATCTAAACATAGACTCAAATTTTATGTGGATGGTATTTGTATTGGGTTAATTTTTGATGGTATTGGTTAAATTGTAAGAAATTGAGATTCATTTTAACCATTCTAATAAGAGTATTTTGTACCTTAATGTAATTAAGGTAGCTCTAGGCCTCAGGCCCCTCGCCACCCCTCACTCACCGCTCTCCATATGTATTGTGCATGCAATCGCCACAGTTGCCGCTCTGCAGATCACAAGAGTTCGAGTGTCCATTGCACGGGCAGGGTATGCATTTGCCAAGCAGCTGATGATCCGTAGAGTTTTCATAAATGCGTTTATAGCCAAAGGCGCAGCCCTCGCAGGACAAACCCGTATAGCCAGCTGGACAAATGCACTGCTCCACCTGCGTTGTGGCCTTGCCGCCCAGCTCAAGACCGCCCGAATAAATAATGGCATGTTCCAGAGAAGTCTCAACCTGATCTGTGTGATAGGCGGCGCGTATGAGCAGCGCATCCAGTGAGACGAGCACGGATAGAAACTGTGATCTGGTCACCACCTCGCCATGATAGTCGCCACCCTCGGTGCGTCTCAGTCTTGTCTTGATATCCTTCACCGCCGGCGGCACATGATACCAGCCTTGTTCCGTCAATGTAACATTCAGTGCCAGCTCCAGGCTGTCGTAAGAATCATCCGCATAGGCTATTTTCAGGCCATTCTTGCCGCAAAGGATAACATTTGGACCTGTGGTGGGTTTGCCTGAAGTATCGCCGCGCATTACCACCCAGGACAACTGCAGCTGCAGCCGGGCGCCGTAGCTGGTCAATCGATTGCCCAGATAGCCCAGCGGCGCCTGCCAGTAAATCGCCTCCACCTCGTCCAGCTCGTTACCAAAAATCAGACGCTTATGTTCCGCATCCATGGCCACAGCGATGGCCTGTGCCCGCTGTATGTCCGTCAATCGCCAATCGTTCAGTGTCTCAAAGGCCAACGTTTGCAGCTTGGCGCTGTGGCAAGTGTCCGACACGTGCGAGCACCAGCAGCGACTACAGCCCTCCGGATTCTGCTCGGTCAAGTCGAAGTAGCCCGTGGCGCACTCGGCGCAAGTGTCGCCCTGCACATGGGCCTTGCACTGGCAACTGCCAGCGCAGGCGCTGCCCGCCACAGTGCCACGTAAATCGCATTCGCAGCGCCGACAATCGTCGCCATAGTGATTCGGGGCGCACTCCTCGCAGTGGGCACCCTGCAAGTAAACAAATTTTTATCGGTTTATCGATTAATTTTCCCAAGAAGTACAGATTCAACTAATGGATATGCCTTGGAAAAATTTCGATGTCGAAATATCAATATTTAGTGCTCCGAAAATGTTAGTTTATTAATATCGAGACACTCAGCTATTCGATAAGTATCGATATGAAAAGTATTCGATAACATTTTTTTTCTTCCAAAAAGCAAACTTTCCAAATTTTAAGAGAGTTTTTAAATATCGGAGAACAATAAATTTATTTTCTTCAAAAACAAATATCGATTTTAAACTCTAGCCTTACGGCCATATTTTAATATCGATTAATTAAAATTATTCGATATAATAAATAGATTAAAAGATACTTAAAATATGGAAGAACCGTCCAAATATTAAAATCGGTATAAATCAATTTTGACTTGAGCACTTTTAACTTTTACGCAAGAAGCTAGACACTTATAAATATTACGTTCTTTACCAAAGATGGAGTTATCAGAAACAAGGCAGATTGAAATATACAAAAGTCGATAAATATTGACCAAATCGATAAATCGATTGAAAATCTTACCTGAAAACCGTCCAGACAATGACAGGCGCCACCCACAGGCGCACAGCTGCCCGTCGAGCGCTGCGGATTGCAGGCGCAGGGCAAACAGGGTTCAGTGGGCGCCGCATCGAAGGGTCTATAGAAACCGCCGGCACAGAATTCACACTCATTGCCCGCCGTATTGTTGCCACAATTCTGACAAATGCCACGCTCCAGAAACGCATCGTAGCTGCAGCTGTGCGCATGACCATTACACTGGCAAATCTCACAATCTCCGCCGGGCGTCCAGGCACGATCCTGGAACAGTGGACAGCACTCCTCGCACTGCATGCCGCACGCATTGTGCTGGCAGACGCACTGCAGCATGGAGCTGCCCGGCACATCCTGGGTGCGATTCGCGTGCCCGTGACAGTCCAGGCGGGCACTGACCCGCAGCTGCTTGAGGCTGTAGAAACTTCGCTTCTCCAGCGACTGCGAGTCGAGCACCCAATCGACGCTGTTGTCCAGGTTCGCTGTGGAGTGCATACCCTGCAACCGTATGCGCATAAAACGCGCCCTGATAAACTGCATCAGCTCCGGCGACTGCTCCTGTGCGCCAGGTCGATTCTTCAACAGGGACACGTGCAGCTCCCCATTCTCCAGCGGCAGCGGCTTTGAATATTGCGTTGAGCATATGACTTCTGTGTCGTTTTTGAATATATATTTGCCATTCCGGCCGGACAGATTGTAGCGTCGCTTACAGTCCGCATCGCTTAGACCAAAGTATTGCCAGGGCTCATAATTAATGCCATCGATTGATTTTTCCAAAATCCACGAAGCGGGACGCGGTGAGTTCGCCGATTTGAGCATGACGAAAAAGATTTGATAGGTCTGAAAAGCAGGAGAAGGAAGAAACAAAAATTAAAATATTATTATTAAAAAAAATATTAATTAATAATAATTATTATATTATTATAAACAATAATGTGAGGAAGGGATGTTCTTCTTGTTCACTTATGTGGATTGTCAGGTGGAAAGATATATAGTTCAAAAAATTTGAAAGGCTTTAATTTTAATGCGAAAAGTCGCTTAAATACAATGCCCGCTCCTCCATTGTCACTTTAACGTAACCTAATAATAATATAATATTATATGCATGTATATTATATATATATATGATATATATAATAATAATGAAGACATTTTCTTGACAATAATAGGTCTGTCCTTTTTTCAAATATTTTTTCCTACCTAAAGAAACTAATGAGAAGTAAGCACTTTAGCAGTTCAAGTGAATATTCATGACAGGTCCTCCATGGTCACCTTAAAGAAAGATGAAGAGTTATCATTGTCTACTCCTACTTTATTGATCAAGGATCTCTGTATAGTTTCAGCTCATGTATATTTCTAATGGGACGTAGCAAACCTGGTTTTTAATGCCAAGTCCTCCACGGTCACTTTATTAATAAACAATTTATATATAAATTTACAAACTAATTCCATTCCAATTAAAGAGCTTTTTGTCTGAATAGCATTTAAAAGTCCTTAATGGTTACTTGTTTGAAGTATTAATGTGTAATACCAAGTTCTTCATAAATAAACAATTTCATATACATTTGCAAACTAACGTCCAGGGTAATCAATGAGCTCTCTGTAAATAAGGCTTCTATCCGAAAGCACGCCCTAGTCCTCCATGCTCCATGGTCGCGACAAGTTAGTCGTTTTCTACTGATTTTGAATACAAAGTCCTTCATTGTTACTTTATCTTTTATCTTTTTTACATGTAAATTTACATTCATTTACGGTCACTTTATAGATCTGATAAGCAAAAATGCCTAAATAAGTCTATTTTCAGTAGTCTACTGCCCCCATCTTAACGCCTCGTCCTCCATGGTCACTTTATAACGTAATTAGCAAGTTATTTTGTTACTTACACAGCCGCTCGCTCGTTATTCACTTTATATGCGTTAAGTCACATATTTATTTACATTTATGGCCAAAAGTTTGCTTGGGACCTTAACAAACCACAATATTACAGTTTACAGTTTTACATTCACTGGCTGCGCTATAAATTAGCCGCACGGCGAAAAACGATGTTGTTTCTGTCACTTTGGGGCAAGGCGCTGATGTTTCCATTTAGTTTTATACATCTTTGTAGCTGCAACTGCAACAACAACAGCAAAGCTTATAGATTTGTAGCAGCCGCCTGTTGCCGCTGGCTGGGTGCAAAAAAAAACTTTAACCCAACGCCAGCGTCGTGTCATAAATTTTGCAAGCTGTCAACAAACAAAAACCAAAAAAAAAAAAAAAAAGAAGGCGACTCCCAAACGCCAGCAACACGCCCGGCGGCAGCAGCAACCGACACGAGATATTTATATGTTTTTATATATATGTTTTCTTGACTATTTGGAAAAATGTTTGGCCAAAATGCCAAAAATGTCGCGTGTTGCGGGCCTATCGATTGCCAAAGATCGGAAAAATACAAATAAATGGAAAAACTAAAACCAATAAAAGGCTTGTGTGTGTGCAAGGTGTGGCCTTTTGACCAGCCTCTGAGGCTGGGTAATTGATTATAAAACGTGGCTAAGCCGGCTGGCGCCATCCAGCGACATTTTCCAGCAACAACAGCCCCAAAAAAAGAAAAACCCGCTCATAAGCCATGGCCAAAATGTCAGGCGCATTGCGATAACACAACGCGACAGGCGACATTCAACAACGAGTCTATCAAATTTCCACGGCACTTGTTGCAACAACAACACATTTTCGCCGCTAGTTTTTCCCGATTCGCAGACGCTGATAAAACGCACGCAGTGCTAGCCACTGGCGGAAAAGCCACTGGTTAAAAAAGGCCAAAGCCAAGCACTGCGCATGCGTGCGTCTGCCAGCGGCAACATCAATTTGCTTTGCCTGGTTTTGATTACAGCCAATAACTGTTGCGTGTGCACGACTCGAAAATACCCTGTTCTTTGCTCTAAGCTATCGCAGCAAATTCACATTCATTCTTAAAAAACTTTTGGGTTTATGATTGGATTATCGTGATTTTTTATGGCGTAAAGATGACTCTTAAATCTATCACTTTTTATTACGAGTTGTCATTTTATAAGCTTGAGAATCCTTACCGATTTTTAATGATTTGAATGAAAATGGGTAAAGATTTTGATAAAAACTGATTAAATTAATCTAGTAAAAATTAATCGAAAATGTTATTTATAGATTTCGGGGTCTCCGTGTTTATTCAGACATATTTCCCTCAGTAATGTCGCTCTCTGCCAATGTTACATACATTTGCAGAAATCATCATACCCACTTTCAATTCCTACAAGGTATAGCAACATCAGCTGCCAGAAGACGGCACGACATGCGCTGATAAGATTAGAGCAAGATAGCAAATCGGATAGAGACAGCAAACGTAAGAAATTGCTGGCCAGGCAAATTAGTGAATGTCTTGAAAAATTTATTGCATGCTGCCAAATGATTTGTGAACCAGAAAAAAAAACGGTATGAATAGATTTTTACGGTATGAGTGAAAAAGAAAATCCGCTTCAACGGTGGGTGACATGAGTGACCAAGGAGGACAGGTGGGAATGCAACTTATATGATTTTTGGGTTGCTTTGATGCAAATAAAGTGAACATGGACACATGTTCTCGAGGTCATGTGTTAGTTCAATCGGGGGAAATTCATGAAAACCATTAAAAACAATTTCTAAAACAAGACAAGTGAACATGGGAGGTTAAGTTAATGGGTCAATAAACGTTTTTTTTTTTGATAATTAATATAAATGCAATACAAGTTAATATGGAAGACGATGGCAAAAAAATATAGAACATTTGTGCTCGCCAGGAAAGTAAATATTGATCACACGCGCGGTAAAATGAGGCAAATTAGAACATACTCAGAAAGAAGAAACATAAATAAGAAGAAATATAAAAAATAGTATGATAAAGTTAATTTATATATTTATATATATTATTGTATCCAAAATCAAAAATAAAAACCATGCTTCTTTCTCAAAACAATCACAAAATAATTGCCGATATAGATTCTTTCAAACTGCAATTGTTTCATGGCCATAGCAGCCTATCGATAACTTATCTCATGAAATTATGTTGTCTACGTCAATTGCACTAACCTTGATCAGAGATAAAGTCAGGTCCAAAATGCAAGTGCACGCGTCTGTGACTGCAACTTCCTGCTGCCTGGCCAGAAACAAGTTGTCGATAAGAGCGCTACAGGCAGACAGAGGAGAGTCACTCTATAGGGCAGTGGAAGATCTGTGTAGATTGCAATCGGCAACCACAGCAGCAACAGCAGGAGAAGAGCAGCAGCAGCAGCAGCAGCAACGGCAAGTGGAGGCTGTCAGCCCTCGGGGCAGACAAGGCGGCACTTGACATTTTTATCAGCTATTGGACTGACGGCCAATTGACAAGCACAACAACAATAAAAACGTGTTGAACAAATGCGAAAACAACAGCAAAGAAATATGGAGATAGAGGGAGAGATGGTAGAGAAATAAAAAAAACTAAAAGAGAAAAAACACATTCAGGGCGTGGCATTGAAATATGTGTTAATATTTGGTCAGCTTCAAGTTGTTGTTATATGCACTTCCAATTGATAACTGGCCATAAAATGAAACCCGTTCTCAGATGCAAGCTAGCTGATAAACTGCATGTCAAATTAGACAACAAAATGTTTAAAATATGCAAGTGAGACAAGTTAATTGAATTGATAGAGAGGCTGTTATAGAGCTTTAGAAAAAACCTAGCGGTGTTCGGCCATTGAATTATGGCTTAGATAAAATATAAGCTAACGTTTGGCAGTCCATAATTTAACTTGCAGGTTTTCTGCTCATTAAATATTTATTGCTCAATGGCCAGAATTAATCGGGCGCAACGTTTTCTTTTTTGTTTTTTTACCCCCTACTAATTGTTGAAAACAAGGAAAAAACTTTTAGGCCATAAAACCAAATGCAGTAATCACCGAAAAAACTCACCGAATCGTCGCATCGTAAACTTTAAAAATAAACAAGCGCGAAATTGTGTGAGACAGACAAAAGTCTAGCAGACAGTCGAAAATAAAGACAAAAAAATAAATAGCAGGCATTTAGCTATGTGTTTGGTTGTGTAGTTCGTCATATGCCTATTACTCACATGTCTATTATCTACATCATTTTATTTTTATCTATATATATTTGCAAAATTATTAAGTCTTGCAGCCCAAGAAATAGAAGTTTTTGGCTGGCATGTTTTTAGATAAGGAGGCCAACAAGCGAAGCGCAAAATTTTTGGCTTATGTGGCGAATGAACCCACATGACAGACAGAAGGTGTGGAATATACAATTTTTAACTTAATAGAATAAGGCATCTCTGTTTATGAAGCGCAGCCGATGCAAGGCTTAAGAACACCACACAAAGCAGAAAAGTTAAAAAGAATGCGGAAGTAAAACGAAAAATAATTCAAGCATAGGCATAGAATTAAAATCACATTTTTAAGTTATTTAGCGCGGCCAGTGAAACGTTTAAAAATGCGACATAAAGCGTAATCAGCAATAATTACTCTCTGTGGAGAGGGAAATCGAAGAGAGTGGGAATGAGAAGAGAGCTTAGTGCTTAGTTTTATTAAGGCTTCAACCATTTTATGATTAAGGACACAGCACAAAATAGAATTGCAAAAATAAATAAGAATTAAGACAAAAGACTTCTTTTGTATATGGATACATCGACTATTTTTATTTTTTCCTTTAATTTATTTATAGAGCATCTTTCTGTCGATCCTTTTTATTTTTTATCAATTCTTACTGGTTTCACTTGCGTGGGTAATAAAAAGTTCAATTGTTGAGCAAGGTAAACTTTTTTGGCCCACAACTTTTCTTATCGTTAAATTGGCGCATTAAATGCAACTGCAGCAAAGAGAAAACTCAATTCTCGCAACTGACAAGTAGAACAACTAGCTTAACTTGGTTTAAATAACAGCCCGGGCCGTGGCCATTTGGGCTCGAATCAAGTGGCCGTTAACCGGAAAGAGCGACATAAAAGGATTTCAAGCAAAGCTTCAATCACGTTAACGGCGAAACCTTCAAGTGATTTATGCAAATGCAAACAACAACAGTTTAAACAACGAGAAGCATTCTGAAAAAGGCGAAACGTGAAAAACATTCGCAACAGTCAAAACAAATAAATAAATTGACCATTAAAATAATTGCAACGCCTAAATGCGTTGCGAACGTGGCTTGTAACACGCTTTGCTTGTTGTTGTTGTTGTTGTTGTTGCTGCTGCTGCTGGTGTGGTTTCTGTTGCTGTTGTTTTAGTTGGTCCGCTGTTGCGAATGTTGCAACAACTTGTCAAACATTTGAATTACAGTTACGTAAAGCCTGCCCCAAAGCCTCCAAGTTGCCGCGGGCGCCGCCGCCGCCAACAACAACAACAACTTTGGCCAAATTTGGCTAAATTTAATGAAGCAATTAAATGGCTATAAAAATAAAAGAAACACATTTTTTCTCTTGCCTAGCTTGTTGATGTTGCCGCTCGGCTAACATTTACAAAAAATTGGCATTTCTAAAGGCACACCAATCAATAAAATAAAATGTGTTCCAAGCTGCTTCAGATTTAACAAAGTTAGGAATTTGAACAAAGTTATTTTCTGCTTGAAAAAATATAAATATCCTGTCTACTGTAGTTTTTGAAATATTTCTAATCGACATTTTGATTTAACATTTTTGCATCGAAATATTTTTTTGTTGCCTCCCATTTCGACTTCAAAAATAAAATATATTAAAACCAGATTTTTTACTCATTTTAAACTTTTTAAGTTAATTTTGGCCCGAAACTCATTTTCGATCTACAGACTAAAATTTATTAATCTAAGTCAACTTTTTATAATAATTAAAAATTTTTATTAAACTTATTGCCATTTTAAATATACTTTTATAATATTGCCAACTGAAACCAATGCGTTTTAAAGCCATTTACAGTTTAAAAGCCACTGTGCTAGCTGAATTTATCGCAATTCCCAGAATTCTCGCTAGACTTTCAATTAGTCACGCGCGCCCCAAAGCCATTGAAGCATAAATCTAGACATTGTTGTGGCCAAAGCGTGCGGCAAGCCAAGCTGACAGACACTCTGACAGTATGACAGACAAACTGACTGACTGACTGACTCTCTGGCCGCCTGACTGGCAGTTGCAAGCAGCTTTCCGGCCGGCTTCGTCGGCTATTGCAAAAGGCATTACCAAACAAGCGAGAAAAATATTTTAAGCTGTCAAATCGTTGACACATGCCTGTCTCGCTCTGGTTGTTGTTACTGTTGTTGTTGTTCTTGTTGTTGTAAATCACTCGATTAGTCTAATTGTTAAAATCAACTCGCGCGACTTCGACGTTTTTGTCGCCCATGAAAAAAAACAAAAACAAATAAGCAACTTCAAGAACGAATGTCAAGTTTTTGTCAGGGGTCATAAATTTGGTTTCTATTTCCTTGGCGCGGAATGCTCTGTCGTCTGTGTCTGTAGAGAGAAAAGATTTGCTCTAATGTGTTTTTAAACAGTTGTGACAAATGCCGAAAATATTTCCAACCAAATCACATGGAACTAAATTAAGCGATCCAGAGCGGGACGGAGGGAGGTTTACAAATAGGAAATGGAAATGGAAACGAGTGCTTATTGCCTGCGACAACGGGCATCTGAAGATTGTGCGGAGGGGTGCCTGACAAGTCAGCTACATGAGAGAGTTTTCGGGGAATGCTTTAAACAACAATTGGTAGAAGCTACTAAATCCCTTTCAGCTTTGTCGGCCTAATGGTCCTCCATGGTCATATAATAAGAAATGTATAATACGAAATGGATGTCATTTATTTTTGTTTAGTCAAGGGATTAACTTTCAAGTATTTATTATATCGTTAGTATATCAAAGAAATGTTCATCGTTATTGTCCTATATGTTAACTTATTAGCTTAATATAATTACAGTAAATATATTTAAGAATTTAGATACTATAATTACACATTACTCCATGTTGCCTTATGCACCAGCGTGCCCTTAGGTTCAGAAATATGTGTGGTTTTTGGAGTTACTAAATTCAAAAATTTCAATATAATTTTCCTCCTTTTTAATTCTATACACATGTGTATAAAAATATATTTCATTATCAAATAATTCATGATTATAATAATATTAAACCTTTCATTCGCCAGTTTCTGTCGTTATTATCAAACCATATAAATTATATTTTTATTGTCCTACACGATCATTTATAATCTATTGTATTCAAACTTTTTTTCTTGCTTTTTGCTCTGATTTTTGTTAAAATATACTTCTTCAATTATAAATAAAAGCATACGAAAATTAAATTAAATTCCATTAAATTTTAAAATAAAAAAAATATTTATAATAAAACAAAAATAAAAATATATTTTTTTCTAGATATATTTAAGGAATAGACTTGCGAATTGCTAATGCAAAGTAGAGAATACTAAAAAAGGGCTGTAATTTTACAAGCAAAGCAACAATAAAAAACAAGTAAGAGGTTCTAGTCAAGAGCTCCCGACTAGGGGATACCCTGAACCCTCTTCTTCCAACACCAAATGGAGATATATACATATACTATTCTAGAAGCTACATGTCAAGTTTGGTGACTCTAGCTCTTATTATTTACCAAAATTGCTCAAAAACAGGATTTCGATATCGATTTTTATCGATTACTTGGAAACAGGGCAAGTTTTCGAATATCGGAAACAAACTCTATCTGCGCGGGCACTAGGAGGACCTACAGCTAATTTCAAGTATCTAGCTCATATAGGTTCTGAGATCCTTGCGTTCATGCATACGGACGGACGGACAGTCGGGTGGACGGACAGACGGACATAGCTAGATCGACTCGGCTGTTGATGCTGATCAAGAATATACATACTTTATAGGGTCGGAGATGCTTCCTTCTGCCTGTTACATACATTTGCACAAATACATAATACCCTTTTTACCCATTTTCAATGGGTTCAGGGTATAAAAATGGTGAGTTTCATTTTATTATTTTCCTTACGCCTTCCATTGTTTCCATCAACATTGGGCTAATGCTAAGCGCTAAGGCCCACCCAACTATCAGTTCATGAATCTTTAAAGCCTCATTGAGTGTTAATAGAGCGTAAAAGTGTTAATTGAAATTCCATTGCGGCTTGAAGCAAACGAAATGAAACAAAGTATTGTATTTCCGCACTTGCAGCTGCTTAGCAAACCCATGATCATTATTTTTCATTATTTATCATTACTACAATCTGCGTGAATATCGTGAACTTTTTCTATATGGCAATTAAGTGCTGAAAATATCATCTGCTTAGCATCAACCGACACAAAGTTGACATTTCAAGTGCAGTTTGCACTCGAGTGGCATCATTTGCCTCGTTGCCAATGTTGAAATCCTCCCCCGTTTCAGAAGATTTTGTTGTTTTTCTCAATGTTTTGATATAATTCTTTCATTGCCATATGCCGCGGCAGACAAGACAAAGATGCAGTCAAGACCAAGATGTATCCAAGACTATGGAAGTATACACTTAATTAAAACGTGCAGAGAACCGGAGCACAGAACTGCCGACTCTGACTCGGGCGCTGATTTAAAATTAAAAACAAGAAAAAACAATTAATTTTTAATGGCCGAAGCTTGAATACCCTTTCATACATTAATCAATTGTGTTATGTATTTGATAATTAAAGCCAACTTTTTAAAACTGGGGGGTCTTCTATGAAGGAAATCAATATGAAATGTAAGCAGGCAGTCGAGAAAATGCTGGTTCTATCATTGGCGGATGGTTCGGTTACCCGGTTCAATTTTAACGTGTGAAGTGAGCAAATAAGAGCAAAGCGAGCAACATTGAAATTCTGATTCTGTCTTTGTGTCCAAATTATAAAGTTTTTAAAACCGAAGTTCTGCTTTTGAATGATATTTACTATGGAAATTATTTCGAAACGTTACACAATTCATTAGTAAGCTATTATACCCTGTGCAAGGGTATTTAAACAATGTTTTCGCATATGCCTGCAAGTATGAGAGATTTATGACAGCCATGCGTTCCAAGAGTTATTAATAAATTACGAACGGGAGCCACAACTCGCCAACACAGATTTATATAAATATTTAAATTGGATCCTACCCTAATTAACTTTGTCAGTTCTCTAGAGCTCTCCAGAGTACAAAACTTTGCGCAGACAAAAATACAGTAATAAAGTAAAATAAGTAAAATCGAATTACCTTTTATGGATGCGTTGTGGGCTCTATGTAGATGTCAGTCTACGTTCAGAGACAATTTTCAATTTTAACTACAATTGACACATGTTGAACTGAGTTTTTGGTCAGACGGCGACAGGCCGACAAAAATTGCTTTAAAATGTCACAGAAAATAAAAAAAATAATAACGCAAAACAAAAAAACAAAAAAAACTCTTCGATTTTAAAATGTTCCCATGACTTTTGTTTACTTGGTGTTGGCAAAGGGCAGCGCCAGTCAATGGTATTTCCATTGAAAGGGCAGGGGCTGAGAGACTTCAACACATCAACGGCATGTGTCAAAATTTACACGCTCTCTTTACGTTGATTTTGCATGAACGAGCGATATGCGCAGTCTGTCACAGAAATTTTGATTTATTTTCCAGATTTTTGTTATTTTCTTAAAGCATTTTGTTGATGGAAGTGTCCAAAGTTCGAAATGATGAGCTATGATGTAAAGTTGTTGCCATCGGATACATGAGAAGTCCATGCTGTAAAGGGGTTCTTTGACTTTATGATTTATAAATTTTAAAATGTCTGGCCTTTCTTTCGATTCCGTGTATTATTCACAGAAGACTCGAGCGCCATTGACATAATCGCGGATAATTCTAGAGATATCAACTTTATATACAAGAGCTCTATGATATTCTATGGTTTTGACAACAACTCAGCAATGTAAGTGAAGTGTGAAGTGTTTCATCGTTGAACCAGCAAGCGGGAGGTCATTGGCTCAAATTCAGCAGCAATGTCTGAAGTTCGCACATTTCCGGACCCGGGTGATGCCGGGTAGTTTTTCTAGCAACAAATTTATCCGAATTTATTGATATAATCGATAAATATATAGATTAAAAAATATTTTTGTTATCTAAGCTTGTATCCACGACAAACTTAAAGCTAAGCTGCCATTCCTCATATCGATAGGATTATTTATATAATTTTTTCTGGGTAATCGATATCATTGCAGCAGAAATTGAAAGACCTCTCATCCCATCTATTTCAATATCCAAAACCCGGAAATAGTGTCCCCATCAATAATAACTGAAGAAAGTCGCGGCTTGTCTGTAAGACGATATGACTTCATCAAAGCTCCATCAAAGCAAATTTATGTTGGCCATTTTGAGCATTAGAATGTAATACCTAGTGACCGGTTCCAAACTCGATACCGGCTCGCTGCGATCATATTTCAAGCGCACAGCGTCTAATGATCGGCGACAAGCCCCAGGGAACAGATGGATCATGAAACGGGCGTTAAATCGCTTGTAAATGAGTGACAAGTCAGCGGCTTAATTACAAACTGGATCACAGCTTGGCTGTCACATGTGATCAGCCATTGCAGACGCGGTTATCTATGACCCGTACCAGACCAGTAGACTCACCTGCTTCAGATCCAAGGTGATTGTCACATACTCAAACTGACGGCCACCCTGCAGTGTCGGCGATTGCCACCAGCTCTCCTCGTAGCTGGAGCTGGGCGAAATGAGCGATTCAATAGGTCGCTGCTTGGCACGATCGGAGCTGTAAGCATTACAGGTGCCGCAGTATTTGGATCGATGTGGAAACGCATCCACCATTTTACAATATTCCTCGGCTCCATTTTGGCCACAGGTCGCGTTCACCGTAATAGAGGCGCGGGTAGCGACATTGAAGAGGGGTGGGAAAAGGCCACCGAAATTAACAGCCTCGTCTGCCTGTTGAGTGTTGCGTAGGCGCAAATCTGTAAAGAGATAGTGTTGTATAACGACTTTTTAGTGTTGTAAAGCATTCAAGAAACACAATTGAACAGGGTTAGTTTTTTCAAAAAGTTATTTAAAGAGCAGTTTTGGTTCCTAAATGTTTATGCCATAATTTTTTAAAGTTTGATAGTTTAATGGAACTAATAAAAATTTAAAGCGGAAACTAATCTTTTAACTGAAGTCAAGCATCTTTTTTGGCTGCGCTTATTCTGTTTATTATTTTTGCTCGGCGTAAAACATATAAATTTCAATGGAGATTAATTTTATTATCTCGTTATTTCTATATGGTATTGATACAATTTAAAACTGGGAAATTAATTAAGATATCTTTTGTTGTGGTAAACAACTATATTAAGTAAAAAGAATTAAAATTTAAGCCTTAAGCTGCATTTATTGTATTCTGAAAAGAGAGGTTAAGTGCCCTTAAAGCCCTGAATTACTTGCTTTCGCTCCAGCTTAAAGCTTACAATATGGTGTATGTCCACGAGCAGCTTTTTCTGCTTCATATTCAGTGCACTTGACAGTTTTTCCCATGTCAATCAATTTAATTGGTGAAACAAGTCAAGAACAAGCCCTCGTACATTGGCCCATAAATCACCAAACAGCTGCTGCTCTCAGCTCGGTCTTAGCTCAAACTCTGTCTGTGGCCATATTGATTGGCCTGCATAGCAAATGTATCTCACGGATAGATAGCCAAAAACAAGGCAACTTTCGAGATAATGTTTATCGCTGACCAGCAGCGCAGTTGGTAGCAGCTGGACTGGGCCAGCTATGTTGACCTGGTATGCGATTTGCATGTTTGGTAGCTCAAAATTGCAGTTGTTGCTGTTTCTAACTTTGTGTGTCTCCTATTGTGGTTGTTGTTGCTGTTGCTGTTGTTGGTGTCAGCGTGTGCAGCTTTTGGCAAATGTCAACAAAAAGTTTTCGCATTTGTTTGTCCCAAAGAAAAATGTTGACGTAATTGCTGTGAAATTGCATATAAGTTTTTATACTCTGTCTACAAATAGGAAAATAAGTATATTGGTTTTGTTGAATGCACGCCATTTCAGTTTCAATATATACTCGATAAATTTATTTATTTATTTCTTATGGTCTCTTTGATTCCTGACATGGTATCTGTCGCCCAATAAGACTTGAACATTTTATGGTGAGTCATTTTTCTAAGGGGTGCAGTTTTAAAATCAGGCATGTTTTTCTTTTTCGCCCAATGTTTTAAAGCTGTTGGCACTAAAATCTAACAGGAAATTTGTCTATGTTCTCTTTGAGTTTAATAAAATATTCCTGCCCATAAATGGTGAAAATTTTATGTCTTCCATAGATCTTAAGGATGTGATTTATTTGAATCACAAACTAGAAGCTCTGAAATATTTTCTGTGGTCTCTTCAAGCAACAAATATTCCTGCCCACAAATGGTAAATATTATATATCGCCCACAATTTTTGTCACAGTTTTAGAATCTTTGCTTATAGGTTAAGGTTTTAGATGTACCCTTAAAAATGCCATGTGTAAAGTGTATTATACAGTCGGTTGCATTTAATTTCAATGTTCTAACTTGTTTTATTTTTCAACGAGTCAACTCGAAAACTTTTGCAGAAACTTGAAATATTCGTTAATGTTGTGAGTAGGTTGTGTGAAACGTATAAGGAACAGATGAGTTTGCAAATTTGTAAAGTTTAACAAAAGCTTAAGTGAATTTTTCCCATTTTGCTATAAGTACGGTCATTTATGTAGATAAAAGTGATTTTAAGGAAGTCTAGCTAATACGGTTTAAGCCTGGGGAAATAGTTTCATTAACAATTAGTTATACTAAACCTGGCCGACCTGGTGAGCTGAGTTGCTTTACAATTTTTCATGATTAGCTTTAAAAAGGTTTAAAGCTTCAAATTAAAGCCATCAATAAATAACACAAAAGATCACTTTCACTTAGCACTAAATGCATTTCAACGAAAAACTTGACCAAGCGGTAATTATTTAAATGAGTCGAAACAAATGTCTAGAAAGTCAGGAAGAAATATTCGCTTCGCTTCGTGGGCCAAGCCAGGGCAAGGTGTGAAAAGTGGCGAACTAAGAAAAATTATCGGCAGCTGTCAAAATGCGGTGGTACACGCAAATGGCATTTAAATGTTTTGACAAATAACAAATTTGCGGTAGCCAAAAAATGTTGACTCCACTCAACACCGAGCTGGGTGTCCCCCATTTGCCCCCCACCCCTCCTCGGTCCACAGCGATATGCCCACGTTGTGTGCAAGTTTTCCATGCGCTGACAGCTTAAGTGAGAAAAGTTTTGCTGATTAAATGTTTTGACAAATTGAATGGCAACTGAAATATTTATGCTATTGAGAAAATGAACAAAGCACTCAACATGAAAAGCTTTGAGTGTAAAAACGGAGAAGAAGAAAGAGCGTGAAGAAAAACTCATAGTTACACATTTAATAGCTGATCGATTTGAGCGATTCGACAACTTTATTCAGGCGCTATTTAGGGAACAGAAATGCCAGCTAATAAGGTAAACAAGCCATAAAGTTTGCAGAAAGGCAGCCACAAGAAAGAAGCGCACAAATAGAATAGACTAGAAACATATCTTGTTTTGCTTTGTTTTCTTTAAGAAAGTATATTGAATATTTTATCAATGTTGTAAAGATTAAAAATTGGATAAGTTAAAAAGATAATATATTTATATATAAGCGGAAGGGAAGAGTCGAAAAAAGTGACCACGGAGCACACAAGATTATAAGCCTATTAAATTATTGATTTAAAATATTGAGCAGGTCGAAGGAAAATGGAAAATAATCTTTGTGGGTTTAATAAATATTACTGAATATTTTGTATTAAAATCAACATTTAGATCAACAATTGGCTCCAAATGGAGGATGAATTGATATAAATCCATTGTATACAAAATATCAATTAAAAATAATTAAAAATATATATATACAATAAAAATTAACTAAAAATAGCCCATAAAAATATCAAATATTATATTAAAATGCATTTAACCCATATTTATAATCATTTACAAATTTAAAATTATGAAATAATTATAATCCAACATGCGCATAGGATACAAAAAGTGAACATGGAGCACAGAACATATTTATATTATATTTATAAAATATATCACTTAAAAAAAAATTTTAAACAAAAATAATGATAGATATTAAGACTAAACCAAGCGAGCGCAGAGAATAACCCAAATAAATTGAATGCGTACCATAAAAAAGTGAAAATATTTTATAAAAAGAGTATTCAAACTACATTATATGGAATTGAGTGCTTGATGCTGGGTTTTGATTAATTGCGAACCATTATGGGCACACGCATAAGTCGGGTGACTGGAGGCTGGAGTCCGCATTTTCAGATCGGCAGCTGTTGTTGTTGTTGATGCTCTTGTTGTTGGTGCTGTGTGTACCTCGGACTCGCATAGTTGAAAGCATTTTACTGTTTTCTGCATTTTATTCATATCGACCCGACCGGCACATAAAATACAAAAATATTTTCACTATTTTTGGTCTCCTTGGTCGTCGTCGGCGTCGACTTCGGCACAGCTGTGCATTTGCTGCCTGGTTTATTGGTTTCCATCTTGTTGTTAGTGGGCAATTATGCATATAAACAGACTGTAGAGCTGGCATAAATTACTTATATCTACCAGTTGCAAGCTGCTTATTAAGTTGTTGCAGTTGAAGTTGAACTTCAAAGAATGCTGCTGCAAATTGCCCGCTGTCTAGTTTTGAACCTGTGAACGCCAAGCAAATTATTTCCTGTCAATTTCTAAAAAGCCGTCTCTTCGCCAGTTGCATAAATGACCTGGTCGAGAAATGGTGTGCGCGAAATAAAAAATGTTATTCGGTAGCCAAAGTAGCTGCCAAAATGTCTGATGACGACACTCACTCAATTCGCGGCAGCCGACGACGAAAAAATTTAATAATAATAAAAAAAATGCTGCTACCCCAAAAGAGGTAAAAAAATCCGAAAAAAAAACAATCACCACATGGTTCCACAACTGGTGAACTGAAAAGCTGGCGGATGACGTTGCCTGATGTCTGTGGCGAGGCGGCAGCGTGACGAAAACAAAGTTTATGCATCTTGACAGGCTGCACAGCTACCGGAGAATGGATGGATGGATGGATGGTTGCTTGGTTGGAGCCAGCGAAACAGCAATCAAAATATGGCCATAAATAGGCGGCCGAAAGCTGCGACGAGACTCAGACTCTTTGCTGAAACGGCTCAATTACAAATGGCGACAATGGTTAGCATAGGAGTTGATGACGATCCAACAGCCAACAGCAGCTCCTCCAACTTAATGGATCCAATATGTATGTATGTATATTGGGGCAGCACTTTTTCGGAGAATTTCGAAACTTGGCGCTGCGCTTAATGGAAAGTAATCAAATTTAATGCGTTGGGCAGGAAATTTATTACGGAAAGCAGGGGAGAAAAAGGGAGAGAACTTTGCATCATGTCTAATTGGAGTCATTTTTTTAAATAAAGAATGTTAGGTCAAGTAGGAGCGAGAGGAAATTGCTGTACAGTAAGCGTATAGTTGTGATTATCTAGTTACTTGTCCAATGTGTCTGGAATTATAATGTAGGATTAAAAAGCAGCAATTACATTTGTGAAAATCGCATAGAATGGCGATAGTTAGATAGAATGAGAAAGAAAGAGGCAATAAATAAGTATTTAAATATAAGCGCTAAGAAAACAATCAAAGTCAATGTGCCTTGAATTCATGAAAATCGCATAAAAGGTCGCTTTCGCATTTTAAATACTTTTTTGTGGAACTGAAGAGCTGAGTTGATTTAATAGTGACTATTATATATATATGTATAAACTGATTTAGTTCGTATTTTACACATAAATACCCGCTAAGACTGTTCTTAGCGCCCCTCTAAAATTGACTCTTTCACTTTAGGCAACTTTGTGAAATATTTAATGACACCTGCATGGTACTAGAAATGGATTGCGAAGTGAACTAAAGCGACAAATTCAACACCTCGTTGAACATGTCACACAATTTCCACGAACAATTTTTCGCAACCAAATAGAAGAAAAGTTCAATTTAAACATCCGCATTTCTGGCGAGAGGGGTTCTTAAAAATGCATCAACTTGAAAAGCAGAATGCAGAAGAGAGCTTAGAACTTGTGGGGACAGGTGACAACCGACGTAGCAAAAGCAGAGTTTACGATGGGGCGGTTGAGGTTTGAAAATACTTGAAAAATTAATGTACCCGCGCCGTGTTGGCAGCCAAATGGTTGACTGGCTGCGGAAGGCTCGGAAAAACGCCTAGACAAATGTCAAATATTTATTGAAAATCAACAACAACAAAAAAACGGGCAAACAAATAAACAAACTGACAAACAAGACGGCAAACGGACAAGGTACTGACAGACAGACAGACGGACAGACGAGGCGACAAACGCAATTCCAAGAAAAGAAATAAAATGAAGGAACGTAGAACAACAACGCACAAGCTACAAACTGACCAGAACTGAGGATGTTTGGACATGCATCAGTGCACCACGGCAACCACAGCAACAACCACAGGCACAGCTGTGCTGCAGCCAGTCAACATAAAAGCCGTACCGGGCAACAGTCACTAGCCAAGTGGTTGGATGCTGCAGTTGACCAGCGGTTCGGTGGGTGCTTCAAAAGCTGCTGACCGATGGATGGGCAGACGGGTGGACGCGCTGGGAATCACTGAGAGACACAGAACGAGAGCCGAACCACACTGCGCTACCGGCGTACTGACGTGCTCAAGTGGAGCCAAGTTTATAGCTACATGCGCAGGCTCCACTGTTCAAGTTGGGCTTTAGAAAAATATTTATGCATGCCTGCCTTGATGATCATCACAAACGTGATCATAATGCTGTTGATCGTTGGTCGATGACTTTGGCTTGGGTTATGCAAGTAATGCTTGATTTGGTATTGAAGACTGGTAGCTGCCACTTGGCGTTGTTTTGATGACTCACACACACAACCAATGCACAATCAAGCTGCTTGTTGCGGGAGTTGGCAGCGAGACTAATTCGAGTGCGATGCACATTGGGTGGCTATTGAAGAGAGGTATCAGTAGTACATGAATTTGAAAGGTTTCTTTTTGTGTGTAGGGGAAGTGAGAAATAGTTAAATTAGCGGAATCAGAACGTTGGATGTTGGATGTGGATCCAATATTTAAAGTGAGAGAGCTATAAAACTTCCGATTGGAAATCTTCTTAGGACATTTGCCTACATTTTGATTTCACCCCACAATATACACAATCCTTTGTCGAATTTATCAAATCGCCTTAGCTTAAATCTCATTCTAACTCCCCATTAAAGCTAACTTAAATAAAGTCATTTTGTTCGTATGCCCACGCTAATATGAGTAAAGTCTTCAAGAACCGGCAGCCAACTGTTCAAGCTGCAGTCTCTCCGGAGTCTTCCAGTCGTCACCTGTGTTAATTAAGCGACTTGTTTCGCTTGAGCGCCAAAAGCACTCGACTTTTATCTAATCTCTGATCGAAATTGTGTAAGCTACTGGCTGAAAGAAACAGAAGAAATACTTTAAGAGAAAAACAAGAAATCTCTCAAAAGATCTCAACGTGTAGCGGTTCATTTAATAATTTAATAAGTGCCACAACATCACGAGAAATACTTTTCGTTCATAATTTTGGCGCCCGATGAATCGATTTTTTATTTATGTTTTTTTTTTTCGGTTACAAGCAGCTGCACTTGCAGCCATAATTATCACGATTTATGAGCCCAAAAACTCTTATCGAGCACTTGCAATCGCATTTGCAGTTCGCGTTCATTTATTAAGGCGTTGAAATGTCCATTATCCAATAGGAGGGGGGTTTCCTATGTGGACTCTAAAAATTTGCCCTGTCGTGTTTGCCAATCACTTGAAATGCATTTGCGTCGAGTCGCTTAGGAGCTCCGAATAAATATTTGTGCCCAAAACGTTAACCAACACTGCATGTGCGCGCAGTTTTGGGGCCTCTCGAACTCATTACTTACGTCTGGCTGAGTTTTGGTTGAGCTTTAGGATTTTGATATTTGATATATTTGATACTTTTTGGGCGAGACACGAGTCGCAAGTCACAAGCAATCGCCCACACTCGATTGGCTTGTTTTTGGGGCTCACTCGTTTTAGCTGTTAATTTGTCATAAGCTGTCAGTTGTTATTAATAAATGCAGTCTGTAGTGTAAGTTGCATGTTGACTGTTGTATATTGTGTGCGAGCCTCGCATAATAATAATGTCATAATTTAATTTATAAACTCTGAGTCAGCGCATCAGCTAAGCAAGCAGAAGACATAGGACGGCTTGACAGGCATGTCGCCGGCATTGTCTAGACAGGCTGGGATTAACGCGTTCAAGAAATTGCAAGAGACTAGAGTACGGTTAGAACTTTTTGGAGGTGGACAGCTTTTTAAGAATTATGTTGGGTTTTCTATATAAAGGCATTCTTCATGGGACGTTTTGCTTTGGCTGTTGATGATTCATGAATAAACAAGGAATGTTTATTGTATAAAAAATATTCAATTCACCAATTCTAATGATCATTCCCTATATTAATAAAAGTTGCTTTAGTTCTTTGCATGTACATGTTCTCCCTCTCTCTCTTTCTCTATTTTGCTTTTACTCTCACGGGAGCGAGAAATTTGTCAATTCTGCTTTTGTGCCACATTCGTAAACGTTTTAGTACTGCTTTGTTTATAAGCAGGACAAAAATGCTGTGCATTACAATTCGTAAACTTTATCCCCACCAAGTTAAACCCAAGTAAATCGGAAAAAAATACCCCCATAAATTTCGCAGCTATTTTCAACATTAAACCAAACGCCTTTCAATCTGTCAATCGTTCTTTTTATGGGTGAAAATTGAATTAGAAAGAGAATCAGTTCAGGTTGTATTTTTTCCACTCAACTTCATCGACAAATCACTTGCGAATGCCCATAAAAACATTACATTTACGAGCATGATCGGCCTTTAGTGGATTTTAACGAGTTGGCACTTGCAATTTAAGTGGGTCGCTCGAAAAATCAGCCGCTAATCCAAGTGACAGCCATTAATGGCACACGCTGCATGCGATCAGCCATAAACAAATTCATTTCACCCCAAAACTTACAAACTCGCCAGCATTTCCCACCGGGAACGAGTTCGTAAAAAAACGTAACGATTTAAACTTTTTGCCAAAAAAAATTTAAATATATTGCCAATCGAGTTGACTTGTAAACTATTTAATTAGTACGTACGCGCCGCGACGTGTTAGTTTTTTTTCTTTCTTGCTGGTTGCTGTAAAAAGGCGCCGCCAGAGTTAGCCACGGTGTCAGCCCACGAATGCTTCAGGCGCCGCTTGGCCATTTGATGGCGCCGCCAATTGTGGCCAGATGGCCAACAGATCAAGTCTCTGGTATGTTTAGGCCATATTGGCTATTGTATTAAATGGCATATGCAATCCGTAATACCTAGTTGTCAGCTATGGCTGGCTAATTGTCGTTTTGTATCTGCGAGATACATTCAATGTACTTCTCAGATACATTGAAGAAATTGCGTTAATTTGCTTGTTTACATTGTTGTCCGCGCTGTTGATGATGTTGCATATCTTTCAGCTTGTTTTCTCGCTTTTTTTTTTTTTTTGGTGTACAAATCTTTATCGCCTGAACGAACTAAGTAAACTAACCAGTTATCGGATATTGCAAGTTGATAAGCGCTTATCCTGCGCCACGTCACAAAAATGCTGCTTTTGATTAGCAATTAACGTTTTTATTGAACAAGCTGACTTCAAGCTGAGCTCAACTTGAGGTTTTTTTTGCCAAAAGATTTTTGCTGCTTAAATTGAGTGGCGTAACGGTTAAGCTATGGGTGGCGGTTGCAGCTAAGATGATAATTTTCTAGTTTTGTTTAGTCACGACTTGGAGAAGTTGTTAAATGAATGCGACAAGTCTATGCAACTACATTTCACAGTTTTTTATTAAGTCATGACTAGTTATTACAATATTTAAAATACAATATTACTCTAATTGATTTTTAAATTCCCTTTTGTGCAAATTTCACAAACGCCTAACTCGAAGAATTTGTTTAAACTTTGAGTTTGTGCATAAAATTAAATTGAGCTATTTTTTATTTTGTCCATTTTCTTTTCTTAGGGCATTATGGTTTCTTGATCTACTGTTTTGGTAATGTCTGCTTGCAAAACTTTTCATTTCTGGGGAAGTGCTTGATTAAGGGAATTCAAAATTATATAAGTAATTTTAGTTTTTGTTAAACAGAATCCACATTTCTTTTGAAAATTCTTTTTCCTACTAAAATTGAACTCAACTGTAAATGTGCTGTAAATGTTTATTTTTCCATATTTGCTTAGATCCTTCAATTTAATTCTTCTAACTCTGTGAATCTAAGTATTCCAAATGCTCTTTAAGCACCGTTCCTAAATATATCTTCTATTCATATTTCATATTTCTCGCGCTGTATGTAATATTTACAATATTTAAAAAGATATATATTGTCAAAGTCTTTTAATTTTAATTCTAAATAATGTGAGCATTGGGCATTGAAGGTCATATAATAAGTAGACAAGCACAGATCATATTTTAATTTAAATTCTGTTGTCAGTTAAATAAATTTGTGGTTTTTCTGATGTTCACTTCCCATTCATTAATTCAGATTAACAATATTTTCAAAAAAATATGATACATGCAGTCTCTTCAACATTTCTCAAGGATGCACGTAAAAAACCGCAAATAACTATGACACAAGTGGTCAAAAACTGACGTAATTTGTTGCTATGAACTGAAAAACAAATAGCTTTGCAAAAATTTCAAGCGAAAAATGTACTTAAGTATTCCGCTCGGTTTCGTTTTAATTAAAGAAATGCCAATAACTGTGCGGACATTTGGCTTTTGATGTCGACTGGCAACAGGTTTTCATATGGCCAACAATAACAAATCGACATCAAGGCGTATTAATTAAGCAATTTGTCAAGCGACGCGTCGGTCCAGTCGCTGAACCCGATTCCGATCGGGTAACTCGAAATCCAAGTTGAATCACTTTGCATGTCGCACGTCAATTTCTCTCCCATCGATTCGTGTTTGGCCTCTGACAAGGCGACAGTTGCGTTATTTAGAACACTAATCATGGCAGGCCCCAAATGTTTCAATCCTTTTAAAGTTAAGTCTCGGGAGCAGCTGTCAAAGATGCCACCCCGAAAAAAAAAACCAAACCGAACCAAAAGAAAAGAAAAGAAAAGCCGCCAATGGCAGTCGACAGCCGGCGGCTTGTATCTGTATCTCAAGCTCATAGTATCTGTAGCTGAAGACTGAACCTGATCTTGAGCTTTTAACTTGTCTGCGACGCGTGTCTGCGGCCAATTTGTTTTGTCGTGCATTTCCACAACGATTTGACAGGCAGGTTTTTCTTTTTACAAACTTTAATTCTAGCCTTGGCATTTTAATAGCGTTTAGGTGTGGAAATATCTTGAGCTAAAAAAATCGTACAAGTGTTGTCTACGCCTACGCCAAATGGGCGTACCAGCTTAACCACAACGTGACTTGAAGCTGTGCCAAATTTTCTTTATATTTTTAATTTTCCCGCTAAATTTTCTCCTGCGTCACAATGCGTGCGTCATGCGTAAAGGCACGTTTCGGCAGCTGTCCATCAGTTTCATCCATATATCTGTCTGTAGCCGTTTTTTATTTTAGTTGCTGTTGTTGTGGATTCCAGCTTGTAAATAGTCTGCACATTGTCTGGCTGCTGATGGATATGCCCCCAAATTGCGCCCTTGCCCCACCACATCGCCCCGGTCGTCGTTGCCATATTCAAAATAGACTGGGCGAAAAGTTGTCAATTGTCGGCACATTTGTTAAATAGCCAGACAGTCGAATATAAACACAACGTAAAGTTGCAGTCTAAAGTTACAAAATGTTGGCGTATATCTCTGGATTGATGAATCACGAAGAGCTGCCTTCGGAGAGTGTCAGAAAGCACGTGTTTTATTATTAAACTAAGCACTAAAGAGGTATTGCCATTTAACTCTAGTTTTAATCAATTGTTCCAATTGTATCGTAGCTATTGTATTCCCATCTTAATAACATTTCCCTCTTATGGTAGGAGCATCGGTAATCTCGTAGCTTAGCTTTGCTAGAATATATTGGTATTCATGCAAACGTTAAATTTTATTAGTTCTGTTGCAGCTATATGATATAGTATTCTTATCCTAATAATGTTGCTTGAACTAACTGTAATAAAATTTGTTTAAAAACTAAGAAACTAGCTTGCCTAACACACTGTTTATTTGAGAGGAACTGTTGCTATGTTGTTGATAATTATATACCTTAGGCAGTCGGAGACCTTGCTTTTACAAGATTATCACCTTCCTGCTCCTCTTGCGTGAAAGTATGTACCTAACGGTTATAAATAATACACTTTGATTACTGAAATTCGTTTATTTCGGGTCTGTTCATAGTTCAAACAAGATGTTTTTTAGTATAGGCAATATTATCCATACAAAGATTGAGGACATCCAAACATCCTTCATGGCTTATTTCTCTTAAAGTATGCCTATACACGTTGTCCAGCATTCGTCAACTTTTATGTCCACCATGGATATGCTTTATAAAATTGACATTTCTTTCGGCTCCGCAGGCCTCACAGATTAAATATCTGTTGTGGAATTCAAATTGACCCCTTCAGTTTCATAGGTAAAATTTAGATAACACGTTGCCCATATTGACTGCGACGTTCAAAATCGATCAGCCTTTATAGATATCAAAAAAAAAAGGTAAAACAATTTTTAAGTTATACTTGGAAGTTCGACATAAAAGTCAATACCAGATGTTTTTCGAACAACTTCATCAAAGACTGAAAATCACATCCTGTGCATTTACGCAAAATTTAATCAAAACACAACTTTCCAGAGAGGAAAAATTTCAACTGCAGCTCATTTTTATGCAGCTTTCAGCGACTGCTCAAAGGGGAAGCCCGAAAGCAAATAAACAATTTGAATGAAATTTCTTTCAGCGCAAACATAAAGCATAATTAGTGCCGGGTCCAACGATTTGCTTGCACTCTATATAATATTTATACAACACTTTCAAGTGTTCAACACGAAATAGAAGATTTTCCGGGCATGCGTTTCCCTTCTTAGAAATCGAGAATCTATTTATTTTCTTCATTTCTGTTTTTAAGAAGAAGAAGCACAAGTTGTTGACATGAAACTAAAATATTTGCTACGTTTTGGGATCATTGCGTAGAGTGAAAGAGACAGGACGGGGGTAAAGCAACAGGTAGACAGTGTAATCTGATATCAATTGAGTTATGGGGCACGATATGAGGGTCCAAGTTCTTCGTGAAGGAAGAAACGGATGATGTGTATTTAGCTTATCAAATGGATCGCCGAAAGTCGATACTTTTATGGAACTGAATGAACTGCATTTTTGGTATTTACTTTGAGCGCCAGTGCCTGGAAAACCTGTCGCCAACATCATTTATCAATGAAGTTCAATGACAGTTGTTGTCGGTTTTGTTGTTGCGTTCGATCAACGATCGTTTATCAGCTTAAATATTGACAAATGGCTCGATAAAGATGCCGCTAGCAGTTCCAATGCGACATAGACATTGAATGTATTAAGTTCAGATAGTGTTTAACATCCAGGCGCTGCATGGCAGCGTTGACATTGATGAGTGCTTAAGCCTGATAACTGAGGTGTAAGATGGTGGAAAACTAAATGACAGCTATGTGGATGACACGAGAATCTTTAAAGTTTTCGAAGAATATATGGGAATAGGAATTGTAAAGCTGTTTTTGAACAAGACAAAGTTAGAATTTGGAAATCAAAAAACATTATCTGTATTTTGCTGTTTTAATTTTCTTTTCTAGTCTCTGAAAGGTTTTAAGGAAATTTTTTTTTGTTAAACAAAAGATTTTTGAGTAGTAAGCCTATAATCCAATGTAGACATCTGAACTGCTGCTCCTTAACTCAACGTATATGTAAGCGAAGAAATTTTTATGTGCTGTTTCGCAAAGAGATTTCCTTTTTAAATTCCACTTAATTCTTCTCGTAATTGGGATATACATTATTCATAATGAACTACCAGGAACTTATTAAATAAGCTGCGATGGGCTTTATGACTCACACAGGCATTACTCACAATATATCATTCATTGCTTGCAGGCCTTAGGCATATCCAAAGAGTTTTTCCATATAACCTTCACAATGATTACTCAATCTGGTCGCAATTCTTAGGCATCAGTCGGATCATTATCAAGACATGAGGTAGTTTACAGAAACATTGATGCGCCCTTTCGTTGACCCAATTACGTGCATTCTGGGACCAAATTTATTGGAACTGCTGCAACCTCAATCAGAGCGCATTGCATTTTCATCTCTCTGTGTCTCCCGCTCTCTTATCTGAAGTGTTTGTGCTAACGAGCTACAATTTTGTTTTTCCACGGGCTGCACATCAACAGTCGCTGTCCCGCTGACCCGTTAAATGTTCCGGTGGCCCTACAGATAGACCAGGGTAGTGGGGAGAGGGACAGGGTTGCCGTCTGCTTGGCGGCGTCAATCTCTTATCAAAACTTGGCCTATTACATTAATTTATAGCCAAACGCCAGAGGGGCACTTCAAAGCTTTGTCGAACTGCCTGGAACCATCAGATATCTGCCAGCAATTAAGCATAAGTTTATTGCCGGCCTAAACCAAAATGTTGTTCCTACTTATGTAAACAGCGCCTCAAACAGTTCCACACTCTTTGGGAGTTTGGGAGCTGCGAGCTGCGAGCTGAGGAATTCCTATAGATCATTTTGTCCGCCGTCAGTTTGTCAGCGTTAAGTTGTAGCTTTTGTTAACACCCTGTAGAATTAACAACGGCTATAATAGACTAGGGAAACTTTTAAAGTAATTTCGAAATATATAAATATTTATTTCCAGCTCCAATTATTTTGTTTAGTTAAAAGAGATCCAAATTTTATGTGTAGTTTTTTTTTACTAAATGTACAATAAGTTTTGAAAACCTACTCCAAAGTCCATAAAAATAGGTATTTTGAGTTGCACTCTCTTAAATCGTTTTATATCGGGTTAAGTAAGAAAATGTCGGTTATTGTATGAGCTCAGGCTTACATTTCTGGGTATTCCTCAAGTCGACGATGTATAAATCTTGTATATATCTAAAGATGGTATGCTTATAAACATTTTACATGTAATTCGTCTACAGTTCCTCGAATTCACATATTACTTAAAATCGATAAGTATCAATAGCCAAATTCCGTGTCTCTTTCATATCTTGCCAAGATTATCCCACCTTAGACATAGCTACAGGGTATCTCTGAGTCGTCAGCCTTAGAGTCTAGCATTACATCTTCTTTTCAGTTCATTTGGTTACAAATTTTGTTTGTTTATGGAAGTTATGTACAGCTACAAATTGCGTCGCATTTTTTTTTTTTTGTATTTGTATTTATGAATCCCAAACAAAATGTTTACATGATGTTTTGGGATGTTTCGGGTTGTTGTTGGGCTGATCTATAAAAATTGTAAATGCCGGTTTTGCCCTTTAGTTTTATGTTCTTAAGTGGTTTATTTATTGAAACTTTAGTTCAAAAGCGCGCTCGCACTTTGTATAGATATATTAGGTTTCGATATCAAATTACCAGTCCTAACAATAAACGGGAAAAGAAGGCACGCAGCCATTGTATTTCTCAGCTTTTGTTTATTTTTTAATGAGTTCCCCAATTGCCGCTGCATCATCTTTTGCTTGTTTATTGTTTTTGTGGAGTTTTGACATGTGTTTCTTTACATTTCAACTGGCCCTCGGTTCAAATTACTTGTATTGCTAAAGACATTTTTTGAATACTTTCTCAACCAGTGCAGTTGTAAATCCTTTTTTTTTGCAAATGTTTATCTACTTTCCGTTTATTTCTGCTGCCCTGCCTTACTTTTGGCAGCTTGTAATCCTGTGCCAGCAGCTGTCTTTTGTAATTATGCTCTTCCGTTAACCCTGGGCAAAAAATATTGCATAAACAAATCGAGAGGTAGACAGCAAGTTGGCCAGGTGTTTCGGCTATTCAACGTGTTTCCCTTCACACATAAAACCCAATGATCTATAAACTGCATTTAAATAAATTATCACAACAAAGGGCGCTGAGCAACAAATTGCAGGTGAGATGCAACAGAGGAGGGAAAAATAGGGAATATCGTGAGATTTTAATGGGGCGTTCCAGATAAACAACTATGAGCCGGCGAAAAAGTTAAAACTGAGGGGAATATATCAAAGTATTCAGTATGTTGGGGACAATACTTTTCAATGGGAAACTGTAAGGGTAACTGAAAGAGTTACAGTTATTGGTAGATGGGCAACTGACGAGAATGTAGAAGAAAAGCTCAGACTAACTTAAGGATACAAAGGGAAATACCAAAAACCAAAGTTCGCACACCCAAAAAGTGTGTGGCATGCAATTCTCACTATTTCGCCTTGAAACGCTGTGCATAAAATCCAACGCCATTTAATTGATTTATATATATATTAAGCACATAAAAAAAAACCCTCTTGAATTAGTTCGCCAAGCAAAACGCAATTGCAGCTAAAGCAACTTTCAAGCAAGTCATCAAAAGTCGAGCACAAGACTTTATAAACAGCTGCGATAATGATTGCAAATCATATTGCATTTAGGAGTTTTCTAAATCATTCAATTGTAAATAGATGCAACAAAAAAAAAAACAAGTTGCCAGCACTCTGTGAGCAGTCGTGTAGTCAAGTGGGCAGCGCCTTGAGCCGGCTGAGACAGCGAATTGATTGAGCAAATTATTGGCGATTAGGCGGCGTGTTGACTATTTATAAAAATCCGAAAGGGGGTCTGAGGCTAGAGATAAATTCAACCAGCTATTGGCATTAATTGATTGATGGCTTGTTTAGATTAGAGAAAATGAAAGTTCGGCACGAAATGGGTCAAACAAGAGGCCATAGATACAAGTTACACTTACAGATATAGATACAGATACATTTGGGCATTAGATACAATGCTGCTACTGCATGTTTGAGCCCACGCTGGCTGCCTGCATTTCCCTTCTTGTTGCTGCTGTGCTTTGAGCCATGGCTAATCAACACACGCACTCACACTTTATCAGCTCATTAGCTGCTACGTGTGGGGATATATATATATACCTATATATAGATATACGATTTCACGATTCCCCAAGTCATGGGGCCAGCTCGGCTAACTGATATTTACACACGGCAGGCGGGAAAGCTTCAACGGCTGCTGTTTGCCCATTCAAACAAGAAATGGAAAAAACTGTTTAAAGAATGCATTCTTCAAGCCGTCAATTTTTCAATTCTTCATTGATTTTTAACGCGGCTCTGTTTTTTTTATTTATATATATTTTTGTTGTTTGCTTCTTGTTAACTGCATTACACAATGCGCAGAGTGCTGGAAATTTAGATTTGTGGGAAAATGCTGCACAGAGCTCGGAACTGCTGTGTGCCCCTCTAATACCCTACCCCTACCCCTTGCGTCGCCGCTGTGCTGCTGCCTGTCATTGACTTTTATTTGTTTTTAATTTTTTATTGACATGTGAAGTTTGTAGAAGTTTAGTGAACTTTACTGTTGGTTTTCTATTGCCTTTTACGCTACAACATTGCCTCGCGGCCAAAGCGTGAAAAGCAAAAGTTTTGAACTTGCTTTTGGCTTCTCAGTGTTATCATTTTTTTATTGGGAAATGCATTGGTCAAGGGCCCTTTCTAGGAAGCCAAAGTGCCGCAAGTCTTAAACATGCATAGTGATGTGTTAAGGGGGGGTCTGGCTGGGCTTGGGGAATCTGAATGCTGAATGCTCAGCTTGACACAAGTCTTCGTCATGGCATTCCGTTAACAAGTCTTTGTTCGTATTTAAAGTTTTTAACCTAAATCATTTTAAACATTTGTCTTCATGATACTATGAATTGATTCCAACGCTTTGAAACTTAAAACATTTTTATTTTAAACTTCTACGATGTGTGCTCTGCCTATTTCTTCATGCCGATATAAATAAACTTTGATGGCAATGAACTCGAATTTGTATTAATTTTTAAGCTCGTTATGCAAATATTAATAATAATTGAATGTAATTAACAACAAATTACATTTTTAAAGAATTTCTTTATAGCGCCATGGGACTTTCGAACATGTTTAAAACGAAAGTTTATAAAATTGTAGCAATTTAAATTTCTAAATTCTAAATTTGGGGTTTTCGAAAAATCTACATGCAAGAGTTTGCGAAAACGAAAAGAATTAAACATGTTTCTCAATTAAATCAAAATAAAGTTCAAATTTTTGGACTGTTTAACCAAAGACAATGATAAAATTATGACAATAAAAATATTAAATTAAAAATAATAATTAATTATATTAAATAAAAAGGATATATATTATTTATTGTTATTATTATTTATTTTTATTGTCTTTGGTAAAACTATCCACAAGTAAGACCATTAAATAAAAAATCTATATATAATTTAGAATTGCTTGTTATTTTTGGGACTACAGTGTACATTGTATTGTTGTTTCTGCTTTAATAACAATGTACACATTAAAGTAATTTTCATATTTAAAATTCAGAATTGCAATTAGAAAAGGGAAAATTTAATTATAATAAATATCCATGCCAGTCTCTTTGTGAATTTACAAACATTAATTTTAGGCAATTCAAACAGGTAAATAAGCATTTGAAGCCTTTCATATTATATTCCCCAAAAATTAATCGTTAAATTCGGTTAAACATATTTTTAGTTCTTATCTGACTAGGTCAACGATGTTTTAGAAGCGCTCAAAATACTGTCGAAAAACGTCAACATTAACAACATGATTATCATAAACCTTCTCCAACTCCTCTCACTTCCCATCACATCAAAATATATCTACAGGCAATTCTTTTTTATATTCACAGCGCAATCTATTAGCAAGTCATAAGCTCTAAAAAGCGACCACAGGAATGCATCTTTTTGAGCAAGCAATCAGTTTAGGCCCATAACAAATTTCAACGGCTCGACACGATAAGCCACTTAATTTTGTATAACCAGTTAGCAGAAGGCCCGTTCTCATCGTCGTCGCTGTCGTCGTCTACCGCATTGTATTAGACCCTAGGCGAAGTTTTGGTCAACACCTATGCGAACTACCAGCTGGAACATATGTTCCTATTAGCGCGTGTTGCGGTTCCTGCCTGACATATTCCATACGATGCTCGGCTACGCACGCAACTAGCCCAACCATTATGTGCTCCAGAGGTTATGTGTCTCTAACAATTGGCCATTGTGTGCATTGTTGTTGTTGTACGAGCTGTTGTTGCTGTTGTTGCTGTTGTTGTTAGGGCATCTGCTTTAGGCACGACCACAATTACCAGCGTGTAGAAGAGTAGCAGCATCACTCTAGAGCCTGGCGCTATTGTCCTCCGTAAGGCGTCATGTGTATGTGCGCCTCTCAGATGGTCTCAAAGAAGAATGCCCAAACCCACACATACACGCAAACACCCACACACACCCCTATGTTATATTACTAGAGAGCTGTACATTCTAAAGAGCATGTACCTTTTTTTTTTTTTGGGTTTTTCCACATTGATTGGTTTTGTTCTTGAGTTCGTGTTGTGGGTCTTTAAAATATTTTCAATTGCTATCCAATTTTTTCTTTGTTTTGACTATGAATAACAGTTGTTGTTTTGTTTGTGCTAATCAGATGTTAAATATACATACTTGAATTTGAGTAAATAACAGACATATTTCAGACACATTTCTGCATTATGTTCTGTCTTCAATACATAAATCATTTCATTTATAATGGGGCGTATTCATTATATTTCTTTTACTTTTGTATGGCAAATAAAAGCAATAAATTAATAACAATTTTTCGCAAATTGAAAATATTGTTCGGAGCTTTTTCTATATATTTAGTACTAGAGCATCTAAAATGTTTCTTAAATAAGAAATATGTACAACATAATCCAACAAATTTGTGAAGCTTGCGCTAAAATATATGTTGTTATAAAATTTTTAAAATACTAATGGGAATTTTAACCTTAACTAGAAGTATACCCAATTCGATCTACTTATAATCTGCTGCCACAGCAAATTTTTGAGCTGAAGTATAAATGGAATTAAACTCGAGAGAGAGATTCGATTTGAAATTTTGAAAAGTTTGATATATACTGCTGATATAAAGATAAACATGTTATCAGCATTAAAAATGTGATTCTATAACCGAGTTGTAGTTGCTCAGTTGCTCAAGCAGGTATGCAGCTATGCAGATCGCACGCCTAATAGGCAAAGTTCACATGACAAAGCCTTTGCGCTGGCCAAGAAGAAGCACAAGCATAGCAAATGTTGAGCATGGAGCAGCAGCAGCAAGCCCCACTGGGCGAGACAACGGCAAAGGCAGCGACAACATTGCTGGCCCATAACTGGACCTCTCACGTAATAACGTATAGAATTACTTGTAAAAATACAAAAAAAAAAAAAATAAATAAATAACTGAGCTAAGAAAATAAGTAGAAAAAAATCTCTTCCTCCTGTCACAACTTTCACATGAAAGTTCTTTCAACTTGAGCGCCCAAATATGGACGCGCGTTGGACACGTTGGACACGTTGGACACGACATGGCCGCGGCCAGTAGAAGGAAGCCGCAGTAACGAGGCGACTTCTTTTTATTTTTTCTCCTTCTGCCACTGGGCTCAACAATCGATCAAAGCCATATTAAGAACTGTTTGGTCCAGGCTCATAGTTATGGCCACAACGACTTACCATTGGCATTCGATTTGCTGTCCGTTCTTTGGAGGCGTCCGTTGCGTCCACGCTGTTTGGATTTCTTGCCCGTTCTAGTGCTGCTGCTGGCATTGATCTCGGAGGAAGCAGCTGCCTGGTCGGTCGGCTCAGCGCTGATGTTACTTTCAATTAGCAGGCCACTTTTGGTTTTACGCCGACGCGGATTTTGTCCGCGAGTTGAGCTCGACTTGCGTGCATGCTGTATGCGTGCGCCGGTCCAGGACACAATGCTCGCCTCCTCCAGCTGCTCCACAGAGCTGCCGTTGAGTGTGGTGAGCGTTGTATATTCCTTAAGCATTTGGGCGGGTGACTGCACTTGCAGGCGTTTCAGCTGTGCGTTAGAACGCCTGCCTTGAGCCTGTTGACTTAGCAACAGGATCAGCAGCTGCAGTAGGCAGCAGCATGTGGCCCAATTGATTAGCTTTCTGGTTTTCATTTTCTTTTGAAATGTGCAAAACCCAACTCAAATTTTACACAAAGCACATTTTACACTTGAACTTGGTGCCTTAAATTTTAAATGAATATTTTTATTTGACTCGTTTAAAGCCCTTTTTTTATTATTTTATATTTTGATATTTTTTGTATTACACCAAACGCGCACTCAAGCACATTTCCAAGAATTTTCATTCATAATTTTATTTAATTTGTATTCTTTTCTTTTTTTCTTTCAAATCTTTTTTACAATTTCCGCTTGTCAGTTGTTGTCGCGACGTTTTTGGCTGACTTTTATTTTTATTATTTCATACACATTTCCTTTAGCACTCTATTTGACTTGAATTGCGCATACGCTACTCTTTGCATTTCAGCTCATTTCTATCCCATTTCTCATTTATTTTACGCACATTTTTGCGCTATTTTATTTTATTTCTGTTGCACATTTTGGCCCCTTTTGCACGCGGCGACAGCGACAAATTTTTCTTTGTCTATTTTTGTATATCCTCAACACAAGTGCGCAAAAAAAAGCATTATCAATATATATATATAATTATATATATAGGCACGATCTGTGGTTGCAGTTGCATAAAGCACTTTCGCTTTTTTTTTTTTTATTATTAGCACTGCATTATCATTTAATTGCCAGCAATTTTTATAACACGCTCATTCATCAGCGATAATACTAACTACTAGTAGCAGTAAGTATCCAACTCGGAACTATCGACAACTGAGACCGAACGACGCACCGACAAATTACGATCTGAAAACTGAAACGCATCCGGCTTTCGTGCGAGTGCCGCGTCCTACACAAACGACCGTCAAATCCAAACTGAGCCGAACACTCGTGCCGGCTTGCTGATCGTGCCGCCTGTTCGTTGCACTCAGTGATGCCAACTTGGCTTGACTTGAGAAAAAAGGCCAAGAGCTGAAGAAGAGCTGTATCTTTTAAGCGGGAATCAGACCGTTCTTTATTATTCATGTATTAAATAAATTATAATCTCTGGGTGATTTTGGAAATCAGTTCTTTGTATCGTACGAAACATTCTAACTACATTTTTGTATATATGGATTAATTAAAGCTTACCTCAGAGTTTATAAACTTGAATAAAAACTCTAAGAGTTATTGAAAAATATATATATAAAAATCTTGATTATTTGTTGAATATATATCAGCGTATATAAAGATTTTTTTATGAAAGTGCTAAATACTACATTTAACATAATTCATAGCTGACTGCGTTTAGTTAGACAATTTTGAATTTATTTTATGATTGAATCTGTTTTATGAGAAAGCATTATTACATAAATAATTCGATGGATAAAATACATCTAGTCACTCTATATATAACCTACAAATCTTACACACACGTGTTTCATATTGTTTAATAGCTAGTTCTGGCAGCAAAAAGGCCACATGAACAGCACTGGTTGCAAGTGGCATTGGGATCGTGTTGATTGTGTTTTTGTGGAACGCATTGGGCATGCTATTGCGTTCCTTATAGCGCAACATGCTGCACTTGCAGACCTTCTAGAAGATATGCAAATCTTTTTAAGGAATTAAATTTGCTCAGCTTAATTTATTTTCTTAATATTCGGGAATGTATTGTTTTTTTTAGATTGCATTATGCTCGCCAATTGTTTGTTAAAAAACGTTGTGGGAGTTTTTAGAAAAAAACAATTTATATTTAGAAATTAGCTAATGAATATGTATAATGAAATATCCTATAAATAAAAATATAATATAAAATCATAATTTTTAATTGGTGAACTCAGTAATTAAGGCAATAGTTAAAATTAAAAATATAAACTTTATTTAGGTATTAAAAATGAATCAAATATTACAATTTATTGTGATAAATAAACATTGTTTAAAGAAGAAATAAACAAAATTTATATGTTGCTTGTTGATGTTTTACATATAAAAGATTTATATAAAAATTAAAATACAGATTTCTACAAAGATATATACAAATAAATGTATTTTAACGAGAACATTTATATGGCCTTCTCGGGGAGTTTAAATAGTTCATGTATCAAGCTAAGCTCTTACCATGTTTTTTTTACCGGCAATTGTTTTGCTTAGACTTTTTTAAACTTACGTTCCACAAGGCGGAGTTATTTTTATGCTCTTTCACTCACATTTTTCTCTTTTCTTCTCTCTTTGGTGGCGACTTTAGTGCGTTCGCTAGTGTTTACCTGTTGATTTTCCAGTGTTGTTCTTCAGCTGTGACTTTTACAGGTACTTGAAATATAGAAATACGTATTGGGTTCAATGGGATTTTCCGGTGTGCTAGGGAAAAACATTTGTTGCCCGCCCGCCGACACCTTGCCCTTGTCTCTTGCATTCTACACTTTATTGTTTGGCCTTAAATTCGTTTTGACAGTTGCCAGTTAGGGACAGACGGAGGGTCGCAACTGTCCAACGGGCATTCCTGATTATCCTTGCGGTGCTTTTGTTGTGCTCTCTTGTTGTTTTTCTTTTTTTGATCAGCAGGTGATGCATCCGCAGCGAATGGCGGCACTTAACGCCAGGCAACACGGGCTCAACAATGTATCTGTTGCGAAAAGTATCTGAAAGATACACTTGAGGCTCAGCTTAGTAACGGTGGCGCACGTTTCATGTTGCCCGCCGGCTATTTGCAACTCAATTCGTGGCACTCACATAAATACCTCATCCTCGAAATGCAGCGCCTAATAAGTTCACCACGCCAAAAGTATCTGGCAGTACGTTTTGTATCTGATGCAATTTGTTGCCGCTGCAACGGCGGCGGATGCAACAACAACAGCAACAGCAGGCTCAACACTCAGCACATCGAGCGAGCACAAAGGGCATTTGTCGAAGCGTGAAACAGCAGTTTCACGAGCTGCTGCTGCAATTGCAGCGCCTTATTTACGGCACCCTTGTGCACTCCTCCGGCTTGAACTCTGTGCAGACCATCGTCATACCGACAAGGATTAAGTCGGCCGCCCTTTGTCTGCGCCGTTTAAATTGGTTCGTTTACCAAAATGAAAAGAAATGCGGCAACGAGTTAAGCAAAGGTTCGGCTCTGGTTGCGTAGGCTGTGCGCCTGCCCAGTGCCTGTTTAAGTGCTCTGTTTAAGTACTTGAGGATAACGATGTGTACCAGCTGGATGATCATCATCTCATCATCATCATCGTCATGGCTGCTGCTGATTTCCTTGTGATTTATGCGTCTTAATTGAAATGATGGATTACAAATTGTTTGGCCGCAGAGACACGTTTGGCCTTGGCATGCCAACAAGTTTGGTTTCTGTTTCTGGGAATGGTTCGGTTAGACGTGAATTGAGAGTTAGGATTGGCCTCTTGACGAAGTGTGACAACTTCCTGCGGACAATTGAAATCTATTAGAGTTTGAAGATGACATTAAGAAGTTTGTGAAAACAGAAAAGAAAACAAATTACTTTTCAGGCATTTGACGAATGCTCCGACTTAATCTAACTTTAATAAATAGTTTTTAAATTCCATCTTTAAGTAGATGTGTTTTTCAATTTGGTATTTTAATAGATTCTATGGAACTTTATCCCAAATTAACTGAACCCTTGGAGAAATATCCTTGCAGGCATTATGCAAGTGTGTTTTATTTTCTCGAATCTATATACAGTCTTAAGAACAGCTTTTGAATTTTATGTTTAGATAGATGTCTTGTTTATTATGATATGCAATAAGTTCTATTAAACTCTACCCTTAATTAACTTTACCTAAAGCACTTGGAAGTATTCTAGCGCAGGCGATGTATGCAGCCTTATAAATAAGTAGCTTTAGTATTCAAGCTTTAAGTAGTCTTCTTTTTTTCGATATTGTATTGGGATCCTAGATATTCCAGTGCAAGTTCACTTTTCCCAAAGCACTTGCTAGTTCAAGACCCTCAAGTATTTCTACCCACTTTATGACCCACTGAAGAACTGCACGTTTTAATTTTATGCTTTTTTTTGGGGGGGTAGCCTGTGATGCAATTTTTCATGACCAGATAGAAATCTTGGCCAAGTTTCGTCTGTGACTTTCACACAGCATCTAAAAGGAACTCGTGTATTCAATTTTCTAATAGCCGCCTTCTAATCAAAACTAAGGCATCGCACAGGCTTGTACAGTTCTCTAGGCGCAAAACCAATTAAGCCAAGAGATTGTTAGGGGCAAGGGGCCGGGAGTGGAGTAGGAGGAGTCATAGGCCGAGTTGCAGCAAAAACAAAGCTCATACAAATAAGGAAGTTTCTGTGCGCGACTGCAATCTGTGGCGTAGAGTATCAGGCGGAAAAAAACACAAAAACAAAAAACTAAAATCCAAATAAAATCAAATGAAATTTACCGCCAATGCCACAACGAGTCTTAGTTTTGTTCGGTATCGATGCCCAGAGTCCAACTTTGGAAGCGCCAAAAACGTTAAATACAATTCATGGCGCTCACGAGCGGAATTTAAATTATGCCCAATTAGAGTTAGGTGCCAGCTGAGGCGCAATCTCAAGACTCTGAAGTCTGCTGCTGCTGCTGCTGCTGTCTCGGCAATTCCTGTGGGGGCAACAGGCGTGGTGGGCGTGGCATGTTTGAAGCACGTTCGTGTGCTAAAGCGCCAAATTGATTTCGATCGCCCATGGGGTATTTTTACCAGTTGCCAACTGCCCACTGCCAACTACCTAGTTCTCAGTGTTTGTTTCTACCACTCGCAACATATGTCTAATCCGTTGCAAGTTGCAGGCTGCTCGCAGTGGTTGCCTCACATGTTGTTGCACGCTCTTGTTTGATGGATTACGCGTTGACAGGCTTTGGTTTGCCGGAGCGCCACTGATTGTGCGCCACTCGCCTTGGGAACTGGTCTTGTTATGTAAATTGCCACGAGTTTCTTGTGGGTGCACATCGAGTCCACAAAAAAACTATATCCAAGTGCTAACAAGGTTGCCTTTTTAACAACTTTTGTGTGCTCTGTAGGCAAAAAATTACAACTATATATATTGATCAGGTCTTTATTTATCTAACCGATTTTTGGTTAGTGCACATAGTTGAATAGTTTTGGCAGGATCAAATCGAAAGTTATTAAAAAATTAAGGAATCATTGCTTCGTGATTCCGGAGCTGTCTGGAGGATATCTTCTAGTCGAGCAGGTTCGACTAAAGCACTCCTACTTATTTTGTGGTGTTTTTTTTTGGGCTTCCAGGAAAAATGTTTGTGGCATTGCCCAAGGAGTTTAAAAGATTAATGATGAAAATTCGTTTGGTCGCATAGTTAGCGGTAAAATGGTTCTTTGAGGAGGTTTCCACTTTATCGCTTCATTAGCAAGCGTTGTTTTGGATAGAGGAGTGAAAAGTAGGGAGATAGAGAGAGAGAGATAGAGAATTGAAGAGAAACTAAATATGTTTATATTAAAATTATGACACGTTGAAGTCATACAGCTTAGACTAGGATTATTTGGAATTTCTTTCAAAATCGTCCAATTAACAATATAATATAACATAAAAATAAAATAATATTGGATCAGCTAAACTTCCTCTTTTGCTGCAGTTAAACTGTATTCATTATCATAAGTATAAAATATCAAGTTTTTCTCTTTTGTCTTCCAATTTAAATTTCTTCTACAGTTGCCCAAATAGCCTTGAACTTCAACTGAAATTCAAATTTATTTTCTATTCATTTTTGACAAATGCGTGACATAAGACAAACGTAAATACAAATGCATAATATGCATGTCTACAATACCCAAACGCATACGGAATACCCTGCCTGTTAGATCATCTACTGCGTCAATACTTAACTATTTATGCGCAGCCGCAACCTGCCCCAAAATTTCCCTGAAACGACAAAATTATGCATATAGAATTCATAATTAAGTGTTGCCGGGAAACTTCTTGAGCAGGCGGCCCTTGAATAAGAACGAACACAATCACGACGGGCATGAAATGTGTTTTTTTGAGTCCATATACAACAACAACGCATTGAATATCCCTATTGGAAAGGGTTCAGACAAGTTTATGACCTTTTAAGTGTTGTGCGTTGCATTTTCGGATTGACACTCGTTCTGGAAGATCTGTTAAAGCCTCTGGCTGGGCCACGTTTTTTTTTTATAGCCACCAGCTGTGCATGAGGCGGCGCTTTGAATGAGTTACTAATTAGAGAATTTTATGGGAAATTAATTTGATTACGCCCCAAAGCGTTTGAAATGTAGTAAAAATTAAGTTATAATTGTGGGTTCGCTTAGCTCCAGATATAAGAGGGCGTGAATACTCATGTATTTTGTAGTTCAAAGTGAAGTCCGCAAACAGACTGTAATCGGAATCAGTTTAATAGGCGTTGCGCCCTGTAATTTAATTAGGAAGCACGATAAACCCTTAAAGAAACACATATATTCAAGAGTTTAAGATATTGTTATCAGCGAGTGAGCTGCATTTTATATGTTAAAATTTTCGCAGAAAAATAATTTATTTACTACAGAGAAGCGAAATAAATTGTTGATATAGGATTGCATTCAGCGAGGCCGTACAGTATATCTTTATTGAAACCAGATCTGTCTGCTGATCGTGACCATATAATAAAGACTCCAAATAACTAACTCAGTATCCAATTAGCTGTCAGCCCCAATTGGCGTTTTGTGTGGTCGATTTTTAAATGAAGACTTGGCCCATTATTAGGCCAGCTCATAATATTGTCTAATCACTGGAATTTGGCACACCTTGGGGTTAACTTTTTTTGCAGTATCCACCCGGGACAGACTTTGGACTCAACGAAAGGGAAATGCCGCAGCACGCCCAGAACGGCGCAACGTTGCGTGACGCGGCTGCAACTGGGGATAGAAGAAGAAGGCGGGTCAGCATCAAATAAATGCGTTTAGTAGGTCACCCAGAGACCGACCGAGAAAGCTGCGTGAGTGAGGGGCAAAAGGAAGGGTATCCAATCAATGCAGTGCGCGTAAACGGCGT
Source organism: Drosophila ezoana (assembly GCA_035045725.1). Taxonomy (NCBI): domain Eukaryota; kingdom Metazoa; phylum Arthropoda; class Insecta; order Diptera; family Drosophilidae; genus Drosophila; species Drosophila ezoana. The sequence goes on along the minus strand of JAWNOU010000005.1, from coordinate 1,406,877 downwards.
TATTTATATTTTACATACAAAATGTGCTGCATAAAGAAGCCGCCGCTGGAGCATGTCGCGCATGCGCAATTACAACGCTCCCCTGCAGCTAAACCTCCGGCCATCGCCGATGCCCCCCTTGCTTGCCAAGTGCAATGATTAACCAGAGATTGTTTAAGTCGCCGCTTAATGCAATATTGTAAAAAGGGCTTAAGAAAACCAAAGGGATATTTCATAATTTATATAGCCAACGCACGCCAGAGTCTCGATTCTTGAGTGGAGAGTAGGTGGAGTCTCCTCATCCGTTTCCATTTATATGTCTGTGCGCTGCTTTTTAGCCTGCGGCAAACTATTTTAAATATTTTGATTAGCCATCGCAACGAAGCCAATGCCAGACGCCACTTGAAGGCTTTCGGTTGCCTTTAGGCTCTTGGGAGACTCCTACACCAATGGCATTGGCTCTACTTGCTGTCGATTCTGTGCGCTGTCTCCTCTACAGCTACCGAAAGCCCATTAATTTAAACTCCATTTAGGTCCTGTGGCTTGATTATGCGAACACTGAGCGAAATTTGGGATAAGAGCAGGGCTAATATTTAAAATGCACTTTAAAACACTTTTTTTATTTTTTCAAATTTTTTTATTTTTTTGCAAATTTTAGTTCCATGCTTAATTCTTGACAGAAATTTATTTATTTAAATTTAATTATTATTCTCAGTGTTTAATGCAGACTGTTTTTCTTCCTTTGTTTGGCTTCATTTGTGGTCTGGCTTTATCGCATTCCAGGCATAAAATGTTCAATTTAATTAATTTTAGACAAATCACTTAACAAGCTAAAACTCTATGATGTGCATTAGTTAAACCAAGAACTTGCAGTGGCAAGCAGCATCATAAAGCTGTCCATAAAGATAGAGATCAAGATAGATATAAGTTGTAAATGACAACAACAGTGAGGATAAGATATAGAATGAAGGAACATGACAAAAGGTGTCTGAGAGAAAAGAGGTGCCGGTAAATTCAATTTCTGGATATTACATGTAAGTATTATTCATCTCTTAGATAGATGAATACAAAAGTAGTACAAATTATTATAAGCAGGGGATATAGTTCCTTTCCAACTATTTAATTTACATTGATTTTAAGAGCCTGCGTTTAAGAAGCTTCTAAATTCATAGCCCAAGATTCAAACTCAATTCATTATTGCTTTGTCGCCTTAATAGCAAAGTCTGTTGGGCAAATTGTCAATTTAAACAGCAAATTATTTTGAATGCTTTGGCTTACTAAAGAGCTTGTCTAAGCCAAGCAGTAGGCTCTGCAGACTCCGCCAAGCGTAATAACTTTAAATCTTAAATATACACCTCAAGCACACTTGCAACATGTGGCGAAACACAAGCAGGCAGCAAGTGAAAGTTAATTTTGTTGCTTTTGCACCTGAAGACAATTTACGATTCGCCTTCAATTGACAGACAATAAACGAAATCTTGTATTTTAAAAAATGTAAATTGAGCGAAAATCGCTTAATTTCGCCGAGCAAAATCCCAAACTGGTCAACAATGACATTTAAGGGCAACCAGCTTTACAGTTATGCAGAGAAAAGCGAAAGAGTAAGAGAAAGAGAGAGGGAGACTCTCTGACTCGTCTCTCTGCACAGACAATGGAACTTTTGCACAGCTGATTGCGATTGATCGCAAAATGTGATCGATCTTGAACCGATCCTCATCTTCATGATGATCTTTGTCTCGTAATCTGCAGAAATGGTCAACAACTGATGAGATTTTGCTGCCATTTTTGGATGTCCCTTTTGCGAGAGGGGCGCGCTTTGGTTTGTGCGCAACTAATGAACACCTTAAATGGTATTTTTGCCAGCAGCTGGTAGATTTACCAGCAGGCTGTACCTTTCTCCACCAGCAGCAGCGAGCGACTACACGCATTTTGTCACATTTTGACATATTTTTGCGGCGTGCCACAGCCTTGGCCATAGTGCAAGTCGATTGCCATATTTGGTGCCAATTAGAGGCAGAGGCAAACGCGACCCTTTTACTTGCCACCGGCCCCCTCGTCACCTCTTAATGCTGCATAACCCACTCATTACCAGGTAGCTTGACTAGCCCGTTATGGAGGCGCAAATGAAAACCTGGCATATCTTCCTGGGAAGTCACGTCGCGTCGAAGCTTCAAGATAAATTGCTGACAGTTTCGTTTAATTGTTTAGGCCGATGGACGTTGTCTGTTAATTGCCATTAAAATGTTACCAAACCATAAAAGATCTCACGATTTTTATTAGCAAATCTCTCAAAAGCTTGCGGATTGCTAGACAGTTGCAGTCTTATGACTCTATTAGATAAAATAACAAATATTACTTTAATACTATTCAATTATATAATTGATATTTATCAGAACTAGTTTCTGTCAAAAAACGCCCAACTGTATGGGCTTCATTAGCTTCCTTGTTAGCTTCCCAGCAGGAAGTCGCCTAATTGGCGCATTATAAAATTTACTACTCTATAAATTTTTACAACACAAATTTTCATATTTTTTGCGAGCAAACATTTTTCCATTGTTTTGAACCCGCTTCACCTTTGAATCTGGTAATGGGCAAAATGTTTCAATTCAGAGTCTGAGTTGGAGTCTTGACTTCATCTGGCCAAATCAAACACAAGTCATCATCAGAGCGACGTCATTGATGACTTCGTCGTGGGGCAACCGAATAACTATTCAGGTCAATAGTTCAGCGCTTTTGAGACGGGTAAAAGTCATGAAACTACAATTTCTCATTGCCCTACGCTGTGTTGTTTCTGTGGGGTATTATGGACTTTTGAATGGCTTAAATAAAATATTTTCTAAGACAACTTTAAATTGGGGATCGGACAATCCTAAAAGCAACGAAAATAGACTGAATAACCTATTAATAAAAGCTGAGTCGGTTCGTATTTCCAGGCTTTACATTTAATACCAGCTAAGTTGACTGCACCTCAGACTTTTATAAATGACTAGCGGGTATAGCCCGGCCTTGCCCGTGGCACGTACATATGTTATAAAATCAATGTTCTCAAAAAGCTTTGAAAGCTTTTTGAAACTGAGCGGACGGTAAACAAACTACTCTAATATAAAAGTTTTCCGCCCTTTTATCACTGTTTCAAGTGGAATTTTCCAAATCGCTGAAACACGTAATCATTATATTCTTATGTAGAGCTTTGAAAATAAGTTTGATGCGAATCGGACAAAACTTAAAATTCACCAACAAAATCTTTAAAATGCACTTTCCACCGAAGGAGCTTAAATTTTTCGAAATATGTGAAACACGTCTCAAATGATTTTTCATACAGATCCTTGAAAATGAATTTGAGCACGAAACGTCACCCACCAAATCTTTGACCCCCATTTCCACCAAGGAGGAATACATTTTTGGAAAAGTGTGAAACACCCCTCAAATGAATTTGAACAAAGAACTTTGAAATTGAGTTTGAGGCCAATCGGATGGTAAACAAAAAAGTTTCATACAAACGTTTTTCGCGATTTGTTCATACTTGCGAGTGGAATTTCCCGAAACCCCGTCTTTACGTGCACCTTCATCACTTAAGGTAACTACAGTGAAAATTTCAGTTACGGTTTGGGCTGTGCGTTGATCACCAATCAGTCCGTCAGCCAATCAGTCAGTCTGTCAGGACAAACAGTTTTATATATAGAGAAGTAATATATAGTGTCAAAATTTAAGGATCCTTTGAATTCTTATAAAATTGACAACGTTTAATCAGTAACTATTTAATCATAACATACAGTAATCAATAATAGCTAATTATATAAATATTGCCAGACATTATAAAAAAAGGACAAAGCTAAGTTGGTTGCGACTCAACATTTGATAAAGTATGGAAAAAAGTCAAGATTAGAAAGAAGTTTAAAAAATATACATAATTAAATATATTAAATTATTGTCGGATAATTTATAATTTTAATGAATTCATCAAAATATAAATAACATATTTCTGACCTTAGATTAGTAAACCTTAAATAATTCAAATCTTTAATTTATTATACTCTCTAAGCTCACGTTTTGTTTTGGTTTCCATATTGTTCAGCCCGAAATGTAAGCCTAAACATTTACCAAGCACATCACGCTCTTAAAATCGTTTTTCTTTTATGATAAACCCTATAAAGTAGGTTTATCTGTAATCCGATCTGCGCTTCTACTATTTTGGTAAACCCCACACACAGAGCACATTAAAGGGCCATAAAAATTCAATGCCACACACCCGAGAATGTTGGACTGTAGTTGATCGAAGAGTTCGCTTAGGCCCCAAACTCTTTCAACACGTTTTTCACATTTTACAACTTAATTTTTTATGATGTGCTCCGATAGAAAACCCTGTCCCTGGTCGACGAGGGACAAACAATCAAAAGTTTTTTGTGGCTTCAATTGGATTTGAACGGCCACAAAAGCCGCATGATGGGTCCAGAAAGAAGGGGGGCAGGGGCACATCGAAAAGTAGAATTTGCATTCGGTCAAAGCTGAGGGAGAAGCAAAAAGAAGAAAATTAACTGCAATCAAGTAAAACGTCATTCAACTGGGACTTGGGCACGATATGCAAGCGAGAGCGGGACATGAACAAAGACCTGGACTTGAATTGCGATGGATGAGGCAGGAGGGAGGAAAAAAAGGGGGAGGGGGAACTATAGGTTTCCATTATGCGACTCTGCAAGGTCTGCCGCAGAGCTGTAAACTTGCTAAATTGCCAACATTTCAACGCATTTTTCTCTATTTCTCAAAAGATTTTGTTTTGCTGCCTGCCCCACGGGCGAAGAGAAGCGCAACCAATCGACTACACCTCCTCGCCCCTCGCCCCTTGCCTTCCCACACCATGCTTGTCCACAGCTTTGTTGAACCTTTTGAAGAGTTTTAATTAAGCTAATAAAGTTGTCTCTGCGTATGGTCCGTGGGGGCTTTAACTCTTTGTGGCAAAAATGTTGCATGTCCATTAATTGCTTTGTTAGACACACCAATAAAGAGAAACGAGGTCATAAATGGGTTGCATTTTCTTTGTGTCACAATTTCATGGAGCGTATTCTGCTGGATCTAGGGAAATGAAATTGAGGAATGTATTCTATACAAATAATTGGATATATATTAAAATTAAAAGAGAAATATTGTTTATTATGTTCGGCCGAATTGCATAATACTTCGCATTTGATAATTAGAATTTATATATCTTAAAAATATACATATATTACGTAAATTCTTGGGTTCCTATTGCGTAGGCAGCATCCATTATCCCTGCATAACTTCTGCTCTTTTCTTTGAGTCTTGGAATTAAAAAATAATTTTTTATTTTTAAATTATTTATATATTTAAAATTTTTTATTTTTAAATTATTTATATATTTAAAATGTGAGAGACTTAATTGCTATTATATGTATCTATTCGATTTTTATTGGTGTAAGCCATTTTAAAATAGGACTTAACGAAAACTTACAAAATAAAGCAAAATAAATAATATTAATATTTTGTTTAAAATTATTTGCCTTCTTCCCTCTCTGCCCCTATCTTTCTCTGAACTCTGGGATTAAGCATGGACTTTACGCACTAAAATTTCCATCCACACAACCAAGCGACATCTAAAAATTGTTGTTTGTGCTCACAAAGCAAATTCAGACTTGAGGAAATACAGCTCATAGCTTTGGCATTTCAAAGATTTGCATACAGCACACGTTTCCCACAAAAAATATTACACCTCCGAACGGAGGCGCCATTTGCGCGTTAAGAGCGCAATTACAAAATCGTAAAAAAATATATACACATAAAAGGTCTGTGTGAGCATTATACGAGATTTACGCGAGTCGAGTCGACGGTCGCGTGGGTAGTGGCAACTGCTAAAAGTAAACTGTAAATTAACGCAAGGCGGTAGCTGGCAAAACATATTAGCGCCTATTAGCCGGACAATTTGCATATGGCAGAGGAAAGGGGTGTGCAACCAGTAGATGGGAATGAACAGAAGTTCAAGGTAAACTGAGACGGATCAGGATCTGCTTTTGAGACACATGGGGGGCCATGCAACTGGCATGGAACAGCGCTCATGTGGCGTGTAATTGCTTTTCCCAGTGGTTGCAGTAGTTGCCGTGGCTGCCTGTGTTGGTTGCCTGTGTGGCGCATGCGCCGATTGCTGACCACCGATAACATTCCAGTCGGTTGCTGCCACCACTCGTTGCCCCAATGCCAGGCACTTTATTTTCTTTACTTTGCTGATTAAACGGCAGATTGTATCTGGGTATCGGTTATGCTGCCGCAATATTCGGGGCGTAATTAAAGGTATTAAGTGTGGCCGACTGTTGGCTAAAAGCGTTTGGCTTAATGTCGGCCAGGTGAAAATATGGGCGGGATGTGCGCACCATGTCGTTAATGGTGTGAATGTATATCTGCGTACAAGGTGGAGAAATTGGAGCTGATTTAAAGGAGACTGTGCTGGGGGAATTCAAGGAAAGTTTTTTTGGATATTAAAACTATCCACATTTTTTGTTTGATTTTTTAAGACAATCTCCGAAATCAAAATAATACCTAAATCGCATTTAATCGATGTTGAGCCTTAGAAGTTCGTTTGTCGTCTAGCTAAGACCTTAAATCCGCTAGCAATGTTAACTTTTTCCTGAAGTGGTTTCTATTGAAACACAGATTTTGGATATTTCTGTATTTCTGAAAGAGTTACACATATTTAAATAAACGCAGTATCTTCTTTATGACTCCGACATCTACTCCTTCATTTGTGGCCAGTCTCTGCCCAGAGCATCCAATCAATCATGCCCAGAAGCCGACACCTTTGCATGCAAACAGAAACAATAACAAACCAAAAGTAGCTTCCGCATAACTGAAAAACCAGATCAAAAAGCGACAAAACCTCGCATCTGTTTCGAGAGTCTCTGCTTCAGGTTCATCCTTATGCTTTTTGCTCAGAAGCGTGGTAAACATGTCAAACAGTTGCCAACTGGGCCAATGAGCTTTGCAGTTCTCGCTGTTGTTGTTTGGCTTGTTGTTGCCCAAAAGAAGACATGATCGAGCAACAACATCAGCAGCAACAACAATGGTTGGTCTCAGGTTAACCAGGCGCAGAGCGTGAACTTGATATTATGCTAAAAAGGCGGCCCAATATGCAAAGTGGCAACAGAAGAGTTGCCTTTCGATCTGCAGTTGCCTCTTGGTTCGAGCCAATTTGGCGCAGTTGTTGTTGTTGCTGTGGTTGTCACCTCGATAAGCATCTGTGCAGCCAGCAAATACAAAAATATTGAGTGTGCTCCTGTTTTGGTCCGTCTGGAAATGGAGCCGAGAATTTGGACATTTTTTTTTCTGTTTCTTTTTTTGGGTCTTGTGGTGCCGACATAACAAATTACATGCAAATTAGACGAGCGCTGTGAGTAAGTGAGAAGAAGCAGAACAGAAACTGTAAAAGATACTTTTATATGAGTAGTGTTGGAAAGGTGCTGAGGATCGCAGCAAAGGGGTCGATAGGAGAGCAGGGCGATCTCTATCTCTCTCTCTCACACTCTCTCGCTCTTTTAAGATTTATAATTACTTGAACAATATAATAAATAACTTAATGATAATTATAACGACACATGCTATAATTATATGAACTTTATAGATATATTCTTTAATGCAATGCTCTACATAAATACTATCAGGAAATTTGTTACCCAATAGTCTTTTGATCAACTGCTGGCATTTTGGGTCATTTAGAGTGTACCAAGTTAAGATATCGTTTTCCAATAACACAAAAGTTGAAATTTATTTAACCACAAGATATCAGTTTAACTATAATAACTTAGTTTCAAGGTTTCCCAACACTAAACTAATATACGGTCATTTGGCACACCTAATATTCTTTCTTAGTACGCTTCAATTTTCATAGACAGCACAGATCTATTACAGTTTTGAAGCCACTGTCTGTGTGCGTCAATAAACACTGCCGGAAAGTATGCAATGTCTTAAGATCTACTTGCGAACCAGAAAAATTTTTAAATTGAACGCAAAGATATTGAAATTTAAGGTATAGTATTCTATCATTGGAGGTTTTTGTATATATGAAAGTTGAGTTTCATACAGTCCATTTATAAGATTCAAATGAATTGGCTTTCAATTCGCTGACAAACTCTCACAGCTCCTTCTGTGTGCCCAATTGACGTCAACGCACGTTTAGCAAATATTTGAAATTCATATCCGTTGCAAAGGTTTTGCCAAAAACAAATTAATAAAACTTTTTTTGGCCGCGACTGTCGTCAGCAAAATGTTGTTTAGCACATTTTCGCCTGACGCCAAATAAATCAAATTAAATTTCGCAGCGCATTCGTAAGCAAATTCCTTCTTCACCTTTGGAACGTGGCCTTAAAGTATGCAACACGCAGGTGGGGCAAATATTAGGCACAACACTGTGCAACAAAGAAGTGGATATTATTGTTGAAAATAAGTTGCATCTGAATTGAACGGTATTTTAAAATGAGTAATTACATTATATTATTATATATAAATATATTCTGTAATTACTTTAATATAACGAATTTTATATATTGAACACAATCATAAATAAGACAACATCTTACGTAATCTATAGCTATTGAGAATACCCAAATATTTATCTTAATATAATAAATTATTGGATTTTATAGATAAATTTCATGAAATTTAATTTCCAAAAATCTCGCTTTTAAAAGAGCTTGAAACAGTTAAATAAAAACCTTTTTATACCCTGAACCCATTAAAAATGGGTAAAAGGGGTATTATGTTTTTGTGCAAAATCCAAATGTATGTAACAGGCAGAAGGAAACATCTCCGACCCCATAAAGTATATATATTCTTGATCAGCATTAATAGCCGAGTCGATCTAGCCATGTCCGTCTGTCTGTCCGTCCGTCCGTCCGTCCGTCCGTCCGTCCGTCCGTCCGTCCGTCCGTATGTATGAACGCAAGGTTCTCAGAACCTATAAGAGCTAGAGACTTGAAATTTTAGATGTAGGTGCTCCTAGTTCCTACGCAGATCGAGTTTGTTTCCGATAATCGATAACTTGCCCCGTTTCAAAGTAATCGATAAAAATGTATATCGAAATCCTGTTTTTTAAGCAATTTTGGTAAATAATAAGAGCTATATATATATATATATATATATATATATATATATATATATATATATATCGATTATCTTTCATTTTATACCTATCGCCACCTCCCCGCTACTCTCTATCTATAAGCGCGCGCTGCATTTGGTGTTGGAATATGAGGGTTCAGGGTATCCCCTAGTCGGGAGCTCCCGACTAGAACCTCTTACTTGTTTTAAAATAATCTCAAGGAATGTTCACAAAAAAAGAAAATAAATGTTCGGTTCAAGCTAATTATTGTGTTGCATAGTGTAAGGATTTACTTAGCGTATGCTTGAATATAGATATATTCCAGGCCGCTTCTGTCGTCAAGTCTACAAAATGAATATGTTAGTTGATACAAAGTCGTGCTGGGGAGGTCCTTTGGCGTCCACATAGAACTCCACTGACATGTGGCACGTGGCAGCAGCAAAAGTTTTTTTTTTTTGGAAACTTTGCCTAACAAAATATTTGTAGTCCATTAAAATGCCTAAATAATATGATAGACAAACGAATGCAAACTTGTGCCTTAACTTTGCATATATTGAAGAGAGCAAGTTAATAGGATTAGAACAGAAAAGCTTCTAAGCTCGCCTCTTACAAAAGCTGGTCATGGTAATTGATACCGAATACGTTTATTCAGTATGCACAATATTGAATCATATCAGCACTGAAACAGACATAGAAGAGCAAAGCATTCAATGCAGACCAGAGGCAGTTGACCCGACGCTCGACTCGACTGGGCCCGGGAATGTGTCAGGCATTTGACATGAGACGCGTGCGATTCTTTACATATATATGTTTGTATCTACAGCCATTTGTTGTTGTCTTTATCTTTTATAGTGCAGCTGACACTCTCACAAATTAATAACAATTGACGCAATGCATCGAATCTACGAGTAAATTGCTGAGCAGACTCGACAGCATGGAAGATGCAGCCGAGGCTCGTTGGCTTATTTTGTGTGGGGGTAAACATAAATAGCGTAGATACAGAAAGTCAACTACTTCTAGACGACAAAAGAAAGTCAACTGGAAATTAGTCGAACAAATAATTGCTGTGTGTGTGTCTGTGTGTGTGTAGGTGTGACCAGGAAGAAATGAGAAAATTCTGTCGCATATAGCTTGACATGCTTTTGAGCAGTCGATTATCTATACTAAATAAACTAAATACCTATAAAGTAGTTTCGATTAAGGTATAGGGATAATTTTCAGAAGTATAATAAAATTAAAATGGGCATCTTACATTAAGTAACAAAAAAACAAACTATTTTTTACATAAATCAAAAGTCAACAACCAAGGCTTTGCTTCTCATTGGTTGGATTCTCTAGGAGAATCAAAGTATGTTGGAGAACAAGGAATAAATTGTGTTTTAGTTAGAGCACACTTTTCATATTCCTTTGTACCAATATCTACATAAGTAGTTTCTTACGTGTATAGAGTTTTAACCTTCTTATAACTTAATTTTAATTTTGGGTGTCCCAAATTTACAAATTACTGTACAAACCTGACGATTCTAAACAAATAGATACGAAGCGCATTATAGAGCATTCTGAGCCCTGATTTGCACTTAATAAATTATATCTATAAAAGAGTTTTACAATAAATCATTAGCCACATTATTTCATAAACATATTTTAAGCTGACTTCATATGCGTTTACGGTTGCCGCCTAACTAGTATCACAGTTTAAGCTGCTCTCATTTAGCACAAAGTCTGACATGTATTCAAACATTTTCGAATACGCTGACTAAATTTTCGACATAGTTTCCTAAGAATTTTCTAACCAAATTTGAAGGACTACCAGAATTACATTGAACTGACAGTTTTTTCCGTTCTCGCTGCACTCGCAGCTGTCCCGCAGTTTGACAAGCACCTCAGCAGTTTGACATGCACTCGAATTGAATGCATTTGCATTGGCATCTGACACCGTTGACCTCTCAATCTCTCTCTCTGTTGGCGGCTATTGTTGCCATAAATTCGATGTCTACCGTTAATTGTATATGCGTTGCAACGAAACAGAAACATAAATAATTGTTAATTATTATTCAATTCAGTTTTGTGTCGTCAAATGTGCTCTATTGAGTTGTTGTTTATTTGTTCGCTGCCTCCGCAGTGGCAACTCTTGACGTTTGGCGCGTGATTTCAAACGTCAAACTGTCAGCTTTAGCAATTGTCATAGCTGCAGTTCAGATACCCATGTAAAATTTCTACAAATGGGTATGATGGAGCTGCACAAATGCATGTGAAGGGCAGGGGCTGACACCTCCGACCCCATATAGTATATATGTGTATATGCTTGATCAAGACAAGCCGAGTCTATCTAGCCAGGTTTGCTGGACAATTTGTCGCTCTCTAAGACTATAAGAGCTACAGGAGTGAAAATCTATAATGCTGATAAATATCGATAATGTCGATAAATAACGATTTCAAAGAGGAGGTTTTGAAGCATATATTAAAGCTTATTAAAGCTAGAAAATCCATTTACATGTAGTTATAGTATACACAGATCATATATAAAGAAAATTTTGTTTACTTAGCTTTTTGTTAACTTTAGATAGATTTCGTATACTATAGATAGAGATATTTTAATACGAGTTATATGAAAAAAAGATTTTACAAATATTTCATGCATTTTTTATAGGTTTGCATAAAGTTTGAGTATGACTGTGGTTATTATGGGCAACTGTTAGCTGGTTACAGGGTGTCTGCCAGTCGAGCTGACTGTTGTTTGTAACTCTCTTATTGGATGTTGTTGTTTGTCACAGTTTGTTTGTTGTCCCTCATATGTGTCTCTCTCGTGCGTGTCGCATCATTTCGCGCTGCACATTTCCTGATTTTTGTTTTATTTTAAAACACTTTTGTTGTGTGTGTTTAGCTTGACATTTCTTTCTGCTTGAGTCTTGTCTTCTGCTGTTGCTTTTCCGCAGTGACGCATCTGACGCTTTGTGACTTGTCGCCCGCAAGTCAAGTGACGTTTCGCACGTTTCGCATTTTGTTTTCTTTTGTCGATTTCCCGTCGCTTTGCACGTTTTCCACAGTCGAATGTCACGAGCGCGCATTTTCAAGTGGGTCGCGTTGTGGCTTTTGGATGGGCTCTCTGGCTGTTCGGTCTTGGCTTGGCTGTGGCCATTGGCTTTAGATTAGCCGGCAGCTTGGGCGACTTATCCACTCAGTGTCCCACTCGAAATTAGCAGCTGCATTGTTTAAAAATAACAACCTGGCCCCGTGCCTGTATCTATGTCTGGCACCTGCTCTGTCACGTGTCTGTCCATCTCAACTGCTCGCCTGAGTTCACATTCGGCTTTGCATTTGAAAATCAATACGGGCCCAACAGCTTAGTGCGCCTCAATTGCAATTGGGGGCCCAGACGACAGACCGGAATGTTGTCATTGTCTAGCCGTAAATCGAGGCTCTTAAGCGGATTAGTTTGATTTGCAAATTGAGACGAAGCAAGTTCCAAGTTTCAAGTCTCTCTTGCTCTTGATGCCTTAGTCTCTGCCTTGCTCTTGCTCTTTTTCTCCCTGTTGGAAAATCAATAGGCTAATGCACCTGAGCAGTTTTTATGCTTAAAACAAACTAGCTAATTGCTGGAAAGGTGACAAACAATTTTCACTTGCTCTGCTACTTTTAACCGTTGTCTTCACCTTTTCGCTGAAGCCTAATAAGCACAAAAGACATCCCCAACTAGATAGTGGAAATTGTGACTCATCCACCTGTGAACTGATTAGAAACTATCTATGAATCTTTTTATCTTACCTTCGAGGTGCCAAATAAATATTTAGTTTTGTAAACATATGTTAAAATACTTCGAACAGAAGTATTCCATAATCACTAAAACAAGAAAATTATTTATTTAATTTTTAAAATAATAATAAAAAAGTTTTTTTTTTGGAATAATTTGCAGTCTGTTCCACTTTATAAAACGGCAAATACTAATTTTCTTCACTTCCGGAAATGCATTGAATAGAAGCAATTATTTAAAAAAACAACAACAATTTGTTACAAAAATTTTAATTTATTGCAATTGTTTAAAATATGGTAGAAATAATTTTTTGAGTGGAGCTCCCTTATAAACAAAGGATTGAAAACAATATTGTATTATATTATAAATACGCAGCAAATTGCTGAAGATAAAAAGAAATATTTTTTCACAAGACAATAACAGCTCGGTTTTGAAAAAAAATTTGTATCTTTAAAGTTAAGCATCTTAAAGTTTCTTAGAGCTAGCGCATTTGCTCCCTTCTAGAAAAGAAGCACTTTAGAAATAAAAATAAAAATACAAATTCTGTTTCTAAAGTGAATCGAACTGAAATCATGCTTCATGAGTATTGCGAGCTTAATTGAAATAATGAGTTCTGTGGGTTACAAATTCAACACTTTCGCCTCGCTCTTTTATTTTTTTAGCTTATAAGTTAAACTAACTGCAACGCTTAACGCCATGAAGCTCTTGCTGCTGGGTGAGATATACATAAATATTTAATTAAATCGGTAGCACACTAAGTGAGTCTATCTGCAGCTTTGGTGCTCGGCTCCTATGTAAATACGCTGTTGGGCTGCTCTGTGGCCAGTGGCGATTGTCCAAACTCGAACGTGGTTTTCTGGCTGTACTCCAAGTAAGTTAAGAGCAGATTGTGATGTGCCCAACGTATATGGAAACACGTTCTATATGAAATCAACTATTTCACACACACAAACACAGTGAGACACGCAATAAACCAAAAATAATTGATCCAGTCGCACCTAATTCCTTCGATTTTATGCCAGAACGAGACATTTAAATACTTATACACGTCTATGGGGGCAACCGGAACTCGATGCCCAGTTTCGTTCTGAGGCCCGCACTGCTCGACAATGAGAATGTCTATGTTATATCGATGAGCTATGAGGAACTAGCGCACCCACCCTGTTAGAGTTTACCGCTGGTCAGCAAGTGCCTGGAACAGCTGATAAACAATCTGGTCAAGCATAATATTTCAACCCATGATCGGCTGCATCTTATTGCCTTTAGACTGGGCAGCCATGTGGTTTCGAACCAGCTTTCTGCTTTAAGATTCGGTTCTTGAACTTGGTTGTCCACCTCCATAAACCAATTTTTTGGTTCTAAACGTTATTTGAACACTTATTTTTTTAATGTAAATAAAGCAATTAAATTAAATTACTCGCGAAGTAAATTCAATCTTTCCCCCGTAAATTGGCATATATTGGGTCTGATTCGAAGTCAAAATGTGTTAATTTTCAATCAAAGAAAGATAATTTGGATCAGTTCGTGTTTCGACTCAGCTGTTTTTTTAAGAACTCATTAAATTTTTAATTCACAATGCAACATTTAATTTAATTTATGCTAAGATTCAGTTCAATTTATATAAAATAATAAATTGGAATTTTAGATTTGTTAACCAGTTCGATTCAAATACGATGTGCTGCCGTAAACCTGTTAATATGGGCTCATAAGATACACGCAAATCTTTTGTGGGTTCAAACATAGCAATGTTAACAGAATGTTAAATGCCAAATGTTATAAACAAATTGTTATTAATGAAATTTATCAACTTGCCCTCGCCCCGATAACTTGGCAAGAGAGAAATTACACCACAAAGAGACTTTCTTTGACAGCCAAATACGGACGTCGGCAAGCTCTGTTGTCTGTGGGTAGTTCTAAAAACGGTAAAAGCAGGAAATACAAGGTCTGTTCAAATGGGTTTACGTCCTTGCTCCACAAAAGAGCGCGCACAACAAAAGAGAGCTGTCAAAATTGACAGGCGGAGGCAACCTCGTGCCGTGAATCAGATTTCCATTACTCATTGCAAATGTGAGGCGTGAAACGCTTTACGCAAAAAAAATCTCGTTTGTTTATTGTTTATTTTTGAATTTAGCAATTGAAATATTGAACGGTAAAAACCGGCCCCCCGCAGATAATATAAATGCCTGACGCATGCGCAAAATTACAAAATTTTGCGAAATTACAGCACAGTAGAAAGAAGCATAGCAGAAAGACTGAACACAAATAGTTGGAGAGTGTCTTCTCATAATATGGCTTAGCTCGAATTCAAGTCAAGTATTTTTTTTTGTTTTGTTGGGCGTAGCGTAATTTGAAAGTGCGTGTGCGTAGACTGCCAAAAAAAGAGTTAAGCACAGCAAAAGGGAAATAAATAAAAATGTAACAAGAAACAAGTAAGACTGCGCGAGTCGACGGATCTCAAATAGAAGATACCCTGTACAGAGCCTTGAGCTGCAATTTTATGCATTCTAAAATAAGTATTTATTTTTTAATCGATTGTTGTCAAGTCTTTATTCATTAATTTTATTGCAAATGTAAATCCCTAACATTAAATGCTGGATTTGGCGACCCTTCCATTTTTTAAAATATTTTACCGAGAAAAAATATTTTATATGCTTTTATATTATACGAGAAGCTACATGTGAGAGCAGAGTGCTTGTTAAGTCTTCGGAACATGCTTACGCCAAGTTTGAACCAATATTTATTAAGAAGGATTTTAGATGATTATAAATAAACTAGATTTACGTGTGGTATAGAATAGCTTATATGTATATATAAAGCCAATATACCCTTTGTTTTTGACCCATTTTAAATGTGTTTTAAAATACGAGTGGAAAGTCTTTCGATTCTTCGCCCTCGCTGATTGTGTTAATGTTATAATAACAATAAAATGCCTTGCACGATGGCCCATAATTTGTACAAATTACTTAAAGCAACAGCTGTCGAGTCATCCGATTGGCCTGGAACCAGGCACCAGAGACAAACCAAAAGTGGGTTAATTACACCACCGCCTGGGCCTGTGCCACATTTAGGTGTGAATTGTTATCAATTTGTGCCGGGCACTGCCTCTCAATGAGCATGCAAAATGTTTGCTGATCTTGCGAAAAAAATGAGCCATCGATAAAGAATAAACAATCAAGCAAGAACCTTGAGGGCCTGCAAACCGTATGCCTGTAGAGTTTAACTTGTAACTTTGCATATGCAATTAACAAGTCTGTTCTATAATATTAAATATTTATATATATTTGATTCTTTCAGCTGTTTTCCATTTCTTTTTAAGAACCTTTCACAATATTTTGATGCAAGTGCCAACATTTTTATGTTCTTGCTCAAAGTCATAAATCAAATACCGTCACATCAACCGCATTGATCACTCAACGCCATTGTTTTTTATAATTTTTTTTTTAATTTTTCAAACATTTCCCAATCTAAATTGTCAATTAAAGTTGAATTTTCCGCCCACACACACCAGAGAAAATAAAAATAAAAAAATTAACAACGATTTTTCACACATTTCACTTTTGAGTGCGCGCCCGCACTGCAAGTGCAGTCCGATGGAAATATATTTCAATATATTTTTTCTATATTTAAATCGATGTATTTTTCAAATCGTTTCGACGCTGCAATTTGTTAACAATTTTCACACGCCGCCGCCTGACAGCTGGCCCCGCCCTCCCGCCTCTTCCCCCCCAACCACTGCAGAGAAGCCCACATAAATCGAATGCGTAGGCCATTAGTCAGCTTTTGACAGACACTTAAAGTTGGCCCCAAAAAGAAATACTTTAGTTGCAGATACAGATACGTGCATCCAACAGATACATTTGCGCCGCGCTGCAATTGCGAAAATAATATCCACAAGCTAATAAACAGTTGCATTGGGCAAAAGTCCATAAACAAAAACCTTTAAAGCAAACTCTCCAGTCTTTAGCCCAATACGAATTTACTTCGCTGACAGTTCAATGAGGCTGCATCTGCTGCATCTGTTGGGCGTGGGAGGTTGGGGGCACAAGGTAGCGCCATGTGGCGCACAGATGCCCGGCACAGCTCGACAATAATATCCTCCAGCTTTCAAATCGCCTTGATTCGATATACATTTTCTGTTGTTTTTCCCGTTGCGCTAATGAAGCTCAAAACTGTCATTTCTGGGTGGTATTTATTGTTGTTTTCTTGCCGCAGCGCAATAAACAAAATAACAGCGGAACCATAATTAACTGGAACATGATTTATGGCCTGATATTTTCAATAATTGTCTATGCGTACACCTTGTGGCATGACCTGCGGCTTTGAGGCAATGCTTAGGCGTTGAAACATTTAAGAGGTGTTGCTTTGAGCAGACCTAGAAATTATTATTGGATTGTAAATACATTTTCCATTACTGTACAGGAAAAACCTTGCTGAAAATATGAATATCAGCTCGGTTATGCCAAAACATATTGAAGTTAAAAGTTAAACTAAAGCGTTTTATCATGATTTTTGAGAACTTGTCATGAATATTATTCAGTTTTTGTTTTATGCTTTGGTAGAAAAAATGATCTTATTTATGTTTAATAAATTTAATTTTAGTATTCTTTATGCAATTTTACACTCTATAAAACTGCACAGAAATGTGTTGTAAGTAAAAATTATTTATATATTTTTCAGTAAAAACTCATTCTACAGATTTACATAATTATATAATAACAACATTTGGTATGATGTGTAAGATTTCAACTTCGTTTTGAACAATTTATCATCTTTTAAACTATTTCGTTCAATCGCCGATAATTGCGATTGCACAAACGATTTTTATCGTTTACTAATGAACTCTGCGTTTTTCGGAATGCATGGAAATTATGCATTTAAATCAATTTAGATAAGATGAGCTGCAATGCCTTGCACACATCTAAGTCGCCCACACAGCTATTGGGCATGAATAAATTTGAAAGCTGAGACGGAAAATGCACAAAAATATTTCCAAAATGAAAATATTTACAGAGTTTCGTATAACGAACCTTGGACACTGCACATCGTCTGCGACTCGTCGACGAAATCAAACAACTCCCAACTGTTTTGTTTATGTTTACAATAACAAAACGAGACCAACAAAACTCCAAATGACATAAACAAATGCCGCTTAACGCGCCCCAAAAGCATCCAAAAAAAACAACAACAACAACATAACGTAATACTTAAACTGAACGAAACGGAACGAGCTGAGGATGAGAGTGAAAGTGCCAAAAAAAAAAAAGAAATAAGAAAAAATAGAAAGAAAAAAATATATAAATACAACAATAAATACAAAACGCACTGTAGCCAGTTCCCCCCATTGGCAATCCATGAAAACGCCTGATTACCGCACTCGGCAACGGAGGCTGCCCCTAGCCCCACTACCCCCTCCCCAATGCTACTCCTCTGCACTCCTCTCCACCCCTCTGTAACTGCACTTTTACTCAAGCGTGCAAGTGAAATTTTCCATATGCGGCTGACGATGTGTTGTACAGTGAAATTTTCGTCTCGTCTCGCAACTCCAAAATATCTACTCCATCTTCCTCTCCTACTGCTCCCCTCTCCACCTACTCTTCCGGCTCCACTGTGCTCTTCTTTATGTTGCTTCATTCGCGACGCGTGCGTTTTGTTTACAGTTGCAAGTTTTTGTTATTGTTATACACTACATCGGGGCCTGCTGACTTTGTCATCTAGTTTTATAAAAATGAAAGAATAACGAAAGAATAGCTTATATATATAGTTCAGTATTTATAGTATCAGGATTTAATGTTAACGTTTATATCTTGAATAAATAAACATATAAAACGCAGCCTCTTCTTTTTAACTTCACCCATAAGCTATTTACGCATCCGAATTAACTATATTTTTATTCGTTTATCTACTTTTATAAAAAGAAAAAAAAAAAGGGAAGTAAATAATAAATAAATGCAAATGTTTGCATTTTTTAAAGTAAAGGGTGGATTAAGTCGCTGCTTAGTTTTTATGAAATATTTTGGTGTGCTGTCGAAAATTAATGATCTAAACTTTTAGAAGTAGTTCTTTCAATATGCTAAAATTTTGAGACCAATTCGAATGCTTATGCATAATATTTTACTTATTTCTTTTCTATACTTGAATTTGATGTAGTTTTCAAATATAAGAGACTTTACAGTTCGTTGTGGCAGAATTTATTTCTTTTCTAATTCCTAGTTGTGTTTGTGTTTCTTTTGTTGCTGTTGTTGCTGTTGTTGCTGCTGCTGCTGTTTATTATTGTTGTGGCTGCTGCAGTCAGTCATTGACTGCATTTGTTGTTTTCGTTGTTGTTGCTGTTATCTCGACAAGATCATCAACAACAAAAATTCAATGCTCGAAAATCAGTTTGGCTCAGTTGCCTTCAACAACAATTTTGTAATTGGCTTTGAATTGAGCGGCTTTTCAATTCCCGTTATATCGTATCCTCGCTGGATGCAGCCAGATGAATTAATTGGCTCGCCAATTGCGGAAATCATATTGGCATATAGTATATTATTTTGTTGCATTACGCACTAAAAATTGGAGGTTTGTTTTGATTTTGATTGCAAATGTCATTAAAAATGTTCGTATCGAGCGCAATTCACGATTCACAATAACAAACGTTAAGTTTACACGTAATTGTTTATGTTTTGTTTGTTTCTTTGTGTCAATTTACATCAAATTTTCATGACTTCCTTTTCGATTTGCTAATCAGGTGTAATTTATATTGAAATGTTGTCACTTTAACTGTTACCTAATATGGAGTTTAATTGTGGTTTATTATATAATAATGTATATATGTTATTATCTAATAACTTTTAATTTAACAAGCTTCTAGTATCAGAAAATATTTACAATAAATTAAATGGGAATAGTATGAAAAAAAATTAAATTTAATATAAACTAAGAGATTTGTTTTTATTATTTCCATATTATTATAACTGCTATTGTTTTTATCTTTTAATTAGAAATTTTATAAACAATTTTCTTTTTATAAACAAGAAATGTATAAAATACAAATTCAGTTCTGAGAAAATAGATATAAAAAAACGAAAGTTGACGCTTTAATCTAAAATTTGAATGTTTCCTTTTCAAATAAAAAAGTCTTGAGAAATTTTAAAGATATTAAAATATGATACTAACTAACTTTAATTAAAAGTGTTGAATTCAATAAGTAAAAAAAAACCCCCGCCCAGGCTTCCCGAATGCTTATTTACAGAGCTACTTAAAAGAAACCCAACTTTAGCTGAAACTTTTATAAAAGTTCTGCAACTGATGCCACGAGAATCGGCTTCAGTTGCCGCCCACTCGCACGCCTTAAATTGACGTCATTGTGTTGGGTTCCCACTCCAAGCGACAGCTTAGGAAGATGCATGTGTATTACGACAGAGTCTCTATTACAGCTTCTGTTGGCAGTTGACGTCATTAAAAAGAGCGAGATGCAGCATAGGATTGGGTGAAAGAGAGAGTGAGAGGGCAGGAGCCATGTTAGTGGCAGACACAAACATGGACCGCAACATGGAAGAACTGTTTGTAACATTGCATAATTGTTGAGTGTGTGCGAGTTGCAGCGTTGCCAGATGAATGCGCAGGCTCAGTGAGAGAAAGAGATAGTGCGAGCGAGAGGGAGAGAAAGAGGCAGCACATTTGGGAGAGTTCGAGCCATAGCTTATGTAGAGTTTCGCTCTTGGAGTGTCCTTCGCTCTGGACAACAGCTGTGTGGGGAAGCTGCAACGTGGACGAGGACTTCAACAGTGACGTCTCCTTGAACTCAACACTTGTCGAGGCCAAATGTAGAGTATATCTATATAGACCCAACCACGTTCATGTATATAGATATAGAACATGAGTTCCAACTATTACAGACAGCCGCTTGTTGGCCATGTTATGTGAATTTTGTGTGTGTAATAAAATACACTTTTATTACTGCCGGACTTGTTATGCGTCGAACTAGGCAACAGTTTTGGCAAACTGCTTCCTCCAAGCATCCCTCATTTACCTGCTGTTTAACAATTTATGGCATCTAAAGGTCAAGCTGAAAAGTAGCTTAAGCGTGGCATCCCATTTGCTCAAATTGACGCCAAATTTGTTTATCTAGAGTATTTTAATATACTATACTTTAATGCTTATGCTTATCTTTGCTAAAATGAACATGAATAAATTTGGGACAGGTCATTGACTTGTCATAGATCGCATGGCTGAGTAAATCTACGCAAATATTTAGTGAACAAAATGGAAATATAGGCGGGGTAAAACCTTTTATATAACTGGAAAAGGGAGAAGATGAAGATGAGCGGAAAATACGAATGCCTTGTTTCGGATTGTGAGGTTAAACTGAATTTTAGAGTCAGTTAAAGATAACTAAGAATAAGGAACCACAAAGTCTTTGAAACTTTTATATTTGTAGAGTGTTAGCCTTACGACAATGAAAAGTTTTCAGAGCATTGGTCTTTTCAGTTTCTTGACCACATTCTTCAATAAAAAGAAAACGATTTGTTGAATCGATTTCCAAAAGTTCGATTTTACAGTCAATTTTAATTCGGTTTTATAAGAATAATTTAAAATCCACTTTGTGCTCCTAAAAGGCGCATTAAATCCTTAAAAAATATAAGATTATTAATTATTACATCGATATGCACACACTCTTCTATTTGACTGCTTAGTATCCATGGTAAATCATCTACCACAAGCTCATTTATACTCTCACTCTCTAATAAAACACTTCATAACACTTCTAAAGTGCTGTGACAAACCCCTGAATCAGAAGCACAAATAAAAAAAAACTTTCTATACGCTTCACTCAAGGCTACATTTTCATGTCCATGACCAATAAAAAGCACATTGTACGGTCCAGCAGCAGCCACAGCAACAACAACAACAAAAATAACAAGGACAACCCCCAGTTGGCAGCCAAAAACAATTTTGGACCCCAGAAACCCCAACAGACCAACAGCATCCGTATCAGACGCAGATACAAATCGATAAAATGAAAAGCCCAACTGCAGAAGGAGTAATAAATAAAGCAAGAGAGGAAAAGAGAGAGAGAGAGAGAAAGAGGGAGAGAGAGAGAGAGAGGGAAATATAGAGGGAGAAAGATGGTAGAAAGAGAAAGAGAGATTGATAGGAAATGGCATGAGGCAGAGGCCTCATAATGACTGCAGTCAAAAACAAAAACAGATACATACACTCAAAACAATTAACATTGATTTTCGATTAGAAAATATGTACATTTCTTCATAAGAAAAATACACAATAGATAAACTATGATACATAGAAAAATATTTGTTTCTCAATGATATACATTTTATTATCAGTGTTGAATATTCTACAGCTACAGATTTCTTTAAATTTATATTATGAGCAAAATATCTAGAGCTATATATATATATATATATATATATAGCTATATATATATATATATATATAAAGTTAGTTTTGGCGAAAATAATCATAGCTATTATAAATATTTAAAAAATTGTATTTTAAATATTTATTTTATTTCATTAAAAACTATAATTAAGATTAAATATTATTATTTTATGCAATTAAATGAAATTCTTTTACAAATTTATTAAAATCTTTAACTAAAAGTTATTTTTAAAAAGATATATATAGAAATTGAATAAGTATTTGTAATAATAATATGTTAAGTAAAAGGTTTGAAGTTGTAAGACAAAATGTTCTATTTATGATTAAAAAAATATATATTCCACTTTAGAAAATTATATTCTTTATTTTTTAAAATATTTATTCATGCATAATATACATATGTATTCTTAAAAAACAAGCATTTCTATTGAAAGAATTTCAGGTAAGAATAATTTAAATATTTGTACGTATCCGAAATTTTACCAAAAGAAAGAATGTCTTCAGTTTTAGGTTAATTTGGAAAAAAAACGTTTTTGTATAGATAATTACATTTTCTATGATTGGCAAATTTTAATTGTTCAATTTATTTTAATCAGCATCGTTATTTTCTTTCAGTGCAGCAATTTGATGGAGTGAGTTTTTGGGGCTTGTAAATGGACTTGTTTTATATGTCTGGGCTTGCAGTCGTTTGCAAAAAGCATCAGTCGAAAGTGTTGCCAAGTTTACGCTTAATTAGGCTAAAATGCCGAGAGAAATGGAAATTGCGAAGAGAATACAAAAGCCATTATCTTCTTTTTGCCCGGTTCAAACTCTGCTTTGCAACCGTATCCTTTGACGAATTCTGCCGCCTATGACTCATCGGTGTCTGCGCTGGGCTCTCATGTTGACATAGGCTGTGCCCAGACCCAGCTCCAGCCTCGCATTGTGTCTGGTCTGGCATATAGGAAATGCGCACAGACACGGGCGAAAGTGATACATAAGCTTTTG
The DNA here is from genome assembly GCA_035045725.1 of Drosophila ezoana. Classification (NCBI taxonomy): domain Eukaryota; kingdom Metazoa; phylum Arthropoda; class Insecta; order Diptera; family Drosophilidae; genus Drosophila; species Drosophila ezoana. The sequence goes on along the minus strand of JAWNOU010000005.1, from coordinate 1,383,679 downwards.
GCAAGGGGAGGAACTACAATACATTATTTACTTGTCTGGGGGATACATGCCTGAGCATTAAGAGCCACCCTAAGCCTGGCTGAGTCTGTGCGGGCCGACCATTTTTTGATAGACAAGCTGTTGATTGTTGTGTAGGTTTTTGTGGTAACGTGAACTTTACGATTGCCGGGATGTATTCTATGGGATTTTGTGTAGCACAAACTGTTGTGTGATTTCTAAAATGAGTCGAGAGTATAAGCTGAAGCAAATGCAATGATAGCCTTGGGCCCGACGTACATGAAACTTTTATGTGTGAGCAAATGAGCTGGGAAATCGTTGTACAATACAAGTTTAGCCTAAAATATTTGATATTAGTGTGTGCATGTGCTTAAAAATCATATGAAATACTTAATTGAGTGAGGACTTGGTGAAAATGGGATGCATTTTTAATCTTTTTAAGCCTGAGATTGTTGGAGAATTTTATACATAGAAATTTGGATTTGATTTGAGGCCAAAGATTAAATATAAAACGCAGGTAATGCATTTTGAAAACTAAATTTTCAATTACTTATAAATCTTCCAGAGCATGTGCTTTATTATCAAACATGTGCATATACCAAAAATCACTAAGAATGCATTACATGTAAATTAAAATTATAAAATAGATATATAGTAGGGGAACCATAAATATTAATTATAATAATTTTATGAATACCTAACATTAATAAAGTGTTTTACATATTACTATTCTCTGCTCATAATCTTAGTCCCATTAGCGGAATGAGACTGTTCTATAGATCCAATATACTTCTCTCTTTTTTTTCTGCCTCTTACAGCCTATTAATTTCACACAATTAAAGTTACAATTACGCTCCATAAACTCAATTAAAGTGCTATAAAAAAAAAAACTCCAAATTAAACAACTTATCGCCACATAAATTCCCAATTTCCACATAATAACTCATAATTCGCCACAGTCAACAAAAAAAAAACATAACTATAAATTTTATCTCAGGCATTTGGCATCATGTCTATAATTATACGTGGCAATCCCTTGGATACAAAACTACCTCGATGCGTATCATTAGAAATTCGCATGTTTTTGCTATTGCTGAAAGTAGGCTCAATCAATTTATTTCAATCTAAACAGGGCGTCACTCATACGACCCGTTGCCCGCGCCGCTTCCGCCTTCAATTCAAAGCAAAAGTTTATTCACATTCGCGTTGATTTATAATTACATTTTGCTGCGGCCTAGGCTACGTGTTTATTAAAAAATGGTAAAAAAAAATATAAATGTTATATATAAAGTGTATCTGTATCTGTAACGCCAACAAGTATCTGCTCGAAGTTTATCTCACAAATGCAAATCGCTGCGAAGAGAGCAAAATAAAAAAAAAACTAAATCGCGTGTGGCTCATTGTCTGCCTGGCGCTTCGCTGGCCATTTGATTGAGTAGCCAACGCTCAGACAGCACGTCTCGCCCGCCCCCCGCCCACAAGCCCCTTTATCCCCAACCCCACCAAGCTCATGCGCGCCGCCCACTCGCCGTGCGGGCACACGAATTTGGAAAGCGACGCCAGATTTGCGTCAGGCGTGACGGTCAATGATCAGTTTTGGGCGACAGCAACAACAGCAACAAAAACAACAACAACAGCAGCATCTATGAGGCGAACAGCTGGCAACAGTTTAATTTGTTATTGTTGTTGTTGCTGCTGCTGTTGACGCACTCTAATAACTTTTTTAAACGATGCCTGGCAATTTCGGCTATTAAATATATTTTGGCTTTTCGACAAACACCAAATCACAGCTAGTTTAGCTTTTTGGGGTATTTGGACTTTATTGTGGCATAGGCAACATACACCTAAATGCCTTTTTATACCCTGAACCCATTAAAAATGGGTAAAAGGGGTATTATGTTTTTGTGCAAAATGCAAATGTATGTAACAGGCAGAAGGAAGCATCTCCGACCCCATAAAGTATATATATTCTTGATCAGCATCAATAGCCGAGTCGATCTAGCCATGTCCGTCTGTCTGTCCGTCCGTCCGTCCGTCCGAATGTATGAACGCAAGGATCTCAGAAAGCTCAGCCTTAAAGAGATAAAGACTTGAAATGTAGGTGCTCCTAGTTCGTACGCAGATCGAGTTTGTTTCCGATAATCGATAACTTGCCCCGCTTCCAAGTAATCGATAAAATGTATATCGAAATACTGTTTTTTAAGCAATTTTGGTAAATAATAAGAGTTAGAGTCACCAAACTTGACATGTAGCTTCTAGAAAAGTATATAGATATCAAGTATCTTTCATTTTATACCTATCGCCACCTCTCCGCTACTCTCTATCTATTAGCGCGACCTGCATTTGGTGTTGGAATATGAGGGTTCAGGGTATCCCCTAGTCGGAAGCTCCCGACTAGAACCTCTTACTTGTTTATTTGTCTTATTATGCGCTAAAGTTGATCAGTATCTTTTGATATCCACCAAGCGAAAGACTGTGAAATAAGGGTACATTTAATGTTTTTGAATCATTTAGGGTATTTACAATGAAAAGCTTTTTACAATACAGGGGATAAGGGACTTAGTCTAATACTGTAGAGTATTTAAATGATTCACCTCGATGTAGGTCGCAGGAGTATAAACTTTGGAGGTGCTTCTCTACGATGGGGTCAAACAGGACCCTGGCGATCGCATTCTGCTTAAAATATTACAATATATCGCAAATGAAAAAGCAGATTAGATTATTAAGTAACAGCTACACACATTTAAATATCCCTAAATTATCTATTCAACTATCTTAGATCCTCCGTGGTTACTTTAATTGGATGGAAATTGCTTTAAACATGATTGTCACTTTTATTGGACTGTGTTTATTTGAATAACCTGGTGGACTTATGGGTAGTTTTTGTGGACTCTAGCAGCCTGGTAAGTAATTTATTGTAATTTTTACTGGGCTAAACTTGCAATAACTAGTCCTTTAAGTTTCTTATTATCAAACCTTTCTTGACTTCACCAATCTTATATGTGTGCTCATCTCACTTACTTTGGCCTAAACTTATCTCAGTAAATGATATATGTCCTCTATTTCCATTTTTTTGTTCAACTTTTCATGGGTCTTTCTCTGTCATTGAAAATTTCTGTTCAGATATTCATCAGCTAATTTTTGTTCAACTATTATTCATCATCCATGATCACTTTAAAATTCCTTTATGCTCGATTCCATTTCTTTTTTCTCAATTTAATTGTTCGCTTTATTTGTGCGTGCAGCTAAACTGTTTCCCAATAAATACCCATTTAATAAGCATACATTCTCCTTGTTAACATTACTTCGATGACAATTTTGTCAACCACATTTTCTTCAGGGCCACATTTTCTCAGTTTCCCCTTATTTGGTGTGTTCCATTTTTAATTGTCAAATACATCAAAAATAATAATAAAAAATTTGACTAAGACTCTTCTATCCCCATTGTAAATATTAACAATGAGGATGTAAATATTTACAATGAGGATAATTTGTAAATAGTTATAATGAGGATGATTTTTTGCGACATTATCATTGTAACCCGGAAGAAAGCCTCAACAGAGCTTGACAAATTTTTAAAGTTCGTGTTCACTTTACAATAAACATGAGAGAGGGTTGTCTTAGATTATTATTAGAGTATTTAATCTGCGGTGCGTTAAAATTTGTTAAATTTATTTAAGCATTTTTTGCTTTGTTTCTTAAGCAACCTTTTTAATAATTTAATTTAACTGTGAAATTGAACACGCAAAGCGGGGACGTTGCCTTACGGTAGCTTTTTAGTTGCGAGGCATGCGATCTAACTGTTAGATACTTTTACTGGCAAATCCTTTCTCGAGCTCAAACGACTTCCGTTTGGCTTACAACAATTTCCACGTTCAATGACTCGAGACTTGTACATTTGCGTGACTTGTTGCTGGACTTGAGAAATCTGATGCATGATGATATATTTTACACAGCAATCGGTCGATTCATTTGCTTCAAGTGCTGTGTGTTATTGAGAGCCGCGCCTGTCTGGACGTCAAGACAAGTCGCAGCCACTTGTTGATTAATAGGCGAGCGCGATAAACCAAACCCCACCCCACCGACATGCTGCCACCAACGTGTCACCCCCGCCCACACCAGGTGGCTGACCTTGCCAATGCGTTAGCCATTCGCTTCATTTCCTTGTGCTTTGTTGGGGCCCAAAAAAAAAAAAATAAAAGAAAAAAATAATTTACGGAAAATTTAATAATTTGATTTTCTCATGCGAAAATTCTCTTCTACACTCTCGCATTTTCACATGAAAATTTTTGACTTCCGTGAAACAAAAATGAAAAAAAAAAATGAAAAATACTCGTGCTGTCACCACAAATTCTGCTGAATTTACCCTCTTGTTGCTTGTCAGGTGTAAATTAAGGTATTCCTTCCCGAAAAATGATTCAAAATTTGTTGTTAAAAGCACATTTGTTAACAGGAAAATGTATGCGTTGAAAATTGTCAGCATAGTTGATGAGTCGCGTTCGCAGCTCTGGTTCTTTAATTTAAGTGGAAATTTATAATTAAAACTGAGCATCTTTAATTTATGGTCATTAAAGATAATTTCTCGAATAACGGCTGCGGCTAATACAGTTCATTAAATGTGACATTCATTTTTCTTAAATCTGTCTCATTTTATGAGTTGCAATTTTTTACTCAGATATACGTCAATTTTATTTTAAATATTTTTCAGCAATTTTTTGAATCATTTTCGTATTATTCCGTTTAAAAGAAGACAGCTGGAATTATTTAAAGATTCCTTACGTAGAGCTGCCCTTTTATAAATTTTGTTTCTTCTTATAGTAAATGCTTAAAGATTTGCTTAAAGTGCAACTAGGTTGAACGTCGATAACAATCGATTTTGAGACCAACTTGGGAAGCTATCGATATAAAATCGTTACGTTTATCTATAAAATATTTGCAGTCCTCTTTCTTTAAGTGTCTAGGCTCAAATTGTTTTATGTCGTTGCTTGGGGATGCTTTCTTCGGTATGTTACATACCCTGATATAAATGTAATATTTATATTTTTGATAATTTATTTTAAATGCTGAATTGTTATTTCTTCAAAGAATTGAATATAATATAGAAAATATTTAACAATGTAGAATACAATACAATATATATTGAACAAATCTATATTCTTATTCTTATCTTAAAACTCTTTTACTCAGACTTTATGTACCATGCATTTGTACATGTATCATTTATAATCCACCCCTCTACACACCCAAAACTTTTCAAACTCCCTCCAGCAATCAACTTGGGCTCTAAGGAGTCAACGAAAAATTGTCTCTGTGAAAGCATTTCAACATTTTGCCTCAATTGCCCCGAGCTGTAGCTTCAAAATTCGCATATGTGATTGAGTGCCTGACATTTGCACTGGCAACACGACACAAAATGTTGCAACAACTCATTAATTTCATATGAGGCGCCCTGTTAGCAGACTTTTCGGTACCCCCGTCCAGCTCAATCCGCTGGGCAACTCAACAAATGCCTGCACATTAAAATTAATGTGCTTCATTAACAGCTGCAAGAGAAATGTGCGGGGTGCAAGGTGTGACGGAACTGCGGGGGAGGGGGCGAGGGGTGGTAATTGCTGGTCATGTCCAGTCTGCCATAGAAATTCATCTTCAGCTGTTGTCAACACACTAAAGTTCAAGGTTATTTGCCCAGACTTTGAATAAGTTGCAAATGTAACTGTGGGATACAAAATAACTGCAAGATACGAAAGTATCTCAGCTGTGCTGGGCATAAAAAACGCTCGCTTTGAATTGTATGCGATTTCGAAATTGATATACAAAAAGCGTAAAATGCGCATAAATTCAATGTTCCGTGTTCCAATTTTAGTTTTTCTTTTCCAGTTTTTTATATACCCTTGAATTGAGTTTGAGAGTTAATTAAGGCGGAAAAGTGGCAGCAGACATCGGTCAGCAGCAAAGCTGGATTGATTTAGGTCAGACTATAAAACACATAATTTTTAATTTGATTGAATTTTATATTTTAATTTATCCCTCAAATGTTTTGCAGTTTGTTCCCTGATATCAAATTATATCGATTTTAATTTATTTCATGAACATACACTTAGATTTCTGGCATATTTGTAGGAATTCTGGCTTGAATGTATCCGTACACGTATCTGCTTTTGAATCAATATATCTGTATCTGTATATTTGTCACAACATTAAGACTGTTTTTTCATCTTACAGGGTATCTGCTAGTCGTACACTTTCGCTTGGACCATTTTTGTTTGTCCTCATACAATGTGCGTTTTATTTATTTACATTACGACCGCCTTTGCAACGCTTAGAATACTTCTTTAGATTACTTCCCCTCGCTGGCTCGCCTCAGACCCCTGTTCCATCTCCTTTGTAAAACTGTGCCGCATATATTTATCACTTTCTGGCTGCGCAGTTGCATTGCTTTAGTTGAGCTCCGAGACGAGTGCAATCTGAATCTTTCGCAACAGTTTTCTGTGCTCGATGCGATTAATATAATTCTACGCGATAACAAAAGACTCGCTTTGTACAGTCGTTAGAACTGGTTGCATTTGGTACGGATTGACACTGTCTGCCTTTGGCTGTTATTATAATTCATATTTATCTTGGCTGCGTTTCAAATCAACCATAAATGCCGCGTCAAAGCAATGCAGCGTGTATATGCACATTTTCTATTCAATCTGTTGCCTAATAACGACTAAATTTTTATGTTTATTATACATAACAAAAAATTATAAATAATCTCTATATATAAAACTGTTTGTCCTGACTGACTGACTGACTGACTGACTGATTGGTGATCAACGCACAGCCCAAACCGTAAGAGCTAGGAAGTAAAATTTCACTGGAGTTACCTTATGTGATGAAGGTGCAAGTTAAGACGGGGTTTCGGGAAATTTCACCCGCAAGTATGGAATAATCTCGAAAAACGTTTGTATGAAACTTTTTTGTTTACCATCCGATTGGCCTCAAACTCAAGTTCTTTGTTCAAATTCACTTGGGTGTATACCCGCTAGTATAAAATATTACAGTGAAGATATACAAAACTTTCAATTATTTATTTAAATATTAAAATTAAAAATAAATATAGAGCAGAAACCAAAAAATTTCTAATTAATTATTTACCATACCATTTACATCAATAGTTTATTAATTTATAATAAAAATTTAAGAGGTTCAACATCAAAAATTTGTATACAAAAATTTGCGCGCTTGTCTTTGGAGTCTGCGTTTCTATAGATACCCAATTTGAAGATTGTTTTTATTATGCTCGCATTTATAATAACAATTATTATAATAATTAATTCAACATCTGTTGAAGTAACCCTAATTAGTTGCAATATCTATTTCCATACTTCAAACAAATTGCATTGCATTGGCCTTCATATCAGACCCTGATCTTGTTTAATGGCACAAATATTGCCATTTTTTGTTGTTGTAATCCTCAATGAGTTCTTTGATACACTTGACCTACTCACAAGCACAATTTTCATTAATTAAAACCTTCGAAATAGGCCTCAAGTACACATGCGAGATGTACATACGTATAGTTTACAGTCCAGAAAGCACGAACTGCACACTCGAAAAACAAAAACCTCAGAGTTTACACAATCGAGCGACCAGTCAACCGATCCCGGCCGACCCGACCCGACGAACCTGACTGTATAAACCGACCCACATACCATAAAGGCCGCAAAAGTGTTCATAAAAATGCGCGCAACTCAAATGAAAATTGCCAAATTTTCATGTAATTTTCCATGTAATGTTAAAGGGTCGACGTTAAGTGAAATTAGCTTAATTTCAGTTTGTTTGCCAAAATAAAATAAAGAAATTGCCCCCAAAGGTCGCTTTCCGCACACGTTAATGATTTAATTATATGGACACCTTATGAAGCAGCCGAACCCTAACTATGCCCAGGGCATTGGCATACATAAGGTTCGGAATGAATCATGGCTGCAGGTTCAACCAAAATGTTCCATAGTTCACGATTCAAACAAATTCTAAAAGAAATTTGGGTCACGATCTTAATTTTCCAAATCTTTTACCGAAGGTTCGAAACTGAGCTGATTACATTATCGTTAATTATAAAATATATTAATTCCATATTTTATTATTATTACATTAATTTTTTTATTATTATTATTATCATTATTATTATTATTATTATTATTATTATTATTATTATTTTTATTTTTATTATTATTATTATTATTATTATTATTATTATTATTATTATTATTATTATTATTATTATTATTATTATTATTATTATTATTGTTGTTGTATACTATTATCTATTATATTATATTATTTTTATTATAATTAATGTTATTGTTACTATTGTTTATTTTTATACCCTGAACCCATTGAAAATGGGTAAAAAGGGTATATTGTATTTGTGCAAAATGCAAATGTATGTAACAGGCAGAAGGAAGCATCTCCGACCCCATAAAGTATATTTATTCTTGATCAGCATCAATAGTCGAGTCGATCTAGCCATGTCCGTCTGGCCGCTCGTATTTATGAATGCAAGGATCTCAGAACCTATAAGAGCTAGAGAAATTTTAGCTGTAGGTCCTCCTTGTTCCTACGCAGATCGAGTTTGTTTTCGATAAACGATAACTTGTATATTTGCAGTTGGTGTTGGAAGAAGAGGGTTAAGGGTATCTACTAATCGGGAGCTCCTGACTTGAACCTCTTACTTGTTTATTAAAGTTATTATAATTTTAATTTAAAAAAATACTTTTATTATTTTAATTATATTTTTTATTTTTCATTTTGCTATCATCATTATTATAATTATTATTATTAATTATGTTGTTTATATTAATTTTATTTTTTGATTGATTGTTAAATTCAAAGTACAAAAACGAAAAAAAAACTTAAATATTTTCACATTCAATAATAATTATTAGAACCCGAAAAACTTAGCCAAGTAGGATTCGGTTAAGTTTTTTAACTGACGACCCATTTGGGAGCATTAATGGGAAATGCAGGAGATAATGTTTAAACCAACCAAAATTAAAAATGTTTGCATCATCAGATTTGGCTGCGGGGTAAACAACACGCTTACGAGAAAATGAAAACAAGAGCCATAAACATTCTCACTTTTCTTTAGCAGAGGCCAGCGCAGCTCCTAACTTACACGTCGGAAAAGTGGGGGCACAAACTATAAAATGCACGCGTTGCAATCGGGAAGCGCATACAAAACAAACATTTAATGTAGGGGCAGCGACAGGGGCAGGGGCAATCGGAACGAAAAGAAAAATAATTTGTAGGCACGCACTGGGCACTCGGGCATGCCAGATGGTCCAGAACATTTGCAATAGTAGAACACAACAAATTTGCTAAGCGTGCGAAGAACAACTTAAAATTAATGACGCTTTACGTAGGCGCTCGTGGAATCTAAACAAACTGCTGCTCAATAAGAATGAAATTTAGTAGGTTTTTTTTTTTAAGAAAATGTTATTTTGGAGTTGAGCAGAATGTAAAGAAAAAACAATGTTATAGGTGTGAGGAATGCAATAGGCTAATGTAATAGAAATAGCTGTTTAACAAATTGTATTTGTAGCGAGTGAGAAGTACATAGAAAACCTAAAGTTTAGGGTTTAGAATTACAAGAGTCTGTCAACCTGAAAATCAATACAATAGCTTGAAAGTAATGAAGGAAAAAAAACTATTAGAAATAATAATAAAAATATGATGAAAACCCATAAGAGAAGATCTGTAAAAATGTTCGATCTACATGATTTTTTGTATTCTTATTTTTGTATACCAAATATTAATAAGCTCCTCCCATTTTTCATTTATACGATTTTATAACGCATCTAAAAGAACAGGTCTTTGAGAAATTGTGAATAAATTTAAGATCTACGCGATTTCAATTATTCTTTCTTTTTATGAAAAAATATAATAATGTATTAAAATTTAAATTATTATTTATTTAATTGTTTTCTTACTGAAAATCATCTCCTTATATGTACTTTTTTTAGATCAAGCAAAATAATTAGTACATTAAATATAAATATTCCCCTTCTATCTTTCTTAGTTTTAAACAACGTTAAAAAAAAACCAGGGTATAATACGTTGTATTCTGTAAAAGTCGTAAATCTCTATATATAAAACTGTTTGTCCTGATTGACTGACTGACTGACTGACTGACTGATTGGTGATCAACGCACAGCCCAAGCCGTAAGAGCTAGGAAGCTAAAATGTTCACTGTAGTTACCTTATGTGATGAAGGTGCACGTTAAGACGGGGTTTCGGGAAATTCTATCCGCAAGTATGGAAAAATCGCGAAAAACGTTTGTATGAAACTTTTTTTTACCATACGATTGGCCTCAAACTCAATTTCAAAGTTTTTTGTTCAAATTCATTTTAAAGATTTTTTTGGTGAATTTTAAGTTTTGTCCTATTTGCATCAAACTTATTTTCAAAGCTAATAATATGCTGAATAAGTGTTTCAGCGATTTGGGAAATTCTACTTGCAACAGTGGTAAAAGGGCGGAAAACTTTTATATGAAAGTAGTTTTTACCGTCCGCTCAGTTTCAAAATCATTTTCAGAGCTTTTTGAGAACATTGATTTTATAACATACGTGCCACGGGCAAGGCCGGGCTATACCCGCTAGTAAATTAAATATAAATAATTCCTTTCTTTCCTTAAATCTCTTAATTGTTAGAAGTTGATTTACTGCAGAGTACACTCAACTTTTGTGACGCTTCACTTAGGAACTATAATATATATACGACACAGTCTGCCTCCAAAAAAGAGCCCTGCTCTCTGCACAAGCTCTAGGAAACTCAACAGAAAATTTGCGCTATAAGAAAAAAAAATACGATTTCTTTTTTTTGCTCAATTTGCAATTGCAACGAGTCGTAAAAAATCATATCAACGCCTAGACGTTGCACAATTTGTTTGGAAAGAGGAAGGGTGGAGAGGAGTGGGGGGGGGGTGTCTTGGGGTAAGCGTGTGGCAGGAGACAACTCTTGACTGCCGCAAGCCTAACAGACACGCCCACATGATGATTGCCTCTATGTGTGTGGCACAACTTGTATTGCATTTTTTTTTTTTGACTTTACTCAACTTTTTCTCTCATATCGAATTACATTCGATGCCACTTGAAATGAAGCCACTGGAGAATTTGGGAGCTGGGGAACTCGTTAAGATTTCGTTTATAAGCTATTGGATTCGACTGGCTAATCAAGTGTGGCGCATGATGAACTCTGATCGGATTTTATGGCTGTTGTAAAGGGTATTATAATTTTGTCATGAAATGTGTAACGCATAGAAGTATATATATTCTAGGTCAGCATCAACAGTCGAGTTGATATGCAAACTAGTCTCTCAGTTTTAAAGCTATCGTCTTGAAGTTTTGCTGATCGGGCCGTTTTATTAAATAGCTGCTATAGAAACGATCGGTTAAAAAGTACTTTGTTGTAAAGAAAACTTATTTGTTTAAAAAAATATCTCGACTGGCCGAAAAGTACGTTCTTTTCTTTTCCAAAATATTTTCATCAAACTCAGCATTAGGGAGATTCACTATTCTATTTGCTATGTTTAATAAAAACTGTACTGCAAATGCTATGCTAGTCTTCGACTTGCCGACATATCCCCACTATCTTGTTTTTATAATAACCTTTAATGGGAAATTTAGCTATAGCATTGAAAATGTGTGAAGCATACAAGCTGAAAGAATATATTATATACTTTATCAGTAACAAGTGAAAAAGTCATGTCTACCATTTCTTATAGGAATTATTCTTAAATCGTTCTTTTAAAGTTATCTAGATAAAAATGTAGCATAAATTCGTCTGCTTTTTTTTGCAGGTAGTGGGCATTATTTTTAAAATATAAGCAAAATCGTATTTACATTGAATGAGTTTATCATTTGAATATAGATGTCTTTCGGAAGGGTGTTTATGTTTCGACGACCCAAATACAGAACCCTTATCTCTGGTTTTATGAGCCACATTTCCCACAACATTAAAAATAAAAGAAAAAACTTCTCGCGCTCAGTTAGTTAACATTTCCCCATTTGATTTATTTGAACAATTTGAAGTCTTGTCTTGGACTTTGAACTCAGACACTGATTGACCTCGTCTGCAGTTTTATATATGCTTATATATATAAATATATATATATATGTATTTGATGTGCAGCTGTCACAGCTCCTGCAACATTTTGGGCAACCGGTTTGTAGAGCATTTGGGAAATTCTCTTGAGTGAAAAGCCATAAACGAACTTAAGAGTTCGGGATTTCGATGCCACGCCTTATCGACAACAATTTGATCTTTTGTTTACCGAACACACACAGACGCATATATTTCTTGACATTAGCTTTTAATTGACATTTGCCTCTGTCCAGCGTTCGATCTGTGTTGCGAAATAATTAATTTATGCGTGCATTAACCGTTACGTTGATAATAAACGTACCGATCCACGACAACCCGGTCTTATCTCTGAGCCGATTAAGACCCGCCACAGTCTGGACAACTTTTCAAGTGCGCACAGCCCGTGGTCGGGGGTATTTGAGGGTTTCTTGAAGTGCTAGTAGGGGCTACGAGGGAGTCTCGACTCTTGTAATTATGGAACTGGAAATGGAAATGGAACTGGGCCTGGACCCAGTCATCACACGAGCCACAGCTCTGGCTCTGACATGTGCCTGTACTTATTTTCTTTGTGATTAATCTTCCAACTATCGCTGGGGGGGCGTTACGCGGGGGTGTGTATAATGCATATAAATGAAGATTTACGTGCGGCCTGTGGCTTAGCCTATGCATCAGCAGCTGACGAAGCGTCTGCCCCGTTCCTTGCACTGGTAGTTTACTGTGTCTGCTGCAAATGAAAAGTCTTAATCATGTTAAATTATTTTTCACAAAGTCGCAGAGTTCGTTATTGCTGCCTGGGCTGTCGCTTTAGAGAGCTATTACCAAGAGTTATGTTGGGCTAAAACTACACTGGGGCGCAGTTAAAGAAAAGACGGTTCCGCACCATATCATAATATTGATGGATTTTATAACTTTTCACTCTATTCTTGAGCTTTGAATCATTGCTAAGTTAGTTGTGTTGCTTATCCTAATAAAGATTCATGATTATTTCAAAATATTTATGGTATAATCTTATATAAAAATGGGTTTTTATATTTCGGTTTTCTTTTTATTTAAGCATTAAAAGTTTGCGTTAAGTTTGTTTGGATTTATTCTCACATATTTCACAATATCGATTAACCCATTGAAAATGGGTAAAAAGGGTATATTGTATTTGTGCAAAATGTAAATGTATGTAACAGGCAGAAGGAAGCTTCTCCGACCCCGTAAGGTATATATATTCTTGATCAGCATCAATAGCCGAGTCGATCTAGCCATGTCCGTCTGTCTGTCCGTCTGTCCGTCCGTCCGTCTGTCCGTATGTATGAACGCAAGGATCTCAGAACCTATAAGAGCTAAAGAAATTTTAGCTGTAGGTCCTCCAGGTGCCCGCGCAGATTGAGTTTGTTTCCGATAAACGATTACTTGCCCCGTTCCCAAGTAATCGATAAAAATGTATATCGAAATCCCGTTTTTAAGCAAATTTGGTAAATAATAAGAGCTAGAGTCACCAAACTTGACATGAAGCTTCTAGAATAGTATATATATATCAAGTATCTTTAATTTTATACCTTTATCCACCTCCCCGCTACTCACTATCTATTAGCGCCAGCTGCATTTGGTGTTGGAATAAGAGGGTTCAGGGTATCCCCAAGTCGGGAGCTCCCGACTAGAGCCTCTTACTTATTTATTTATAAAAATATTATTTTTCAAAGTATAATTTTTCTTTTTACTCGAGAATTAATTTTATATTGTCAAAAATTTATTTTTAATTTATTTTGTTACTAACTAAAACGTAACAGGATTGTTTGAGCTCCCACAAGTTAAAAAAATAATTTTAACATTATTTTTTTTTAATTTATTATAGCTTCATTAAGTACCCGAGTACCCTGGTAGATCCAGCACGTGTAATATATTTAGGCCTCGTGTGTCCCTACTATTGTCTAAATTGATCCAGAGGCAAGTTATTTCTATGATTGTGTAACCTATTTATTTAGCTCACAGTGCAACTATTTTTTTCAGTTTTCACAAAGGTCATGTTTGGGACTTTGTGATAAACTACGGTTGATTATATACCAAGGATTATCTGTAACAGATCTTAAGGTCATAGACTGATGAGAATTACGATGTTTTAGGGATTATTTTTAATTTTTTATTTAGCATTTTTATTGACATTCCAAGTTTAACTTGATATTTTCTAGGCTAAATTCAGATTTTTTTGGCGCGCGTTTTTAATTTTAAAGTAAATGTTAGGGAGTATTTAAATTGTTATTTTCTTGGTTGAATTTAGATTTATTCTATGATTTAATTTTTTTATTTTTCATAAAATTAACTACTTGATTAAAAAATCTCTTTTTCCTTCTAATTCAAATCTATATTTTTCGAATATGTTAGTGACCATTTATGCATTTAATTTTTAAATTTATATTTTCCAATTTAAATTCAGTTTTTCTCACAAGGAATCTCATTAAATTTACGTTTTTGCTAATAAACACTCATGATTGTTATATTTTTTATTGAAAATTCTATTCTTTAGTTTCTTCCCTTCTTATGGTTTATTCGTTTAGGCATTTTCGATATTTAATTTTCTAGCTTGAGCTTCAGATTTTTCGTAGCCCAAGAATGCGATAGTAAAAAGTTAAGTAATAAAAATTTAATAGTCATGTTCATTTATGGTATACCATTAAGTTTTTTTCCATTTAGAAAGCTTTTCCAACTTTCAACCTGCTGCCACCTTCACACACCCACATGCCACATGAATATCCACCCCCCCCCCCATCCCCCCCTTCTCCCTACCCTCCTGCTCAGCACACTATTCATAAACGTCTGCGTCTGCGGCAAACGCATTTCGAATGATAATTTTCGAATAGGACAAGCACTACGAGCTACAAGTACGGGTATAAGAAGCAGAGTAACAAGTTCTATCGCAAGAGCAGCCCACATGCATAGCCTCTAAACGGGCTGCCACTTCTTTCAACTGCTTTTTTTCTTTTCTTTCTGTCTTCATATGACAGGAAGAAATCCATCAACACGATAGACCAAGAAGAAGAAGAAGCAGAAGTAGCCGCAGAGAGAAACATGGTATAAAAGCTGCATTTAACACTCGCTTTCTTTGCGCGTCATCTCGGGGGCCCCGCTGTCGGGCATTACATTAGGTTAACTCCCCCTCCGCCCCCTCGCTGCGCACAACCCGAACATTTTACACTGTCACGGGAAATTGTTTGTTTAACATGCGCGCTGCGTTTAAAATTACATGATGAGCCGCATTTATCAAAAACAAAAAAAAATGCGAAGCGGAAAAAAAAAAGAAAAAAACAATTCATGAAGTAATCAAAACATTGCAGCTAAGACAAAAGACAATAAGAAGAACGGCAGGAAAAAAACATTGTCAGAGCTCTAGACTCTGACGTCTTCTTCTTCTTCCTCCACTTCAACTGGAGTCTGCTGCTGATGCTTCTTCTTCTCCTGGTCCTACGCAAGTTTTTTCGTGTTCGCGTTGCTTTTTTGATTACTTTTGAAGTATATTTAGCTGCATGTCTGTCTGGGGTCGTCGGCGGGGTCTTCCATTCAATCGCCGCCAATTTCTGTCTCTCTCTCTCTCTGTCTCCCCCTCGCTTCTTCTTGCTGCGCTGTGCAATCATTGCCTGCTTGACCTATGCTGATTTCTTGGAAATAAATTATGATATTTCTTCACGATCATTTTATCAGACTGCAAGATTTGTGAATTGTCTGCTGTCTTCTGATGCTGATTCTGATTCTGCAAGTAACCAGCACCTACGCAATCTGAAGTATTAAATGGGATGAAAGAGAGTAG
The DNA here is from genome assembly GCA_035045725.1 of Drosophila ezoana. Lineage (NCBI taxonomy): Eukaryota > Metazoa > Arthropoda > Insecta > Diptera > Drosophilidae > Drosophila > Drosophila ezoana. Next base: position 1,367,768 of record JAWNOU010000005.1, on the reverse strand, counting down.
AAGACCTTTATAGAGGCAGTCAAAAGTACGACAGATAGAGATGTACGCAAGATAAATATTTGCTTAACATTGATTATTTAGCAGGGAGAAGCCCACAAACATATCAGGACTTAAGAGATATATGTATGTACATATGTACATAAGAAACAGATCCATAGATCAAAATGTGAATGTATCTGAAATAAGAAAACATTGAGAGTCCTGCTTTTAGATCAAAAAACATTAATATATGGTTAGGAGACAAAAATGAAAGCTTTTAAAAAATTGAAATAAATAAGTACGATAGTGTATCTTGATAAGCAAATTGGTTTTGCATATAAGAACCGACTGTTGGACCGATAATTCCTATGGCAGCTATATAATATAGTGGTCCGGTCGACCAAGTTTTAGGACGGGGTCGGAAATATCTCCTTCTAAGCGTTACACATTTCATGACAAAATTATAATACCCTCTACATGGGCATAAGAGAACACATATCATCAATATATAGGAGACATTTTTAAGGCAAACCTCATTTTTTCATCTTCCCCTACATGACTTCCATCTCTAAAGAAAAAAACCGCACAAATCTTATCATTATCAGAAAAGCCCATAAAAATTAGCTCAACTAACCCATAATCTGGCTTATCAAGCTGCGATTCGTTTAGATCTTAACATTCTGGGCGAGTGTCGGCATCGGCACAGTTCCATATCATTTGATCTGGCATGTTTTGGACAAGTTAGCACCAATGCCAGATGGTAATTATTCAAAGCACATCCCCAGCATTTCCCATGTCTGTACACATTTTGTTATTTTTTTTTTTCGTTCGAATTGTTGAGCTTGTTTTGATTTCTTGTTTTCTGGTTTTCCAGTTTATACTCGATGCTCTCTCGGTCTTTCTTTTGCTTGTTGACAACAGCTGTGCCGTATGTTGTAATTGGAATAAACAATTTGTTGTTGTTGTTTGATAAGAACTCAAATGCCCTCAGATTGTCACTAAGGAAGATTTCTTCACAATTGTGCGTCAGATTGGGGCATTAGCAGCTACAGAGTAACTTCCTCTATGGCACGTTTTAATCTAATTATTGTGAAATATATTCTTAATTTTCATTAATTTCTTAATTTGAATGCATCAAAAATCTTGCCTCAAGCTATAAATCTGCTCACAAAAGCTGTTAAGCGACACTGTTACTTAACAGCCCACTGTTGGGGCTACCACATGCGGCGCTGTTAACAGCTGGAGAGCGTGAGAAGGAGAGAGCGCGCACAAGTGAGTTTGCTAATGTTGATTTTGCTTGCTCTCCAGCAATGACAGAGATAGCAACAATAACAAGAGAGCGCCGCTAAGGAAACTATTTGCATTTGCATTTCGAGCCAAAATTTTTGACTTTGCTCGAAGTGGCGCTTAAAGCGTTGCCAGATTGTCTGTCATTTGGTTTGATTTCCTTCATATCGTGATCAGCTAGCTCAACAGATTTGTAATGGGGTAATGCATCAGCCCTCGGGGGGGTTGAAATTCAAGTGCCGAACTGAAGGCCAATAAAATACAGCTCGTAACTATACAATTTCGATGGCCATCGGTCATATGCGGGCGTGACGATTATTTTGAAGTGTTTCGCATTTCGTTGAAAGTAATTTAATGTGCTGTCATTACCTACGATGAGGGTTGTTTTAAGCTCTGAGTAATAAGTAGCTGCTGCATGCAACATGATCGATCTGCATGCAGTTCTGAAAGTGGACTGAGGGTAATTTATATTTAATGTGGGTTTGTTTGCCGTAATCGGAATAATGTACTTACGAGGGTTGCTATTTCAATGAAAGTTTATCTAGATACAACATTTTTGACATAAGTATTGTTTTTCAACATTGAATCAAGCATTACTCCACAGAATTTATCGACCTCTCTGTTTGTGTCGTCACAAAAAGACAAAAAGCCCGCTTAAACACACATACACATGCGTGCAGCGGCGGCGCTCACCCACACAAACATCTTTTGCGTCCATACAGCACACGCTCACTCCCTCTCTCTGCTGTTACACTCTGCTATACAATTATGCTGTTCACTGTGTTTACTTTTTGCTTTACATTGTTGTTGTTGCGTTGCTCTCACGCGTTGTCTCTCTCTCTCTCTGTTGTGCTCTTTGTTGTGTTTGCAGTGATGGTATTGTTGTTGCTGCTGCTTTTGAGCGTTTGCGTCGTGCGTTTGCCTTCTGCCTATGCGCTGTACTATGTGAACCCTAGGGTATTTATGTTTTTTCTGGTATTTAGTTTGCATAGCTTAAAACCTTAACTATTACTTATGCAATCAAATTTATTGAACCTAAAGACAGTATAAGACGCATTTATGCTATATATATACATATATATAATAAATGCTGTTTCTTAGATATAACGGAAATACAATTACAGGGCATACACATAGTCGTGCGTGTTTAACAAACTTCCTCCGACTCGTTTTGCTCGTTGCCTTTGTCCGTCGCTTGCAGCTGCTGTCGCTGCCGCTGTTGCGCTGACTGCTGCCAGCAGACTCTTATTGGATTTCAGTTCAGAAAATTTTTTCGCGCTGTGCGGTTGTGTGGAGCGGAAAGTTGAAATTCACTTTCAAGTTGCCCATAAGGTTTTCCATTTGTTTTCCACTCGTTCGTCGTTGGCGCATTGTTGATTTCAATTTTGAGAGAAGCGGCAGCAGTAGCAGCAGTATCCCAAGAAACTGCAATTGCTGATGTTTGGGTTCTATTCGTAATCGGAGTCGGTGCAATAAAACGCGGCAATAAATCCAATTAAAATTTCAAAAAAATAAGTAAAATATCTGTAAAAAAAAAATTGAAAGTGAAATTCGGCGACTAAACGGTAAATCAAAAACAACGCGACGACGCGCTAAAATTTTTTGAATGAAACGCTAAAAAGAAGCAGCCCATAAATATAAATTGCAAAATCTAACGGCAAATAATAATAATATTAATATTCATTTAAAGCTAATGTGTTTAACAGTTTAACAAAATAAATTAAAAGTGTTTCTTTGGTGTGCAATTTATTTAAGCGATTCCAAATAGAAATCAAGCAGCATCAACAGCAACAACAAACATAAGGTACGCAAAGTTCGAAAAGAAGCAGAAACTCATTTACAGTTGGGCGGGCGAGCAGATGAAATATTCACCCTACGAAAGGTGTACTTAAACACACACAAACATACACACAACACACAGATGAGAAACCTTTTTGTTCGGTTGCAGCCACCACAACAACAAAATGCGAATAATTTTTTTTTTTTTTTTTTTTTTGCGCTGCCCAAAATGAAGTTTTTGTCACACGCTGAGAGCGAAAGAGAGTTTTGGTAGAGTTTCGCAAAAGAGCGCAAAGAATTGGGAGAGTTGTGCAGCATCTCAAAACAAAAAACCGAAAACATTGCGTTGCTTGCGAGTGCGAGAGTGCAGAAAATGTGAGTTTGTCTATGTATGCAAATCCTTTTGGAATGAAGTTGTGGGAAAACTCATTGAAATGCATTTTTTACTCACGCAAACAAAATTGTGTACATTTGCATAGGATGAAAAGAAGTCTTTATAAATTAAATCCAATTGAGAATTCAAAATAAAAAAAAAAAACTCAAAGAAATATATTCAAAAGCTTTTTTATTCCATATAAAGGAGTAGAATTTTATAAAAGCGTATCCAAAAACAGAAATGCTTATAAGACAGAGTACAACATGTTTTATGAAGAGCTATTATATATCTAACATCTAAAATATTCCTAAAAATCATAGAAAATCTATCTGAGATTAGATATTTTGTGGGAATTTCCTTGGAATTGCTCAAACTTAAATTGTTTATTGATAAATGTTTAAACATAATCAAGATGTGGAATCATTGTAAAACGTATATAGATTGATTTATATGACAAAATATCAGTTTAAGGCAACACCTCTCAAATATTTATGATTACCAGAATGAATAAAATCACATATGGGTGATCCCTTGCCCAAATACAGCACGTTTCAAAGTCATAAATCTTATCAGCAATCTCAGCTGATGTTGAGTACAATATCAATTAATGTTTTGTTTAAACATTTTGTCGGGTACGATGACATTTGCAATAAATAATGTGAAATACAGTATTTAATTACCTATTATATCACTTGCGAGAACAACAAATTGCCGGGCATTTGTGCTCTGCTCTCATTCAATCTGTTGCCTCACAGGCCCCTCTCTCTCTAAAATATACCTAAACTTTTGTTTTGTTTATAAATAAATATAAGATTCGTAGCGCCACTTGAGGTAAACGTGCCCGGCAGATAAGGTTTGGAAAAAAAAAGTAAATATTTATTGAAATAGATGTCATTATTTAGTTGTTTACAGATAGGAGTTATTGTGAGCTGTAAATTTCGTTTAGCTTGAATTTTTACTTTATGTAAGTCTATTTTACTTAGCTTTTATTCCCATCTTCTTGTTTCCAAGCACTTTTTTTTGACTATTTAAAATTTATTTAATATTGTGCCGAAAATATGTTTTACGTTTCTTGGCAGCTTTTTCCATTGAAGCATATTTTCAATGGGGTTTTTCTCTTGGCCTAGCATAAATGATTTTTAATTATGCTTTGACTTGTACAGTGTTCGCTCGCTAACCAGAACGCTTAGGCGATTCTATATTTTAATTTTGTATGCCATACAAATGCACATTAATAATTATTATTATATTTCAAATGATTAATCGATTTGCTTGGGCCACTTATTAGAATTTTTCTAAAATTCTAGATATCTTAAATTTTATAATATCAATCATTTAAGGTGTTTTGTGAATTCAACTGAACTTTTATAGGTGGGAATACTGTACAATTCCTTCCAATTCCAATTCCTTTGCTCAAAGTCAAACATATTTAAAGAACAATCAATAAAAGACCTAGAAATGGCACCAGGTGAAACTTTCGCACAAAAAAAAGCATGAAAAAAAGAGAGAAGAGAACTAAAAATCAATTTAAAAAAGCATCGATATTGTTGTCAATGTCGTTCGCCGGGTTCAGCTAATGAGCAGTCAAAGGGGAACAAAGGGGCTGAGATTCTAAGAGGCTAAAGAAGATTTAAATCAGCATCGAAACGAGGGTTAATCAAAGCCAAGCAATGCACACACACACACAAAACACACACACACACAGACTAAAGCAAAATATCTTATATATAGTTGCTGACGTTTAGATACCAGTGAAATTTAACGTATCTGACAGATATTTTTTATCTTATTTTATTTGTCTTTGCGGCCCCCTTTGGGCTTTGTTTGTTGTCTGACTTAAGAGAATTGTTAATAATCTTAGCTTGTTTTGTTTTTGTAGTATGTATTTTGCTATTTTTTGCTCATTTGTTGTAATCAATTTGCAGCACGTGTTTGAATGTTGATTTTTGCTGAACTTTCCATTTCACTCAGCAGTTGCGCTGTAAAAGCTTATTGCTACATAGTTTCTGCACGGCTTTCTGCTATAAAACTCAGTAATTTGGCCTAATCCGCTAATTCAGTAGCAAATAAACTGTTTTAGTTCTTTCTTTCCAAAGTCCACATAAACTGATCTCTTTAATATGACACATTATTAAATTAATAAAAGAGAAATTTACTTGACAACCGCAGATGTTGCAGGACTTAATGCAGACTCAGAAGCTCTCTTTAATATGCATCACGTTTACATTGTAAGATCTGTACTCCTTATAAAAGCTGCTTGGTTTTAAAGTGCAGCTCCTTTAGATTGTGAGAGCCTTTAATAGCAGGCCTTACTCTATTGTCTGTGCTCTCACCATTAAAGACCAAATTTTGGTCAAGTGCACTCTTTGCTATCCCTCATAACAATTATTTATTTATTTATGCTGTTGCTCTAAGTACTGCTCTTAGTTCTGCATAGTAAATTGAATATTTATAAACATATGCATATCAAAAACGTTCTCATACGCGCTCTCTCTCGCTCTCGCCCTGTCACTGTCTGCCTGCTATGACACTCGTCAAGCTATGCAAATGCATGAAATGAAATTTTTCTGCCCTATTTAGAAATTCTAATGAAATATTTTTGTATATTTTTTTATGCATATTGTATTTGAGCTCTTTGTTTTGTTGTTTTTGCGAAAGACACACGCATAAAGCACTCACAGTGACACAATTCGTATGCCCTCAGGTGTGATTTGTTTATATATGGTCCCGCTGAAGTATCATATGGAGATGAACCAAAAAAAAAATAAAAAACCAAACCCACTTGCAGACCCCTTGACTGCTCCGTTTCCTAACGGACTTACTTAAAATGCTATTACCATAAGTATTTACTTTGTAGTTATAATTTCGTATTTTTTTTCTGGCCATTTGCGCAATTTTATGATGTGAGCTAAAGTTTCGGGTGCCAAAAGTGCCGTTAGACGAGCAAGTAACCCCTCAAGAAATAGCCAAATAATTTTTTTGCCTGAATTATGTCCATAACAATAAAACCTGAAAAACCCCTACTAGAGGTCGAGGGCAAAAGTACAAAAAATAACTAAATAATGATAAGTTGGCTCTATAAAACGTTGTAAAACCATTAAAAAAAAAAACTTTGCAGAAATTTCAATCAAACATTTAAAACCACTTCAAATAAACCTACCCAAAGCTTTTTGAGCTAGGTCAATGCCATTTCTATAATTAATCTTGAGTACAAAATCTTTCTATAAAATCTTTACGCACAAATTCACTAAAAACTTGAATGGATCGACCAATTTTAAATTTTATGGCAGCACACGCCCCAAAGTATTATCAAATGCGATTAGAAAATCTAGACTGAACTCGGGTAACAAAGTTCTTGGCACCCCCTATAAAAATATATATATTTGCTAATACATAGTACACTATCATTTAGGGGCTGGCAAACGGAAAGAAACTGATCACTCAAACTTTTAATGATCAGCAATTCAAGTTAAACTAATGTGCTTCAGTTGAATGTGCCTGACTAGAGAGGATACCCTGTAAACATATCCTGGAAAAAAACGTATTATATAATTTGAAATGAAAATATTCTTGAACTGTGGCTGCTATTTTCCAAAATATGGCTGGGAATTGGCAGAAGTTATCGAAAGGGAAATAAATCGACTAACCTTCTCATCTTCGACCAATAACTTAAATATTTTGTAGTATCTGAGCTGCCATCTTTTGCCAATATTACCCTTTTACACACAATTTGAATAGGTATCAAAAAACCGCAAAATTGAATTTTAACGATAGCCCTTAGATTATTCTTTGCCTTATCAGACTGATAACGTTAAAGTCAGCGTCATTGCTGGCAATTCGAAATCGCAAAAACCTTATCAATGAGCAGCGAATCAAATGACACAGAAAGTGTCTGCGTTTATCAAGGGAGACCCCCAAAAAAACCAAAATTTGGAATGCGAGAGTACGAACATGTACCAAAGCTTCCGCAAAAATTTGATGACAAATTTATGATTCCAATGAAGCGACGGATGAATCTTGCATTCAGCAAAGCTACAGAAACAGGTGTAACTGGCACAATGAAAGAGAGAGGGAGAGAGAGAGAGATAAGGAGAGTGAGTGAGTAAGGGGCAGATAGTAACATTATGAAAACAACACGAAATTCATTGATACGCAAATTGCTTAACAAAGGTGTTGGAATTGAGTGGTAGCTACGGTGGGGGGATGGGGAGGGGGAGGGGGGGAGTGGCGGATAAGCAGCTATAATAATCAGTTGTCAGCCAGGCAAACAATATGAAACGTTTGCGAGTCAGAATGGAATCGTGCAAATATATATAAATATACATACACAAGCTATACAGTGAACGATCGCTAAATAGAACATAGAAATTTTAATTGATCAGAAATAAATAAATTAATATAATATAGAATGTAGACGATGAATATAGAATATTGTAATATAGAATATATAATAAGGCTTAGAGAATATAAAATATTGACAATAGAAAATACAATATATGAATAATAGAATTCAGTGCAAACTAAAATCAACTTTTGCCTCTGTGCGTTCTCCTTAACATGTGTCTACTGTAAGTGTATAGAGATAGATTGAAGATAGAAATTTGAATTGATCAAAAATAAATGGCAATTTCGAAGATTTAAATATATATATAGAGAATATAGCATACAGAATTCAATGCAATCAGAAATCAACTCTTGCATATGAGCGTTCTCTTTAACTAGTGTCTACTGTATATGTATGCTTATATTTAGCAATTGGAGAATCACGTATGCCCCTCACAAGTACGTCAGAAGTGTTGGCATAAGTTGTCATAAATCTAGCAACAATTGTCCGCGACTATACAAAACTTGTCTACTATATAGCTTATGTAGTATATATAGCTATAAGGTTTCTTGATCTTACCTAAGCTATACATGCAACTGTTACAAAATATCAGCTGATCACATTGTGATTTACTGTAGGAGGTGTGTATTTTTTTTCCCAATTTTATTTCCCAGCCATTTAATACTCAATGCGGCATTATTTTTCTACTCGATACGAGCGACGAGGTTATCAGTTTTGTAGTTGCGTTTATCTTTTGTGCAAAGCATGACAAAGTTTCTGATAACTAGTCGCAATTAGTTGATTGTATATTTATGATATTGAAAAAACCCGAAACTCGAAATTAGAATCTAGATAAGCTAAGAACCTTTAGATAAAAAACAAATCAGAAACTAGTTCCTTACCACTAATTATGTTTGAATGAGTCAATACCATTAATCTGTTGTGGGAGAGTTGTGCATATTTAAAATCTATTTAAAGACTTGATAAGTCAGAGATAATCAGAAAAACATCTGGGTAAGGCCGATGTTATCCACGTGAGAGTTATGCGTTTATCATATGAAGCAAAACAGAGACAAATTCGAGTTGTTTTTAGGCAATATTTGATATTGTTTTTAAGCATTACTTAGGGCGTAAGTTGCCCTATATTTAAGGCATTAAAAGTCCATAGCTATCTTTAAAGTTGCGCTGTTAACAATTTGCATTTCTGCATCGTTTTAAATCGATTCACGAGCTTTACTTTAATCAAGCTTGTTTCTTTGGATAAACTTTAAATAAATACATTTCTTGGTAGTGCTTATTTATATTTTCTAATCGTAAAAAAATAATACTATAAGGTATATATAACTAAATGGCATTTCCTTTCGCACTTGACTGTTTATTGATAATTTAATCACATGTTTATAAACAATTTGCAGTGCCTAAGTGCAAATAAAATGACTAAACTACAACTTTTTTTACTTTTCTTCTATTTGCAGTTTCGGTGAGTCAAAATGCAAGAGCTCTGGCAATAGTGTGGTAAATTAAGATTAAAGGTAGGCATTCAGTTGATAGCTAGTCAGACCTATAACAAATAGATTTGTATTAAGCTAAAGCTGGTTCGCAATTAGTTCCACACGTGTATTCAAGCTGTGCTTTTATGACTCTTTTCCGTCTTGCTGTTGCTAGACATCTTTCATCTAACCTTCTCTTGAGTGTTATTATACAATTATTGCGCCTACGTCAGTTGCTATTTTTTCTCAGCTCTCTCATAGGCCTCTAGGCCTTCGGCAGATCAGTTTAACCGAGTGCCAAGCGACACCTTCAATTGAAATTGATTAGGCCCGCGACAGGCACACACAAACAAAAAACCAAATAATTATTTAATTAAGCTAACAGTTTGCAATATTTAAAAGTAACAAAGCTCAAGTCACATTGGCTTTAAGTGTCTCGAGGTAAAAGAGAGACAAGCGCACAATTTTTGATGAAGCCCATGGAGAACCTGCTGGAAAACCCAAAATGCAGTCGACTACAAAGCAAAACATTAAATAATTTTTTATGATATGATATGATATGATAGTTGGTGTCTTAATACACTAAAATGGGGTATTTTGATTTAGTCAGTTAATGTGTATCTCAGTTTAGGCCATATTACGTTAATCATATTGTTTACATATCAATTTCTAATCAAATTAAATCAAAAATAAAGTCCGCCAAATAAGTCTTAGTTTTAAGTTTATCCGTTTCAAAGTAAGTTGGTTTTTCTTTAAAGAATCAGTATTTAAACTATTTGGCCGGATCGGAGCTCTATATCATATAGCTGAAATAGATCGAGCGAAAAACCAGATGTGTATCAAATAAGCTTGTCAAAAATAAGTTTTTATTGCAAAAAAAGAATTCATTTTTCACAGAATCATATAGTTTAAATAGGAGCATTAAATTGAAATTTGAGTTTCCTTGTGAAAACATATATTTATATGATTATAATATAGCTCATCTCATGTGTCGGCAAGTGTATTCAATTTCCAGCGCCTCAAAGTCAACTCTTTAACTTGTTTCGGGTTAGTCACTGGCAGCTGTCAAGCAAAATAAAAACAAAAGCTAAACAAAAAAACATTTTTTGCCAGACCTTCAAAACTTTCCCATTTCCGTGGGTGGTTTTTGGCACTCGAGGCACTTGTCAAGTGCACCAAAGGCGGGGCTGGGGGCGGGCCATATACGCTGTGGCGTGTGTTTTAAGGTCGTTTTAGTTTCATTTTTGTGATGTGAAGGAACTACTTACTCATTCATAATTTAATTGTTGCCGAGACCTTTCTGTGTCTCTATTGTAATTGGAACTGAAACGACACTCAATATGCCCGTTCAAGTTGATAACAATTTTCCTTTTGTCATAGAGAATTGGGTCTTGGTCGGCTGCGTATCCGTCAGATACGCGCACGCATGAGGGCGGGCGCTGATGAGTAACTCGAAAACGACAGCAACAGCACTTGTTGGACAACTGAAAACGAAAATTGAAAAACAGCAACAAAATAATATTTGTTTTCTAATTATGAGTTCTTAGTTCTTTTGCCACTTGTTCGGAACTGGGTCAAGTCTTTGAGGAAAACTTGGCTATGAAAAAGTGAAATCGCAGCTGTAATTAAAATTTAATCATTGGCATTTGTTCAACAATTCTCGCATCACTGACTCAGTGTGTGTCTCCCTCTCTCTCTCTGTGTCTTTTAATTACCACTTACACTTTTGCTCATAGATTCTTGATGGGGGACGCTGCTATTGTAATTAGCCAACTTATTCCATTGCTAATAAAATGCTTGTAATTGAGTGTTAACACCTTGACAGCATTTGCCTGAGATGATGGCATTGCTGTCTAGACAGAGGAGCAGCATATTGATGGCTTGAGAGAAGCGCGAATTGAATAAATAGCATTAAATATGTATTTGTTGCACTTTAATTGCAACTTATTTGAAGGGATTTTTATACTTTTTATGTAAAGCAAAAATATGTTATTAATATTATAAAATATTAAATATATCTATAGTGAGGAAATATGCCTTTGTAACAAGTTTATGCCAGATTGTAAATAAATAAATAAATTTTAATAAGAAAGTCGAGAGCTTTTTTCGACCTTTGAAACTAATAGAAACCTCTTTTTTTGTCAGATTTGAAAACAAAATAAATAAAAATATGAAAAGAAACTTTGAATCAATCAGCGTTATATGATATGATATATAAGAATTTTCTATAATTTTTAAATTAAATAGAAATTGACGTATATATAATTATACATACCTAGTGAATATGCAGATGAGAAGACATTTAAAAATTGAAAATTTTACCCACAGAGTTCAGTTTCAAGCTTGGCTACAGTACTTGCACTTCCTCGAATGCATGATGACTCCTTTTTTCTTCTGTCTGACAGCTTAATTAATTTTAATTACAGCCCATTGCTCTTGGTCTGTAATCAGCTTACAAAAATCAAGAAATTATAATGAATTATACATAATGAACTGTTTTTTCTTTCCCTTCAGCGCTGTCTCTATAAGTCGCCCACTCTCTCTCTCTCTCTCTCTCTCTCTCTCTCTCTCTCTGTAGCTAATTGTACAATCGCTTCAACGGCTCAGACACAAAAGTAATCAATGGACCAGTTGTTGCAGCTGCCTTAACTCAGCAGCACACTGCATTTTTTTTTGAGTGGGTGTATATGTTGTACACGTCTCTAAGACAAAAAAACCATAAAAAGCTTCTTCATCAGCCAAATTCATAGCCATCAAATTTATAACTCGATTTCAGTGTCTGGCTGCCCACAAATAACGCACTTAATATGCATTTCACAATCGATCAATATGTCACATCTATCATTATAACATTTTATAACATTAAGTAACATTTAGAAATATTTCTGAATGCAACTTTTGGGCACAACAAGTCGCAACACAATTCTGACTGCGCCGATGACGTTGGCCACAAACTTAATTAGGCGTCTCGCATAGTTATTGGTGGGCAGCACGCGGCCACCTTCATGGTTTTTAGCTAATATTTCTACTTATCTTCTCTCTCTCTCTCTCTCTCTCTCTCTCTCTCTCTCTCTCTCTCTCTCTCTTTCTCTCTCTCTCTCTCAGTTGGCATTTTGTTTTTCTTGCCAGTAGGTTGTGCAACGCGCTCCAAAATTGAACTTGGGCCCCATTGGCATTGCACTTTGTGGCTTGGTTTTGTTGTCATTGACAATTTTTTTTGTTAGTTGGGAAATGGCTGTAAAAAACTGAGCTTGAAAGCTTATTTTACCCATAAGGTGAAAATGTTTAACAAATTGGACTATCTAAATTAATCAATAGCTAATGAAGTAATATCGTAAACATGTGAATATATTTTACATTTAGGTTACATTTGAGAAGGAAATGTACAAATAGTAATTTTTTCGTACATTTATATTTTCCTTTTTGTTTAAAATTTAAAGTACATTTGTTAAGAGTGTGTAACTACAGATCAATATAATACTTATACTTGCTTATTTTGCATAGCTTAAACGTACAGTTAACGCTTATTTTGTTTGACTTAAACTATTTATATTGTGGTCATATATTAATTATAAATTTTAAAACTCCTCAAATTTGACAACAAACTTGATAACCAACTTTTTATGTACGCTAACAATTATTTTAAAATAATATATGCAACAAAATACAGTAATTATCTATAAATACACAATCATTAAAAATCTGAGCGTAGGCTAAAAATTAGACGTTAGCTAATTGAGATTAATTGAGTTGAACATTTAAAGACCTTCTATGCTTGTGCCAGGTAAATAAAACTGACGAATTGCATATGTGGCCATATATGCTCATCTGATGCCCTTTGGGCATTTCCTTGCCCGTTTAAAAATGATTTAGAGTAAGAAATAAAAAACCCGTTAGTAAGTGATTCTCTCTTGAAGCCTCCAGTGCTGACCACAGCAATCAGTTTCCGACTCATCTTAACTCAACGCATCAGCTCGCAACTTCACCCACGAGCAAAACCCGTTGAAATCTGACTAAGCCAGCGGCCATCCACAGTATATTAATGCCCCAGAGATTATGCCAAAAACAACAACAACAACAAAATCAACAAGGTATATCGTTTACCGTTTTAAAGAAAACAAAAAAAAAGCTAAAAAGTTTATTTATGCACTTCAACGCCAAAGCAGAAGCAGAAGGAACTTCTTCAACCGCAAAATAATGAGTTGCACCAAAGTCAAAAAAAGAACAAAGCAATAAAATAAAAACATAAAATAACAGTTTACTTTAGAGAACCGAATATTAAATACACTTGCGGTTCTTGCGGCTATATGACACAGAGTGTCGATCCTGCTGACCCCCATATAGATCCAGTCTGCAGCAAAAAGCGAGTCTAAGCCTTTAAGGTTTTAAGGCTTATCCTTCATGGCTAAACCCATTTCGCGACAAAATAAAAATACCTTTTGCAAGGGTATAATATAAAAGTCGAAAGAACCGCAACGAAAACAAAGACGAGACAAGAATCGGACTAACAAAGCTTTCGGCCAAAAGCAAAATTTTAACATTTTCATATGCGCTGTGGGACGGACATGACTCGACGCGACGCGACGCGACGTCTTCAAAAAGTTTTAGGTCAAACCGCAGTCGCAGTTGCAGCCACAGCTCCTGGCTAACAGCTCCAACAACAGCAACTGCAGCCATCCACTTGAGTGCGGCGTCTGTCCCTGTTAGTTGGCCGTCTGTCTGCATCCTGCGTAGAGAGCATATTAAATTTCAGAACCTGGCCAACAACAGCTGTGCGACGCCTTTGGGGCGAGACTTGAGCAATGCGAAACCAGTTTTCAGTTGAAGTTTAAAGCCCAGACTCGGACTTGGACCCGGGCTCCAGACGGCAGACGGCAGCTGTAAACAATCAGAGCTAACTGCATGGCAGGCACTCAGCCATGAAAAATGAATGATGATAATGACGACGACGACGACGACGACGATGACGATGACGGAGGAGACGTCGCCCCAACTGCGGGGCCACTTCTTGCTTGGTGCTGCTGATCTTTGCGCAGCAAAAGCCGTTGACCAAAAAGGCTTCATACAAAACACTTATTGTTAGTGGGCATACACTGAGAGAATTTAGGGCAGAATATTTCGGTACATTTTAACGTCAGCAATTTGAGCCAAACAACGCTGTATAACTTCTCGTTCTATAAAAGGATTTTTTCTAGTATCTTAGAATATTCATATATCTAGATATATATGTATATTAAGTAGTACCCTTCATAAATAAATTATTAAATCTCAATGTCTCATTTTTAATTCAATCTTAATTATTAAAAATAATATTTCCAGAAAAGATAATTGTAATAAAAAATTAGAAAGTTATATATGGCTAGTAAAGTCTTTGAAACAATATAAACATTACAATCTTTTAAAATGCGATCCCTTGTTCGTGTAAGACGTGAAGTATGAATACGTATAAAGTTTTCAAGACCTTAGATAACATATAACTATTTAATTCAATGCTCGGAATAACTATCTAAAGAAAGAAACTAATATATATTTTAATTACATTTTTAAAATAATTATCTAATTATCTATAAATCAAAGTTGCCTCTTTAATAAAAAAGGAGCTATTCCTTATATTTTGAGATTTGTACTTGTATGTTTTTTATACAGAACATATATATTAAATATTTTAAAAAATTCTTTTAATTTCCTTATTTAATTTTGCTTTTGCTCCAAAGCCACATGTTCAGAGATTCATAATTATCTTAAAGCTTATCTGAGCTAGTTTTCTTTTTCATTTCTTTGAGTGTACGCATATTGTGTATTGCTTTGGCTTGTGGCTTTGGTCTGGGCCAACAATTTCCTGCTCCTGGCCAAGTTGGGGTGCATCTACCTGCGCTCTGGCCAGCAGCTTCTAAACAAAACCCGATTTCGTACAAGTATCTCCACATCTACTGCCCTTTGCTGTTGCTGCTGCTGCTGCTGCTTGTTTGGTTTATGGATACTCGAGCTCAGGTTTTGCTATTTGTAGTCGTACTTTGAAGTTGAGAGCTGAAAAAATAAACCGGTTGCCAGGTTCATAGGCGCTTTGTTTGAAAGTCGACGCGGTCTCGCCTTGTCATAGGTACTTACTCGTACTTACCTTACTTATGTATATAAGCTGCTCCTCCCCCCTTCTGCCAACCCACTCTTTAAGCTATTCTAGTTTTTTGTTTTATATGTTTTAGAATACGCCATTTTTCACAATTTTTCTCGCCTCGAAATGCTTGACTGCGCGCGTCCTCAGTATTTGGAGTACTTTTCTAGTGGCTGTTACAGAATCAGGCTTTATAAAATACTACTCTATTAAACTTGTTTTTGGCTCGTTTGGCTTTCTGTTTTGATTATGCCTGTTGCTGCTGTTTCTGCTGCTGCTGCTGATGATGATAAAGGGTTTATTGACTTTGTTTTGATTTGTTATGCAGGTCATAAAATAAATATTAAGACTATTAGAGAAAATTAACTGCATATTATGAAACTTTTACGAAGAATAATAGGTGAAAATATGATGGTAAAAAGCACTATCGAGCGCAAGAGAAATAAAAGGTTTCAAATAAATGGAAATATAATAGAGATTGAATAGAAACACAGTGAAACACAAAATATATGAATATAAGAAAATTTAAAGTTTGTGCTTAATTCTATTTCATCACAAAACCAAAAGCTCATTTAAACTGAATAAAAATAACTTTATATCTGCCAAGAAATTCTATCTAGATTTATATAAATATAATATTATTTCCTCGCTCTTCAACTATGCTCTTTAATATGAAACTCTTTCTCATGCTGAACTCAGAGTAGGCACGCCCTTTAACAGCCATACCAAAAAATGTGGCCTAGGTATTAGCCATGACTTCAACCTGCGCATTGACAGCCACTTCTTGTTATTTGCTGATGTCTGCAAGCTACCATAAAAGTCGCAGCTTGGCTCAGCCATGAAACTGGTTGAACTTTAACAACAACAACTTAAATTGCTTTTGGCTTGTTGGTGCATTTGGTGCACATTGCTGCCGGTTTCTCTTTTATGGCCAAGACAAGTTCTTGACACTCAAAAGCCCAGCGAACAGACAGCAACGCCTACAGCCTAAATTGTATCTACAAGTGCGAGAGTTACTGTAGCTGTATCTGTGGCTGTACAGAACTCAGCTTTGAATGCCTGCCTGCCTGGCTGCGTAGTCTACCTTCAATCATTCAATCTGTGGCTGTACAGAACTCAGCTTTGAATGCCTGCCTGCGTAGTCTACCTTCAATCATTCAATCACTCATTTAATGCAATCGCAGTTGCAGTCGGTTGCAGCTGAGCGAGCCGATAAACGCAGGGACAGGCAGCGAAGCGTGCCCCACACGCACACACACAGCATACAACTACTAGATACCCTCTCTCCATTTCCCTAACTCTGCCCCCTGCAGCTCTGGTACTAGCAGTTAAGTTAAATGTAATTTAAAATCAAAACGCAGCCATTATTTGATTGCCCACATAATAAATGATGTAAAAAGTAGGCGGCCGATCACAAATCTCAGACACGGCAGAGGTCTGACAACGGGGCAGCGGGGACCTAAAGAAATGTAGTCTACCAAATTATAACACGAAAAGTGTTGTGTAGCATACTATTATATTTTTTATATTTATTTACGAGCATTTCGCTCTGTTTGAATGCTCCGAAAACTGTGTTGAAAAATTGCAGCTTACCAGGCAACATTCGAAAAAGACTTTTGTAATTTTCATTTCTTATAATGAGCATTAAAATAGTTGCGTATTGTTATGTGCGCTATATTGAAATATATTTATGCTCGAAGGATTTTGGCTTGGCAAGAGGAAATGTAAGCATTGTGAAAATTGATATTAGAAATCGTACAACTACTTGTACTTTATATAAATTAGACATTAAAAATGTTTGGAAATATTTTATTGCGAACAATATATATAGAGATAAATAAAACCCTCCGTCTAATACGATTTACCATGAACTTTGCAAAGAACATTAGAAGTCTATGTAGAGTACAGATATGAAATATATGTATATTGAAAATACTTTTATTTAAGACACGAACAAAATGTCTGTAGGCTTTTAGATCTAATTAACGAACATAAATACGCAATTAAAAGTAATTTACAATGAACTTTGCAATGAACATAAGAAAATCAGCTGTTTATCAGTTAGTTATACTCTCTATTTAACACTGGGCAATTTTCTGTCTGCTTCTACCAATACACCCGATTAACTTTCACAACAGGGCATTAAAACGCAAATTAAAAGCATTTACTTATGTAGATGGCGATAAGTCAGCGACAAATTTACGGCAAGCAAATGCGAAAACCCGAGATCTAACTGGCTGCCTCAAATGTAGTTATAAAGCAGCAGCCTTTGGCCTGGGCCACAGACACTGCTGTCCAGTTAATAACGACTGCTGTGCGGGGGCCTGGTGCGAGATCACTGGCGATTCGCCGACTACTGTGCGAAAAAATCGGGGTGTGCACGCCAAAAAAAAAAAAAATATCCAAAATAAAAAAAAACAAATTCAAAATAAAATGTAAAAAACAAAATTGTGTAAATGGTCTCTCACTCAACTGTTTTGAACGTTAATTTACGCCAACTGTTTGGCCAATGCACGTTGTCTGCTTTCAGTTTCATTATGACTCGAAACAAGCCGAAAAATCATGCAATTGCAGTTGTTGTTCTTGTCGTTGCCAAGCTGCATGCAGATTGCAACATTCATTTTGTATCTTTCGGGTTGCTGTTGCCGCTGCTGCTGCTGTGGTTAATCATATTTCGGTTGTTGTTGTTGTTGTTGTTGTTTCTGCCATTAAATTAGCAGCTGCACACAAGTTGCTTTCAAAATGTTACTTGCAGGATACGAGTGTATTTCAAATGCAGCCGCCGCAACACCACAAAACTTGTGCATGTGCAACGCTGCGTATGCGCAATATTTTGCTTTTGACTACGTCTGTTGGGCGACTGATTACAGCTGGCGCTAATTGTTGTTGTAGTTGCGAGTGCTTTTTGTCTCCTTGACACTTATGAGGTCTTTTGGGGTTTCATTTTGCCAGCTTTGTCATGCTCATTGCAAGTTTAACATAAACTTCAACATGAGGTCGCTCTCCATCATGTTGCTGGGGTATTTAGGTTTATCTTTTGCTTTCCTATTTGTATTTAAAAGCTAGTCAGAAATATGGAAATAAAATGATCCTCAACATTTAGCTTTCTCTTACTTGATTTTGCTATGCTCAGTGCAAGTTTAACATAAACTTTACCATGAGGTCCCAATTGATTTCGTTTGCTTATAAAATCCATTAGCTTTTAATTAGTTTTTCTTTTTTATTTCCAATTTTAATGGCTATTGAAACTAGGGCTAGCATCAGGTGTACAATAATTCACTCTATAAATTGAACGCTGACAAAAAACATTTGCATGCTTTGTTGGCTGAGTTTAATACGTCAATAACAATTGACTAACGAGAGCACTAAAAGTTTATGAACTATCGCTCAGCATACTGTGGCAAGTTTCGCATTTACAATTTGGCCCATTCATTGACTCTTTCAATTTATTTTACAGCCCTATCAATAAAAGTTGCTTCAGTCTTATTACGTGTACGCGAGAGCGTTGTTAAAGATTTGCCACAATTAATTCAAGTGCCTGTACAACTGATTTTTATATTTATTTGCTTTAGTGTCTGTTACCTACTTCGGCACACCAAATAAATAATAGCTTGTGCATAAAATACTTATAGATGCCATATAAATCAGCGCAACAGCTGCTGAGTAATAGATATTATTTCTTTTTAGCGCTTTCACTTGCTGATTTTTTGCTTTTTATGAGCTTTTCAATTTTCGATATATTGTTTTTTTTAAATTTTTTATTTGCGTCTCATTTGGCGCGCTTTCAACGGTTTATTTATTTTTATTTATATAAGAGGCAAATGGAATTGTTTTGGCTTAATTTAAGTATTATTTTTAATATAGTCAGACTTTTGTTTTTATTATTTTTGTTAATTTATGTCACACCTGCTGCACAGTACATTTATTTAACAAAATGGATTTTTTGTGACTTTTGTAAGTTAAACAATAATTGATATATTACAAAAAAATGATTTCATTTATTATGGCTGTGTCTGTATTTCAAGAGGCTTAAAGCATAAATAATTGCAGCCATAATAAATTAAATATACTCGACTTTTTATGCGAGACCATCTTGAACAGAAAACGAAACACAAATAAAACAAGGAAGTATTTGTTTTTATTCTTGTTCCTTTTTCAAGGCGCATTAATGTGAATAATAATGAAAAACTGCACATGCATGCAAATTGCATATTTAAATGAAATATCAGCGACGTGATACACAATAACACACCCCGTACTAACCCGACTGTTCCGATACGATCCTCCAAACGTCGGCACTTTCGTTTTTTTTTTCCTGTCTTTCTTCTCTCCCCTTTTTAGTGGTTTTCAAGGGGAGCGGCAGTTAAATCTTTGATATATCGCCCGTCTTTAGCTTTGCCAAATGCAAAATTTATGCTGTTTAATATGATTTTGATTTGTTGTTCGGGCGCAACGAGTCGAGTGTTTACCATTTATTTGTACAGCTGATTTATGTGCGAAGCGGACCCTTGAGTTCGGTTTGTTTAGCCTCGGCGCCCACTTATTGTATATAAACAACAACAACATAAACTTATATTATGCGGGGATAAAATGTTTGTTTAAGAAAATAGTGTCAATAAATATTTTGTAAGAAAAAGAAAATGTTCTCAAATTAAAACTCTTCAGCAAAATATATTTTAAATAGATTATATTGTAGAAGTAGTAAGTCACAAATTCCAAATTTTTTTTATCCAATATTCAGCCCTTTTAATTCAATTATTTGGAGAGAGAGAGAGAAATTACCATACAAAAATAAGTTAAATATCAGATTACAATCAGAAGGAACACCCGCAGTAGAGTAGTTGTCTAAATGGTCCAGTCATTCAAGCAAATGATCAATGTGGAACTGGGACCGGATCTAAGGCTAGTGTATATAGTATCTATCTAGTTAAATGTTGTGGCTGAAGGCCATAGTGGATAGTTTGTAATTGTAGGAGCTCATATTGGGTTGGTATCTAAGATTTCGCAGCGCATAAAATCCAAATCCAAACAATCAAGTTGTTGTGCTTTACCTATAAATTTCTTCCTATCTATCACTGTTGCAACTTCGTTGCAGTTAAATTCCCATGAATTATCGCTACCTGCGAAGTGATTCACACGCCCCCAATTACTGATTGGGGTCCCTAGCCTATGGATCACCTTTTACAACGCTTATCAGTCAGACATTTGTTGGCAGCGATAAGGTGGCAGGCGCTACATTCGAATTCAAATGGTTTCAAATGGAATTTCTATTATCATTTAGTTTAGATACACGCAACGTAAATTATTTGTTTATTGTACTTAGTTTTGTAATGCTATGATAAGAATAGCTTTTGGAAATATGTGTGTGAAAGGGATTGCCAGAAATTTGGGTCAACTTGTTCTGCTTTTTAGGGCTGAACAGGTTTGTGAACTGATTTCGAAACGGCTTGACGAGCATTTGAGATAAGGGCTGCTTGTGGATTAGTATTTATAAATTTGATTGATGGATTGCTTGAGCTCAGGGCAAAGTGTATATTCGTATATACATATTACTTCAATTTCTATATTTAAAACTGTTGCATTCTTGAAAATTTGCTACATTATATTTGGTTTTATATTTGAATCTATATTAAATACGTTTATGCAAAAATAATAATTAATTTTATATTTTTTACAGAACGCCTTATGTACAGGAGTTACATATACTGAGAAACTATAGCCATATTTTAAACCAATATTGGGTAAGTTTTCTATTAATCCTTAAGTCACACCAAAGTTTATATATAGCTCAGGGAATCGTATATGCACTGTTAAATTCCACACCCAGCGCCTTAAACTCGCATTGATTGCATTCCATAAAAAAAATGTGCCCAACAAAAATCTCATTTGTGCGACTTCTGGCACATTAACATTCACATATTTGGAGCTAAATTTCCATTTAATTTCAATTTTTATGAAAATTCCTGCACAGACCATTTAACTGCATTTCAGATGTAAGCGCAACTGCGCGATTATCAGATTAAATTGTTAAAGCAGCTGTGCGAATGGCGCAAAATCTGAACCTGAACCAGATATCATTTACCCCCACAATAAATAATTAGAATTATGCAGAACAGACTACCGACTTTGGCTTGATTAAAATTTATGTGTAATAAATTCGAATTAATAATAATTGTCGCACAAACGTTATGAATATTTCAACTAGTATTGAATTAACATGAAACGCATTTTATGCAGCCAACAATTTCCCAATGATAATGTCGCCAAACGAAGGCGTATTTTCATTCAATGTGCCCTTTTGTACATGAAATATTGATAAGCGAGTAAAATAATTCCCAGAATATTTACAATTAACTATTCTTCATATATACGCTTTGTTAGTGTCGTTATTGTGAGTTTTCTTGAATGCCTATATAGACATTCGCTAGTATGGGACTCAAGTCAAGTACACGTGATCAGAGCTGAATAGAAGAGCTGCACTTGATAGGTGATTAGACCATCTTCAACTTAAGCACATGATAATTGCAAAGAGAGCTTTATTGGCATTAGATAAGTACTGAGAACAAGTAAAGTTAATCAGTTAGACATAATGCACTTTAGAAACGTGCACTTGATGAATTATTAGTAGATTTGCTTTAAGTAGGCAAATGAGAATTGCAAAGAGAGGCCCATTAAAAGCGAATTAATTAGCGAGCATAGCCTGGAAGGGTTCAGCAGCTTAATGGAAGTGTGTATATTAGAACTTAGAATTGAAATTGAGAAATCTAACAATATGAAGCTGTAGCTAATTGCAGCGCAATAAGCTGCTGCATTTTATAGGAAAGCAAATATAACGGCTCTTATTTCTTAAGTAATACGATTCAATTACAAAGTCAATTTTTTTTTATACAATTACAATTGCAATATGATATGCCAAGGATTTCATTTGAAACCTCAAAATAGCGATAAGAACCATTTAAACAAAGACCTCTAGAACGTCGCATGGGCAACCTTGTGGGGCCATACAATATTCACACATATATATATGTATTGCTAATCGAAATCGATTTCAAATTACGTATATTACAAAACTGCAAAAGGAAACAAAGCAATTCACTTGAGAGACGCGTGAAAGTTAACCTTGTATGCGAGTGAGTTTGTACGTTTGTCTGTGTAGGAAGCTGAAACATTCAGCATAGCTGACAACTCACAGTGGGGAAATGTAAAATTCAATGTGCTTAAACCACAAAACGAGCAATCAATGAAGATACTTTTCATGCATGCCGCAATTGTCCACTGCAAAAACAAAAAACAAAAAAAAAAAAACGCAATTTCAGCTTATCTAAGATTTCGCGCTTGCTTTTTGTAAAGCTGCCATGTCAAGTCAAGTTTGTTGTTCGGCAAGGTTATTGCACACGAGAAACGCTCATAAAACCACAGAAAAAACAACAAACTAAACTCACAAAAAAAAAAACAGAAGAATAAATATCACAAGAAATGGCAACAAACAAACAAAAAAAAAAAAAAAAAAAAAAAAAGCATGCGATAATTAAATATTTGATATGTCAGCTGTTTGCTGATGGAATCCGTCGGCGCTACAAAGACAACAAGTTTGCGGGAAGAGGGAATACAAAACAATAAAATTCACGTTGAGCTGTTTAAAGGGAAAAAGATGTTCTAAAGTGGCGCCAAGTGTCAACAAAAGAAAATAGTATTATTAACAATAATATTACTATAATGTAATTTTAATTACTTATATGGAAAGAAAAAATCAATAAAAAATTTGAATTCATAGAAAGCCCATACAATTAAATAAAAAAAGTAAATTTAAATTTCATAAAGTTTTGTTAGAATCTATACATATTTTGCAACAGAAAATTTCAACTCCAGCTTTGATCAGAAAGTTAAGTTGGAGAATAAATCCAAGGTAGAAGAATAAAGAATAATAAATTAATTGTAGATCCATTTTCTTTAATAGAATATATTAAATTAATTTTAGAAAAAGAAAATTTAATATTTATTCAGAATAATGAAATTGAGAAGCAAAAATAATATATAATTTAAAAACAGTTTGCTTCAAATATAAAAACATTTACAAGAAGAAAATACTATTTTATTCGAAGACCGCTTGCATCAATATATTTAAATTTAGAAGAAAAAAATTAAAGTTATACCTTTCGCTTCAATAAATTATAACTTGGAAGAAGAAAACTCATTCAAAAGTTAAGACACCAAAATTATATTTA
Organism: Drosophila ezoana; assembly: GCA_035045725.1. Lineage (NCBI taxonomy): Eukaryota > Metazoa > Arthropoda > Insecta > Diptera > Drosophilidae > Drosophila > Drosophila ezoana. The sequence goes on along the minus strand of JAWNOU010000005.1, from coordinate 1,344,196 downwards.
CTCAGTATAATACAAATTTGAAAGAAAACAATAATATATAATTTAAAGACCGTTTGCATTAATATAATAAAATTAAGATGAAAAAAGTATTAAAGTTCAGTCAGTTTTTTATGAGATGTTTCGGGAGTTCTTTTTAAACTACAAATGTTCCAATCTATTAAAGACTCGACTGCACAGAAGTAGCCTAAATAAATCATAGATTGATTAGCTTAATTGATATAGATGCTTCCTGCTTCCTTTGTGCTACCTTCTCAATCTTTCCGATAAAGTCTTCAATCTGACAGGCATGCATGTATATGTATATGTATATTTACATACCCGATTTCAGATCTGCAGCTCTCTTGGCCCGCACCACTTATCAGGTAACTGGTTAGGCAGCAACAACTTCCGCAAATGCCTGTGGTCCAAGCTGACCAAGATTTATCACAGCTTGTAACGACACACACACAACACACAAGTGCAATTCATAACTCATTTCTTTTGTTGTTTCGTTGCATGAGCAATCACGCAAATGACAGCACAACTTGTCGTGGTACACAAAAACAACGACCACAATGAGAACAACAACAGGCACAACGCATATTTTGCATATTAAGCACACGCCAACAACAACAATTGAAAAGCATTTGCAAGGCGCTGGCTTGGTATTTGCATTTGCATTAACAAAGTGTGACCAACATTGAAAATGCATCTCGTCCGCGTCCCGTCGCGTCTTTATGGAGCAACGCCAAATCATTTCATTCGTCTCGATCGCTAATGAGCTTTATCCATATTTATATGGTTATTATTTTATATAGACAAAGGCTTTGCGATATGCGAGTGCGGAAATTAAATGCGAATGATTAATGAAATCAGCTGAGCTTGGTTTATGTATGGCATAAAAATGATAAGCCTGATATCCCTCACTTATTATCACTTAATTGTAACATAGTAAAACTTTCAAGGCTAACTTCTTAAATATGATTTTTGTGCCTATTTGAATATTTTATATTTCTATTATCGGTTAAATAACATTTATCGATGACTTAGATTGTCATGCTTATTCAGTGCACATATCCTGGGTTTTGCATCCAACATAGTATTTTAATCAAAATTCCTAGTTGTTCAAAATTTAATTCAGGGTATTAAATTTATTTGATGCTATTTGATTTTTATATTCTTTATTTTTGATCGATAACCGGATTGGTTATGTTTATTAGTATTATAAATTGAATTTCTGAAGATTTTCCCATCTGCTAATTAGCCCGTCTTTTTTTGTTTGATACTACTTTGATTGTGCATTTTTCTGAACTGTATATATATTAATCGATAACATTTATCTTCTTTTTGTTATTCACATTTTGCGTGCTACCCTTAATTCGTGATCATATTTTCCATGTAATTCCGCTTCTATTTTAATAGAGTCGTCACAGCTGAGGGCTTGGAAATATGCCCATTTATAATTTTCCTAGATATCACTTTCAATCTAGCTGCATATGCAAATCTCAAACCAATTCCACCCATCCTATTATTAAGATGTTGGCTTTTGTGCTATTGTAAGAATCTCCAGCAAGATACAATAGCTACATCTTCTTGCGCTGCGTTTGCTCAACCCAACTCAACCCGCTCACACACACACACACACGCACGGCTTACACCCAAAAAGCAAAGCTCACATGACATACATACCAGTAGACGGCACGCCCCCTGCTGCTGCTTGCAGCCCACAAAATTTATTATCATGTAAAATTTTTGTGCAACAATGCGACAACACAAAAGCTGAACGAACTCGCGGCTTCTGTGCAGCTGGCAAGCTAACAGATATCACCCGCCCCTTACGCCAGAGCCCCTTTCGACGCCCGAACAGCAATTTGTTCTAGTTGATAATTTATTTGAATATTTTGCTTAATTATAACAACAAAAGAAACGGCCACAGAATATTTTGCAACAAATATTAGCACATTTTATGCAATCTATTTGTATATTTGTGGAATGTATCTGTGAGATACAAAACTGGTCAAGTAAAGTGCTGGGCGTTTAAGTCTGCCAAGTGGCTGGCATTGAGTCCGAGCTAATCACAGACAAAAGCTGTCGAGTGCAGCGCCAAGAAATATACGCATTCTATTGCCGAATATTAAATACCCTAACAGAAACAGGGCTGGCGTACGATATAATACTTAATACTTAAACCATAGAGTGGGATTGCTAGATTTTTGTTTAATTTTCTAATTTAATTTTCTGAAGTAAATTTAAATTCTGGGTGCTACCCGAAGAAGTCTTCTTTAGCGCTTTACATATTACATGGGAAAATTGTAGCATAGTTATCTTTTGAAGGGTATAGAAATGATTGTCGCTAATTAGACCCATTCTCGCATGACTAGACAAGGCGAATACGAATACGAGTCAGATGCCCAAGTCAGACCCCCGTCGCGGCATTCTAAGTTAACAATCCAGTCAAAAAGACAAATGATATGCTTAACATTGAAGCTGAACTGACTCAACTAATTTGACGGGCCAAAAGACGAGGCAGAGACTGTGGCAAGCATTTAAACGCGAGCCGACGACGACCACTTAAAGTCGATTAACTGAAAGTCTCGTACGGGGGCTCTGTCTGTGGCTTCTCTCTCTCTTCCGTGCATCCCCTCATCATTTATAATTTCTGGTTCTATAATTTTGTACATACGGCATCTGTGGCGACCTGCGCAAGAATCACGCCGCGAGCGATTCAAATCAAAACGTGCATAAATTTCTATGCTTTATGTGTGCCACGCCCTTGCCCCTGCCACTGCCCGCGCCGCCTGCCTTTGCCTAGTTCCAGCTGCTGCTGCTTGTGTATCAAACAGTAGCGGCATTCATTAATCAAAGAGCAGTCCATCGAATTTGTGTACTCCCCGGGACCAGGGCAGCTACGTATTAGTTACACTTTAGCAGCCGGAAGGCGGGCGGTGGGATTTGGAGTTCGGCACATGCCCCACGGGCAATCGCGGGTACTTGGTCGGAGTTATGCATGCCAAGAAGTTGCCTGCACGCGCGCTAAGCTGATCTTGGGTTGGGTCTGGGGTTGGGTCAAGGTAAGCGCCAAGAGAGCTGAGCTCATCAGAACAGGCCGCGATGCGTCTTTTAAAGTGGTATTTGGGTGTGGTTTTATCAGCTAGAGACAGACAAGGCCAAGGATTAGGCTTGATGTATAATGTACATATATATTGCGCAGCTAAGCACCACCTGAACACATGCATGAATCAGTGCTCTTTTCATGCCTTTCGTCTAATCAAAAGCTTACGCTTTTTACAGCCACAATAAAATAGCTGAATCAATTTGTGTTTGCATTACAACGCATGGTTGACTGAGTTGAGTTGTGGCAAATATCAACAAGAGACACTTGCGATTACTTATTTATTTGCATTGCATATTGGCAAATTTATGCAAATTTTCATTTATTTAATCAACACGCAAAGTGCGTGTCAGCCGCGGGAAAAATTGTGAAGCTACAGAGCCAAGCGCGGAGTGCTTGCTTTGGCCCAAGGGGCCATTGTACGGCAACAAGGACGACGACAACAACGTAGAGGAAGGGACATTCAGGGAGAGCAAAATGTTTATTGGCAATTTGTTGTAACAACTGTAGATAACTGCTGAATAGCTATGCATAGCTATGGATGTCAATGGTTACTAACGAACTGAGTTGTTCTCAGAGCCTATGCGTATTTACAAATTGGCATTGTCATCAACATCAACACGCGGCCTGTTGATGTGTGTGCGTGTGTGTTTTAATGACAATTAAGTGAGACTTTCAGGGAACTTAGAGTTAATAATCGTACTATAATCTATAGTTTAGTCGTGTAGGGAAAGTATTAAAATGCGCTTTAAAAATAACCAAAGGTTCCAGTTGAGGCGTTCGGTGGGTTAAGTGAACAATTACAGCTGTGATAATAATATTATTTAATTTATTCATGAGTAATATTATTAATGATTATTTTTAATATATATACGCATCTACACAAATGTTGGTGGGTAACAAACTAAGCAACATTTATATATATTTTTGGAATTTGAATTATTAATTTAAGTGTGTAAAGCTCTGTAAGAATGTTAAAAAAGAAGTTGATGGTGTAAAGCACTTTAATATGTTGATTTTTAGTGAAGTCCTGTTTCTTCTTTCTATAACCAGGCAGTTAAAAAAGTTAAGTGTTTGATAAGACCCAGCTAGAAATTGTTCGGCAAAGAAGTTTTTAAACAGTCTATAACTAAGATCAACAATCAGGACCTTAGACAGTATAAAAGTTGTCCAAAGCAAAGGTGAACCTATAAATAATTGATCTATCAAATGTACCCAACGAACTCGTTAATTATGGGCGAACTTTTGCAACTTAAACTTTAGCTGGAATTGTCAATCTCTTAAGCGTTCTTTCATGTGACTTTTAATGGACAAGTTTTAAAGTTGAAAGAACTTTATCGCGACCGCAGTGCGTATTTTAAAGCACTCCAACTTCCAGCATTACCTTATTTGTGTTCATATGCTGAATCATTATTGTGTCCTGTGTAAAATTCTGCATAAGTTTGTCAACAGACCCGACTCAGCTGAACGGGGCTCTACTCTATGCTACTATCAATTATAAAAGATACTGTGCAACCGAGCATGAAATTAGCTGCGTGCTGCCGCCCTTCAGTACCCAACCCCACTCCGGCTGTTAACCCTGACTTTCATAACGCATTTATACGTACTCGTTCTCGCACTCATTACACGGTCATCGTTTGCTAGTCACAGTCGATAACATTTCATGTTTATACACATAGCTATGTACATATATAAAGAGCGTGTTCTTTGCCAGCCTTATTAATTTATGCATTTCTGTTGATTGTCTGCGTTACAGTTGACAAGTTTCCCCTTAGTTTTTCGAGCGGTGTGTGTATGGGGGTGTGTTATGTGTTCAGTTAGTATTTTTATAGATACTTAGTTGGGTTGTCAGCTTTATGATGGATAATGAGTAGATGTAATGGCTGGTTTTCCTTGTTTTCGTTCTTCTTGACATTGATTAATTTTAAGAGCCAATAACTAGCTGGCATTATGCAAGCTTTTTCTTTTGTAGATGCACATTTATTTTTTGCTGTTGGTTCGTAACCCCCTGTCTGGCATTTATTTAATGTTTTTTCCACTATTTTTCTTCTTCTTGCAGAAGCGCGGAAATTGCGCAACAAATAACATTTCTGTCTAAAGGTAAGTTCGACTTTCGGCAAAAAGCGAAACAAAATAATAAATTAAAAAAAAAATGTAGATATAAAAATATATATACATTTATTTTATAATTAATTAAATACTTTGTAGGCGTATCGAATGGCCAAGTTCTTATGCAAGAGTTTGTGTAGGGGTCAATCGCTGAAGTCATGAGTTCATTGACTTAGCTCAGGCTTTTCGGTTATATTTTTGATGTCTAATGAAGTTTTAATCAAATTAAAAAAAGTTGTTTTCGAATTGGATGGTAAAAATTAGTCATGATATTAATTGTACCTGAAAAAAATAATACAAATTAACTATTTTATCTGTTCTGTTATCTTCAAATTTTCTAAAAACTAAATTAAAACGTCTAAAAACATAAAACGTATATCTTTTATCATTCTTACAAATTTACAAGTTTTTTCTTTAATATTCTCCTTATATCGAGTTTATTATAGTATTCTGGTAGTCTTAAGCCTGTCCTCCTTACTATTTTCTTTATGGCACACAAATTTCATTCAGATCTTATCTAGATGCAATCAAGTTGACTGCTCCACTGACCCACTGCTTGACCATACACCGCAGTTGATAGCGTCCTCAACAATAGTAAATTCTTTCATAAATACCAACGCCTTAAACATATACGAAAGATTAAAACTTTAATAATTTCACTACAAAGTACGAGACAGGGACAGACTACATGTCGGTCCATATCAGTGCATTCTCGCTGATTATTGACTTTAGATATTGCCGACTCGGGAGTCAACAGTGCAGCTGCTGACCCAGTTGCCAGTTGCACTCGCAGTGGCAGCTCCTTAATCAGCGCTTTTGAGAATGTAATAGAAAGGCGCGTTCGTTCATTCAACTCGACGCGACAGACACAAGCTGCCTGCATTGGCATGCAAAAAGTGTAATGCACTGCGCTCGATGATGAGTGCTTCCTGTGTGATAAATACTTGGCAGCCAGGCAGCGTCTGTCCCCCTCCATCCACCGCACAGCACCCCGCCCCGCGCCACCCAATATATATGTGTCAAGTTATTGTTTGCAACTTCACAGATACTCGCTGCCGCGAGATACTTTTCTATGGCTGCTGCTAGCAGCTGTCATTGAGCTGGGCTTTTGTTTGGCTTAGCTGTACGCCCTTTCAAGGCAGCTGCGCATTGTAAGGTTTTCCAGCAAAACTGAGGAACAACTTTTTCATATGCACGCGCACACATACATACACATGCATATATCAAGACTATAGTATATATATTTTTTCTAATTAAAACTTTTATGCTGACAGCAGTATTATTGCTCGCCCACTGTGCGCCGTCGTTTTGCTGGGCTTTTTGCTAGGCTGCGGATTATTATATTATATTATTTAGCGAATTTTCCACTTGGCGGCGCCTTATTGGACGCGTGAAAGACAAGCCGATAAACGGCTAGAAAAACTCCAGCTTCTACATGCTACGCGTGGGCGTGCGGGCATTTGACAAGTCGGGAAAAAATACGTAGAACACCACATGGGGTCGACACCAGTTCGACCAGAGCACTTCCAACAGATACGCACTCCCAACTCTGACGTTTCCTTTTTTCTATTTGTTTTTTTAATCTATGTTTTCTCTTTGTCTCGCTCTTATGCGTTCTTTTATTATTTTATCCAATTCGCGCGCGCGTAACTTGTCAAGAATTTCAATGAGTTCGTTTCCCTTTCGGTAGTCGCTCTGTGGTCGCTTTGGTCGGTCAGGTTTCTGTGGCCGAAGCAACGGGTAGCAGTATTAAAGTAGAACCTGTTGAATTATTAGAATGAATCAAAAAACAAAAAATAAATAAAATACCAAACATGCAGTAGGTGAACAATGGGCTTATAGTGAAGAAATTTTTTCTTGAACTGTAAACCTGATGAAGCTGATTTTATGCTTAAACTTAGAACTGAACTGAAAAATATAAGTCTGACAAGTGCATAAGAGCTTTAAATTTATATCGATAATTTGAACTATCTTTAAATGTTATTGTTGATTTGCAAGCACTGCTCGCATATCGATAACCCTCTGAAGATCCGAAATATAATTATGGGTCCTGTATAAGTGAATGGAGTTTATTGTATTTATCAATACATTTTTTTAACCATTTCATGACTATCGATATATTTGTTTTATGTTGCCTTTTCACTTGCATAGAAAAGCAAACTCTGCCTTTTGTGTCAGCAATTATATATTGCAATATCGATATACTTATGGAAATTAGTTATCGACCCATTGTCACCTTCAAATGCTGACTCAAGACAACATTTGGCATTCCCCCAAAAAGTCGTTTGGCAAATGTTTTGCTGGCCACATCCAAATCCAAAATCAAAAGCAGAAACCGAAACGAAACGAAACCAGAAGAAGAAAAAGTCATTTTCCCCCATATGGTTAATTGTTATTTAGTGTGATTGGAATAGCCGACAACACCTGTGCAGAGCTTTTGCTATGAATAAGCAAATGTTAAAAAAAACTGGAAATTAACTTTTTGTAATGCATTGCGTCACACCACAAAGCTTAACGCTGATCGCCTCTGGGCTATGCGGCAGCATGTGGAAAGTTGTTGACATTTTATGGGGCTACCCACCCTACTCGCTGGCAATTTAATGGGACGGCCCTTTTGCATGTGCCAGCATCGAATTCAAACAGCACTTGGCTAAGTTTTATGGCCCAATTACATGCAACGCTGAGCCGCAAAGAACATTGGGCCAAATATCGCATCCATCACATGCTAAACTCGCATCATGTAAATTGTTAGCAGCTACAGGTCCGAGTACGAGTATGAGTACGAGTACGAGTACGAGCACGAGTCCGAGTTCGAATCAAAGTCGGCCTGCGTCTATCATTAAACTGTCGTAAATCACAAGTAATTGACATTATACAATGGCTATGCGGAGAGATGAGAGGCAGCGAGACTGGCAGCCAGGCAGCCAGGCAAATAAGCAACAATTACCTTCAAGATAGCAAACAAAATACACGTAGCAACAATTAAGCTAAAGATATCACATGCAAGAGCATACGTTAACGATGACCGTGTTAGCGTAACATTTGGATGCTCTTACTGAAGAGATTTGAGGAAGTGTAAACATTTACTTACACGAGCATTGAATATTTGAGGGAACAAAATAGGCTAGGAAGTTTGTATTTTATACAGCTCATTATTCTTAGTTCAGCTTAGATTCATTTAGGGTAGATAGAGTAATTACATATCTATGATCTATAAAATTTCAAACAAACATTCTTTAGACTCCACATAATTCTATAGTAGATCAAAAATAAGCATTATTCTTCTGTATAGACGTATCTGATGCATTTACCCAAAACAGTTCGACATTTGGCGTGGCAGCTCGACTATTTGGCATAGATACGACTAATGTCGTAGTGCGAGCATCTTGAGATTGCGATGCTCACAGACCGAAATGCACAATTAAAATGCAACAGCAGCAACAACAACAACAAGTGGAAACAATGGACGTACGTCTGGTATTTTTAGACTGACACACTAAACAAAAGACTGGCAGAAGGCAGCGCCTCCACCCTCAACCTCGCCCACACCCACGCCCCCAACCTTTCAACAGATTGTTAGAATAAAGAGCTTTATCGTAGTCTTTGTCCGAAGATTACGAAATGCAACGGCGGCTGTGAATGTGCCTCCACGTAATTCTATATAATACTATACATATACTATACATATATATAGTATAGTATATGTATAGTATATATATATATATATAGAGCACGTAGACGTAATTGTGTTAGCTAATTGTCACAGATGACGCTGCAATTGAGGCCGAAGGTCTGGCAAAGGTGGTCAAGGTTTAATAATATCGCATAAATATATAATCAAGCTTATCAGGCATAGATCTATATATAGAAAAATATAATAAATAGCATTGGAAAACATGAATAAATCATATAAACTGACGTTTCGCACGTTGTTATCGGCTAATATTGAACAGGAAATCATTGAACATGCGTCGTGGGGTTGAGAAAACCAAACACGCAAATTGTATGTAAATAAAACTGATTGTTCGAAAAATCATCATCAAAAAGAAATGACGCGTTCTTTTGGTCGCAGGGTGTTGACTCTCAATGGGGCATTGCTCGATATGAATATTCGCAAATTAATCGCCTATGCAAGGCTTTTGTGAGTGTTAAGCGAACTATTTGCGTGGCAGATTCTATAGAAAAACGTGAGTTAATTGTGTTTGTTCTAGGTTTTGAAGAATTATTATTTATATTCTGCTTACTTTTAACAGCTGTCCAATAATCAATACTTATTTTATTTACTTTCCTAAATTTCTAAAGGTTTTCTTGTTAAATTGTTTTTAGATACTATAGAACATATTCTTATATATAGAATCTCAACTTTTATAGATGAATATCTTAACATTATTCTTTATTTATGTCTTTAATTAATTCCACTATTTTATTTAATCGAAAACTGAGTTGTTGTATGATAAGCCTTTCTGTTTCCTTATTATATACTCTTTAAACACACGATTTATTCATCCTAACATATACTTAACAAATTGCCAATATATCGGAAAGGGCAGAGACATTCTTATGAATTTTTGATAATTTTAAACATTAATTAATTTACTCTCGTTGTTATATTAGAACTTAATTATATGCCCATTCAAATTTCAAGCATTTCCGATTTGTACACACTTATCCAGGTTCTACATATAGAACCGAGTGCTATTAGTTAATTTCACCCCCTCCCCTTTTGCCGCTTTAACTTTTCCAACTCCGCGGCACACATGTTCATGTCATTTGTCCAAGTTGAACATCAATTGCTTCTATTTCTCTTGCCACATCTATCAGCATGTCAAGTAGTAAATTTTCAACTAATTTGTCAAATATGTCATAAAAATGTTCATAGATGGGCAGCACATAACCATGTGCAACATTAAAAAAACATGTGGGTCAAATTTTGGGCACACACATGCAGAACCAGGAAACAGCAGATTGCAGTCAAACAGCAAAAGCAACAACAAAAATCAGCCTCCAATTTACGAGAGGCTACACTAAAAAAAAAGAGGTAAAAACAACACAAAGTTCGAAGTGCAGAACCCCCGAAAATGAAAAGAAAAAAAACTAATTGCATTTCCTGTGTGTAGGGGAGACATAATTCCATTTGAAAAAGTCATAAATTAACAAAACAACTTCCGATAGAAAAACAAAGCAAAACACAGCACAAAACAAACACAAACGAATGAAGCACGAACAACATGCGGCACAACAAGCGAAACAAAACAAAAAGTTGTCAAAGGGTCGACTCAACAACAACAACAACAACAACAACAACAACTTGCAACGCTGCAAAGTGGCAGCAACTCCCCAGCCAATTGAACAGACTATGGAAGAATGCATGGGCGGGTTGCTGTATAGAGGGGCTTGTGTTAGGCCGTTGTCAGAGAGCCGTTAAAGCGTGACGCGCCGAACCACTTAACCGCTCTATATGCAGTCTCTGGCCCACTGATGACGGGACCCCAAATCCCCAACTCCACAGCTCCAGCTGTGGCTGACCGCCTGCCACATATTTCATCTAGAATCTTGAATCTCTCTCCCCCGACTTGCCACCAGGCTATGTTAATTAGTTCTGGCTGCTGTGGCTTGTTGGATACCCTGTACTCATTAAAAACGGCTGAAAGATAGGGTATATATATTTTCATGCTACATTCATTCCCACGAACTACACACATACAGCTTGTGGAGTTTTTGTATAAGTGTCATCTCAATAGTAAAACTCCTTTATACAATCGCCCATTTAACACCGAAGCTTTTTGAGAATGCATTTTTCTAAGGTCGTGTCTATATAGCTGCGAATAGATGCAAAGGCAAATAAAAGCTGGATGTAGGGTATCTCCAAATCGGGAATACTCTTCATTAGGGCAACCGCACTTGTTGCTGTTATTCTTGTTACTATCTCTGCTTAATTTTTATGCTCTGTCTGTAATGAAATTCGAATTCCTGGCCTCTGGAATCTGCAAAGAGACCTGCACGGTACTGAGTCATAATGTGTTTTATTTCCGCGCTGCCATTAAAAAGTAAACCGCATTTTATTGCTCCTTCTCTTTCGCGCACTAATCAACGACATCAAATTATGTTTCCACAAATATTTTTGCTGAAACTGTTTTTCGAGTTAAAAATCCAAAAAAAAAATGAAAAATAAAATAAAGAACCATATTCTGGAAACATTTTGATAGGCTAGTTACAGTAGAGTCGAGTGCTCGCTGAAGCATGTAAAAATACGACTTCGAGAATTACATAAATTTTACCAGCCTGAGAATGTGCGCCTAATAGGCTCCATCTAGATGGTAATGGTTGATGTTTAGTGAGACGAAACCGAATATTATAATGTGTCGACTTCTGCTGTGACATATTATTGGTGGAGTTTTATGATACGCCTGCAAAAGGCAATATAAATTGGGCAGGAAATGTGTGCGACGCAGGAAATATAACTGAACACATGGAGTATATATAAATAATACTGATTTAATAGTTCATAAGAAAAATAAGAATTATAACAGTTGAACGAACGTTCAGATGTAAAATTTAGTTTTTGTTTAATTTGAAATTAGAAAAAAAGCTCATTTATGTCTCGGGCTTCAACCGGCCGCCTTACTTCTGCTTGTTTAATTGTCAGCGGATCGATCAGCTAAAATTTTTTATTATGATTGTTTTAATTAGAAATTTTTAATGATACATTGCCCCCATCCATTCTGTTAGAATTATATTTTTCATTTCATGTTTGATTAAATGAAAATTTTCTAAATTTTGACTTTGATATGCACTTAGTTTTCAGGCACGCGGCAATTGGTATTCCCAAAAATAATTTCATTGCGCCAAGTTTTCCATTATACAATGCTTAGGTGTGTCTGTGTGTGTGTGTGCCATATTGCAGCATTCTCGATTAAATTGTTTTATTTTTGGGCTAAAAATAAAAACTCGAAACATTTACGTGCTGATTAAACAGCGTAAAGTATGCGAGGAATTGGCGCGTAAAAGATTTCGTTTGATTTCATTTCATTGGACAGTGCCAGGAGAGTGTAGAGGAAGAGGGTGTGTTTATGAGGGGGAGGGGGGCCTCACAATTTGGGACGTGTGGAAACCGTTTGCAGTAGACAACAATTGGAAAGCAGCGTTAATTAGACGGCAATGCGCGAAAAATATGAGCAAAGTGAAGATGTTCGACAGCTGCAATTTTCACTGAGAAAACAAAGCAAATTATAAGCCCCCCTCTCCCTTCCCCTTGCCTCTGCTTGCAAGACAGAGACGAGGCAAAACTCTAGAGACATGCCAGTCGATACTCTCGATATCGATTTCACTGAGGGGGCCAGCTCGGGTGGGGGTCGGTTTGAAAAATAAAAACTCACGTTTGGAAAACTCGTTCGCACAGGCGCTTTTCATTTTCAATGCAATGACAATTCGGCCGCCAGGGGGCGCCACTAAAACAGCAGCAACTGTTCCCGTTCGCCGTTCTAGTTGCTGCCTTTCGACTCCTCTGAACGATCTTTCATTATATATTGAGCTCACACACACACAAACAAGACGAGTCGCAAGACTCGACGAAAAAACTCTCATAAATTCTTTCGGGGGCAATCGCCGCCAAATGCGAGTTCCTTTCTCTTTGGCCAACATCTATCGACCTGGCTAACACACATAACTTGGTCAGTGGGTCGTTCCCGTACCACGTCTGGCACTCGGGCTGATCTTGCGCCACGATCTGTTCTGGCTGCCTCTTATTTATTTATTTTATTTACTTTATGCATCATTTACCAGCAGGTAGCAATTGACCAAAAAACAAAATTGGGAACTTTTGGCCAACACTTTGTTTACCAATTACTCAAAGAGGTGGCTAAATCCACATGTGGTTGCATTTTGTGTGCTTTTCTTGACTGGTTTACTACAGTTTCTGGGAATTCTAATTAGGAAGTTGAAGTGATACATTGTGCAATTCAAGGGAACATGTGAGTGGTGTCTATTCATTGAATAGGAAGTTTATTTAAGATACAAATATTGCAATATGTAGACTTTAATTAGGGAGAAAATTGGTGAAAAATAGTTCTTATATCTACAAATTGTCTACCAAATTACGAACGATATTTCTTATCGATTCAATGAACAAATAATTATCTGAGGATATGCAAGGTTGAAAGCGATTTGTCAACATTCGGAATATTTAATATTCTCAAACATAACGTATATCTTTTTCCATCAGATCGTATGTAAATATATTCAATATAGTTGCCACTGTTTTCGGATCAACATTTCAAACGTTACGAATTCAATTGGCATTTGAAATTTAAATTTGCTTCTTTGCTGGGATCACATAAATTACCATTGAAGTAAAAAACCGACCTACAAAAAACTAAGACCGAGCGCGGCCGATCTGCTCGCTGCCTTAAAGTAAAAATTATGCATGGCTCGATAAGAGATCGAATCGAGCGAGAGAGAGTCTATAATCAAGCGCGGAGCGAAACGTAACGTAGGTCAGAGTCAACGAATTTGACAGCGGATCTAATGAACTAGCAAACGGGGAAGTGGGGAGGTGCTGCATTGGTGGACGCGACAAAAGCCCAGCGCTGATTGGCAGTAGAAAAAAAAATGAAGAGAAAAACAAATGGCAACAACAACAAAATTATCCTCCGGTAAAATGAAGTGAGCCTTCTGATAGAGTTGGAGCCTCGGCTGCAGCTGCTCCACTATGATTAAGCAGCGCGTCCAACTGGATGACGTTGTCGAAGTGGACGTGGATGTCGAAGTCGAAGTCGAAGTCGAGGTGCTGGTCAATGGTCAGTTGCCAGCGGCAGTAAAAAAGTTGATTGCGCTGCTCAACAAAGTTGCTGCTGCAGCGGCTGCAACTGCAACTGCTGCTGCAGGCGGTTGTTAAATCAAAAGCGCCCAGTTGCAGTGCTTTATACACTTATAAAGAGTATTTCCACTATGCAACAAGCTGTGTAACACATTGAAGACGGCAAATTGGTTCTTTGTAGAAATCAGGAATGCAAATCCCAAAAATAATAGTCTGTGGTTCGGTTTACGGTTCGAACTAACTTCCGGCCTTTTCTCGGCTTGTGAATCTGGTTTTCTACAAGCATAAACCATATTTGTTTTTTTCAATTTTACTTTAAGCATCCATCATGTACAAGGGTATTTAGATTTCGACAGCCTGTAGATAATTTTCTTGTTTATCTTTTTTTTTTGTTCGACATCATTTTTTTTTGTATGCTGCCGCTTTTTATTATTATATATTAAAAGCTGATTTTGTTGTTGTTATGACAACGAAAATTGAATAGCCAATTGGATGGGAAATTGGGTGAAATTTTCAGCTTTGGATTGTTTGTCTCGAGCGGCGGGTAACTGGAAACGTTTTGGAATTGGAGTCCGGGGCTGGTTCAATGACTGCTTAACAACTGATGCAACTGCACAAGCTGTAATTAATGCACATGATATTGTACACTTTGGTGTATGATGTAAGCCAAACTGATTGACAGATTGACGGACAGCAAATACCACTGCAAATTAATAATTGATTAGCCGCAACGAAGCCATCAATCAATTAAGAGGCGTGGCTGTTAAATGAAGAAAAAGTGAAAAGTCGAGATTTCTATTGTCGCTCGAGACGGAGAGGAAAACGGCATCTTTAACGGATATATATATATATATATATATATATATATATATATATATATATATACATGTATATAGCAGGAAAATCAGTTTATCTCGAATGTGTATTTAGCAGTCTTTAAGATACTTGTGCACAACTCGCGACAGCTGTCAACGCATCTTGCAAGTGGCCAGAAAACATATAAATTTATTGCATGCCACAGCAAAAAGGAAAGAAAAACAAAAACAAATGCCTGACGAAAAAGAGCACACATCTTAAAGGGTATTTATAGCCAAGTCGACCCTGGTTGCCCTTAAAAGTGTCGGCTGTGCGCTCTGTTTAGCCCGGTTAAGCGTTTGAGAGGTGTGTCTTGTGTCTCTGAGTTATGCGGCCAGCCAAAAAGACGGCGGGCAGACAGCCTGTCTGTCAGCCAAATGACGAACAATCGGAAGTTGCGAATTGCGGGCAATCAATATAAATCGTATAGAAAAGTGTCAAGCAGCTTTGAATTTGCAAAGTAGGAAGTGATTTCTTAGAATAGTTCCGCTGCACAAGTAGATTTTAGCCGAGATGGCAAAAGAACAAAAGGGCTTAACTAAGCAATCGATAGTTGTTAGGAAGTTGTTTTTGGAGTTGAGAGATTTTTGAAGACAACGTTTCCGTACTTTAATCAGGAATAAGATAAAAAAACGCTTAAAACTAAAAAAACAATAGAATTTTAATTAATGCTAACCCATAAACTAGTCCGTCTATCTCCAGGTCTAACTCATATTTTTTAGATGTCTTGCTTTAGTCTCTACCTCTGGTTTTTCCTCCTTATATCCTCTCGCTCGTCTTAAACAAGTTGCAAATTATAGGCAAAATATATATTATGGATGTATACCCTATTGTTTTTATTGAAAAAATATTTTTGAATTGTGTACTAACTACGTTTTCTATTCTTTTCATTACAGGTAAATATGACATGTGTATTCCTTGAAGAGCCTTAATATTGTATATTTATCAAATTTTTGTTGCAAAGGCGCTGGCAACAGGTTTTTCTTTCCGTATTCTATTTCTGGTTTTTTCTTAACTCCTCTAGTATAACTGTTATTACACACTCCAAAGAGAGGTCACACCCTCTGCTGACCTTTGCAACAACTCGATTGTAACCAAATTGCTCGTGCATGACAAAGAATGATGGCCAGCTAAGACCAGAGTCCGAGCACAGATTAAACCCATAAGCCAGCCGCATTCTAAGCTACTAGCTTTTAATTAAAATATATAAAAAAAAACCAAGAGCCACAAGCAGAACCCACAAAAAACAAAAAATTGTATATTTACCAGCTCTTTTTTGGACTTTTGCTTCTTGTGCTTGCGAGCATTAATTAACAACTTCCTCTTGGAGTGCGTCTTCTGGCCTTTATTGCCATGCAAATGATAATAATAATTATTATTATGATTTATTTCGTTTCGTATGCAACGCACATTTGACCCAAATCAAAAAGAAACGCGGACAACACTGACCCATTTAAGCAAAAGTATAAAACTACCGTCCAAAATATTTAAAAATGTTTAGAGACACGTTGCAAAACGCGTGGATAATATAAACATAGCGAAAATTATGCGGAAAATTAATGCGAAAAGCATGTGTATAACGGAAAATTTTAATGGCATTAATCAATGGGGCAAGTTCATAGAGCGATCTAAAAAAAAAATGATATTGAAGCGCATGTGGCATAAATATATGTTTAAATATAGCTTCCACAAGTTCAAATCAATTAAGACGAAAATGCGCGAGGGAATATCTGTATAGCATACATATAAATAGTGAACATTTTTGTTAAAAGAAACTGACGACTGTTTATATACTCTGTAAATTAAATGTAAATAGAGGTTAAGAGAGGTGCAGAACAAGACAGATTGAAAATAGATACACTCACGGCCAATATTATATACTATAGAAAATTTAATCGAAATGAAAAACTGTATCGAGCCTATGTACGTAAGCTAAAGGGTATTTGGTTCAGCAAATTCGTAATTTACTTAAATTTTGTAGGTGTGAAAAATATGTATGTAAATTGAATTCAATATTTATTTTTTCGCAGAAAGTCAATCGTAGCCACGTGGCTACCGATGGAAATTAGGTAAAAGCTATTTGGTACAGCAAAGCGTTTACAATATTTATTCTAATAGGTGAGAAAAATGTGTGTTTAAATTGAATTAAATATTCATTTATTCTTCTAAAATCAATAGAAGCCACGTGGCTAACGGCGTTACTTAGGTAAAATTTGGTACAGCAAAGCGTTTCAATGTTTAGTTAAATAGGTGCGAAAAATGCGTATTCAATTTGAATTCAATATTCAAATCACATATTGAAAAGAAAAATGAGCAAAATAGGAGTTTTAAATTTAAAGATAACGGATTGTATATATCTGGGATTCATTTTCTTTGGCTTAAGCTATCTAAATTATCATTAATCATTATTCGTTTTTTTTTTCTTAGAAAGATATCTTTATCCCGTTTTTGGTATATAACATGATATCTGACCAATTAATTATTTACAAAGTTTCTTCCAAGTTTTATTATTCCATGTTTTGTCTATTGCACGATATTTAACCATTCATTTAACTTATCTCGCATAAAAGTAGGATATTTTCCCTAATTTTCCCTTCGTTTTAAAACTTTAAAAACTCATTCGAATATTCATTATTTTTCTTGGTAAAAATCTCTGCAAATTTTGATTCCAGCGGCAACTTTTTCTTTCGCTAAATGGCTGTCAGTTAAATAATATGTCTCTTTAATTAAGCAGCTGCCAAACAAGTGAAAGTGCACAATGCACATCATGTCAAAAATAACAATAACAACAACAACAACAACCGAGAGTAGATTTTTGTGACATTGCCCGCAGTCGATAGCTGTGCAACGTTGCGTATGCGTAATAATTTTGTTGCGAGGCGAGATAAACTGCGTTAGTCGCTTGTTAAAGTGAAAACTGCGCAAAATGTTTACAAAAACTTGCGTTTTTTTTTTGCATGAATTTAGTCATGGCATAGACTTGGGGGTAATGGAGCTTACTTAATTAAGTTTTACGAGTATTTATTGGTGCATGCTCGTAAAAATCTGTTTAATCTGCTATCTGCACTTAAAGTCAACTTTTGGTGCGCAAAGAAGCGACAACGAACTCAAGTGCATTAACCTTAACAATCAGCATTTAAGTGCCCGATACACTAACAACAACAACAACAAGGAGTAGGCATGCGTTTGGCGACAACAACAACAAACAGTTGGCCTGGACCCTGATCTTCAAGAAACCTGCAACACTAGCAGCCACAGCCTCAGCTTCAGCCTCTGCTCATGTGCAAGAAGCAGCCGCAGTCAAAGCTTTTTAAAAGCCAGTTTAGCAAGTTTCGATCGACATCCAATACAAAGTCCAGCAAAGACTGTGGTCAAAACGTGTTAGGGTTTTGTTTTTGTATTTTTATTTTTATTTACTTACAGCAACTGTTGCCCCCTTTGGTTCCCAATTAGTTGGCGAGGCAAATTTTTTGTGCCACCAAAACAAACCAACTTTGAACTGTGTTTGTTGCATTCGTTAGCATTTGTTCAACGAATTTGGTAATTCATTTCACTTCAAATGCATTGACAAACACATTTCGGAGCATCATTCATTCATGCATTCATTTTCCATTTTATATATTTGCTTTTCTACACTTTTCGCTCGATTTTCCACTTTCAGTTCGTGCTCTTGCTTGCTTTCTTATGGAAATTCATTTGACATTTTTATTTACGAGTTTCGTCTTTTGCGCCTCTCGTTGGCGGCATTGGCTTGTCGACAGAGAGGGCGGGAGGTGGAGTGTGTGTGTGTGAAAGAGAGTTCCGTCTGACAGTTTGTCTGCCGCTTGCTCCAGTTGATATATGACCTGTCTCCAAATGCTTTAAGCGTTTAGTTTGCATCTTTTGAACCGCATATGAATGTCAATTTGGTCATCTCACGGGCTAAGTGAAAGGTTACGACTTGTATAAGAAAATGTTTAATGGAAAATGTTAACTCTAGAAGGTAATTGGAAAATCTATGAAAAAATGTAATTAAAGGGAATGCAAAAAGCATCAAAATTTCTGGCAGAATGATGCACAAAGTGTGCCAGATAGATAGGAACATTGTAAGACCTGACATATAAAATGGGATTTTTGAGTTTTGGCGTGTGAATGTGGATTTTGTTTTTATTAAAAGTATAATTTATCACGTTGTTTTCTAGAATATATCTCCATCTCTCCACTTAAATCTTTAAATGAAAGCACAGCAAAATCAGAGCCTAAAGCCGGTCAAAACGAAAACTTTATACAAATAAGATATTCAACTTCAACTACGACTATTAGATAAAATATATTTAACTAAGAGATAATCATTAACTAAACGGATTTGATTACTGCATAGCATTAATCACGTTTTTCTTGAATATATATGTATATATATGGTGTATCTCTTCTTCAGTTTTTTAAATTAAAGCAAAATAATCACGGACCTAAAGTTGTCCAAACAATTTTAGCATCTATTAATAAAATATATTAAATCAAGATATATTAGAGCAAGATAATAACCTCCTCAGATTTGATTGCTGTAAAACAATTAAAAATATATGCAGTCTAAATATTTGCAGTCCTATCCTAACAATTTCATAAAGATCGCATAACACGAGTTGATTAAAACTATCACAATTGATTTGAGAACAATTTAAATATCTATTAATCAATTGCAACTTGCTTGAGATGAGTTTATGTTAACTCTGAGCTACATTTGTCAGTCGCAAAAGTTTTTGTTTTGGCCAACGTAGCAAATGCCAATCACTCAGCGAGATATCTCAATAAACAACTTCACGGTTTTTTAATGCAAAACGAAGTTAGTTTTAATTACAAATATGACATTACGAGTACTTTCGAGTATTGCATGTCTAATTGCTTTGCGCTTCGCGGGGTTTTTAGATTTTCAGTATTGGTTTTTTATTTTTTTCGTTAGTTTTCATGACGATTGGCAATTTATTGTTAGTTTTGCCTGAAGAGATGCGATGAATGTTTCATATATATATATTATGTATTTTTTTGTGTTGCTTTCGGTTTGGTCTGTGCATTGTCTGTGTCTAGAAAATTACCAGCAAATCGACAAAATCAAAATCGAATTTTCGCAATATGCAGTGCTGAGTAAGACGAGTGAATGGAATGGGATTTGTTACGGCCTTGACTAAATCTTGTGTCTAACTGAAAACGTTTTTACAATGGACTTGCCGAATGCAGACCGCCGCAACAGAAACTATTACGTAATTGTCAATGGCCAAAATCAAATAAAAATAATAAATTGGGTCAAGTTTTTAATGAAGGAACCCATAAAAATCCGACTCGAACTGCAGTAAACAAAGATACGCGTTTGTTCTTGCGCTACAGAATAAAGAAAAGAAAAAACCAAAAAAACCCTGCCCACCCTCAATGCAAAAACAATTGGGGCAGTTCCCAAAAAAAAAAAAAAACAACAACAAAGCATAAAAAAAGCCCACAACAAATCAAACATCAGTTGGGCCATATAAAATATGATGGCATAAAAATCATAATAAAAAGAAAAAACATTTTTAATGGCACAAATATTTGTGCAAAGACTACAATGGAGCTCAAGGAAAAACATATTTCTTTTATTTGTTTTTTATTTCATTTTTACCTGTCGATTTCTTTTGCGGTCTTTTGCAAGGCTGCACTCATTCTCCAGGTGTTATAAAAAACGCGCATAAGCTGAAAATGCACCCAGAATAGCCGAATACACAGCTTTACCAAATGTGGTTCTGGAGGTGGTTGGTTTAGACACTTGAGAAGATGCCTTTTAGCCAAAAGCTTTGCCAAATGGATTTTTGTGTTTTTAGTTAAAACTAGTGGCAGCTGCCAAATATGAGTGCATGTGCATGTGTGTGTGTGTGTGTGTGGGGGTGGTGCAGGGGTTAAGGGTTACGTGTGCAGTGAATGGGTTTTGCGTGGTTTGCAATTTGTGGTCTCAACTTTAGTTTGTTGGCGCTGGGACTAGAGCTCCAGCTGAAGCTCTGCTTTGGCTGCTGAGAAATCGATGCGTTTTTTTAGCGGTAGTAAAAAACATGGCATATCCGAAGTTGAGCTGCAATTGAGTAGTGCAATTTGTATCTGCACTTTACGAGTCTGGGCAGGTGATGTAAATGTTGGGCAAAATGTTGAGTAACGTGCAGCAAAATGAAAGCATTGCAGAGATTAGTTTTGTATATATAAATATATCCATTTTTTAAAGCTATCTCTTTTTTATTATAATATAATCTTAGAGTGGGAAATATGCATATATATTGATGATTAATGCTGGAAGTTAAGCATTTGTTTATTTTTGGACAGCACTTCAGTCAAACTGTTTTAGGCAAAGCATGTGGAAGTTTTCAAAACAATGAACCCAAGATATGAGCGAAGATATAGTTTTACTTTTTTTTTCATAAAATAGCAGAGATATTTGTTAGTAGATGCCAACACTTATATCATTATAGATTACATAATAAATTTAAAAAAAAGGAAAAAGTCGCCAAATGCATGAACATTAATATTAAAAATGTTTTATGAACATAATATATTCTTAATTAATTATTTTCTGGAAATAATATTTTTGTAAATATTAATTAATTATTATTATTAATAAATATTGATACAATGAATCTTATACTCTAAAATTTACATTAACATATTTTAACTGCATTTTCTGCCCCAAAGTTCGTTCTCCCTTACCTTTATATAAATATTTATAGTGCTCATCTATGTGTAAGACATATTGAGAAAAATAGTATATATGGGCGTCATATGGAAACTATAACATCACTCATAAAAAATATATATAAATCTTATACATTATCTATAGTTTAACATATGTATATTAACTCATTCTTCCACCCTAAAGTTCCTCTATCTCCTAAATGTTAAGCTAATCTTCTCCACACTTATGATCTGCAAAATCTTTATATAACAATTCTGATAATTAGTATATATGGGCATCATAAGGAAACTAAAACTAACGCTAATTGCGTTGATCGTGCATTGCCGCGAACTGTCACTCAAGTCCGAGATGAACACACACACACACACACACACACATACACACACACACGCACTCGCACACACTCGTTTGTAATTGCTTCAATTATTTTCATATTATTATGTGTTAAAATGCTTTTTGTTCAGTACTTATTTCACATTTGCAACCCCCTTCCCTCCCCTCTTTCACCACTTCTCACACACAGCCTCACTTCAATTCATTATGCCGCCATGGCCTAAGTCTGCCCGGTTTGTCTGTCACCGGGTCTCACTGTGACTATGGCTCTGGCCATACGGGGAGTGTTCGCTAAAGTGTGCTCATGTTCATTAACGCCAAAGTTGAGGCAATTGTCGTTGTTGTAGTTGCTGTCGTCTGTCCGCTGTAATCTGAACGTTGAGTATCTCGTCGCGCCTGGCCCTGGTCTCCACCGCATCTCCTGCTGCCCACCGCCTGCCGGCTGACGTTCATCTCTTGGACCTAGCGGCAATTGCTGGCATATTCCATGGCTCATTGTAATGTGAAGCGCCTCATGTCGCCGACGCCCCTCTAACCTACACTTGTGCTTTGATTTTTGGATACCCTGTAAGCATAAGAGGAGACAGAAAGAGATGCCTAATGTGATATGACAGATAGAGTTCTTAAAAAAAAAAAAAAAGAAAAAAAAAGATAAATAAAAATCGATCAAACAATTTAATAGCTTACACTTTTAATCTATAGTTTCTAATATTTTATATATGCTACTCCGTATATAAATAATATCGCACGTAATTGCTTAAAGGCTGGGTATCTGTCTAGTCGCGCTCTCATAATTCTTCGACTTCTGTTTTCGTTATCTTTTGATTTTTGGTTCTTTTTTGGTATGTCAGCTGTCAGCAGATTTTTATTTTTACTTTTTTTTCGGGCATAGAAAGTGTGACATTTTGATTAGTTGATATTTTTTCGCTGTCTTGGCTTGTGATTGAACTTGAGGCGCTTGCGGGTTAATGCACGTCAAGGTTGCCCTTTCAAGAACTGTGTTGTTAATGAAATAAGTAGAGTAGTTAGTGTGGTAGTTGAAATGGGAAAATAAATAAATGATCAAGAGGGATAGACAGAGGGAGAGACAGAGAGAGAGAGTTTAAGAAACAGAGACAAATTGAGAAAATGTGGTATACAACATTTAAAGTTTTATTTTAGGATTAATTAAATTAAGCAAGAGATCATGAAATTTGAAAATGGGTTGACTGACTTATTGTGTATCAACTCCAGTCTTAAAGCAGGCGAGTGTTTAAGTATTTTATTTTCTTTTATTTTTATACCCTGAACCCATTGAAAATGGGTAAAAAGGTATATATTGTATTTGTGCAAAGTGCAAATGTATGTAACAGGCAGAAGGAAGCATCTTCGACCCCATAAAGTATATATATTCTTGATAAGCATCAATAGCCGAGTCGATCTAGCCATGTCCGTCTGTCTGTCCGTCCGTCCGTCCGTATGTATGAACGCAAGGATCTCAGAACCTATAAGAGCTAGAGACTTGAAATTTTAGATGTAGGTGCTCCTAGTTCGTACGCAGATCGAGTTTGTTTCCGATAAACGATAACTTGCCCCGTTTCTAAGTAATCGATAAAAATGTATATCGAAATCCCGTTTTTTAAGTAATTTTGGTAAATAATAAGAGCTAGAGTTACCAAACTTGACATGTAGCTTCTAGAATAGTGTATATATATCAAGTATCTTTCATTTTTTACCTATCGCCACCTCTCTGCTACTCTCTACCTATTAGCGCCAGCTGCATTTGGTGTTGGAAAAAGAGGGTTCAGGGTATCCCCTAGTCGGGAGCTCCCAACTAGAACCTCTTACTTGTTAAGTTTTTTTTGTGTGTATGAATGAGTCATTTTGTAAACGCGGGTGGGTTGAGGTATTACAGCTCAGATTAAATTGATCCATCAACAGTTTCAGCTGCTGCAGCAATTGCCACACACGTTGATCAATTCTCCCAAAGTGCCTGTGTATGTGTGTGTGTAATTGATATTTCTACAGATGCTGCCCACAAGCTCCGTTTTGTAGAGGCTCGCTTTGTGGTCGATTAGTAACTCGTCTCATCTTACACACACGCGCACAAACACACACACACATTGATATACTCACATGTCAGCCTGTTGCCAGCCCTTGAGGCGGCTACTCGCGCCTTCCTGTGCTCTCCCCTTGGTCTATAACCGCAATTGAAATATGATTGACTGACAGCTGTTTGTCAGATTTTTGACAATTAGGCGGCAAAGTGAAATTGCTTTCGATTTCGATTACAATAAAAAAGAAACCAAAAGAAGCAGACGAAAAGAACACTTTGACAAAGACGAGTTGCCTTTAATAAAAATATAAATAAATATATAAAAACTCTTATTTATTGATTGGGCAATTGTAAATCAAATGATATTTTTACACAATATTTACTATATTTGTTCGCGCTTCTGTTTAGAAAGCGCAATTGGGAATAGAGTTTGAGGGTTTTCTGTTTTTTTGTTGTGTCGTGAGTTTCGTTTTTTTTCTTTGAGAAAAACTTTAGAGAATGCTTTTCAGAAATTGGGTCACACAGCGCCACACTTGACATGTGAATGTCGAATTCGTTTTGAATATCAACAACAAAAAGACATAATTAGAGGTTGCGCAAATATTTTCTAATGAAATTATCAAGTGGTGCCCCAGTCACAAAATCATCATATTCATCAGTTATAACAGCTCCCCATCAAGTTTTATCATGCGCCACAGATCATTTCATGTTGCCCAATTTTTTTTATTGCCAATATGATGGTTTTTTAAATGTTTGATGTTCTAATTTCGTGAGCTCAGCGGGCAGTCCAACAAAGCAAATTATATATGTGTATAAGAAAAGAGACCATTTTGACTTCATTTATTATGTAAATTTGTGCTTCACTCAAATATTAGTTTTATGGTTTGGCTTTTGGATAACTGCTCAAGATATCAACATATCAATTGCTAATGTTTGTGAGCAACTCTCTTAGGGTCTTCATATTTGGACATTAAGATTAGCTGCTAATTTTCACGGCTTGTGCTTTGGCTGTTTTTTTTTTTGTTTACAACTTTTGTATCTTATTGCAAAATCTGTGTTGGTTCAGTGAACTTTGAGTTGAACCTTATAAACAAACAACAAAGTTGATAAACATGATGATCTTTTCTGTTGAATTTAGCTAAGAATTTATGATATTATATAAAACAACATGTGTTTTGTGTGGCTGTGTGATATTTCTGCGCATCTATAAACTGTCTATAAATAAAGAAAAAATAATTATATTAAAAAAGGCAATTGGAAGGAAGAACAGGTGGCTAAGCTGTGGTAGCTTGGCTGTGATAGTATGCGAGGACTGAGATTTTTTATCACATCTTTTCCTATGTTAAAGAACCGGCTTTTCAATATTTCCTTCAAAATAAAATGTTAAGATTTGAAGTCGTTGCCAATTTTTGAAGCTCACTTGTTCCACTCAGTTAAGACACTCCTCAACAGCTGAAAATGTCAGCTGCGTTCGATCTGCGGTAAGGCTTTGCATGTCAGGCCAACACGCCCACCTCCACTGCTCCCTCTCGCCCTCAACAGCTGCACCTTTACTGCCCACAGTTGATTTAAGCTAAGTAAATAGGCCGTTGGCAAAAATTTCGATGCGCTTTGTAACAGTTTCAGTTTGCTTCCTGCTCAACAACGACGACGACGACGACAGTCGTTGTCAGAGCTATTAACAAAATTGGCAATGCGTTCGAGCTGGCAGCTGGCAAGCGGCGAAACAAATGCAAATACAGATAAAGAGCACAGATACAGATACTACAACTAATGTTGCAGATACAGATACTTACAGCTAGATATTACTCAATCAAAGCTAAAGACTTCCGTGACCGTCTATGTCTATATTTGAGACAGTTAGAAGGAGAGTGAGAGAAATGCAGTCAACTGTCAAATAAGAGAGGCCAACAACAGCACAAGGCTAATTGTCATTTTCCAACAACAACAGCAACTACAACCCAGGGGAGCAGCCGTTTGAATGCACTTTTACTGCCGCGATTTACGATTATTTTCAACGCTGCGCCAATTGGGCTCTATAAAGCATATTTACACCCCTTCCGCCCCTGCCTTGGCTCAAGCAGCAGCCATTGACCAACAAATACCGTTAGCCCGCGCTGCACTTGTTTTTACCAATTTTATTGCCAAAGCCAAACACACAGAAAAGAGCCGCCCAGTTTTATGCCCATTTATGTCCATTGTCTTTGTGCAGTCACCCCACCAGAGCCGAACTCTGAGCACGAGGCTCAACTCCGGGAAACTGACTCTTGAAAAGTGTTTGTAGAACGGAAGTTATTAAAATTGTTGTTTTGGTAGCCAACTCTTCGGTGGGTTGGGGAAATCCGCACATTTCTAGTGCATTGACCACCATTTGCTGCTCAATTATATTACAAATACGCAACGTGCGCCCAGCTACAGCTGGTGCCCCTGGTGCCGGGGCTGGGGCTGCTTTTATTTAGTCGCCCGTTTTCTGGGTGATGTTTTTGTGCGGTGCTACGGTATTAGGGTTTATATGTCACGCCTATCATTGTTGTTGTTTTTCTTCTTTTTTTTGTGCTCATATGACAACTGTTGCGCGGCGCAGGTTTTTTGTGTGGGTAAAAATAAATCGTAAAATACCCTACAATGTGAAATGCTAGACTATACAATTTTGAATTTAAATACCTAAATCTTAATGAATTGATAAAAAATGATTATTTGTATTATTTTTGTGGCTTACCATAAATTATAGCACTTATCCGCACCTTACATATGTAAGTATAAGATGAATCGTATAATAAGCACAAATAAGTGGAGTAGCCACTTCTAACTTCCTATAAATGTATGGCAATTTAATAGTACCTTTGAAATGCTCCATAAGCGATTATATGAACTTCACAATGCACACAGCCCAACAGACATTATTTTACTCTGAAAATATGTAGCGCTTTATAGCTCGTCAATCTCTGGAATTTTCTTAAAATATACTAACCTGTTTATTAATTTTTCGAAATACGTACTGTAAATGTGCCATAATATTAACAAATGCTTTACAAAGCGTACAGTTAAACTGTGCCTGCTTTTTTGGATTTTGCTATAAATTTATAGCACTTTAAGGAGCGTTTCTACACTTCTTTGCACACACATCTTCCACTAGTAACTTTTTCATCTTTTTAAATTTAATTTTAATTTCTTAATCATCTTCCATTTCCCCCCGGTTTGTTATATCCATTCTCATTAGGGTATTTATAGAAAATATTTTACTGTTAAATACTCTAAGCTTAACACTTGTCTGGTCTCCACGTCGCACAGTTCGCCGTGGGCGACTTATGTCCGCTTGACCAACCTCCGACTGCCACCAGCTCCTCTCCCCCACTCCCCCACTGAGCGCTTTCAAGCATAATGGTGACTACTTCCGCTCCGTACGATACTCGACATTTGTCGCTGTTGAAATCTATACGCGATTAGTTGACATTTTGCTTGAGGTCATTACTTGGGGTTGGGGTTACTGGGTCAATAGTTTATGAGGTCACATTTGCTTTGGTACTGCTGAGAGGTGTAGGCCCATTATGCTGGCAATTCGCTTAGTTAGCTAGTTAACTGGCTAATGCCCAGAACACAAAAACTGTTGCCACACTTGCCACGCTTTGTTGGGCTTAACCAAATAATGTGGCATGCGATTTCTGGCCTGCTTTTGCAAAATATTATTAATAATAGAGAACAGTGAAAATTCTTGCAATAATGAAAACTAAATATATTTTACTTATATGTCGTGCCTGCGCCAAATTAAATGTAACACAAAAATGTTTGTAGCATGTCGCTTTGTGGCATGGCCCGGCTCTTAGCTATTTTTGTGATCGGCTTTTTGAGGGCGCCTTCGTTATTTTCTGGGCCACGCCAAATGCTTGCGACGCCAAATGCTTGAAACGATGGCTGCGCTTTAACCTGGTGTGCCATATGATTAAGTGCCATTTCCCCTTGTCGTGGGTCAGTTATAGATTACGTATATTCAACTGTAAGTGTTTGGGCGGAGGCCCAACTCGAGTTAGGTGATCCATTTTTTTTATCGAATTCGCGCGAAATTCGAGCCTTGCATGCACAAATGCAGTTGCTTTAAAATTATGGCATATTATTGTGGGCATAGAAAGCATGTAAATGAGTTCGACAAGCAAATCGCAGTCATAAATGGACTTGTTTATGTGCAGCTAGTACAAAATTGGACATGCTAGGCTTGCGTTACGAGCACAGTGAACTGTGCTATTAAATTGGCATAAATATGACAACAGACAGTGACTTCTCAGGATGAAGGCAATCACAGAAACGTCAAAAAAGTATTTTGAGTCGAACTAGCAAATACACAGATCAGCTAGCTTTAATTTGCTTGTCTGCTATAAATTTATAGTACTTTTTAGCAAAATATAAATGTTATAGAAATGTTTATAAATGAGCACATCTTGATTGAGGACAACATTCGGACTTGCTATAAATTTATAACACTTTATAGTAGGTTGTAAACATGCCATTATAAATGTATTGCAATGCATGCAGCTCAATTGAGATCAACAGTTCAGACTTGCCATAAATTTATAGCACCCACAACAAACCGCTAAAGATCAAAGGCCCATAATCTGTTTTTTCACCCCCGAAACATCAATGTCTCAAAAAAGCTTGCCATTTTTGAGCTGGCCCCAAACAAATCAACAAATTGATGGGAACAATAGGCACAAAGACCTTTTCGGAACCCTACTCGTTCGTTCTGCCTCATTCTGGTCTACAAGTGTGTACATGACCGAGAAAACAATGAAAGAAATGTGAATAATTAAAATTTCAATATGTTTTGCATGTACATGATACAACTTTTGGCGGCGTGTGGCACTTGAGGCGTCAAAAAATCAAATGAAAACATTTTAATAAATCAAAATCAAACAATAGACCAGTATTTCGATAGAGTTATGGACAGCTCTTGACATGCTGCGGGCCATACGGAATATAAGGCCATAATGAATTTTCCCGTCTATAGAACGAAAACATCTGCCTGTTAAGTTGAGCTTGTAAAAGTGTCAAGTAGCCGAAAATTTAAATGGCAACACTCCCCCGATAAGTTTGACATTTGCAGCAAGGTTTTTTCTGTGGTGAATGAGAATAAAAAAACCAAGAGTTGATTTACATAAATGCGATTCATTCGGATTCGCCTGAGTCAACGGTAAAATTGTATATAAATCTTCCATCCGGCTGCCCAAAAAACTGATTGCAAGTGTCAAAAGTCAATAGCAAAATGTCACGTTTTGTTTTTTGTATTTCTTTAGTTCATTGAAAGCAAAAAAAAAAAATAAACAAAAACAATCGCAATTGACATTTATTAAGCAAACGAAATGCACTTGAAAAACGATGCACAATATTTTTATTATGATTTTTATTTTTATATTTTTGACTTTTTGGGGAGTTGATTGAAATGATTTTCTCGCGCTTGTCAAAATACAACTCGCTTGTAAATTGACAAATTATGCTCATAAATTTCTTGACAGTTTTATTGCCATTAAAGTTGCCTTCTCCTCGTTTTTTACTCATTTTTATAGTCATATTTCTTTTGTTTGATCGTTCCAGAAGAAGTGACTCAATTACTTTGAGTGACCAATTTACTGACGGTTTTTGTTTTATATATTTCGTTTTCTGTTTTTTTTTATTGCTTAGGGTCTGCGACACTTGACGTCGAAATTTAAAATAAATGGTTTTATATTTAGTTTTAATGTTTTGGGTCAGTTGGGCGCAGTCAAAAGTAAATTCGTTTAAAATTGTTGAGAGATTTATGCAATGGATAAGATTAAGTATCTGACTTAAGAAAGTGCGACAGAAACTGAAATGTTACATTTAATTATGTTTGTGCAGATTAAAAGCTCAGTCAAAATAATAATATCAGATTCATTGGAAACAGTCAAACAGAATCAAGTTTTAAATATTTCGCACAATTGAATTGTCTGTCATTTAAGCTGATCGATTTTCTAAGAGGTCTGTTCCAAAAACTCGAAAGCTAACAAGGTCACCAAAATCCCAAACAACTGCCACTGACACATCTTCGTAAACTTGACAACTGAGACACTGAGTAACTAACATGGAAAAAAGGCATTGAAATTGACATTTGAATTTCAATGGCATTCATAGAAATTGCAGATATCGTTTGGGTGCACACAATAAATACAAATGAGTACATAAAATACTTATTCGTATAAATCAAATACTCATGAGTAGTGGGCGTCAAAGCAATGTCAAATAAATTGTAGTCCAAAAAATAAATCAATTGAATTTAAAGCAAAAATAAAAAGAGTTTTTGGCTCAAAGACACAACATTTAAATAACGCCCAAGCGATTGTATTTTGTATCTTGTATCTGTTTTGTCATTTGGATGTGACCCACCTTCTAAATAGCTTTGACAGCTATTTTTAGTCATAATTTGACAGCCTTGCAATTGACTTGTATCTCGCCCAGCGCAGAGTTCAAAAAACTTTCGCTTATCAAATTACGGCAGACAACGTGAAACTCAACAGACTTGGCATATGCCATTTGCTCTTTTCTGCTGCTGTTGCCCAACTCGACGCTTTCTTTATAACAAATTGCAAAAAGCCACTGAAATAAACCAGCTCAGAAAACTGCATTTAATGACAGGCTCCACGAAACGATGACGAACTTACAAAAAAAAAAAAAACAATTTAATAGTCAGCTGTTAAGTTCGCCCACCAAAAAGCAAAAAAGACCCCAAAATAAAAAAAAAAATAAAAAAAAACAGTTCAAAAATATTGCAAAACACACCAGAAAAAGTCGAAGAAAAGTCAAGAGAAACAAATCGCTAACCCTCAACTCCCACTGATGCCACAACAACTGTCAAGTTGATCCAAAAGTCAGCGTGAAAACGAATGCTGTAAATTATGATTTTATGACAGAAAACTTTTTAAAAGCCAATAAATTTTCGCAGGGAACGTCAAAATATAAAAAAAAAAACAAATAAGAAAATAAAAACGGCAAAGCAAAAGATTAAACATAGGAAGTAGACAAGTTTTGCTGGGAACTCTCACAATGGCACCTTGAAATGTGGCAAACAGTTAACCACACTGCAAAAAATTGACTAGCCTAAGAAGTATTATATAACAGGAGATTAGTTGCGCTAGGACTTGGGATAAAGAGAATGAGACAAGGTATCAATGAGAAAAGATTAACAAAGAACAGTATTTAATTTAAAAAAATGCAAAGGAAAAAAAAAGTTTTATTTCTTGCCGCTTAGAATTAATATAAGAAACTAAGCAGGATAAGAATAGCCTTGCCCGACATTAGAAAAAATATTGACTAGTATTTAAAAAAAATTCAAGAAACGATTTTTTGTGGCAAAAGATAATAAAGTAGTATTTAATTAGAGAAGCAAAGTATAAAGCTTCTAAACAATGCGCGAAAGTAGAACGTTTTATTTTTGCAGTTATTTATGGATTATATAAAAACTAGATAGGATAAGAAAATGGTTGAAAAATTGCAAAATATGACTAAAGACTAGTATTTAAAAAAAGAGTAAAATACTGCAGCTCTTTAGAATTTATATAAAAACTTAGCAGTGGTATATTAAATGTTAAACAGGTCTTGAAGCTTATTCTAAAGACTTTAAAACTTTAAGCCCAGTAATTTTTTTTATTATAATTTTATCTTTTTGATTTTAAAATCATAAAATACTAATTAATTTTATTAGTATATTATTTACCTATTCCATTTAGACTAATTTCCCAAAAAATCTCTTATAAATAGTGCTTAGGTATTAAGGCCAAGCCCATTTCGCTCAGTGTGCTCGACTTACTGGTTAACTCATTATGTTGCTATTCATAGATAAACTTGTGCAGCACAGCAAACTTTTGCAGCACTCGCAAAACGAGGGTTTGTTGCGACCCCCCAAGAAAAAGGGTTAGGATTATTATGCATGCCACTGAATGCAAAGCCAATACCCACTTATTTGACTGACTGACTGTCTGCCACATTTGCCTGCTCTGTGCCTGCCGCAGACTATGAAATGCAGCCAGGAAAAAGGGCAACAAGCAGACGCACACACAAAAAGCCAATAATTGGTCATGACTTTTTGGTTACCAAGTTGCACGGGAAGTGTAAGGTAGTTGTGCCTGGTTATGTTATGGCCTACAAGTGCATAGAAAGAGGCAAGAGTTCTTAACTGCACGAACCCTTCGTACCCAACAAATATTAATAAAGTTTTGGGCCTTTTGATAATTTGCCGACAAACGCCGCCTTGACAATGAAAACTGCTAAATGCCGTTGACTGACATTCGAGTTCTTTTGGGGGCTTTTGGGCTTTGAGTTAGTTATGGTTATGGCTTGACATGGCGTTGATTTTTGTTTTGTTTTTTGTACATTATACCCATTGAAAATGGATAAAGACGGCATGTCCGACAAAGTGGTGAATTATATTC
The DNA here is from genome assembly GCA_035045725.1 of Drosophila ezoana. NCBI lineage: Eukaryota > Metazoa > Arthropoda > Insecta > Diptera > Drosophilidae > Drosophila > Drosophila ezoana. Next base: position 1,311,841 of record JAWNOU010000005.1, on the reverse strand, counting down.
GTAACCAGCGTGATAATCTGGAAAGATCTCGAGGGTTTACAAATATTTTAAATTTCGAAAAATGCTGTTAAGCGATTAGCCTCGATTTAAAACCAATTTTTTGAGCTTATCTCTGAAACTAGAGTCATACATTTTGTATGAGGTTTCTTGTTAATTTCACATAGAACACAAATTCTCCACAGAATGGATTGTAAATTCCTAAAATAATTGACTTAGTATTTTTTGAGGCTATAACGAAAAGAAGCACAGCAGATTTCAGCTTGTATGGAGCTGAGTACAGGGTATTTGCCATTCGTAATTTTCGACACATTTCTCTCCCTCATTTTGGGGTTTAAGAGGGGACATTACCATTTTATTTATGGTGTGTACTTGGAATGCACATCGACTATTTAGTATAGATATATATACATAAACATATTTTCTGTCATGCCTACTGTGGTTGGTTACCGTCAGTTGGTTCCGCTGCACGTCAAGGGTTAAAGTCAAGGGTTTAAGTGCCAACGTCCGTAGAGTTAAGCATATAAATTAATGTGTTTATATCGTATTTGATATCTAACTTACAAAAATTTCCTTTCGATTTGATTTCTTTGCAGAGTTGCCCCACAATAGCAACAAGAAGAACATCAACACAAATGTTGTGCGGCCCGCAGACACATTGCCCAACAGCTGGTTATCAATAATAATTCTTTTTGGCCGGTTCCATAAAAACAACCAACCACTAAGCACCACCCTGTGGCGACAGCACTCACTGTGCCATTTTGGATAACATTGGAAAGTCAACACCCACACACCCACCCACACACACACACGCCATATCCACTCAAAAACATAACTCAAAACAATGTTGGATCGATGTGAAATGCCGGTAAGTTTCTGAGAATTAAAATGAGAGCAAAGGGGGGAAGTTAGTTGAGAGCGAGAAAGGTGATTTATTGCAAGATTTTAGAATAGAAAATCTAGATCTTATGACAATATTTTGATAACTTTTAAAATCAAAGAAACTAAAGAGTTAGATGGAAGCAAGCTAGGGATCCAGTAGATAGAAAAGTGAGAGGTTAAGAGAGTTTTATTAATGGTATAATAGATGCTTGGAAAAAGTGATAATATTTGAGATGTGATAGGTAAAGTGTAAGATGTAAAATAGCAAAGGTGGAAGGTAGTATTAGAGCCAACTGAAAATAAATAGAAATATGATAAATGAAATATGATATTTTATTAGAACAAATTAAAATGGAAGGTTAAAGAAGTTATATTAATGAAATAACATTTGCCTAGAAATAAATTCGAATATTTGAGATGTGAAAGGTGAAGACTTAAGAGAACAGATACGACTTCATGCTGAATAAATCAGGCAAATATGCTTGAAATAATTTGGCTTAGTAATGTTTAAAGGAACTTATAAATGTGCTTTTACTATACTTTGAATATATGTTTTTATATATGTATGCTGCTTAAATGATGCACAACGCGAAATTTTATGCAGATTTTTCGAGATTTGTAGCGATGCCACATATATATGCTCAGTAAAGTATGCAGTGCAATTTGCAGAGCATTGACATTTAGATAGCCGCTGCAAAGTATGCAACATTTTAATAAAAATTTGTTATGAAATGAATTTCAGTTGATAAAGCACAGAACACTTAGGTCTTTAAACTTATTTAAATCTTATTCATTAATTAAATAAATGTTTAAAGTTGTCTGAAAATATAACTAAATTTTTAATTATTTATTAAGGATTATATAACTTTTTACCCAAACCTAAAACAGATACAATTGGACAACGAGAAGCTGCGACGCGATGTGCGTCTGTCCGGCTCTCGCCTGGACTTGCCACAGCTGTGCAATGTGGGTCGTCGCCTCGACGGACACATGAACAGCAACGGCAACAGCAACAGTAACAACATCAACAACATCAACAACAACAACAACAACGAGACAACAACAACATCAATAACTACTCAAAATGGTAATGGCAGCAACAACAATCTGGGCTCTCCGGTCTCCTGCTCGACCACAAACAGCGGCAGCGGCAACGAGCGCGGCTCTTCGACCAAATCGAACAGCAGCAGCGGCAGCTCCGGCAACTCGGCTAGCAGCACTGGCAGCGCCGAGCTGAAGTGCAACACGCCCATGACACCATCAGGTGAGTGGGGTGGGGCTTGGCCGCGGGCAGGGTTCGGCTCTTGTCAACATTTGCAATGGTTTTTAGTGCGTTGGATTTATACGCATCGCTGGCGTCGAATGCGAATTAGCAAAGCTCACGCTCCCTGAGCTCAGAGTTTGGTCCAAAGCGTCAGGAGCGGTTGGTTGGGGGAGAAAAGGCTGGGCATTAATTAATTTTATATACAAATGGCAGCGAGGTCAGGGTCGCAGATATCTGCCACATGGGTTAGCTTTCAATTACATTTGCTCTTTGGCATTCATTTAAGAACCCTGCGGCGCTTAAAACAGCGAAAAGGTCCATTGAAAATTCCAAATCGAAAAGTGCGCTTCACTTTTTCTGTAACTTTATATAGGAACAAAAGATATGAGCTGCGATTTAGGAGAAGTTAAATTAGATATTAAGTAATTGCCTAATCAAAGGTCAGTTTCCAAAGGCCAGAAAGTACAAATTCGTCTACAGCGTGGAAAATGGGTGAAAATAAAAGAAAGTTTTTTACTGAAATTAAATAAGAAATTTTAATTGGCTACATTTTAATTTTTTTGTTAAATTTCTTTTATAATGTGGTTTGAAAGTTTAAATTGTGCACATTTGGAATGAAAAAATTTAATTTAATTTAATTTAATACTTTTTGCCATTAATAATGTAGAGAATATAAATAGAACTAACTTATACCCTCATAAATTATTTTCATTATCCATTAACATATATATAGAGCTCGTCAAAAAACATGCAATTATTTAACAGCTCTTAATCGTTTATACATTCACTGATTTATGTATATTTTTTCATTATTTAATCTAGAGCTCGTTAAAAAATATCGCAATTATTTGACTGATCTGGAATTTGAGGAGCTGAAGGTGTACAAAGAGGTCTGGTATTTCGGCCAGCATGCCAGCAAGAATTACAATAAACCCGCCCCAACAGCCAATACCACAAATTTGGGCTATGATGATGACAATGGCAATTACAAGATCGTAAGTCGAAATAGCACACATCAATTTTAGTTTCTAATGGCTTTGCTTTGCCTTCGACAGATTGAACACGACCATATAGCCTTCCGCTACGAGATATTGGAGGTGATCGGCAAGGGCAGCTTTGGCCAGGTGATTAGAGCTCTCGATCACAAGACTAACACGCATGTGGCCATCAAGATCATAAGGAATAAGAAGCGCTTCCTCAACCAGGCGGTCGTTGAGCTCAATATATTGGACGAGCTGCGCGAAAAGGATGCAGATGGATCTCATAATGTTATACATATGCTTGACTATACATATTTCCGTAGACATTTGTGCATTACCTTCGAGCTAATGAGGTGAGTTATATTCGCGAGTTTTTCTTGGGTTGGGTTTTTCTTATGAAATTGATTATGCTGCGACGACGTCAAAGCCGCGACAAATGTTTGTCACGGCACAAAAGTTTACTCGTATTTCATATTTAGCTTGCCAATTAAAGCATACGCATATTCCACGCATATTTCTATTGACATTCAGCCAAATTAAATTTATTCGCAACTTTTTCTTTTGTTACCCTTTGCGTGCACTGTGGCTATTAGAGCGCATTTGTTATAAGCCAACATGCGAGTCCTTTTTGGCTTTGACAAGTGCCTAGCACGCACTGCGTTGATCCTCTGTTGCGCTTTTTGCCTTGGCAACCAAACGACTCCCCCCAAATAAAACACTTTGGCCATGTGTGACCAGCTAAATATATCCAAAAGCCAACCTAGAGAAGCCGCCCATAGAAATATGCCCTATTAGAAATACATATTAATAATATCAGCGTGTGTTTCATATGGCCCTTGTGTTTGATTTTGTTTTTTATTATGCTTATAAATCTCTTTGAGTGGCAATCATAAAAGTCAAGTGGTTTTCGTTATTATTAAACAATGATTTTTAATTGTTTTTATAGCTGCGTTTATTTTGATAGTTTTACCGCGGTTAATATATCAATAGTCAAGATTGACCTCGTCTCTCTTTTAATGGGTGTATAGTTTTGTATAATAGAACCAAAGATAGAAACGCAATTGTTTTTTCTATTATTATTAATCAGAGAATGCTGTTCAGACCTTTTAGAGCACTTCTTAGTCTAGCACTTTCTTTTGACTTAATTAAGTGGACAAATGTTTGCTGCAGCAAGAAATGTAGTCCGTTTTTGCAATCAAAGAATTTATAATAGTTAATATAAGTATATCATATGGTCGCTTTGGATATAGGTTTGAATCTTACTTGCGAAAAAAAATACAATCCATATTATATTACAATTTGAAAAAAAATAAAAAAAATGTTTTTGAAATTATCCTCTACTAACCCTATATTTTTAGGCCGTTCATCGTTATATGGTTTTTTTTTAATTGTATATTCAAATTTTGTAATTTCTGAACAAACTTTAATTACACGAGTTATTGTTTCTACTTCCATTAAGATATTTATTCTCTGCTTGTTCAAAGTCGTTACATATTGTTACAAGAAGAGGAAGAGGCTTAGTGTGTTTTTGGTTAAACCCACTTTTTTTAAGTTCCAACCTTATCTAACCTACTTCTAGAAAAAATGTTCATTAGAAAGGACTTTATTTCAATTGCATTCTAGAGAGTAGGAAATAATAAATTCAAGAACTTTATGGCTTTATACATTATTTAAAATATATTAATTTAAAATGTTGTAAGTGTTAAATTTTATATACAAATTTAGACATTTTTGAATTTTTAAATAGAAATATAGAAATCTTAGAAGTTTTAAATTTTACAAATAAAAATATAATGTAAAATAGAATCGCAGCTTCATAAATTTAAATGCCACTTAATTGCAAGGGCCAGCTGAAGCGAGTAAACAAATAAATTTATATTTAATTTGCTGGCATGCCACCTACACACAACACACACACTGCACACACACACTCCAGCTGACAGCAAAAGGAAGTGTATAAACAGCAAACCGCAGGCGCTCGCCGCTTGGCTATCAATTTCAATTTAAATATTCTGTAGCCTACTTTCCGCTGAATGCGGTGGTCGCTACGGGGCACGGGGTAACTTTATGTAGCTGCGTGCAGCAGGTGTGTGTGCGGTTGTGCGTGTGTGTGTGTTTGGCTATATTTACCTGTTGTTGCCTGCGATAACATCGCAATCTAATTGATAGACAGGCAGCCGCCCCTATCAGGTGATGATTTCATGGGCCGAGGAGAGCGTGCGGCGAACGCGACCCCCCCATACCCAGCTCCCCATCGACTGGCCGCGACTGCATATGTCAAAGTTTAGACAGCTGGCAACACAAATATGGCAACTAACACGCGATATTCGCGCAGAAAAACAAAATAGAAATAGTGCAAAAACGAAAGGTAAAAAGCAAAAAGCAAAGTTTTTAGTATTTGCTGAAGGTCATGGTTTTAGGCATTGACTTGCTTCCGTTTCCGCTTTGGCCACGCCCCTTTGCAAGCCGCATTGCTGCTGCCTGGCATTTCCGCCTAATTTGTCTTAATTGCAGAAGCACAAGTTGCCGGCCCCGTTGACATTTTTGAGCAGTGTTTGCGATTTTCTAATTTCGTTTCATTAAATGGATTAACAGCACGCCATCTAGCGGCAGGTTTCCCTGATTTTCGGTGTTTTTCTTATGCACGAAACGATCTGGCGCCAAAAAATAAATAGTTTTACCATGCAAAAACTTAATTAATTATTTTGCCTTTTTTGGGGTCTAATTAGCCGCAAAATCGCTTTTCGAGTGCGCACTTTGCGTTTTCTTCTTGTGTTTGCCCCAAAGAGAAGTTTCAACAAAGTTCTGACCATGGTACTGGTGTATTGAGAGAGTTGGGTTAGCCGAGGTTTGGGGTGCTGCATTGACAGTGTTCCCCCGCCCCCCTAACTTCCCCTCTGGAAACTTTAAAGTTTGTTGTGAACGAGTAAACAAATTGTGTGGCCAAGTTTTACGTAATTAAATTTACGTGCACGCAATTGAATTTTCCATGTTAATTTGTTTTTCTTCTTTGGTAGAAACTCGCAAATTGAGTTAGTTCGCTGAGTGGATTAGCGGTCGGTTAAAAGTCGGAAATAGAGCCACAAATGCTAGTTGTAATATCAAGCCATACTCTAGGGGCGTCAATATAGCCCAAAATAGTAAACGACTAATTATAGTGAGCCCTAAATAAAATAATTTAACAAAAATGTTCTGATGAGGAGCTTTATTGCTTAAATTTAAATCTGAGCATATAACTACACATCGCATCCATTGTTATTGAAATAAACACGTTTAAATTAACAGCGCAAACTATTTGTTCACAGAATCGTCCATTTATTTAGAATTTATGCACTTGCTTTTAACCTTCGCTAATTGTCATTTTACATATGTGGGTTAAATCGGAAAGCTGCGCTAACACAACTGTGAGTACCGCAAGCTGATTAGCTAATTAGCAGTTTTGCCACTGCGAAAAACCCTGAAAATTTGCACAGTAAAAAAGAAAAATGTGGAGTAGAGGGTTCTGCAAATATGTGACATAAGCCCTGTAACACTTAGAGCTCATGAAAAGCTGGGCGGGAATCGGCGCCCACTAAAACACGTTTAGAGCGCGTAAATTGTCCAAGGGACAAGGTCTGCCCTGACAGACCGACAGTCGGAAGAAACCGCAGCACACATTTTTTACCTAGCTGTTTCCACCTGCAACATAGTCTAGTTGTTGTCTCTTGCCACAAAACGGGCATTTGCCACAACTCTGAGGGATATTATGGGGCACGTAATTTACGGCGACTGCGATAAAATGAGCTGCCAAAACTGCCAAAGACAGTCGACAGAGGGCGGCACATGCAGCATATTGTGTAGTTGACGTTGCCAAAATGATGTTGTCATGGCCAAGTTTTGGTCTGAGTGTGAGTGTGTGTGTGTATGTGTTTGGCGTATTTGGTGTGTGGGTGCCAGGGTCATAAATTTTTGGGCAAAAGCTGCTAGAAAGTTCCCCCCTCGTCCAACACCACCAGCCAGCTCTTTTACTCTGCCCTGTTGTTGCTCACTCTGGAATCTATTTCAATTTGCTCAGCTCATGATGAGATAATCATCGCTTTATCTAGATGAGCTGTCGATTTTCTTGGTGCACAAAGCTAAGCATGTTGCTTGTAAACTAATGACAGGAGCCTAAAGCAAACACTCAATTAAACGAACACAATTAAGGGTAAAAATACATATATTTAATATTTTTTAAGATCCTTTAAATCAAATAAAAGCTTTGTTTTAGTTACTTAATCTGGAAGCTTATTTAAAGCTTATGCTCGCTTAAAACTGAAAGCTTGCTTAAAGCAAGATTAAAGCTGAATGCTTACATAGCTAAAAAGCTCTTTTGGTTTCAGAAAATTTTCTTTTGTGCTATCTGAATAATCTATAGATGTAAAGCGACTTTACCATATATAAAGTAAAGCTTTAAGCTATTGAAAGCTGAGCAGTATAAGCTTTAAAATGGCTTAAAGCTAAGCAAACTAAGCTTTAAGTCAAAGAATGCCAAGAAATAACATTTTGATAGTTACTTTCGCGCTCTTGAAACCCCGAACCGATGTGCATTCTATCTATATACATGTCTGATGCTGTCAACAGCCATGTAATTGTCCAAGTCGGAGTATATTCCATAATTTTTAATTAAAAAGCACAGCATGCGCTGCAAAGGGCAGATCCCATACCCGTTTTGTCTTTATGCAAATGAGCAACGTCCTGCAAAAGGTTTTTCTTTTAAATTAATTTTTGCACTTAGCGTGTAGATTGCAATTTGCGGAGAGAGCTGTGCGAAGGAAGTGAACAACTGGGGATTGAGTTACTAGCATAAAGTGGGGAGTACAGCATGGGCGTGGTTGTGGGCGTGGGCTTGGTTAACATTGCGTTTATATACACTGTATATTGAAGCCCACGCCGACAGCTGTTGTTTGCTCTTGATATTGTTGTTGATGTCGGTTATTATTGTTACTATTATTATGTCGTGCCGTGGCACAGTAATTACCGCTAATTGACATTTGCCAGGCATTAAGCTTGTTATTCGCCAACTAAAATGGAGATACATTTATAAAGAGATCCTAGAGAGTGTAAAAAGTTCAGAGTGTACACTCAGGGAAAATGCTCAGAGATGCGATTATAAATAAAACTAATTATTAATATTTTTGTTAATAATTTATATAAAGGGGCTCTTATAAAAAATATTATATATTTATTTTCATAATTTCATTTAAAAGGTATTGAATATCCTTATTTATATACTGAATATTTTCTAAATTTCAGAAAATTATAATATGTTAAACAAAATTGCTAATGTTTAAGCTACTTATTGAAAGAATTCACCGATTTTAATTATGCAAGAAATTAAATTAAGTACCATATTGAAGTTCTAGTATTTGACAATTTCCGGAAATTACAGAAATCAGTTCTTCCTTCACATATTAAACAAGTAAGAGGTTCTAGTCGGGAGCTCCCGACTAGGGGATACCCTGAACCCTCTTATTCCATCACCAAATGCAGCGCGCGCTTATAGATAGAGAGTAGCGGGGAGTTGGCGACAGGTATAAAATGAAAGATAATCGATATATATATACTATTCTAGAAGCTACATGTCAAGTTTGGTAACTCTAGCTCTTATTATTTACCAAAATTTCTTAAAAAACGGGAGTTCGATATACATTTTTATCGATTACTTGGAAACGGGGCAAGTTATCGTTTATCAGAAACAAACTCGATCTGCGCGGACACTAGGAGCACCTACATCTAAAATTTCAAGTCTCTAGCTCTTATAGGTTCTGAGATCCTTGCGTTCATACATACGGACGGACGGACGGACGGACGGACATGGCTAGATCGACTCGGCTATTGATGCTGATCAAGAATATATATACTTTATGGGGTCGGAGATGCTTCATTCTGCCTGTTACATACATTTGCACTTTGCACAAATACAATATACCCTTTTTAACCCATTTTCAATGGGTTCAGGGTATAAAAAACCTCCTTTCTTTTTTATTTAAGCGCAGAATTTTTGGGCTTTTCTCTCAGTGTGCTCTATTTAAGCGTTGGCCAAGGCCATAAGTCATTTATCATGTATTTTATTCGGCTGCAGCAGCAACCATTTCTTTAAATATTTAATATCTAGTATTTATTTTGGCATTCTTTGACTTGTGTCAGGCTGCGCTAGCCAACAAAAGGCAGCGAAATGCCTCGCACTAATTAAAATGCGAGTGGCATATAAATCTGTATGGAAGTTTAGCCTTCAGGCAATGTGACAGTAGGCGCCTAGCCCAACTAAATCAAGGTCGCGGTCACCTAACCAGGGACAGCATCATTAATTAGAAAACCAAGCACCCACATAGAGAGCAAGAGGCAGGGTTAAGCCGCTTAACCATAAGCTAACTTATTTATGGATATTAAAAAATTGTGTACTAGTGAATTAAGCAGTGAATAAGGATTAAGGGTTTCTCTATTTCAATTTCGGAATGTCTGATCAAATTATTTGGACTTGAAAAGCTCTCGAGTTAGCTGCTTTTCAACTTTACATAACTTTTCTATTCATTTCTTTATCAATTTTAAATTGCTGATGATAAAGTAAAATATCCTTTCGGTGCGGGATTGCTCTCTTATTTTATTCTTCTTCTGAGCTTTTCACTTTTTAAATATTTTTAAAGAAGTTATTTATTTTGAGTTAGAAAAATTGCTTGCACTTTTTAACTTGCATAACTTTTTCCAGTCAAAACTTACATTCGGCAAACCTTTTTAGTTATTTTTTATCTTCCTAAATTTTATTCACAAATATTTAAAATTAAGTTCAACACCTTTTTCCCTACTGAAAAAAATTATAAGCAAAGTTAAGATTAATATTTCAATTTTCTTAAAATGCATATTTCGATGCTCATTTTCCAAACCAATTTCTTTTAATGCTTTCTCTCCCTTACTTTGGATATACATATATCCGACATGGGTATATCCCTGTCGGATAAAGTGTGACCGTTTCGTGTGTAAATTTCTGCTTTCGTTTCTCAAAACTGTCGCCAGCTGCTATTTCCGCTTGACTGACTGTCAATCAATTTACACGAATTTTTCCGGCCAACTTTTCACTTTCTCTCCACAGGCGGCAAGCCAATTTCATTTCAACTTTGTTGACACCATTTTGCGTTGGAAAACGAATTCATTTTGTGGCCAATTGACAGGGCTCACAGAAGTAGGCAACGAAACGAGTTTTATGCTGCAAGTGTAAAAATAGAAGCTTCGCAAGTTTATGTTGTATGGTTGTTTTTTTTTGTTACTTTTTCAGGCACATATATGTATAGTTATTTTGCTTGGTGCGCTAAATGCCTGCATTAGTGGCTCGTTACAGTTGCATGTTGCAAGCAGCTGGCAAATCAATCAAATTATCAAAACGGAAAAAAAGTCGAATAGCCCGAGAAGAACAGCAGTTTCAAGTTCACGAACGCTGTCTCCCTCTTCCTCTATCTCTCCCTCTCTCTCTCTCTCTCTTTCACTGTTTGTCTCTCTCTTGACATTGGCCGTGTCATCGACGGCATGTGGCATGTCATAATGCAGTTATAATATGCCATTTTGACACAGAACCTCAGCCGTTTTCTAGGCCCGCTCGATTGAAATTATGACATTTTGATGATATTCTTATTGGTTTGTTATGCACCTCTTTGTCAATCAATACATTTTTGGCCAAAAAGCCTTTAAAAGGCCAACACTTTAAATGTGACTCAAGCCAAATACCCCGTGACCTTTCTGGCTGCCTTAAACTTGCCTCGTGCATTGCGACAGTCCTTTGTCATATTATTTTATTTTTCTCTGCTAAGAGTCAGGGCCGCAGCTTAAACCAATAAACTGAGGCGGCTTTTACACATCGTTAACAGCTCTTAACGAATTATGAGGAGGAGTAGGAGGAGGCCTTCTGCCTTGGCAGCCAAAGGCAACGTACGTTACTTTATTGGATTAGCCGATAAGAAGAGCTTGTTGAACATGTCATGAGCTTTTCGAATAGCTTGCAGCACTCGTCATAATTAATGTGAGTGGCGGATTATTATTTATGTGTGCTCCAAATTCAGCAAGGACTTGGTAGCTAGTAACAACAGCTAAACGTTTATAAAAAGTCTTTAAAGAAGGACTCTTTATTACATCTTAGATTTTTTAATTGAAATCCTTTGCGAAAATTTAAAAAAAAAATTTAAATAGCCATAACTAATAATTCTAATATTAATTTTAATTCTACCAACGGTCTCCCACGTCAATTAAAACTTCTGAACCTTTTTCAAGGTGGAAAATTTAAAAAAAAAATGAAAATTTATGAATATTTTATTAATAATATTTCGCAGTGTTAATTCATTAGACCCTTCTTCCCCTCTTTAAGTGCCTTCTAAATTTTACAAACGTTTTTGGCAAAACCTATAAAAATTTTTTAAATGACCTTCAATCCTAAACTAAGCTTCTGATCACAGTGTTGGATTAAATTCGTGATCATAAACAATTTTGAAATCAAAATTTTTTTTTATACTTCCGATTTGAATTTTTTGTTGTTTCTGCCTCTTTTACAATCAGTAGGCCCTATTCCCCTTTTCTTTATTGGCATCTAAGTTTTCCAAGATGTTCGCAAGCAAAAAATTAAAAACATCGTTAAATGGACATACGCGTATAATCCCAATTGGGGACGGAATATGTGATTATATTAAATATTTCAACTAAAATTCGGATAAATTCATCAATATTCCTCCGATTTTAATTCGGTATGCAAATCAGTTTAAAGTTGTTGCCCCTTTTTAACTGGCATCGAAAATTTTAAAGAGTTTTAAAACATAAATAAACTAACTATCACAATTCTTTGTTTCACGTGTGTTATACATATATACCTTCCATGTGTGTTTATTTTTCTCTCTGTGTATTCAACTTGACATGTGACAGTTTGATGATGGATGAATACTTTTTACTCGCTTTTCATACAGCATGTCTTTGACATTTTTCGCATAGTTTATTCTTGTCTGAGTAGTGACTTCCTGTACTTAATTTAACTTTCTGAAATTTCTTTGGAATATCCCAACGAGCTCCAATACACACACATACATACACGAATGTCCTGACATTGGCTGTTATTAGTTTTGGCAGTCTCTGGCTGACATCTTTCTAGGTCAGAGCATCTAATAAGTGCATGTCAAAGCAGCTCAACTGTCGAGCTGCTGATGGAGCTATTGATGGCATTTTGAGAAGATGATGGTTGAGGCAAATACATGCTAAGAGCTTATATGGCTCTGGCAAGGGGCAAACGGAAACGGAAACGGAAATGACAGCAAAAACTGTGTGTGCGTGCGGTCAGCAAGTTCAATAAATGGACCTGATAGCATATCAAATAATATGTGAGCACAGAAAATGTGTGTCAAAAGGTGGGTCGGGCGGTTCATAAGCAGAGAGAGGGTAGGGGTATTTTCTGATAGCTTGTGGACTGCCAAAAACTCATCAATCACAATGAAAAGCCGCAAAAACTGACAGCCATCAGAAAATTGACAAATCTTGAGCAGCACTTGGCGGGAAATTGTGTTGACCCAAACACAACCCCAACCCAAATAAAATAAATATATAACTAGTGGTTGCAATGACATTGGCCAAAAATAAAAAAAGGAACTAAAAACTTCCCTGTTATCAGTTAATTAATCGCAAAAGCTGAAAATCGAAAATGTAACAAAAAAAATAAATAAATATAAATGCAAAGTGCAAACGAAAATAGCAAACGGGTTGACACAGAGCCAGTCGCAAAGGAAATGTCATGTACAGTGGTAATAGATGTGGAATTTTGCAGGCAAAGGGAAGGCAAACAGGAAATTTTGTTACTAATAACAAAAACTAAAAATATTATCAACAAATGTGCAAAACATTTTTAATAAATAAATCGAATGAAATTGAAATTTAATGCCAATAAGGACCTAATTAATTAATAGGCATAGGCTGTGCCCAACAGAATTCCTCAATTTAAGCCTAGATAAAAAACTAAAGTTAATTTCCATCGAAAGTTGTCCTTAAAAATAATTGTATTAAAAGCATTTCGGTATAATTTTGGTTTCGGACAAGGAAACTTGGGCAAAACAAGTCCAAGTAATTGATATAAGTTAATTTACATTTAAATAGTACAGGGACTTTCCAACTGTGACTTTGGATTATAATAATTTTTTATGGGAAATAAATGAATTTAGAGCATGTCGGTACAAATTGAAATTCGGAACAGGAATCTTAGGTAAATTGGTTTTTGAAAATACTAAAAGTATTTTTTTATACCCTGAACCCATTAAAAATGGGTAAAAGGGGTATTATGTTTTTGTGCAAAATCCAAATGTATGTAACAGGCAGAAGGAAGCATCTCCGACCCCATAAAGTATATATATTCTTGATCAGCATTAATAGCCGAGTCGATCTAGCCATGTCCGTCTGTCTGTCCGTCCGTCCGTCCGTCCGTCCGTATGTATGAACGCAAGGATCTCAGAACCTATAAGAGCTAGAGACTTGAAATTTTAGATGTAGATGCTCCTAGTTCCTGCGCAGATCGAGTTTGCTTCCGATAATCGATAACTTGCTCCGTTTCCAAGTAATCGATAAAAATGTATATCGATATCCTGTTTTTTAAGCAATTTTGGTAAATAAGAGCTAGAGTTACCAAACTTGACATGTTGCTTCTAGAAAAGTATATATATATCGATTATCTTTCATTTTATACCTATCGCCACCTCCCCGCTACTCTATATCTATAAGCGCGCGCTGCATTTGGTGTTGGAATATGAGGGTTCAGGGTATCCCCTAGTCGGGAGCTCCCGACTAGAACCTCTTACTTGTTTTACATTAAAATAGCTCCGTGACTTTCCAACTGTGACTTTAGAATATATTTTACATTTTTATGGGAAATAGTTGAGAAATAATTTAAATTCAAGGTATTTGCTGCAAGAACAATTTATATCATACTTAGGACTGGAACATGTTCTTCTTGTCTTGTCTTGGCATTATGTTTAAATTTGTTGTTTTGTTTGGCAATATTTTATATATGCTTCAGTTTTGACTTTATTTGCTCCACAGTCCAAATTGTTGTCGTTGTTCTTGTTGTTGCCTGTTATCGTCATATATCCAAATTTGTGTGCGACATGCAATGCAAATTAATTCAATGCATGTTATTTTTTATCGTTATTGTGGGCTTTAAGCGGCCGGCATTTGTGTAGCGTCTTTTTCACTCGAGACCGAAAAGAATTGATTGGGGTTTACGCTGAGTCATGTTTTCTATAAACTGTTGTTTTAATCGAAGTTTCTCTCTCTGTCTCTCTCTCTCTCTAATTGCAGTCTCAATCTGTACGAGCTGATCAAGAAGAATAATTATAATGGTTTCAGCATGAGTCTCATACGACGCTTCTGCAATTCGATTGTGAAATGCCTGCGTTTGCTCTACAAGGAGAATATCATACACTGTGATCTCAAGCCGGTAAGCTAAACTAAATTTGTTTAAATAATCTATGAAATTGTTAAATGTAATTTCCAATTTTTTAAAAAAACTAGGAGAACATTTTGCTGAAACAACGCGGCAGCAGCTCAATAAAAGTCATCGATTTTGGCAGCTCGTGTTATGTGGATCGCAAAATCTATACCTATATACAATCGAGATTCTATCGCTCCCCGGAGGTGATACTGGGTCTGCAATATGGCACCGCCATTGACATGTGGAGCTTGGGTGAGTATATATGTACATATATGTATATGTATGGGGCGTCGGTGGGGATTTAATTTTAATTAAAACACATTTGCAATGTGTCTTCTCTTCGTGCATTTGGCCTCGTTGCAATGAAAATGAATTTTTAAATGGTTTTCGTTCTGCATTTGGCAGGCAAATTTATAGCCACACAAACCTATAAATACCTGGAAATGTGTGTGTGTGTGTGTGTAGGTGTGTGTCTGTGTGTGTGTAGGTGTGGTTACATACAACGCTTAAATATTTGATACACACTTTTATAGCCACACAGCATGTGGCCGCCATTTGTGCTGCGAGTGCATTTAAAAGCGGGGGAGTTAGTCCCCTTTTTAGTGGGTCATGCGACTGACATTTGCCGTGTGTAAAGCGAGCCTTGAATGGGTTTTATGCGGCTTGTTAATGGCTGGCTTTACCATTTTTGTACAATATTGAGCGTTGTCGCTCAAAAAAAGTTGATGTATACAAATCAAAAACAATAACATTGCTTCGACAGGCCTTGAAGTTCTGTACAATTTTAATTCAACTCTTTTTTTTTTTTTTAACCGACAAAGTCAACGATTGTAACCACACTTTTATAAGCAAAAATATGGAAGCCCACAAATCCACTGTTTTCGTGTGAATGGTTTTAGAAATAACGGTCTCTCACAAAAATCAAGTATCTACTGCTTTTGTTTACCTAGCAGAATTGTGCCCAAGTATATACACATGTGTACTTACATATTTGGCAATTCCCTCTGCAAGCACTTGTAGGTATGTGTGGGTGTGTGTATGTGTATGCTGTATGTATTTATTTATGCGTTGTCTACCTTCGATTCGCACCACTCAAATTTTTATTGATGCTTACGCTCCAGAGAAGAATTTCGCTCGCCTGCTATATATGCGGTGAGCCCACTTTTCTGTAAGTTTAACCTCAGTAGTCAATTGCACTTTTAAACAGGCAGAAGATTATGCATAGCCGCATGCTGTTGATTGCTAAGTGTGTGATGCTGAGCGCGGAGTTATATTTTTCTAAGAAGTTCCAATCTAGGAAAAGTATTCCATTTGAAATCGTGATGGTCTATTAAATAAAACGGAATTTAAAATATAAAAATGTCAATTAAAGCCTACATTTTGAATTAATGTGCTTATGGCTAAAAAGCAATTATAAATTTTGTCGCAATCGTCCAGTAGACCGACATACTAAGAATTCCACAGAATTTACCACAACACGCAATTGACATCGTGAAGAAGGTAATGCCGCCTTAAATACCAAATTTTCTATTGGGATCAAACTAATAGAGAATTAATTGCAGGGCGCATAGTGGACGAAAAAGCTGCGCTCAGAAAATTTAGCAAGTTGTGTTTAAAGCGATAAGCAGCCAGAATTATCTGTGAGAGCGCGATCAAAGCAGATAACTCACAAGCACTCATGCACATGCATGTGCAAATATTTGGCAATTCCACCTGAGTGCACTTGTTTGTGTGCGTGTTCGCTTATGCGTTATCTACTTATGCAGTTCTCTTCTCGACGCTGCTCACCGCTGCTGTGCGCCGGTTTTTGGGTCCGCTTTAGACCTGCACAACTTTCATCTGAGTTAGTTGGAGCCGATTAGTCATTATGCCATGTTGTTATGCGGCGGGTGATAGTCGCTTATATCTTTTACTAATTATTTTGATTGGACACCATCCGACTTTCGAATGGTATACAATTTCGGACACGGATCGCGTTCTAATATATGTATAACCAAAGAAGAAATAATGTTATGCAATAAGTACCACATATGTAGATAACACCCAAGCGAGCACACACAATTATATAAATGTAGAGGGAATTGCCAAATATGTAAACTTGTGCATGCTTGTGGGTTATTAACACTGATCACGCTCTCACAAATTATTCTTGCTGCCTATTGATCTAAGCTGTGTGTTTTTTCCGAGTCCGATTTGCAATCGCGAATTGAAATTGTGTTTGTCTGCCTTCAGTCGTCAATGTGACAAGTCGTTCAATTAAAGCAGGTCCAAGTTTCTACAGAGGCACATTGTATAAATTACCAGTTGAGTAAAAATTAAATGATGTCCTCTTCTATTTTGATAAAATAAATTAAAATTAAACAAATTTAAATCAAATCAAGCTCGAAACATTAGAAATCTACTCCGATAAAGAATCATGAAATGCTTTTCGATAAATGGGACCCGCTCTTGTTTTAATATACCATATATAAGTTTATAGATTAGATTAGATAAACGGAAAAAGTAACAGAGAGTTAAGTGGCACACAGAAATTAGAGTAAACAAACGATCCCAGTGGGAATCCATACATAATCAATTCTTGCTTGGACCACTCAGCGGCAGGCAACAATTTTGTTGTGTTCGTGGCCGCGTATGCAAAATAAGTATGTAGATAATACCAAGGCAAAAACACACCCAAGCAAGTGCATGCAGATTGAATCGCCAAATATGTGCATTAGTATGTGTATATGTATGCTTTCTTGTGTGTTATCTACTTATGCCTCGCATTCACATAATTTTGCCGTTGTTTACCTCTCCACACAAGATCTGCTTTATTTTCTCTTCGCTTTGCCCTGCGCCCTCCCAACTTAATTTTGTGTAAACTTGATCCCGTAGTTAATTAAACTTACACACTCAGGCAGACTTAAGGTTCGCCACAGGCGCAAGTTGTTGTTTGCTGTGAATACCACGCATATTCAAGGTATTCTTTTCATATTGTCAAAGTTAAAAAAATGTCGATCTTGGAATGCCATTTAAGCATCAATTGAAATAAAAATGTGATCAAATTGTAATGTAAGCTCTGCCGGTAGCTGCGCGGTAAACTCAAACTATAATATACATATGTTTACAGGCTTAAGTGACAATTACTCACAGCATAATATGATGCCTTCTTGTTGACCATTGGGGTTAAACTAAAACAGAATTAAGTTTTGCAAGTTTAAAGCAGACCAAAAAAGCCGGCGCACAGAAATAAGAGCAAGCAAATGATCGCAAGATGAATTCGTACACAAGCAATTCCTATTTGAACCAATCAGCGTTTCTGCTCCGTTTGGGTATGCAACGAAATCTTTTATTCAAACACATTCGACGACCTTCTAAGCATTTCTCTTCGCCTGGTATTTTAGCTAAATTTTATAAAAAAATCGACAGCCTGCGGCTGGCAACAGACGTCCCGTGCAATGAAATTTTTCCCTTAATGATTTTGTTTTAATTTTTTATCAAAATTACCTTTAGAATTAAAGAAGACAAGAAATTGCTTAACTATTTAATAATTTATTTATTTCTGCTTAAATTTTTAAATGTGTTGATTTTAACTGTATTTATATTGTTTATTTCGCTTAAGGCTAAGAAAATAAAGACGTTCTGTTTTTATTGTAACATTTTAAGCTTTAAATGAATATATCTGGAGTAAATAGCATCCGATCCTGGAAAAATGTCCTTGTCGTCCTTTTGGAAGTAATTAGAATCGGTCCCTGTCCTTACAATGTCACCCTGAAAAGATAAAAACACATTTAAGCAATACAAATCAAAAAGGATACTAAGGTATTTTAGGTTAAGAAAATAGGAAATAACTCGGCATTATCCTTGCAAAGGACTTGGTGCGTTAGGTTCGTATAGACCCGCTGCATCGATCTGCATCAAAAAATTAGGGGGTCATCTAGGGGGTCTAGGCATCATGTACTTGGTAAAATCTCTTAAGGAAATTGGAATATGTAATTTCTGGAATGCAAATCAATCGTCCTGGTCCCAACGAGTTCAGATAGGTATATCCTTCCAATATCCTTGAGGATTTGGACGCGATATGGACAAAAATACTACCTTTTAAAACTACAGCCCAAATGTCCTTACATCTTGACTGTTGTAAGAACTTTCGACCTTTTCTTTACACAGTCTGAATCGGGAAGAAGTGACCTATTTGTTGGATGACGAATTTTAGGATTGTTCTTGAAATGGTTAAGATATGGACAATTCAGTGGTTAGGGTCCTTTTAATAGGTTGGTCATGGTTTTAAATAGGGATTTGTCAGGATCCTCAAGGGTACAGATACAGATACGAAACAGCTGAGCTCGTTTGCATATTCAAAATCGACTAGATAAGGTCTATCTCTATTTTCTCCTGATCTACTTTCATTCTACCCATATTCCTCACTCAAACATAAAGTAAACAAAAGGGGTGGCTCGCCCCTAGCTGTGAAGAGTTTTACATTATTCGACACGTAACCCATTTGGTTGTGCGCACAGTAGCTCAAATAAGTAAGCGCCC
The DNA here is from genome assembly GCA_035045725.1 of Drosophila ezoana. Taxonomy (NCBI): domain Eukaryota; kingdom Metazoa; phylum Arthropoda; class Insecta; order Diptera; family Drosophilidae; genus Drosophila; species Drosophila ezoana. The sequence continues at coordinate 1,292,736 of JAWNOU010000005.1, read as the reverse complement.
ACATGAGCTAGCAGTCGTAAAGAAGTCAAGACACTAGCTAAAAATAAACCCTAGCTATCTTTTATTAAACCACCCACACACACACATCGCCAATATCTCACGTACTGTGTACGTTTAATGAGTCTTTTGTGTGGAGCGCAGAGCTCACAATATATTTTTCCTGTTGACCGGACGTGGTCGTAGTCGGAAATGGCCGCTAAAAGGATGTGTGCGGCGGGGTGAAGGCTGCTACAGGAAGCAACGTTTCTAAGCGTTAAGGGGCAGGCAATATTATTGTATACATAAACTTCAAGTGGGCCTCACTTGTTGAGTGCCTATCGGCCCGCCTACTGCTCTCCTTCCCCCACAGAATATATCACAGGCTATCCCATTGTTCTAGCTGTACGTGGTCTCAGGGTCCTTGCCGCATGTGTAGCCTGTTGCTGCTAATTGGCATAGTGCGTGTTTTTACACTTGGTTGGGCTGCCGTTTTGGCTGGGGCGCAGGAGGGCGCCACGAAATTCGTGTGCAGCGATTGAACGTTGCCATTTGGCTGCGAAATACCGTAAAGGATAATGAGGCCTGGCAATCGTAGTGCACTTAGTTCTCAACTGATATGGAAGTAATGGGCATACCAAAGAGTGTGTAGGAATTAATTAGAGCTTGTGAAAGAGGTCATATGGATTGTTTAGTTACGCAAATTTGTCTGACGGACTAACTCTTCCGCTAATTGATGACATGACAGAAGACAGGATGGACTAAGTTCTAGCCGAAAAAGTCCCTAGCTCAGATTCCCAACTTAAGATCAATGCATGTGTCTGAACATTCTTCTTACCAATAATCTTAAAAAAATATAAAAAAATACTGGAACTGGAACCTCCTCCAATAGTTGACATTAATTAAGTCCTGCAAGCGAAAAGATTGAATATGAATAAAAGGGATACATAATAAAATAGGTTTTACATACAAATCTAATGAATCGATCGACTCGTTTAGTTGTAAATTAAGAATGACAAAGTTGAACAGATTAATACAAGCGAGAAATTCCTAAATCAAAATAGTTTAAAAGTTTAATGGGAACTAGATGGGATAAAAGGTAGCATAAACGCCAGTATGCTTTAAGTTTTTTTTTTTTTTTTTTACCTCCTTGATTAGCTCAATATCCAATGTGTGAATATACAATGTGTGAATCGAAGATAAAACCGGCTTGTTGCAGCATGAAGATCGTTTGAAAATGCAAGGCGAATCGAAGTAGGTTCCTCGTCATTAAGTACGAGCAATAATTTACTAAAGGATAGAAATTTTCAGATAATAAATAAAGAGAACAGGAATTGAATATAAATATAAGTATAAATCAAATATTTTATAAATCATTCAACAACCCATGCTTGAATAATACGAAGGATAGTAATGGGGTTGACGCTTATAGGTTCGGAAACAATTGAAAAAATAGCTAAACAACGAGCTAGTCCATAAATTTAATTTATATATTGTTGTATGTCAATTGGAAGCTGAATCAGTATTGCGCTGAACTTTTCAACCCCAAAACCAAAAGCACTTAAGCAATTTACAGCAGCAAATAAATAATGGCACAGAGGCTCAACTAAACTGCACTGAAATGTGTCCTTTGGTCAAGCTCAAGCACGTGTCCAGGGCAAGGTCCACAGTCAAGGTCAATGCGCTTCTTCTGGCAGTCAAAATGACTGCAGCCAAATGAGAGGGACTTGAATTATACAAAATGATAGTGATGCAGGTTGTGCGACTAGGAGGTACCCTGTACCCAGCTGCCCGATCTATTTAAAAAAAAATCGACATTGTCGACATGTAATGCTGGGAATTTCTATACTCATAGAAATCTTTCCAACCTGCAATGGGTACAGGGTATCAATCAATACTAATTTCGTTGCGATTTCTCTATTTTTCATTGCAGGCTGCATTTTGGCCGAACTGTACACGGGCTTTCCGCTATTCCCCGGCGAGAACGAGGTAGAGCAACTGGCCTGCATAATGGAGGTGCTGGGTCTGCCCCCCAAGGTGCTCATTTCGGTAGCGCGTCGTCGTCGTCTGTTCTTCGATTCGCGTGATGCGCCGCGCTGCATTACCAATACGAAGGGCCGGAAGCGTTCGCCTGGCAGCAAATCACTTTCACAGATTCTTCACTGCCAGGATCGCTATTTCATAGACTTTCTGCAGCGCTGTCTGGAATGGGATCCTGCGGAGCGCATGACGCCCGATGAAGCGGCCCATCATGAGTTCCTGCAGCCATCCGCATCGAGTCGCCATCGCAGCTGCCGCATGTCCACAAGCTCATCGAGCTCGGGTCTGAACAGCGTCTCCCAGAAGTCCTCCTGCTACAATTTTGCAGAGATCTCGCCCGGCAACGGGCCAGTTGTTGCATCTATCACGAGCACCACAGCCGTCAGCAATGCGGCCATTACGACCAAGTCAAGCAGTTCACGCCAGCCTCATGCCCATGCCCACGCTCACGCCCAGTCGAACGGACACCTGCCCGACATTAAGCTCAGCGCCAGCGACAAATACAACAGCATGCAGAAGGTCGCGGTGCGTTCAAAGATCACTTCAAGCGTCTCCGATCTGGAGTCGGTGCAGCAGTATTCGCTGCATCGCATCTACGGCGGCGTTGGCAGCGGTAGCACCCATCACGTCTCCTCGGCGGCCACCAGGAAGCATCTGAATGGCAACACAGGCGGCAATGCCACCAACAACAACATAGGCAGCAGCAGCAAATACGGCAGCACCACGCTGGCGCACAACCACCACAATGTGACGCATCACAATGCTTCCACGGCGACCATTGCCACGGCCACGCATCATCATCATCATCATAACCATATCGTTGGCGTTGGCGGGCAGACGGGGGGCGCCGGCGCTACAAATGTGGCTATGGCACATTCACAGTCGACCGGCGATGTCTCGGACCGGGCAATCTTTGGGCGTGCTTGACTTCGGGCGCGGCCTACCAAGCTGGAGCTCAAGAAGTGCAAGCTGGTTAATATGATGGACTTCTGGAGCTAGAAGTGGCGTCCACAGCAATGCGCTGCCCTGCGGGAGGAATAGCTGCTGCTGCTCAGGCTGCCGGCTGCTCCAACCTAAATCTAGCTATAACTGTTATATAAGCTATACATATACGTTATGTGTGTAGGTCTAAAGCGTTTCTATATGTATTGTGTATTGAGTGTGTCTCTTTCCGGTTGCAAAAAAAAAAAACACGAAATATATATATATATATAGTTGTATGCATAGATATGTAGCCGATATATAATTCTAGATTGTGTATGTACGCCCGCAACACACCCAAAAGCACACACACACACACATGCACACTTGCAACACTCTTGCAGTATTCTCAGTTATTTTCTCTGATTTTCTTTTGCTACTGCCATAGCTAAATATACATATATATCATTATATATGAATGTATTCCCTGAATGTATTTGTTTCCCAAAAGTATTCGCTAAACCACAACTTTTGCCCTCCATTGTGCAAGCATAAATTCATACGTTTTTTAACACTGTTTCATCTGCATGCATGCAAAACCTGTATTCAACACGAACAAATGATAAATAATAACAATAACAATAATAATAATAATAAATTAAACCTCCCAGCTCAAACGGAACAACATAACCTAGTTATATAAGAAGTTTAACGATATGTATACTATATCGACTCAAACAAAAATCTGTAACAATTTCATACAGCTTCCATGTCTTTAGCAACAGTATCAAGGCTGTTATTAGTTACAAATAAATAAATATATTGTAACTATGATTTATAAGTTTCCGATATAGGTTGGAATGTTTCACAATCTATTTAAAGCTCAAATATAGAACTTTTTCACTACTAAAACTTCACTGCTAGGGAACCTCATAGACCCACCAAATTATCAAATTGAAACTACCCTAGTTAACTATATAAATATATATAGGTATAGCCTCTGATCAACTGAAACATTCTAGCCCGGAACACACTTGATTAGGTTCTATAAATTGAGCGTAAAGTTTGACAACAAGTTAAATGTAAGTTTGTATTTCGCATGAGAGAATAAATAAACGGAACTGTTCGAGATTTCGATACCTCGACTTCACGAATTTGTAAGGGATATTGAAAGCCAGAACAGAGCCGTTTAATTGAATATGCCCAAACCACTCACACAGTGCAAGTAACATGTCATAATATAACGATTATACACATATTTAATAAACTATATATTACGTAATTATTGAATAGAAAGGAAAACAACAACAATTTACGGCCAATACCACACAAAGCATGTGTAAACAATATAACTTTAAATTCTATGTAAATCGTATTAATGGAAGAAAAACAAATAAACAAAAAAAAAAAAGAAAATATGAACAAAAATGAACACAATTTTAATATAATCACACAGTTGACAGTTGAATAAAATAAATGTTAGCAATAAAGAGCGGAGCGCGTACCCCAATGTCCTCCCTCCATATCTATCTAACTACCCCTCTCTCTAGACTGTCACGTGAACAAAGTTTGTAACGTACTTTTAGATATCACTGTAAACAAAATGCAACTTTTGCTCATGACTTTGATAATGTCGTACGTTTATATATATCACGAATTAGCATAATAATTTCCTATTTTATGTATTGTTTATGTTATTTACATTTCTCTGCCGCTCCTAACTACAACCATATAATTTTTTTCTTTAATGTACTATGCCTTTTTATTCAATTAAAAACAAAGTTAAAAAAAATGCAAAACTTTATATACAAAGTGAGTTTCGAATTTAAAGTTTAGTAATAAATTAAAAACAAAAACAACTACCTTTAATTATAAAAATATATCAATTTTAAATTAATGAATCATATTTAATGGTCTAGAAACCAGAAATAAATGAACATGTAATCAATACAATTACAATAATTGAAAAATAAATTAAAAATTATGTACTCAAAATGTTGCCAATCGTCTTTTTAAGTCATTTACTTTTCAGGCCAAATTGGACGTGAATTATTTCAATTAATGGAAACTTTCATCTGAGATAATCACTTCGTGAAAACTCTCTGGGATGAAGGAAGATTGGACTTTAAGCCATAAATGCTTAAAAGATAGGCCGTAGAGAGTTGAAGAATTAGATTCCATTTTGCAAAAATTAAAAAAAAAGTCGTTTACATGTCTGGGATTATGAAAATCATTAAAAATTAATTTCGCTGAACTCCTTGAGCAGTAATAATTGGCATTTAAACACCATACCTAACCAGCTAAGGGTTAACACGATCACTGCTCAAAATTTAAAAAACATTGCATACTTGTAGGCATGCATTTAATTCACATTTTGCTAGGGAATATTTTGGGACATTAATTGTTTAGTTTTGGAAACGAAAAACTACCTTGTTGAGCTACCTACACATTGAAGTGAATTAGTAACTATCTTTAATTTTCTTGTAATAAAACATATATGTTTCTACCCCATTTAAAAGAAAAACTTACGTAGCTGATCTGCCCGTCGATTACAGTTTGCTTCTGATCCATGATCTTTATAAATATACTCCGCGTAATTTATATAGTACCCCATCAGTTAACTCGTGAACCAGTTTCCACTATAAATACATGTTAATCAAATGTGTTTTATTATATATAATCAAGATGTAGCTACCTCTTCCAGTTGTTGTGCCTCTATTGACGTTTGACACCATTTGTAAAGCCCTCAGGGCATCAATTTATTAATTTAGATTTCGCTACGAACTCTTTTTTTCTAGTTGCATAAATTATGCAATATCCGAATTATGAATGTGTTTAAGGTTTGAGCATTTAAATTGGGATTTGGGTAATAGCCGCACGTGTGTTTGCTATTTCTGTAAAAGATAATTTAATTGAAATGTTAATTTTTTTGTTGGCATGTAATTTGGCAATTAAGGAAATTAACGAAAAGAAATTGAAGCTGGGCACAACTGTACCAAGTATACTAACAATTGTTCAAAATATTTTTTGTAAATGTTTGACAGGCCTAAAAGTTCAGTAAAGCTTTTCACTTTTGATGTGCAGCACTTGACGAATGTTGCGTGGGGGTCTCTGTCTGATCAGAGCAGAGAAAATGACGAGAAAGTGAGAATTCTAAGTACGAACCCACTCAAATAAATGCGTATATGACTTAATTCCGAAACGCCAAGTAAATATGTGTTGAAAGTCTTCATTCTTGAATGGAAAGTAAAAGTTGTGGCAGCGATCATTGATCCAAACCAAATAAAAAAAAAACGTAATAATAATAATAATTCCCATTGAGCTCTTCGAGTGATAAGCGCGGCGCGTAAGTCTCATTGAGTCAAAGGTTTATTGACGCAAAGTTTTAGCCACATGATCATCTTCTTCTTCGACGATGATCTTCATGATCGTCGTCTGGCAGCACTTGTTGTTGCCGGGGCCAGGTCGGTTGTGCTTCGGTTCGGGTCCATGGCAACTCGAAGGCCGTCGCTTCTTTCTGCTAGCTACGACTCTTCTTTCATCATCTTCTTTTTTTTTTTTTGGTTTCGTGTTGATCATTCGTCGCAAAGGTGAAAGTCTTTCTCCCTCCAGCATTTTGTTGTTGCATTTGTACACACAGCATTTAGTCTTGTTTTTGTGGGGATTTGTCGATGTTTTGATTTCTGTTGTTTTTTGTAACTTGGCTTTGGCTTTGGAACTGTGACTTTGCCTTTTGGTAATCTCTTGCACAAATATTGCACAGCTATTAGGCATTCGCCAGCTGGATCATCTTTATGGCCTCTGCCAGTTGTTGGCCTATGCCAAAAATTAAGTTATTCTAAATTGGCCGCCTTCAACATTTTCCCACACTTGAGAAGAAACTCAGCCTGGTTAGGTTTATCTCAAGTACGAAAACATATAGTATTATATCATTTCGTTTTTATCTGCAGCTAGAGCACAGCTTATGACGCATTTAAAGGTGGAGTTCGCCAAAAAAAAGGTGTATTATATTTTATGGCAACCATGCTATGCTCAACTGTCACGTCTCATAGAGGTCAATATGGCAATTTTGGACTTGATGGAAAGCAGGCATAGATATATATATATATATATATATATATAAAATATATACATAACGCGCCTTAGCCCACTCTTACTTATATATTGTAGAAGGTGGTTTGACGATCAATCTTTTAAGCTGGGATGGCTGTTAAATTGTACATATTTAAAGCGCTGGTTATTTATGATGTTATTTAAATTATATATAAAAGAAGGCAATGCAATACTTTTAAATCGATTGAATTCTTTGAGATCCAAGATATGATTTGAAGCGAATGAAATATATATATAAATACATATATATGTAACAGCTTAAACTAAATGAAAGAGTCTTCTTGCTTATGTCATTAATAACTGTACAACTTTAAGTGGTTTTTTAAATAAGTGTGCTGAGGTAATGTGAATTCTTGAGATTTTTCAGGGCGAGAGTAGGCAGTGCAATATTTTTGGCTCTGAAGAGGAAGTTGTAAATGGGTTTAACCAAGATGGGCAAGAAAAAAATATACCCATTTAAACATGGTGAACCGAGTATAAAAACACTGAAAAACAAAACTGAAATTGAATATATATAAAAACATCGTTTTCACATAGCCAGAGTTGCCACCAATACTCGTAACTCTTTGTTTCTTTTGTGTCAAAAAGCAATTAATAGCTAACAATATAAACAAACAATCGCAACAATTATTTGGGCCACATAAGAAGCACTTGAAACAAATGTTCGAAAACTTCTTAGATTAAATCGACTTTTTCTTTTAATTTCTAAAGCCTGTCAATGTACAGTAATTTAATCAACGTTCAAACAAGCAGGTGAAAATGCGTTTTTTGTTTGTATTTTCCACATAGCTTTTGAAGTCATCGACGCTTTTCTTGCCAAGCGATCGCTGAACAAAGAAAGCTATCAAATAAAATTTAAGCATCGAACGGATACAAAAGAAGCAACGTCTCAAGTCATTGGACTCGGAACAACGTGCGGCATCATCGACAGCCACCGAATCAGTCAAATCAGCAGAAAGCCATTATCATTGTCTATCTATAGGGTCTGGGTCTGTCAGCGCCAGAGGAAACCTGATAAGCCGCTAGGCCGGACCGCTTATGTAATGCGGCGCGCTAGGCGGATTTGGAGGTTCAAACCGGGGTGGTGGTCTGCAGCTTGAATCTTCTCTAGAATTGCATTGGGCATCGACTTAATAGGCCATTCGCTTGAATATTTTATGCCTGTGCTTGGTTTGAAAGTGAAAATGTTCATCAATGGAAGCTGACGTTGAAGTGTTTGGGTCTGGTCTGCTTTGGACTGACGGCTCTGTAGATTAGTTGCGTTGCCGAATTTTTGTGGGTCCCAGCAGCAAATTGCTGCTATAATTGCTGGAAAGCTGAAAATGCCATAATTTGGTTGCGTTTTGATAAGGTCCCCAGATTGGCAGCTAACTGGCCTGTTCAAGAGTTTCACAAGAGGAAATAAATTGTACAATTAACTTTTGATCAACGATGGTGTGTATTTTCAAAGGAAACTGTTAAATATTTGTAAAAATTTCTATGCAACTTAAAATGCGATTGCTGTAAGGAACTAAAAATCTTCTTTTTAAGATAAATCCCCCTGATACTATTCAGATACCTTCAAAAGGTCATCATAAGGTACATATAAATGCTTCAAAGACCCATCGATTTTTAGGTATGGTATATCTGTATATAAAGCTGTTTGTTCTGGCTGACTAACTTTGTGACCAACGCACAGCCCAAACTGTAAGAGCTAGGAAGCTGAAATATTCACTGTTTTTACCTGTCATGAAGGTGCATGTTAAGACGCGGTTTCGGGAAATTCTACCCGCATGGGTATAAAAATCGAGAAAACGTTTGTATGAAACTTTTTTGTGTACCATCCGATCGGCCTCAAACTCATTTTCAAGATAATAAACGAAAGTTAATTCTTCAGCTTAAAGATTCTGCCCGCGAGACTAACATGGGCGAAAAGTATTCATTCAAACACTTTGTTTTTTTTTTTTCGATGCACTTAAAACATATTTCTAAATAAAAGTGCGGATCAAGGTGGGTAGATTTTAATTTTCCACGGTCGTACTTGATTTTTCGCATATCCCTTTAGAACAAGTAAGAGGTTCTAGTCGGGTGCTCCCGACTAGGGGATACCCTGAATCCTCTTATTCCAACACCAAATGCAGATCGCGCTAATAGATAGAGAGTAGCGGGGAGGTGGCAATAGGTATAAAATTAAAGATACTTGTTCTATATATACTATTCTAAAAGCTACATGTCAAGTTTGGTGACTCTAGCTCTTATTATTTACAAAAATTGCTTAAAAAACAGGATTTCGATATACATTTTTATAGATTACCTTGAAACGGAGTAAGTTATCGACTATCGGAAACAAACTTGATCTGCGCAGGCACTAGGAGCACCTACATCTATAATTTCTCTAGCTCTTATAGGTTCTGAGATCCTTGCGTTCATACATACGGACGGACGGACGGACGGACGGACGGACAGACAGACAGACGGACATGGCTAGATCGACTCGGCTATTGATGCTGATCAAGAATTCCTTCCTTCTGCCTGTTACATACATTTGCATTTTGCACAAATACAATATACCCTTTTTACCCATTTTCAATAGGTTAAGGGTATAAAAAAAAGGGGAAGTGTTTAATTAAATGTTTTTAAAATTGTTCACATTTTATATCTTTCGATAGGTTTAACTCCCTGTATTGGGCATTTTTAAGTTTCTACTAATGTGCAATGCATTGAACGAAATATCTTCGATCCCATTAAGTGCATGAGAACTAAGAGTTTTATATAAATATAAATTTTTTTAATGTGGAACTGTTTAAATAAATTTTAATTTTTAAGTAGTGCTGACAACATTTTAACTTTGACAAGAAATAAAGTTTGATATGTATTTACTCTCATATACTTTTCCAGCACTGAAAATATACTTTCTCATTTGCAGTATAAGTTTTCTTTGGGTGTTAATAACTCAAAGCGCTTTGATGCCTATATTAATTTGTTAACCTCTGTTGTTTAGTTATAAAGTGCACTCCCTATGTGAAGCAACTATAATCTTATGATGATTAATCAATGTAAATCGAGATGTAAATCGATAATAAGTCTACTTATCCTTATACGGATTCTGCAGTTTATACCAGCTGCTAATGGTGAAGGTGTATGCGCCAAATGGCAGTATGGACCACCGGCATATATTTATATATTTATATATATATAGATTTATATATATTTGTGTATAAAATCGGCCTTTTTTTTAATATTTTAGGATGACTATCTGCCAGTGTTGATTCAGTTGTCCAGGCTATGGCGATTCGAACAGTACGCAAAGTTTGCCCAGATGCGATATGGGTTGTCCGCGGAATAGTCATTGCGTAGCGCCCAATATTTGCGGCTGCAATGAGGGCTTTAAGACAGATTTAACCTTTTTTTATAATGGCTTCAAAGCAGTCAAAAGCTGTAAACTACAGGAAAAAGGCAGCGATCTGGCATCTTCTTATTTTTGTATATTATTTTTTTTTTTTAGAAAATAGAATTTGCAGAAAATATAATTTATTGCAAATTTCAAATATTGTTAATAAGCGATCGGGTTCTGTAATTGTTTCTGTTACAAGAGAAAAACATTGAAATAATTTATTTATTTATTATTTTTTTATTTGTCTTAAGCTCAAATAATTATGATTGGACTTATGCTGATTCAGGGAAAACCAGTCAGCTGGCACAAGTCGAAATGCCTGACTAGGAGATATCCTGCAACCTGCCTCCATAGCATACACCTACTAACACATTTCTTCACTAATAGGAAATACATTCTTTAACAACTTCTTCTTTTCTACCTATGCTGGACATAATAATATATGCACTAATATAATGCTTAATATATTAAATAAATTATGTTTATTATTATTTTGGTTTGTGGTATACCACTTGATATCTGATTCATGCGCTGGAAATGTTCATACCCTGATTAATGTATAAGAACTCAAAATCTATAATTTTACTTTCCGTTGAATGAAATGAATCATGCGTATAATTATTGGTCACCCATCCATTTTCTTATTTATAATCTCTTGATTTGCGTTTTGCTTATTGTATTTTGTGGTGTTTTATTGTCTGAAAGATTAAGAATTAAAAAAAGTATTAAGAAAAGATGAAAGAAATGCGTGTAATAACTGTTGACTGTTGACTAATAATAAACTTTAAGTTTTAAATCTTGAAATGTAAGAAATTTTTATTAAAAAACAAGATAAATTATTAACACTGAAATAATAGTTATATACAATATGCCTTTAACGTCGGTTATGGACATCAATAACAGATTAAATATCTCTATATATTGTATAAAACTGTTTGTACATACTTGCGGGTGGAATTTCCCAAATCGCTAAAACACGTATTCATTAAGTTATTATGTAGAGGTCTGAAAATAAGTTTGACGTAAATCGGACAAAACTTAAAACTGCACCAAAAAAAATCTTAGAATCGCATTTCTACCGAAGATGGTTTGAATCTGCGAAAAATGTGAAACACGTCTCAAATGATTTGTACTGTAGATCCTTAAAAATGAATTTGAGCGCGAAACGTCATCCACCAAATCTTTGACCCCCATTTCCACCAAGGAGGAAAAGTGTGAAGCACTCCTCAAATGAATTTGAACAAAGAACTTTAAAATTGGGTGGAATTTCCCGAAAATAGTCTTAACGTGATATTTCACGAATTGTTTTGAATGGGCTGTTGGGATTTTTGGGGCCGTTTCCTGCAATCCTGTTGATTTGACTATCTCTTAAGATATTTTTACTTCCGTAACCTTGATACATATAAACTGACATTATAAATAAATCAACCGCGTTAATCTCTCGCCAAGCCTCATCAATACGAAACATCAATTATTTCCGATTACTTGATCAAGTCATGCTGTGCCTTCTCTTTATGAAAAAACTAGACCAAATCAACCTGTAGCTATTATTCATCGATTTTGGGGTGTGATGTAAGTGCGTAATATGTTGATTAGTAGAGCGCCACATACATCCGAACACTGCGGGATCGCAGCTACTTCCCAATACGAAGCGTACAGACAACGGGTAGCACACATTAATCATCTACTTTGATAATTATGGTTGTACGAGAGATAAAAAATGAATCACTTTAAATGAGCCAGACAAATTGTTAAAAAAAGAAAAACATAAAAGACACATCGTAGTGTGCATGGAATGCAGTTTTGATGAGTTGAGTACGGAATGTTATTGTTGTTTTTGTTGGCACAGTTGTTGCAGAGGCTATGTGACACAGGTCTGTAAATGGTAATGTTGATGTCTGCATTTATTTTTGGGCAGCTATTAAATGATATTTATCGTTTTAGACCCAATGCGATTCGTACGCCTTCAATTCGCGTTCTTATCTGCATTTCCGAGTACGCCAAGTTGAGGAAATTACGTGATTTCTGAGTATGAAATCGAAATTGCTGCAGATGGCATCATATTTGTCTAGCCCCATCTATTTCTGGTTTGATAAAGACTAAACACGAAGAGCGAATTGCACTTGGTGGAAAAAGCTTGACTTAGAGCATTACATTTCCTCATGTTGCACAGTTGAAACCAAGCAACACTTTCTCTTTCAACAGCTGACGCGCTCTTTAATGCTTTCTCTTTGCAAACGAACGCTCTCAACAAATGTTGCTGCAATATCATGTTCCCAGCAACATGTTGCTGCACTCATCGTCGTCGCATCACGTCGCGTAGCTAGCTTCGCATTTTTTTGGCATCTTCGTCGCTCGGCTTGGCTTAAATTGTTACCAAACGCTTAATGATCTTCAGTTAAGCATCGAACTTTTACCAGACAAGTCGTGTCTGCGGCTTCCACTCGATTCCGCGGCAGCCACAGCCAACGCTTGCGGCATACTAAATAAAACAAAAAGTATAAAGTTAAACAAAAAAAAAAACTAACTACATTTGCACAAGGCAAATAGAAAACGTTAAATTCAAAAACCCGCCAAAGCAAAAGTTGATTTCAGTTTTGTGTTTTAGTCGCAATTTTGCCAGTCGAAAATTTTTTTAAAAATTTTCAAAACTAACGTTATCGTGTTTTGTTTTTGAAAAAAAGTGCAGCAATAATAAATCGATAAGAAATAACGAAATTTTAACTTAACTGCAAATTGGAACAACATAAAATTATACTACATAAATCCTTCGAATTTGCGTGAATTATGCGAAATTTATTAGCACTTTTGGGCACTTTGTGCCTGTGGATGGTCATGGCGAATGCACAGGGATTTATTCCACCCAATGCTGGCATACATAATGGGGTAAGTTCAAAATAAACATTTTAAATTAAGTGAGTTCTATTTTTAAATACTAATTTAATGTTACACAACTATTAAGAAAGAATCCTTCTAATATTCGTAAGTTTCTTTAAAAAGGTTGAGTGTCAAAATATATTTCAATACAGGTTTTAAGAAAAAAACTTTACAAAAATCTTTAAAAATAAATAGTGTAAGACATTTGTATAGTTTTGTTTTGAATCAGGTTAACAGCTCCGTTTGATCAATTCTTTTTTATTTATATGTAATAAATTTAAAATTATATTCCATTCAACAAGCTAAGACCGATTCATATTCAAATAAAGTCAGTTATTATATATACTCTAAATAAAGTTTCATTGTTATTGCCTTCAACAATTGCCTCTTAACCTTTTAGCAAAATGAGACCAAGCAATATTCAAATACAGTAGGGTGTTCCAGTTAACCATAGACAATGTTTGTCTACAAAACTCTTAACCACAACGCATAACCCAAATATTTGCCAAAGTGTCTATGAGAAAGAAAAAAAAAATTGATCGCACAATTTGCATTTCCATTGAATGTTATGCAAATATTTATTGTCTATTCTAGTTGTGAATTTTATTTGCGGTTTAGGCCAAAAGGCGAATTGACACAGTTTTTAAACGACGTGTGAGTCAAAGAAAGTTGCTGTTTATTTAAAAAAGCACGGAAATATACCAAAAAATATATATATATGAATAAGCACACATTATGCAATTTTCGTAAGAAAATTCCACAAATTCCGAAGCACTTTAGACTTGCATGAGATATGGCTTAGGCCCGACTGGTCGTCTGCCTAAATTATTCAATTATTCAAAACATTTTCATAGGCATTTTCATATAAATTGTACAAATATGCAACTGAGACGCCTCAATGAACTTTCCCTTTTTTATAGACATGTATATATAAATGTATATATATTGTTTTTTGTTTTTGGAGCTGCGTTTAATGAAGATGCAAAGGAAACAAAGAGTAAAAGCCACAAAATCATGACAACGTTTAAAGCCACAGATAATAAAACCTGTTCGCTTGGAATGGTCAAGAGTTTAAATAAAACAAAATACCGAGGAAATTTTGAACGCACGAGCCAAAAAAACTGCAAGTCAGCTAAGAGTTCTCAGTTCTTAAATACAAACGTGTAGTTAGGTCAGTACCAGCTAGCCTTTAACTAAAAAATGTGGGGCTTTCTTTATACAATGGATATATTAAAGCTCATTAACAATTAGCTGGGCTTAACATAATTGATAGACATTAGCCATTTAATACAAGCATATATATGTACATATATCTATTTATATATGTTTAGGCCACAGCCAAGATTATCGCTTGTTGTTGTTGCAGCTATTGTTATGTTTTGATTGTTGGTCAATGTGGCATTTGCGGCATCCGCTGTTATAGTTTGTTTTCACTTTCATGGCCGCTGCCAAACTTGGCAACAGCCGCAACGATTTATGATATTTCCAATTTGGTTGTCATTTTCGCTCTTTGTTGTTGCTGGCTTTGATTTGCGGATGAACTAATGCTCATAATTGGAATTTGCTTTTTTACCCAACACTTTTGTTGAGGCGTCTATTACGCAAACATATTTTGATAATGTTTAACCTTAATACAATTTTTATGATACCAGACCGCGATTTTCCCAGTCTGATTTATAGATCACTTAAGGAGCTTATTTCCAAAAATATCTAAGTTTAATTTGAAAAGTTTGTTATTTTGTAATACAACTTTTATGCTTGCCAATATTCCTGAGTAGAGTTTTGTTCTGTTGATTGACTCCTCACATTTTGTTTTGATAGCTTCAGCCGATTAAATTCTCATAAATGTTAGTTTGTTAAAGAATGCCTTAATTGAAGGAATAATATTGCATATCATTTGATTAGCTAACCTGAGAATAGAGCATTTAATGCTTAGCTAAAATCTGATGCCAACTTCTGTCAATACTATACTTCAATTGTATTATTGAATTTTTGCTACTTATAGCTATACACTCCTTTTTCGTGCACAAATTGCTCTCTGATTTCATAATATGGCTTATATCATAGCAAATCGCATGCTCAATTACATTTTCAATTTGTTTGACTAAGCAGCACTTCCTGCCCAACGTGGCGTTCAGCACTTTGGCTTTATTTCCATTAACTTGGCGCTGTCCAATCAGGCGCTTCATCAGAGTCACAATTTTGTTCACTTTTCCACGTGCACCGAGCATTTCAAATGAAATTGAAATTGAATTTCGATTTAATTCTCAACTAGCAGCGCAACAGCAACAGCACCAGCACCAGCAGCAACTCAATCATGTTGGGCCCCTCTAAACTAAAAACGATTCGAGTTTAAAGTAAAATCAAATCGAGGCACAGCAAACAGCGGAGTGTCGTGTGGTTAGGGTAAGGGGCAGGGCCGGCTAATTGGCTCTGCGTGTGATTAGCGCTCAATTACTTTATTTATTTGTGGTCTTCGTTTTAATACAATGCAAGACAATTCGATTTTGATTCCATTTGATTTTGTGTAGCGCCAGTTAACGAGCTTTAAGTGGCAAGTCCGACAGACACAAAAGATCATATAAATGGCCTATATATGATTAGGCCCAAAGCTTAATTAACGTGTCGGCAAGTGTCATCCTGTTACAGTTGGAAATAATCTGTAATTCTTGTTGCCAGCCAAACAACTTTCATTTTTTAACACAAATCCATTAACAGTTTGTCACACAAAAAATGTATCTTGCAGATAAATATGCAACCAAAATATATTTATAAAAGATCTCTCGATTGACCCACTTTCCATAACAACAAAACGAAACAAACAAAACCTGCTAGAACGACGGGCCCCTACCCTACAACAATACGCGCAAAAAATATGCAACAACAACAACTTTGGGCAATACAAAATGAAAAGAAATTACAACTTGAAATTCGTACAATAAATTGCGAGCGGCAGCGGCAACAATAAACAGGTTGAAGGGCCAGTCTTGCGCGTAACTGACAGATACAAAGATACATAAAGTATCTTTAAGCAGTTGAGCTGTCTACAGCATTTGACCATAAGTGCTTATTATTATTATTATTATTATTATTATTATTATTATTATTATTATTATTATTATTAATATTACTGGTTGCCAATTAAAAAGTGAAGCCTGTAATCCAATTAAGATGCTAATCGCATATGCTGACATAGACCCAGATAAATTGCTTGTAGTTGCGAAATAATATTGTGGAATATTATTTCAGAAAATATTATTTGCTTTGGAATGACTGTAAAAAATAACTTGAAAAAAATTGTTATTAGGCTAACAACAACAAATTAGTTTTTAAAAATTTAATGTTTTAGGAAAAATCCAAAAAATACAAAAAAAAATTCAATGTATTTCCTATCACGAGCATTATTTACTGAGAACATATGGCAGGGATTATATAATGCTCGACCTTTTATGAAATTCGAGATTTTCCTAACAACAATTCTTTATTTTCTTTTGACTTAACTGAATCTTAAGGATCTGAAGCTTTGCTTGTCTTTAGATTTGTTTTCTTAGCAACTTTACCAATTATAAATAAAGGCTACTTCTCCCAGCTATTTAATAATGAATTCATTCATCGCCCTAGTGACGAAAGTGAAAGCAAAATATTGGACATTGAAAAGTCCACATAAAAGCATTACCCAAATTTAAATAAAGACAAAATTGAAAACAAAAACCCAAAGCTATGCAAACTATTTGGCAGAGGGGCGACAATAAGCCAGAGAGTAAAGCCCAGAAACGACACGAACCAATTGGACACGGGAGTATTGGACATTGGTTAGATGATGGGCGACAGATGTTGCCCGGATTGTTGTTAAGTCTGAACAGTTGTTGGTTGTTGGCTGTATGTTGGTTGTTGTCTGTTGTTGGTTGTCTGTAAGTCGGTGGCAATTTCTGTTTACACGACACAAAATAGCAACTGCAAACGCTACGTGAGGCAATATACAGTTACCTTTATATATACATATGAATATCTAAAAATATATACACATATACGATATAAGGCTTAAAATTAAGAAATACCAAAAACAAAAAGCAAAATCGCATAAAAGAAACTTCAGACAGCGTCAGCCGCGGCTGACTGCGATTTGGTCTTTAAACTGTGACCAGTTCCTGTTCGCGGACAAAAGGAAGATGATGATGTGGCTGAAAAAATGCTTATTTTTTCTTGTTTACCAAAAACTTTGCAATGGTTTGTTGCCGTTTGTTGTTGCATTGTTGTAATCGCAGGCCGTTGCCGTTGCCATTGCTGTTGCTGTTGCTGTTGCCACAGCCAACTTATGTCAATAGACAGAGACAGAGGCATAGACAGACGGCAGCAATCTGGTCTGACACGTTTTTCTTTGCAACTTGGCAACTACAAAGTCTTATTGGAAAATTGTGCAAGCCAAATAAGGCAACCGAACAGCTGCACAAAAGGTTAAGGACAATGTCCAGTGCGATATGCGACAATCCATAGGAATGATTCGGGAAGAGCAGCCGAAAAATTAAGCTATACTTAAGTTAAAAGTCTGAATTCATATTCAATAACCCCAACTTTCTTAAACTTTGAAAGCTTCAAGATATCAAAGAACAATCATATTGCGATTTTAGATAAAGGGAAATAATAGATTTATAGTTTAAGCTGAGCTAACGCAATACTTTTAATCATTCCCAAACAAACAACAATAACTTCCTCATTTACTTTTATCTCGGTTCCCTCAATTATTAAGTCATTATTATGATCTCTGATCTACAACCAGTTTTAGTTACGCCCATATTTATGGTAAGAGATATAAATTTTAAGCGAAAAATTTCACATGGCATGCGGACGGACCGGGCAGATCATTAATGCTTCTACATGGGGCATCCGCGGACACTTAAGTGCCGCCGAGAAAAGAAAGTAAAAGGGTCTGCGACATAACTCATCGCTGGATATTGACAGGTTGCTTCGTGGCGACTTTTTTGTTTATTTCTTTTTTAACCATATCTTTAGTTTGCCATCTTCTTTGGTAGTTTCATCAAATTTGTTGCCATTGCGCTGGGCTGGAGTCATTAATATGGAGTTGCGGCTCAAAAACCAAATGAGTTTTGGCATCTTTTTGCCCAATCCTAATTGCGATTGGCGTCAGGTGTGTGGAGAGTGCGGCGGGCGGGCTGATGAATGCCGCAATTAGTGCTGCAATGTGCAGTAAATATATCAGAGTGCAATTTTCACCCACCAGCGGGATTTGCCAACGAGCGCAGCAAGTGTCAACTTCCGCATTACTCATACGCCACGTAAAACTGGTTTTTAGTTTCTGCAGCAGTTGCAGTTGCTGTGCCTGTGGCTGTGGCTGTGGCAGTTTCTGTTGCAGTTGTAGCTGCTGCATCTTCTCGCCATAACTCAACACAAATATAGCCAAAAAGTCAAACGATCCTCGTAGCCGGTCACGTAAGCGTTCGACCAAGCCCACAGACCCAGACGATGCTGCTGCTCCTCGGTGGCATGCAGCAACTGGGCAAAACAACTGGTTGCACTTTCGTTTTTGTTGCTGCTGTTGTTGCTGCTGGGTGAAAATGAAGAAGCGTTTGCATTTGTTGTTGCTGCTGCTGCTACTGCTGCGAGAGAGTTCCAAAACAAGATTCAAGCAATGCCGCCCCAAAGATCTGGCTGGCTGGGTTGGTTGGCCTACCTGGAAGATGTTGCAAGCCAGCGAAGTTGCATAATTTGTTGTTGTTTTTCTACAACTGCCTCACAAGCCGTTTAGTTGGTTGTTGTTTTTGTTGGTGGGAGTTCAAATTGTTGTGGCCAAGTGTTTGCACCAGCCTGTCCATCGATTTCAACTTAAATTTGTTTTGCGCGAAACATGCGCTAAGCAATCAATTAATGACATTTTTGTGGTATTCGACGTACAAATCAAGAAAAAGAAAACTCCAAATGTGATCGAAGATACCCTTAAGACAATCTTGAACATAGCTTTTGAAATAAGCTGGATCTACTAATGATATCCAAAAATGAATATTCTAATACGTCTAGCTCACTTTCAGACGGACGGACATGGCCAAATAGACTGTTAATGCTGATCCTATATACCTTAAATTTATTACTTCTATATTCTACTGTGCTTGCACAGATATACCTGTAACAGACACAACTGTAGTATAGCCTATTTATTACACATTTCCAATGGTTACAGGGTATCAAAAAAGGCAAACTTTCGTTAAAAAAATTATGTTTAGTTATTGCTCGACCGCAATTGAGGTAATTGTAAAATTGTTAAAAATGTGAAAGGTTACTTAAATTGATAAAAAAAAGAATGAAGTTGGCTAATGGATATGGTATGTTTACAGAAATTATGCGGCCTGGGGGCTTAAACAGAAATGATAACTTTTATTTAAATTTTAACAGTGCCTTTTACGAATCTTCTACCAGTCAATTGCAAATTTCTACACACACATTTGTTGGCGCTTTTGACTGATTTTCTCTTGATGAAATCGAAAGCCGAACTCATGTTTTGGGTTGCATGCTCAACTGTTGCACTCAAATGCGCAGCAGAAGCAGCCAAATGCACTGCAAAACAAATTAAAATGTGTTATTTGCAACAAAACGCAGCAACTGTAGGAACTGCAGGCGCAAGACGTTGCAAGAAACCAACAGGGAATGGGCATGAAATGGTTAAACAAAAAATAAAATAACAACAGAAACAAAAATAATAATACCAGTCAAAAACTTCTGCGGCGCACAAAATCAGCGAAGCTTGCGAAAATTGTTTTTCTTCAAGCTGAAAACTGAAAGTGCCAGCTAAACTGAGGCTGCAGCTGGAGTTGGAGTTGCTGTCAGGGCCCACAATTGGTCGCTTGTTGGCCATAATCTGCCATGGCCGCAGTCTAGTGTGAAGTGGGTTACAGTTGGCTGTTAGGGGCTGAGTGGGGACGTCTTGGACCACGACAGGCGCTAGGTACAAGCGGGTGCTTTGACTTCTGCGTCGGCGTAGCCGTGAATGATACGCCCAAGAAATGTAACCAGTGCCAAATAAAAAGCACACAGTTGCATCAGACTTAAATAAAAATGATAATATGTACTTTAATATAAACACAAAGTGGCGAAGGTAATTTTTAGTTAGACTGGACAAATGTTATGCAACGCCTCAGCCAGCTAGAAGTGATGTAATAGTAGAAAGGCAAATTAAAACTTTCAAGAAACTCAAGCAAAACTTTTAAAGATGGGGCTTAAAGAATTGCCAAATCAAATGTGAGTGAGAGATATAGGGAGAGGCAAAGAAGGACTATATTTTAGGCAATAAGACGACTATAGAGATATATTCTTTTGTAATAGTTTATAAGTCCATAACAATGCGACAACGCCTGAATAAAACGTTTACGAATACAGCCCAAGGAACATAAACTCAAACGAATGCTTGAATGTTTCAAAAAGAATGGTAAACACATAAAGTGAATGCAAAGGAGAGATAGAGAGTGAGAGAGAAAGACAGATAGAGTGAATAAGTAATAACGAAACATTTCGATTAAGCATTATGGCCTTCTTTTAACTTCTCATTAAAAGTAAGCATAATCACACTAACTTTCTGTAGGTCAGTAAAGCAAGCACACAACTATATATAATTATAAGCCTAATCACATATGCACTTTTTCTATGCCTAGCTTCTCAAGAGTTTGTTTACTGTAAAGATTTAAGTTTCCCAAGTGAAAAACCAACTCTTACGGCCACTTCTTAGTGATTCTGTCAATCATAACAGGCAATTTGTTAAACGCCCTGCTAAACAGTTTGCATTCAGGCCCAACCCACTCAGGTTATTAACCGCTGAACAATGGTCAGTCTAGTCTGGCAGCTGACTGCGAAGACAACCTCTCGTTCAGGTAATTGTTTAAAATTGTCACGAACTAAAAATGCGAAAGTTTACTGACTTCCACGCTTAAGCTCTGACTTATGCGGTGCATTTCCAGTGACTGTGGTCAGGCCATTCGGGGGCTACCTAAAGCCGAGACCTCTACAAAAGTAATTTGCCTGTCGGGACAACTTTTAAAAGCATTTCTCGGAAAAGCGACACAAGTGCAGAGTTTGCGTGACCAACAGCTAAACACGAGAGCAACAACTAAAACAATAGCAACAACAACTCGAACAACAACCAAATGAGCAAACCAGAAGCAGCATTAGGAGGAGCTTGGCAGTTGATTAGAATGTCGATTTCATCTGGAAATTACTTAATTGTTTAGCTTTGGCCAATCTAGCCAAAATTAAAAGAACTCTGCTTCGTGTCGTCTTACTTTTCGACTTTTACTTGAGCACTGCTAACCTATAAATTATGAATTCCAACTGAAAAAATACATACACAAAAGATTTCATTTCATTGGCAAACAATGGCATTGCAATTGACACAGAGTCAGCAGTGGCTTCAGGGGGGAGGGCAGGGCGTGAGGAGAGGCTGGATTGTTGATCTGAAAATGCAATCGCATGTCTAGATGCCTTCAACACGAGGCACAGCCAGCGTAAAACCCAATTGTGGCTAATGCCAATGTGTAATTAATGCATTAAAATGAAATTTCAAGAAAGATCTAAAGCGTAAAGTTACAATTTATTTTTGAGTTGAGGTTTCGGGTGAGCGAATGGAACGTTTGAGAAAAAGTTGAAATTCAGTAACTGTTGAATATCTGTACAGCCAAAAGCTAAGTATGCCCAAGACATCTTTAATCTTTTAGCAGCCTATTATTTCTACGAGATTATATCTTGGCCATTTAACATATTGAAGAGAGTTTTGATAGTTTTAATGAGTATGCTCCATAGAATATTATAATAGAACACATGAAGATCTACCAGAAATAACAGGAAAGATTTAATAAAACTATCTTTGCAATTGGAAGCAAAATTTGAGTAACAGACCAAAACCCCCCCCCCCCCCCAATTAAAACCCAATTTAAAAAAAAAAAAAAACAAAAACCCCCCTCCCCACAAACCACCCTTTTTATTTATAATTTTTTTTTATATATTCCTCATTTTCTCAACTAAAAGTATTTTCAGTACACATCCTCCTAGCCAATATTATTAGTTAATATCTCTTTTCTTAAATTTTTGTTTTTGCTCTCTAAGTCTTTCAAAGCCAGCTAACGTATGAATGCTCTATACACGATGTCGCACAAGCATGTCTTACCTCTAAGTCGTCTCTATGGTTGACTATTTGGATTTCTAGCTATTCGTAGAGCAGACAAAGGTCAAGACTGCAACTCATCTCAATAAATATTGACGCTCTGGGTAAGGAGCACAACAATATATGTCGGCTTATTTTCGACCCATATTCAATGGATGTAGCGTCGATTGCAATCGAACGCCTCAATTGAAGTGACAGCCCGTGAAATAAGTGGATAAGTAAATAATCAACATTGAATATCTTTGAATACAAAAGTAAATAGGCATTGCGACCACGTACTATATATATTGTAGACACACTTATTTCGTGGTTTTTTATACCATTCAAGTCGCAGAAAAATTGCAAAGAGAGAGAAATAATAAATAGTTATGAAAGAGGTCCAAGATAAATGCGCTAAACTAGACAAAAGCCTGAATTCATTTTTGATGAGCGTGGTAAGGTTTTAGTTTGAGGAGTTTGGGCGTGGAAATGGCTGTCAATTAAACTATATTTAAAGTTATGAAATTTGAATGTCGAGAGTTGCCAGCTAGATGAGTGCAAATCTGCTCCGAGTTGTGCAAGGCAGCGTAATGAAAGCGTAATTGTTGACGGTTCTCTTGACTTGGGCTTTGTCCATCAACAAAGTGAAGCAAATAAATCTTGGCCAACTACGTACCCGTGTGGGCGCCAACAACTGAAGCTGCAGACAACACGAGCTACAGATACATAGATACTGAGAAACAGATTCAGATCCAGATACACACAGGCGAGACACGCAAGCCGCGTACTGCGTGCGCCAAATTTATTGAATTGGAAAGTAAAATTGCAGTTAATTTTTCTACACATATCTATTTAAATTTATTTCTACAAATATGTTTGCTGTGTATTTAATGTGC
The DNA here is from genome assembly GCA_035045725.1 of Drosophila ezoana. Lineage (NCBI taxonomy): Eukaryota > Metazoa > Arthropoda > Insecta > Diptera > Drosophilidae > Drosophila > Drosophila ezoana. The sequence goes on along the minus strand of JAWNOU010000005.1, from coordinate 1,269,401 downwards.
AGCCAGCACGCAATTTGTCTGCCATAATTATGGGTATTTTTTTAAAGGTTATTATTTATTATTATTATTATTATTATTGTTTTTAGTTGTTGTTTGTGGGCTGTTGACTTGCAAATTGAAAGTGTGTGCCGATGTTGTGGTTATGGATGTTGAAATTGAGTTGTTTGCTTGTCATCTTGATGAAGTGTTAGATTTTAATGATATTTCAATAACTACAGGTTGCACAAAGTGCAAAATTAAAAACATTAAACAATATTGTCAGCGAAGAAGAGCTTGGCGACTTTTTTAGTTGATCTACCATTTAGTGTATCTTAAAACCCCTCGCTTGTGATTTTCCATTTGATTCCAATTTTACTGTCCCTATCCTAGTTTTTACATCTCGATTTTATGCGAATATAAGTCTTATTGACACACCTTAGTTCACTTCTTTTTTTTACTATATCTTCATTCTGACTTCTATTTATTACTCTGATTTATTATGCATTTTTCTTTTATCTAAAAGTAGTTTTCTCGATCTACCTGAACAGTAGTTGATTCACTTGTGATCACAACTATTTTCTGAGCTCCTGTCAATTATTTTTGCATTTGTTGATTTCTAAATTATGATCTAGCTATTTTTGACGGAATTTCTTCTAGATATTTTACGTTAGACCACCCTCGCGAACTTTCTATTAACTAACTGCCCTTTTGAACTTCGGTGCTTCCCCTTTCTCTCTTCTTTGCTTTAATATCCGCTAATCATAGGCACTTTCTTTCGTCTTTTACTTCTCAGCTTAGTTAAAACCTCTTTTAAAAACAAGCAAAAAAAACAAAATCAAAGCGCATCTCAAAAAATTCAAGAAAAGCGTGCATAGAAATAAACAATTTCAATTAGCTATATGAACATTTAAATTAACTGGCATATAAACCTCGATTTTCACATGCAACTTAAAGACTGACCGAAAAAAGTGGGTTTATTTAAATTACAATTGCCAACGTTAAACCACTCAGAAAGATACAAAGTCAGCTAAGAAGCGACGCTAATGATACCATAAATCTCTTGCGGCTCGTAAAAAGTGTCAGAGTGTGTCAAATTAGGCATACCATATAAGATCAGGTAGCAGCAACAGCTGCGAATGCTGCCAGCAACATGGCAACAGCTGCGGGTTGCACGCGTAGGTGATGCCAGGAAACTGTCGGCTGCCCGCTGGCTCTTGGCCATTGGCATTTTAGCCCAATTCCAGCCAATTTACATGCGGCACATTCAATTAGTCAACTCAATGTGCGCAACACTCTTTGCTTGCGACTTTGTGTGGCAAGTGTTAAAGTTTCTGATTGCGTTAATTGTTAGCTGCAACTTGTTGATGTTGTTGCCACAGGCAGCTCTTATGCAATCGCGGTACAACTTGCGCCACGGTTTTCGCATCTTCAAGATGCAAAAGTTGTAATTAACTATCTGCAGCAACTGTTGGTTAAATTGAAGCCAACTTGACAGCAGGCAATGCTGGTTAATCGTCATTTTCCTTGAGTTTTACGAGGGATCTTGTAGTTGATTGAAGTTGATGGATAAAGATTTGCATACACTCAGAAAAACTTTCTGTCAATTATATTTTTGTATTTAAAAATAAAAAGAAATGATATATTATAGTCGAATGCACTTAAAAAGAACCTGATTTTGGAAAAGTAAATTCATATACAATTTTTATAATAGAATACCTGTTTATATTATAACTGTTTGGTGTTTAAGAATGTGAAATATTTAAAAATCTTTTTTTAGTACTTTTCTGTGACTCTTGTCAATGATATCATTAAATATTATGATCTTTACTCTCAAAAGCCAGAAGATTTATAAGTTTGTACTTAATTTAATCTAAAAATAGTTATGCTAAACTTTCATCCGAACATCGAAGAAAACATTTAAAATTATGATATTCGAACAATTTTCTAATTAGTTAAAATATTTGTGAAGTTCCTTTCTTAGTCAAATATTCACTAAACATCATTTATGAAACTTCTTACTGAACGTACTAAGAAATAGTATTGTTGAACATGAAATAAATATTATCGTTCATCGCTGGATTCTTTCTCTTATTCCCCTGAATTAGACGTCGAATTAACTAAATAATGCTAGACCCAATAAAGAGTAAGTGTACAGCCGCATTTTTCACTTGTTATTGCCCACAATTAACAACAATAACAACAAAAACAACACGAAGACAAATTGTGCTAATTTATAAAGAGTCTTACGAGCATTTTCCTACACCGGCATCTCTGACGGACTGACGGAACGGCGATAAAATCAGGCACAACTTTTGACCAAGTTTCTTTTTCAAAGCGTTGGTTAAATAACTTTTCTTGTGGTTGTTGCTGCTGGACATGTTATTGTTATTGTTGTGCTTGCAATTGTTTCAGTTGCTGGCAGCAATTTATAGTAGTTGTTGTTTTTTTTAGGGTGGGCTTCTTTCGCTTTCATGTGACCGGCCGGCGAGGCGATGCGATGCGCCTCATGCCCCATGGGCCTTAACTGGACGCGATTGTAGGTGTTGCTGAAAGGCATTTTTGGGCAGGCGCTGCTTCTTCTACCTTTAGCCAGACAAAATTTCGGTTAATTATACAATTTTATGTAAATTTCTCTTTCAGATATTGTTGTTGCCGTACATTCTTTTTGTGCAGCCACGAATTAATTACTTATTTGCGTAGAGCGCCAACTATTTTGTAGGCAATTAAAATGCCTTTAGTTTCAAGCGCTTTTTTTGTTAGCTTTGGTTTGACTTGGGCTCGGCATTTGCTAACTGCAACCATTTGTCGATACAAAAGTGAAAGGCCAATTGCCAAATCCTGAGATTGGTCAACACCAAACAAAAAAAAAAACCGATGCAAACATCAAATGCTTATTATGCACATTTGTATGCCATGTGGCAATAGACGGCCAAAGAGGCGCCCAACCAGTTCTCTTGGCCAATTGACAGAAATCTCAGCTGTCGTCGTTCTTTGAAGAAATCCATTTAAATGCATATTCATTGCAGATTCAATCAAAATGATGTGAGCACGATCTCCGAGTTAAGTTTGAGCGTTACGATCTGCGATAAGCCATTGACTATTACAAGTTGAGTCACTTTAATTCAGAGCGATTGCACAACTACCAATATGTAAGCAGCCAGAAAATAAGTTTGAATGCGTATTTCAGTTGCTTAGCATTTAGCTAGGCTAACACATACAAGAACGTTAACGGATGCTACGCAAAGCAAAATTGTGAACGTCGATTGGGAAAACAGTTACGAAAGCGACACAAAGAAAAATCAAACTAACGATAGACACCTGAGAACAATATATAAGCCTAAGAAATAGCATATGCTGCGAACTCGACATAAAGATCAATACAAGGATCATTTTTATATAAGAAACGCAAAAGCGTGAGAATGAGAGATTGAGAAAACGTTCACGACTAAAGCACAAATGAATTTCAGCATCCAGTACTCACGACAGCGAAAGATCATAAGATTTATGTAGTCAGAATTTCATTAACCCAAAAATGTAGGGCAAATGAGTGTGAGAACAGAGATTACTGAGAGAATTTTCATCCGTAATATGTGTAAGAGGTTTGTAAAAAACTGCAGCCTAAATTCATCTCTTAGCAGCTAATGAAATGTTTGCATTAGGATATAAAGAACTGTAATATCTTAAGAGCTCCCACTGTCAATATACTGATTCAGCGGTAATTAAGTTAATTGTAACCGTTGCTAAAAGTACAATTCTTAAAAACTTTTCGACAGCACCTAACAAGCTTAATTCAGAGCAGCCAATTAGCACCCAAACAGGAAAAAAAGATGGTAACTCAGCACCAAGCAAATGCTCATTAATTTTACCCAAAAAAAGAAATCGGTTCTAACTCTGACATGTGCATCTGTAGATTACAAAACATGGCTAACAGCAAAATACACGAAATGCACTCGCAGCCTCAACGCAAACTGAGCAGAAAGAACCTTGAAAACTCCACGAGTGACCAAAAATGCAGGCGCCCTAGAAATAAAAATCTAAAGAAAAAAAATATAAAAACGAAGACAAATAACAACTAACTAGACAAGTCAAGAGCCGGTAGCAAAAAAGCAAAAGCAGACGCAAACCTGCATAAACAAAAATCAAATTCAGTACAGTGCACAGGAGAGGGGCCTGTACAGGAAATACGAAAGGCAGCGGCAAACGAGGCCACTTGGGTACCAGTCGCTCAGTTTTCGATGCCATTGGCCGTTGACGTTGTGGCCTGTAACTAAAATTGTGAGACGCAGACGCGTATAAATACCCATGGCCTATTGCGCAAGAGTGTTAACTGAGCATCTGAAGAATTTATTGCTTAAAGCACTTAATTAACTTAGTCAACTTCAGACTTGACTTAACTAAGCGAGCAGCATTCCGATTTGATTTGACTTGAGACCATTATATTCTGATTAACATATACCGCATAAATGATCACTAAGTGTGCGCAAATCACTTTCACTCAAAAGCCACAAAACGAAACAAAAACGAAAAGAAATTTCGATTTTGAGATTTCGCTTTCGTTTGGCCGCCTTTTTTGTTTTTTTTTTTTTTTTTGAGGCTCATCTGACGCGGCGTTAACTGAACTCTGTTTCTTGTTTTTGCTGACATGTGATGTGAAATCAATTATGACTTATTAACAAATTAGTCAGAGCTAAAGCCGCGTGTAACTGACAGTTATAACATTATGTATCAACGCCCCAATATAGTAAAAAACATGTATTTCTATCTTAAATGCTGTAACTTGTTTTCACTTCTTCTACTGCTGCTTTTTCTATGTCTGTACATGTTCCAATCTCATGTCTGATCTTTGCTCATTAGCATAATGCTCATTTGATATGACAGCTCTAATATGCAGCGCTTTCGTAATAAAACACAATCTGGGCATATTGAATATGCCTCTTGGGCGGGGAATCAGGTTTACTTTCTGTGTTGGCACTTTCTTTGTTGTCCATATATAAAGTAATTTATCGTCTAGAGCTATTTGTTATTAGGTAAACGATATAGACTTGCAAGATAAACGAGAAGTGAGGCTATGAAAGCTATTTTTCTATGCAATACTTAACGACCTTGCCTAACTTTTTGTCGACCTTTATAAAAGCGTAAGCTTTGTAAATCGAGACCATTGGTAAATATAAGAGTAGCACTAATTTGGATATATGGCAAGTACATCTATATAGCTTACCTATAGAAAAGAAATTAAATCATCTTTTCGTAAGCCATCAAAACGATACGGAATCTGAAAGAAAAAACACAATAGTTAATACCATAACAAGAGAAATTAATTATGAATAAAAACTCACATTTCCGCAAACCACAAGACCCAACGTAATTTCGTAGCACTGCAAATAGACAGTAAATAAAACAAATTTGAATGGAAACAAATAAATCAATTACTCATCTTACTTTAATTGACATACATAGAGGTATGTTTGAGCAATATCTTTTATACAAAGCCAATCGGCTAATTCGATCGACCTCATGAAAATCCCAACTGCCAATCATTAAATCCAATTTCACTCAACAGCACAAAAAGTCAATAAGTAACAATCAAAAGTCGAAAGATTAATTGTCTTTTGTGTTGAGCATGGCCACCGTTTTGGTTGATTTTCTGATCTATCGCTCAATTTCAAGAAACAGCAACTCTCAAAATGTCAATCCATTGACACCTTCAATCACACACGGGCAACCCACAGTCGACAACCACAGCGCACCGCTAATGTGTGTCTCGTGTTGGCATGTGACAACCACAACAACGAACAGTTGCACACCTGCTCAGGTGTATTAGCTGAGGCGCATGCGTAGCGCCCATTGAAAAGGCCTGGCATTGGGAAGACGAGGGGAAACGAGAAGAGAAATGAAAGCGCTTTGCATGCGAGAGTGAATACGCCAAGCCGTGAAATTAACATGTTTCAAACGTTCCACAGCTATGAAATATGACACGAAATGATGGAACCCTTTCGGCTGGAGTTCACTGACTGTCTGTTCAGGCGGAGTCTGGGATGTTTGGCTGATTACAGTGCCAATGCTTATGGGCACTTGATTGATGATTGATTGATTGATGTTTTCACCAGCTGAGCAATTTGTCAAAAAAAAAAAGAAACAAATGCGAGGGAAACTTTATGTCGAAAGTCGAAGAAAAATCTTCAAAAGATATCTATTGTGTGAAAAATGTTTTTAACAGAAGCAGATGCACGAGAAGTCACCGAACGCTGACCTACAAGACCTCTAACTCGCTTGGGATAGGTTAGCTTTCCGTGAGAGATACAAAACTACGCAGGAAAGGTTCCAGCTGGATAAAAACTAGGAAAAAAAGATATTTCATTATTTACTTATACAAATAGTTAAAGTTAATCTAAATTGCAATATGCGAAATACAAACCTAATGTAGTACTATCTATAACGAAGTATTTTTTATATTTAGGTTTTATGCTAAAACTTAAAAATGTTTTCAAGAATCAAGCAATGCAAACTACCATTTGAATGTTTCCTTAATCAACGCATTGAAGACTTACGACTGTCCGCCTGATTTACAGATTTAGGTTATAAGCTAAATACAAATGTGAAGCATAAGCGAAACGCTAGAGAATAAATCAGCTTAAGCAAAAACCTGCAAAGCCCTTTACAAATATAGCCCACACAAATGTTTGGCTTCACAAAAACTCAGGAGCTGCTGCATTACGTGGGGAATTGCATAATCAGCTGCGCGATTGGCAGCTTCGACGGCAGCGGCCATGATGAGCTGCATCATTAGCGGCAACAACATAATTACGATTACTATGCGAAAAGAAAAAGCTGTTAGGGCAGCAGAGGCTGAAGCGCAAAGTGGAGGGAGACTTGAGTACGGCATAAAAAGCAAAAAGGCATACAACTTTGAAAATCTTGCAGACGCATCCCAAATGTCGCAAGATAATGCAAAAGCCATAAGATTTATGGGTCTGGGCAGTAAAAATTATGCATGCTGCTAAGCATTTTATAAGTCTATGCCCTCTCCCCCTTCTGGACTACTACACCTGCCCCACCGTACGGTGTCCGCTCATCTTCTCGTTGAATAACTGTAGTTTAAAATGCTGTTGTTTTTGTAGTTGTTTTTTAATGCGTTTTGTTTTTGCCTTTCTTTGTGCCGCATCATTCCATTCCAATTGGATGCGTAAGTTATGCGTATGACAAGCAGTTTGAGCCTCACCTCAGCTTGTATAAGCTTTGTAAAAGATCCCAGGCAACGGCGACGATTTACAATTGCAATTGAAAAACAAAACAAAAGAAATTTGTCTATTGCAACACACTTTTTCCAGCGGCGCTTCACTTGCGAGGAAGCAAACGGCGTAACTCAATGTCTCTATTATTAACTGCGACAAAATTTGATGGCTTCTTGAAAATCTCTCTTTTTCAACATAACTCACATTGCGATTTACAATTTCACGGAAAACTAGTTAAATTATATACTAAGAACTAAATTATTAATATTTTATTAAAGAATTGCAAACGTGCGTAATAAAACTTTTCCACCAATAGTTATCGTTTCCAATAGTTATTGATATGCCAGAAGAGTTCGATAGTGGGTCAAGGCGAGTAAGCTGTTCCAATAATAAAATATAAGCAAAGTAAATATGTTGGAAAGCTCTCTGTAATTATTTACAATCGGATAAAATATATATTAATTAATTTCCCAATAATTAGTTTTAGCTTAGAACACTTGTTTAACAGAAACATACGCACGTGAACAATTTTATCCGCATGCGCAGCCGCAGCGAATAAGAAAATAAGATATCAGCTCATGTTAAGTTCGGCGTACCTTCTTCTTATTGCTCTCGTTGTATTTCGAATTTCGGAATTCAATTTGCGAGCGACCATTTTAATTGCCTTGCATCGCTTTTTGTTTGTATGTGTGTGTGTGCAATACTTTGTCTTCATTATGTGTTTTGCTACACTTTCATACATATGTAAGTGTTTATGCATTGGAATGCAAAAGAACGGAATTCGATTGCGCATCAATTGAATGTTTTTCCTGTGGCGTAATTCGCGAACTTTCGCTTTATATTTGTTGAGATTGGCTTTGAATAAAATATAGATATTTTTGCGGACAAGTACAAGAGTTAGACTGGTTTTTTCCTCTGACTTTGGCACTACTTTTTATAGACGACGCGCAGGACCCCAACAGGCCAACGCTCTAATCTTGTTATTGCCATCTAAAATGGAGCAGACATTGGCCAACAAACAGCGAAAACTGGTTCACATCTGCAAGGCGATCGCCGTTGTGGGGCGGGGACCAGCCCACTTTTGATCAGTCAATGGCAAATTTTCTGTGCCAGTTTTCATTTTCGCTGGCGATAAATCTGGTTTTGCTTGGGAATTATTGTCAACAGCGAATGATGCAACAAGAAATGTATAATCCCGTTATTGTTGCAAAGGGTATTTGAAATTAAAGCGTCTTTTTGTTTTTGCAGTTCATTTGTCGGAGTCGGTCGAAAGACATTTTGTTTTTCACCTTTTTCAACATAGGCACAAGCAAAATCTTATTCAGAATGAAATGGTCATAATATCATGTACCTCCTTTAGCAACAGTCGGCCAGACAAAGTTTATCAGTGTAATAAATTCTCTAATACGAATGTTTTGCCTCAACTATAATTTACACCCCCTCTTCATTACAGCCGCCACCACCGCTGCCTTTTCAAAATGCGCATCGCCGTCAACTGAATCTGCAGCACCAATACAACCAGCAGAACTTTGTGCAGCCAGGCGTGGAGGTGCCCATACCAGCGCAACAGCAGCAACAGCATCCACAGCGCCAGCAGCACTTGCAACATCATCATCATCATCAACAGCAGCCGCAGCACCACCAGCAGGCACATCGCTTTGCGCAGCAATACCCGCAGCAACAGCAGCCGCAGCAGCAGCAGCAACCACCCCACAACAATCTGCAATTCCAGCGCTCCACGCAAAACCAACTTCAAACTGCGCCACAATATCCACAAGCGCCACAACAGCAGCAGCAGCAGCAGCAACAGTTGCCCTCAGCTGGCAGCAATCTTGACCTGCATCATCAGAACTTTTTGGATTTGCGTAACTTTGCTAGCTCGCAGCAGCAGCCTCAACGCCACAAGCAATTCCCCGATGGACGCCTGCAATCTACGGCTTTTCCAGCTCAGGCTTATCAGCAACAGCAGCAGCAGCAATTGCCACAGCAACAGCAGCAATTTGCTTACCAGCAACCAGCAGCCCAACAGTTTGGCCAGCAGACCACACAGAAGCTGCCCAGTCAGGCGCCCGTTCCAACATTCCAGACGCTGCAGCAGCCGCAGCAGCAATCCCAGTTCAACTATCAGCAACAGTCTTTGACAAAACAACAGCAGCAACAACAACAGCCACAGCAGCAGCAGCAATATCAGTTGACGCCACAGCTGGGTCTGCCACTGCCGCAAATTTTTAACAACCTGCCCTCCACACCGTTCCCTGCGCAACCATCACGTGAGACCTACCACCAGCAGCAGCAGCAGCAGCAGCCTCTGTTCCCCCAGCAACAGCATCAGTTTATCAGCAATGGTCCGCAGGCACAGCCCGCCGATCAGGAGTACAAGCAGAAGCTGATTCAGAAGCACGAGCAGTTCGTGGCCAAGCAGTATGAGAAGTCGCAGCACAAGGTGCGCCAACAGCACGAGGAGTTCCTTGCCAAGCAGCATGCCATCAAGCAGCACGTGCTGCCCACCATTATCAGCCAACACAACAACTATCCACCGCAGCTGCAGTATGTGCAGCCACCACGAGGCCGACCCGTTGCCCATCCCACGGAGTACAATCAGTTCAACAGTGCGCTGCAGCAGTACTACAAGGAGCATCCGACGACGACGACAACGACCACAACCACTACCACCACCACGGAGGCGAGCACCACGCCCAAGAAGAACATATATTCGCAGGTGAAAGCGGAGCTGGGCAAATTTGGCAACACGAAGCTGAGCAGCAAAAAGCCCGTGAAGACCATTGCACGCGAGGATCTGCTGAAGCAGCTTAAGGCGGCGCTGTCGGAGGCACCGCAGCAACCGCTGACCGGCAACAAGACCTACGATGAGATGGATCTGGTACTGCCCAATGGCCAGCGTGTGCAGGTCATACGCACCACGGACCCGAATCTGGTGCAGGGACAACAGGCCTATTCACAGGATCAGCTGCAGGCGCTGCTGGCCCAGCAGGCACTCGGCACCGACACCAAACTAGGTCTGAGCGATGTGGCCCCCAGCAAGAGCAAGGATCTGCTACTACCCGGCGGCGGCAAGGTGCAAATATTGCGCTCACCCGATCCCGAGGAATCGGACCAGTTGCCCGCTCAAGCGCTGGCCGGCGGCGTTGATTTGTCCAGCCTGGCGGCCTTGTATGGCGGCGGTGCAGGGGATATTCAAGGCGTTAGCAATGGCGCCAATAGCATTGCCAGCTCAGCGGTCATAACCTCCGACTCGGATGATCCGCCCACGCTCGAGGAGCTGGCCAAGCGCGGCCTCATACCCGATGGCTATGAGATTGAGGGCCTAAGCTCTGGCTCGGCCAAGACGACGCCCGCACCGCCCACAGTGCCGCCCAAGAAGAAGGCCACCTATGTTTATCTGGAGGAGCAGGCCGATGGTAGCTTTAAGATACAGGGTGTTAAGGCCAACGGCGAGAAGGAGACCAAACAAACGGGCGCCGAGGTCGAAAGCATTCTAGAGCGCATACGCAGCGGCGAGATCAAATTGCCGCCTTCTGTTTATCGCCTGACCCTGCCCAACGATGAGGTTGTCGAGATCAAGAGCGGCAAAATTATACAAACCACGACCACACGCGCACCACCTAGCAGTACCACAGCCAGAGTAACCACTTCCACCAGCACGACCACCACACCAGCGCCATTTGTGTCCCGCAACACGCCTAGCAATCATCGCCAGTATCATCCATCGCGCACCACCACGAGCACCACCACAACCACAACTAGCACCACCAGCTCGCCCTATACGCCCCGCTTCACTGGCATTTATGAGGGCAGCAGCACCGCCAGCGCCGCAGCGGCCAGCCTTATACGCACAACTCCAGGTCCCGTCTACCACTCCACACCTGTCACCCCTTCGCCCTATCTAAGCGGACCTGTATCTACGCATTTGCCGGTGGTAACAGAGCGTCTGGCGGATATTACACAAACGCCAGAGCTATTGGCGCACACACCTCCCCAATATGCTGATGCTTTGGTCCAGGAAACAGAGAACACCGAGAAGGCTGCATCCACTGGCGGCGCCTCGGTGCTGTCGAATCCCAGTGAGGATCTGCTGCAGATACTCAAGAGCAATGGACTCTTTGCCATGGCCAAATATCTGCGCCAGAGCGGTCTGGACAGCATACTCAACGAAACGGGTCCCTATACCATCTTTGTGCCTACGGACAAGGCATTCAAGAATCTGCTCGTCCAGTTGGGCGGACCCGAACGTGCCGAGGAGAAATTCCAGTCCAATCCACGACTGCTGAGTGGTGTAAGTGCGACTAGTCCATACTGTTTCTACTTAGTATGAGTACTTACTGTGATTTTTCTTTTGCAGCTGCTTTTGCATCATGTCATTCCTGGCGCCTTTGAGATAGCCACCTTGCAGGATGAGATGACGGGCGTGTCCCTGGCTGGCACTCAGCTGCGCGTCAATCAGTACAATATGCACGATCAGGAGTGGAATGATGTCACTGTAAGAGAGCATTTAGATGTTCAAGCCATATTTAGAAACTGCTTCACAATCAATCAGGCAGATTAACTGACTGATGATCAGTGCACAGTCCGAGCTATAAGAGTTTTTATGAGATGTATTTTAAATAAGTCATTTACACGGAATTATTAGAAAACCAGATTTTTGTAAATTTCAAACGCAAATGTAGAATTTTTGTAGGAAACAGTTGTATGCAAATATTTTGTTTCATCCGAAACTTGTACAACTCAATTTAATGGAAGGGGGTTGCTTGAGCTTAAGTAAAATTGTCATAGAAAAACATGTCGTTATACGTGTTAGAGCTCCAATTATATCAAACTGAATGGCCGTTACAACTTTCATTTTAGCTGACCACCATTAATGGAGCTATGGTTGTGCTGAACAAGAAGGACATTAAGATACCACAGGGTGTGGCCCATGCAGTGGATCGTGTGATGTTCCCGCTGCCCGTGGGTGATCTGCTGCAAACGTTGCAGTCGGATCGCGAGGGTCGCTTCTCCAATTTCCTGAAGATACTCTACACTTCCGGCATGTCCGAGAAATTGCAGAGTAAAGGTGAGCTAGCATTTTGATTTGGCTTTTGCGTCAATGGCAATGTCAACTAACTTAGGTTCCATTTTATCTCCAGGCGTCAAGACGTACACAGTATTCGCACCGGTGGACAAGAGCTTCAGCGAACTTGATTCCGATACGCTGGAGAAGCTCTACACGGACAAGGAGGCCGCCGAAGAGTTCGCCATGAAGCATATTGTGCCTGGTGCGCTCTTCTCGGCCGGCATGCGCTTCTACCAGGTTAAGGATTCGCTGTTCACGGGCAAAACAGTTGTCCTGCAAAAGACCTCCGCCGGCAAGATCAAAGTGAATGATGCCCAGATGGTCACCTCGAATATACCAGCCACCAATGGTGTGATCCATGCTTTGGATGGAGTCCTTGCGTGAAGGACTTGAGTCTGCGATCGGCCCCGCTTTGAGAGTGGGCCTTGTTATTGCAGTGGTTAATGGTTAAGTTTATTTTTGGTTGCGTCGACCAAACTTTAGGGGGGATTTTTTCATAATTAATCACATGCGCAGCAAATTGTTTGTGAAATCTTGCCACAGAAATCGCGATCTTATAGAGAATTGCAAGAAATAGAGAAATAGAGAATGCAAAAACAACAACAACGAAATAAGCAGAAAATGGGAAATGAATGTAAAAAAAAGTTTGGTGCTTCCATAAATGTATTTTCTGTATTTTTTCTTTCGCTTTCATAAACAGTCATTAAAAATAAAAATAGTTTAATTTAAGTGAAAGAGAAAAAATTTAAAAATGTGTAAAAAGGAGTGTTTTTTGAATGAAAAATAAGCAGCGAAAACATGGGTTAATATTAAGAATTTTTATATTTAATTTATTGTTTGGTCGTGAAATCCAATCGAAAATTATTTAAATTAAGTTTCGTAATTAAGTCGATGCAAAGCGTTATTTGTTTTATATTATTAATAAATATAAAATAAAATATTATAAACCTAAATTTGCATTTAAATATTAACCGGCTGGTGTGTGTACGTGCTAAATTGGAATAAATATTTTGAAACGACTGTGCTGGGAGCAATTGGATGTGCAGTTTGGGACACACTGTATATCAGGTTTGTGCATATGCTGAATCACTATAAACATATAGTTTTGAGATGACTGTGTTACGCTTAAAATGAGAGCTTGCAATTAAGTGCAGTTTTGTGCTTGACTGTGTGCTGGGTTTGTGCATATGCTGACCCTATGAAACCATAGTTTTGCAAGGGCTGTGCTTAGCTCAATATCGGAATAGCGGATAAGCAGCTTGAGACCGACTGTGCTGGTTTGCGCATATGCTAAATCGTAATGAGAACATGGTTATGAAACAGTGCTAGGTTTAATTAAAGTAAATTTGTTATGGAGCTTACGTGCCACTGAGCTAAACTGAATCGGTTAATATACAGCATTGCTTTATAAGAACTGCCCGTGTAGTTTATGGTTAATGAAAACGGAACAGTTTTCAATTGGACAATTGAAGCAAATTACAGAGTGAAAAGGTTTGTGCCGTTGCTATGCGGTACAGTTTTAAAGCAATTATTGCTGCCCTTAAGGAAGTATTTAATAATTGCAACAAGTGGTTAATATACATATAATTCTCATAAATTCTTTATTAAGTCGACTTTTAAAATGTTTTGGTTTGGTTTTTGTGTTTTCTTTTTTCGTTTGCGTCGTCGGACATTTTAATTAGTTTACTTTTCTATGCAAATACCAATCCATAATTATTATAGTTAATAAATTTTCGTTATTGTTATTATAATTATCGTTTTGCCTGGCCAGCAAAAGTTTATTTATTTGTTGATTAAATACAGTTTCCTTTTGCATTTGATTTATATTATTAAATTCTATAATTTGCTTTGCATAGCGTTTTTTCATACGATCTTAACCGATTTGCGCCTCGTTCGATTTTGTAATGTTTTGTTTTTTTTTTTAAATTTAATTTTTAATTTTCGTAATGTTTATTTTACATGCACATTTATAGTTGCAAAAAACATTAATGGCTATTTTGTATTTAAGTATTTTATTTCGTATTTCGTATGCATATTAAAATTTAAACAAATTCAAAGAAAATAATCAAAAATTCAACAGTGCTACAGAAAAAATGTCAAACAATAGTCCGATGAAAGAAATTGTTGGAAAAAGAAACTAAAAAGCTAAAAGTTAAATTTAAATATTTAATAGGAAATACATTCATTCGTTTTGTTTTTTTGCTTTATATATATTTTTTAAATACACATATACCAACGTCTATGCCATGCCTTTGCCTTATATTTTTTATACACATATTTAATTTGTTATTTAATTTTTAGCTTAGTTTTTGTTTGTAATAATTTCTGAAAGTATCACCCTGTGTTTTCTCTTAGTTTCCCATATATTTAAATAATGTCTTTTTTTTCTTTTATTTTTTTGTCGTGTTTGTTGCCTTAAAATGTGTGTTTTTTTCTCTCTTCTGACGCCTTAAAATTTACAACAATACCGCAACTTAATTACATACAATATTATATTTACTTTTAATGTTTTATTTTATTTTTTTAACAAATCGCGCACTTCGAACTGGGCCGGAAATTGCAGCTCCGCATAGAGCATTAAAATTTTAATAATCATCTTTTTCTAAAATCTCAACAAAAACTTGAACGCAATGCGAGTGTGTGTAAGTTTGTGTTTTTTAATATTTTTCTTGGGTGTGCTGGGTGTGGCTATTGTAGTTTTACTTTTAGTAGACACTGTAGTAAGTTAATTTGTTGCTGATTTCATATTTATTTGTTTTTGTTTTTTGTTTTAATTTAAATCGGTTAAATTATTTTTTAGTTCAAGCGCTCGCAATATTTGGGTGAAGTTGGAAACAGTTTCTTTAAAAAAGTGAGTTAATACTTAATTTATGTTGGGCTAGTTTTGGAAATAATATTTATGGGATTTTTGCTGCGAACATTTGAACTAGAAAATAATAAACGGATTTGCTGCTTTGATAATTGAAATATTTACTGATTGATTTTTGGTATTTTGCTGGTATTTTTCTTCGGTATTTTCGTTTTTAAATCGTTTGCTTTACCGTTAATTCTATTTTGTAATATGCTGTACGTAGTTTGGAGGAAAAACACTTAAAATGCTTGTTAAAACGAACTTTTTGACTATTTTCTGTATTTTGCTTTTGGTTTTTTTGCTTTTTCTTCTATGCTTTGACTATTTTCGCTTTCTAATTTGCTTAGTTGCTGTGTGTTGTTGTTTTTGTTGTTGTTGCTGCTTTTGCCGTGTGTAATTCAATTTAAATTTAAATTTAAATAGGAACAACCCGCGCGCGCGCTACGCGTCGCTTGGGTCTGGAAAGAGTGCTCCAATACCCGCCACCGCCATCGCCACCGCTACCGACACCACCACCACGAGCGCTTACCCTTGCTACGCCTACTGCTGCTGCACGAGCAGTTGCTCCACCTGGTCAGCGGTGCGCAGCAGAAAAGCAGCGCTCTCCCTGTACGCCGAGATGACCTGCCGGGCGGCGGTCACCTCGTTGGGGCTCAGCTTGTGTGGAAGTATGGGCGGCACTCGGGAGCAGTTGCCGTCGCCGGATGCCGCGAGCAACTGTTGCTGCTGCTGTTGTTGCTGTTGTTGCTGCTGCTGTTGCTGCTGCTGCTGTTGTTGCTGTTGTTGTTGCTGCTGTTGCTGCTGTAGCTGCTGCAGCTGCTGTGTGGCGGTGACCAGCGCATTGTTGTTACTGGCATTGCTCAGCGTGGCCAGATTGGCGGCACTCAGCTGCGCGCTGACTGTGTTGCTGTTGTTGTTGTTGTTGCTGCTGCCGCCGGCGAGTCCACTGCTAGCGCTCAACGACGTTGGTTTCATGGAGAGATCGGTGGGCGTAACTGCAAGAAGAAGGAAACACGACATTAGTTTAAACTTGTCTAAATTAAATACCACCAAAAGTGATGCTAATAATGCAATGACACTTGCTTAAAACATAAGATTGAATAATTCCTGGATTAAAGTGAGGCAATAATTGCATTATCTGCCAAATTGTCAACATTTTAATAGCTGTCTTTAAGCTTTCAAGCTTTATCAGTTAGCTTGTGGCTTAGCGTTGTCTCCAAGCCGAGCTTTAAGCTTTTGCTCACAGCTTTAAGGTTTTTGCATCCTATTTTTAAATTAAAGCTTATCATATAACTGACTGCTGTACTTTCCAACTCATTTTCAGTAGCTTTGTAGCTTTTTTTTGAATTGCTTTGCTTTTTATGAAAGTCTTTTGTTTATTTTAAAAGGTTGATTTCAAATGCGTTTTTAGCTAACTGCTTAAGAAGATTGCCAAGCTTGTTGATGCCAGCTTTAATGTTCTTCTAGGAGGTTACGGAAACAAAAAAAGATTTTTAAATATTTTTTATTCATTCACTGTACAATAATTTAATCTCAATGCTTTGAAAGCTTCTTTAAGCTGGTGTCATTGCAAATAATAGCACACAATATTTCACAGATGTTTACTTACCATTACCCAGGCCGGCGACGCCCGGAAAATAGCCGGGATAGCTGGGCGCACGTCCGGCTGCCACAGCCGCTGCCGCAGCAGCTGCCACAAAAGGCGAGGCCGCCGTTGGCGAGCTAAAGTCCGTGGTATAGGGACTGCTGGAGGGCAGGCCGGCGCCATTCGATGCCCCAGCGCCATTGGCCAGCGCCAAGCCCGTCACACTGGCGCCCCCGACGCTGGCATTCGAGCTGAGTGCCAGCGGTGAGCTGCGCGCCGAGCTCATGCCACCAGTGCCGCCGCCGCCGACTGCACCGCTGGTGCTGTTGCCGCCACCACTGCCAGCGCCGGCAATGTTGGCCGCCCCGCCGAACGCTGCGTCCGCGTGCTCCGAGTTTGGCGTAGAGCGTGCAAAGCCGACGGCGCTCACGAATGGCAGCGCTGCGGCCGCCACGCTGGTCAATCCAGCCGCATCGGCTGCTGTGCAGGTGACGGTGGCGGCATTGCTCGCGGACGTGCTGCTGGTGCCGGCAACAGCTGCTGCAGCCGCTGCAGCGGCAACAACGCTGCCCGGCGCCGGCACCGCATGGGTAATTGGCTCTAGGCCAATGCGCATACGCTTCGCGTTCATCGATTCGTTCTCACAGGCAATTGCCAGGATTTGTTCCGCCTGCACGGAGGTCAAATGAGCGGGCGTCGGTCGAGTCTGCAAGAAGGAACAAAAAACAAAAAACTGAGCTTTAGATCCATGAAGAAGGGCAAATCTGGTGGAGAATGAGCCTTATAAAAGTTAAACTATGTTTCAGAATTTATAAATATATTATTATTATTAGCAAGGTGAAGTACTCACCGTATTCTCCCAGCCGTCTCGTGTTTTCTTGTTCCGACGGCACGACTTGAGATAGGTGCGAATACGTTTGCGGGAACGATCGCTGAACTCGGGAAATTGTCGGGCGCACGAATCGATGATCGCTTGGATCTTTTCCTTTGGCTGCTTGGAGATGGGTATGATGCGGTCCAGGTTCTCGTCCACAAACAAACGCACGAACATCTGCAAGGCAAGGGGAGAGTGTCGTGAGCAACAGACAATTCAGGGAATTTTGGCCATTTTTGGCGGCTTCATTGGCAACGTTCGCTTTACATTCGACTCTCCCTCTCTTTCTCTCTTTCTCTATCTTACTCTCGCACATTACTCACATTGAAGGCCTTGAGGCGCTCGGGATCGTGTGTGGTGGCCAGTTTCTCGTCCAGTTTGTCATCGGAATCATCTTCGGAAACCTCGTCTTCCTCTTTTTGCCCCGACGAGTTTGTCTCATCCTGCGCCTCCATGGGCGAATTCGCATCCTGCCTGGGCACCGGCGACAGAGAGCTGTCCATTTTGCTGCTAGCCGCCGCCACCGCTGCGGCATTTTGAGCCAAAGCGTTTTGATACTGGGCCCAGAGGCCACCCACAACGCTAAGGTCGGGTCCCTCAGTGCCATTGCGCACCGCAGTCGAGTTCTGATAGTTCCAGGCGAGAAGCATTAGCTTTAGTTTGTCCGCATCCTTCATGAGACCCGCGTAGGCCTCCGACTCGCTGGTCACACCTCCGCCAAGGCTGCTGGCAATGTCAACCAGCCCGCTGCCGGCACCGCCAATGCCTCCACCACCGCCGCCGCCGCCGCCGCCTCCACCAACGCCGCCGCCTACACCCACTAGGCTGCTGGTGTCGGTGCTCGTGGCCGGTGTTGCTGGTATGGTTTCCTGTGGAAGGGAGAAAAAGATGGGGTTAGTTGGGGTTAAAGCATGTTAGATGAGTACAAGTTGAATTTTGGGA
This sequence comes from Drosophila ezoana, assembly GCA_035045725.1. Lineage (NCBI taxonomy): Eukaryota > Metazoa > Arthropoda > Insecta > Diptera > Drosophilidae > Drosophila > Drosophila ezoana. Next base: position 1,250,867 of record JAWNOU010000005.1, on the reverse strand, counting down.
ACTTTCAATGACCGCACAAAGTTTTGGGACAGCGTTCGATATACCAAATCCCAATGATTAGTCGAGGTTTCTGGCCAGACCCCAAGCTCGTTAGACCATTCAAAAGTATGCGCAAAAAGCGTCAAAGAAGCAAAGCCCCCACCCTCTCTCCTCATAGACACCCCCTTGCTGGCAAGGAGCGGCAAAGTTTTTCCTGCCCAAGATGAAAGTCGAGCCTGGGTTTCTTTTTATCCGACGGATTGGTTTTTTTATTTTTGCTTAGTTCCCTCAATGCTTTCCTTTTATGCTGCGCTGCAAATTAGTTGCCAGGATTTTGAGAGTAAGGGCACGCGGTGTGTTTTGTGTGCGTTTTGGGTCTCGGCCATTTGTGACCAGCATTGCTCTAATGAAACATTTCGTTCAACTCCAAGACGTTGGCCCGCCTCAGTTGCTCCCTGCACCACCCTTGAGGCTCTCTCCAGCCTTGGGTTGTGGTTGCAGGACAGTGGTTGCCCGCTCGCCCGCTTGACTGCTTTTGGGGCCAGTCGGTTGAACCAAGTTGAAGCATTCCACCAAAAAAAACGGAAGCTCGAACGGGCGTACCAGGCATAGCAAATGAAAATGAAGTTTAACACGGCGCCTAATTAACATATAGTTGTAGCTAGACTTCCGGGTAAGTCAAAGAGTCTGATTATACTTAGCATAAGGTGTGTTCTTTGAGATAGAGCTTCTTCTTTTAGCTCAAAGCAGTTGTATAAGTCTAATATTCCATGGAGGAAATAATCATGAGGCATTTACAAAGCCTGTAAGTAAAGCCATGACCTAACTAAAATGTTAACTCCCAAGGAATCCTTAATGGGTGCAGTTTAATGAATGTACAGTCAGATGTTTTGCATTTTTTAGGTAACTTAAGGAAATAACCCGGCCTCAGTCGAGTCGGAACTAGCATCACGTGTGTATGCTAATCGCGTATTGTTTATTTTGAATTATAATTTTAATTAATTTATTATAGCCAGCGAATATATAAGCTAACAATTTTTGCTGAATTCAAACCAGCGACTTCTCGCTCGTAAGCCACACAGCCATATGAATTCTTCCCTGTAATGATGTTTTTATAAAAATTGGTCCCCTCCTTAACTTTCGACCCATATGAAAGCTACTGAAATTCAAAGATGAGCAAGGATAATAAGAATAAGAATAAACTACAGTTTCCTTAAAAAAGGGTTTTTACTGATTAAAAAAACATTTGAATTCTTCACGTAAGGTAGAGCAAATATAAATTGTCAAGCTAACGAAAAGTGATGCAACTTACTTAGAGCAACAGCTCCCAAGTCAATTTTGTAATCAAGCCAAGAGAAAAACTAATGGCAATTTGGATCTTGTCCACTGTCAAACGAAAATAGCCAACAGAGTCGAAGAGATGCGCAACATGAGGCCAAGCTGGTTGGACTTGGACTTAGGGGTTGGGGTTTTTGGGGGTGTCGGAGGGTTTTGGGGTTAAGCTACGTATTCAATGCTAGCTGGCAATTTCTTTTAGTTTGAGTTACCCTTTGCTTGAGGCATTGAAGAAACGACCACATGAATAAGAAGAAAACGTACAAATTTTCCATTAATTAAAATGGTACAAGAAAAGCAACTGGGGAGCTAGGGTGGGGGGTGGGTAGGGGTAGTGGGTGGACAAAGTCAATGGCCAGCCAGCCGAGAGCAGGCCGGACTGCTAGCAGGCTTTGGGCTGGGTGGTAAAATCTAGCAAAAGGAACCAAACGACTGACATTTTTGTGTAGTTGAGCAACTCCGTCGGGAGTCTTCGTTGAGCCCAGGCGCACAGCTTGGACTCAGTCAATATGTGTGTGTGTGTGTGTGTGTGTGTGCGTGTGCTTGGGTTATGTGCAAGTTTTTGGCTTAGGAGTTGGCTCAACTTCAGAGACTGGCATTGACTTAAGCTGCTGAGCTCATCCTAGGGCAACCTTGACTTTGGCAGGAGGACGCGATGTGCCAAGCAATTTGTTGTGAGCTGTCAGCCCACTAGGCGTATGAGTAACACCTGCAAGGCACACACGCGCGTACATACAGACACCACACACACACACACGCAGGTTAGACATAAATCCGAGCATTTATTTCCATTGCCACAAAATGCTCGAAAGTCGCTTTTGAAGTTTTTGATGGGTGGGCCAAGCTGTAGCCCTTTTACAGTAGCGCCTAAAAGTATGCACACACGCACAAGCGTAACTGGTTGCTAAGTCTAACAACAGAAATATGCGGGCTGTGGCATCTTGCAAGAAAAGCAAAATGCTAGGGGGTGGGGCGAGGGCGTGCTAAAATACAAGTTCAATGCAAAGGAAGCTAGTGCAGAAAGGGTTAAGGAGGTGGAGGGGGGGGGGGGGGTTGCTTGGGGTGGCGTATGACGGGGTTAAGTGTGGGGTGTGTGATCTTGTTGTTGTTGTTGTTATTGTCTGGTACGCCTAACAGCAGTCTTTGAATACAACTACACAGCACTACAATGCCGAAAAAGCCTCTAAGCACACGCATAATGAATTACCAACGACTCAAGTGTGTGCGAGTGTGTGTGTGTGTGTGTGTGTATGGGTGTGGGTGTGGGTATAGTGCTCGTGCCAGCCAACTGGCGATGACATATTTGTGCAGACGAGCTCAGGCTCTGCAACGAAGCGGAGCGCCTAAAAGGCAGCTAAGAAAATTTGCGTTTAACTCATAAGTGCGTGAAAGGGTTGCCAACCTCTAGACCAAGCCCCAACCCCTAGCTAAACTGAACTGAACTGAACTGAGCGGTTGCCTCAGTGCGCTGTCAAGGAAATTGTAGTTTAAATGAAATGGAAGTTGCTTTTATCAACGACGCCGGCAGTTGAGGCGGCAGAGGGGTTCGAGGGTTGGGTGGCATGCCAGGGGTTGGGGTTAGTTGTGCATGTGTGAGCTTTCTTAGAAGTTGACTGACTGTGTGTGAATGTGTGTGTGCGTGTGTGGGTGGGTTGTCGTATATAAATTAAAATGCCTAAACATATGCATTAGTTTTTGTCTCAAGCTCAAGATACGTATTGCCATCTCAGTCTTGGGAAGCTGCAAAGTTTTTGTGGTTACGACATTGGTTTTTGGGCGAGGCATGGTTGGGGCTGACTGAGACTTTTGAGAGACAAGCGGTACGGGTTGTGGTGCAGCCCTGATGTCTGTCAGAGTCGGTCTGGCTCTTCAGCTGTGTGGGCTGGCAACTTAGTCTAATGAGAATTCGAAAACTTAACTACGCAATCGTGCCGAAGAAATTAAAAGAAATTGCACAAGACAATATCGAACGATAAGTTAAGATACATATATATGTATGTATTTTTGTGTGCACAGTTACAATGCCGAAGACAGTTCGGGCTGAGTGTGTATTAAAATAAATATTTACTTCACTTGCTTGAACAGCGACCAAAAAGCAAGGTATTTGCCTTACATATTCCTCTGGTCTCTGAAATCAGCTGCGTGGGAAATTTATGGGCCACGGTCGAGTGTTGAGTAATTTTGCAGTAAATGAAGTGGGGAATAAGTAAGGAAAAACCTTGCGAAATATGCTTTTCTATTGCGTTTAAAATTATGTGCTTCAACAGAAAATATAAGGCGAAAAAAGTTTGCAGAAATGGCTTAAAATACATCTATAAGAAATTCTAAGTAAATCTAGAAAACTCTTAGAAAATGTATACTGCATAGTAATTATGTGGAAGCGCCTTATAATAACTAAAAGGGGAATAATTTATTTTGGCTAAAAGCTATCGTAACCTAATTGGATATCGCAAGCAGCAGTTTAGAAACATTGAACTCTGTCAAGCCTCTGTACGACCTGTGTAAGGAACTCTTTAGTTTTCAGAGCGCCTCTTTTTAACATATGCTAAAGTCTATGCTATGAAAGTTGGATTGAAATGCTACCGATCGAAACTTTGCAAAAGTCTCTATCAAGCGAGAGTAGATACTTCTGTTTGCAAGTTCAAACTGTACAATTGCCTCTGTTAACCTCAATTGAATTTCTTTTAAGCTTGGCTTTAAAAACTTTTCTCCTTATTGAGATAATTGGAAATATGTTAATCCTCTGTTATTGGAAGGATAACTTTCAGCCTTTAATTACAATTTACGATCTGTGATTAGTTGAGTTACCAATTGCATTTAAACTTTCATTTAAACGAGTTGTTTTAATAAAATCACATCATAATTTTTATAAAGTCCCTGCTAATTTAAGTTAAGTCGCTGTTTACCTACTTATAGGACACTATTGACATACCGTCAATAACTAACCTCAATAACTTAACCTCTGTTTCTCTAAGGGACACTTTTAAGACTTTCCCTATGCTAAGTTTCTTCACTTTCTTTTCAGGGTCTACTTTCTGTTTAACCTCTGTTTACATTATGTGGCACTGTTTACAAGTTAAGCATTTTAAAGCTTCTATTAAGATTCACTTTCTTCAGGGTCTAGTGAAAGAGTCTAGATTTAATCTGTAATTTCTTTTTTTACTTTCTTTTTAACCTCCATTTAGATTATGTTAAGCCATTGTATTTGAAGCCATTTGCTCAGATAAATGCAGTCAAGCAGAAAGCTAACTATTTTCAGATACTTTTGTCCATCAAATGCCCTTTTGGGTCCTTCTTCTAAGGGCATCAATATGCACATAAATATTTGGTCAACAGCATTTTCATATGCATGTTTGCCATTTCAGTTTTCAGCACTGCGTCATTCGATGTGCAGCTCGGATGCAGCTTGACGCATGCAGCTGCAGTCTAAATGCATTATATGCATGTGCTATATATAACTATTAAATATATAGTATATGTATATATATAGATGTAGTGAAACATGGAGTCCCCGTTGGCAATGGCCTCCAACAGGCATGTGAGACCCAAAGCGCGAGTGTTGGTCAAAGCAATTACAAAAAAATTTCGAATGCAGCGTACTTTCAGCCGATGTCGCCGGATGGACAAACGATTTTCTAGCAGGTTGTCAAAAAAAAACGAAAATAAATAAAAATAAAAATAAGCAAATAGATTTGAAAAAAATATATTAATATATACGTATATGTGTAAAAAATCGGTCAGTACAAGAGAGGGGCTGAGAACAGACGCTGGGCGATGTCAAATTAGTTGCCAGTCATGTTTACAGCCATTAGCAAAGCGCAGGATATAAAAATCGAGAGAAAGAGAGAGGGAGAGTGCGCGAGTCAGAAAATGAGCGAGATAAATATAAAGTGAGTTTCAGAGGGTCAATGGTTCATGGAAAAAATGCATAGGAGTTAGCTCCTACAAAGGGCTTATGTGAGCTTTGGATATATGAAAAGGTATAAATGATATATTTACATAGGTATTTAAAAGATAAGTACATAAAGCAAATGTAGCTGGAGAAAATATCAACTTATAAATCCATATGATAAAAACTGGAATGTAAGTATGTAAAACAGAAAGATCATTTTTGATTGGAAACTACATCTTTAAGCTAAATAATTATGACCATATTATGTTACAATTTATTCTTGACGAGAACAAATGACAAAAGTGTTTTTGGGATATGAAAAGCTACATTTATATATTATAGTAATACAGTAAATATATATAATGTATATATGATGTATACGTTATTAAAACGTAAATAGAAACTTATAGCTGAGATGTTGAGAATTATAGAAAATGACATAACCTAACCTGTGCATATACTATAATTTGTTACCTTGAAATTATGTTAAATACTTAACAACTTCCTTGACAAAACAGACATTTACCACACTCGCCCACTCAAATTAGCGAGTGAACTTTGCATGTGGCCGGAAAACCTTCGAGTCGAAACATAAAAATGCAATCCAATCCAGCCAAAAGCCCGTAAACCTATTCAAACCGAAGTCCCTAACCTATCCCCTAACTAAGTAAACCCCATGCTGTCTGGCCCGACCACATCATAAACTAATCAGCCAGACAAGGTGCGGTACACTGGCAGCACTGGAAGGCTAAATGCGCTGCAGGCGTTACCGGACTGTGTCCGAAACGCCAAACAAGACCGGCCAACAAAAACGTTGCATACTTTATGGTGCACGGCAAATAATATTCGCGTGCCCCATAAAAGCTGAAGCAGCTCCATCAGCTGTCCCCTCCAGCTTACATCCCCACCCACACCTCCACCCACTGCATGGACTTGCTGTTATTGTTGTTGTGCGATTGAGTGGCATGTAGCGTTAGTTACAGTGCCACCCAAAAGTGTGCTGCGCTGAAACAATTACACGCCCGACGACGATTGAAGCTGCTCACGTGATGTGAGTAACTTTGGCCCGTTCGGTAAATAAAAAAATAAAAAAAAATTGAAAAAAATTGAAAAAAATGATAACAGTTGGGGATGGGGGTGGCATACCCTTTTATATAAATATTTGCGTTTTCCTTTTTGGTTTTCTGTATATAACGTAGCCTATGGACAGGCGTTCGGGTCAGAAATGGCAAACCAAAACATCATCAATGCTATCAAATGCAAAGCGAAACGGGGTGGAGATTGGATGTGGGTTGTGAGGGGCAAGGGTGGGAGTAAGGGCTGTACACACTAAGCCGATGCCATTTTATGCTGCACATTTGGGTTTTAGCGTCTACCCTATGCAAAGTGTAGCATAATTTTTTTAGTTGGCTTGTAAGCAACTTATTTTATTTATTTTTTTTTATATATATTGTATATATTTTTTAATATTAAATATTATTTTTGTTTAGAATTTCATTTATTGTTTTAGAATTCCTCTTCCACGTAATGGATGAATGGATTTCAAAAGTATCGGTACTTTAATGACTTTTTAGATCTATTTATTTCAATTTTTTTAATTTAAATACTATTTCAAATTTAGTTCAAGCAATGATTCATTTTAATATACTTTGATTATATTCCTTTAAAAAATATTTCTTTTTATATTTTTATTTACTGATGTATTTATTGATGTTATATTAAATAACATATATTTTAATGCTTTTCAATATTTTTAAAGCTTGATAAATTTTTATAATATTTATTGTAACAATTTTATAATAATGTTTTTTAAATTTTGTTTTCCTTTGTGGTAAATAAATACGATACATAAATAAAGGTTTGTATAGTCATATGAATAATTATTATTCATATATAAGATGTATGTGAATTCATAAAACATGTAAATCTCTTTAAAATATCGTGATAACTGGTGTCTTTAAAATGTTTTCAATTAGTTTTTAAGGGAATATAGTTTGAGGTACTTTAACTTTCACTCGTCTCTTGTTGATTTTCGTTGCAGCAGTTGCAGCATTTTTTGCCGCCAATTGTTGTTGCACTGTGTCCATTGCCCGCTTGGCGGCAAGCACAAAGCATAAAAATGGAAAACTACACACACACACACACACACAACTACACACCCGCTCAACCTGCCGGGGACTGTATACACGCCAACGCTTTTTAGTTGCCGTGGACATTGCAACAAACAGCAGCAGAAAAGTTTCCCACTGTTGGATGGTGGCGCTTATGCTGTGCGTGGGGCATATACATATGCTTACAAAAAAAAAAGATGCCAGTTGGCATGGACAGCGTACAGAGTGCCATTTAGGTGAAAAATATGCATAAGATGAGGCTAAACAATGGTCCTCATTGTGGCTACAGTGAATATATCGAGAACCATTCATGATAATTATTACAGCTTAGCTCAGCTAGCGCTGTGGCAAGAGCATATATGCTACAACTATTAACATTGAAATACCTCGCAAATATCCTTGTATATATACTGTCGTTTAGCTTAGCATTGAAATATAAATTACTTTGGTGTTTGTTTTTTTCTTAAGCCACTTGCACGTGAGTCAACCAAACACGCAGTTATTTTAATAAAGGTCGCCAAAAACAATTATAACAAGTAAGAGGCTCTAGTCGGGAGCTCTCGACTAGGTGATACCCTGAACGCTCTTCGTTTGCTTTAACAGATATAAAAAAATATTTTCCTCAATAGGACAGGAACTCGTAACAGAGCACGCTACTTGCCGCCGCCTCTACTCAACAGCCAAACCAAACTTATCGCTACCGATAAAAAAAAAATTAATTAAAATATTAGCACATACACACAGCACAGAAAACAATACAATCGCAATTGAAATGCTGTTGATAGAATTCAATAGAGACGCGCGTGAATGTGTTCGTGTACATGTATACAAAAATTCTTGCGCTTTGCAGCAGCTCCTGCTGCCAATATATTTATATACACAAAGTGGTGTTTTTACTTGATTTATAGCTATGTGGTGCGGGGTGGTAGCGATAGCTTTAAAATGAAAGATACGTAATATATAAATACTATTCTGGAGGCTACATGTCAAGTTTGGTATCTCTAGCTTTAATAACTTACGACATTTGCTCAAAACAAAAAATTTCGATATTGATTTTTATCGATTAGTTGGAAACGGGGCAAGTTTTCGATTATAGTACTGCGTGGGTACTAGGACGACCTACGTTGCAGATTCTTCTGGGATCCTTGCGTTTATACATGCGGAAGGACAGACAGACGGACATGGACAGATGGACTCGGCTATTTATGCTGATCAAGAATATATATACTTTATGGGGTCGGAGATGCTTCCTTGTGCATGTTACATACATTTGCACAAAAACATTATACCCATTCAGAGATTCAATTAAAAAATTTATAAAATAATAATAATAAAAAAAATCAATTCACGTTTCAAAAATGTAAATTTCAATTTGGGTTTGGATTCGGTGTGGAATACAAAATGTCTGTTTCAAGAAATATTTCTAATCTGTCATTATTTTACTTCCTTTTTAAAAAATTAAAAGAATTTTTGTAGATTATTTTAAATAATTTGAGGCAAAGAGTTAGATGAGGTGAGGTCACGATATGAAATACAATAATTAAATAAATAACACTCGTTGTTATATGGGTTTTATTCGTTTGCTTTGTGGCACATTTCTTTAAAAAAATGACTTTTTAGATTCATAAATATATTTAAATTTGTTATTTTTTTAAGTTTTCGGTATACAGAAACTCATTTAGAAAGAATTAAATTGAGTAAGCTTTCACTTTAAAAACGAATAAAATAACGAATAGTTTTTTTTAATAATTTTCTCAACTTGATTCTCTTTTGTTTTATAAGCTCATTCAATTGCTCACCTTCATTAAAAGGACTCTTTTCTATTGTTGAGAGTATTTTCTATAGTATAGCTAGCAGAGTCTTTCATGTGAAAAGCCTTTATAATAAGCTTGCCTCATAATAAAATCAAAGAATATTTCAACGCTTTTATGCGCATAAATACGCAACTTAATATGTTTCCTCCCCGGAGACATTATTAATATTTCAATCAAGTCAAATTTCGCGTCATGCATTACACACAGCCAACCCCCGGCAACCCCTTGCAATGTTCTTTTATACATATGTGTGTGAACGGTGCCCGTTCCAAAGCAGAAATTGAAACATAATATTGTTGGACATTGAGGCCCATTTCCTCAGTAACCGCAACAACTTTGCATGACTCCTCACCCGGCCACTTAACCGCAGCCCGCAACACCTACCTCCCGCCCACATTTGCTGCCAACTGCCAACTGCCCGCTGCTCCTTAACCAGCTGTTGTCGAGAGGTGCGTAAATAAAAAAGAAGAAGTGGAGATGGGCAAAAAAAGAACGCCTACAAGTATGTAAAGTTTTGTTGCCATATGTTCGGGGCAAGCCCCATGGACCAGTAACGGAGCTTGGCGACCAAAAAAGGAGAAAAAACAACAACAATAGGAGCAACAGGAACAACAACAACAGCAACAGCGGCAACAACCGGAGCAGACAGAGAGCGGTCTGCGATTTAACGCACTTTTTGCTCTTTTCATTTGTCAGCCGCGACTTTTTTGTTGTTGCTGCCGTTGCTGCTGCTGCTGCAGCAGTTTTTTTTTTCATTTACAACAACAATAAGTAGATGCAGCGACAGCGGCAGCAGCAGCAACTATGCGCGCCTATCGAGCATACACCGTGCAACATAGGCCCACATTTGGCCGCTGTGCGTGTAAAAAAGAGAAAAACACAGACACAAATGGCAATTGGTGCGCGCGTATTTTTAAGGCGGAGCTTTTTTGGTCCTTTTTTCGCGCTGGCCGCACGCACAACGCACTACGACTCTCTCACTGGGCAATGCCCGATGCCTGTGATGCCCCCTGTGTGTGTGTGCGTGTTTAAAAATATTACGCATACGCCGCGTGCAGCACAACAAAAAACCGAAGCGCACAAACGCGACTGCAGCCGACGGAGGGCCGGGCGCGGGGCGGCATTATTATCAATGAGGTAATGCAGCAAAAAAAAAAGTAAATATAAAATAAAATAAAACGCAAACCGAGTCGCATACACTCGGTCCACACACACACTGACTGCATGCAAAAAGTAGGCGTGCGGGCAACAACAACAACAGCAAATGGGAGCAAAAAAAAGGGGGGAGCGGGGGCGGCATTCAGACGGGCGTGCGGGCCGGACGCTGCATACAAGGAAATCTACTTACTCATCAGCTCCGGCGTCCGACCACGCCAGACATCACAATTAATGCCGACCCACACACACACACACCCACACACATGCAAATGAATTGCTTGCGTGTGTCTGTGTGTGTGTGTGGGTGTGTGTGGAGGGTCAGTTAATGCCACCCACTTGGTCCCGCTTTTGACTCTCGCAATAATTTTAACGGCTGACAGCAACAAAAATTGCATTTTATTTTTGGTGCTAGCCGCGTGCAAAGCGAGTTGCACGTTTATGCTGCAATTTTTCCCTTCTTTTTTTTTTTTTTTTTTTTTTTTTGCAACAAATCACTCATACGACCCGTACGCATAATGAGCCGTTAGTCAATGCATTAGCCGTTGCCTGCTCGAACAATGCCGGATTGGCGGAGCAGGGCTGGGAAGCATATGTGTGAAATGCGCCCTCAAAAGTAGGCAAATGTTTTGCATGTAAATAGGCGGCATGTTTGTGTTTTTAGTTGACGGAGCGTGGTGCGGGGCACGCGTGGTTGAGGGTTGGGCCTAGTTGGCAACTGCAATCGCATGCGAAATATAATACGTTATAATTTCTGCAGGAGCGTTTTCTTTTTTTTTTTGTTGTTTAACATAATATACTAAAATGATGAGGGCCTAATGGGGAAGGGTGTATATATAATATATATAGCTTTAGTTATAAATTTTAAAAAGAGGATTTATAAGCAAAAAAAAACCTAGTTACACATCAATTGGAGAGATTTATGGCACTCTCTTCAAATAATAAATGAAATGAAGGGCAAGACCTAATGGCAAAATATTGTCAACTGCAAGTTAGTTAATTAATTGAAGTTAATTATTTTATTATTTGTAGTCGAAATCAGCTCAAAGAACCGCACTAAAACTGTTGGTTTCGACGCGGAATCAAATAAAATTAAAGAAGAAATACAATAAAATAACGAGAATATAATTTAAAAATTGAATGAAGGAATAATATCTTTAAATTTAATAGTTTCTTCAGGCAGATTAAAAAAAAATAAACATTATTATAATTATTTTAAAATAGAAAGCTATTAAGAAATTCAGTTTTGTAGATAAGTGATATTATTGATTATTATAAAGCGTTAAGGTCTAATAAAAGATATAAAATATCTAAGATCTATATCTACATTTTCAATTAATTTCTTTTATTAGGTGCAAGATTTGGTATAGTCTAAGGTAGGACAACGTTCTCAGTTCAAACGTTAAAATTAGAACAGTAAAAAGTATTTTTTTTATCTTCTAAAACGTTATTTATTTAAACGCCCAGACTAGAGCAAAAAGTACGCATTATGTTAAAAAGAAGTTCGAAATGGGGACAACTTTACATATACAAATAATATCACACAAACATACACAGACAGTGGGGCACACAGTGCAGTTGATCGCATAGCAGTTGCTGCAACATTGCATTTGGCTCGTGCCAGGATAGTCCCCAGATTGTCTAGGAGCTGGGTCCCCAGATTGTCTACCAGCTGCTGTTCACGCCTAAAGTGAGATATTTTCGCAAACTAAAACGACGGCACGCACACACGGCGTTTGCGTAACGTTGGCTTCTGTCTGGGAGCTGGTCAAGTGTAAGGGAGAAGGGCAACAAGGTGTGTGTAGAGGGGGGCCCATAGATTTCAGTTAACTGCAGCGCAATGTTGTCCTCAACAGGCAGGCAGGCAGGCAGGAGGACAGCAGGACTAGCAGCAACATCATCTTCATCAAACTTCATGATGAGAATTCATATGCAAATCCAAAACGCAAATCAGCGTTAGACCCTGAGACGTTGAGTCCTGGCCGCTGCGTGTCCTGGCGAGCTAAAGTGCTGACAGATGAGGCGTAAAACGAGCGACTCGACAAGTAGGGTAAACTGACTACCAAGTGTCTCAACAATAAGCGCCAGTTTATGCAGGCTTCATTTGTTATGGAAGCTCTAGTTTAAAAAAAACAAAAATAAAAGTACCTCAAAGAATGTGCACAATTTGCTTGTGAAGTATTTAATAAAAATATTTAATTGCCAATGGTTGCTTTATAAAAAAATGTAATGGACTGCAAAAAATATTACACTCCGATAAAAAATCACGTTTTTAATGGCCAAAATTAAGTTTGTCTTAAGGTTGGAATTTTCTAAATATCAGATTGAAATAAAGTCTTGAGACATTTGCTAAGTTTGCGCTTATTTCCAGTATGCAAATTTGTGTAGTAAGAATTTTGTACTTTTCGTCAACCTTTTTTAAGTTCCTACTTTAGGGGTCCACTCTTAAATCAAGCCCATTTCAGAGTTAATTTAAGATAATTCGAAAAGGACATATACTTAAATTTCATTGAAATAAAATCTATCAGAATTTAAAATGCATTTTTTTCTGAGTGTACAAACATTCAATAAACATGAAAAACTGCATGTTTGTTATTAAAATAAAATGCGCGAAATGTTTTATAAAATATGCGAAAATAAAATACATATATATATACGCATGCATACATATAAATATAAATTTATAAAAAAAAAAGATTTAATTGAAATAGAATATGGCTCTGGGCGTGGCTGTTTTATTAATGCAGAGCTGATTTTTCTATGCGTCGCACACATATTTTATGCAATCTTTATGTGCGCGCACACATCGCGTATACGCAATGTGTGTGCAAAACTATATATATACATATATATATTTTTTTTATATATATTTGAAAAAATATGTATATAGAAAAAATTATTTGAATATGCAAATATCGCAAAAGCTGCAAATACAAATTTTTTCTTATACACACATATACATATATATATATTTTTAATTTTTTGAATACATTTCTATTGTGCTCTTTTTTCCATGTAAATTTGAGTGCATTGGTAAAAAAAAAAAACAATTGATATGCACACTGCTTTATGCAGCTGACTGTATTGTATAGTGAATGTGTGCTATCAAATATTTAACGCATGAAATATTAAACAAACTAAAATTTGCGCCCAAAAAATCATAACAAATACGGCAGCGAAATTAAACAGAATCTAAAAAATGATATGAGAAACTTAAATATATATATATTTGTATATATATATATATATATATATAAATATATATATATAAATATATATGTATGTATTTATAATTTTTGGTCTCTTCAGTTGTTTTAGTGTTGCGTTTTTACCGCTGATTGATGCGTTGCTGCCTTTGACAGTTTTTTGCCAGCCGTGTACCAATAAATGTTTTTTATAAAAGCTAAACATTGGCTAACAAAAAATTTGTACCACACATATAGAAAATATGTATATGAAATATTTATGCAGCACGTTACGTATAAAATAGGTATTAAATCATGGAAATATACCAAATATTTATGCAGTAAAAATAAATTAAGAAATAACAAAACTATCTATAAACAAAATATTTGTAAATGAAATATTTGCATTTTATTAAGCAATAATGAAAAAATAGAATTGAAGTAAAAGAACTAAAACCCATAACGTTTCTGGATCAGGTGCTAAGCTCTATTAGGATTAGGGGTATTTTCGTAATTTAGATGGGTATTCGATAAACGATTTTTGTTAAAAAGAATTAAAGAATTAATATAATGAAAATATTGAAAATACCTATATGAAAATAGGATCAAAACATGTACTATTTTTTAAATAGATATTTTGCTCATAAAGTTCTTTAGCTAACTTCTAAGATATTCTGCCTAAGGTTAATATATATATTTTTTGTAGCATATCTATGGAGAGTTCCACTTCTGGCAAAAGGACTCCCTCAGCGTGTAAAAAAAACCTCGTTAGAAAATCCCATTAAAAGGTGGTCTTTCGTCTTGCTACCCAGCAAATGCCAAGCAATGCGAAAAATCAAATTCAACTTTCACAGCGAGCCCTGACTCAACTCATTGCAATTTGGAGGGGGCGACACAGTGAAATGTGGGGTTATGGGTAGCAGCAGAATTTCCGCCACCCCCGCCAACGTCGTCAATCGAAACAAATCATAATCAAATCGAATTTCAGTTGATTTTCACTCGCAAAGACAGCGAGGCACAGCGAGTGGCCCCAAGTTGGCAGCAGGACTCATTGCCGGAGCTCAAGATAACTAAGGAGCAAGAGATGGAGCCCCAATGTGGACAAGTGCCCGGTCAGGTTCGGGGTGTGCGACGCAGACTAGAAGCAAAGCGCAAACAGAGAAGAAAAAAAAGAAAAACGAAAGGAAATAAAAGAAAAATCGCACATAAAATTGATGATAAACCGTTCCGAATAATATATATATTTTTTTTTCGTCTCTCTTTCTCAGCGCCCGCAGGGGCAGTATTCGGGCGGAGGGTTTTCGGTTGGTAGCTGGGCCAAGTTTAGCCCCACATCTTAGCCAGCGCCAAAGCTGCGTGGCAGCCAACAACTCGGCGGCACAGGAAATACTCCGAAGTCTGAAGGCAAAATGATGAATTATTTGCTGCCTCTTTCGTTAGGCGTCAAAGTTGCGCTGGAGAGACAGCAGCAAGTGTGAGGGGGCAGGCGAGTGGTTGCCAGGAGTTTGGCGCTGGGGATTGCGCAAAAACATAAAAATAAAGTCGGGTAGAGAGTCTGACAAACAAACGTTTTAGAGGTGGACCCGAAACGCCCCTTACCCCAGCCCCAGGTCGCCCGGCAGCGACAACGCCAAACGTTTTTGACACAATTTGTGCCACTGTCTGTGGCTGGGTGGGTGCTGGTGTATATATATATATGTGTGTGTGGACCGAGTTGGGTAGTGTCTGCTGCTTGAATGATTTTTAAACGAGGCAAGAAATCCCAAAAGATGCGGCAAACGTTTTGTTGTTGGCATCGGTTCACGTGGGTTTTCTCTTTGCTTAGCTCATTCCTTCAATTTTTTTCTCAATTTTTTGGCAGATTTTATTTTATTTTTTGTTGTTGCTAAAAATGGGCGCCCCGTATTTTACCCAGCTAGATAATACGACAAACATTTGGGGCAGAAAAAAAAAAATTGGGAAAACTTTTTATTTGGCTAACAAAGCGCAGAAGAAGAGGCAGCTGCAAAGGGTTCAGCTTGTGGAGGGATCGAGGGGGGAGGGCGAGTTTATCAGCGGATTGAACTTATTTTTTTGAAGGGAGTTGCAGCCAATGGAGTTGGCGCCCATTCGTGCAATGTTATGAAATTGTATGAATATTCATTTGAAAGGGTTGCAGGAAATGGGCTGAAAAGAAATTGTTAAAATTGTTTTTTATATTTTATAGGGGCCGTAGATCATTCGATCAGGTTTTGCATATAATACATGTAGATGACAATTGAAAGACGAAGCAAAGCAAAGCAAAGTTCATTGAAATAGATTTAAAATAAAATCGTTTGGCATTTAAACAGCCGGATAGACTGATGATCCTGGCGGACTTTGGATATTGATCAAGAATAAATACGTATCTGGGCATTATAAACTAGCTCCTGCCTGGCGATATGGTATTCAAGTTTACGGTATTGCTGCAAAATCGCGCCTTACGAAAATCAGGGTGTTTCAAGCAAAAACGCTCCGTTATCTGACTGGTGCCCCCTGGTATATGCGAACTTCCGATTTGGAAAAAGACCTAGGAGTGCCCAAGGTCGGGGACGTCATAAACAAACAGACTGCAAACTACATAACGCGACTGGGAAACCATCCAAATCGACTGGCTAGGCGTCTTCTAAAGAGGCGTCGAATTGGAGGAGTCCGAACGCGGAGGAGATTGCGGAGGTCTCATCCAATCGATCTCCTAGATCGATATATATAGTCACCGTAACCTTGTTAATTTTATATTAGACTTAATAGTAGACTAAGTAGTATTGTAAATTTTCTAATAAATTTAATTTAAGTTGTTCTTATAATAACAGAAAAATTAAAATAAAGCTATTAATAAAGAGGGCATTATAAATATTGTGAAAAAATTAGAATAACTTAAGGCAGTTTATTAAAACTAAAGAAGTTGGTAAAGCAAAGAGCCCATGGCATAAAGGAAATTATTATTTCGAGTACACCTAGTAAAAATGTAATTCTGGGATATATCCAGTGTAGGACATAATTTGCGCAGCTCTAAACCAATTTATTCCAGTCATTTTCAAATGCAATTTACGCTCGATGCTGAGTCAACTGCTCTCCTGACTAGCTGGCAGTCCGGAAAGCAGCTCCGCACCGAAATAAAGCCAAGCCGAACCAGGGCAAGGCAAGCCGTGGCAAGCCCAAGCCCATGCCGCAATTTGATGGCCGGTGCCATCATAATCAACAACGCCTCAGACCTGGCAACACCCGCGAGCTTCCGCACCTTCTCCCTACCCCCTGCCTCTTGAAGCAACAACACGCGTCCCCAAAGCGCACTTGAGTTTTGCGAGCGCGCCAGAAAGTTGGCAGAGCACAAAATGCTCGAAACGGCTCCATTTCCCATTTTCCCCCCATTTCCCATGTCGTCGCTGGCGGTTTTACAACCTTCGCCGGAGCGAAAGTTGCGTTCGCTGGTCCCTTTTTGCGTTTGTTTTTTTATTTTTTATTTTTTTGCTTTGCTCCCCCGAGTGGGTGGGTTAACACACCTTCGTAATATGCCTGGCAGGGTCGACGGCGTTGGCATCGTCGTCGTCGTCTAGCGTTGGCGGCAACCTTCACAAATGGTAACAATTTCAATTTCTCTGACGCCTTATCGCGCCCTCGCACATATGTGGCAGCGGGCGACGCAGGGGGTGGCAGACCCAAGCTCGAACCCAAGCTAAAGCCCGGTCGGGCACCGCCAAACTTTACAGCTCAAAGTTGCCGATTTGCGCTTGGGTGCAACATAAAAGTATGGAAGAGTGCAAGAGTGAGAGAGGGCGCGAGGAGCGGGTAGGGAGATGGAAAAAAACAGCGAAATTATTACAAAGTGGGCGTAGGGGCATGGCTGTGGGCAGGGTCTGTGGCACGGCAAAAATGCGTAGCAGATTAGCGATTTAGGGATGTGGAAAATGCATACGTCTGCTAGCCAACAGGCAGCCAGCAGTCCGGAGTAAATGACTGAAAAGGGTTCTGGGTCTGCCAGAGAGACCCAGACTCAGGACCCAACAGCGGAATTGTTTTCGAGAACTTGCAACGAGGCACGAAAAAATGTTTAGCTGCATTTAAATGGGCGCTGAGGCGCTGAGACTTGCGATTCGCGACTCGCGACTTGTGCCTCGCGGCCCCGCGACCAGCCCCGACTGTTCCGACCGACTGCCTAAGCCCACAAAGTGGCACTCAATTACACTGTGCAGCAGACGGATGTTGGCTGTAGTTATTATATAAGATGTCTAGCGGCTGGAGGCCAGAAATAAACGGTATAACCAATCTAGCGCTCACTTTGAGAATTTTGTGAATTCTGTATATAGTATTTAAGGACTCGAGTGAATATTTCCTGATCACCAACAATGCTTAGAGATGTACTTAAGACATGCTAAAATGTAAAATATAATCTAAAGAGTTTGTAAAACAAACTAAAAAGTAAATGAGATAACATATATACAATTAAGAATACTTTTTCGTTCGTAAAGGTAAGAGGAAGTTCCTCAATATATAATCAATCAATTTTATAGGAGAAAGCAGCAAATATATACAAAAATCTAATAGTTCCTAATAATATAAAATTGACAGAGCAATCCTTATACCTAATCTCATTTTTAGTGACTATTATTCTAACAAGATTTGACCCAACAAGACTATAAAACATTAAAATAATATCTTTGCTGGTACGCATCATCGAGATAAAATTGAAAACAGGGAAAATTTGAGTTTTTTTTAAATATGCTTGATTTGAACAAAAGATTAAAATAACTGTGTTGTTTAAGATTATCCACATTATTTTTATATATATTTGGATTATTTATTGTAGCTTATTATTGTTATTTTCATATATATTTTATTTTATATATATAGAAAAAAGAACCATTTTCTCATAATACTTAAATACCCAAATAATGTAGCGCTGTGTTTGGCGCCCTATCTGCACGCATCTGTGAGCTTTTAATGCGGCTTTGATTAAAAAACGCAGCACTTTTTAATTTGTGGCAACTACTATGTCTCTGCCATCCCCCTCCTCCTTGCCACTGGCAACACCTAACACTGAGCAGCGTCTCCTACTCCTAGCTGCTGGCAGAGACAAAGGCGGCCAATGATTGAAGTACGAGTATATCCCACATTTCAATTGCCTCGGCCTGGCGCCCCTGTCTGACAGACAGTCGCTGTTTACAGGGTGCAGCAACACCCCGCGACCCCCCTCCCCATTCCCCTTTGTCCCTTGGCAGCCCTTAATGCTGCACTCGACTATAATTTTTATGTTACCATGCACTCGCCTACCAATTAAAACGTCTGCACCCAGCTTCGGATGTGCTTATGTCGCTAATAAACCGTATTATTAAGTGCGTTGGGGAGGGGGCTGGGGCGTTTAAGGGGCTGGGGTTTAGGTTTTAGGTGGCATTGCATGTTGACCACCCTTCTGCCAGTGTGTGTGTGTGTGTGTGCGTGTGTGTGTGTGTGTGTATGTGCAACGCGACAGCCACTTTCAACTTCCGCCGGCAAATGTATAATTCTATGCCACTGCAACTGGATATATTTTTTTTGTTCTCCGAGCCTAGGCACCACTCCGCCCTCCCTCCCTCCCCCCGATAATACACTCCACCACCCCCTCGGCGTTAGAACCATGCTCCTGGTACCCTGCCAGTTGTATGTAAATTAATTTTAAGCTGCTTAAGCTAAGAGAGAACATTTTCATTTCATTTTTGTACGCCTTTATGCGTTTATGAAGTGGGCTCGGACCAAGTTTCTGTGAGAATTTTCGTTGATATCAAATAAGAGTGGGGCGAAAAAAGTGGGCAAAAAAAGAAGAAAGTAAAAGAGAAGAAACAGTTACCAACTGTGTTGGCCAAATGTTTGCCGTACTTACTGCTTAAAGGAAATTGTATATATCTTTTAGAGGGAAATGTCATTGCTTGCTTACCTGTAATGAAAACAAAAAAGATTTAAATGCGTTAGTTTTATTTAATTTGTAATATTCATTATAATTATTAAGAGGTTATTTTGATTTGTTAATGAAAATATACAAATAATTAACGGAAGTTGTCGTTTGTTCTGTATTTTCTTATTTCCAGTTCAAAACTACCCTCAACATTTTACACATAGAATGATAAACTATTTAATATTATTTTAGATATTAAAAATAAATAAAATATTTTAAAGAAGCTATTGAGGAATGCTAAATAATTACAAAAAACATTTAAGTGAAGTCTGTGATTATTAAGTGTTATCTTTACTCACTACTTTTAATAATATTGAAAGGCAATGTGTTTTAGACCTAAAAATATATTTTTAGTTAATCAGTTAATTAAAAATTTGTTTCCATCAATTAAATATTTCCTACTTTTAGGAAATTTTTCATAGATATCAAGTATTACGACAGCAAGAGTCAAATTCAAATGATTTTTTTTACAATTAATACTTAATATAATTTTCAATACAACAATAAACCTTCATCAGAAATCAATTGAAAATATTAAATTTTTTAAAATTACAATAAAGAAAAGATCTCATTTTTAGGAACCGATGTAAAATTGGGTTTTTCTGTTTTTTAATAATCTTTTGATGGTTGGAAATATGTTTTTAGATTCCTTTAACATTCATTCAAAGGATTATATCGAACCTGTAAGCATTACTCAAGTTTATTACATGGCAACTATTTATAGTTTATGCTCCTGATCTCTCTGCACCCCAAGGCTCATCATATAGTGCCAGCTAGGAGCTGCACTTGCCTGCTTTCTAATTCATTATCATCGGCGGCTACAGCGCCTCCGCCGGCGCCACGTTTATAGAGGTCAAAAGTAAGACAAACAAGCGGTCGGGGTCGCTAAAGGACTCGCTTAGTCTGGGTTTGAGGGTTGAGCGGGAGGCGGGTGGGCGCTGATAAACTTTACCAGCCAGGCCAAAAAGCGAACCCTGCCAGGGGGAGGCACAGAATTTATGTGGACTGCCCGACGCCGGAGTAGGCGAAACTTTTGCATTGAATTTGAGCGGGCCAAACAAATTCTATTTTTTCTTGTTGCCAGCCCTGGAACGTAACCGACCCCCCTTCCAGCTTGTCTTGTTTTTTATTTTGCTTTTTTAGCGAGTAGTTTTTGGTTTTATTCGTGCGCGGGGAGAGACCAGAGCAGGGCTGGCAAAACAAAAGGATTTTGCAGCTAAAGCGTTCGGATTTTTAGTTAGTTGTTATTATTTTATATGGCCGCAGACCGGGTTCGAGTCTCAGCGTCCGAGTTCGAGTCCGAGTCCGAGTCCGAGTCGGACATGCAACTTTTTGCAGCATTCCGCACGGTGGGCGAGTAGCCAGGCAACGTTCTGGCAGAGGGGAAGGTTGAGGGGCGGCTTTGGTTCGCTGCAGCGGTACAAAACTTTTTATTTTTTTGCACTCTTTACTGGAATGTGCGCCAAAGCATAATAATAAAAGCGAAAGGCAAGCAAAGGAGTAACATGCTCGTTAGCCCCAGCCAAGCGTCAGCATACAGCAGGATGATAACAGAACTGGAAGGGAAAAAGCACAAAAACAAAAAAAATGCACGAAATATCGTTGGACTGAGCAGCGAGGCAAGGAATAATCTAAAAAATGAAAACCCAAACGAAACGCAAGACAAACTTTGCCTGGCAGGCGTGGGTGCAAAATAAATGAGGAGCTAGCTAGCGCGCGGAGTGTGGGTTCTGGCATTGGAGGGGGGGTGAGGGAGTGGGGGTGGTTGGGTATAGTAACCAGCTGAAGGACTCGCTGCTGCTGGATGAGTGCCACGGGCAGAGCTCAAACTTAAAATGGACAAACGTGCAAAGGCAGCTCGAGCCGAGCTGAACTGAACCGCTGGCAGGAGGCAGCTACCCATGAGCTACGCTGATGAGCAAGGACTACGACGTCGCTGAGTATATGCACAGGATATGGGGGGATGGGTGGGGAGTGACTGTGGCTGCGGGGGAGTAACAGCAGGGACAGCAGCCAGAGCAGCAGCCGGAGCAGCAGCAGCGCGCAGCATCTGAAACACACTAATAAAAAGCGTTGCGGACGACGTCCGCGTGAACTAGTCCTTTAGTCCTTTTGGATCTCTAGTCCTCTAGTCGCAAGCGCCGCCCCTTCCCCGCACTGCCAAGTGACTCTTGGCAAGGGTGCCCTTCCGCTACGTTTCTTCCCTGCCCTGTCCCTGCTCTGTCGCTGTTGCCCTGTCCCCTGCCTTGTTTTGCTCTTCTTCCACACCCCAAAATTATGCTTCGCGTACGGGGGTGTTGGTGGGCAAGAATATTTTTGTATAAAAATTGCGCTGGCGAAGCAAGCAAATGGGGCAGACAGTGACCGTACCAAGGGTAACCATCCAAAGAGGGCGTGTGGCTGGGGTTGGGTGGTAAGAGTGTTGGACTGTTGAAGGGTTAGGTTGCCTGGCAGGGAACTCACAGCAATCCCAATTCTCAACTGTGTGTGGGTAGCGACAATGGGACAAGGCAAGTAAATGCTTGAGGAGGCGATGATAAAACACGGGGTAAAGTAGTAGAAGAGAGAGGAGTGTGGGTGTGTGGGGGAGGAGCAGCATCAAAGACAACTGACGGAGTGGGCAATGAGGCACAGTGGTCGACTGATGAAATCTTAAGGCATGTTATCGATAAATAATCGGTATATATAAACTATTTGTTGATGATTGTTGATAGTTGAAGTATCACTGGCCGTATACAAAATGTAATTTTAAGTAAATGGTTAATAAGACCACTAGATGATATGAGGTTATGTTAAAACATTAAACCTATCGAAAGTCGATAAATGAGATATCAGTTATATTAATAGAAAATATATAACTATAATAATAATAATAATAATAATAATAAAAATATTAATAATAATAATAATAATAATAATAATAATAATATTATTATTATTATTAATAATAATAATAATAATAATAATAATAATAAAAATAATAATAATAATAACAATAATAATATTAATATTAATATTTATAATAATACGAACAATTAGTATTTTTAAATAAAGAATCAAAATCAAATAGGAAGGGATCGATTTTTAATCGACGTACAAGAAATATCAATATTAAGGTCAGTTAGTGTCCAGCTACAGCTGGTTGAAGGCATTGAAAGCTTTGCCTTATAATTTAAAAAAAAAAATTCCACACATTATCAATATTTAAAACTTAAATATTTGCCAATTCATTCCATTGTTTGTCTCCAATAGCAACCACCTTTGCCGCCGGCACCAGGCAATCCGATTGCCGACTTCATAGTAGAAAATATAGCGCATATTCCTGTTCAAGCGCCTGCAGAATAAAAAATTCTTTCTATTTTATTTCACTTCTTTTTTTTTTGGTGCGCCACCTACGACGGCAGCTCTAAGAGAGGGTGGGATAGGTGCCCGGCCATGCTTTACAAGAGCGTTGAAAGGGTACAAGACAGCGTCCTCGCTGAAATGTTGCTGACTTGAGCTAGTTGCCGGAGCTGGGGTCCGACAAGGACGACGACGATGGAGGCGAAGGCGACGCTGAACATTGCGATGCTTGAGTAATTCAATAGTAGAGCGTAGGAATCCAACAACTACCCCTAGAGTAAGGGAAAAGTTGCTGGTGCACGCTCCGTGGCGTATTTCATTAGCAGTTCGTTGATAGCGGAGCGAGTAGATTGAAGTGGGTTTGCGGGCTGGCGGGATAGGTACAGGGGTACCTGGATAAGGAGGACGGGCAGCTGGGCCTAGCGTGCGCATTCAATAGCTAATTTTGTTCTAGGCTAAGCTTGAGTAGGGAAAAGGTGTGACTTGTGTGCTTAAGCAATACTAAATTGCATATTCGATAAAATCGTGGAAATGTATACTCTCTAAGAACCTTCGAAGAACTTGATTTGTAGGAATTGCATGAAATTATTCTATAGCTGTTCCTACTTTGACGTCAATCATCTGACCTTTTTATAGACATAGAATATAACATGTTATGTCTGGTAAATGATATCATAGTCTTACTTATACTGACTGCTGGAGCTCTCTGCAAACCTTCAGACGTACTTCTGCCATCCTCTTCATTATTCCACTTACTGCTATATATACATAAATAATATAATTTTTTTTTCCAATATTTTGTGCCTTGCAACTTTGCCAGAGTCCTCGAGGAACGTTGCCTGAAAAGTTCTTTCTCTAATTTGTGTGTTGAGCTTCTGGTGTCCGAGCGGACGAGCTGAGAGGCGGGGCTGTAGCCCAAAAGGAAGTAGCAACCGGAAACCTTTTTTTTTCTCCTCCCCCTCCTTCTCAACCTCCTGCTGCTGCCAGCTGCCCAGGGACTGTAAGTGAAGACGATGTGACTGTTTCGGGCAGGGGAAAGAGGCATCAGGCAACGCTGTGAATCAGCATCAGGCAACATTGAAGACGCTGCTCATGCCCCAAAGATAAGGCCGCCAGCCAAAAAACTCGCAAAGGCAAAGGGAGAGCAGAAAAAAAAGAGAGGAAAGGCAAAAGGAAAGGGAAAAAACGTAGCTCCAACAATGAAGGCCAACGT
The DNA here is from genome assembly GCA_035045725.1 of Drosophila ezoana. NCBI lineage: Eukaryota > Metazoa > Arthropoda > Insecta > Diptera > Drosophilidae > Drosophila > Drosophila ezoana. The sequence continues at coordinate 1,226,894 of JAWNOU010000005.1, read as the reverse complement.
TTTAGCTAAGCGAAAAGTTGGCTCCAATGGCTGTGGCTGGGTTTGGGATTGAAAGCACAAGAAGATGAATCGTTTTGTGTTGGCGTTTTGAGCATTCGAGTGGGCGACCATTAGGTGGGCAGCTTTGGGTAGGGGTTAAGATTGGGTTTGCTTTTGTGTGTGCCAAGAAAAACCCGACGCGGTCGAGCACAAACAGCCTGGTGGAGTGTACGACAACAAAGTCGCGCACTGTCGCTAGCAATAAGCTTTAGCTGCCCAGCAGCAGTAGGAAGAGAAGGAGGAGGAGGAGGAGGACTAGTCGGTCTAGCGACGCCTTCAAGTACGCAGCAGTAGCTACACATCAATCGTGTGGCCATAGCTGGACTTTGCCTAGCTTTCAGCTGGGTGTTGCTCTGGGTGGGGATTCTTCGTTTTCATTAAGCACCAAAAAAAAAAAAACTCGGGGAGTTGCGTTAGCTACTTGGATCCTGGCGACGTTGTTCCAAGTAATAAAAGTAAAATGCGGCTGATGAACAGCGCACAAAGGCAGAAAGCATAAAAATTTGTTGGCTTTGCCTACGCTCTGGCCTGTAGCTCATCAGCAAAACGCCGCAACGTCCCGCAAAAAGACCCAGCATATAATGAAGGGTAAGGAAGCACTGGCAAAGGCAAGAAACTGGTGGGGGAAAGCTAGCAGCCAGGCTGGAGTAGGGGTATATATGAAGGGAGAACTTGCTACACAACTGACATGGGTTTCATTTGTATGCTGCCTGCTGGCGACAGTGGCAGGCGGCAGGGTGGGGGAAATTGTGGCAAGGCATGGCAGGGCAGGACTTGAGCCAATGTGCCCTGCCCGCCCGGCTCTGTTGCCACATGTGTGCCGGCACCCCTTTAAGATATCTCGTGCGCTGGCACTAAAAAGCATCACAAACTAACTAAATGCGAGTGTGTGTGCGAGTGTGTGTGTGTGTGGGGTGCACATGTGTTGGTGTGGTGGCTTTTAAGCAAACGTCTTTCACAAGTGAAAGGCCTGGAGGGCAGGCAGCGGATTGGGTTCAGGGGGCGAGGCTGGCAGCCATCACTGGGGGAAAAGCCAAAAATGTAACCTAAAACTGCAAGAAAATTAACCAAAAATACTAAGCCAAAGTCGAAGACACTTACACATACACACACAGAAGAAAACACACACACATGTGAGTGTGGTTGAGGCTGTGCCTATGAAAAGTGTAGAGCTCGAGAGTGAAAAGGTGGGGGGGGGAGTGCCCAAGTGCATGGGGCCTTTGACTTGGCAACATGGCAAGACAGGCAACAAACTTGGCAGAAAGGTGAGGCGCCTGTAGCTACCCTCTAAAACCCCACTGCAGCCGCCTCTGCACACCTCTAGCTCTTCTGTGTGTGTGTGTGTAGAAACTTTTGGCATTGTTTTTGTGTGTGCGGCTGGGCGTGTGCGTGCGTGTGTGTGTATTGGAGGCGACTTCGCTTGTTGGGCGTGCTTTTTCTGATGTGGGATTTCAGTCTTTATGTGTGTGCCTCTCTCTGTGTGTGTGTGTGTGTGTGTGTGTGTGTGTGTGTATTAAGACTGGGGTTGAGCTAACCCTGTGCCCGCCTCTAACTCAGTTTTCGCAGCAACTTTGATTGTGGCTGTAGCTGAAATACATTGCTGCCTGCCACAGCTGCTGCTGCTGCTGCAGCGCCTTCATTTTGGCCAAGATGGAGTTCAGTTCAGCTGCCAATGGGTATATGTATGTGTGTGGTGTGGTGCGGTGTGGGTGGTGGCCTAGCCACCTAGGTTTGTCTGTTTTGCGCTTGACAGTACGTAAAGACGTTCCTCGGCAGGTTTTTCGTGAACACGAGTGTGATGCTGCTTTCTGGGTAGGAGGACAGCTAGAGAGTTGCGGGCATGAAGGACTTTGAGCTGATGGCTGTTATTTATATGGATGTGTATGGATGTGCGGTGGGCGGGATGCGGGTGCTCGGATGGTAAGCCCAGAAGCTAGTGATGAGCTACACTAACAGAAATTGCCAGACTTGGGTTGAGAATGTGTCGTACTTGGCATGTGTTTGATAAGTAAGAAATAAGATCCACAAATTAAAAACTAGCTGACAATCTATAAATAAAACTATCGATAAGTGCACGCTAACAAAATGTTATCGGATCACACCGAGTTATCGATACATTCATATTTTATAGCTTTTATTGAGCTATATCAAATCTTGTTCAACGAGAAATCAGTATATATATAGATATGGTCTATGACCTTTAAGGCAATTACGATATTGCGATATTATTTTTATATTAGTCAAAGGTTAAAGTTTTATTTAAAGCTATCGAAATTTTATATTTTAAGAGAACTTTGGAATTCGAAAGTTGAAAAGTTAATCACCGCCTTTGAATTGATGCAATAATTAGAGGGCTATCATGTCTAATCGCTGCTTCTTGTGCGCCCACAAGCGAGAAAATCTGGCAAAGCCCCCGCCTCATCAACTGTATCAACTCATTCTCTCAGTGTCTGTGGTATCAACCAAAATGTAACCCGTCGAGCTTGTCGCTTGCCCTTAGCCAAAGTCGTCCTTAGAATCGTAGTCGTCCACACCTCGTCCTTCCATTACCAGGGAGTTAAACTCCCAGCAATGTCTTCGTCGGTTTTCTTGTCATCTATTTCTATTTTCGAGCTATGGATGTGCAGATGAGGGTCTTGGGCTGTCTAACTTGTCTGTTTGTATGATGTGATGCTAGCAGCTATACCAGCCCCAGCCCCAGCTCCCAACCCCTCCCGCTCCTGATCTATTCATGTGTGGAAGCCGTGTGTGTATGTGTGTGTGTGTTGGTGGGTGTGTGCAAAAAACCGTAAGCAATTTTCCGTAACATCTAACCAAACTGGATGGGGATTGGGAAAGAGTGTCAACCCAAGACAGCCAGAGCGAAAGACATTCGCCTTCGACGTTGTCGTAAAAGCTGCAACTCCTTCTACTTTCAATACACACACTCGCTTCCTGCATACGGTGCCAGTGTCCTGGTCCGGGTATTGGTCCTGGCTTGGGTCCTGTTGACGACATTGACTGGTTCTCTGTCTGCTTCGATTCGATTCGCCTCGCACGTTGCTCTTGTTGTCTGCCTGCCTGCCTGCCTGCGACACTAATGCTGAGTTGTGTAACCGTCGGACTGCAGCTCGCATCTTAAGTTTCTGCCTCCATCGGCCCCCCTCCCGAAATTGATGAGCAAGGATGTTGACTACCCCAAACCCTAACAACCTGGCAACGTCACCGTCAGCGTCACCAAAATCATGTTTGATTACAGCTGAGCAGCATAACAAGATACACTCATAGAAAAAACCCAAACATTTCATTTTAAAACCCGTAAAAAAGTTGTTTAAATTCAACGAAATATGATATTATTGCTTTAGGATTGAAATTCATAGCGCAAGAAATTTTTTAAATCCCAAAATTTTTAAACACAAGCCCCAAATGCAGTATTATGAGATGTTGTGGTCTAATTTTTCACGCCTATTTCAAGCATGAAAATACTTGACATATTGAAATTAAAGAAATCGCAAGCGAACAACAAGAATACGTTCTTAATTCAAGAATATTTTAAAATCTATGCTACTTTTTTTCAGTGCATTCTTTTGACTCGGCTCGAGAGCTACAGAGATTTTCGGGGCGACTATTCAGTCTTTAAGTTTTGTGTAGATTTTGCAAAGGTACAAATTAAATCGAAAGACGCTTTCGACACGATGTCCTGCGGCGGCTTATGTGCGCTTAAGCACAAAGCTTGACCATCCATACACACAGAAACTCACACTCAATTTCACACACACACACACATCCCTTCACATATGCAGCGTCACATTCCCTGCCCTCGTTTGGCTTGATGTTGCCTTTGACACAAACCCTACACCCTCCACACCTCCCACACACACACACACACCACTATTTATATACAAATGCCGCTGACTATATACAAAAGTCAATGCTTTTGTTGCTTACCGGGTTTGGGGGCTCGTCTTGGCAGCCCCTTCTCTTGGGCTGACCCACCCATATTTGCAATAAACAAACAAGCAGCAGACTTTTTCATACGTGTTATGCACCCCAGATACCCTAACCACAATGCATAGTTCAGAATTGTAAAAACAGTTTGATTGAGGCAAGAATAACGTAGTATATGATAAAAATATGAATTTGATAAATCATTAAAAGTCATTCTATGCTTCCTAATTTCCCGACTTTTAATAGTATATAAACTATAGTCTCTCAATAAATCGATATATATAAACTATTCAAATAAACGCATATTTAAGCCTTGTTCTACACCTTAATTTAATTTTATCTTTTTTATTAACTGTGTCAACTCGCCAAGAGTATATAATATTTCATTCCCCATTTTTCATTTATCCATAGATTAATATAATAAATAAAATAAAAAACAAAATAATATATAAAATAAAATAAAAAACTATCCATATCTTTAATTCTATAACTTTAATTTTACAATAAAATTTCTAATTGCACTCCAAGAAATAGATTTTGAAAATCATAAAATTCAAACGAATATTTAATTTAACTGATTCCTCCTCATCTGCTTAAGAACTCAAAAACCTTTCTTACATTCATGCCTATTTAACATTTAAGTTAGTAGCTGTTTAACAACGCCCCCGAAATAGTGGTTATACCCTTCCCAATTTAGCGTATAAGCAGCCCATAGAAACTTGGCTGAGCGCTGGACAGTCTTTGGACTTTGTGGGTGTGTATCGGTTGCGGGATTTTGGGGCGGGAACAGCGGCATTTGGCTCAAGAAGCTTTACTTCTTTTGTGGCGGCAACGCTGGCGCCCAAGCTCCCGCAGCACCACCATCCTCTGGGCCACCAACAAACCTCCCCGCCACCTTCGCCTGCCCAACCCGTCGGGCATTTGGCGTTGCCAGCGCCTTCGTCTTTGCCTGCGTCTTCGTCATTTGATGAATTACCGTGCAGGGCAAAATGTGCGCCCTTTGGAAGCGTGGGACGAAAGTCCGTGTGGGGTGAGTGTGTGTGGGTGGGTGTGTGTTAGGAATGTGAGTGTGTGTGTGTGTGTGTTGCGTTTCATTTTGGGCTGCAGACACCATCAACTGGAACACACTCACACCCGTCAACTCATTTCGCGCTTCTATATACTCAATATACACACTTACACCTACGCATACATACACACTCAAGCACACACACACATACACAGCTAGCACGTTGTCGTATATCATTAGAGTGTGCCCCCCTGTCTAGGCGCCATTTCATCCAAATCGGCATTATGAGCAGGTTTTCTTATGCGACGGCTGCGGCTGCTGCTGTTGCTGCCTACGCGGCGTATTAGTAATATTTCTGCAACTGTCTACGATTTTTTTTCGATTTAATTTTTGCCTGGGCTGAGGTACTTGCTCAAAGGTAGGCAAAAAAAAAAAAAAAAAACTAGCGAATGTCTGAGTAAGGTGGGTAAATTGATTTCATATGCGTCTAAATGAATGGAGAAAGAGCCGGCTCGGGGGGTCGTGGAAGCTTAGGAAGCAATACTACAGATATTACATAGATGCGACATTTTGGGTGTGGGTACAGCTGGAGCTGGAGCGTGATAAAACGAGTTAGTTGCTGACCAACTACAGATAAACTTGTGTAGCAAAGATTTTTCCAGTGGGTACTCAGCCTTTGTAATAACAAGAGCACATAATATTTCTAGGAATTCAAGCGAGAGTGTAGACTTAATGTTGGCTAATTAATTTCAATTCTTGGAAGAAATAAAAGTTTTTACACACAAAGTGCGTTCTATTTTCGAATCAAGAGTGCTCAGTATATAGAGGGCTCTACGTAAGCCAGTGGCAGGTGGAGGAAGAGGATTTAAAATCCGGCGCAGGTGTGTGTGTGTGTGCAGTCTAAACTGAAGGTCGCAATAGCTTATTAAAACTTAAAGGTCGTGATAGGGATATCAATAATAATAGTTAAATTATCATAAGTTAAGTATGTCAGCATTTGGTTAATTCAAACGATTAAATTAGTAAAAGAACATGTTGCTGTCCATAGCGAATTTCAAGAGCACATTTGTTGCGCTTAAATTGTATTAATGGCTGCACGCAAAGCAATTTGGTCTTAAGTCCAATTATTATTAATAGAGCAGCAGAGATTATAGCTTTTCTAAGTTACAAAAATAATACCGAGAAGTGGACCGCTCAACTATCGCGTGTTATTGTTGTTATACAACAAATTCCTAAAATGATTTTTTAAACAAATTCTTGGATAATCCAACATAAGAAGTTAGCTGGAATTGTGCGCTAGATAATTTGCTACTTGTGAGATATTAAAGTTGGCAAATTGCTTCCACGAATTGTTATTCTGAGGAATTGCAGCAATCTGTTGTGACGTCACGATCTTGGGATGCCTTGCGAATCGAACTCACCTTGTGCAGCAACACCGATGCTTTTCTTTTAGATGCCATTTTTGTGCTGGTGGTGGCACCTCCGCCAGCACCTCCGGCACCGCCACCGGTTGCCGATGCGGTACGTGTCGATGTTTTTGGTGTTTTTCTCGGATTTTTCGGAATTTTGGCAAATTTTTTGATTGCCTGCTGAGTGTAATGAAATTGACCAAAAACCAAAGTATCGAATTGACGCAAACGTTGCCAAAACTGGATGATATCAAAGTTGCTATGCGGCAGGCAACTTTGTTTGTAATCTTTAGCACTAAACACTTTACACTGTTGCTTATTTTTTTCGTATGTGGAAGAGTGAGTAATAATAATATCCAAAAACTATTTTTTGGCGCGAATTTCCTCTCGCTTTTTTTTTTTTGTTTTGTTTTGTTTGACAACACTTTCTTAATTGTTTCAAGATTAAAAGTAACCCAAAAATTTGTTTTTTTTTTTTTTTATTTTGTTTTTTTTTTTTTTTTTTTGGTTCGCGGCGAATGCAACAAGCGAACGCTTTTTGGCACACTAAACGTTAACGGTTGTTTCTGAGATTTGTGTGAGATTTGTTCTCAAGGTTTAGAGCGCTCCACCAGAGGCGAACCAAACACGACGAAAGCCAACTGCTGACTGACCAAAACAGAGACAGACAAATGCGTTTTCTAGCGCTAGCGCCTGTGACGCCGACAGCGGCAGCATGAGAGACAGAGAGCGTGTGTGCCAGTGAGAGCAGATAGAAAAAGAGAGAGCGAGAGAGAGCGTGGAACATGCGCCTGAACAAGGCGAACTGAATGTGGGACGCCGCCAAAAAGCACATGGAGAACGCGGAACGTGCGTGTGGAAGGCAAATGCCAAAAAGTGTGCAACACAATGTGTTCGAACGGGCAACGGGCAATGGGCGAGGACTCTGCATGGTCGAGTCGAGGGATATGAGTACAAAAACAGAGAAACGCCGATAACGGCAACTGCGGCGTCAACGAACCAACGCGATGGGCACAGCGAAGAGTGTGGGGTGGGAGAGGGTTGGAGTAACAGCGGATGGCGACGGCAGATGAGTTGACAAACAGCTGAGTGCCGAGTTTTGTGAATGGTTTGGGTGGCACTCGGCCAGCGCGTTTGGGGTTTGGGGTGTGAGGTGTTGCCGCTGAGTAGGGTTGGGCATGGTGTTTTTTTTTTTTTTTTTTTTTTTGGGATGCGGGGTGGGGAAATGGCAATTATTTTTGTTGCTTTTTTTGCGCGTCGCCAACAAAAATGCATCAGCAACAACAACAACGAGAGATGAAGAGAGAGAGAGAGAGAGTGAGAGAGAGAATAAGAGCCGCAACAGAGTGTGAGAGTGGGCCTTGTTGGTGTGGGTAGGATTGTGAGCGCTTTGGTGTGAGTGTGAGTTGTTGTTGTTGCTTTTGTCTTTCGCCGGCATGGCGAAAAAAAGGCCGGTTGGGATCGGTCGGTTCGTCGTTTGGTTAACGGACGGCGCGGTTTGGCGGCGTATGTGTGTGTGTGTGTGTGAAAGGGGCAGGGGTGCGGTAGTCGTCGGCGTTTCGGATATGAAAAACGCACAAAAAATAAAGCATGCTTTGCGGCATTTTGGGTTGGGTTCGTCAAGGGGCAATTGTGGGGTGGGCTTGGTGAAGTTGGCAGACCGGAGTTGGGAGCTTGAAAAATAAATGAGAAAAATATACGACGAGCCGGCAACGTTGTTGCTGTTCCACCGTTGGCAGGGACGACATGGGTAAGGGGGGGAGACGATGGTGATTCTCGCTCTGTGCGTGTGCTGGGAGCGTGGGTGAATGAGTGCAGGAGTGGCGGCTGGTGGCTGGGGGTGCGGGTTCGGGGGGCAGAGGTTGGTGCGAAAGTGGACAACGTTGTTGTCGCTTGTCTGCCGTGTGCGCTGCGCTGTGTTAGGGGTTGAGAGGAGGGTGTGTGCATTGGGCAGCGTAAAGTTTTTGAAAGGAATAAAAGAGAGGGAAAAAAGGCGACGGGCTGCTTCAGTCTCTTTGTATTTTTATATTTTTGTGTGCCCACGCGTTGTTGGTTAGTGTGAGTGCGAGTGCAAAAAGGGTCAAGAGCGCTGGGGCTACGGCTACCTTTAGCAAAAGAAATTGTTTAGCCACAGAGGGTGGAGTTTGGGGGTGGTCGCCCGACGGTGCGTGTTTATTGAGCGTGTGCCCACACCACAACACCCTCCAACTTTGCAGTCCCGTCGTTGCTTCAACATTTTTTTTTGAGGTTTGTCTTTAGAGTGCGTCGTCGTCGTCGTCCGTCATCCGTCGTCCGTCGTCCGTTGCCCGTCGCCCGTCGCTGATCATAAAACTCGACAGATTTTTGTTTTTCTTCGACAATAGTGGACAAGGGGCTGAGGCTTGTGTGTCATCATTGTTGCTCCTTGGGCCTGGGTTGGGCGTCTGTCTGGGGTGGCTGTTTGCAGCCCAAACGTGACGGCGTCTCCGTCTTGTTTGCTGTTGATTTGCGTTCAGTTTATTGTCTTTACCATTACGATTTATGCACCGCAATGCTCGCTTTTGTAGGGTATGATTAGGTTGTAAAATCGTCGTGATAATTAAAATAGATGCCACCATGCCACAAGTTTGTCAACAAAAAATAATCTATTTTCAAGTGGAATACCCTTATTGGCTACTGTCATTTTTTCCAAATTAAGAAAATTTCCAGTAAAATGTTGTATATACATATAAGGTTTATGTTTAAAATGGTTTAATGGTCAAAATGGTATAAACTTTGACACATTAAATTTCCCAAGTCTCTGCGAAATATTACTTCCTAATTTTTAATTCACCTAACTTAGTCACAACCTATCTGAGCTTCAAGTGGAATAATATTTTTAAACAAACGTTAAATTTAACTACTGAATGTTGTTCATATCAAGACTAGGATTAAATAGAACTTAAGACAATATCGACATTTTGCTTGCAAATTTGAGCTTGTCAAGTTGTCAAGTAATGTTGTAGAACAGTCCTCCCTTATCCTTAACTTTCCTGGCTTTGGTTCCGATCTTTTCCTCTGTGTTAATTTGTCGTAAACTTTTTTTAAAATTTGTTTTATTTTTTGACTATTATTTTTGGTTAAAGGTATCCTTGGTATTCGCTGCGAACTCTCTAACCTTGCACTCTTTGAATCCGCCGTTTATTTATTGGATTTCATTCGGCTAAATAGCAGTCTCTTGGAGACCGCAACGCAAACTTTTTCACTCCAATTTCTAAAATTTCCCAAACGCATGAACCACATAACCACGCCTGCCAGAAAAAAAGAAAAAAAAGGGAAGAGGAAAAACCAAACCTAACGCAATTCAACTCGAAACTGGGAACGGGAAACGTTTTCAAGCGTCGATTGGACTGTCAGTTATTTGATGATTGTCTACAGCGTTTTTCTGCTTCTTCGCTTCTATGGTTTTTTCTTCGTCACGCCAAACTGACCAAAATAGCTGCGGAGGTATGGATTTGAAAGCGGAGAGTGAAGAGTGGAGGGGGTTGGCTTCTACAGCAACTAAAATTAGAAAGGAAGTGGTAGGGGGTCAGCGCAATCAAAAATGTCAAAGAAAAAAGAAAAAATAAAACCAAAATCGTCGAGTGGGGGTTGAAGTTAAGCGATAACTTTAACCGGGGGTGGGTTTGAGGAGCTACAGGGGGGGTTTCGGGTAACATAATTCTCATCTTTGCAGTTCAATATGTCAACAGCTCTGGCTGCAAATTGCCTGCTCATCACCCAACGCCAACGCCAACGCCAACGGCTGTCAGCGGCAATTTAAGGCCCGGCCCGATATGAACCCGAGGACTACGCGCCATTGTTTAGCATTTGTGTGACCAGAGTCGAGGCTTTGCTGATTATTATTAGTTATAATGGCTATCATCATGATGTTTGTCAGCATCGGCTCGCACAGCATTCAACACGTGCCAGCCGAAAAGGCGAAAGGCGAAAGGCGAAAGGACAACAACAAGGACCGCAAGGACAATGATGTGTGCATGACGAGGCCTCCAGACGACGTCTACAACTTGCCAGCCAAATTGACGCGCACAACGCATTTTCAAGTTTCAAACAGCAATCCTCATAGATAAGCAAATACACTTGCAGAAAAATCGTGTCTAAATTCAAAATTAATGGGCATACCATTTGTGTTGTTTTGTTCTTAGCATCTCAAAACAAAATATATTTTACTTAATCGATCAAGTACTTTTCTTAGTCTTTTGTGAAGATATTTCGGATCTCGACCAACGTTTTTAAATAAAGATTTTCTTGCTTTGCATTTTAAGTACGTTTGTGCTCAATTTAAGTAGCAGCTCTTTTTCGCTGAGTGTATTAAATGATAATAAAGCATATGTGTGCGTGTTTGTGTTTAGCATTTGCATGTCAAAGTGTTTAAGCTGAACAGGCCAATTGGCTAATATATAATTAAAGCTCGCTAAGTTGACTCCCGTGCGCTTTTGGGCATTGGCACCACGTCTTGAAACTGTTGCACTGGCGTCAAGTGTATTAATATACAATACACAAGCTTGTATGTACATACATATATATTATATATACTATATCTATATACATGCATCTTGTGGGCTTGCAAGTGCCTTTTGCTATAATTAGGTTAATGAATATGCTTAGTGGTTAATGAGTCAGACAATTGATTTGTTAAGATAATATTATGCATTTAAACACCAAAGTGAAACATTTCCGAAATGGAGAAGGACGTTAAATAGCTTTTCTAAGTAATTACACGATAATTATGTAGATAGTAAAAGTAACTCTTTTAATTGTGTATAAGAATTGTTATTATGTGACTCTTAAAATAAAGACATATTACACTAAGCAACTAAGGTTCATGGTACAAATCAGAGCATCTAAATAATCTTGTTCGTGTTCCGAATTAATACAAAGATGATGTTTTTACATTATTGAAAACAGTTTAGGTTGGTTATTTGGTCACAATGTAACCTGTGAGATTTGAATTATAATTTTTTCTAATACTGAAACTTGCATTTCAATCATACAATTTTATACGCTGTAACATTCGGCATACAATTTTTTATAGCAAGCAAATCAAGAGTTTTCCTAATAAAATATCTAACATACAAAATTTTGCTTCTAAGATGTACGAGGTATGTTCATATATGCTCTTGATAAGTATAATTAGAATTTAAGACATTCGGAAATCCTTAAATATTGGCTCTATGTTTCGTATGGAAAACGCTGAACTTAAGTTAGCTTTTCTCACATTTGTATACCCCTGCAGACAATATTATAGCTTAGTCTCGAAATTTGTAATGCATAGAAGGAGACATCTCCGACACCATAAAGTATATATGTTCTTGATCAGTATCAACATCCGAGTAGATAAAGCCATGTCCGTCCGTCTGTCTGTCTGTCCGTCTGTCTGTTTCCATTCGAACTAGTCTCTTAATTTTAAAGCTATTGTCATGAATCTGTGCATACGTCCCTCTTTCTATTGCAAGCCGTACATATGTCGGAACCCGCTGGATCGGTCGACTATATCATATAGTTGCCATTGAAATGATCGGTCAAAAAGTAGGTCTTTTATAAACAACGTTTTGTCTTTCGAGATATTTTGACAATACTCGGCATTTATAAGATTTACTATACTCCATACAAATATGCAAATCTTTTTTACATCGGACCAATATATTATTAAGCTGTCATAGGAATGATCGGTCCAAAATGAACCATACAATACTTATTTTTCCGGTGCTTTCTAAATACAAACAAAGCATTATGAGCATTAGCCCTTCTGTCTTGTTTTTTTTTTTATATATATCCACGTGGCTTTATTTAAATATCGCACATTTTTTAAGAGCAAGTGATGAACAAATCACCTTAAAGAGGTTCTTTTATAAATTCATTTATGGCCTTGATAAGTATAATTTGAATTCAAGACAGAAAATCTTAAAAATTGCCCAAAATTTCAGCACTGAAATAAGTATAACATTTCTCATATTTTTATACCCTGAACCCATTGAAAATGGGTAAAAAGGGTATATTGTATTTGTGCAAAGTGCAAATGTATGTAACAGGCAGAAGGAAGCATCTCCGACCCCATAAAGTATATATATTCTTGATCAGCATCAATAGCCGAGTCGATCTAGCCATGTTTGTCTGTCTGTCCGTCCGTCGGTCCGTCCGTCCGTCCGTATGTATGAACGTAAGGATCTCAGAACCTATAAGAGCTAGAGAAATTTTAGCTGTAGGTCCTCCAGGTGCCCGCGCAGATCGAGTTTGTTTCCGATAAACGATAACTTGCCCCGTTTCTAAGTAATCGATAAAAATGTATATCGAAATCCCGTTTTTTAAGCAATTTTGGTAAATAATAAGAGCTAGAGTCACCAAACTTGACATGTAGCTTCTAGAATAGTATATATATATCGAGTATCTTTCATTTTATACCTATCGCCACCTCCCCGCTACTCTCTATCTATAAGCGCGCGCTGCAATTGATGTTGGAATAAGAGGGTTCAGGGTATCCCCTAGTCGGGAACTCCCGACTAGAACCTCTTACTTGTTCTATTATGGATTTATGTATATTTATTCATATAATTGAACACTAAACCGATAAAGCTTTTAAAAATGTATTTACGCACACTTACTAATTATAAAAGAAATGCACGTAAAAAATTTAAATTTTGATAAATTGCATATAAATTTTATTGAAAACATATGACCAAATGGTACACTAATATGCTGGTCTAATTGATTTTACATTCAAAGAGCCATTTAAAAATCATACACCCGAGGCCCAATATCCCATTGTAAACATCGTAAGTCTTGCAAAAATAGATACATGTAGATATATGTAGGTATATATTAATAAAAATATATATAGAAATATATTTACGCTTGCTTCGAACATAAACTGAAGCGAGTTCTTGCGCAATAAAATTAGTTGCGTAAAATCCAAAAACTTTTTCATCAAAAATGCATAAATGCGAACACGCAAAAAGTCACATAAAAACAAAATTAATGCAATATTTATAAAGCGTACAACAACAAAAAAAAAATCATTTGTATATTATGTGTAAAATAAATAATATATAAAATATTTATATAAATTGCAAAAATGCACAGTTCAACCGAAGAAAAAACTTAGCGAATGGCGTAAAATGCGCAGCCGCCTCTATTTTGAAATGTCAGTAGGGGCGCCCACGCCCCTGCTTCCTCCCACGCCTGCTTCTAGTATATATATGGTATATATAATGCCACATGTACAAAATGTCTGACGATTTGTGTGTGTGTGTTCTTTTTTTCTTTGCTGCAGGCGGCCAAAACTAATGCAAAAACAAAAACAAAATGGTTAGTAATATGGCAAAAAAATTCAAATGTGACAAGCCCAAAGGGAGGTTTGGGGGCTGGCTAGGAATGGGGCTGTGGTTAGGGTCAAGGGTTGAGGCTGGTCCAGCGGAAGTGCAGCAACTGCAACTGCAGCCAATTCAATTAAAAATCTGCCACTTAAGCTTTAAATGGTATGGGGCAACAAAGCGTTGCGGGGAGGGGCTTGCTGATGGTGCCACATGGCAACCAAATGGCAAAGGAACCAGGAATGGCAAATAGAATTCAAATATAAATTACAAGAAAATTTAGACAATTCAAAAGAGTATTTGCATGTGTTAGGCAAACTCCATATTAAGGGTAGTCCAGCAAAGAAAAGTTTGGAAAACAGTTCTTGAACTCCTTTTAATGTACGCTTCTTGAAGCGGGAACTCGCTTCCTTCGTTTCTAATAATTTTCTCTTGTACATTAAAAAGAGATTCCTAAAAAAACAGGCAACGTTTAAAATTAATTGAAGTTGTTCAAATGTGTATGTAAAATTAAACATTTGCCTTTGTGATATCTGTTTTCTTTTTTTTCTTTTGTGTATTTTTTTTTTGTTTTGCCAAGATCGGATTTTCCCTTTTAGTTAAAAAACGTAGCAAATAATCCACTGTTTTTAAAATGTAAAATTTTTTTTAAATGTAAATTTTATTTGAAAAAATTTTATTTTGTTTTAATAGGGATATTCTGAATAAAAATTACATTTAATTGAACACAATTAATGTACACATTTAATCAGAAGAACGAGAAACAACTGTTTTCCATGGATTTGTGTTGGTGCATTTTTTTTTATTTGTTAAATGTAAATTTGTCTTAAATAATTTTTCATTGTATTTTTCTTAGAGATATTTTTTAACTTTTTTATAAAGCAGTATTTTAAAATAATATGCTTAAAATAAAGCAGAATGTTAAAAGAGTGATCTTAGGAAAAAACGTTTATAAACAATTTATAGGTCATAGAGAGGGATCCTAGAAAAAACTACACAATATATTAACACTTTCAGGATATTTTAGATATTTATTAAGGCAAATACAATTTTTGGCTTTGATAAAATTGTTGCAGTTCTTGTTGTCAGCCCTGGCAGCTGGCACTGCAGCTTAACAGCAAACTAAATAGCACACACACAAACACAGATACCCTAAAAAAAAAAAGGGCACACCTACGCAAAACTGCATCCATCTGCCCGCTCACCTACGCACACACACACACACAGCTGCAATTGTTGTATATAGAAAATTTTATTTGAATTTATTTTTCGTATTTTTTTCGACGTTTGCATTTTGTCTATTTTTTGCGCTTGACCAAACGCAGCGACAACTGTGGCGGAGTGTGCGTGTGTGTGTTTGTATGTGTTTATAATAAATAATAAAGTATACACACCCACGCAAATGCATGTAACCCCCCAACCACCCCCAACATTTGTTGTTGCACAAAAAACTCTGCTGAATTTCGCGCACATTTTACGCCTGATCGAAATATTTTGCGCCAGCGGCGGAGGCAGCGGCAACTGCTCTTTACAGAAAAAAGTCAAAGACACCCACACACCTACACACCTACACACGCACACCCTAAGCCCCTCTGCAGCAAATGCCTACTAGCTCCTACCAACACATCCCTTCAGTCAGACCATTCAAAAACGCGCCTACAAAACTTTTATTGTGTCCAATGTTTTTTCTGCTTTGACGCGCGTTCCAAAAATTGGCAACGCTTTACGGCTGAACATGGCCGTAAATTGTGGCAGGGGCGAAGGGAGCACTGTGTATATGTGTGTGAGCGTGTTTGAGTGTGTGTAGGGTATCTAGCTTAGTGCACGGTTATGGTTATGACTGTGGCATGATAGCTCATAGCTCTCGCCCGTATTCCTATTGGCTGCATTTGTTTGTTTTGCCCCGGTTGCACGCCTGCACCGCCTCCGCCTCCGCCACGCCCCGTTCCGCTGACCAACATCGTTTTGTTTAATTTGGGTTTTGCAGCTCGTTGAGGTAGGTTAAGCAAGTGGAAAATCGGGCAAATGTATAGAAAATACATAATATATTTGCTATACCTCATAAGGTTGGTTAATCAGCTATAGTTCGGTAGTGAGTGTGGTCTATAATCGAATTTTTTTCCAGAGAGCTTAGTTTTTAATGCCCGATGCGAAAAATTTTTTCAAATTAATTCCTTAAAAAATCCGTTATAAATGAAATTTTCTATCATATTTTAAGGCAAAGCGATGGGATTTTTAAAAGTATGTGTTAATAATGCAGCATGAGCAATGCGTAATGAAAATTGAGTAATGAGTAATGAATATTGAGTAATGAGTAATGAATGTGCTCATTATAAAATAAAAGATCAGGGGGCAGTTTCTTAAATCCGTAATATTAAAAACAAACTGATTCGTTTCTAAAATATTATGTTATGAATGAAAATCCTTTGAGTTATTATCGCGCAATTTAAGTTATCTGACATATCGAAACGTTTTTTTCAAGAATATAAAAACTTTAACGGGTTAGGTCATTTGTAAACGTCTTCTCATTAGAAAATTTCCTATTTCAACTATATTCGTAAAGTTTTTTTTCATTTATATTTTTATACCCTGAACCCATTAAAAATGGGTGGTAAAAGGGGTATTATGTTTTTGTGCAAAATGCAAATGTATGTAACAGGCAGAAGGAAGCATCTCCGACCCCATAAAGTATATATATTCTTGATCAGCTACAATAGTCGAGTCGATCTAGCCATGTCCGTCTGTCTGTCCGTCCGTCCGTCCATCCGTCCGTCCGTCCGTCCGTATGTATGAACGCAAGGATCTCAGAACCTATAAGAGCTAAAGACTTGAAATTTTAGATGTAGGTGCTCCTAGTGCCCGCGCAGATCGAGTTTGTTTCCGATAAACGATAACTTGCCCCGTTTCCAAGTAATCGATAAAAATGTATATCGAAATCCCGTTTTTTAAGCCATTTTGGTAAATAATAAGAGCTAGAGTTACCAAACTTGACATGTAGCTTGTAGAATAGTATATATATATATCGATTATCTTTCATTTTATACCTATCGCCAACTCCCCGCTACTCTCTATCTATAAGTGCGCGCTGCATTTGGTGATGGAATAAGAGGGTTCAGGGTATCCCCTAGTCGGGAGCTCCCGACTAGAACCTCTTACTTGTTTATATTTCCATTATGTATTTAATGTTTTTCAAATAAATCGAAAAGAGTAAAAGTAAGCTTTGGAATCACATTATCGATAGTACTCTTGATAGTTCTTTAGCAAGACATTAGAAATTTTTCAAGTGTATAGAACAGTTGCTGAAGTAACCATTAAAATGATCGATATTATCGCATGTAATCAAAATAATCGCATCAACGATATTATCAATAGCACTTTTGATAGTTCGTCGGCAAGACATTAGCAATTAACTAATCATGTCTGAATAACAGCTGCATTAAGCAATGTTTTCGAGTACATTGAACTCTGAAAAACTATAATATGATAATGCCTCACAATACTTCTCACCATGACCAGGACATGCACCCCCACACACTCTCCCACACATACACTTACACACTCGCACACATATGATTTCTGGTTCATTTCTTAATAAATTATTATAAATTCCGAACTTTTCTCATGTGTGGATACTATTTGTATACAGAATCTGCAAATTGTGAGCGCATTCGTATATATTGTATTAGTTGCTTATTTGCTGAAATGTATATGTCTCTAAAGTGCATGAATAAGTAGGAACTGAATGTGGGCAGCCTCGTTTTAACTGCTCAACGGCAATTGCAATTTTAATGTAGCCAAACATTGCCTGCCAAAAGTATACAATCAATGACCAATCAAAAGTTGCACAGAACAAACCACACAGCCCCACCAATCTCCTCGGCTACTTAGGAACACTTTAATAAACATATATTAAAATTCTAGTTATTCATGTAACTCTCAGGCGGGTTGACAAAAGGAAGCATGAAAATTGCAAAATATACGAGTTGCACACACAATATTATATAGACAAATATATATATATATTTATATATATACTTATATAGTGGCCTCAACATTGCACATAGACCGGGACGTGCTGCAATTACTCACATATTTGCACAAAATTTTAAGAAAATGCAGCAGCAACAAATTTTGACCAAAGACAGCACAATGCACGTCTTCAACAGGTGCAAGCGAGAGCGAGTATGTGTGAGCAGCGCAGCATGCTTTGGCAGAAATCTTAAGAAAATTGCACAAGAAATTGCTGCAGCTGCAGCTGCAGCTGCAGCAGTTGCAGTTGCACTTGCATCAAAGACAGCACAGCATGTGTGGGACATGAGGTTGCCGACTGTTTGACACAGGTCAGGCCTCGGTGCGTATGCGTAATGCGCTGCCTAAAACTATTCAAAAGAGCACCCAATGCCCGGCCCCAGCTCGGCATTGTGTGTGTGTGTGTAAATGCCGAGCTAAGCAGACGAAAATGCACGTAGCGCTCGTAATGACACTTTAAAAAAAGGACAAGAATTTAAATGCAACAAAATAAAAGAAATCGAATGGATTTGGATGCAATGAGCAAAATGTATCTGAGTTCGAATCTATGGACGTTATAATATTGTCTTATCCAAACTATTCGGTTGAAATATTGATTGTTTATAATTATACTCATAAAATTAAGGTACCTTCTACAACTCAAATAAACTTTTTTTACAAAAGAAAATATGTAATTCAATTTCTTAAAAGTAAGAAAAGCTTAACTTTTTATACCCTGAACCCATTAAAAATGGGTAAAAGGGGTATTATGTTTTTGTGCAAAATCCAAATGTATGTAACAGGCAGAAGGAAGCATCTCCGACCCCATAAAGTATATATATTCTTGATCAGCATTAATAGCCGAGTCGATCTAGCCATGTCCGTCTGTCTGTCTGTCCGTCCGTCCGTCCGTCCGTATGTATGAACGCAAGGATCTCAGAACCTATAAGAGCTAGGGACTTGAAATTTTAGATGTAGGTGCTCCTAGTTCCTACGCAGATCGAGTTTGTTTCCGATAATCGATAACTTGCCCCGTTTCCAAGTAATCGATAAAAATGTATATCGATATCCTGTTTTTTAAGCAATTTTGGTAAATAATAAGGGCTAGAGTTACCAAACTTGACATGTAGCTTCTAGAAAAGTATATATACATCGATTATCTTTCATTTTATACCTATCGCCACCTCCCCGCTACTCTCTATCTATAAGCGCGCGCTGCATTTGGTGTTGGAATAAGAGGGTTCAGGGTATCCCCTAGTCGGGAGCTCCCGACTAGAACCTCTTACTTGTTTATATATAACTTGTTGCTTATCATTTCAATTATTCATAGAGTCCAAAGTTCTTGATATGTTGGAAATCCCCCTTTCATTTATTGTTAGACTATATATTCTAAGTAATCATAATTGATCAAGTAAAAGTTATGAAGAATTTTTAAAAATGACTCAAGTCGAAATCGTTTGTGTACTAAATATATTTTAACATTTGTTGTTCTACAAAAATGTTTCCCAGCACGTTTTTCTTCGAGTGCATTAGTTCGACCTGCACCTCAAGTGTTTCGTCATGGTGTAGAAGAGAGGGGGGACGTGGAGGCGTAGGGTGGTTTCTGGTCTCTGTTTACTTGACATTAAGTGCATAGAAAACTTATTATTGCAGGCTCTGACAAGCACAAAAAACAACAACAATAACAACAACAACGACAATAACAACAAGTACAGCAGATAACCCAGCAGAAACACATAAATAGATATGTATATAGATTTTTGGGCATATAATAATGAAGTATAAGGGCGGGCACCGCCCAGACAATGTGCAGTTTTTGAGAGTGTGCTTCTCTGTGGGTGTGTGTGTGTGTGTGTGTGTGTGTGTGTGTGTGTGTATGTGTGTGTATGTTCGGGTGTGTATGTAAGCTGCAGATTTTCATTAAATTTTAAGATGCCTCAGCAGGCGATGCAAGCGACGCCTGTAAGTATGCAATGCATTTTTGTTGTGTACCAAGAGGGGTCTTCTATATGAAGTATATGAGCCAGGGCAGGGGCAGGGGCAAGGGCAACAGTATAGGGCATAGGCCTATGCCTAGGCATACATGCCCTGGTATTGGTCAAAGGCCCAAGAAAACTCACACTTAGCCCATTGCAAGCATCATAAATTTTGTTGGGGTAGCTCCAGGCGGGCATAGGCAAGTTGTGCGGGCGAGAGGGTTGGGATGGCTTAGGCTGGGCTGGGATCTGGCTGGGGTCTTGCCTGTAATGCACTTTGTAACGCCGAGCAGGTTGACTGCAATGTCAGAGCTCTGCACGATACGGTGCATGGTCGCTGAGGTGAGCAGGGTGTCTGTTGTGCTTGTCTCGCCTTTCGAAATCCACGCGTAGGGGTTGCAGACGACTCAGTGCCTCCGTTTTGCCCCCCAAGACCCTCCACAGGCTCTCACTTGCCGCAGCTGTTGATGCTGCTGCTGATGCTGCTGCTGCTTCTGTCCAATTCCTTGTCGTCTTTAATGCATTATTTTGTGTGGCAACACTCAGCGGTAATAACCCGAAGATAAAACCGCCCCAAACCCCATTAACACACGGGCGGGGTGAGAGTAAATGTTTTGCGAGTGTGTGCGTGCGTGTGTGTGTGTCGTCTTTGTTTAAGGCGTTTTCGGCACACAGTGTGTCTATGTGTGTGTTTGTTTGTGTGTGTGTATGTGGCCATAGCTTGATTAAAATTGATTGAAGCAAATAAATGAAATTGGATTTTTATAATCATTGCAAGCGGCTAAAACTATTGTAAATGAAATCAAGCGCACATTTTCATTGAGCGAGCTCTAATTACTTGGGCAAAGTTGGGTTCCGGTGCTCTTCCTAATGGGTGGAACCTGAAGAAAAGTTATAGATTTTAAGGCCTTCGGCTTGGGGATTAGTCATGAGCAGTTGCTTAGGCTTTTAGCAAAGGTAATCTATCATATTTCATGTTATTATGGCTAATACGAAACTAGCAGAGTTTTTTAAAGAACTGAACTGTTCAGGAGATTTGGACTTTTAAACAGCTTTAGTGAGCGCACTTTATTTAAAGGCCCAAGTCCAACCTCTTTACCTAAAGCTCCACGCCCAAGCTCACATCATGTGATTTTTATATCTAATCGCTTAAAGGTATTTAGACAGCATTCATAGTCACAAAGTCAACCTGTTAGAGACTTGGTAAACTTTTATAGAACCTTAGAAAGCACTCTTCATATTCAAACCCAATTATATGGTATATTTCTGTAACATATCAGTTCAGTTCAGATCGCATGTAGAGACCTTTTATCAACACTGTTAACTTTTAAGTCCGCGGACACGTCGGAATATTAAACAACCGCAACCCGTCTATTTTTAATGACAGTCCTACGCCCCTAAAACAAGTTTATCTTTTCTTAAGATCTTAGGCCTTATTACTTAAACCTAACCGTAATCTCAATTTCAATTTAAAGCCAGTAGACTAGACTTTTAAACCTGAGAATATTGCAGATTTTTAGCCGTAAATCTTATATCCACATGTCGTATCCCAACCTCTAGCCCAGCTTAAAGCTAACGTATTCAGCCGACCACCAAAGCAAAATTTAAGCAGATATGGTTGCGCAATAGATGGAGTTACAGTCGCCGCAAAAAGCGTGCGGACATAATATTCCAAGACATATTCCCGCACGAAAAAGCTTGAGTGTGCCAGGCGACAGGACATGAAAGCGGACACCCGGACAGGAGCAGGACACATGCGCTTGGTTTGTGGCAATGGCGGCACCTAAAACCCATCAAATCTAATCTCCTAGCGACTGCTTATGCTGTTGCTGGTCCCGCAACTCGGTTGCTAAGACCGTCAGTTCGCCTTCACAACCATCACACCTCGACCCGCCTGCTGTCCCGCTTTGCGCCAAAAATGAAACGGACATCTTGCAGCAAAAGCTGCGCCCTCGTCCAGAACGAAAATTGATGACCGGCCAGGCCAGGGCAGCTGGGCAGCTGGCGTTGGTCCTGACTGCCTAGGCAGCCCGTGATCTCGGGCAGCGACTGGGAGGGGAATTGGTTGGGTGTTGGTCATTGGCGCTGCAGCCAAAAGAAGTAATTCATCTTATTTTTTCACGTTGCTTTCGCTTTGGTTTCCCTCCGACGACTTCTCAAGACGCCCACATGAGTCAGTGGCTGCCAAGGATACGCCAAAAGGATAATGAAAGCAGCGGCAAAAGTTTTGCAAAAAAAAAAAGCCAAGACAAGGCAAGGCAGGGCATAGAGCACAAGTAGAGGGACCCAAGAACCGGGACCCAAGAACCCCAAGCGCTGAACTTAAGTGAACTCAAACAAAAGGCGCAGGCGGCCCCCACAGAGCCTTTTCGGAAATAAAGCAGAGAGCAGAACCCAGGACCTGGCACCCGAGGACCGCCCGTCGGACCGCCTAACATTGCCCGATAGCACTCACACGCTCACACACACATACACACACTCACACGCGCAGATCGGGAGTGGTGGCTGCCTCCAGGCATCATTACATCAAATGTCCTTCGCATTTCAGCAAAACAACAAGATGGCGCTGCTCAGGACGAAAGGCAGCTAAAGAGAACCCCAAAAGCGAAAGGCAACCCGAACTGGAGTCGTCGATTGGTTTGGGGCAAGGATAACGCCGTGGCCGCATTGGGAAGAGGAAGAGAATCGGGGACAAGTTGGCGCCCGACAAAATGTCGAAAGCACGGCGCAGGAGAGTGGGCAAGGCGGACGGGCCAGGAGTTTCAGCGAAGCCAAGCAGCAGGCGAACTAGCTCATTGGCGCAAGCAATAAACGTTAAATTTTTTCTTGCTGCTGCAGCATAATGGCCAAGGCAACGGACAGGAACAGCAGCAGCCGCCAGCAGCAGCAGCCAGCAGCAGGAGCCGGAGCAGGAGCAGGAGCCAGCAGGCCAGGCAAGAAGTCCTGTGAGCGGTCTAACGTCTGACGTGCAATAAAAGACCAAAAATCCTTTTCCATTGCGCTAAGCTTGGCAAATGTTAAGACACCAAGCAGGGTATGAAGGGCAGGCGGAGGCGCGGCACGGGGTGGTGACTAAAGCAATCGCAAACATTTTTTGGTAGCTGGCAAAGTTTTCGAGGGCGTCAGCCAATGCGGGGGGCAGTCAAAATCTTAGCCAAGGGGCTGGTGTATAAAAATAATCGTCATAAAAGGGGTGGGTGCTCTGCTGCGCTTGAATGGGGCAACTGGGTGTGGAGCTGCGGGTCGCTGATGGCAACGATGGAAGTAAATGAGGTTATAGCCACATCGACTGACAAACGAGAAAATAAAACAATTTTGAAAATCGTTTCGGCAAGCTAAAAAAAATGTCAGCATAAGCCTGGTACACTGTTTGTAACATAAATCGAAGTTGGAATACTTGGGTTTTTTTTTTTATTGATGTGTTGAGGCACGTATTGTTCAACTCTAACTTATGCAATATAATAGTTAAGTTTCATTCATACATCTAACATTAAGATATGAAACGACAATATGTGGAATGGATTAAATAAGGCTCAATAATTGATATCGCAAATTATCGATAAATCTGGCATAACATTTTGAAACTTAAAGTTATGGTATTCAATAAATGCTAAAATTTTTATGGATTCTTTTAAGTGATTCTGATTGTGGGGATTGATTCAATTGGGAAAATCCCTTAACTAAAGACGATGAAGTTAATTTCAGATAGATTGAATGAATTTCTCCTGTTACTTTTGAAAAGAAAAAAATGTTTGAATTAATGAGGATCACTTGTTATTATTATAAAACATATAAAAAGAGATTTGCACTTTTGTCGTAATCAGATTAAGCTGTTTTAGCCTTAGATAAAGGAGTCTGTTAAGAATTAGTCGACATTTCCCGCTCTCTAAAATCGAAAAGTACCTAGTTGATAAATGTCAACCGAAAATAGTTTTTCAAAAAATTGTCGAAACATGAATTCGATTAAGCTTACAGGGGCTTTGCAGTAAAGATGACCTATTGCTTTAAGCGGACCTAATCGTCGAAGTCTAAAAAGCATTCTGCTAATCTGCTCCCGATCAGCTCCTGACCAGTTCCTGGTTAGTCCCTATTTTAAATTACTGAAATTTTCACAATTTACCGTTATTAAGCGTTGCTTTGTGTGTTGTTTCCAGCTAGTTGCCCAAACCCTAGGCCATAAAATTGTCCCTCGCTGCCCTGCTGTGGGGCTAGCTCTCCCGTCCCCGCCCATGCCTTCCCGCTTACCCCATGGCAAACGTCAGTCTTTGTCATACACTCCACACATCAAAACTCATTTCACGTTACGCGCATTATGTTTGCCACGGCACTTGGCGTCCATCAACTGACAGTTGGGGCCGTGGACCCTGCGTGTTGGGGGCTTGGTCGGAATTATATTATATATGTACATATACATATATACTCTGACTCTGACTCCTATTGAGGGCGATTTTGGTTTTCAGAGCGTTCGCTAGTTAGTTATTAGAACTGTCCGCTTGAACTGGTCGCTGAACTGGTTCCCACATAAAGCAAATGCTACGCTTTTTGCTAGTGGGTTGCTCGAACATAAATTCCATTTATATTTTTACTTTGGCCCGGAACGAGCGCCAACTTCGAACGACAGCCGCGCCCCAAGGCAAACGCCCCTTGGGTTGGCGGGAGGCACAGTGGAGCCTGCAATGGCTGAGTGGGAGAAGGGAGTGAGTCGGTTGGGTTGGGTTGGATTGGATTGGGGTGCACACATGAGCTAAGCCACAATTTGATATGTCCATTGTGTCTTATCAGGCGACATGGTTACCGCAGCGAACCTCCCGAGCGTATGCGCCCAGCCCGGGCTCTAACTCAACCTAACACATGCCAGAGTCCGGCTCCCCGCCCAACCCAACGCCTCAACCGCCATTTGGTCCCTGGGCATATCCAGCGGCCTTGCCCAAATAAAACCTCCAGCTATTCACAGCGCACAGCCCCAAAACGAGAAATGCGCGCTCGTCAGTCAGCGCTCCAGATCCGCAGCTACGTGCCCCAGTCCCATGCCAAATCCAAGTCCTATGCCCATTTCGTGCACGAGGGCGAGCCAAGGGCCTGTGCCAAACCCAGGACACATCAGACGCTGCCCTGGCTCATTCGTCTAGCTTGGCACGCCGCCTTTTTTTTTCCCAACAACGTTCATTCCCTCTGCCTCTTAAGCCATGCCTCGACTTAGTTTCCTGTTCAACAAATGCCACGAAAAAGTTGTTTTTTTTTTCTTTTCGAAATTCCTTCCCATCTACTACCCCTGTCCTTCATCATTGTCGCTGTCGTTCCCGTTGTCCTCGTCCTCGTCTTCGTCCTGGTCCTCGTCCTCGTCCTCGTCGTCGTTACTCGTTGTTGAATTTGAAACGTTGTTGCGCCACCTTGTGGCTAGGGTTTATGTGGGGGTCCGGTCGTCGCGCCACATGCCAGGCCAAAGGCAACACATTTGAAGAGGGTCCCTCGCATTGGCACACACTGTGTTGGGTGAGTCGGGCTGAAAATGTTCGGGGGAGGGTGGTTAAAGAGTGGGCAAGCAAAGAAATGGTAAACTAAAATGAAAGAAATCTGCCCGACTGGCATGGGGGCTAGGGGTTGCTTTGGTACATGTGTGTATTCTTGAGCTCCTCCTACTACCCGTTAGCAAGCTACGGGTACGTTCGCCCTTCGGCTTAGCCCTTAGCTTGGGCTCTGGACGACGCCATGCTGCTTGTCTGCTCGTTTGTTCTTCGATTTAATGAAGGATATGCCGCATGGTTCGTCTCACATTAGCGCAATCCACAGACCCATACACCCTTTACCTCGATTCGTTTTTATATATTTCATAACTTTTTTTCTTTTCTCGCGTTGGGCAACCAAAAAGTTTACTTTTGGGCCCAAATAAAGAAAGAAAAAAAAAAAGAAAACTGAGCTGGCTCGTCCGACAACCCCTTTTACCCCCTACCCCTACGCTTTTCATTTCGATTTCAAGGGGTTTTCCTTACGATTTTCTTTTTGCTGCTCATCAAGTGCCCGGGCTGCTGTTTTGCATAATATGAAAGGTTTTGCACAAAGTAAAAGGGGGAAACGAAATGGAGTTTAACTCAGGCTCACCTTGAGTGAGGGGCACAAGAGTTCGTTTATAAGATGCCAAAGTTATGGCTGCAAGAAACAAAAAAAAATAAAAATATCGCAAAAACGGAAAAAATCGTTGAGCTGGTGCTAGAAATAGAAAAAAGATGCGGTAACACTGCCGTAAAAGCTGCAAATATATGGGGCTAGGGAGCATGTTGCATAACTCCTCAAGTATCTTCCAGTAAAAATAAAATACCTTTTACCTGTTACGAAACAGGTCGGGTTACAGCTGATGAAAACAAGCTGAGCTCAAGTGAAATCGTTGAGTGAGAGGAATTCAGTTCACGTGTGAAAGCAGGTTTTGTTTACCATAAATGACACTTGATGAATCACTAGATAAACTGGGACTTAATACCTATCCAACTAAAGCATAACAGAGACTGAAGTGAAGGCCAATACTCTAACAGGGCGTAACTTAACAGACACTTTACAGTTACTTAGCAGAGTCTCAACAGCTGTTGTGCTTCGTTTTATCATTGTCTCACACTATAGGAAAATAATTCTTAGACAATTTCAATGTTAAAATGGCTTTACGGTTTTTTTTAAAATGGCATTCAATTTTTTGTATTAATAATTGTAGCGTAATAGAGAAAGAAAGTATGTGCTAAAAGCTGCACATTTTGAATCTGTGTACACTATGCCTGCGTACAGACAGAATGCCTGTCTGTAGCTCTGCAAAACAACGAGATATGTTTAAAAATCCGCAGATAATTGATAATATATAATATTTGATAAATTGATAATTCTCTTGACAAGCTGAAATAAACTGGATATACGTTAGGTATGTAAGGAGAAGTGATTGCTAATAAACTGAATACATGTTAGGTATAAAAGAAGAAGTTAAAACAAATAAACTCGAAATGCGTTAGAATCAAAATGTTGTAGTCTGTAAAAATCAGTTAGGCAGATAGCTGGTCAGACAGCTGGTAATAACCAAATGGACTCGGTCGATAATGATGAGAATGATCCTGAGCATGTCAGTTGTTTATTAAGTCGAAGATGCCACGTTTTGCCTGCTACATTTGCACAACTTGCTTCTATCTTTATTTGATCTATTTCTATTGGGTACACATTTTCTGGGCACATTTTTGCTTTCCGAAAACGTGTTATCTGAAGCTAACCTGCATCCTTAATTTAACACAAAAATTGATGTTTCTTAATACTATTCAAAGTCATCCATCATATGCATTTCAATTGATGGCCAACGATAATGTGACGCCAGTTGCCAAAGTAAAGTCTTTCCTTGAAGCTCTCCCTTAAAAAAATAGACGACCCAGCAGCAACCCGTATACCAATAACTGTCCGGGCAATGAAATAGAAATCAAGAAAAAAGCAAAAAACTTTCGTTCCCCACTTGATATTTTCAAAAAGTAATTAGATTCGAGGTTATTACATAAGCGCAAACGAGCCAACAACATTTTTGGGAGCCCACACACGCCCAATTGGGGAGGGCCCTAAGGGGAAGTCCTTAGGACCGAGCAGTTTTTTTCTATATATATATATATATATATATATATATTGGGGAATCAAAAATGTGAAACAAAGTAACAAAGTGGGTGGGGACGGTGTGGTTAGACGGTCGTCTTTGTCCAATTCGTCCTCCTACTCGTTGTCGCCGGCAACAAATTAAATGTTGAAAATAATACAAAGATGTCCTTCCAGGCGGCAACGGCGACGCGAGCTCAGTTTACGCTTTACGTGGAGGATTACGGAACAACAACAGGGTTCCAGGAAAGTGTGGGATTGGGGGCGAAAGCTACAACTGCTCCCAGCCAAGGAGCCAAAGGGTGGGGCTCACCCGCCCAGCGTCATGGCAACCAGGCGAATAATCTTTAGGACCGCCAAGTTACTCAGCGCGGACCCCCTTTGGTTTCTTTAGATTGTGGACTGCGGGGTCCAGGGGGTTGATGGGCTCAAGTTTTGATGATGATGACGAGCAGCAGAAGCAGCAGCAGTAGGGCACATGGGTGGGTGGTTGGGTCTTGATCGCTCTACAAACTGGGGTGTTCCTAATCAAAAATAAATTTCGCTTTTCAAAGTGAAACTCAGAGAAAAGCAGCTGAAAAAAAAGCCAACAACAACAAAATGTTGTAGAAAAAGGGCACACAAAGTCGTATTTTTATACGCGTTCACTTGGAATTTTCATTTTGGGTCGGAAAATGTGTCTGATTTGCATTTACGAACGGGACAAGGGGTCGCCACTGGGTAAGGGCTTAAGGGGCAGGGACAGGGGCATGGGCATGGGCATGGGCAGGGGCACAATTTCTGAAAAGGGTTTTGGCAATGCGCGCGCTCTGAATTAGGATTAGATGACGCTACCCAAACAGGGGTGACAAAGTGATTAAAAACCAAGGCAAAGACAGAGCAATAGGGTTGGGCCCAAGATGTGCCCAGGTTTTGCGTGCAGGTGAAACGGTGCCATGGCCAGGAGGGGGGGTGTAACGGGTAACGGCCAGGCCTAACGACTCAATAAGGGTTGCTGTTCCTGCTCCCACTGTGCTTGTGACTGTACGCCTATTTTAATTTCAGTTAATTGTGTTTTGCATTTCAGCAAAAACATTCGTATATTTGATGAAAATAACAGCAGAAAAGCGGTGAAAATTTTCTAGCAGTGTGGGGTGGTTTGGGGCGGGGTAGCTGTCAGTTAGAGGGTGGTGGGAGGCAACTTGGACTTAAAGGGTTGCATTTAGCAGCGAAAGTTGCCAAAGTTACTTTTGAGTAGTTTTTGCGCTTTCCAAACGAAAGTAAGCTGAAAATTTGAGGGGAACAAAATAGAAGGGGTTGGGATGTGGGATACACACGGATTGAGGCGGAAGTTGGAAAGCGAAATTGCCTGGAGAAAATACTTATGTGAATGAGATATGTGTTGAAAATGTCTTAAGGGATGAGTTGGGTGAAGTTAATATGCGTAAGGACCTAAAAGGAAATGATTGGCACATAGGGTTAATTTTCTAGATATTACATATATATTATAGCTGAGATTTGGATTGATTTTGGGATTGTGAAATGTATAAATGCTATTTTCATCAGAATAATTTCCAATTAATAAATAGATTGTATATGTGGAATAGATAAAAAAATGGTATCAACTTAAATTTTCAGACATATTACCAAATAATTAAATATATGTACGATTACTTGCACTTCCAAGAGTAGAAATCGCCAAGAAATTGGAACCCCAATTTGAATATGTTACTCATTTGTTTAAGCATATTTTGAAAAACTCATCAAAATATAAAAATAGCTTGTTATTGTTACACTTATATATTTTATATATTTTTGTTTAGGAAAAATTAACCTTTTATGATTAGGCCTACTTTTGTAACCGCAGCCTGCTAATTTAAAACCCTATTAAAATGCTCTGAATGTAGTAAAATTGTGACGTATCTATCTAATAATTACTTTCACATATACGTTTATCAAATATATTAAAAATAAATAATGTATATCAGATCATGCAGACATGCTAACATTTAGCATACTAATATACTTAATACTTAATAATAATTTTATAAAATAGGACATACTTGTCTTCTTTCTGAAAGATATTGAACATTTAACACCTGATATTAGTATATCTCATTAAGTATACATTTTCTCAACTTTTTCAATATTTATCTTCCGCCACGTACTCACATATCTGATTTGCTATTTCAGTCAGTAAATATTAAAAATAACATTTGCATTGACAGTCATTTAGTTTCCTATTGAATGCTATCAAATTTCGTTAAATTCCACAATTTACGCAAAATAATTTCTTAACCGTGAGCGAGGCAATACGAAATGCATTTATAGATCGATCATAAAAATCTCTCTTGTTTGCGGGGCATATTCAAAGTTAATTGAAAATCAAGTTAATGCGTTTAATTGAATGAACGCTGCTGCATATGTTGTGGGCGGGGTTGATGGCCGGCTAAAAACATACCGTTGAATGCAATGAAAACAATTAATAAAAAAAAAACAACACACACACACACGCATATAATTACTCACACTCAGCGGGCAGTCTGAATGTTGAACTGCGGCCCAATGTGCATATTTATATGTGGAAAATTATATACAAACACAAACACACAAAGGTGGAGGGAAGCAAGGGAAGGATCACACACGCACCCACCCACACATGTAGTATATATATATATAGATATATAAATATGTGTGTGTGTGTGTTTGTGTAGAGAAAATCATAATGATGGCGATGCATCATCATAGAACAAAGGCGTTGTGGCAGCGACACGCACACAATAAACAGGGTTTGCTCTTCCCCAACGAGAACAGCTCATATGGGTTACACTATTTTGCGGGAGAGTGGGGTGTGGGGGGATTGTCTGTTCTAATCAATGACTTGGCCAGACAATCGATGGGTCTGAGCTGCTTTTGTGTGATGGGCTATGCAGCCAACTGGCCAAACTTAAGGAGTTAAGTTGCACCTTTATTATACAACGCCTCAGCCTATGATTATTTCAGCAAAGCCAGGCGTAAAGAGAAAGAGATAGCTGCTGTTCTTAAAAATGGGCAAGCCTGGCAGGAAGTTAAGTTTAGAGAATGTTTGGCCTGTTATAATTATTATTATGCCAAGCCTCAAACCAGGTGCGAGTGTATGAGCGTGTGCGTGTGTGCGTTTGTGACGCCCACGTCTTGAGGCCTAAAAGTATGCAATGCCATCGATTTGCATTGTGCTCTATACGTCCCGCTCTAACGCACGCGCTTGTCTTATGGTCATTTTCATTTTTCTTAAGACGCATTTTGATTAAAATTTTGACCAGCACACACTCGTGCCCAAACCTTCGTGCACACCTACAGACACACACACACACACAGAGAGACATACAGACGCACACACCTGAGATTTCTCTTACTCTCACGCAACAATATACACAAATATATACATATGTATACATGTCTTTGTGGATTTTTAGCTTAGAAATTGCACTGGTTGGGTTAACCTCGGGGTTTGAGTTTGTTGCTCGAGCAAAATGTCTTAAGAAATTGCATTTTCTTGTTGCAACAACTCAACGTCTGGAGTTTTTGGCCAGTTTTATGCATAAATGAGCAATTTACTTTGTCATTTGTGCTTTCTAGCATTTAGATTAATTTCTACTCGAGCTGGTTACTTATTTATTTATTTATTTTTGTTTCGCATATAAATATATGAAATTTGTATTAGCATCCAAGAGCTTACTCAAAAGTATCGAGAAAATGTCTTCGTTTAAAGCTCGAATTCGTTTCAAGATACCTAAAAAACAAAACATCTGTGAGGTGAACTAGGAAAACTTGATAAGAGCATAAATTTTGCATTTTACCAGACTACTGTATTAATACCTTTTTAAAGATCGTTTGGAATAGAATCGATAGACTTTTAAGAAATCATCAACGCTTTCTTTTCAATAATGATTCAATTACAATTTTGGATGAACGCTTGGCCTTTGGGTTTTTTTAAGCTTCTGGATAAAGATAGAAACTCACGAAAAACCGAATTTATTAATAATCTAAGATTTCGATATATTTATCAGTAAGAACTACTTTGAAGACTAAAAATGTTATTTAGAAATTGTAACTTTAATATTATATAATATAATTTAAATATACCATATGATATTAAATATTGATATCTCTTTTATTTATTTATATTTAATTTCGATATTTTGTTAAATTGTATTGTATTTTCCCAATTTCTCTATTTCCACCTATTTTATTATTTCTTTTCTCCACAAATGTATTTCTCAGCTTCAATTTTCTTTAAGACTTTGCCCACACAATAAGTGCCTTGCACTTCAATTAAAATTAAATATGTCCCTATAAAAAAATTGAAATTTTGTTGTGCCCAGTCAGCAGTTACACCCACACGCACACGCGCGCACACACACACACACACACACACGCACACACACATACATAACAATGTATGTTGACACCCACAAGCCGAATTTCCCACAAACTTGCTGCACTTTCTTCGCAATATATCGGACTCGCTCGCACATACATTTTCTGCGTGCATGTATGTGTGTTTGTGTGCGTGTTTGTGTTGGTGTGTGCACTAATAAGAAATTTTGAAATGTAGGCGCTCTTGCTCTAGCATTGCAGTTGACTCTTTCTAGAGGAAATGCAAAAATGTGCATTAGAAAAGCCCAAGAAAAGCCCCCCATCAAAAAGTTGAGGCTGCAGCTGCAGCTGCCTGTGGTTGTGTGAGTGTGTGTTTGTGAGGGTGTGTGGGTGGGCGAGCTGCACATGTGCATGAGCTATGCAGTTCTGTATGCGTGTATGCTTGCATTTTAAGAAGCTGACCACACACAGAGACACGCACACATACACACCCACACACAGGGCCCGAAATTCTTCGAGTAAAAGTAATGCAAGCCCGGCACATACATCAGTCTCTATAGTTGTGATTGTGTGTGTGTGGGTGTAACCACATACAAATATATGTATGTATGTGCTGCTGACGTATGAGAGCACTCTTTGGTCAGTTTTCTTGCAAGAAAATCTAATCAACACACACAGCAGGCTGTGGGTCCTGGCCAAACGTTACGTAAACGCAATGTTGAACGAATGAAGTTTTCTGCATAATTCGTATCGAGCAGTGATGTGCTGCGGGGCGTGGCGGGGCGGGGCTGTACAGTCGGGTTTGGGTTAATTTTCCCCAAGAGGTTGATTCAAGGCACATTCGTATGCGCATATGCATGTACCATATACACTCAGACTAAAAGCCCAAGAAATTTATAATTAATTTAAATACATATTATTCTTTGCATAGATAAAAATATTTTTATATCAATAATTTTATTAATCCCCGTATAAGGAGAAATAGATGCAGGTTATTAAATACAGTCCTCAATCCAAAGAATTTTCAGCTAAGGTTTTTGTGCTGAAATGAAGTAAGAAAATGTAGGACTCAGCCTAGAAAATTCAGCGCTTCCGTAGGGAACTTTTTACTTTTAATTTTATAAGTAGGTAAAAAGGGTGCAATATGTATTCTCTATCCTTTCCAAATGTATGACAATATTTCTCTCAGTGCACACACATGAATGCTTTTAATTTGTGCAGGACACAAACACATACGCAAATAAACAAAAGGCACAATTTTCAAGAAAATTCAACATGCACACAAGCACGCCCAAACAGAGCCCACACAGGACCCTGTGTTTTTTGGTGGTCTGGGCAAATCTTGGCACAGTACACGTCTGTGAATGTGCTTCTATCTTATCTTTTTACTTGAAAGCCTTGCCACTTGCCACAGGACAACAGCAACAGAAGCAACAGCAGCAGCTGCTGCAGTAGCAGACCCAACGAAAGGCTTGTCAAGGAGCAAGCAGCATTCGTAAGATCAAAGGCAGGCGACTCAGGAGCATCCACTGGAGAACTGGAGTTTCAGCTTTACGCATGCATAATCAATGCATTTCTTCTTTCGCAACGGAAAGAGATGGACAGATAAAGAGAGACAGAGAAAGAGGAAAAGAGAGAGATAGATGGACTGGGTACAAATAGCGCCCTGCTCTAAATTAGTTCGAAAATATAATTCAAGCTTTTGGCAAATATGTTTGCTGCCCAAAACTACCTCTTCTTTTTCTGCTCCTTCATCTTCTTGTTTATGTGTAGTACCTCAAACTTAAACAAAATCGTTTGAAATTTGAGCTGCAGAAATTGATGGCGCTTTTATGTGGCATAGTTGGCCATTTAGAGCTTCCCTTCCGAATATGCTTTGACTTTTAAAAAACATAAATACAGAGAGGTTGCATGCAAATTGGAACGCTTCGTTTGCAGAGATTGCAATTTCTGGAAGCCCAAACTTAGAGGAAATAAATGTTTTGACTGCTAAAGAGTTCTTATTTTTATACCCTGAACCCATTAAAAATGGGTAAAATGGGTAAAAGGTAAAGTATATATATACTCAATAGCCGAGTCGATCTAGCCATGTCCGTCTGTCTGTCCGTCCGTCCGTCCGTCCGTCCGTATGTATAAACGCAAGGATCTCAGAATCTATAAGAGCTAGAGACTTGAAATTTTAGATGTAGGTGCTCCTAGTGCCCGCGCAGATCGAGTTTGTTTCCGATAAACGATAACTTGCCCCGTTTCAAAGTAATCGATAAAAATCGATATCGAAATCCTGATTTTTGAGCAATTTGGGTAAATAATAAGAGCTAAAGTCACCAAACTTGACATGAAGCTTCTAGAATAGTATATATATTTGCATTTGGTGTTCGAAGAAGAGGGTTCAGGGTATCCCCTAGTCGGGAGCTCACGACTAGAACCTCTTACCTGTTGTATTTAAATGCCTTGAAGTATATTAACATTAAATGAACTCGTATTTAGAAACTAATATTCTGGCTTACCCACATCCTATTTACAACTAACTTCATAGGCATTATAATTCCCGAAAATATCTCTGAGTTTTTCTGTGCGTTACCTATATAACCTATACATATAGTCGTAGAATAAATAAAAAGAAATTCGGCTATTTAATTTGCCGGGAACAATAACACATAATTTGACAGCCTGACTTTTATCTTTAAATTTCTACAATTTTTCAGAAATTTTTGTATTTTTGAATGGTGTTGTGTCAGAGTAGCACGTAATTAATAATATTTTCTATATTTTTCAATATTGATATTTTTTTCTTAACATTTTAAAGTACTTATCATTCAAAAGAAACTTTCTTACTTATTATCCAATCAGAGCTCTCATGTCATCTAAATTCACTTGACACCCTCTTCAATTTGCCTCGTTATTCGACACTCGCTTTAGAGAGAACTCTATCTTATTGCATTGGTTATTGCAAAAGCATTAACTTACATAATCTAACAAAAAAAAAATAAATGAAGAAAATCTGAAACCATTTTCCGAACCGATTGCAATAAAAAGCAATTAGAAATCAATCGAACGGCGTATCTATTACAACAAAAGCTCAACCGCAAACAGTTATTGCCCGAAAGATATGAGTAGTCCAGCAAACTGTATCTCTCCCTCGCTCCGCTCCGTTGACAAATCACAAAATTCGGCAATCCTTTGTCACAAATAACAAGGGGGAACAAAAAAAATCCTTACAGTTAGCATGCAAAATCAAAAATCAGTCGAATTACAATTGGGAAGGGAGCGTGAGTGCGATAGCAAGAGAGTTCTTGCATCTCTTTTCTGTGCCACTTTTCAATTGATTTCGCAAAAGTCGTAAATTCCTTTGGCTCTGGGCAACTTTCGCTTGTTGTTGTTTTTTTTTATTCTGATGCTTTGTTTTGCTTTGCATTTTGAGCGCGTTTATTTTTTTTTATTTGTAAAAAGTGTTAAAAGTAAAAGGCGAAACTCTCATAATGTTATTCAAAGCCTTTGTGTGTGTGTGTGTGTGTGTGCTGCAATACAATGAAAGGCAGCCATAGTTGAGCACGACGCGAGTTGCTGTTGCTGTTTCTCTGTCTCTGTCTCGTTCTCTTGCTCGCCTCGTCTCGCAGCGCCTCGTGTTTGTTTATTTGCATTTCCGCTTGAGTTGCAGGCTTCTCTGCATGTGTGTGTGTGTATGTGAGTGTGCGTGGCTCAACAGGTTGTTGTCTCCGGCTCGGCTGTTTTGTTCTTGTTACTGTTGTTGTTGTTGGCATTGTCATTGAGTTTTTTGCTCGTTTTCTAGTTTTGTCCTTTTTTTTGTTTTGTTGCTTTCAAACACTTTTGCCTGCGCATTTCTTTATGTGTGTGCGTGCGTCATCATCATCGCCATCGCCGTCGTCATCATTGTCTTCTCTTTTGAACTCTCTCTCTCAGGACAGGAACGCTGCGCTCTCAGCAAATTGACGACGGCGGCGACGGCGACGTGCGGCTCGTTTTGTGTTGTTTGTTCGCCTTGTTTGTTTATTTGTTTATTTGCTTTACTTTTTGTGCACTTCTTGCTGCTGCTGCTGCTGCTACTTCTGCTTCCACTTTTTGTGCATAATTTCTTCGTTTGCTTTTTGCACTTTTATATATGGGCGAAGCTCAAGTTTTGCTTTTGCTGCAACAAAAAAATTACAAAAAAAATTGCCAAGGACGTTAATTGTTTTGCTTCTATTTTTTTATATTTTTTTTTTATTATAAGCGACTCGCTCGCGTGTGTGCATGTGGGTGCGACAGAGTGAGAGTAAGTGAGAGATGATGTGCGTGTGTCTTTTGACTTTTATTTTTGGGTTGTTTATGCTCGGTTTTTTATTGCCGCTTCAATTTGCGTGCACTTTGCGGTCGTTCTTATTGTTGTTGTTGCCGTTGTGCGTGGCCTTGCCATTATTTTGATTTCTTTATTTCTCTCATGCGCCGGCAACACTCTCTTTCTTGTTGCTTCCCTTTCCGTTCCCCTTCTTTTCCTTTTATTTATTTGTCAGCCTCTTCACTTTGTGCATAAGTGGCGCTTAATTTATCAATTTGCGTTTTTCCAAAGGAATTCATTATTTGCCAGTTCTTTGCGCACTTCCTTTTGCTCATCCTGTTTAGTTTTTCGTGCTGTGTTTAGCATTGTCTGGCTTAAGTCTGTTGTTTATTTGTCCTCATCATCACCATCGTCATCATCATCATCATGGACATTGTTATTTTTATTGTTTCGCTTTTGTTGTTGTTGTTGTTGTTTTTTTGTTTTGTCATCACATTTAACGGAAGCTCAATCGGTTGCAATGCATTTGTTTTCCTCACTTATTTGCTCTTTCACTTTACTCATCCTGGTTCTTTTTAAATGTTTTCGTAATCGAAGTCAAATTGCCTGTTAGGGAAGAGTTCTTTATGCGAACAGCTGAGACTGAGAACAACTCAGAAAACTGAATATAAGAGGCTGAAGAGAGTGCAGGAAAAAAACCTATTCTAGTCCTATCACAAAATGGGATCCGATCGACAGAGACACGAAAAGGTCCCCCAGCCCATAATTCAAACTTGTAAAAAAAAGACGTGTCATTATTATCTATAAAAAATGTATATAGATTGCAGATTCTCAGGATTAACAGAAAACAAAGAGGAAGAAGAAGTTACTTCAAGTACAGGGGTCGGAACATTTTCAAAGCTCTTTTTAATCATTTCTAAATCAATCGAAATCTTTTTTTCGATATGAAACATTTAAAATTGATAAAGGTATGTTAATATATTAACAATTGCAGCGAGACTATTGAAAATAGAAAATACTTAATAATAATTCCTTAAAAAGAAGAATGTACGACCTACAAATATTAATTCTGAAATAATCTTCATTTAAGGATTTTCTAATATCCAAGCTGTATATTCTGCTCTAACCGAAATTCTTTGCTCAAAATCAACCCCAATTAATAGTAGATACTTGGAAAAACCTCAACCAAATGTGTTAACTTAAATGTAAATCCCTGGCGAAACCTTCTCAGGGAAAACCCTTGCAAGTAATTAAAACGCAAGTCACTGAAAAGCCAAAATAAGTAATTGCCACCTTGTTTGGCAACTTTCTGAGCTCATCAGCAAACATAAAAAAAAAAAAAATCTAGAGAAAAAAAAACAACGCACCAAATTGACAAATTAAAAGCAAGTGAAAATTCTACAAAAAAAATATAAATAAAGGACAGATATCCAAAAGGAAAACAAGCAGGGCACACAATCAAGCAACAGAAGAAAGGAAAAAATTAACGGGAATACAGGCTCAACAATTAGAAAGAAAAAAGGGGTAACTAGAGACTATACTGCGAGGGGTGCGGATGGGGTGCACACAATCGACAAGTTGAAGGAGGGGAGGGGCGGGGCGGGACAGTTTTGGGCGCGCAATTATGATTATGGGTGCGGGTGCGTCTGCCCCCAAAGCCCAAGCACCCCTCGTAAGTAGACTTTAATTGTTTTTCTGTTTTTTTTCCTGCTCTTCTTTTGAGGGTTGTTGCCCAGTTGCCTGGACGGAAACTCATTAGAGCATTTGGTAGCTGAAGGCGGGCTCTGAAGCTGAAGCTGAAGCTGAAGCTAAGGCCGAGCATGTCAAACAGTTACCAAGACGTTTTCTTGGCTTTTTCTTCTGTGCAAAAATTGCAATTTCAACAAACTGCCCCTCCACCCACCCACCTGACACGCCCCCATAAGCTCAGTGGACAATTGTCTCTGCCAGTCGTCCATTCTGCTAGGGCTTTGTGGCCGGGGCGAGATGTGGGGGCAACAAAAAAGGGCTTCGCATCCTGTGCTGGCGATAAAAAATAAGGACCGCTAGCCAGGCGAGCAAACATAAAAATGCGTTCGTCCTGAAAAAGCGTGGGGCATGGGCGTGGGCATGGGCGTGGATGTGGGTGGTGGGCGTGGACGGACAGGCACCTAAAACAGAAAGTAATCAACCCACACACACACACACATAGACAGACAGCGAACGGCGGGCAGCGAAGCGTACTGTCCTCCCCAACCAGAGTCCATCTCAGCCCCAGAAGCCAGCCCTTCGCTCCACTCTACTTCACTCCACTCATTTGCACAACACACTCATACACACACACACACACACCCACAACTTGGCAGCCGGAGTAACTTTTCTTTACACTCAGCAAAAATCTCAGGCATATTCAACACAAATTAAGTACAAATATTGTCAACAATTGACCATGGTCGAAATTTCTCAATCAGAGCAGGAGTTTCTGTAAATCAAAATAAAAACCACAAAACTTAAGTAGTCCACTAAATTCAAGAAATTTTAAACGTAAATCAAATTCAATCCTTGCTTAAAGTTGGAAGTTTTTATACAAAACGAGATTTTGCTCATATCCCAAATTAAAATACTAAAACTGCGCTTAACAGCGTGTCGTTTTTTTATCGAGAAGGTTTTACTTCTTGAAATGAGTTTTTTAATACTGAATTTAAGAATTTTTTAAGTTTGCTTTTTGATTTAAGTTAAGAATATCAAAGAATGCATAGTCGCAATTGTAAAGAAGAACATTTTAGTTAACCGGTTTATTTCTTGAAGTGTATTTTGAGTTTTTTTTCTCATCATTTCTGTTTTCTACGTTTTCATATTGGAGCATTGAGCGGAGCAGGAGCTGAGGGAGGGGGGGCTGACTGAAGACCTAACCGGGAACTGAGAATGGGGGCTGGCTTTGGGTCTGGGGTTCGTTCCGGGCATTGTTCTTGTGCCGCCATGAAAATTAATGAAGAAGTGCCCGACCCATGTTCCAAACGGTCCTAAAACTCCGCTCGGTCCCAGAGCCTGACTGACATGCCCAGTCCCCAGACGTGGCTGGGAGGGGAATGTGTGGCAGGGTGGGGTACGAGGGGAGGGCAGTGGCACCCAGAGCTCCATTTGTCGTTTTGTTTTTGCGCCTTCAACTTCGAAGGGTGCGTATCGTATTCTTGTCCAACTTTTGCGCTGTCTGAAGCAAGCCAAGAAATTATTATTATTTTGATTTTTTTTTTCAAGCGCCCGACATTAGTGTTGATATTTAAATTATTCTAAACATTTTGAGAAAGCTACTTATCAGAGGACTGATTGCAAGCATTTTAGATCTTGATTTTTTTGTGTGCAATTTTTAAAAATACAAATTTAAAATAGTTTTTACAAGACAAAGTTTGAATGATCGTTTGCAGCTTTGAGAAAATGCTTCTTTCACACATGGAATATATATTTATTAGCTTTTTGTTAAAATAGAAAAAGACGTTTTCGATCTCATGAGGCTTATACATACATAAATGTTTTCTGAATTAAAAAATTCAACTTAAATCAATTTATTAATAATTTTAATGCTTGAAATAAACGGAAAACCTTCTCAATGGAAGAACAACAGTCTTTTTGAGTTGCAGTTTTTTTATGTTTTAAATTCTTAAAAATTCCTTAATTTCTTGAATTATTTTTTTATGTGGAAATTTCCAACTTTTAGCAACGATTAAACTTGATTTGTGTAGAAAATTACAAAAACATAACCGTTATTTTTTGAATTTAACATAAATTAAAGTTTTATAAATTTTTTCATTAAATATTATTCATTTGGTTCTTCGCCTTAACCTTATGTAGCTTTGCTTTCTTTTCTTTTTCATTTTCTTTTTGGTTTTTCTTATGGAGTATCTAGCTAATTAGATCTTTGCTGGTAAATACATATTGCATATTGGATAGACTTAAATTTCCACTCATGGGTTATACTCAAAAAAAAAAGAATGAAAAAATAGAAAATAAAGGGTGCTGCCCATTTTGGTGGGGCCACAGACAATGTCTACGAACGAGACAGATAAAATGGCAAACGGCAAGAGTAGAAAAAAAGAAAACCAAAAACAAAAGGAGAATGTTTAAAACGAGAAGCGATTTGAGCAAACAAACGGCGCATTGGGTAAGCCAAGCCCGGCGGGTAGTCGACCGACTCACAAAAAGGACACACACGGTCAAGTGGGTGTGAGTGTGTGTCTCTGTGTGTGTGTTCAGGTGTGTGCCGCTGTGTGTTGAGAGCTGTCCACGTTTAGAGGTGCCTGCCATTCCGTTTGGCATTGCCAGCTCTTCTTCTTTTTTTTTTCGGCTGGGATACTCGTGCTACGTTCGCTAGGTGGCGCCAGACGTGACGCGACGCCAACAGTCGTGGAGTGTGAGGTGCTGAGCGCGGGGGGTGCGGGGGCGGTGTTTGGGACACTGATGACGACGCCTTTGCTTTTAGCTTGATTGCCAAGCCTAGTTAACTGTAAAGTTTTATAACTTTGCCCAGCTCAGCCAGCGCCCGGCAGCCCAGCACCCTACACCCTACACCCTGCACCCTGTACCCTGTACCCTGCACCCTGGTCCTCCCCTCCACCCTGCACCGCCTTGCGGGCGTTAAAATCGCTTGGTTTATTACACGTGCCAACGCAGCCCTTGGTAGAACTCGCCGCCCACAGATTGTCCCGTCCTTAACGGCTACGACGTCACTCGACCCTTTTAAAAAGTCGTCAATACTTGGCATGCACCCCCTTATAGCCCTGCCCCGCGCTGACCCACCTCCCCCACCCCAGCTACATGTCGTGAGCGATTCGTGTGTTCAGTGGCTCAGCCGTGCAACGGCCTCTGAACTTTGCCAGCAACGAGGACATTCGAAGGACGAGGCACGAGGCACAGACCGACGCCCAGGCGTCTATCAAATTCCAATTTCGGTCCCTTTTTTATACCCTGTACTCACTGCCAATGGGTAATAAGAGGGTATGTCGATGCTGTGTATATTTGTAACAGGCCGAAAAAGGCATCCCTAAACTTATAAAACACCCAATTTTCCCATTTGATCTAGTCGCAAATTTCAGTGTGGCAATATGTTGCTTGTTGTCTTAGACTTAGATCAAGTTTATTTCAACTTATTATTTGATCGATAATTATCGATTGCTTCTAGTTTAATTTGGTATATGCGAATTTATATAACATACATATACAGAACAAGAATACTTCAGTCTTTGTAGCCAATATCTAAAACATTTAGGCGGAAAAACTTATTTTTTAAGTACGAGTCTTCATATTTAGGATAGACACACAGCTTAATTTTAATAGCCTATCAAAATGATAGGTCATTTAACACGGAAGTTATTTAAAAATTAATTTTATATGGTATGAACAGGAGAAAATAAGAGGCATAGTTAGCCAACGGGGAATACAGAGCATCATCTAGTCGGATACCCTAGAATAAGAGTACTCCGACTCGTTATTTTTTCTGCCTCTACCGGCATTCAAAGTTTATGGCGTCTTTTTAGCGTAAATCCTGCATGGGTAACCGGTAACCCGTGCTTCTAACCTCATGCCCACCCCTCTTGCCGGACAATGTGCACCCTTTTTGGTTCGTCCGCCCGACAGTGTGACCGCCACTGGACCCTGGCCATGTCTGCCCGAGACAGAGACAGCATCTTCAATATCCTTTTTAGTGCGGTTCGTGGACCTGGGCTGTATTCATGGGTCTGCCATCTAACCCCCACACATACAAAGTCGAAACTTTAATACATGTTGTTTTTTTTTTTCCAATTTTTGTCGCTCATCATATTATTCAAGTTGTTGTTGTTTTTTTATACGAGAGCGCGTCATACTTTTATTTCATTGTTTGATTTGTATACCCTAACGGAGGGCAGATTATAAAGAACTTGCAGTTGCTAACTACCATAGGACGCTGAGATTCTTTTGATAAATATATTTAAAACTATTTGCCCTGACTGACCGACTGATTGACTGACTGATTGATGATCAACGCACAGCCCAAACTGTAAGAGCTGGGAAACTAATATTTTCACTGTAGTTAGCTTATGTGATGAAGGTGCACGGTAAGACAGGGTTTCAATAAATTCCAACCGCGTGAGTGGGAAAATCGCGAAAGCGATTTTCAAAGATGTTTGTTCGAATTCATTTGGGGGTGTTTCCCACTTTTTGAAAAATGCAATCCTCATTTCCAAGGATCTATATGAAAAATCATTTAAGACGAGCTTCACACTTTTCGCGGAATCAAAACTTCCTCGGAGGGATATGCGATTCAACGATTTTTTGAGGTAAGTTTTAAGTTTTTTCAGATTTGTATCAAATTTTTATGCAAAGCTCTACATAAGAACTAAATTGTATGAGTTTCATCGTTCTGGAAAATTTATTATTATTTTGTTATTATTTATGTTGTCGGATTCAAAATCAATTTCATAGATCTTTGGTAAAATATATTTTACTAGCGGGTATAGCCCGGCCTTGCCCATGGCAAGTATGTTATTATTTAAGTGGCAAGTATGTTATAAGATCAATGTTCACAAAAAGCTTTGAAAATAATAATTGAAACTGAGCGGACGGTAAACAAACTACTTTTATATATAAGTTTTCCGCCACTTTACCACTGCTGCAAGTGAAATTTCCCAAATCGCTGAAACACATATTCATCACATTCATATGCAGAGCTTTGAAAATAAGTTTGATGCAAATCGGACAAAACTTAAAATTCACCAAAAAAATCATTAAAAAGCACTTTCCACCGAAGGATTTTAGATTTTACGAAATATGTGAAACACGTCTCAAATGATTTCTTATGTAGGTCGTTGGAAATGCATTTGAGCGCGAAACGTTACCCACCAAATCTTTGACCCCCATTTATTCCAGGGAGGGATGGATTTTCCAAAAAGTGCGAAACACCCCTCAAATGA
The DNA here is from genome assembly GCA_035045725.1 of Drosophila ezoana. Classification (NCBI taxonomy): domain Eukaryota; kingdom Metazoa; phylum Arthropoda; class Insecta; order Diptera; family Drosophilidae; genus Drosophila; species Drosophila ezoana. The sequence continues at coordinate 1,184,056 of JAWNOU010000005.1, read as the reverse complement.
ATTTAACAAAGAACTTTTTGATTGAGTTTGAGCTCGATCGGATGGTAAGCAAAAAAGTTTCATACAAACGTTTTTTGCGATTTTTCCATACTTGCGGGTGGAATTTCCCGAAACCCCGTCTTAACGTGCACCTTCATCATATAAAGTAACTACAGTAAACATTTTAGCATCCTAGCTCCTGCGGTTTGGGCTGTGCGTTGATCACCAATCAGTCAGTCAGTCAGTCCGGACAAACAATTTTATTATAGAGATACGTGGGAATACCCGCTAGTAAATATATATAAAACATGCATATCCTAGAAAAACAAATGCTTTCACATCATCCATTGAGATATTTTTGAAAGATTTGAAGGCCTCTCGCCTTACTGATATAAAAGAGTTTTGCTTAAAAGAATTATTATTTATTGCCTGGAAGATACATGCGATAGCAAAATCGTTTTAATGTTTATAGATCTGGCTCTTCTGCTATAATTAAAATGTCACTAAGATTTCAGCATTTTTGCTCCAAATTAATTAACTGATATTAATAGTTCTGTAGAGCATCTAGGTTTCGTAATAAGTTAAATATAGTACTTTGGTATTTATTTATATTTATATTTTTGCATTTGCCAACGCATTTGTTAGCTGTTGGCTTTATTGTGATGCTGGGCGGGTCAATCAATGAGTTTCTATTTGCGTCAGCATTTCTTTTTCGTATATATTTTAAATATTTACCATCTATATAGTATATGTATTAATATGTAGCTATGCCCAGACAATAGTTTTTGCACAGTTCGGCTAACAATTTGAATGTGTCAACAGCATGTGAAGTCGAGGGAATAACACAATGGAGGCCTTTGCCAGGTTTGCAAATCAAAAAATTACACGTATTACGCGGTTCAATTTATAAGTCGGGAAAGAATAAATGTATTCAGATTGCTTTCTAGGTTCAAGGCGCGAATTATTCTTACAATGTGTTGGGAAAAATAAAAATAAATTCCTAGAAATGCATGTCTTTGAATGATCAAAAATTGCAAATTTCCAGGGAATACATAAAGAAATATACACATATTAAAACAACTATTATGTGTGTATGTAGAATTGTGTTGGGTAATTTATAGTATGTGCCAATCAGTCGTGAGTGGAAATGAGGCATTAGACATGAGCTGTGATAACCTTTAGCCAAGTCTACACCCATCCCCAACATGTACATGCATGGACAGTAAATACTTATTTGTTCATTATAATTCCAGAGCTAGAGGCTATTTAGGGGCCACCCGCTCGTTCGCTGATCTCAGTTTAGTTTGGACAATTGAATTGAACGGAATGAAACGCGCAAATCTTTTGCTGAGCTGCATCGGCTTTTGCCTATTGGCCCTGGAGGTAGGTCAGGTTGTACTTGGTAGACTCCAATGACGTCATCTTATTATCGCAGCCGGGCAGCGCGACGAGCAGCAGTGGCAGCAGCAGCGATAACGGACCCAGCGTCGCAATCACCCGACAAGCCATTGAGCTGGGCCTGGAGCCATCGGCATTGGGGGAACTGTGGCGCACCAAACAGCCGCTGATAATCAGCAAGCCGGACGCACTGGGTCAGCTGTATACGACGACCTACGAGCTTTCGCCGGACAACCAACATATAACCAGCACCACCGTCAAGGAGGATCAGCCGACAAGCACGGGCTCCACCACAAGCACCAGCACGAGCACCAGCACAAGCACGGTTAGTCCGCCGGCTGCAGTGCAGCCAACGAATCCGCAGACAGACTGGGAATATGTGCCCTCTAATCGTCACAAATTTGTGCTGGGCAGTAGCTCACCGTTTGGTGCTAATTGGCCTGATTTTGGTAGCAGCTTTCCGCAATTTCACAGCAGCAGCGGCAACAATTGGCCCAGCTTTGACTTTCCAGCGGGTATAACACCACAAACAACGACCAAAACGGAGAAGGACGACCAGGGACGCACAGTAACCACGACGATCAAGACCTATAAGGGACCTACCAGCAATAGCTGGCCAACGGGCACAGATCTGTCAGCAAATTGGCCAAGCTTTGAGCTGCCAACGGGTGCGACACCGCAGACGAGCACCAAAACGGAGATCGATGACCAGGGACGAACGGTGACAACTCTGACGAGAAGCTATAAAAGTCCAATTTTTACGACATGGTCATCGCCGGGCAATGACAATGTTGGAGGTTTGCCCGCCAGCTGGCAGCCAGCTGCCAATCCGTGGTTCCACAAACCGCACCTCGTCAATGGAATATCAGCTGGAGATGTGCCCAGTTTGACGCCCAGTGCGGCAAATCCCGTGCCCACTCCGCTGCCCTTGCCCACGCGACCAATTTTCAATCCCAGTCAGCCACCGCTGCCGACAGCACCGCCTGCAGTTGGGGTTTTTGAGCTGCGCACCACCACGCCGCTGCCGGCACTGGAAGATTTCCTCAAGCAAACAGCGGGCGAGTCGACGCCCAAGACTGTGGCAACCATCAACATTGACGAGCTGCCCGTGAGCACGAGAACACGGATAACCAACTATAGCGGCACCTTTAATGGCGACGCACCACCAAAGGCAGCCGACCTCGAGCCGCAGGTTAGGGACATGCTCTATCGCGGCGGCATCACCGATGAGGATATACAGAATGCCCAGGCGCTGGGCAACGATGTGATGCGCACTCGTGTCCTGCCCGACGGACGGATTGTGAAGACGACGATGCGAGTGAACAATTGGACAGCGCCGGCGGCGGCGGCACCGCCGCCACAAGCTGCTGCTGCTTATCCGCTGCAGCGGGATAATTCAATAGACAACTTCCTGTCGCAGGTGAATCTAACGCCAGCGGATATACTGGCCCAAAACGGGGAGGTGATCAAGACAATTGTCGACCAAAATGGACGCGTTCTCAGCGCCAGGTTTGTGCTGAGCACTGTCAGGGGTGAAGAGCAGCCGGGTCAGGGACAGGCGGAGCATCCAACCAAATAAAATGCGTAATGCGGAAAAGGGAAACTAAGTTAAGTCAATTGCTAAAACGTTTGTATGTACGTACATCTATCTATACATCTATGTGTACGTCTATGTCTCAGAAATACAAATGGAAAAATTGTGAAAAATGTATAAATAAAAATGTACACATAAACTTGTATCAATAAATGCTTATCAGTTCGGGTTATGCCCAACAGATTTAATTGTAGAGCTTGTCAGAAATGTCTTTATACACAATGAGGAATGATGTGATGTATAGCAGATACCCTGTAGTCAAGTCTCATATAGACAGTGCTTCGCAAAAGCAAAACAAATTATATTGTAGAGCTGGTAAGAAGTGTCTATAAAAACAGCGAAGAATGACGTGGAATATATTGCTTGACTAGGAGATACCCTGTATTAAAGTGTCATCTATACTAACGCATGTGTTAAACACAGTTTCGAAAAGGCAAAAAAGAATATATTGTAGAACAGTCAAAAATGTCTTAAAAACCTGTGAAGAATGAAGGGGTATAGATTGAATGACTAGGAGATACGCTGTAGCCAGGTCTCATACATATAGACAGTGCATCGCAAAGGTAAAAAACGTTATATCGTAGAGCAAGCTAAAAATGTCAATAAGAACAATGAGGAATGGTCTCATATATACTAATGCATATGTTAAACACAGTTTCGGAAAGGTAAAAACAATTTATCGTAGAGCAATTCAGAAATGTCTTTAACAACAATGAGTAAGACGTGGTATAGATCGCTTGACTAGGAGATACCCTGTATATATGTAGTCAGTGTTTCGCAAAGTTAAAGAACGATATATCGTAGATCAGGTAAGAAGTGTCTATAAAAACAGTGAAGAATGACGTGGTATAATTTGCTTGACTAGGAGATACCCTGTAGTCAAGTCTCATATATGTAGTCGCAGAGAACGTCAAAAATGTCTTAAAAAACAGTGAATGAAGGGGTATAGATTGAATGACTAGGAAATACCCTGTATAAAAGTGTCATATATACTAATGCATATGCTAAACACAGTTTTTAAAGGTAAAAAACGATATATCGTAGACCAAGTTAAAAATGTCGATAAAAACAGTGAATTATGAAGGGGTATAGATTGGTCGACTAGGGGATACCCTGTACTTTGGTCTTATATATACTAATGCATTTGCTCAACACTGTTTCGGAAAGGTAAACCCCGAATTTAATTGATCTTTCCCTTGCAATTGTCCACAAACTTATTTTAAATGATTTTCGTGATAATTTATTGGATACGAGGTTTGGGTTCCCAACTTGAATTATGCTTAAGATGCCCACACATTTTTTGGTTAAATATATCGATAAGTAAAATGGAGTTAAAAAGTTTTTGGTACAAGCAAAAATCATTATAAATATATGTATATAAATATATGTATAAATATTAATAGAAAATATATAATATAAATGTATACTTACCGCAGCTGAAAATGCCTGTGGCTAAAAGTATGCAACTACTGAGCAGACTAAAATAAACTAAGCGCTTGATATTTTAATGTTAATAAGCATTTAAATTTATTACACGTCTCTTTTGTCCATTGCTTTGCATTAAGGAGCGCCAAAAATGCCAAAAAGAGATATGTTTTTTGAAAAAAAAAGCATTAAAAATTTTGCGTTTTACTAATTTATTACAACAATTATTTTTTTTTAATAACTGAGCTGGAAAATATTAAACAAAAAGAAAAGAAAAAAATAAAAGGAAATAAAATCAAATAAAATGCAATTCAACAAAAATAACAATAAAATACTAAATAAACATTATATAAAAAAGCATTGCATTAAACATGTTTACAGCGTTATTAAAGCGAAAACATAAATTGCAGCAAATAATTCAAGCATTAAGAGATAAAAATTTCATTAAAAAAATAAATAAAAAAACAATAATAAAATACAATTTGAATTTCAAAAAACAAAAAAAAAACAGTTAAATAAATATAAAAAACTATTGCGTAATTTTGTGCGTCGCGCAAAGCGCACGCATTTGTTGTGGCCGAAATTGTTGTGGTTGTAGTCGTGTTTTTTTTTTTTGTATTTTCTTTTTGAAGCATATTTCTGTCTCGCTCTCATTATCTCATTTACAGTGCGATAGATGCGTTAGATTCATAAGCCAAAAGCATGTCAGAGAAAAAAGAAACTAAATTAGTTAAAAATTTGTTGTTGATCAAATGTGAATAGCACAAAAACGGCTTAGATAATAAATTTTGTAAATATGTGATAAATAATATACGTATGTATTAAAAATTGTATATAAGCGTAAAAAACATCTTCGAAGCTGCCGAAGCTCTAATACCCTTGCAGTAGTCATACAAAAAGCCGCAAATTTTGCTCAGCAGGAAATTTAATAAAAGCTTCAAATTACTCACTGACTTGTTTCTGTCTCTTTCACGCTCTATCTGGCGGCAAGCACAGATCGAGTGAATCGAATTGAGGGACATTTTTTTCATTGTTGATGACAATGCTTAACATCAAAAATTGCAGAGCACAAATTAACAGCAACTATCATTATATAATAAGATCGATATACAGATTATTATTGCACACAAGGCACACGTTATGTTAAATTTACTTTACGAAATAAACGTTTTAGCACAAGCGGACTAGAAAACCGATGTTAAGAGAAAACGCGCACAAACTAAATCATCTCATTACGTAGAAGCCTACGCTAAGCCGGCATTGCCACTAACAGCTTAGAGCCCACAACCTAAAAAAAAGTCCCATGCTGCTACCATTCACAATGCTCGCTTCATACCTAAGCTCTTTCTCTTCCTCTCTCTCTCTCTCTCTCTCTCTCTCTCGCTTTCGCTCTCTCTCTCTCTCTCAGCATAGCTATTACAACGTGATCAAAAGCATCAGCGTTTTGCCGTGCATGCAAGGGACATATGACCAGCTCAACTGCAGACATTCTCTAAACTGCTTGCTCTGCAGTCCAAACATATGTATGAAACGGGATCAAAAGCAACAGCGCAAATGTCGTGTAAAATAAATTATCTTTCATCCTACTCTCATCCACAACATCCATTCTGTGAATGAACGCTTTGCTGCTGAAACTCCTAAACGCACTTCTTGTTACGTTCATACATGTTCTTCTTTCTAATGCGCCTTACTTTTCTCATAGTATTATTCGGACTTGCGTGGCTCACTTTTTATTTAAGAAATTTAAGCGGAGAGACAAAATGCAAAGTTGCCAAGATATAGCAGTAATTATTACATATTCGGATGTAAGATGAATAGATAAATTTCACACGGCACAAACTGATCGCTTTCAGCACAACTAATGAAACTCCCTCTCTCCCACTGTCCACAAGAGTTCCTTACCTAAGCGCGCGCTCTTTCTCTCTCTCTCTCTTCTCATAGCAAATACAACGGGATCAAAAACATCAGCACATATCATCTATACTGCTTGCTCTGCAGTCTGAGTATAGGAATGTATGATCAAAGGGAATATCGCAAATGGCGTGTAATTAAAATATCACGCTGCTCCACCCTCCAAAATGTTCACTCTGCGGATGAACGCTTTCTGCAAGTGCTCTGATCCGTGCTTTGCAGCCTAAGCACTCACATACACATTTTATTACATACATACACACATACATGTTTTTCTCTCTTTTCCGCCTTTCTGCTGTTTGATTGATTTTTAATGTGTATATATGTATGTATGTACATATATTTATACGAAATACCAATATAAAATTTAGCTCTGCAAGGGTATACAAAAAGAGGTTACGCTAAAGGCGTTCAACTAATTAAAAAGCTTTGCCTACGAGTACTTTAAAAATGCGCCCGCGAATAACAACAAAGCAGATATACGAAAAAATTACATAACTGTTACAAAGGGCATAAATATTTGAATTGTTTTTTTTTTTGTTTTTGCGTATTTTATTTTGCTTGATTCAGCAGATTGCATTGTTTTATGAGACTCAACAATGGGAGAGTAAAAATGTTATTAATAAATATTGAAATGCGCCAAAGGCATTTAAATTTAATAAAAATTTAATATAAAACGAGAAAAAATCGCAAATTGAATTTGATGTAGAACAAAACGAATTTGTAACTTTTGTTTTTGGCAAAAAATGCATTAACAATATTATAATCGAAACGGAAAACAATTGAGCGTGGTAAATATGTGTAGAAATGGGCATTAAACCTTAATAGTAATGAAATCATAAAATAATATCTATATTTAATAATAATATTAATAATTTAATAACCATAAGAAATGTAAAAAAATGTAAAATAGATGAACAACTTATTTTATGAGCTCCATTTGGGCTAAAGAGATCATAAATCAGCGCTTCTATTGCAAATATACATATGTTCATAATCTGCTTTCTCTTATACATCTCAAGGGTATATATATATTAAATTTATTAGTGAAGTTAAGATAAGAGAAGAATTGTATGTGATTGTGAGATGTATAAGAGATCATTAAGAGTATTCAACGAATGTTATATGTATTGAATCCTTTTTATATGAATATTATAAGAATGTTTTGAATACTGTAACTGTTAATCCTACTAATGGTACTTATAAATCAGCTCTTATATATTCTGTCTACTGCACCCTGTGGGGTGCAGGTGGCACACCTGTTCAGATGTTGCAAAGTTTTTCCTCTCTCTTCCTTTCACTCTTGCTCTTATACATCTAAAGTGTATACTTAAAATCTTTACTCACCAGATTATCGAAGCGCAGTGCATCCTCGTCGCTCAACCCCATGCTGCGTGTGAGCTGCAAATATGTGGATGTAATTGGCTTCAAGCGCTCCAAGTCGAGCGGCGGCAACGGCTGCGGCAGCTGCTCCAACGGCGCCGAGGCGCCGCGCAGCAGCAGCTGCGGTATGCGCAGATCAGTGGGCAGCGCCTTGGGCGGACTGGGCAGCTCCAGCTTGAGCGGTGCGGCCGCCAGGGGCGTTGAGGTGGATGCGGGCTGGCCATTTCTGGAGCTGGAAAAAGAAGATTTGGTTAGATTTATGGGCGTATGGGTTGCTGCTGCAGCGGACGGGGCGGACGGGGCGGGCGTGGCAATCGGTGAGCATGCACAAGAAGTCGAGCCCAACGGGGAGGAGCTGCTGGCCGTCGCAGGGGCTGCTGCGGCCGCAACAGACGCTGTCTTGGCAACTGTGCTGCAGCTCGTGCTGCTCATTGGATAGCTGAGGCTCTGCAGCAGGCTGCTGCCGTAGAGGGGCGGAGCTAGAACCGGTTGATCGAGCAGCGAACCGCTGCCGCCGGCATAGAAGCGTCTCATGAAATCGTAATAGCGGACCAGATTATCCCGCGACTTGAACAGCTGCAAATCGAAGCCCGGCAGCTGGGTGGTGGGGGGAACTTGTTGGGGCTGTGGAGCCGCCGGCTCCGATTGCGGACTGAACAGACGCTGCAGCTGGCTCTTGACTCGTATCTTGGGCACATCCACCGTTACCGCCTCGCCAGCCACCCCGCCAGCCGCCTCGCCCGCCGCAGCAGCGTGCATAGTGGGACTTGGTGGAGCAATTGCATCCAGCTGCGTGGCACTGGCGCTGCTGGCAACCGAGCTGGCCGCCAGCGGCGCGACGGTTGGCTTGAGATCGGCGCTGGAGTGACGCCGCCGTTTGGCCGTGGGGCCCGCCTCAAGGGAGCTTTCCGTGTGCGATGAATAATTCAAATAGGTCTCCACTTCCGAGGAGCTCTCGTTGCCGGCCAGCTCCTCCTTAAAGCCAGTCGAGGGCGAGGAGGGTCGCAGGTTCTTCTTGCACTCCGGGCAGATGGTCAGGAAGCGCGTGACAGCCTCGCGGGGCAGAAATGCATACGTCTCGGTTATCTACAAGGGTTCGAAAAAGCGAGAGCAGAGATTATAGACAGATAAAAGTTGATAATTATTAAGAATAATAATATAATATATATATATATATATATTTTTTTTAATTTAACTACGAATTTGAATCAATATAAAAATATTTATAAGATCATATTATATTCGAAAAGAAAAAGCCAGGAGACAAAAAAGATTGGGTAAGGATTAAATTAATTTTAAGAAATTAACTATGCTCAACAAAGTAAAAAGTAGTGCAGTGAAAAATTCTTGGAAGAATATGTAATGCTCCTTGAACATCGAGAGAGACTTAGGAGTTCCCAAAGCAGGAGATGTATTCCGTCAGCAAGCCAAAAGATACTACCATCCCAGCCCACGAGCAAGGCGCCTTGCTTCTCCTGCAAGAACAACAATAAGGAGTGTGTCCCTCTGGGGCAGAAGAGAGAAGACTTAAACGGTGCCATCCAGGGGCTCCATCCTGACAGGATTCAATTAGACAAATCTCATGGATAAGCCATAAAATATAATATTCAGAAAAGAGAAAAACTTGTCGCTTGATAGCTTCACCCTAAAAAACACCTTGGACTAATAAACTGTTAGTCTTGTTAATAATAAAATATTTATAGATTAAAAAAAATAGAAATAAGAAAATACACAAATAAAAAATCGTAGGAAACCTTTTTTACTATAGACAAGAGTTAAGCAACCAATCAATATTTTTGTTTGCCTGCTTTGTTAAAGTATTATTATTATTTTTATACCCTGAACCCATTAAAAATGGGTAAAAGGGGTATTATGTTTTTGTGCAAAAACCAAATGTATGTAACAGGCAGAAGGAAGCATCTCCGACCCCATAAAGTATATATATTCTTGATCAGCATTAATAGCCGAGTCGATCTAGCCATGATGTAGGTGCTCCTAGTTCCTACGCAGATCGAGTTTGTTTCCGATAATCGATAACTTGCCCCGTTTCCAAGTAATCGATAAAAATGTATATCGATATCCTGTTTTTTAAGCAATTTTGGTAAATAATAAGAGCTAGAGTTACCAAACTTGACATGTAGCTTCTAGAAAAGTATATATATATCGATTATCTTTCATTTTATACCTATCGCCACCTCCCCGCTACTCTCTATCTATAAGAGCGCGCTGCATTTGGTGTTGGAATATGAGGGTTCAGGGTATCCCCTAGTCGGGAGCTCCCGACTAGAACCTCTTACTTGTTTTTTTTAGTTATTTTGTGGAATCTACAGAATAATCTCAAGGGTTTCCTGGCAGCTATTCGGGTTAAACGATTCATACGCTACACTCACAATGCGATAGGTGCGTTTCTGGCCCGCGTGCATGCCGCTGCGTCCGCCCAGCTCCATGTGCACGTTGAAGATGATGTCGAAGAACTCCTCGACGCAGGCCACCTTCCGGTAGATGCGACGGCCGAAATCTTTGCTTTTCGAGGCAGCAAACAGATCAACAGCACCGGGATTATCCGAGAGCACAGCCGTAGCGGACAAGGGTTCGAGGCGGCGGCGACTGCCGGCCGCCTCCTCAAAGCCGTCGGGTCGGTTCGTCGTAAAGCCTGCCGAGAGGAAGTGGTTCAGGCATTGGCCAGTTTTAGGGGTATTCACTTACCCTTGGTCTTCACCCAGAAGCGAAACTTGGAGCTATCGGGACGACTGTGCTCCTTGCCCTCGAGCGCTTTCAGTATGCGCGCCTTCTTGCGCAACGTTATCGTCTTGGTCTTTGCCTGATCCCCGTAGGTCTTTAGGGCCCAGGGCTGGAACAGCTCGTAGATTACCTCACGCTCGCTGGCCAATTTGCTCAGCGACAGCGGGCAGCTCAACGGCTGCTCCAGCTCCTCGACATCCGCATCATAAGCCGCCTCCGGCTCAGGCTTCGCTCCGACCCCAGTCGGCGGGAAATGCTCCTCGTGCTCATCTATGGCATAGAGTTTGCGCTTATTGCCGCAACCCTCTGCCGGGCCGAGAGAGGAGCACTCCACGGGCGTTGCCTGATCGAGGCTGTGCTTGCGATCGCCATTGGACTGATCCATGGGGCTGTCGAGCTCAACAGATTTGTATGGGCAACACTTTCGATCAAGACAAAGGCCAAGCGATTAACGTGCGCATTGATTGAATAAATTAATTTTGAATAGGTTTTTCAGAATCTATCTATATTTTTCTATAAGGCTTTGTTGTGCTGAAAACGATTCTCCGCTGTGTGGGATTTCATCGAGTGCGCTGTAAGTAAAAGGGTTTAAGATAAATTAAAAACCTAAAAGAAAAATCCGTTAAAAAAAAAAGCGCTTCGTATTTGGCAAATGCCCAAAAAACAATCGCACGTTAGTCAAAACTATTATGAATTTAAAAAGTTTTTTTAGTGGAACTTGACGTTCCATTGCGGATATAAACTTATAAAATGCTACCAGAAAAATATTTAAATTAGTCTTTCAAGTATAGTTTATTACTATATATACAGCAAAAGTTTTCACAGATAATGCTTAAGAAAGCCGCCTTTGACGTTTGTCCACGATAAAGTTGTGTTGTAATAATTATGTATGCTATTTTTGATTCAATACAATATACTTTTATAAAAATAAAAAAAATAATGCTTAAAAGAGCTAGAATTTTTATATTGATATATATTTTCCATATCTTAAACACCTCAGAAACTTAGAATATGCTTGAAGTTATCCTATTTAATTATAATTTAAAGTAGAAGAAATTTGAATTGTTTTGTAAAATATTTAGGGTGCTGAGGTGAAAGTCAGTTGAACGAATCGAGTATAAAGGAAAGCTATTTCTTTAAGTCACGCAGTCAGCCACAATTATATTTTGATTTTATAAAGTTTTTAATTAATTATTCAATTTAAATATACTTGATTCTTTAAAAACATTTTTAAATGTGTCTTTAATCCTTGACCTTTGCACTTTGCACTTACGTTTAATTTCGTATAGTGTGATTAATGTTTAACGAAAATTGTTCAAAAATTACAACAGAAACATAAATTGGCAACAAAAACAAATGTTAATTTTATAACAATATTTGAAATTAACAGAAATCCGACATTAACGAAAGAACAGAAAAATAAAACGACCAAATTAATTAATAAAAAACAAACTCGACGAATTTTCGTCTTTAACAGCAACAACAACAAAGCCAAAAAAGGAACGCGACGCGACCGAAATGAAGGTTCAAACTCAACTGATCAGCTTTGGGCCAGATGGAAGCCCATATTCTCAAGGATGCTGAGGTTCAGTTTCCCGGGGTCCAGGGTCCAGTCGAAGACAGGCTGAGACCGGCTGCAAACCGGTTCAACGCTTGACCGCTCATCTCTGAACTGCCCAAGTCAAGTAAATGAAGGCTGCAGACAAGAAAAAACACAGGCAAGAAAAGGGGTAGCTCTCCCTTCTCAGACCCAATACAGGGTATACGCCTCGTGCATAGATAACCCTTGTGCCTACCTCAATAATTGCGCAATTGTAGGCTGGGCTGGGCCACAAACCCCGTGAAGGCTCAATGCAAAACGTCTTTTGCGCTTTTTAAGAAATACCAAACCTCCCCTACTCACTCTCGCTCTTTTTGTCTCTCTCTCTCGCTCACTGTCTCTCTCCCACTTGAACCCACCCCTTACGCAGCATATTTTGCATTTTTCTTAGCATACTTTTTGGCGGCACTGTGAGAGTGTCTCACATTTCGTCTTCGGTCTCTCACACATATTTTACGCTCTTTTTTCTCAGACGGCCCCGCACATGTTGGGCTATTTAGACGCCCGCCTCGCCCACACGTTGGCCCGTTGCCTGTTGCGCCTTTTTTAGCCTTGAAGTATGCATTATTTTGTTTTGCTTTGTCTTTTCTTTTTGTTTTGCTTTTGTTTGGCTTGGGCTGCGACGTGTCACATGTTGCGCCACACGCACAAAATGCCAATAAAACAAAAACAGCGACATTTTAATGGATACGTTGATGTTGTGGCGGCATATTGGTAATTTTTATAAAGCACAGGTCTAATTGAGTTATGCGCCGAACCAATTATAGCTATAAAGTCCTGGCACATAGTTATAGCCCAGGACATATATAATACTAGAAGGGTTATTAAAACTTGTTGATAGAACTGGGGCTATTTTTTGCACTCCTTTTTTTGCACAAATTAAATAAGAATAACTTTCTATGCGTTTTCATATATATTTTCCCCCTATTGTTCTCTTTCGTCAACGTTAATTGATAGAGTACAGAACGTAGTCAAACATTTAAGCGACACTGCAGTATGTGCATATATTGAGGGTACCAAAAAAGTAACATCGATTAAACTTAAATATATCAGCAAAACATTGTTGCAGTATATAAACAAAACCTTTTCAAGTGAGCGTGTAATATGATCGCCCACTTATGAGCTACGCTAAGTCAGCAGTCCCACGCTGACCATTCGTAGCACATATATACATAAAGGCAAATATGTACATAAGACTCTCTCTCTCCCGATTATGCTGATAAGACAACCTATGTATGAAGCCGCTCCGCTGCTGGCGTAACCGGCAGCGCAGCTATGCGGTTTTAGATATAAGAAAAGATTAAAAAAATGATTATTATTAAAACGAAAGTCAAATGGAGCAGACACTCCGATCTGTTATTAACATTACATTGGCGAAGCACAACATATCTAATTCTACAACAAATTTATGTTTCTCAGTTATCTCAGTTCTTCTATAAAGATAATGTCCTTTATATAGAAAATTAAAAAAAGGAACTCTACAACTGTTGGCTCATGACAAAATCATAGAAGTTCTTTTAGGGCTTTTGATTATCATAAGCTAGAAAGTAAGTAGATTATTCCCGAGCTTTAACAAATGTTATAAATATAAATCTCATTAAATATTATTTTCTGCTCTGAAAAATAATGATAAGCTGATTGTTTTATATAAATAGGTCCTAATATGGAAAGTAATTAATTATTATTTCTGCCCCGTTTTTCTTAACTTTAAAAACAACCGAAACCAGTTTGTTGGTCAATCAATCTGTCAATATTTAAGAAAATCGATGCATAAATTTATTTATAATATAATCTATTCTTTTCATATGTTACAATGTTTTTATTTTCTACTCAAGCTATTCCCAGCACTATTTAAACTCTCGGCGCATTCGACATTTTTTGCTTGCGCTGAAAAGTATGCTACATTTTTTGCTATGCTCATTTGGGGCTGGGACTCTTCCTTCTAATTTATCTTAGGGTGAGTTACGCTTGTTGGCTTATCTCTTTAAGGGTTAGCTATTTGTTTTGATTACGCTTTGTGCGTGCTGGAATTTTGTGTTGAAATCTTGACTGCTGATTGGTTGTCACTGTCCCAGTGCGAGCATCCCAAGGATGCATGCCCCCTCCCTACCCTGCGCTCTTTTGGCGTTTTGTTTATGTGACTTCTGTCTGCAGCTCAGCATCTGACTGAACTGTAGTTCAACTTAATTGCTGGACCCGTTTAAGAACTGGATGTTTTTGCATAAAATCTTGTTGTTTCTACCTCCAAAATATGTCAGACCAACAAACGGTCACTTCTTAAAGTTATTGTACTTTAACCGGTTTTTGTAACGTTTTCTGCGTTATTTTTTCTTGCAGTAGATGCAGTAGAATTATCTCAAAAACTGACGGAAATTTCTGTAACGTTCGTTTAAGTTCGACGTTAATAGCCCACAGCGGTCAGCAATTTGATGGGATTATGCTGACGAGGTGGAGCAGGTCAGATATCATTATGAATTGCTTAACAAGATAAGAAGTCAGCAGAGTTTGGACAGACTTTGTAAAAACTCAGGAAATTGCACTTTAAGAGAGCTTTTCGTATGGCAAGAAAGCAAAAGTCATTACTCTATTATTAATTATTTGTTTATTCATTATTAAAAAAAAAAGAAAAAAAAGAAATTAATAAAAGTAAATCAAATATAACTACTTTAGGGAATGGTATTTAATTCCAAATTATAATGCCAAATGTTTTACTATTTATTTAAATGTTTTATAAATTATATTTGCTTATTATATATTATTTTATTAATTAGAGAACGATTTACTTATAATAGTTTCTTTTAAAAAGATGAATTCTCTTATAAAGTTTCAAATTTGGGAGTATTACAATTATTTATATGCTATTTATCTGATTAATAATTAAATATCTAATTTAATTTAAAAGGTTTTAAAAGGTACCGAAGATTTAATAGTCTAAGAACTTTTTGAAGTGAGTGAAGCTCCTAAAGACTGAGTTTAATAAACACATCTTAGAAAATAGAATACTTTGCCATGCGAAATCCAACTTTTCAAACTTCGTGTGTCACCTAAAGATATAATGGTCCGAAGTTGGTAAGTTTTTGCCTATATATGAGGAGCATTGTGAAACCAACAAGCCTCAAGTTTGCTCAAGACATCTTGATTAACAAAAGAGTATTCCAAACAAAAAACAACTTTTTGACCGAGAGACCGAGAGATTTAAAACAGACACATGGATGAAAGGACAGACTGACATTGCTATATCAACTCGGCTGTTGATGCTGATCTAGAATATATATACTTTATGAGGTCGGAGATGTCTCCTATGCGGTACACATTTCATGAAAAAGTTATAATTCCCCCTACAAGTGTAGAAAAAGCCCAATTGAGAGCTTCTTCTGCTATATTGCTCTAACTTAAATGGCCAAATTGAATTGTTTTTTATAATTTAATATAATAATAAAATATTTTGAATCTTTATCAGTTGAATTAACTGCAAAAGACAGAACTTTTCCGAAAGTTATTTAAATTGAAAGCTGAACAATAATTATTCATGTACTCTCAATACCAATCTAAGCCGAATACGACCTTATATCAAAACAGAGTCACGTTTAGATTTCTTTTTTATATAAAATCTATCTCATGTGGCCACGGAAGCCGCTTAATCCTGGCTAAACAGGAGCCAGTGCCAGCTCATTAAGGACTGCATCTAATCGTTTATGCATTGAAATTTGCAGTCACTTGTGAAAAAATCAATGCATGTCTGAGTAATCGATGGATGCCGCCTAATGGAATATCTAAGCTAATAGGGCTGCCCAAAGGGGTCAGCAGTGTGGAGAACAGGACATGGCATTTGGCAGGACACTGTGAAGGAGCGCCTTGGCGGATAATTAGTGCACAGCGGCTTGGAGACAAACAATGCTGCAGGCCGTTGGCCATTTGGTAAGCTAATGTTTGGCAGCAAGAAGACGTCTTTTGGCATTTGGTTAGCAATTAGCCAACTGGCCAAATAGCATGAATAAATCGCTGGCTAAGTGGTTGAGGCGTTGCTCGGTCCAAGACGTTGCCTCCAACGGGTTCTTGGTATGGGAGCGACCAGCAGCAGGACATTTGGGCATAGAACAAGTTTTGTTAGTTCTTTTGGAAAACTTTCTCACGCTCAGCAGCATCCGTGGCAGGACATGAAACTTTTATAAAAATCTGTTGAACTTTCACATCAAAATTTCAACAGATTTCAGCCCAGAACCAAAGAGACTCTGATCCATGGCTAGGCCGGTTTATCAAACTGGACACAGCATCAACACACGGAGATACGTTGAACTTTGACACCCATTCCGACCAAGATGCAACCCCCTTTTTTGGTTAACCAGTTTTCAACCTGGGTTCCGCCGCTGGTCACTCGGCGTTTTCACCATATTTTCTTCGGGGTTGGTTTTCAGATGCTGTCTCTTTGATCCGCAATCTTTTACTTGGCCCGCATGCTCTGTGGACAGCTTCGGCTCTTTGAACATTTATTCTTAATACTTTTTTTATTTTTATTTTCGGCAAAGATAATGTCCAGTTTGTTGTGTTGTGTGTGTGTGAAAAAACGGTCCAGTATTCCACACATAATTTGCATGCTTAGTTTTAGAATGGGTTGAACTTGCTTTGGCTTCTGCTATTCTTGTTGCTGTTGTAGATCTTGTTGATGCTGTGCCAAAGGACACCAATAAAAACTCCACACCTTTGTATCTATGAGACTTTCGATCAATGTGCAACTGGTTTTATTTTAATGGCCTGTTTCCTGGCAATAATTCTATAAATTGCTTAATGTTATTGAGTGCAGTAAGGATGGAAATCGACATCGACAAGCTTGCTGGTATTGATCAAGAGCATATATATATTTAATGGTTTTGGTATTGTCTTTCTTTATGCATTACCATAATAATATCCTTAATTTTCAGAATATTTTAAAGATGATAAATTAAACTTAGCTCAAAAGCTCTAACAAATGACTTTAGTTTATACCCTGAACCCATTGAAAATGGGTAAAAATGGTATATTGTATTTGTGCAAAGTGCAAAAGTATGTAACAGGCAGAAGGAAGCATCTCCGACCCCATAAAGTATATATATTCTTGATCAGCATCAATAGCCGAGTCGGTCTAGCCATGTCCGTCTGTCTGTCTGTCCGTCCGTCTGTCCGTATGTATGAACGCAAGGATCTCAGAACCTATAAGAGCTAGAGACTGAAATTTTAGCTCTAGGTCCTACTGGTGCCCGCGCAGATCGAGCTTGTTTCCGATAAACGATAACTTGCTAAGATTCCAAGTAATCGATAAAAATGTATATCGAAATCCTGTTTTTAAGCAATTTTGATAAATAATAAGAGCTTAAGTCACCAAACTTGACATGTAGCTTCTAGAATAGTATATATATTTGCATTTGGTGTTGGAAGAAGAGGGTTCAGGATTTTCCCTAGTCGGGAGCTACCGATGAGAACCTCTTACTTGTTATATATAACATTATGCCTTTGTAAATGGAGTAGAAACTCTTGTTTCTATGGTATGTATTCTTTTACTTCAGAAAGTTCTGTATCTGATAGATACTTTTGTATGTTAATCACGGACACTGATGGTATAATCATACATCAAATCTGCACTTAAATTATTATGTCACCCAAAAGGATGTTCATACAGTACGGCTGAGGGATATCTCCTTAAACATATTTCGGTTGGATACTTTTGTATCTGACGGATAATTTTCTAATAAAATGAAATATTTTTCAATAAACTAATAGAATCGAATGCCAAAACTAAATAAATGATAAGTTTAAGAGAGACAGCCCACAATATTTCATCAAGCCTTCACAGATACTTTTAAATCTTATGGATAACTTTGTATCTCTTCATTATACATTCTCCAGATACTAGTAGAATTAAATGCTAAAATAAAATAAATATTATCTAGACCCAAACGAGCTTAATTACCAATGGTGTGTTTACTCTTTAAATATACTTCTGTATCTTATAGATCATTTTATATAATTAATGCCAAAAATTTATATTTTAAATTATATGAATGTCACCTTCAGTACAGTTCCCAATAGTTTGCTAATTCTTAACAGATACTTTGGTATCTGATAAATAATTTTGTATATGCTTATGAAATATTTTATATATTAAAATAAATAAATAAATAAAATTAATATCACACAGATCCAAATGGACACAGCTCTCCATAGTTTGTTCAGTTTTCCCAGATACTTTTGTATCTCATAGATAATCGTGCATCTGGTTATGAAATATTTCAGATACAAAGTAAAATAAAAATAACATCATTAGAAGTATTAAAATAATTGAAAATATTTTGTTTGGTCCTCACAGATACTTTTGTATCTCATAGATAATTTGGTGCCTGCTTATGAAATATTCGCCGTATACGAAGTGAATGAAATGACCAAAATGAATGTTGCTACAGTTATCACCTGACGGGACAAATTGATCAATAATCACAATGCATTTCTTTAACCGATTCGATTTTCTTTGTTTCTATTTGTATTTTGCTCGTTCGACTTTTCAAATGCGTTCAATTCATTTGCCGCTTTTTGTGTCCTCTCCGGGGACTGTGTCGAATTTGTGAGCGTGTGTCTGTGTGTGTTTGTGTGTGTGTTCTGTGCGTGGAAGCGTTCGATAAATTTCAATTACTAACCCAATTAAAAAATGTTGTGCGCTTTTAGGCGCCCGAAAAATAAAACGCGAAACGGCAAATAAAAATAAAAATATGCAAACAATATTTGCAATATATTTGTGGAACTTAACAACAACAACAATTGGCAAGCGGCAAAGCTCAAACCTTTTTTAATTTATTTGCACTTTGTTGTTATGTTATGTTGTTTTTGTTGTTGTTATTGTTGTCGGCGCCGTGACACATACGCACCATTGGCCCCGCCGGCTGTCCGAGGGTATTTTATTTTATTTTTTTCGTTTGTTTGTTTTTTCGTTGAATCAAACCCCCTACGCCCCACGCCCCACGCCCTGCCCTTCGCCATATGGCCCCGTCGTCGATATGCGTTGGTAATCAGTGCACCTATATATGTGCATATACACACACATATATATATATGTATATATATATATATATATATATTTGTGCGCCCTGATCCTGGGGAGCAGGACTATCGCTTCGGCCCGTTTGCTTGCACGCGGTTTCGCATTTGGGCATCTCTTTTACGTTTTGTTCATTTTTTGATGAGGACACGAATTGCAGAGGCTGGAGGACGACGGCGAGGCCAATGTGCGTGCGGCGACTGTTGGAGCGGTACCGTTATATATTTTTATATATTTTATTTTTCATTCGCGCACGCACACAATAAAACGCATAAAAAACGGCGGCTGCACTCGCTGAAAAAACGAAGAAGAGGTAAATAATGTACAGCAATTGCAGGCGGCAGGCGGCAAACGGCAAGCGGCACGCGGCATGCGGCAGGCGGCAGGATGCGGCCTGACAGATAGGCAGCCAATGCGTTGCATACTTTTAGGCGCGGCGACAGCTTTTTACAGCACATGCATGGTGCAACAGTGTGTGTGTGTGTATGTGCCTCATAGGGGCGTTGTCTGTTTTATTCATTTTTTGTGCGTTTCGCGGCAGCTGCAGCAGCAACAACAACAACAAGAACAACAACAACAAGAACAACAACAAGAACAACAAGAAAAATTGTGCTGTGCTGGCACTTTTGACAACAACAACAATGTTAATGATAACAACAACAACAACAACAATAAAAACAACAACAGCAAATAATTGAAACGTTGGCGTCGCAGTCGACGTCGACGTCAACGTTCGCTGTCGGCTGCAGCATTCGCTTTGTGCGTTTTTAAATTGCAACTGAAATATGCGTTAATTTATGTTGTGTTGTTAAGCTGCACACACACACACACACACTCGCCTACTGACACCCACCCATCTCTTTTTTTTGGTTTTTTGGCGTATTACCCTGCTACCGACGCTCATTATCTGCCCACTTGAAGCAGCCCGCCCTCAGCCCCATCCAACACTCAATCCCTGCTATTTATGTGCGCCTCCTACAACCAGCCTCTTCGCCGTTCACCGCCCCCTTTTCAGTCATCAATTCGTTGGTTCGTTTGTTTGTTTGGCTGTAATATCCAGCCAACAGCCAAAGAATTACACAAATACCATTCAGCTACCAAACTATGCGATATCATCCGTTTGATTGTTAATTTTTTGCATTAATTTCGATGGAAATTTAAATGATTTTACATGCGATTGACAACTGTTAATGATCGCATTGAGAACCTTTTGCAAATATTTGATCTGCCTATAAAGAAAATGAAACAAAAAAAAAATATTTTTTACTAGATGCAGTTATCTTGTACATGTTGCAGAGCAAGAATCCGCCATATAACCTCGCAGGAAAAATAGTTGTTAATTAATAAAACCAATTTGTGGTAGATATTTGAATAACATAGAAGTCCTTGAATGCCTATCAAAATTTGTGCTCGCTTTAAGTTCACATTGTTTTGTTCCAAGGGAAATCTTGGGCTAAGGATTTTGATTGAATTATGCAAAAATTATATCATAATATTAATATATATATATATATAAATATAATATAGATAAATAACTCAACCTTGACCAAATCAGCTATTTGAGAAAAATCACAAGAACTTATAAAATTAATTAATTAATTATTGGACGAGATCCCTTTCGGCATCTAAGCAGCTAATGTCCATTATTTACGCTAAGGGCACAATGCGCAATGCATTAAATACTCTACGGGGAAACCCTGCTTCAATTCTAGTATGATAAGCCACATGCAAATGGACATCGTTTTATTTTCAGCTGCACACAAAGCAAAGGCAAAAGATGTAAAGTCAAAGTCCAATTATAAGGCTTCATTCATTTATTTGCAGCTTCCTTAAGAAGCTGACAACATTTTAGCAGACCAAAAAAAATATTCGAAAATAAATTCTCAGCCACAAAGCATGCATTCAGGGCAGTGCGTAAATATATCCTATATAAATGCCTGCTGTGCATATTTATTAATGCAATTTATGTGTATGTACTATATGAGCGTGTATGGATGTGTTGCATTTTGTGTGTTGCATTTTGGCTTAAATTAGATACAAAGATGCATGCAGAGGGAGAGAGAGAGAGAGAGAGAGAGAGAGAGAGAGAGAGAGAGAGAGAGAGAGAGAGAGAGAGAGAGAGAGAGAGAGGGTTAGAGAGTGAGAGGTCAGCTCAACTATTTATGGGCCGTATTGCTAAAGGTTTGAGTTTTCTTGAGAAAATTATCAAAATAACTCCAGAGGAAACAAAAACCGTAAAGTGCAGCATGAACAAGAACAACAACAACAGCAACAACGACAAACACAAAAATGCAATTACTGAAATGATAACATGGCCTATGGAAGCAAAAGAGAATTCGAGACGATTCCGTCTTCAACTCTGCCAAGCAAACTCAAGATGTTGATATTTCAGTGTGTGTGTGCGTGTGTGTGTTAGCCGTTGTGTGAAGTGAAGCATAAAATATATATTAATATAGATATATGTATATATAGATAGCAGATAGAAAAACAATGCCAAAATAAATACACACAACAAATTTTATATGCTCTTCCTAAACTAAATTTAAAATATTTAAATAAATCACGCTTATTTAAATAAAATTTAAAAAATGAAAGATTTTCTGGTTAAAGTATAACATAAATAGAGCTAATTAATACAATAAATAAATTTTGCCTATGCAAACATCGAAGTTATGCAAATTTGGTTTGAAATCCAAATAAGAAATATGTATTTATTATAATATATATTTACATACAATAAGTAAAATTATCATCTACTCTAAACGGAGCCATTGACCGAATCATTAGGCCAAAAACGGATTCATATTTTTTTTTAAAAGATAAGCTAAACACTTATTTGATTATACAAATGTCGTAGCAATTTTCTTGCGTTTAATATGTTTTAATTTATAAACAAGTTAATATTAATATTAGAAAATTATGCCACGCATAAAAGTTTGAGCTGAAAACTGGATAAATGCTTATGAAAAATCAGATGTCGTGGAGCGATTTACCAATATTTTCATTTAAGTTCATGATATGCGAAAACTTTTTTTTTCAGTTTTTTGATAGAAATAAAAAATTAAAAATAAAGCAAGCAAATATTATAATTAAAAGCTGTTTGTTTAGAAAATTTTTAATGCAACAAAATATAATGAAAATACTTAAATAATTTTACCTTAAGACTTTAAAAACTTTTACGTTATCAACGTTTTCCATATAAAACATATAATGAAATCATTAAAATAAATTTAACTTAGAAAAGGCACTTTATGTCTTTAACATTTTTAATACAAAAAATATAATATAAATATTAAAATAAATATTTTTAAAATTAAAAATTTTGCATTGAGACTATTTTTAAAATAAACTGACAACTAAATATAAACATAATAATAATAATAAATATAAAAATAATAATATTAATAACAATAATAATAAACTAATAACATGCGAATGATGTCAAAAAGCATGAGCGCATGATAATATACCGAACTTAAGCTAGGGCATGGCAACTTCTTTGCCTGTTTATTGTACAAATATATATATATATATATTTATATTTATATATATGGCATATTGATATACACGTATATATATATATTTATATTCATTTACATATATACTTTTGAGACAAGCCAAAGATTTTCTATTAAATTTTAAATAATTCAATTTTACATTCTACCAAAAACATTGCAAATGAGTAAAGTAAACCAATACACAGGCACATGTTGCACAGACGCATGCTGTGCGTATGCGAGTGAGTGTGTGCGTGTGCGTGCTGCATCTTGTCAAAAATGTTGCATTATATTTGGTTTTGTCTTGCCTCATGCATTGTTCACTCTCGAAGAAAATCTTAAGCCTACTTGCAGGCGCCCCCAAAAGTGCTCGGACTCAAGTGTCTTTGCAGTTTGCTTATGGGTTTCGGTCCGTGTGGATTGGGTTTTGGTTGGTTTTGGGGTTATTTTAGGGCAGTGGTTGGTCGATTTTCAAGTGATTTTTCATAGGCACACCGCCCTGCCCGCTGGCCCCTAGCACTGTGCTTGTATATAATTAGATGCCAAGCGGCGAGTACAGTTTTCTATGTACAGTAAAATTTGCCAGCAGGACGAAAGGCACTTATGTATCTATATGCTAGCAAGAGTATATAAAAGGTACTACGTGTGTGTGTGTGTGTGTGTGTGTGTGTGTGTGAGAGTGAGTGGGTTGTGTATGTGTGTCTGTGGGTTTGTTTTGTTGTTGTTTGTGCCTTGTGCATTTGTGCATTTGTTCATCTGCCATTAGCCAAATTATGTAATTGCAAAGATTTTTAATATCACATTTTGTATTTAGTTTTATTGATGCAAGTGAATTAGTTAAAAATTGTTTTGCGATGGCATACTGGATAAAATTGCCACTTATGCTGAATTTTCAAATATGCCTTTAAATATTTGAAACAATCTTTTTGGCTTTGTTTAACAATCAAAAATAATTCAAATATTTATAAAATATTATAATTATTTTGAATTATTTGAATTATTTTAATTTCAATATTTATAAAAATATTTTAATTATTTTAATTGAAATAATAATTTTTAGAAGATAATAAGAATTCAAATTGAATCCGAATGTTTATTGTTATTGAATCGCACCGATTCAAGCCCGAAATTTTATTATAAACACACCCTTGAACCAAACCAAACTTGCCCAAAACACAGCTGAACTTTAAGCGGAATAAAGTTTTTGCTTAATTGTTTGGCAAACAACAAAATAATAGGAAATATTATTACTACAATAAATATGCTTTTAAAAATATGTTATTGTAATATTCAAAAGAACTGTTTCCTTTGGAAATTGCAAACAAAAGTGCTGCGCCCAGGTTCAACTTAAAATTCGAGTTATTTGATGTAGAGCGGATTAAAATTTTTATACCCTGAACCCATTATAAATGGGTAAAAGGGGTATTATGTTTTTGTGCAAAATCCAAATGTATGTAACAGGCAGAAGGAAGCATCTCCGACCCCATAAAGTATATATATTCTTGATCAGCATTAATGGCCGGGTCGATCTAGCCATGTCCGTCTGTCTGTCCGTCCGTCCGTCCGTCCGTATGTATGAACGCAAGGATCTCAGAACCTATAAGAGCTAGAGACTTGAAATTTAGATGTAGGTGCTCCTAGTTCCTACGCAGATCGAGTTTGTTTCCGATAATCGATAACTTGCCCCGGTTCCAAGAATCGATAAAAATGTATATCGAAATCCTGTTTTTTAAGCAATTTTGGTAAATAATAAGAACTAGAGTCACCAAACTTGACATGTAGCTTCTAGAAAAGTGTATGTATATCGATTATCTTTCATTTTATACCTATCGCCACCTCCCCGCTACTCTCTATCTATAAGCGCGCGCTGCATTTGGTGTTGGAATATGAGGGTTCAGAGTATCCCCTAGTCGGGAGCTCCCGACTAGAACCTCTTACTTGTTTTTTGCTTACTTTTCCTGATGTAATAAAAATATTTAAACCAAGCCATAAAGGTTAATATAATTATAAATAATTTAAACTTAAAATAAAAAACATACAATATATATATTAATATAATATAAATCATTTTATATAATTAAATAAATAAATTCAAAAAATATCTAAATTAAATGTTGTTTATTTAATATTAATGAATTATATATAATAAATCTTAACAGCACCTCAACTGTATGTTTAGACCAAAACAAAAGGATTTAATGGGAGATGTTTGTTTATAGGTTAAAGGGAAAGAAGCGCAAGGGAGTGAGAATTAAAGGCAAGTATTTAAGAGGTGTTTTTAAAGTATTTTTTTTTATTGCCTCTTAACTTTTTCAGAAAAGAATCAAAATAAAAATCAAACTTGAAGAAAAGTAAAATACTGAAATTTGAAAGACAAATGCAAAAGTAAAAACCTTGTTGAAAACCTTCTAATAATGCAGTCTTAAGACTGCCTCAGCTAGTGAAATTCTAATTGATTAATATAAAACATTCTGTGGATGCTTTCATCTTTTACGCAGCACATCTTAAATGTTGCCCACTTGCTTAAAGATCTTTTCTAAAAATCAGCTTCAATTCAGATGGAAACCAAATGCATAAATTAAAAGTTCACATAAATTTGGCCAGAAGAAATGCTACCAAAGATGGCGACAACAGCAATGACAACAACAGGAACAACAACTGGCCCCCTTGGAGGACAATCGAAATACGTTGGACAATCCCACGCTAAGATCCAGTCAAATGCGTACTCGTAATTTGTGCTTATTGTGCACTTCACTGGCTTGGACAGAGGGGCGTGTGGCGGGTCAGGGGCAGGGGTGTGGCGTGCACTACTTAGGGCAGGGGCCGACAAAGTGAACTGGGAGATTGCCAACTCAAGATGGCAGGCACACACGAAAGAAGCGGCCAGGACAGCGGGTGTGCACAGCAGCAATTGACAACAACAAGAACACGCACAGCTGCATGTTGTGTGTGTGTGTGTGTGTGTGTGCGTGTGTGTGTGTGCTAATATTGAGGTAGGCTCGCCGTGGACAAGAGTGTGTGGTGTTGGGGCTGCTGGGCTCGGGGTCGCCGGTTGCACTCATCAGCAACTCAAACTCAATCAGCAGCAACAACAACAAATGTGCGTGTGTGTGTGTCGCTTTTGACATTTACTTTATGTATTCCGTGTAATCAGCGGCAAACGGGGGTTGGGGGGTGGGATATGCGGCTTATATACGCGATACGTTTGCCCGCACATATGTGAAATGCCGTTAATTATATACTTTACACTAGCCTACGTGACACACACGCGCACACACACACGCACACACATTGACAGTAAGACAGGCGGCAATTTTAATATACAACAAAAGCGCGTTACATTTTCCATTGTTGTTGTTGTTGTTGCCTGATGCAATTGTGCGTAGGCATTGCCATACATAGAATACCATTTACATAAACAACAACTACAATAAATACATGCTGCAGGCATGTGGGCGGGCTGTGGGGGCTGCCCATGTACACACTCACAAATACACGTTTACATATGCAATATACATAGTTCATACACAAGCTTAAACCGCTTTAGTGCATGCGTGTGTGTGCGCGCGTAAAAAAGCTGCATATTATTTTTTACACGCACAAAAGTATGCAAAGAAAAAAGCAAACAAACAGTTAATAGGGGGGCGTGCGTTTGTGTCGGCCCACAGTTTTTGGCATCATTACCAACAGTGTGTGTGTTGGTGATGCCATTGCACACCCTTTACCCCTGCCCGCACATCCCACTCCTACCACTCCACTCCCTTCTGTCAAGCAGCCTCTTGCTTTGAGTATTTGCTATGCAATTTTGCGCTACACGCCACAGCAAAAAACAATATTAAAAAAAATATTGAAAAATAAAAAAAAAATAAAATACGCTTTGTATGGTCAACAGTTGTTGTTGTCCGATTACAGTTGATTTGCATTCTTCATGCACTCGAAAGTGCAGCGGGTTGTTTGTGCGTGTGTGTGTTGCTTTTTGTTTGAGTTACAAGTGCGAAAAAATCGCAACATAATAAAACAAAATGCAAATGTAAACATTGCGGGGGCTAATGCTTTTGATAAGGATTAGAAAATTAAAAGGGAGGCCCAAACAGGACTCAAATTGTAATGTAATATATTTAAATGCGGCACCCCAAAGGCACTTAAATGGGTAAACAGTTATGGAACATTTATCTTCGGGGTGTCAACGGTAACAGAATCTACCAGGCGTTATTGGTATTACATTTTTGCAAATTACGAGCAAGGCTCGGTTTTTAACTGATTGTAATAGAAATAAGCATACGACATTGTACTGCAATTGAAATAACATTTTTCGACCGCGTTTAATGTATTGCGCAGTCTTGTAATTGGTAATTTTTGTAAATATCTTGACAATAAAGGACTTTTATCTAAAAACTATATTTCTCATTTGTTTTTTTTTCCCGATAGGAGCTATACGGCTTTGTTGTCCGAAGGTTATACAAACATGTTTGTACATAGAAAACCAAGATAATCGCGATGTTTGGTTGAAAAAACCTACTAAACTAAACAATATCCTTAAGCCAAACTCAGTTTTCACGAGTTCGATCCACTTTTAAAATATGATTTAGATGTCTGATGTCGATAATATGATGTTCGAATATTAGAAAAAGATTTAAGCTGGTAACAAGTGAGTTTGGTCAAGATATATTGAAAAATCTAAAGGGGATTTTAAGAGAAAAACTCAGATAGTTATTATGGGTATTTAATATAATTGTCCAAATCAGCGAAACCTCATATATGTGGCTTTCGGGATACAAGTGAGAGTTTCAGATAGCTTTAGAACTGAGATAGGCGGACATGGCTATATTAGGAACCAGAATTTTGATAAAGATCCAGAATATATACTTTCAATAGGTGGAAATCTCATTATTACTGCGTTCCAATTGAAAAAACTAAAGCGTATATTTCATTTAGTATGGATAAATATAAACTTACAAGAAGACTTGCGTAAGCCCAAGCGAATCCTTTGTGTCATAATCCGGATTATAAACTGGCGTTTAAATATCCTATTTAAATTTACCCTCTGAAGATGTTGTATATTTGGTATGTATTAAATCGCTCTAGCGCAAAACCTGCAATAGTAAGAATATAAATAATCGATATTATACCTTTTTATTATACAGCAAGGACTTAAACGCGTAGTTACCTAGAATATAAATTCAATTAATTTTTTTCTTTCTTAGAGCTTGCTTTAATTATTTTGATTTTTAAAAATTGCAAAAAAAATATTGGTTTCTAAAGCAGTTCAGGATGAAAATACTGGGTGTGGTTCCCCACTATACTTTTGACAAGGGTTGGTGTCTATGCTTAAGCTTAAAGCAGCACATACACGTAGCCAACCACGTGCTAGAAATTATTTTGCGAGCATCCAAGTTCAAGGCATGCGCAAGCATTGCACAAGGCGAAGTTGGCTGCGCTTTCGAGAAGCGCAAAACAGACTCGTGCGATAGGCGCCAAATGGGTCCTGCTTTAAGTTGTCGGCGAGAAAATTCAGCAACCACTTGGGGCACTGAGTAATAAATAGACAAAGAAGCTTTTGGATCAAAAGCTCAAGGCAGATTTTTATATTTTTCATTTTTGGACCAGCAAGGCACCCTTTCTCAAAGTAGGGTATTTTAACTTTTGATCAGTGATGTATCCATAAAATAAATAAAAAAACTAAATTAATTTCGTATTTACTGTGCAACTATTGGTCCAATTTGGAATCATTGTTTTTTTTTTTACCATTATACACCACGGCAATAAATAGGGTATCTACGCGTCGACATGCCTAGTTATTGTTGGCATACAAATATGTCTCAACTCACCCATTTTCGTACCAATCTGCCAAATCAAGGGAAATAAATGAATTTAAGAAGATTGCAACTCTTTCTTTCACATATGACATCACACTCTAAGGCTTTTGTTTGTGCGATCTTTGCGTACACTAAATTATTTTAAATAAATTCATTATTATAAAAGACCTTTTAAAAAATTATTTGAATCTAGAAGTATAAACTGAACAACACAGGAAAAAAACTTTATAAAATGTGACGTCACAATATATGATTTTGGTGCGCCGTGTGCGTGACCCTTTGATTTGAATACCATGGCCTGTTGGCATTTGAATTTCCTACCTACTTGTGCAGGACGACAACATTAGAACCAAAATTGTTTTGTTGTGTCAACGAGCTGCGTTATAAGAACAGCAGAGAGACCAGCAAGCAAACACAATGGCATTATTTGTCTCTTTTCTTCGCAGTGAGTTTCCTATGTCCTTGACATCTAGCATAAACATCTCGGTGATCAAGACGGACGACGAAAATGTTGTTTCATGCGGACTGTTATTGTTTCGCAAATGGATTGTTATTGCTTCCTATATTAAATGAGCTTTATTTTTTGGGTGCTGATTTTGCGTTTGCAGACCAACCCAATCTACCATGCATGAAGTTGAAACCTTTAAAAAAGCTTAGAGTGACTGTCTGGTTACGCAGCCAAAACAACTGGAGCGACCTCGCAACTGATAAGAGCAGCATCTTATTATACCCTGAACCCATTGAAAATGGGTAAAAAGGGTATATTGTATTTGTGCAAAGTGCAAAAGTATGT
This sequence comes from Drosophila ezoana, assembly GCA_035045725.1. NCBI lineage: Eukaryota > Metazoa > Arthropoda > Insecta > Diptera > Drosophilidae > Drosophila > Drosophila ezoana. The sequence goes on along the minus strand of JAWNOU010000005.1, from coordinate 1,154,855 downwards.
AACAGGCAGAAGGAAGCATCTCCGACCCCATTAAATATATATATTCTTGATCAGCATCAATAGCCGAGTCGATCTAGCCATGTCCGTCTGTCTGTCCGTCCGTCCGTCCGTCCGTCCGTCCGTCCGTCCGTCCGTCCGTATGTATGAACGCAAGGATCCCAGAACCTATAAGTGCTAAAGACTGAAATTTTAGACGTAGGTGCTCCTAGTGCCCGCGCAGATCGAGTTTGTTTCCGAAAAACGATAACTTGCCCCGTTTCCAAGTAATCGATAAAAATGTATATCGAAATCCCGTTTTTTAAGCAATTTTGGTTAATAATAAGAGCTAAAGTCACCAAACTTGACATGTAGCATCTAGAATAGTATATATATATCGATTATCTTTCATTTTATACCTATCGCCACCTCCCCGCTACTCTCTATCTATAAGCGCGCGCTGCATTTGGTGTTGGAATAAGAGGGTTCAGGGTATCCCCTAGTCGGGAGCTCCCGACTAGAACCTCTTACTTGTTTTATCTTATAAAGCTCGCTCTGCAAAGCAATTGCCTAAATTTCGCTCTTAAGAATTCATTTACATAGAGCTGCCGCTCTTCGCTGTAACGATCGTTTTATTGCCCTAGTTTTACTTATGCGAAGGCCTCGATGCTGCGCATCGAGTCTGCCTGCTTTTCGTAACTTTAACAAATATAAAACAAATTGGAACACAAGAAATAATAGGTTAATTATTTTTATTTGTGAAAGCTATTGAAAAAGCTCAGTAGCGCAACATTTGGTGACCCCAACGTGATATTTTGTGTTGTTGTAAGATTATTTGCTTTACATTTAAGCAATATTCTTAAAAGACACCACCTGGCATTTCGTTTTGTGCACTTTATATACATACTTATAAGCGATCGCCGTCGCTTTGCCTACTCTTTCGGTCGCTTAAAGTCTTTGCTCATTCGTGCGGTACTTATGTAAAAGCTATTGCCGTTGCTTCATTACATAGCTTGACACTTGCGTTCGCCGAAGTTCTTACAACTATTGCATGTACTAGCGATCACCGTTGTTAGTTACTCAGCTAGTTTCGCACGCGCTTTCTATCAACGCTTCTAATGGTAACCGAAAATAATGCCTCTAGTGGAGTGCCCTCTGCAATCAGGGTGACCTTTCTGAAGCGCAAAGCCATTTCAATTTATGACAGTTTGCAAACACTCCGAAATGCTCTAACTAAATCGCCACTTAGTGCAATTGATGAGTGCGGTCTTAGTGTTATGCTCAAGCAAATCGAGCGGCTTCAGACCCAATTGATATTACGCACACTAGACTTTGATGAAATCGGTAACCAATTGCGTGAGGACTTCGACGAGTAAGCAGTTTCTATGGAAATTTCGGTTCGGAGTGAAATTGCGAAACGTGTCCCAATATTGCCCTGCTCAACATTTCGCGACCAATCTGTGCTGCCCTCGCAGACAGTTAGAACTAAGGCACCGCCGACACTACCCTCAATAAAATTGCCTACGTTCAGTGGTGGTTACACAGAATGGGCCGACTTTTATTCTATGTTCACAACCGTCATAGAAAATCATCCCGATCTAGCAAATATCGAAAAGCTGCAGCATCTTCGATCGTGCCTGAAGGATACAGCGCTGGACGCGATTCGATCATTGGAAATAACAAACGATAATTATGCCATAGCACTTAATTTATTGGAGAAAAGGTTTAATAATAGACGTTTGGTTTTTCAGGCACACATACTTGAGATATTGGGGCTCAAGAGGGTGGTGGCAGGTGGATCGGCCGTACGCACATATTCGCGCGTTAAAGAGCATGAGCAACTCCGAACAAATCGCTGGATGCATCATTGTGCAGATTAGATTAGATTAGATTGTGACAGCCCTGGTCATAATATATATAATTGTTCTCGATTTGGAAATTTGACCCCTGCATTACGGCTTAGGGAGGCAAAACGAGTTGCATTGTGCTTGAATTGCCTAAAGAAAGGTCATCAACTGCGATCATGCAGCTCTGGATGCTGTCGGACCTGCGGGGCGAAACATCATTCTCTGCTGCATTTAAATAATTCGGTATTTCGTCTGGTCAGCTGACTGAGCCTGCAAATTCATCGCCGATAGCCCATGCCTCTTTCGCTAAGTCATCGCCATCAAACTCCACATCTCTTGTTGCCCAGTATTTCAGTAGTGATGTTGTCGTCTTGGCTACGGCTATGATCTATGTTAAAAATCGCTTCGGCACTTTGATACCTTGTCGTGCCCTTTTGGATTCTGGTTCTCAGCTTAACCTTATAACGTCGCGCCTTGCTCAACAGCTTCAGCTAAAGAAGCACAGATCCTCAGCCATTGTCTCTGGTCTAGGAGATTCTCGTTTTACTATCACAATACAGTCTCAAGTCTCTGAATACTCAACATGCCTCACAGCTCTGGTAGCGCCTAACATAACTGATAGTCAACCGAGTTTTACTATCAACACGACGAATTGGAACATTCCCGATAACATAAATCTTGCAGATCCGTGTTTCTTTAAACCTCAACGCATGGACTTGCTACTTGGAGCTAGCCTGTTTTACGACCTTCTCAGCGTCGGCCAGATAAGGCTTCTCCCAGGACTACCGTGTCTTCAAAAAACACGGCTTGGTTGGGTAGTTTTTGGAGGCGGACCGCGCTTGAGTGGTTCTATGTTAATGGCAAAGCATACTGCGGGCAAACATGAGTCAAGTTCTGCAGAACGTGCTGATGAATTGGTTCGAAGATTTTGGGAGATAGAATCCTGCTTGGAAAGTACACCTACCACTTCAAAGGAAGAAAACATCTGTGAAGAACATTTCGTAAAGACTCATATCAGATTGCCTTGTGGCCAATATTCAGTTCGTTTACCCTGCAAGCGAAGTTTGGAATGTCTGGGGACGTCATACCAACAAGCCTTTCGTCGGTTCCTGACCCTGGAACGCAACTACAAAATCGTCCAGATCTGAAGATTCAATATTCAAACTTTCTAAAGGAATATTTGGATCTTGGTCATATGTCGCCTGTTGCTCCAGAATCTAAAGGACTTTGCCAATACTTTCTTCCTCATCACTGTGTCTTTAAAGAAGACAGTTCAACGACAAAGTTGCGAGTCGTGTTCGACAGCTCAGCAGCTACCTCGTCAGGTTATTCATTAAATGAACTATTGATGGCTGGACCTGTTATTCAAAGCTCGCTGTTCCATATCCTTCTTCGCTTTCGTTATTTCCCGATCGCCCTAACAGGAGATATTGGAAAAATGTATCGCTGCGTACGCGTTTCAGCACCGGGCGATTTTCTCCAATTCATTCTGTGGCGAGACTCGCCAGAACAGGATATAAAGATTTTTAAGCTGGATACAGATACATACGGAACAAAGCCAGCTTCATTCCTCTCTATCCGTGTTATGCATCAGCTGTCTATGGATGAGGAAACTAATTTTCCAATTGGATCTCGGATTCTGCGGCGTGACTTCTACGTTGATGACCTCATTTCAGGGGGTGATTCACTTCAAGAAGCAAAGGAAATTCTTAATCAGACGGCTGGAATCTTGGCCAGTGGGGGCTTCAAGTTGCGAAAGTGGTGCTCAAACAATGCTGCTGTACTGAAAGGGATACCCGTAGAGGACAGAGAATCTTCTCTAAAGTTTGATGATGGTAGCGACATCACCAAAACTCTTGGACTCGCTTGGGACTCAGCGTCGGATCGGATGTTGTTTTCCTTTTCGTCCATTCAGCAGAGATCCAAACCATCCAAAAGATCAATACTATCGACCATAGCTCGCTTGTATGACCCGCTTGGACTCATAGGGCCGGTAATCGCCAAGGCTTTAATCTTTTTGCAGCAGATCTGGAAGGAGAAGCTTGAGTGGGACGAGAGCTTGCCATCATCACTAGCAACAGCTTGGCATGATCTTTGCTGCAGTTTTGAGAAGGCACAGTTTCTTAAATTTCCTCGTCTCGTGTCAATACCCGCAGCAGAGTTAGAAGTTCACGGTTTCTGCGACGCCAGCATCGAAGCATATGGGGCCTGTGTCTACGTCCTTTCTCGACGAACATCAGCCAGTTGTCAGTTGTTGTGTTCCAAATCGCGTGTAGCTTCTCTGAAAACAATCACAGTTCCAAAGCTAGAGCTCTGTGGCGCCGTCTTATTATCTAATCTCATGCATGAGATATCTAAAATGAATCTGTTCGATGGAAAATTCAACTGTTGGTCGGATTCTTCGGTATGCCTTTCCTGGATAAGGACCGAGCCCTGCAAGCTCAATGTGTTTGTAGCTAACTACTAGCTAACTACTACTAACTACTAACTACTAACTAACTAGCTAACTAATGGCATGGAATGGCGTTACGTGCCTACTTCACTCAACCCGGCAGATATACTCTCGGGAGGATCTACGCCCAGTGAATTAAATCAATCGTCACTGTGGTGCAACGGCCCAGAATTTCTAGTTGAAAACAAATTGGACTGGCCTGCTTCTTGCTTGTCAGAAAAGACAGAACTCGAACTTTGAAAAAGGGTCCTTTTTGCGTCATCTCCCTTCGTTGATATAACTGTCACTTGTAAATACGTCAACTCATTTGATACAATGCAGCGTATATTCGGATATATTTATAAATTCATACACAGAAGCAGGCATCCTGGACTAACAGTGTCTGATATACAATATGGGACCCAACTCTTACTAAGGCTCGTCCAGAGAGCACACCTGTGGGAAGAGATCAAATCATTGCAATCGAGAAGAGTTGTTAAACCGTCTAGTTGTATCGCATCACTTAACCCTTTTTTGGATGATTTCGGCATTCTTAGAGTTGATGGGCGCTTGAAAAACTCTTCGCTGGATTTCGACGCTCGCCATCCAATAATTCTCCCGTGTCACCATCCCATCACAGACTCAGTCATCACACGGTTTCACAATCGGGACTTACACGCTGGTCCACGGGCTCTTCTTGCTCATATTTGGTTGCAGTATTGGCCGATTGGTGGAAGGAAGACCGAGCATAACAGCTGATCTGCCCAAAGAACGTTTGACTGCGTGTCGAGCCTTTGAAGTCTCTGGCGTTGACTATTGTGGACCATTTTTCTATAAGCCAGACGTACGAAATAAAGCTCCAGTCAAATGTTAAATGGCTGTCTTCCTCTGCATCGCGACTAAAGCGGTTCACCTGGAACTGGTCAAGGATCTGTCGACAGCTTCATTCTTGAATGCGCTTAAGAGGTTTATATCGACTCGAGGCAGGCCATCTCAGATATGGTCGGATAACGCTACCAACTTTGTCGGCGCCAAGAACGAGCTTCTGGATCTCAAGCGTCTATTCATAAGTCGCAATCATATTGATTCAGTGCATAAATTTTGCATGGCTGATTCCATTGATTGGAAATTTATACCTCTTCGTTCACCTCATTTTGGCGGCTTTTGGGAAGCATCATTTTTATCGTGCTGTTGGATCTTGTGTTCTCAACTTCGAAGAGTTTCGCACCGTAGTCTGCCATATAGCATCGATAATTAATTCCAGGTCATTGTTTCCTCTTTCAGAAGATCCAGCAGATCTAGATGTGCTCACTCCAGCTCATTTCTTGATTGGTGGACCCAGCTCATCGCTCGTTGGGCCTAATGTGACGCACCTTCAATTCAATCGTCTGGATGGTTGGCAACGCGTAACATACCTCCAACAACTGTTTTGGTCTGGTTTTTGGCTGGCGAGAAAGAATACATAACACTGCTTCAGCAACGCTCCAAATGGCGTACTTCGAAACCAGGCCTATGCGTCAACGACATAGTCCTCGTAAAGAATGAAAATCTGCCGCCTCTAAGGTGGCCACTGGCGAGAGTCACGGAGTTAATCTTGGGAAAGGATGGAGTCGCTCGAGTAGCCATTTTGCGCACCGCAACAGGAGAAACGAGAAGAGCTGCAAACAAGCTATGCCTATTGCCCATCAGGGAATCTGTTGAAAGCCCATGCCTTCAAAGGGGGGGAGAATGTCTGGTTACGCAGCCAAAACAACTGGAGCGACCTCGCAACTGATAAGAGCAGCACCTTAATTTTATCTTATAATACTCGCTCTGCAAAGCAATTGCCTAAATTTCGCTCTTAAGAATTCATTTACATAGAGCTGCTGATCTTGGCTGTAACGATCGTTTTATTGCCCTAGCTTTACTTATGCGAAGGCCTCGATGCTGCGCATGCAATTGGCACGTACTAATGCGGGTTCGCTTGCCTATATAAAACTATTGTTCTTAAATAATAGGCACAGACCAATTCGGGTCTGCCTGCTTTTCGTAACTTTAAGAAATATAAAACAAATTGGATCACAAGAAGTAAAAGGTTAATTATTTCTATTTGTGAAAGCTATTGAAAAAGCTCAGTAGCGCAACAGTGACTTTTCAACTCCTTCCATTAATTTTTTAATGCTCTTGGGCTTGGCTGTGAGCGGCTATACCTTGTATTGATAAGCAGTAACGATAGACGATTGTGCCTACTCCTCACCATCTCTGACTCCACACTGGACGTAATGTAACGAATATTACTTTGAATTAATATAAAATAAATAAGTAGCCCGATTCCATAAGTTGAAAAACACACTACTTGAAACGTTATAAAATTTTTTTATATTAATTTTTTACAATTTATTTTAAATTGTAAAACAAATCATTTATAGACTATAGTATTTGAAGATTCTTGTGTCCTCTCTTCCCGTATTAGTAGTTAGTTAAAGCCATCCTTAATCCTTAAAAGTTAGCAATGTAAGAAATAGTAAAAAATTTAATTAGTACACTTGATTATTGTATTAGTAGATTGTTTCTCACAATAAGCTTATCGTTAAGCTCACCTCTTGCCGTTCACCGCATGCCATAAAGCATAGGAAAAGTAATTTATTTGGTATTAGTTTTTTCTCATAATGTTATTGGCTAAAACGGATATAAGTGAGGTGATTTTCGCATGCAATATAAATGATAGATATATGCAAATCTAGGTGCAGAGTAATGAAAAATATATATGTTTATAATTGTAGGATTTGAGATTTTTTTGAGTATTATTTTCTAATAGTGATAGTTGAATTGAGAGTAGGTAGCAGGAATAAATAGAGAAATCATGCCGAAATTGTGGATAAAATACTATATAGGAAAGTTATTTCGATTTAAATCAGATTGTCAACTTGTACGTTGGAAGATATATAGTTAAAACTTATTTTTATACATACACGCAGCATCCGCTTTTTGTCAGGTTTGCTTGATATATTCTATTTTTGTTTGTTTATTATTTATTTGGTTTTATGGCTGTTATGAGAAAATTGTAAAGGAACGACATGGGTTTTAAAAATTTCTTTCAGCTGGTTTTGTTGACAAACTGCGCGTGACATCAGAATTTTTTTGCGTAAAATTTACTTTTGATTGAATCTGAATATGACATCAAGACCAATTGCGACCTGATGTGAAATTTTACCACTTTGAATATAAATATTTCAATAGATATTTCACTATGATATTTTAATTTGTTTATGTTTATGTTTGCATTGTTTGTTATATGTATACTGATTATTATAAAACTAAGTTTTGGTTTTTACAATGTATTGATTGTTGTTCAAATAGATGATTACATGAGATTTACAAATAATAAAATTAAATGATCGAGTTTTTGTCACAAACATTTGCGATTAGTGTTTTTGCAATGAATCATGAATATAAGTTAACTAAAAAATATTTACAATCAACATTTCCGGCGGTGTTTATAATACATTGCATAGATCTTACATATACTTAACCTAACGTCACGGCAATTACCTTTCCACTGGAGTCAGGGTTGAGGTCCTGCAGCAATCCTTATGATCCTTCGGGTTGTCCCTATAGCTGATCGAGAATGCATAAACGTGTTGGACCAATAAGAATTATCGACCATCAGCTTAACTATTGTTTTTTTTTTGTTTTTATTTTTTTTTTGATATTTCTGTCAGAATGATTCTTTTTGTATTTTTATTATTGAATAATAATAATTAAAATTTTACAATTGTTTTTCTTGGGGTTTTTGCCTTTCAATTTTTATTTTTTTTTTTTTGTTTTTTTTTATTTATTATTATTATTTCTATAATTTACTATTGAGGTCAAAATGACCAATTTCAATTTTTCTAATTTATTATTTTATATATTTTTGTTTTGTGTTTGTTTTATTTTTTTTATTTTTTGGTTTTGCTTTAATTTTGTTGTTTTTGTTTTTTATGCAATTATTTAAATTTAAATACTAATAACGACATAAAAAATCAGCGCATTTTCTTTTTTTTTTTTTTTTGGTTTTCTCATTTTTAAAAATTAGGTTTATTTTAATATTTTCTAGTTTACGATTTCTGTTTGTCCTGCTTGACTTGGTTTCTTTTTTGTTTCTTTTTCACTTTTGACTATATTTAATGTCTAATTAAATATTATATTAAAGTTGTTTTTATTTATGTTGTAATAGTAGAGAAAGGAGCATGGTTTTCATTTATTTTTTTTTTCTTTTAATAAATATATACTTTTATGTATATTTTTTTAAAATTCATTTAAATGCAACTAGTTTTTAGGAAAAAGTTTCATCATTTGCTTTTAAATATTTTTGCATTATTACATAGTACGCTAAGTTTAAATATATGTATTTACATACATATATTTGTTTCAGTGTAAAAAAGAACTGTATATATATATTTAGCATGTATATATATAATATATATATATAGATACACACTATATATACGCATATATGTATGCATGACGAAAGAAACGTTTTCCAAACAGTTTTCTTTATGTACTAGAAATGTATTTATATTGTTTTTATTTTCTTATATGTAGTATTAATCTCTTGAACTGCCTGCTTAAGCGTCTTAGCGTTCTCATCTTCTCGGGTGCAGTTTTTGTATCTATATTTATATATTTTACTTGGGTCGTCTTTGCACAGAGCTGAAGCTGTCTTTCAATTATTTATGGTTTAGTTTTAATCTATTTGAGGACTGTTTAAAAATTGATTATGCTTAGTTATAATCGGTCTGTTTCTTTGTTTTTGTTTTTGTTTCTGTCAATTGATAAGATTTGCGTGTAATCCCTTTATCGATTGCTAAGCCTTACATTGTTGCTGTATGCTCAATTACAATTGTTTTTGTTATTTGTTGTTTTTTTTTTTGTTTTTGTTTTTGTTAAGCTTTATTCTCAGCTTCGTTCAGATACTAAAAATGAGCTCAAATCATGGAAAATGTTATAAAATATTAAAATTAATTATTGTTATTATTTTTCATGCTGGCAGCTTGTTTGCTATTTTTTCTCCCTTCTGTTCTCTTCTATTATTATTTTTTGTATTCTTATGTATTAGCATCGAAATCTTTGTGTGCCATTCAATAGCAAATTGTTTTCGGTACAAAAAAAATTGTGAAAAACATATTTTTGAATTCTGATAGAACTTAAAAGTAAAATATATGTTTTCACCTTTTATCAATATACATAGATATATCTGAAGTATATTTCTCGCAAAGATTAGTTTTCAGTTACTTTGGTTTTTGTTTTGTTGTTGTTGTTATATCAAAAGCTAAAGCTTAAACTTTACTAAGCTGTCCCACAAATTTCGACATTCTTAAAAAACACTACGACTTTAAAATGGATTCCAAAATAAAGTGCACTCGTATTGGTAAAAACCGAAAGACAACTGTAAATTAAACATTTGTAGAGTTTCGAAAATGTATTTGCTTATAAATTGTATCAAAAGTGGTTCATAAACATTTTAAAAAATTTGAAAATTATTTGAAAAAAAAAAAAAATATGCAAAACTGGAATTCAAAAACTTAAGAGGTTTATAAAACCTTGCCCCTTTGCTTGGATTCTAGTCATTCACTCAATATACAAGAAAAACTATTGCTTTGTGTTTTGTTGGTTTTTGTTCTTGAGCCTTTTGATAGGATCCTATCTATTTCTTATGATTTATTTCTGATGTGTAATTTGTTAAGCTAAGTTTAAACATATGACACTTCTTCTGTTCTCTTCTCTTTTTTTATTTTATTTTTTTTTTTTGTTTGCTTTTGATAATAATATTTTTATTTATTTATATATGCAAATGTATGTATTTGCTTTACTGGTTAATGTTGTTTTTGTTTTTGCTGTGGTTGTTCTTGTTTTTTGTTTTTATTTTTTTTATATTCAAAGAAAAATTCTGATTGTTTTCAATGCACAAGATTTACAATTAGAAGCAGAATTGCTGTAACTTAAAAATCATAAAAGGAAAATGTTAAAGTTGTGAAATTTTAACATATATCGAAGTTTAATTCTGTTTTAGGCATGTCGAACCATTTGAGTTACCCGGACTTGGTATATATACGTATAATTATATATTTCATACCATTCCAGACTCTCGCCTGACTCACATGCAGCTTGTAATTTTTAAGATTTTCTGTAGCTAACGTGTTGAATTTTTTTTTCGTTATGTATAGAAATTGTGTGCTTGGCTAGTTTGTGGACAGTAACATACGACAAGATCGCAGATCTGTGAATTGAGTAATTGAGTATGTTTGTGTGTGTGGGAAGCAGAAGACTCGTGAGTTTTGAATCTGGCTTTCATTGTGATCTCTCTTTCTCTGTACATATATATATATATATATATACATATATATATGAATTTATGTATGTACCTAGGTATAAAGCTCTCTTGTATGTTGTTGTGCTCGCAAACTAGAGCAAAGCACATAATTTTCCATGCACCGGACATGTTTTGTGTTCTATGATGTTCATTGTTATTGGTATATTCTTATGTAATTTGTCAGTATCTTATGGTATTTTGTTGGTATTTTTGTTGTTGTAGAAAGGTGTTGAATCGCTTTGTATGCATTTTGGTGTTTGTACCAAATTTCAGTATTCCGTATTTATTTTATTTAAGTTTAATTTCCTTTTACTTAAAAAAAAATAATAACGAATCAAAAAAAAATATATTTGAATAGTCGAAAGAATACCGAAAGTTGTTAATTTGTGTACGGTTTAGATACATTCGCTGTTCTCAATGCAATGAAAGAGCGAAGTTTTGCCTAGAGGTTCTTACTTTAGGCAACAGATCGATCGATCATTGTTTGCATCACCAAAAAATCATGCAATTCATCAACACGCAGATATTATTGCTCGCAACCATTTAATTTATCAAGTTCGCCTTTTTTGATACTCAATCAATGTGCTTTGCCGTTCACATTCAAATGTAATGCATTCGATTGCATTTCATTTGCTGTGCACATCCTGGGCTAGGTATTTTTTTGTAATATTTTTTTATTACACTGAGTAAAGATCTTCAGTATTTTTTATTCACTGCTCGTTTTGTTCTATTTGATTAAATTTTGTAATTCCAATTGGGTTTAGATTTTCAATTCGATGGATGGGTTATTCTATTGGTTTTGTATTGCTTTTAGCTTTGGGATAGGGTTTTGTTTTATCGTTCGGTTTTTAAGTTGAAAATAAACAATTTTTTTTTTTGTTAGGGATTTAGGAGGTGTTTACTTACAAATGTTTGGATATGTAGGTCGTCATATTGGTTCTGTTTAGAAATGCAGTTTGTTCTAAGTATGGGAGTCTAATCTTATGTTCTTAACTCATGCAATTCCTTAAGTGTTTGTTTTATTTTTTTTATTTGGAATTGATGTTCTTATGAGAAAAATCTGAATCTGGAAAAGCTACATAAACTGACTTGAATAATATGCTCAAGAAGTTTTTCTTTTTTGGTTTGCTTGGACTCAGTACTTCTAATAATCTTGCTGGAGAGCCAGCATTAAAAAAACGTTGGGTTTCGCCTACCATTTGGATCCATTTAATTTCTACTATGTATTTCCCTTTATAAAGCTCAATACTATCAAATGAAATTGAGCGTATACAATCGAAGTCTTCGAAACATTTTTATGTAATACTGCAATTTCTTTGAAGTTTACCACAAAAACTTGGAAAATTTTTCATCTGTTTTGTGAAAAATTGCCCCTAAAGTGTAAAATATACAAATCTTTAAAGAAAATATACCCGTGTCATACTTGTCTTTCATTTTTTTTTTTTTTTTGTTTTTCTAGTTTTTTAAATATACTAAATGGAAGAAACTTAATTACTTGGTTTGGGATTTGCGGTTTGGAAATGTTTTTTGTGGGTTAAGGGTTATTTTTATTTTTATTTTTTTTGGAATTTAAAATATGTAAACGAATTTAGTTAATGTTTTTTTTTAAGTCTCTTTTGTGTTTTGGGATTTTTAAAGACTTGTTTAAACGAGTTTCATTTTGTGTTTAAATTATTGTTTTTTATGCTTTTTTTTTGTTTTTTCTTGGTATTATTTAGTCAATGGTTTTTATAAGTGTTTTTTCTCTTTTTTTGTTGATTTTTTTTAAATGTTTTTAGATTTACTTAAAAAGTTTCGTTATTAATTTAATAATTAACAAATTGATTTTATAATAAAACCAATAACAATAACCACCTCGCCCATATGGCTACGAGACAATAATATGTGGTGCTGATAGTAGTACAGCTATTGTGGCTAATATTGTGAACATTGTGAATATGATAAGGCACAGTCTGTCAACGACCATAGCTGCAAATTTCCAATCATTGGCAATGTCATTGTCCTCGTCCTCTTTACGTAGCTACATAATTGCAATTTAACAGTTTTAACAATGTTTTGTGTAGCATTATATTATTATCATTAAAAATTTGATTGGTTTTTAAATTTTATGGAAATTTGGAGAAAAATAGAAGGAAAATTAATTTCGTAATGGCTTTTACTAATTAATCGAGCTTTTATAAACACAGCTAAACTAGGGTTTATATATAAAATATGTTATGGTGCAATAAAGGTTGGTGTAAATTTTCAACTAGTAGTATTAGTTTACATAATAATAAACAACTGGGACTTGGAGTAAAGCATGCAATCAAACTTAAACATTTAAGATATTCGAAATAAGAAAAGAAAATAAATTTGCTGATTTTTTTTTTGGAAAACTGTCATTGATATTAATTTTTACTCTTACAAATACTATAATTCTATTTTCCCAAAGTCGAGTGTAGCTTGCACACTGAACAAATTTGCAGAAAATATTTTTCTAAAAAGAGCCGACATATAAAATAGAATAGGGCGATTTGTTTCTTTCGGACACACATAAAAACTGCCTGGACTTTAGAATATATAACAACCATGCCAATATAAAATGTTGATTGTTCAAATGGCGTGTATAGCCTATAACTAGCTTTGAGATACGGCTTTCTACTTTCACGTACCGAAACAGTGGTTCAAACCCTGTTCCTTTAAAGTATGTTCAATGTTAAATGTATATATTCGTTTCTTAACCTGAAAACTAATTTATTTCTAATTTTCTGAGCCTTACAAAACCGAAAGGCAAATATCTACAAAGGTATTACAGCTTCGGCGAAGTTTTTAAATGAAATTCAGCGTGCACTATTAAAAGTAAGCTTCGCAGATAAGTTTAGATTAAGTTAATCCAAGTTCTTTGGGTCGTTGACAACGACAGCACTTACCTGATCAGTGATAAAGCGAATTTCCTTTAAGATTAAACCTAATTCATATTCTGTAGATGATTTGATGCACGTATGATGTGTGACCGCATCGGGCATTCGTGTGCTGCCAATTGGCCCAATGCTGCCGTCGTCGCCTTGCCTGCAACGAAAAAGGGGTTTGCGGTGAGAAGCGAAGTTTATTGGTAAACCACTAAAATGATATTAGCCTGTAGGGGTGCTTTTGTCTGTCTGTCGGTCTGTCTGTCTGTCTATTTGTGTGGTTGTGTGTGTAGTTGTTGTTGTTGTTACCCATAAACCGTGCGATAGAATGCCGGGTTGTGTGGCAGAGTTCCGCCGGGCGTCATGGGGCGACAATTGTGCCGAAAATCATCATCAATGTCGAGCACATTGGCCAGCAGCGACTTTGAGGAGCTTCAAAAAGAGATTATATTTAGCATATTGTTAAATAATTGAATTAAGTACAGAATTGCATGACAAGATAGAATAGTATATAGTACCGCTCTTTCAGCTCAACATCGGATAGTATCTGATGCTTGCGCTCGGATGAGGTATCCGAGCAGGGCGTTGTCGGGAATTCCAATATCAGCGGTCGTCCCGGTCGACTCATGCGCAATATCCATGGCAGCCAGCATAAAAATACGATGCGTATCTGTATGCGGTGGCAAGGTGGCAGAAGCAGCAGCAGGTGAAAATTGAAACGTTTAGTAGATGTACGGCACAGATGAACTCGACTCCAAATGCGTGTAAAACGAGTATTTCAGGTTTGGCGTGTGATGAGCTGTGCGCCAGTGTGGCTCGGGTGTTGGTGTGTGTGTGTGTCTGACCAAATGTGTGGCATACTTAACTGGGCAGGTAAGGATTTATTGCGCCTTGCCATGAACAAAGACAAGGACACACACACACACGCACTTGCCACACATTTATGATTTATATTTGATTTTGATTATAACTAAAGCAACAAATATTCCCCCATCGAGAGCACAGTGGTCGTTGTCAGTGTTGTTTGCATCCCAGTGTGAATAGTGTTCGGATTAGTGGTGGGTAACGTGGTGTTACACTTAGCTATAATAATATTTATGTGCGGTGCCTTTCTTCTGTTGCTCTACCGCTTATTTATAGCTATGTTGCATGCAAAATTTATGATTTACAATAAACACGTCACAGCAACAACGTCAACGACAACAACAACAACGACAATGACAACCATAATAACAATAACATTAAAAACAATTTTGTATTATACAAGGCTGAGACCCACATCAATACACACACAAATACATATTCACAAGCTTTTTGCTGCTCAGCTCTATTCGTTGATAGCTATAAATAAGCATAACACTTACACGCACTAAAATAACACTCACACTCATACTCATATTGACATTTATTCACATTTGATCTATAAATGTGTGGGAAGTTTATATGTGGGTGGCTGCTCTTTTTTAATGCAACAAGTTTGGCTATCACATTAATTATACTTTTTTTTAATATACATCTATACTAAAGAAATAATTGGAGTTGCTGTTAAATGTTTATGTATGTTTCTTGATAATAAAATAAATAAATCTTTTGATATATTATTTAAGAACTAATTATATTTTCGAATAAATATAAGTCGTTGAATATTCTTTCGACACATTTCTAACTAAATAGTAAGTATACATATTGTTTAGTTTATATCTTTGGTAAGTCTTTAATACATAGCTTTAAGTTTATTTTGGTTATCTAAACACAATGAATACAATTTATTCTTAAATAATAAAGATCAATTCGCAAAATTCTCCACTTAGGTATTCTCCAAATGCTTTCACAACGATTTCGTAATATATTATAGAGATTTCTCATATATTATATTCTAGATATACAAGCGAATAATTTCCAAAAATAAATTGCACACCTCTAGGCAATTTTCCAATGCTGTATAATTCTTCAATCTTAATAATAATATTTTTCTTATATACCTTGATTTTATATGATTTAAGCTGTGGCTAAGCAAACAATAGGAACACAAGCATAGAACAATAGGAACACAAGCAACATCAAAATTCTTGCATTCCTAACAATTAATCTACTGTTAGGTCCCCTCGTACATGCTTCCATTAAATATTCCATAACATTGTTTACTTTTGATTAAAGTTCAAAGCACAGCCATTGAAAGAAACAGTTAAAATCGAATCGATTGTCATGCTAAGCTGCATTTCATTCTGTGACTACCCAACTTTTTTTTGTTGTTGTATTTTTTTTTAACCCAAGCCACATTGACATCTGCTGCAGTGAACAGTCGACCCGCCCAGTCCGCGTCTCTCCATTTGTACCCGCCTTGTCTTGTACACCTTTGACGTTGGCGGTTTCGCTAACAAGCGATGGATACATGGAAATGCGCTTGAGGACGTGGCATGCAAACCAAATGCAAAGTTTTGAATGCGATCCAATGGAGAGCATGGAAAGAAGGAGTAGGATTGAGAGTAGGTAGGTGGTTTCTGGCAACAATATATCGCCTGGGTCTTGCCCCACAGACCACAGCTGTGTTCTGCTACTGTGTTTTCTCCTTCACTTTTTTTTTTTTTTTGGTCGCTGGCTTTGTGCAAATTTTGTGCAAATTGATTTGTTGTTATCACATAGAACTTAGGTTTACAGAAGGATACCTGGGGCCGGGGCAGAGCTCTTGTAGATGCCATGCCCTGGGCGCTGCACATTTCTAATGCACCTGCGTTGCCAATTGGCTCAATTTTCAATTTTCCGTGTCACGACAACTTCTTGCAACTGGGCCAACTGTCGCCTGCCACAGTGTATGTGTGTGTGTGTTTGTTGGTCTCGTTTTGGGGCTTTTCTTCAATTGCTCCAAATTCAATTGCATGTCGAGTCGGCACAAGCGCCTGTCCACATTCTTGAACAAAAAAATAGAAAACTTTTCATGTGACTGACTTCTTAAAAGCCAATTGACTTCCACTGAGCTGCATACAGTTTAGCGGCTCCTTTTCTTGGCCATCTTGTGAGCCAACAACTTGTTCCTATGAACTGTACACATACACACACGTTCTACTCGCGCGCACACACACACACACATAATCCGGGAAAGGCATTGCAACTTTCCATTATGCTCTTCATGCTATGGTAATAATGTGCAGAAATTGCTTTCCACTTGACGTCTCGGCCATTTTCAACTGGCACAAATAAAAAACTGGCCCATGATACGAAAATTAGACGATCATAATACTTGGCTGCTGATATTCTAATTTTGCCAGCGAAACGGGCACTTATCATGAAATTGCTTTCAATAAAAATTCAAAATAATTTCAATAGCCAAGACAAAGGATGATTCTTTGATTGGTCAAATTACATAATTTCTTAACAAAATAGTCTGCGTTTCTTTAAGGATACTATACTATTCACTTAAAATGTCAAGTTAGCTAATTTTAAAAATAAAATTACCCGTAATAAAATGATATAAAAAAGTAATATTTCGGTATACGAATTATTATTGTTTTTATTTTAATAATTATATTGTTATTTTTATTTTCATTATCATAGTATTATTATTATTACTATTACTAATATTATTATTTTTATTATTATTATTTTCATTATCATTAGTTTTATTTCTTATATTTATTATTACCATCATTATTATCTTTACCAATTTTATTTTTATAACTTTTATTATTACCATTATTATTATTATTATTATTATTACTATTATTATTATTATTATTATTATTATGATTATTATTATTATTATTTTTTTTTTCTTGGATTCGATAAAATATTTTAACTTGCAGTATTGTCTACTCTAAAATAATATCTTATGCTAATTATAAATGCTTAATAAAAATGACTATTCATATTTTATAGCTAATTAATTTTATAACTTAAAATTGATCAAATTATATAGTAAACATATTTAATAAAACCCACCCAATAACGAACGCACACCACATGAAACATTCATCATTCTAAACACATACACATAGAAAGCTATTTACACAAGTAAAATACATAGTTTACAGATTTCCGATGTTATGTGACAGCATATATTAAATAAATTGGGCTGCGCTTTTATCTGTTAGAATATACGAGAGTACAAATAGGAAAAAGTCATTGTGCAACTAGTTACTGGTGGCTAGAAACGAGCCAGGGCGCTCAGAGTGAATGGGGTAGAGGGTTTGGTTTGGTTTGGTTTGGTTAGTATGTGAATGGGTTGGCGTTGCGGGGAAAAAATGGGTAGACTGTGATGGGTTGTACAGAGAGAGAGAGTGGCATTTGCTTATATAAAGAAGAAAATTATGGGCCCAACATCAACATTACGATATTTTTCATTACATAAATTATTTTATAGTAGACATATTCAGTACTCGTCGTAGCAGACATGTTGGCTAGTCATATTAGTTACAACATTCATTTTGTACTCTGTACATCCGTCCGTCACATTTTAGGCTCCGTATTCAACTATATATTTTTTCTTTTTATTTGTTTTTTTGTTCTGTTTTTATTTTAGTTTTTTTTTTCTGGGTCACACACACATGGACTCCGTCAGAGTCGGCTGACATTTTTGGGCCTTGGCCAAGTATAGTTCTAAAACAACAAAAACAGCTTGCATAAGCGCCTCTAAGTAGGCTTTAAATTAACACAATTATAAAAACGATATACCAAATACACAAAAACGAAAATATTGTGTACGCAAATCAAAAAACTGTGTTACAACAACAACAACAAACGGGGCAGAACAACAATAAAATCACAATCATAATAACAACAATTAATATATATATATATATGTATATATATATAAATATGTGTGTATATTGGTATGGGTATGCATGTACTTTTGGTGCAGCAACTAGAATAATTGCACTTTGCATGGTATGTTATATTTTCTTTGGAGGTTTCACCGGCATTTCATGAACTATGAATTGACAATGATGCGTGAAATATGTGATACATATGAAACATATATGTATGAATATATATGCGTTCGCCTATTATTATATAAAAACGGATTTAAATACGCTCCCAGCCCCTTTGCTCCTTCGTTTTTACAAATAGCGGAAAATCGTTGCAAATTCGAAATTTGCATACCCCAAATTGGAACGCCAAATCGTTAAATCGTGCGTTTTATGCTGCTTTGTTTACTTATATATGCATTTAGCGTACTCTACATCTATTTTAATGTATTTAACATGATTTTAGAATTAATTATGTATATAAAGATACACTTTATGGTGCGTTCTGCCGGAAACACTCCAAATATATTCGGCTCTTAGCCGCAAAATTGTTAGCCTTCGCCATTTTGTTTGACTCTACATTTAAAATTCAAATTGCTGATCAAGTTTGTGGCTTAATTTTTGTACTAACGAAAAAACAAATACACAAAATATTGCATTGAAAGAACAATAACAAATGAGTAATATACAACACAAGGTACCGGGGCGATAACTAAATAACACGTGAACAGAGGAAACACAAAAAACATTTCTCTAACTAACACATAAATTATTTTAGCACATTTCTCAAAAAAAAAAAAATAAATGAAGAAAGAATTGTAGATGTATATATGTATGCAGTTGTCTCTGTTTAGTTTGTGGGTCTAGCGAAATAAATCATATGAAAGAAATGCTAATGCCATGGCGACTATGTGGGTGGTAGCAGCAAGCGGCGAGGCAAGTCCAGTGCCAGGTCCTTGTTTTGGTCCTGGAAATGGCAATTGCTCCCATTGCTGCCGCCGCTGCTGCTACTGCTGCTCATATTTCTGCTGCTGCTGCTCGAGGCAATGATAAGTGATGGGTTCGCATTTTGCAGTTGTTTTGTTGTTTTGTTAGTTGATTTGGATACGAGTTGTTGTTTAGTTTGGTTTGGTTTGTTTTGGTTTGGTTTGGTTGACTGACCCATTTGAAAACTTACCCATTCGGACATTTCGTGCGTATCAGCATTTCGATGATGATAATTTAATATTAAAATCGTTGACACAACGGATGAAGCTACCATAAACATTATGCAATTGAAATATGTACCTGTTGGTTGGTTGGGCGTGTTATCATTATATATATGTATATTATATATATATAAAATAGTTTATCGTTTATCGTTGGGTGTGTATCGACAGTTTTCAGTGTGATTTGTTGTGGTGCAAATGGTTTTTATTGGATTCGTTTCGGTTTCGGTTTATTATTATTATTATTGTATTAGTTTTGTTTGATTTGGTTAGTTGTGTGTCGAGCATAGTTCAGGGTAGCATATTTCGTTCAGAATTCATTCAGTGTTTGGTATTTTGTATTCATTTTAGAGTATTTTGGCAAAAGGTATACAGTTTTTTGAAAGAAAGAAAAAGAGGCAGAGATATATACAAATATTTTAGTTAGTATTTATATGAAATGCAATATCTTTCTTCTTATCATTTTACATTTAATTTGTTTTATTTGTATTGATATGAAAATATTCTTTTAAACACACACACACACAGTTAACTTTAAGTTTACATTTCTTTGAATAATATATATATATTGAATTAGACACCCAAAAAAGTACGCCATAGAAACTGAATTAGATAGTTTAAGTCGAACAATAGATTTACAAATATATGTATTTGATTTGAAGAGATTTTAATATTAAAATTGAAATACGAACAAATTTAATTTGGTTGAAAGTTTGCGAATTGAATTTTGAAAGAATTTAGCAGAAAATATGAAAGCTCAATTGGTTGTAATTTGAATGTAATTGTATTTATTACGTATCGGTTGTTTCTTAAGCAATTTAGGGGAATCGTTTTAAGTCTTAAAAGCCTTCATAGGATGAATTGTAATAGATATAGATAAACACTTAACAATTGTAAAATGCTACGCTTACTACTTTAACGGAGCATAAGTAAGAGGTTCCCATTTGGTAAAGGGAAACATATTTAATATAATAAATACTCATATACTTTACTAAGAATGTTAATTGCTATAAACACACTTTATAAACCGTTTACGATTTAAAAAACTTGTAACTGATTTTATTAATTGCTTTTAATAATTGCAGTATTTATCTTGAGTTTAGAAACAACCTATACGTAACTGTACATCGTTCGAATGAAGTTAATTAATTGTTATTACAACCCAAAAGGAAAGATTATAGCGTGCAAGTAACTCGTTTTTAAATGTGTGTGCATTTTATCAAACCAACTCGTGTGTTCTGTGTGTCATAACTGAAATTTACGAGTAATATTCTTAGTTTCTTTATCTTTTAATTTTCTGTATAGGTTTTAAGTACTGATTGCATCATTTATTTGCCCTACGAATTAATTTTTTAATTACTTTTCTTTCTCTACGGTTTTTTAGACTCTTGTTTTTAAACATCAGCGCGCAGTTGCTTTGGCCAGTTTAAAGTCTGACGATTTTGCCTGGCGAAATAATCAGACTTTAAGACCAAAGAAACTGCTTGAATCTCAACAAGTAGCTGATAATTTATTTTATTATTTTTAAATTGTGTGTCAAAGTTTTAATATTATAAAATCATCGGATTTTATTCGGTTATTAAAATCGTTTTAGAAATGCATGAGTATATGAATATATATGAATGTAACTTCAATCGAAACTTTAGAGTTATGATATATAGCCTCTTTAATACGATACTAAAAACTGTAAACAAAAGAACACTTGAACTAAAAAAGCAAAGTCGTAAGAAGACACAGCGATAATACTAGTATACATATGATAAGGATATTACAAGGATTACATAGATGTATATATATATTTAGAATAAGCAATATCAGCAGCAAATATTGGCAAACAAAAAGATCTTACCTAGCAGAGGCACGGCATCTGAGGTGGCTGGCATTGTCTCGGCAACCATATTGAGGAACACGGTCAGCGAGAGCAAAATCGTAACGCCTAGATATTAAAAATAAATATAGTAACATATGTTTGCCAAAAGACGGCTACGAATTGGTAGGTAGATGAAATAAGGTTTGGGTAAAGATTAAAGCTAGCACAAGGCTTGGCTGAGTTATGTTTAGGTCAAGTTGAATGTACAGACGCTACTTTCAATTAATCATTGCTTGACGCGCTGCTACTTCAACTATTCCAAGCTCCGTCGGCATTATTGAGAGCTTATCATTAATAACTGTTTATGGTATTCAAATTGTTCTCAGCACTTTTCTCTTACATCCAGCTAGCCCACACCTCTTTGGCGGCGCAATTTAAGGTCCTGACGAACATAGCTCACGTTTTTTTAAGCCCACTTTTACAGCCTAACCATGGCAACATTCTGAGTTCAATAGTTTGTTTTTAACAGCCCTTGGCATCATCATCACCCATCATCTCCCCCCGCCTGGCAATAAGGCCTAATGTGCGATGTCAGCCAGGCTCGAGGCTCCAGGCACTCATCAACAGCGAGGGGCTGATTTTTTGCTCAATCTTATAGTCGAGCTGGGTGGTAGATGTCATTATTGTGAAAAGTACTTGGCAAATACTTTTTGAAGGGCCGGGCCCCTCAAGCTGCTGCCATGTGACAAGTATTTATTTTATATAAGTGAAAACTCATATTAATTGAGAATTAAAGTCCCTGCTCAAGCGCAGGGTAGTATTTATGTCCCTGCTCGAGCACCTAACACTTAAGTCCCTGCTCGGGCGCTTACTATTCTAGTTTCGGCTTGCACGCTATTATTTATTTGCTTTAGTTTTTTTTTAAATTCTTTAATACAATTACTTACCCAGCGACAGCTTTTCACCCGAATCCGGCGGCAGGGTGAATCCCAGCAGAGCCATGGATGCAATCAGCACACAGGGTATAATCAGATTAAAAAAATAGTACAATGTACGTCGTCGTATGATAATGGCAAATGTGATGTCTATATATGGTTCCGGGCAGCAGTTGTAGTAGATCTCATTGCGTTTGCCGGGAACACCTAGGAGTAGGGCGTTATCGGGCCAAAGATAAAGTCATTAGTAAATCCAATTCTATCAAAATATTTACAAGTCTTTTCATTTTCGTTTCTTTTTGTAATTCGTGTCAGCTTTTACTTGGGCCTTTGTCT
This sequence comes from Drosophila ezoana, assembly GCA_035045725.1. Lineage (NCBI taxonomy): Eukaryota > Metazoa > Arthropoda > Insecta > Diptera > Drosophilidae > Drosophila > Drosophila ezoana. Next base: position 1,132,348 of record JAWNOU010000005.1, on the reverse strand, counting down.
GAGCTTTATGTCTATTTCGAGCATGGCATACAGGCAAAAGAGTAAGTAGTAATAGAGAGAGTAAGTATATGGAGAGAGTAAAGCGTGTGTAGAGTAGTTATGAAAGAAAGCTTTAAGAAATTGGAGTTAAGTGAAGCGTTTGCAGTTCAATTGCGTTTGTATGTGTGAGGGTTAGATTATGAATAGGTTATAGTCTATAAGAAAGTACGGAATGATATATGCATTGAGTATGAAAGCTTCGGTTTCTGTGTGCATGCTGTGGTTTCTTTAAGTGTAGCCAAAAAGTTTTGTGTATACAGCCTCTGTGTGTGTGTATGTCTGTGTGTATGTGTGAAGATGCATGTATGCGAAACTGTAGTTTTTGGCTAAAAGTTTTATTTGCATACGAGCAACTAATTTGAAGTAAGCGCCGAGGCAAACATGTTTCCAAAAACTTTTAGCGCTTTTGCTAGAGCTGCAAGTAAGTAGCAAGTAAGTTAAAGTAATGTAAACGTTTAAGTTGAGAAATTGAAGACTGATTTCTAGGCTGGTTACTTCGGGTACATCTAAAACAGTTCTGTTTCTATCCATTTTAAAACAACCCCTTAGCTATAAAGTGCACTTAGTGAGGTTGCTCGGTGTTGTTAAGTACCTTAATTCCATTGAAAGCCCTATCTCTTAATTGTTCTCAGCTTTCATAGCCTCATATACTCATTGAAAAACTTTTGGCCAAACCCATTTGCCATATGCCAAGGGCTGGCTAAATTATGTGCACAACTTAAATATAGATTACCAGCAGGATTACACAGACAGCGCACAAACCCGTCTTTATAAGTATTTAAAAATTACCCAGCCAACGTTTACGTTGCGCGCTTTGAGCGCTGAGAAAATTGTGAAAACTGCGGAAACTCCAAAATATTTGCATAAACTGCCAGCCAAAGGCGGTTGCCACAAATGCGCATTGAAAAGTGCTGCTCAGTAAAAAAAAAAAAACAGGCCAACAACTTAAGAAAAACTCCCAAAAATACGCAACAAAAAAAAATTTATAGAAAAAACAAAAGCCAAATGAAATCATGAAAAGTAAATAAAAATAAAAACCGTAGTAAAGAAATGCAGCTAAAGAGAGCACAACGAAAAGTAAAAAAAAAAAAGGAACCAAGGCGAAATTTGTTGCACAAACTTTCTCAGCACTTTTGTGTGTTGTGAACTTTTGTGGCCAGTGTTGAGTAGAGAATTCTATTTATTTTTGTGAATGTGATTGTGTGCAACTGCTAATTTATAGTGCTCTGTGTGTGAGTGTTGTTGGGAATGTATTTGTATTTGTCTTTTAATTTCTTAATTGGTTTGGTGCGTGGTTGTAGCCAACTGAAGAGCCAAATCTCATCCTATATCGTGTGCGTGTGTGTGTGGGTGTATGTGTGTGTGTTGAACAAAAGTTCAGCTCTGTGTGGTGAGTGGTTGTAGTGGTGGTCGCTGTGATGGTGTTACCGTGGGTGGGTCTGCGCATTCAGCTGTCTTAGCATTTTATGCGGAAAAGAGCAATTTACGCTTTTGTGTGCAAGACTGCTTCTCCCTTTAATTTCTAACATTTCTATTTCGGGTTTTATTAATTTTCGCAAAGTTATTTCTATTTCCTTTTTCAAGCGTTTTTTTTTTCAGTTCAGAGCTTAGAAAATGAATCTCTTCTTTAGGTAAGCGCTAGGGAAGTAATCAAAACTAATGTCAAAACCAATTAGGAGTTGTAAAAACGGAGTAAAAATCGAGCTTAAATATTGCCAAATAGATAATGAAAGGCAATTAGAGGGCTTGGAAGGGATATAAAAGTAAATGAATATAGGATTTTCTTATTTATTTGTATTGAATATTTAATTCGGAATGGGTGCTTCCAATTTTTATCGGGTCAGGTTCTATGAATTGGACTATATTTTTCTATTGCCCGGCTTTGCTTACGAACTAAACAAAATGCAATAGTTATTGATTGTTTATGTGTTTCTAAACAGCATTCAGTTCTGAACTGCTGTAATACTTCAACATGCCATCTTCGTTAGAAAGAAATATATGAGAAGGAATTTGAGAAAATTTCTAAGGGGTTGCATACGTGGGCCAGGCCTTACCTCTTGCATAGGTTAGTTTTTCTTTGGGGTACTCGCCAGTTGGCGCAGCATATTTTAGACTAGTTAAGACTAGGTCCTAAACTATGCTACACCGCTGACAAGAACTTAAACATAGTATGTCATTTGAATCAATGGTAAACGAAACGTTTACGCGGCTATTTCGGACTTGAAAAGTTAAAGCGCCCAAGTTTGATGATAGTATAGTTTATATTAATTTTCAATTTTGTTTTTTTATTATAATTGTTGATAGAGTGAGTGAGTGGGAGAACACTGGATAAGCGTGTGATATTTTTGAGTGTTGAACAGTAGTAAAGAGAAGTACAGTTATAAGTTGTATAGTTTTAAGAGGGTTGACCAGGGTTCATTAGATGCCGTACTACATTCCGTATTCGATGGCCTCGAAATATATGTAACATATGTTAGGTGTAAGTAGTTGATAAATTAAGATGTGAGAGCAACAGTGATAGAATGCGTTTCCCCAAACCGATTGATTGCCATTGCCTGAGCTGGACAGTACACACTTACAGATAACTTACCAACACTGGCACACAATCAATTGTTGAACGGAAACGCCAAGTTAAACAGTCTTAGTTTCGAACGGAACGAGTTCGGAACTTTAGCTCGCAACCTGAACCCTGCTTCAGTTTAGAGAGAGAGTTGAGTAAGAAATATCTAATGCCATGTTTTTTGGAAAGGCTAATATAGTATATGAAAAAGGAGTGCTTTATTCAAATACTAGAAGACCTTGGGCCTTTAAGGCTTAAGGCAAACCCATTGTGTGTGTGTCAAAGATGGAAAACAAGTTTTGTTTTGTCTTTTCTGTTGCTGGGCAAACGAATTTCACACGGACACTACTATATACATATAAATATATATATGAAATATATACATATATATATAGCTAGAGAATGACAATCCCAATGCTTGTACAGTCATTTCTCAATTTTTCTAAAATGTATGTTTTCGTTTCATTTGTCTGAGACAGAGAGATTGAGAGACAGAGTACGTGAGTTACTTAAAGTCAGCAACGCCTGCCCCCGCTCTAGAGCCAGTTGATTCTATTTTTTTCAAGCGAATTGTTTGTTTTTCTTGTTTCTGGCATTGGCTTACTCACCCAGTAGTTCCCACTCGCCGTTGAGCACGTAACTGCTGATATCACCGCCAGTTTCATCTTGTAATTGTAAATCCAGCTTTAGTTACAATGGGGAGAGGGTAGAATAATATAAATATATATATCGCTACGCCATCTCCACCTCGATATGAATCGAAAAAAAAAAAAAAAATCATAAATAAACGAAAATCAACTGAAGAAATTATAAAAGTTTTGCAAAATGATTCGTAAAAGCATAACAACTACGAGCTGTGTACTCCCTGGTTGCCTTGCTTTTCTTTCTCGGTCGACTGAACCAAACCTGAAATCCATCGTAGGTCCAACTGCCGAACTTCATTTCGCAGCGCTGATCATCAAAGGGAAACCACGTGATGTCGATTTTGCATGTTGACTTGAAGATGCCCGGCGGCACGTACAGGCAGGAGCCATTGTTGCGAACCACCACATTCGTCTGGTAGGTGCCATCGAAGCCCTCGTCGGCGCTGTTGTACATCAGTACGTCCGGCTTCCAGATGCGATGCGGCGGTATTCGCAGATCCTTAACACCACCATAGTCGGAGGTATTCCAGCGCAAATTCATATCGTTCCACTCCAGTTTTAGCCATACATTCGTGACCAGCAATTGATTTTTCTCATCCTGCGGGAGACGGCAACAAATTTAATTAAATGACGGGTTGCATAAACAAACCTAATTTAATATTCAATTTAAAATAGAATTGACAAATAGTTTGTTACAGAATTGTAATTTAACCGCAACAGGAAAAAATTCCACCATAATTACTAAATACATATTTATAAATGTTAAATTATCAACTTTAGAAGCTGATAGCTAAAAGTATCTTATGAAAATGTTTTTGTTTTGTGTTTAGTTTTTTTTTTTCAATCATAAAAATGTTAAATTATTACATTTTTGAAATTTAATATCTCTCTTTAAATGTTGTTAAGTAAGAACTTATATTTAAATGTTAATCTAATAAGATTTTCGAATTTTGTTCTCGTGCATTACTCAAATAATCTTTTAATTTGAGTGCAGAAATATTATATCATGACAGTGTTATAAATCTTCCTATTAGGAATATAATAACTGACAAAAATGTGTACACACTGTTAGTAATTTATTTATTTATTAAAATTGGCAGCACTTTACAACGCTATATGACCAATTTTTAGATGTATATTTTTCTAATGATTTGGAACCCCAAATAAGAAAATGAATTTTTAAACATTTTTTAAGGCGATGTTTAAATGAATTATGTCTATTTTAGGAGGTTACACTATGCTCGCCATAACTTTCGTAAACCTCAACCGATTTCAAAGAGCTAAACACCAATGAAAGGTTATAGATATTCCAAAAACCTATAATACTAAAGTTTGCAAATATTCAATTGATTATAATCAAGTTGGACATTGTTCACAAAATTTGTAAACAATTAGATACGCTTGATGGTTTGTTGATTGATTGTATAAATCAGTGAACAAGCAACTGAGTTATAGACTTTAAATAAAGCATACGCTTTAAAGACAAACATAGAAAATATAGAAAAATAGCCAACGAGATAAAATTAACTTTTGACATATACTCAAGTCTATAAGCCCACATTTAAGGTATTATTTTGTAGCATTATTGAAGCTCTGCAGTCTACTGCATAGCTTTAAAGGCTTATGGAACAATTTGTTCAGCACACAATAATAACAAATATGTACAATAAGTCCCTCCCTTGGGGTTTATGGACAGCCACGGGCTTTTTCATCAACCATCAAGCTGTTGCATAATTGAAGAGCGGCAACAAGCGACAAGCGAAAACCATTTCAATTTACAAGAACTTTAATCAAGCGAGTTAAATTTTTAAATGCTCGCTAACCAAATGATGGGAAAAAGGATGAAACCTTGTCCCCAAGCGCGCGGTCCAATAACCAAATCCGTGCATTACAATAAAAACCAGATGCAACAACAACAAGAGCAACAGCGTCAACAACTGGCAAACAATTGTAAAAAATGCATAACGCGCACACAGGCCGTATGTGTAATTTACAATTAAATGCCTGAAATATTCACGAGTGCGCGCCGGGCACGAAAAATGCCAAAAACCAAATCTCTGGGCGCTTAACTAACGTTGCAAACCAAGCAGTGGAGAGGGGTTGGAGAGAGTGTGCGGCTATGTGTGTACTGTTAGCCGTGCCTGGCATTGCACAAATATTTTGACCGAGCAATTTCCGGGTATGAACTGTGCGCAAGCTGCAAGTGCAATCACAAAATGCGCCAAGCACCAAAAACAAAAGCAACAGCACCAACAAAATTGCGACAGAAATGCGGTAAAATGAAATGGAGCAATGGCCAAGCCAGGGCAGGCCGAAAAGGTCCCGCCAGCTGCCTAGAGGCGTGACCAAAATGCAGTCGTCAATACGAATTTATACCCTGTGCGTATGAGAAAAGGAATAGGAAAAGGGTATATTAAAGTTGCGCCTCAGTTGTCAGTTTCTTCGTCTGTTTTATAATTTTGGATGCCTTCCGGTATTTTTTTTTTAATCTTTTTCTAGTTAAATTATAATTTGTGCTTTTAGTATTGCCAGAGTATCCGCCAATTAACCACCTTAAAATCAAGTACAATTCATTTTATTTTTGATTTTTTTTTCGGTACCAACAAAATCGAACAGCTAGCATATAAAACCAAACAGCGGCTAACGGAGTTGCTTTCAATTCAGGATGCGGCAAGAAGTTTGCAAAGGACACGTAATATTGCGGCCATACCAAACGCAACAAAAACAGCATCTGTCTCTGTTCGCTCTTTCTGTCTCTCACTCTCTGCTTCTCTATCTCTTTCTAAATATAACCATTACATTATTGCAGTTGACTGCAGTTTCCATTTTACTCACTTTATTTACCAGCTCTCCCACCGCCAAAATGTACAGACCCGCTGGAAAGTATGCTATGCTTTTTGTCCATGCTTCCCTCAAGTGTGTGTGTATGTGCGCGTGTCCGGCGTCAACCTAATCAAATTCGTTTTTCAACAAATTACAACAGAAAATTGGTTTTTGTGCGTTCCGGTTAGTGGGTTATTACTGTACGAATACCAGGCGTGGGAAGAGCGTGCTTTGTGAACAGTCGCATAATTCCCGTTTGGTAGCTCAATTTAGCAGATTGTTGCAGTCGCGCATTTTGGCGGTGCTTAGCGCAAATTGTTATTGGATATTGTATAGATTGCTAAAGCGTTTAGAGTGTATTCGAGTTTATATTCGGTTACAGCTACTGTACCACTTAGACCTGGCAAAAATCATATAAGTACACATTACATACCTAACTGAGAACTTAGCTCTCACACATATCACAACTATTTCATTTAAAGTTTTACATATATGTACATATACATATTCTCTAGATAATGACATTACAGGAAATTCAAAAAAATCGATACGGAGTTTCGAATGCGTATTCACTGAAAAGTGAAGGGAAATTTAATGGGTTTTGTCTTACAAGGACAGGAAAATAAATAGATTTTGCGAAATTAAACAAAAGCATTTCTTCAAATATGTTAATATGAAGCAATTGGAGTTGAAAATAAAAATAGTTACAAAAGAAAATATAATTTTTTTGATATTTTCACTTGATCAAAATGTATATTTAGATTTTAATTAAATCCCACATCACATTTAGCATCTGGTAGTTCTCTTTTCAGTGGTGCCCCTCTGCAGTTATTTTTTTAACTTTCTATGCATTTCCTAGCACTCCCCGCGCTCTAAATGTAATTCCTATTTCTATGCATGTTCGTTTGCAGCAGAACTTTCAACACAATTATAAGGCTGAATGCGAAAAAAAGCCGACGAAAAAGGCAGAAAAATATATGCTAAGAAATAAAAAAAACAGACAAAAAAAAAGGAGCAAGTTTAATTAAAATAAAAATGTGGAGATAGAGAGAGAGAGAGAATAGAGAAGACAGCAGCGGGAAAGCCAGACGAATGCGAAATGGTAGCCACAGAAATTGTGGCGCTTATTTTTCGTCGCCTTCGGTGCCCTCTGTAGTTGTTGCATGCATGAAAATCAGCAGAGAGCAGGAGGAAATGTGGCTGGAGGGGAGAACGTCTAGGTGTATAGTGCGCGGTTGATGTGTATTTTATTTTTTGTATTTTTTAGTGGAGCCGTGCATCGAGCAACATACGTAACATAAACGAGGCTTATTCCCATTCAAAAAGTGCGAACGTGTGTATGGCACGCGCTGTCTCTTTTACACACCAACTCTCTCTCTCTCTCTCTCTCTCTGTCTTCCTCTCTCTATTTCACGCTGATTCGTGCTCTTTCTGTGTAGTGAAAATGGCAGCAGCGGCAGTTGTTAAATTTTCAATGAGCGAAAAAAAAAGCAAACGGAAAATTTATTACAGCAAGTTTCTGTTGCCAGTGCGGTGTGCCACGCCCCGCTACCCGACGCCCAAAGACAAGTTTTCGGCTGGCGTATAATTTGCATATATTCCATACACACTTACAGCTCACGCACACACACACACACGCCAACTGCAGCAGTTCATTGACTTGCGGCGCGTTCAGGGAATTTAAAAGCAATGGTAAGAATAACTGTAGCATAAAACGCGGCGCGCATTCCCCACGCACACGCACACTCAGGCAGGCCTAGTTTCTTATTGTGCTGTGCACTAAAATAAAAAAAAAATTACTACGCCTTGCTCTTCGCTCGAGTTCATTACTCATTTGCGCTGATATCCGCTGATATGCCAGCGGCCCCCGCCCCCGGCCTACCGCCTGCCTTAACACTCTCTACTTAATCACTTTTCGTCCTTGTCATTGGCTTCTCTTCTTCCTCGCTCGCTCGCACTCTTTCGCCTTTTTTGTTTTGCACTCTGTTTGTCTGCTGCTCATTGACGCCAATTAATCTGCGACTCGCATTGTCTGCGCCTTTTAATTAATGCGCCTGGGAGTTGCCGCTATTTTTTTTATATTTTTCCTTCTTCATTTTGCTGCTTTTTATTTCTTCGTTAGTTCTTTTGCCCCTTTTTGACCGGATTTTCTTGGGGTTTCGATTATTGTCCTCGTTCATTTGTCGTTATGTGATTACTGCAGATGCACAAAATGTATTTATTTAGCTTTGTTTCTTTTCACTGTTTTGTATTTTAAAATAGATATCATTATGTTCAGACAGAAGGCAAGTAATTAGTGCTGAAAAAGGCTAAATGATAGTAGAATTAAAACTATCGATACTTTTCAATATTTGTATAGGCTTTTCCCAATTAATTTTTAAAGTTTGTTTTCTATGAAGATTTAATAAAAAATAATAGCACAAAGGTACAACTTTCGCCTTATGCTCGAGATTACAAGATTTAGCTTATTGATAGTACAGTTAGTGATTAAATTATAAATTATTAAAGACCGAAAAGGGAAAAAACTAACTAAAAAAAGAAACGTTTGAGCTGATTGCAATGATGGCAATACATGAATTAAATAAATAATATCGACAATACACAAATATATTTGCAGCTCTGGAGAGATCCGTTAAAAATTAAATAAATTTAAAAAAAAAGTATAAATTCTAAATTGATGTTGATACATTTTAAACACTGTCATAAAGTTCCGTTTTTTTATGCTGCCAAAAGACTTTAATTAAATATTATGATTTATATATTAGTCAATATTTTATTTCTCATCGACTTGATGAAAAATCTAATATCGATAAATGGGAACTAAGTCGTGAACAGGTACGGAACTAGATCAAACCTCGGTTTTTCAGAATTATGTAATCATATTTATTGTACTTTGTTTGTTATACATAATATTTTTAAGTAAAGTTTTTATTGATTTTAAAGAATTTCTTTTTATTATTGTACATATACAAATAATAAATGGGCAAAACTTTTGCTGAACTATGTATGCCAAGTCAAAGTATTTTAGCAAAAATATTTACTCTATACACGTCGGGTTTTCAATTCGATCGATATTTTTTTTTCAAAACGAAGATCTAGTTGAATTGTGAATTTAATTAAAAAACACGTGCGTATTTTGCCCAGGTAGAAATTAATAGAAAATATGAGAGTAGGAGAAGTTTTGTGGCATGCGACGTGCGCTGTTTAAAATGCAATTAAATCGAAAAATGGGCGGCTGGCGGAGGCGTGGCGTTTTTGCATATTTTTAAAGGCAACAACAAGCGTTGCGGATGTGCGTGTGTGTGGATGGGTGTGCATGTAGCATGTAAGGCTGCTCTCATCGAAGGCAAACACAGTTGCCTAGTGGTGCCTCGCAAGAAAATGTGGCAATGCGAGTGGAGCTGGATATGTTTTTGGCGAGGGGGGCAGGTGGTAGGCAGCCTGGCCTAAGGCCCTTGACATAGGGGGGAGCTTACCAACATGTGTTTATGAGCATGAAAAGCAAACATTTGAAACTCCATTATCAAAATGACAGCTGCCGGAAAATATTTACAAGGCAGCACACATATAATATAGCATATAAAATGTATTACATATAGAATATATATATATATATATATATATACGCCATAAACTCGATATCAAGCGAGGCCAAAAACAAAAGGCAATGCAAAGTGCGCTGCTCTGTGCGTATCTGAATCTGTATTTGTATTTTGTAGCTGATGCCGCGCATCGTTCGCGTTCAGTTAATTAAATTGCGCTTTTATTACAGATACACACACACACACTAACACATACACACATTTATATATACAGCCCAGATTGTCACTGCTTGGGGTTTTTCAAGGACTTTCGACAGCTTGACTTTTATTCAGAAGTGTTTACGTAATTTTCAGCCCGCGTCGGTGGCTTAGCTGCTAAACCAAAAATGCCATTGTGGCCCATAAAGCCCATCAATTCGTAGCCAGGCAACTGAATGTGCCTTGTCCCATGGCTTCAAAGGACAATTACAGCCATTTGTTGGCAGGATTTGCTGCCAAACTATACATCTTCTGCTTCTACTGCTACTTCTTTGGCATGTGGTAAGCACTTTCTGCGAAATCAGCGAAAAAGAAAAGTCATTATCTAAAAAAAAATGAATATAATTATGAACCAAGGGTTTATCATTCATCAATTAAATTTTGAAATCGTCTAAGCGAAGCTACTTGCTTCTCTTATATTTTATAGCTTTGCAAATCTGACTAGATTACCGTAGGTATTAACTTGATTTCTTTATCAACATAATTCCATATTTAAATTTAAAGTATATGGATAATTTATTATATCGCAGAACAGGTTTCAAATGTATCCTTAATATCGAGTTTTTAATCAGGCATCGGAGATTATTGCTCTAGTACATCAAACTAGACATGTACATTTTTGAAAAGTATTCGCAAACAAATTTGTTAAAACATAAAATATGAAAAGTTGGATTAGCTTTAAGGTATTATTCAATTTCACTAACTTCAATCAGTATTTCCGTTTTAAATCTTTGTACAAATGGTTTTCTGATTTGCCTGCAACCTCTCATTTTGTGGATTTTCTGAGTGTATTTTTGCATATACTCAGGCAAAGTTAAGATCATTTGAAGCACAACATGCACTACGCCTAGTTAAGTGGAGTTGTGTCTTTGGTTGTCGTCAAAGTGCTGTTCCAATTTAGGGTGAAATGAGAAATACTCGCATAGACCATTGAGCAATGCTCTGGACATGCCAACAACTGTACTATCAGTGTGTGTGTGTGTGTGTGTGTGTGTGTGTGTGCGTGTGGGTGTGGGTGTAGGTTCATTTGACAAACTCTTTGCCTTTGAAAGCGCCAGAGCAGACATATAGATATATGTCTATATATATATATATATGGGAACACTCGAGTTGCAGTCATTCGCACATGCAACAACATCAATCAACGGGAAAGTGACTGCACGAGGAGCTTCAAATGAAACCCAAAGCCAAATGCATTGAAAATGCTCAAAACTATGCCAAGCATGTGTGTGTGCGTGTGTGTGTTTGTGTGTGTGTGTGTGTGTTTGAGGTGCCCCGTTTAAGTTGATGAAATGCATGTATAGAACGCTTGGAAAAGGTGCCTGTTGGTGCCTTTGAGCCACACGTAAAACTGTTAACAGAAACGAAAACGAAGACAAAATTGACGGCAGCCTGGAATTAGGCGAACATTGCAATGTACTGTGGGTGGAGGGTGGCACGAAGCTGAAATGGCAGCAGGAACCAGGAGCCAGTTGTAAACAAACTGCAACATGATAACATTCTAATTTGAGAAACAGGTAAACAAAGGTGTGTGCTGCATAAAATACATAGCATACTTTTCAGGCCAGCTGCGCTGCGACGCTGCTTCGGCGTTGTTTGCACAGCTCGTTAGGCGTTTGTGTTAGTATATGGGTGTGCGAGTGTGTACGATTGTATATATAATGGTGTCTGTATTGCAGATGAGTGCGTGATGACTGCTCTAAACACGACACGTCAAAAATTCGCATATGACAAAAACAATGCGAACGTCTTTAATCTTCTAAAAAATTCCTAAAAAACTTACGTATTTTTTTAAAGTAAGGTATGCATTTCGTCCAGAAAATATTGCCCTATTGCTGTCGTCTGATATTGTAGTGTTTTTCTCAAGGAACACCCGAGCGTTCCCCAATACTGCAAACTAAGTTGCGTATTAGTGGGATTTTCTTGGGAGTATCATTCGAATAAGCTTGATTATTTGACGGTCAAGAAAAATTCTACGCATTCTATTAAAGAATTCATTTAAGAAATCACCTAAAAACAAAAAATAACTACATTTGAGTAGAAAAAACTCTCAGAAAGTAAATGTTTACTCTTTAAGAAGAATGTTTTGGAACATAAGCGAGAAAGAAGGGCTATCTTCGGCACGCCGAATGTTTAATACCCTTGCAGACCCAACCTTTTCATAATGCTCATAGTGCTTTAGTTTGGTCAAGATATCGTGAAAATAGGATTTTGCTTATATATGAGGAGCATAGTAAAACTAATAAATGTTGAGTTTAGTCAAGATATCTTGCTAAACAAAAATGTGTTTCATACAACAACTTAATTTTCGACCGATTGTTCCTATGGCAGCTATATGACATAGTGGTCCGATCCAGCTGGTTCCGACATACGTACTGCGAGTATCAGAAAGAAGGACTTCTGCAAAGTTTCATGAAGATAGCTTAAAAACTGAGAGTCAAGATCGCGTAGAAACAGACAGACGGACAGCCGGACAGACGGACATGTCTATATCGACTCGGCTGTTGAAACTGATCAGGAATATATATACTTTATGGGGTCGGAGATGTCTCCTTCTATGCGTTACACATTTCACAACATAATTATAATACCCTCTGCAAGGGTATACAAATAAATGTTGAATGATAAATTACTTGCTTAATGCACTGTTTCTTAACCGCCATTTTTCGTGAGGTGTTAAAGAAATATATTGGAAATTATTTTAACAGATATTAGCAGCTTCGATTCACTTGCGTTGCCAAAGGTTTAAGAAATTTGTTTTTTTTTTTAAATACGGTGACACTCCTTTCTTTGTTTACAAAGTTCGAAAGTAATCTGCGGCGTAAGCAGACACCGTGAATATAAAATAGCTCTTTCTTATTGGGCGCACAATATTAACGTTAGCCAGAAATATACTCATGCCAATTTGATAGTGTGTTCTTTCTTTAATCAATTGATCTTAACTTGAGTCATGCTTAGTTCGTGTCACGTCTCGCGCTCAGCTCTAGAACAGCGTTTGTGGCATAATGTGGCGCATAAATTGTGAGTTATTCAAATGCTATTTTCAGCTATGCCGCACAGAGGCAGAAACACACACATACACATACAGGCATTTAAACAGGATTTGTAACGTTTTCGTTTAGTTTCACTTTGTGCTGCATTGTTGCTGCATTTCCTTTTACAGTTGACCTCCCAGGGGCGCAATTATGACATGTGCTTTGGCTGCCTGACAGCCAACGCCTGTATAAATCACAAGCGATAAAAATGCATAGCAGATATCACAAGGATAATCGCTGTTGTCCTTAAGGAGGAGCAGCCACATCCCAAAAAACTGAAGCAGCCCGTTGCCATTGTTGCCACACGCTCGCCTACACAGCTTGCGTTGGCATCCTTAAAGCTTAATCACTTGGCAACTTGACAGATAAGAGACGTTGACTGTCTCACTGATAAGCAGCTGAATTGATGATGCTTTGCACTCACCCACACTCACTCTCTTTCTTTCTCTTTCTCTCTCCTTCTCTTTCTCTCTGTGTGTGCCAGTTTTTGTAGTTTAAATTGAATTGCAGCTGCTCTGGGGATAACGTCGCTTGGCCTTTGCCAACACTGCACTGGCCTTGCCACGCCCACAACCCCCAACTGCCAACAGTAGCAGCAGCAACAGCAGCAGCAGTCGAGGCAGCTGTCAGGTGTTAAATCTTCAAATTGCTTTGAGACCAGCCCCAAAACCCCTTACCCCATACCCCTTGCCGTACCTATCATGGCATCCAGCAGCGTGCACGTAAAATATGCAAATGCAGCTGCGAATGCAGTTAACACTTAAAATATTGCGAGTGTCAAATGCCTCAATATCCCTGGGGGAAATGTAATACCATTGGCCCAGCTGGAAAAATACCAAGGAAGAGAGAGGCAGGCAGTACACGATAGAGAGGGAGAAAGAGAGTGAGCGCGCGAAAAGTGCATAAATATTATGCTCTTTAAGTGTAAATAACCAAATTTGAGTTATTTTCGCCGTTGCTTGTGAGAATTGCTCAAAAAGAGAAAACTTAATACTGTCGGGCTATTCCTCATATAATGTTTGGAGCTATATAGTATTAAACATCCTAAGTTCAAGCGGTGCGATATAAAATACAAATTTAACTAAGTTTATATGTATAAGTTTAAGTTTTATATGTATATATGTATATACTTGCAGTTCCTGCGACTCCATAGCAGACCGATCGCATTTCAATTTCCCTTAGCTAACAGACCTACGCTAATATGTTAAATGTTCCCAATATTGTTTTGTTAATATATAGGTCAGTAGATTTTCTGTGTATCTATGCATCTCAATGCGAATTGTCTCTGTCTCACAATCCAGAGAGTATAGTCTTATTTATAGAAATTATTTGTAGAAATTGACGACAATTAATGGTCAAGGCGAGCGTACGGAAAAAACAACTAAGAACTTACTATTATTATAATTACTGAGTTAGCAACTAGTTAACTAGTCATTTTTAAACAAATTTACTATGGCACATCTGGCCTTCGAATAAAATATCATATTTATTGTTCTTTAATCCTTAGCCTAAGGCCCGAGCCCGATTTCTCTTTATTCGAAAGTCATCTACATTGGCTGGAGCGCGCACTAATTTATTTAATATTAAATGATCTGCTGCTTATAAGGTATATTTAATTTATAACTAATATGATTGACAATATTTGAAAGAATTTGTGGTGCATTTTAGGAAAAACTGTCGTGTTGAAGATCCGTTATCAAGTATTTGATGAAATGAAATTTATATAATATTTTAATTTCTTTTATTTCGCAATGCATTTTAGACATTCAGATGTTCAGACAAACTTTATCTTGTAAACCCTTTAGTGGGGATTAGCAACAGCGCTATCGCCTTTTTATCGCTTTCTTATCTTCTGTCATTTCTCTTGGACTATATTAATGGCGCATATTTAATATGTTTCCCAAAGTAAGCGCTGTCATGAAATGTACGATTAGATAAAAAAGCGATACACATATTTAATTTATTAAAAGTGTTACCTTATTTATCTGATAGTTGGGTAGGTTAAATACAAATTTTTAAATCATTGCGAAAAGACTCAATTTAAAAGCCAGATTATCTAACAGCAGTTACAGATATCCGATGCAAACACAACCCATATCCAACATTAGCTCACACATGTGCTTGTTATTATTGTAATTACATTTGGCTTTGACGCGTCATGTTCTATATACTAAATGGTTATGCTTGAATCGTTTATGGCCGCACTTAAGAAGTTGCCACATTGATTGCTTGCATTAATTGCGGCACATAAGCGAGAATATTTATATGTAGCATGCACAATGGCGTTGCCATATCTAAGCAATACGCAACTTTTGCCTTAAATAAAAACTTTAAGCACCGCTAGCTTGAAGAGAAACCTGCCAGCCACATACTTTGAGATGATGCGCTGACACTTTGCACAGAACATAAACTTTACGACGAAGTCAACAGCAGCAACAGTTTCCCTTGCACTGCCCCTACGCCTCTCCTGCTGCTTGACAGGGTAACCAATGGCAGTGTTAACACCCTAGCCAGCTCCACTGTAACAAAATGACCCGATTTTCGCATTTTTATGCCTGGCACAGCGCCTGTAATTGCTGTTGCTGCTGCTGTTGTTGTTGCTGCTGCTGCGTTTCGAGTGTGCGTGCTGCAGTTTTTACTGCCAGCAATTTTTGAGAAACAACAACAACCACAACAAGGACTCACAAGCAAGAAAAGTGTTTCAGTAAATGCTCGACCAGGATATGCCCAGTGCTCAGCTGTCGAGCTCGAAATTAATAAAACAGTTTAATATATCGATAATTAAAATTAAACCTGATCTGGGCTTATTATACGTCAAAATTGGGGTCTTTAGCTTTTAATTGAATATGGGAATTCAAGTACCAGAGAAAAGCCTAGGCTGAAATATACATTTATCGATTCAATGAAAATAGTTGAAAGAATCGATCATTAAAAATTAACTTGATCGGGGCATGCTCGACATTGGTGTCTCAAATTTTATACAGACACAAGTACAGGCACTTAGGCAAACATGTTGTTATTGACTCATGTCTTGATGCTGTTTAAGAACATACAATATATATGCTTTATGGATTCAACGGTGCCTTTATAGCATTTGCTCAAAATGCATTATGCCCCTTTCATGTCCATATTAAATGGGTACAGGGTATAACAAGCCAGTAGCCAAAGCATTGTGCCGCATTCGTTTCAACTTCATTTTGCAGCAGCAACAACAGCTCGCAACTTGCAGCTCGCACTTCATTTTGGCTCACAACTTTTATGTGTGTGTTTTTAGCGGCAGGTGTGAACAACACACGTGCAAAATTTTATTTATTCATTTTATTTGCATTCCACACGTGTGAGTGTATGTGTGTGTGTGTGTGAAAGCTTTGCAGCAGTGTTTCTCTCCCGTGTGTGACTTTTAGCGCGCGCCAGTGAATGCGCAGTTCTAGGCCTATTTTTATGCCTCGAGCAGCAGCTATCCCACTGCACCCATACATTCAACCTGCCCCCTTACAAGCCGCTCCCGCTACTTCTGCTTACTACACCCCTTTGACTGCCTGGCTGGCTTTCAGGCGCAGTGTCTTTTGTTTGTGCGCTCCATTTTTAGTTGAATCCCAACTTTGCGCGGGACACCCGCTTGGCAGGCACACACTCGCACACACACACGCGCACACACAAATGGAGAATCTAATATGAATTGAGGTTGTCTCACTAACAAAAGCAAACGCCACGCTCTGACTTGATATATGTACATTTGTAGCCACCTTTGGTTGCCCTCTACGCAACAGAAACTTTGCCCTAGTGAATGCAGCATGCAATTCCTGTCCCTCCCCAGCCCCTACCCTATCACCCAACCCATGGCAAAAGGTGCGAATGAGCCAAATGCCACATGACGTTGCATGTAATTTGCTCGACACTCGCCTGGCAGTCGAGCTGGCAGGATGTGTGCGTCCTGTCTACATCCAGGCCAGTCAGCCAAGCAGAGAACTCAAGCCAAGCTGTCATTCAGGGATCACACAGACACACACACGCGCCAACACTCTCCCACACACTCACACAGACACATAGGCAAATAATTAAAATTTCACTTTCTTGGCAATTCACTTTTCATGCACAGCGGCCAAAATGGTGTCATCAGCTTTTGTCACCTTCGTTTTATTATCCACGTCAAACTTTCACTTTAAGGCTGTTGCTTAAATGCAAGTAGCGGGAAATAAGTGGATTTTGCTAGTAGCCAAAAAATTTGTAATTCAATTAGCAAACGATATACAAGCTACTTGTCTTGAATTAATTTTTACACTAAAACTGTAACTTTAAGATATATCTCTATATATAAAACTGTTTGTCCTGACTGACTGACTGACTGAATGACTGATTGGTGATCAACGCACAGCCAAAACCATAAGAGCTAGGAAGCTGAAATTTTCACTGTAGTTACCTTATGTTATGAAGGTGCACGTTAAGACGGGGTTTCGGAAAATTCCACCCGCAAGTGCGATTGGCTTCAAACTGAATTTCAGAGTTCTTTGTTCAAATTCAATTGAGGGGTGTTTTACACTTTTACAAAAATGTATTCCTCCTTGGTGGAAATGGGGGTCAAAGATTCGGTGGATGTCGTTTCGCCCTCAAATTCATTTCCAAGGATCTACATAAGAAATCATTTGAGACGTGTTTTACATATTTCGTAAAATCTAAACTCCTTCGGTGGAAAGTGAATTTGAAAGATTTTGTTGGTGAATTTTAAGTTTTGTCCGATTTGCATCAAACTTATTTTCAAAGCTCAACATAATAATATGATGAATACGTGTTTCAGCGATTTGGAAAATTCCACTTGCAACAGTGGTAAAAGGGCGGAAAACTATTATATGAAAATAGTTTGGTTACCGTCCGCTCAGTTTCAAAATCATTTTCAAAGCTTTTTAAGAACATTGATTTTATAACATACGTGCCGGCAAGGCCGGGCTATACCCGCTAGTATATATACATATATATATATATATATATATTATATCAAACTGTAGAATATATGGCTCTTGTGCAAAATTGTTATGTTTAGCTCTAAAACTTTGAGAGACATTAATTTTTCCAGTTTACCGTCCTCTGATGGGTATGGCCAAAGAATAGCATAGCTGGAGTGGATAGGAAAGAGTATACATTTAAATTTTCGAAAGTATCCAGATTTGATAGCTTGAATATAAATGTTGTTTAGATAGACGGACATGCCATTAAATCAATGCACTCATTTTCCTTTTACAAGCATTCAAATATGTAAAATTTTATTTTTTTTTTATTTCCTAATTGATTCGCATCCGAAATGAAACCTTAAAGTATACCGTACAAAGCAGAATTTGCAAATTTAATGATTTCGCACAATTATAAAGGCCCGAGTGCATTCGAAAATAATATCAGTTTAAGCAAATGCTTCCATTTTTATACCCTGAACCCATTAAAAATGGGTTAAAGGGGTATTATGTTTTTGTGCAAAATCCAAATGTATGTAACAGGCAGAAGGAAGCATCTCCGACCCCATAAAGTATATATATTCTTGATCAGCATCAATAGCCGAGTCGATCTAGCCATGTCCGTCTGTCTGTCCGTCCGTCCGTCCGTCCGTTCGTCCGTCCGTCCACCGTCCGTCCGTCCGTCCGTCCGTCCGTCCGTCCGTATGTATGAACGCAAGGATCTCAGAACCTATAAGGGCTAGAGACTTGAAATTTAGATGTAGGTGCTCCTCCTGCCTGCGCAGATCGAGTTTGTTTCCGATAATCGATAACTTGCCCCGTTTCCAAGTAATCGATAAAAATGTATATCGAAATCATGTTTTTTAAGCAATTTTGGTAAATAATAAGAGCTAGAGTCACCAAACTTGACATGTAGCTTCTAGAAAAGTATATATGTATATATCAAGTATCTTTCATTTTATACCTATCGCCACCTCCCCGCTACTCTTTATCTATTAGCGCGAGCTGCATTGTTGGTGTTGGAATATGAGGGTTCAGGGTATCCCCTAGTCGGGAGCTCCCGACTAGAACCTCTTACTTGTTATACATCATAAGTTATAAAATAATTCCTTAACTAACATCTTTTAAATTTTAAAGTGTTCTAACATCGTTTTTACTTTATATTTTATATTGGGCCATATGCTTGTACTTACCACATCGATAATTTGCATTAAAGTTAATCCAAAGCTTAATTGTAACGGGTCCGACTCATTAAGAACCGGACGCTCTAGTGTATTATATGGATCCAATAGATCATGTAACAGTCTCTTTTCATGATATCCTGCTAGGCAAACTGCAAAAGAAGAAGAAGAAAATTAGTTTTCACACAAGTTCCGAATGCAGGCGCTTATAGAGATACAAAAAATTGATAAGGGTGGGTCGGTTAGGCTGGGGGTTTAGTTAGACTGAAGGTAGATTGTAGTGTTGGGTGTTCAGAGCGCAGATTGCTGCAAGTATTTGCCATTTGCCATTTCACAAAAGCACCGCAAATCAACGTCAATAATTCGTGCGGCAAATGGAACAAGAGACTGTAGACTAAGGAGACGAAGGGAGAGGCGTTAGGGGATTGCTAAGGTTGCTAGTATAAAATGGGTGCGGGGTCTGACTCGCAACTGAAATTTATTGATATGCAAAAGTTTACGAGTTTCTGGTTTGGTTTGCAACTTGGCCAACTGATTCGATGCCTGTTGTTCCTGTTTCTATTTGCGAGCATGCGGGCATGCGGGGGGGCAGGCGGCACCAAGATGAAACTTTTGCGCTTTTTGTTCAACATATGTCTCTGTGCTACCTCCTCCCCAGCTCCCAGCCCGCTAACACGTCCCTGTGCTAGCCTGTCTCTCTATTGTTCTGGCTGGCGCATAACAAAGGGAAACTTTTATTGAGCCAGAAAGTTTTTAACATACAAATTTTCTTGCTTGCTTGCTGCTTGGACGACTGCTCGTTTTCTTGGCGATAATAAATTGGCTCTGACAAAAACACAAGCACGCACACACACACCCCCACACGCACACACATACCCGCACGTGCACGCACATAGTGAAGAATAAAGAGCAGCAAAAAAACACTCATACGCCCCGTTATTTGTCTGCAGTCGTTATCGTCGAATTATTTATGCATGCAGCCGAAAACGAACAGGAAAAACTAGAAATACTCTGCTCTGCACTCCTCTTTCTCCCTCTCCCTCCCCCTCTCTCAATTTGATAATTTCTTAAGAGTTCTTTGCAGTTGCGGATCACAAGTTGGCTCACTTTTTTCCATTTTTTTCATTTTTTTTTGTGGCATGCCACATAGTGCACAATGGGAATTTCTTGCCACTAAGTAGCATTCAGTGTCGGATTTGTGGCATGAGGCAAGTGCAGCGAAAATTGTGGCAGCGCTTGCTTGAGAATTCATTTTTAATGATTGCCACTTGTGGCGCCTGGCAAAGTGTGCGGGTGCGGCAGAGTTAATATCCTGTCCATGCTGTGATGGATTTTCATGAGGTGCCAGAGCCCAGGCAGCAGCAAAGTTGAAGTTTGATAATGGCATATTGATTACAGTCAGACCCCATTGAGAGGGGCAGGACTGCATTTTAATTGCACTCGATTATGATGCAGTTGCGAAATTAAAACGTTTTCGAGTGTGTTAGCATGAATAGGGGTAGTTGGGCTTGGGATTGAGTTTTTTGCGATATAAAATAATTTATATGGAATTTGCTACTTGATGGGAAATTGATCGAAATATTTTGAGCTTGATTAGTATAAATTACATGCATAAACATTATTCTGATATTGACTGATTTATTGGTCGGGCTACAGCTAAAGCTGTGTGGAAAATTGTTGGAGATTGGTTGTGAGAAAACATTTTGGGTTCGTTTTTTAAATTTGTACTCGAAAATCTTAAAGTATATTATATGTGAATATATTATATTTAAGTACGAAGAAATTGATTTTAAAATGGAATTAAATGTTGCCAAACCTGGTAAAATCCAGACAGTAAATGGATTTTTATTAAAGTTCACTTTCATTAAATAAATCGTAATATTATATCATTTACTTTCATTATAAAAAATAATCATTAACAAATAATTTATGCACTGTGTAACAACGCTTTCTATTTTTATATTATTACATTTTCCATTACAGCTACAGCTAGACAAAATGTATATTTATACACATGTTTTAATTTTTTCTTGACATTTTTGCGCATCTTAAAAAGTTGTACTTTAATTTTTAAGAACACACCAGCACCCAACCCCCGTACGCCTAAATGTAATAGAACAAGATTTGCATACAAAATGAACACCTTACAAATTATGCACATAAATTCCATAATTTTTTTGCTTTTGTTTTTTTTTTTTGTGCTTAGTTTTAATTCGCCTTTAGTCTTTTGCCAGGCACAACTTGCGCGCCGCTGGAAAATGGGAAATATTCTTTTATTTCACTTTCTAGCACGTTTGCATATTTCATTCTCTTTTCGCGCGTTTGCGTTGCATTTAAAATTAAAAATTCTTAAACAAAATGCAGCGCCCGCAAGCGTCGCAGCTAACGAGCACAGCTGGCTGACAATGGTTGGCGGGCGATGCAAGCGGGCGGGGCCTCCACATGAGCGGGGGCATGGCAGCTAAGCCTTTAAGGCAAAGCATTGACATCAGAGCACAAAGCAAACAGGCAGCAGCGCAGCAGTAGAAAAAAATAAATAAACAGGGCCAACGTCTGATGAAGTGTCAAAATGAATGTAATAATAAAACAAATACAACAAGAGGTCGAAAGAGAAAGCCCCACAGAGCTAGAGACAGAGTGAGAAAGAGAACGAAAAGATGGGGACAGAGGAGGCAACTGGATGAAAGCGCATTGTATATTTAAAATCTACTTTTACGGCTGAGTCGCTTCTGTTTGTTACATATTTTTATTTGCATTGCAGCAGAGCATACAAAATATATAGCATATTTTTTTGGGCAACGCTTTTAACCGGAAGTGCAACTAATAAATATGCAAACGGTTTCTTGAGTTAAATTTACTTTTACTTTAAATACAATGCAATGCGAGCAGGTCATACAACGCAAATTCTTAAAAAAATAAAAAAAAAAAGGCATAAAAGAAACTTTGGTTTCGCAAACTAATTCCTCTGCAGGTGCGTGGACCTAGAACAGACCCTTTCGCTACGACTGAATCCTACACTTAACAAATTGTACAGCATAAACTTAGATCATAGATTTATTTAGGGAAATGTTTACTATTTAAAACTTTTATAAGTCAAATTTCAGTAAACTGCTTAATAAAGGCAAACCTGTCAAATGAAACCTCTGAATTATCTACTCATATATATGTATCTATAATACTCGGCAAACCTGGACAACACCTTTTTGCTCTTACGGAATTTGGATGCGCTCTTAACTAACCCAACTTAATTCCTATCCAATTGTGGCACATTTTTTGACTCACTTAATTTCTATTAATTGACTTTTAATTGTTATTTTAAAAAGTCGACACGACTTTTATAAAATACCATCCGCAGCGTTATCACAGTAAAAAACCATAACGCACTAAGCTAACTTTACTGCAGATGCTTTTAAAAATAGTAAAAGAACTCGTTAACGTCTCAATATGTCGACTTATCAATCAAGTTTCTAAACCAAACTTTTAATTTCAAATAAATTTGGATTGTGAAGTCTTCCCTAGAAATTGACTCATTCGTAACATAACTTAATATATTCACTTACCACACTTCACACCCTATAATGGCTCACATGGCTGGGACAGTTAAATGCTCTAGTCATGGCCTGTTTTGTGGCCTTAACTTTTGGCAGCGACTGTTGCCACCATAAATTGCGGCCATTTTGAAATGCCTTTTCAATGGCTGCTCTTCCGTTAGCTGCCTTTTGTTTTTGTTGTTCTTGTTGTTGTTTTTGGAGGCTTCGCTTGTTTGGCGGCAGGCCGCATAAAATTGCAATTTTATTGCAGTGAAGCATGAAAAAGTAATTGCTATTTCACAAAGCCAGCGAAGCCACAGAGAGCAACAACAAAAGAAACGCTGCAACAGCTGCGCCAGGACAACATGGCCATATCATGCCTGAGGTTCAGGATGAGCCCAAGTCAGTTGCCTGGCCCACGACCGCAAAGCACAAGCCAATTTAATGTGCAAAGAAAAAATGGGGAATAGAAAAATAAAATAAAATACAACAAAATTGGTTACAAAATGCAGTTGCCTACAGAAGCGGTAACAGGCAATAATAACAAGAACAACAACAAGCGGTAAAAAAGAAAGCCTTGAAAAGTCACATTTAAAATACCCTAATATTTTTGGGTCATTTTAAATTGTCTGATATAAATAAGAACACTGCAAAACTGCTCAATTGTTGTTGCAGAAAGTTTTAGTCAATAAGAAATAAATATAAGTATATAAATAAGACAAAACAGATTTAATTAATCGACGCTTTAAATAATATTTTGCCTTCTTCTACAAAACAATAATAGGGAAGATCAAAATAAAATATCGAAACATTTCTTTTTGTCTTTCAAGCTTTTGACTAAATGTGGCGTCCATTGGGAATTATGCTTCCCCATCCCTAATTAAATTTCCATTTCTTCCACAAAAATGTTAGTATACATATCTGTATATCCTATTTCAATAAAGCATCTTAATGGGCACGCTGGAGTCAAAGACTTTTTGAGTTATGCTCTATGTGCATTTAATGCTTACGTTTAATAAGCAGCTCAATGTCCATAGTTACTATAGACCTCATGATTTAGTTAAAATACCCTGGTATCCTGCAAAGAGCTAACAGTTCCGCCATTTGGCACTCGTGCTGTCCGTCGATATTAAAAATTGAAAGCGAAATGAAAACTGACGCGGCGCCAAACCACTTAAGCTCCTAAAACCGATACAAAAGGAGTGAGCTAAAGGTTAAGAGCAATGTTGAAGAGGGAGTCGGCTGGGGTGGGCGGAGTGTGAGATTGTAGGGGGTGGAAGGTACATGGGTGAGAGGTCACAGCGCGACTCGTTAGACTTGATGGCCTGTCTGATGAGCAGCAATGTGGCCAGGAGCAGCACAGCAGGCACAGCGGGACACAGCACCACCTGCTAATGGCTGTGGGGAAAGCTATAGAGAGCGAGAAACAGGGAGAGAAGGGAAAGAGAGAGAAGAGCTTACTAAGGCTGAGCATTTTAATAGCGCCAAGGTGACGCTTATCCATTCAAAGCTTAATTTATGCAATAAAAATTCCAGCAGTTAGCTAAGGGTGGTTGCACACACACACACACACACACAAACACACATACCTATACCCTAATTGGATACAGCTGGTAAAGAAACAGAGTATTTAATTGCTTGTGCCTAGCTTTTTTGTTTTTTTCTTCCGCAATTGTTTTTTTTTTTTCTTGAAACGTAACCTGAGACGCAACATTGCTCGAAAATGGTTACAAATCGAAAAACAGCAGGGGCTCGGGACGTCGTTGTAGCAGCAAATGCCGTTAAGTGTTGAATGAAGGCTGGCAGCATCCTGGGCGTAGCTGGCCATCAATCAAACGCCTGTGTCCACTATTCAAATTATGAATGCTATCATATTTGATGATTGATTTTAGCCCAGAAAAAAGTTGCGAGCATTGTGTGGCAGCTGTGCGGCGCAAGGGGGGTTTTCTCTCTTATGTGTGTATGTGTGTGTGTGTGTGTGTGTGTGTGTGTGTGTAGAACGTTTGTGTTGGCGTATGTGTGTGAGTGTGTGTCAAAGCAAATGGCTGGCATGACATTCTGTTTTTCTTTCTTGTGTAACCCTTTAGCTAATGATGGAAAGCATATGACATTTAAGTGGAGCGAAGCGGAGATGAGACGTTAGGAATATAGATTGATAGAGCCTACAACTGAATGACATTAGATAAGCGTATGTTTGCATTTACATACACATATTTTCGTGCAGTTATTTGAAAAGTGTATTAAAAGTAGGGATCTAGAAACCCTGGTGGATTATAAAACTAGATAAATAAAAAATAACATACAAAAGAAATTTTACGTTAGTTAACTTAGGTCTTCAAAAAAAGTTGAAGTCAACTAGATTAATAAATATCTTCCAGATACTTGAGTAACTGGTTGTAATACTGTAGCTACAAGGAAGGGACCTACAAACTCTATTCTAAAGCAGGGTTAAATGTGCATTTTGGAAGATATGTGAAAGAAGTTTTCAGTCTCTGGTGAACTTTATTTCACATACCAAATAATTTATTATTCGTCCTGATTTATAAATAAATCGATTTAATTCAAGTAAAAGGTTTATTTAAAGATGAAGTCTATAGGATAAACAAAATCTTATTTCATCATAAAATCGTTATATCTTAGATACAGAGGCTTAAACGTTTGAAATTTTTGAAATTTAAATACCTATAAAGCAAAATATTTATTTATTTTTTTTATTTCTTTAGAATAGCAATACGGTTCGAAGACCTTAATTTAATAAATTTTCACAATCTAAAGTGCTCTGCTCCATAGCTGTTAAATTTACTTAAGCTTATTTAAGAATCGAATGCACTCTTCAATCTAAAGTATTTATCTTCGCAACTATTAAATTTATCAAAACTAATTTAAAAATCAAATTCTAGTTTTGGCTTTCTTCAAATCATTTATAAATTTTTTAAATATAAGAATAGAAAAAGAACAACATGATGTAATTTATAGTGATTTGGCACATAAAAACTTTCATTTAATATGATATTTTAAAAGAATACCTCAGAGCTTGACAATTAAAAATAAAGCTGAAATGAGATGTACGCTATTGTTAGTATAGGAAAACTCAATTGTACATTTTTTTTGCCAGATTTGCTATTAGTAGTTTGCGTTTTTGTTGTATCATTTTCTTGTCGCTAAAAATTATTTAACGCTCTGAAGTAGATGATGAAATTATGTACTTGCCATAATACAAAAACTTCCCATCCCTTGTGCTTCCCCTTCACTTTTCCGTTAGTCCCTTTCACTCATGTGACACATTTTTGACATGCATAAGTATATCGCAACTTATATTTTTAAAAGCTAACAGTTTCGTCTTACTTTTCGCACCACTCCCCCCCCAGTCCATGCTTTCTCCAGTGTTTTGGCACTTGCAGCTCGTTAGTCAGCGGCAACAAGAACAAAATAGAAGTCATTAAAATCAACTTGGTCGCTTTTATATGGCTGTCAAATGGCCAAAAATTCTGAAAGTCTTGAGGTCTTGGGGTCTTGAAGTCGTGAAGTCTTGAAGCATGCCAAAAAGCTTTCCGTAGCAATAAACGTCATAACAGTGGCACTTGGCTGGCCAACGGGGCGTATGAACGATGTCATAGGGCAGCTGACACACAAACGCACACTCGCACATAAACAGACACATACACAGAGTCATGCATATGCAGCGCTGTAAGCGACGTTGACGTTGTGCAAAGTTTAAATCTGATTATCGTTGGCAGCGCTGCGTTGCTGTGTGGTGCGGTGCGGCAGCCTGGGGGCATAGTAACACACACACAAAGTCACACAAACACACATATAGCAGCACAATATGGCGTAACGGAAACGGAAGTGCTGCCATAAAATCATAAACATGCACACACGCACATGGACAGCGACAGTTGCCTGCATGAAACATGAACTCTCGCCCGGGAGACAACGAGCGAGGGGTAGAGACGACAACTGCGACTGCAGAGACAAAGAAGTTGCCACACACACAAACAAACACATTTGTATATATAATATGTGTGCCTTTGTGTGTGTTTGTGATCATATGTTTTCATAGCTGGCAACAACCGCGACAAGCAAAGCCCAACAACTTATGCAGGTTTGGGGGCTTGGCGCAGGCGTCGGGTGCCAAATCAACAAGGCAACACTTTGCAACTGCTGCACACGCCCACCAGTCCCCAGCTACCCGCCACCGCCCACAACACCTAAACCCTTCTATGCCCATTAATAACCCCAATATGTGTAAGTGGCAAGCGGCGGCCTCAGCTGTGCTCTCAGCCACTACATTCAAAACCTGATGCTACACCTGTCATCCGTAACACCCTCCCCCACCCCACCCGCCCCATCAACCCCAGAAATCCCTTTACTTTAGCCCCACAGCGCTTAAAAATTATTGTTGTCAGGGCAAAGAATTTGTAAGCTGCTAAAAAACCCATTAAAAGGATTTTTGCCAAACTGCACACAAAAATTGCACAGAGAAAACCAAATAGAAAAGCCTCTGGCAGCTCAGATGTAGGGGCGGGTTGGAGCAGAAAATGTTTGCTAAACATATTTTGTGTCATGCCAAGTTGTTGCAGCTAAGGCATCATATAACACTGTTCAACATGAACAAGCGACATTAACATACAATTTATTAATTTATTTTAATTTCTTACCTAAATTTAAGCCAAATAATATGTTGCGTTAATGCGAAATAACTTTATGGACACTATTTATTTTTGTAGGCTATTCTGTTTCTTTGCATTAATAAAAACTCATTTTAATAAATCATTAACCTTGTAGTCATTTGGCTTTATCTTTAAAAATGCAAGTCTTTCCGCACTCCTAATTTTCCTTATATAAAAGCATAATCATCTATCTAACTTACAGTATCTTACAGAAGTTATTAATAATTGACTATTTCCGAATCCTAGGGGAATATCATCCATTTTTCTTTCATTCTTTATCTATCTTTTTAATGAATGTTGAATATTTTATTCTTTTTTTATTCTAATTTTCGCAAGTATGAAAAAATCGCGAAAAACGTTTGTATGAAACTTTTTTGTTTACCATTCAATCGGCCTAAAACACAATTTCAAGGTTCTTTGCTCAAATTCATTTAAGGAGTGTTTCACACTTTTTGAAAAATTGATTCCTCCTTGGTGAAAATGTGGGTCAAAGATTTGGTGGATGACGTATATCGCTTAAATTCATTTTCAAGGATCTTTATGAAAAATAGTTTGAGACGTGTTTCACATTTTTCGCAGAATCAAAGCATCCTCGGTAAAAAGTGCGATTCTTAGATTTTTTGGTGAAGCTTTAAGTTTTGTCCGATTTGCTTCAAACTTATTTTCAGAGCTCTACATGAGAACTTAATATATAGGGGTTTCAGCGATTTGGGAAACTCCGTCCGCAAGTTTGGGAAAAACTGGAAAAACGTTTGTTTGAAACTTTTTTGTTTACCATTCGATTGGCCTGAAACCCCTTTTTTAAAGATCTTTGCTCAAATTCATTTCAGGGGTGTTTCGCACTTTTTGGAATATCCATCCCTCCTTAGTGGAAATGGGGGTCAAAGATTTGGTGGGTGACGTTTCGCGCTTAAATTCATTTCCAAGGATCCATAAGAAAAATCATTTGAGGCCTGTTTTAATTTTTCTCAGAATCAAAGCATCCTCGGTAAAAACTCCAAGTCAAAGATTTTTTTGGTGACGTTATATATTTTTTCCGATTCGCTTCAAAATTATTTTCAAGGCTTTACATAAAAACTTAATGAATATGTGTTTGAAAAATTTGGAAAATTTCACCCGCAACAGTGGTAAATTGGCGGAAAACGTTTGTATAAACGTTGTTTGTTTACCGTCCGTTTCCAGCTTTCTTCTTTTCTGTTGCAACTAAATGCTACTGCAATATTGCACTCTACATTTTATTATATTATAGCTTATTGTAGCTCCTACAAATTATAAGCAATCATGTTATATTTTATATCCTCTTTCCCTGCCTTACTTTATGTGTCATACCAACTGCTTCAATTCGCTAGAATTTCCTTTGAGCAAAGATTATTATATAGCATACTTTTAAGCTTTTTAAACTGTCTATGCATCTTATTCAGGTGGCAGCCGCCCTACCGCTGTCTTTATGCGGCTTACCAGGAACAAGAACAACAACAACATCAAACAGCCCTAGGCGCAGACGCCTTCAAGTGCCATAGACAGCCAGGCAGCAGAGGCTGTGGCTGCGGCTGCGGCTGAGGTTGTGTCTGGGTCTGAGGTCGGGCCTCACCATGTTTGGTGTTGTTGTTGTTGTCGGCATGCTTCACTTGAAGCTGTCGTAAATGTCACAACTAACAAACGCCCCCACAGAAAAAAAAAGAAAGATAAAGATATTCTGCCCACTCTTGAGTGGTTTTATGTGTCAAAGTGACAATATGTTGCCGGCGTGCATTATGAAGTTGCTGCCGCAGCCGCTGTTGCTGCTGCTGGCGTGCAGCTAAACAATGCGCCAGCTTGTGCGGCAACAGTTGCTGCCAAGTGGTTGCGACAACAACAATTGCAACACACTCACCAACAACAAGGCAGACAGGCAGCCGTTGGCTACTGTTGTTGCTGCTGTTGCTCAAGTGTTGCACTTGTGCTAGGTATTTTCATAAACGGATAATTGTTGTTAAGGGACACTTACCTTTAGCAGATAAATTCAAATATATCAATAAAAATATCCATGAGTGTTTATTAAGTCCGTTGATTAGAAGTGTGGCGCTGCTGCTGCTGTTGTTGTTGTTGCTGTTGCCACTGCTGCTTGTATTGTTGTTGCTGTTGCTGTTTCTGCTGCGCTTCCAACTGTGCAGCAACTGCACGCCAATGGCATTTGCATAGGAAATAATGGCGGTGGTGCTGTTAGCGATGGCTCTAAGCACTGCTGCAGCTCGCTGTTGCAGCTGCAGCTGCATTTGCCACAGCCTTAGCGCCGGCAGCAACAGTTGCAGTACAATGCCAACACTAATTGGCCAAAGGCCATGAAATAAATTTATGCTATTGCTGTCTCTGCTGCGCTCTAGCCAATATGTTGCTATGGTGCTTTGATTGCTGTTGCTGTTGCTATTGCTAAATGTTGCCGCTGCTGTCTCTGCTGCTGCAGCTGTTGGTTTTCTTTTTCGACGCCGACGTAATCTTTGCCGCTTGCGTGCGCACAGTCTTATGTTTGTATGTGTTGCTTGATCTCTGCCGGCTCTGGCCGCCGACAACATGTTGCTGTCTAGCTGTTGCTGTTGCTGCCGCTGCTGCTGTTGCAAGGCCCTTGCATTATATAGACGGGCGCTGTCGCTGGACACGCTGACTACATGCTGTGGGCTTGTTGTTGCTGCTACGGTTGCTAATGTTGTGTTGTTGTTGCCGTTGCTGCAGCTGCTGCTTTTGTGGTGTTTTGTACTTAAGCTCTTTAGTTGCTGTTGAGTAAGTTGGTTGTTGCTGTGGTGTGCTAATCTAAAAGCCAGTTGCTGCTGCTGCTGTTGTTCTTGCTGTTGCTGATGCAGCCACAGCGCATCATCATCAACTTCACTGAGCTTCAGTTGCGCATTTTTCATAGTCTCTTCGGTGTTTGCTGTTGACGTTGCGTATATTTGTTAATCCTTTTGTTCCTTTCCCCTTTTCTCTTTTTTTCCTTGCAATTTCTTATACAGTTTTTCCTTTTTTCGTGACTCACATTTTCTCTAGTTCAGTTTTTGTTTCTGCTGTTGCTTAATATCTCTTAATTTTACAAAAATTCTCAATGTATTTTTCCTCTTTTATTTTCAATATGGCGAGTATATGTTTTATTGCTTGCCCTTAGCTGCAATATTTTTATGTTTTTTTTTCTTCTTTGTTGCTTTCCTTTCTTACTTTGCTTTCTTTGTTTGAGCTTACAACCCAAAGAGTGTGTGTGTGTTTTTCTCAATCTATCTCTTTTTCTTATAGTTAAGGTTTTTCACTTCAGAATGGGTTTTAGTGCATTTTCCTTGTTTGAGCAACTTGTAAATTATTATTTTATATCATTTTGTCAAGTTACCAGCTGTTGCTTGTAAAATTTTTTTTGTTTCCTTTTTTTGTTCTATTTTTTTTATATGGGCTTTATATTTATTTAAATTTATTTGTATATTTTTTTATATATTGCGCAATTTAAACGTTAGTTGCGTTGGTTGCTGTTATGTTTGACGCTGAATTTGGTTTTGTTGTTGCGGTTATTATTCAATTGCAATTAGTTGCAGTTTCTAGATGGCAGTGCTTTGTAGCTATTTGCTATTGTTGCTGTTGCTTCTTATTGCTGTGGCAAGACGGGCCTGTAAAAAGCAGAAAACACAAAGATGATGAAATATTTGGAGATATAATTAATTAAAAGTTGGGTATCCCAAAAATGCTTACAATGGAAAAGATGGTAGAATTTTACGAATGGACTTTTTTAAATAAATTTTGCGATTTGAAAATGACTATAAAACAAATTAAATTTGTTTAAAATTATTATACATTATAAATAAATAGTTACTCTTTCATCATAAGTTAATTTTAATAAAAAAATCTATAATAGCCACATATCCATAGTCATATCTGAACTTTTCATAAAGAAGTTGTAAGTTTTTAACACTTAAGTTTGACTCACATTTATAGAATAGGTAACAAGCCATATATTTTAATGTTTTTTTAAAGGTAGACCACCACTAAAGTTCAAAACAGGATATATTGAAAAGTTGTAGCATAATTTTAAAAAATTTTAGAACCAAATTCTATTTGTAAATTTAATGTATTATCTAAAGAATATTTTATGGAAATCTTTGAAATATTATTGAGTATTTGTTATTAACATAATATAATATATGTTGTTTCTTCTATAACTTTTCGATTTCGGTTGTACATTTGCCGGCTGTTTTGTATCTGTCAGATAAACTTTTAATGGCTTTGAGCATGGTGCTACAAATTTCTCTTTGTTTTACATTCTAACTGACCTCAAAGCTCTTCGATTGTGCCTAGAAGCTAAAAGCCCTCAAACTAATTATGTGATCTATTTCAGCAGCTTTGAGTGTTAACTACTTAAAAATAATATTTAATTATTGGCCATCTGTTGCATTGACTGCATTTCCAATTGTCCAACATGTGCAGAATATTGAAGCAGTTAGAACTAAATGCCAAACAGTCAGGTCAGAATGTCAGAAATGAGGGAATGATGAAATGAGTGAACAAATGGAGCGTATTGTTGCACAACTAATGAAAATCAGTAGCATTAGTGTGGCGGGCAGAGTGAGGGGCGGTTCGGTTCACTTTGAGTTTCAATTACTGCTCAAACTAATTAGTTTTGCTAAAACAATAAACCCAAAACATTTTGCATGCTAATCGCTTGGCAGGAATTTGTGCAGCTGCTGCCACAAAGTGAAACGGAAATCGGGTAGCGGGCAACGGGCTACGGGAGTGCCCGCTAGTCCTGGGTCCTGGTACTTGTCTGACATGCTAGTCAGGAACAGGCAAGCCTACTTAATGCATGCCAGGCAGACTTTTGGTCTGCGGCTCGCATAAATAATGCGCATGCAAAACGATAAACGCACAAGTGCATCCTGAACGCCTGGCATATCCTGTCACAGTATATGCACACGTAACTGTGTGCGGTTGTGCGTGTGTGTGCAACCAAATAACCAAAAGCAGCAGCTGCAGCAGCCTCCAGGAGCCTTCAGCCTGCACAACAAATGCAAATGCTAAACTTTCAAAATGGATTTTCGTTTGGGGCACCAACGTTGACGTTGATGGACATGTGCGGGGCATTTGTGGCATGTCCTGCTGTGGCAGGACACTTGACATCCAGCCCGAGCCGAAAGGCTTTATATGCATATTCATAACCAAAACTTGTTACATTCTGCACAAACACAACTTTTGCATAAGAAGAAAGCCTGCAAAACCAGGCAAAAGCTGAGCAGTTGCAATTACAATGGGCCCAAGAGAGGGGATGGTGTGTGGGGTCTACTCGAGCCTGGTAAAGAGTTTGTAGGAAGGAGCTTCAAGGGGGTTTGTAAGAGCTTATAGTGCTCTCGGTATATAGTCGATGCAACTGTCAATTGTTTTTGAAAGGCGCATATTTTTAGCCACAAAAAGACACAGGACAGCGGTTAGAAGAAGCAGCTATGCACTTAGAAAGAGATAGCAACAGTTGACAAGCTGAAAACATAAATGGAAGGTTATTTTCGGATTGTCGAAAAATATGTGCAGTGGTAAATATATGCAAGCAATATAGCCCTAATACTACATAACCCTAACGTTCAATAACTTGCCTTTAATTTTAAACTATTTATTCTTATAGAATGTACTGTATAATATGAAGAGCCGAGCAAAAAGGATTTTATCGTACAATAAACACCTTCGTTCAGAAATCTTGATAGACCAACAAGTTCCAACTACAAAATGTCTTTAATTTTATCAATACTTCCTATAGAACAGACGCACGACATTAGTGAGGGAGCAATTAAAGGTTTGGAACATAGTGAAATTATATGAAAATCCTTCAAATTTGATAAAACAAAAAAATAAAAACAATTTTTGACCAATGGGAAGTCATATGATACAGTCACATGTACTGTCTGCATTTCAGCCGACCAACTTTTAAAGGGTATAACTTGTTAGAGAGGCAGAAATATAGTTGGAGCAAGCCAGCAAGCTATTGTCAAAATTTTGCATGCTGCTGTCAGCTGCAGGCGAAATTGAAATAAAATGAAAATAGTTTTTGCCAGCAAGCTGCAAGCTTCGGAGCTGCCTTTGAAAAATGTTATGCATCTTCTGACTGACAGTGGAATATGATAAATGTTTGGACTCAAATAGTTCTGACAGCCGAAGAAATGTACTGGGCAAAGGGGGCTTTCGTTATGAAATCCGATTGGCTGTCAAAAAGTTTTATGCAAATATTTTGTATGCAAATCAGCTTCTGA
Source organism: Drosophila ezoana (assembly GCA_035045725.1). Classification (NCBI taxonomy): domain Eukaryota; kingdom Metazoa; phylum Arthropoda; class Insecta; order Diptera; family Drosophilidae; genus Drosophila; species Drosophila ezoana. Next base: position 1,098,881 of record JAWNOU010000005.1, on the reverse strand, counting down.
CTAATAAACGAGTGCATTCAATTCGATTCTGCATAAATGACTGAATAATTTGCCAAAGATTTTATTGATACAAATGTGTGTAAAATGTATATACGTGAATTGTAAAAGCTCTGTCTGAGCTTTATAATCGCATTATTTTCTGGCAACAAAAAAAAACCCCCCAAACTACATTTGGCAGCTCTATTTCTCACATTTATCTCACACTTAACTGTGTCTAGCGAGTTTTTGGCGTAATACCCACTAATTGTTGTCACACCCAAAAAACAACTTGAAAACTTCTGAACAAATGGCTGTGAATAAAACCTAGCAAAATTTGCGCAGTTTGTCATCAAGTTTTCTTCTGTTTTGTTGTGTTTTTTTTTTTTCACAAACGAATATAGTCCAAAAATCCACTTGTACAAATATTCATTTTCTGACACTGTCGCCAGTACGCGAAAAATACGCCAAGAACAACAACATGCGCAAAGCCAAAACATGGCTAAGAACATTTTACACATAATTCTTGCCAGCCGCAAAATAAAAACGAGCCACCAACTTAAGAGGAAGAGGGAAACCCTAAAATAAAAATGGAAAAAGAGGCTCATCCAGGCAACGGCTGAAAAAAGTTTTGGTGCACACAAAACGAATTCATAATTCATTGAAAAAGAGAGGGAAAAAGAGAGAGGCGCAAAGCGGGACGAACGGGCTGCGGTAGAGCAACCGGTCTCAGGGCCTGGGACCTTAGCTAAGAGTTCTACTGCCCGCCGTATCATTTATGCCATGCAGCCGGTTTTTTTAACAAGCAGCCAGGGTGTGAGCGTGTGTCTGTGTGTGAGAATATATACCCTGTAAGAGCATAGAATATAGCAGGCAACTGGGAACCTATAACAGCTATAATATTAGAAATTAGCGCAAGTAGCTCTGACATAATATATTGGAATTAGATTATTTTTGAAGCAAACAGCTTTATTTTATAAAAACCTTAAATAGTCTCAGTTGTTAAAAAAAAATATATATAGACATTTGTAAATTTTCTATAATATAGGACTAGGAGAAAAAAATTTTAAAAACAAGTAAGAGGTTCTAGTCGGGAGCTCCCGACTAGGGGATACCCTGAACCCTCATATTCCAACACCAAATGCAGCTCGCGCTAATAGATAGAGAGTAGCGGGGAGGTGGCGATAGGTATAAAATGAAAGATAATCGATATATATATACTTTTCTAGAAGCTACATGTCAAGTTTGGTAACTCTAGCTCTTATTATTTACCAAAATCGCTTAAAAAACAGGATATCGATATACATTTTTATCGATTACTTGGAAACGGGGCAAGTTATCGATTATCGGAAACAAACTCGATCTGCGTAGGCAATAGGAGGACCTATAGCTATTTTAAATTTCATGTCTCTAGCTCTTATAGGTTCTGAGATCCTTGCGTTCATACATACGGACGGACGGACGGACAAACGGACGGACGGAAAGACAGACGGACGGACAGACAGACGGACGGACAGACAGACGGCTATTGATGCTGATCAAGAATAAATATACTTTAAGTGGTCGGAGATGCTTCCTTCAGAAGGTTACATACATTTACATTTTTCACAAGAACATTATACCCCTTTTTCCCATTTTTAATGGGTTCAGGGTATAAAAAATGTTTCTATATTTATCCTTTATTTTCACCCAACAAAAAGTTTAACTCAGGATCAGACATTTCTCTTAGCTATGCCGAAAACTTCAACCCAAACAAAAAAAAAATCCAAGAAACTGAAGAAAAGTAAGGCATTGTTCTCAAAACACAATTATTTTTTTATAGTATTGAAATTTAGTGTAGGGTAACTCGCAGTCTAAACAACACAGCAACAAACTTGTTTTCTTTTTGTGTTGTTTCAACGATGAAAATTAATTTGCTCACGCGCCAGTCGAGAGTCGCCTCGCAGTCGTTGCCTTTCAAAAATGGTTTCATCTGCAATGCGACGCGGCCAGTTGCCCACAGTATTCACATTTCAAATAGCCCTGCTGCCCCTCCGTTCCCTAGTACTATGAAATGTGCGAAAATGGCGTCCATTTGATGCACACAATTTGTGCGGCAGATATCGCATAAATTTCCTAAAATTTCATGAAATTCCATACATCAATATAACGCCCAACGAATGCTAAGAGAATGGACCCAGAATGGGTTTCCAAATTTCAATCTCTCTCTTTTATATGTATGATGGCCTGTGGCGTGCACTTCAACTGATTAGGCAGACCAAAAGAAAGCAAGAGAAAGCGGCAGCAAACAAAGCACAAAAATAAAATTATTTGCAACTGCATTGAAACATGCGGCGTATGCGCAATATTATTTGGACAAGTGGGCAGCCAGCCAAAAAATTGAAATAAATGCACACAACTTGTTTGGCCTTTTTACCTGTGCACTCGAAATTAAATATATGTATATATTTGTCTCTCAGACAACTGGCAGCCAACAGAGCTATCAAATTGCCTCTGTGTGTGTGTCCCACCAGCAGTTGCAACAGTCGCGCATTTTTGTTATTGCACCCCCGCGTGTCGCTTGGCCGAGCTCCTTATGCATTTAACATCTTTTTTTATTTTGACCAAGTTCAATTGCAGTTTAAACGTTGTTTTGTGCGCTCTTCTTATCGCTTGTGGCACACTTAAAAGTCCCACGTCTGTCGTCTTGACTGTCACCTGCAGTTGATGCTGCAGCTGCTGGCCCTCAGGCAATTTTCCGAGCATACATTTGTCCAAACAAACATATTTGCGAAGTTTTGCGGGTAAATTGTCTGGTAGATAGCGGAACCTTGACAGTATTTTAGAAACGGCAGTCAAATAGCAAAATATATAGTACATATATATCATTGATAAGAATTTCGCAGTATATATATTAATCATCTCTAAATATAAAACTGTCTGTCCTGACTGACTGACTGATTGGTGATCAACAGCACAGCCAAAACCGTAAGAGCTAGGAAGCTGAAATTTTCACTGTAGTTACCTTATTTGATGAAGGTGCACGCTCAGGCGGGGTTTCGGGAAATTCCACCCGCAAGTATGGAGAAATCGCGAAAAACGTTGTATGAAACTTTTTTGTTTACCATCCGATCGGCCTCAAACTCAATTTTAAGGTTCTTGGTTTAAATTCATTTGAGGGGCGTTTCACACTTTTCTTTATATTGATACCTCCTTGGCTGAAATGGGGGTCAAAGATTTGGTGGATGACGTACGTATGAAAAATAGTTTGAGACGTGTTTCACATTTTTCGCAGAATCAAAGCATCCTGGGTAACATGTGCGATTCTTAGATTCTTCTGGTGAAGTTTTAAGTGGTGTCCGATTTGCTTCAAACTACATAAGAACTCAATAAATACGTGTTTCAGCGATTTGGGAAATTCCACCCGCAAGTATAGAATAAACTCGAAAAATGTTTGTATGAAACTATTTTGTTTACCATCCGATCGGCCTCAAACTCATTTATAAAGATCTTTGCTTAAATTCATTCCAGGGGTGTTTCGCACATTTTGGAAAATCCATCCCTCCTTGGTGGAAATGGGGTCAAAGACTTGGTAGGTGACGTTTCGCGCTTAAATACATTTCTCAGGAACCATAAAGAAAATCATTTGAGACCTTTTTTACATTATTTTCATTACATTATTTTCAATGCTCTACATAAAATGTTAATGAATACGTTTTTCAACCATTTGGGAAATTCCACCCGGAACAGTGGTAAATTGGTGGAAATCGTTCGTATGAAAGTTGTTTGTTTACTGTCCAATCAGTTTCAAAATCATTTTCAAAGCTTTTTGAGAACATTTCTTTTATGCGTCCCACGGGCAAGGCCGGGCTATACCCGCTAGTATACTAATTATATATTTGTAAATTAATTTCAAGTACTAAAACTTTTAAGGAAGGGGTACTTTTTAATTTTTAATTTTGTTATTAATTAATTAGTAATTATTTTGCTGAACATTTAAAATTAAAAATCAATAAGTTCCGAATATTTTTTTAACAGCGAAAGTTTTCCTTAGTTTGCACAGCTAAACATAAACTTATCAAAACTCTTTTAAAAACTAACTTAATATTAATTAAATAAAATACTTATATGAATAACTTGGTTTAATGCACACATTGCAATGTTACAACTAGAAATAAATTACAAGGATTAAAGTAATTAACTCGTTAAATAATTTTCTTTATGAATCAATACCTGCTTGTTCTTCAATCTGATTAAACTGGTTCACAGAAGATTTCTACTTAGGCTTTTAAATAACCCTAACAAAAGGTAACCCTCAATCGAATACAAATAACCCGAGCAGAAGCACTCAGCTCAGAAGGGTAGACAATATCTTAATTCAAGCTCGCAGCTCTACAAGCCCTTCTCGATAATAAGAAGTTAAATAATTTACCCGATTTATACCAAAATATTTATCACTTGCCTTAACTATAGCATGATAAGAACCACAATCGACCTCAGCCAGTAAATTTTCAATACATTTAAGCTGCCAACTCGTGCCAAGATTAACGCGATGTCCTTTGCTGCCAACTGTTAACACTCTTCTGTCCATTTATATCTGCCTGTGACCCATTTTCCAAAGAGCCAAACGCAACACAAAAAAAAGAAGAAATGTCAACATTCTGAAAACTTCGCACAAAGCGAACCAACAACATCAACAACAAACGAACCCTTTTCCTTGCTATCGTCCTGCCGAATTAACTATAAAGGATTATATTAGCAATATTTTATGTGATTTCTTAACGGTCTGCTACCGTGCCCCTCCACAAACATTTTCTGCGTGCGGGTAGCCAATTGACGTGGAACAAAGCGACGTGTCCTGTGCAGACCGTGTGCCTATGCCATGTACCCAATGTCCTGATAGCATCTTGCCACAGCCAACAATTGCGACAGTGTATCAGTTGGCATGTGTGCGGGTTGTGTGTATGTGTGGGGGAATGTGTTTGTGTGTGTGTGAAGGAATGTGTGTGCATGTGTGTGAGTGTATCAGAATGCTCGGACTTTGGCCATTATGGCATGTAATTTATATTGGGCTTTTGGATTTTTGCTAAGGGAAAGAGAGTTCTTCTTGCCGAATACCCTGCTAAAATATGGTGTTTTTTATATTATCATAAGGTGCAAAAATCGTGCAACGCAAATATATGAACTTATTTTTTTGATGTATAATAAATTAATAAGTTAATTAAAAAATGTAATCTTCAATTAGTTAATACTCCTTTGAGCTTCTAAAAAATCTATGAAATATAATTTCCTAACCTTCCAAATTGGCGCATAATATGAAAAACAGCATGAGCTTTAACACCTAGCAAAAAGCGTTGCCTATTTAACAGAGTATCATAGAATGCATATAAATACCTACTTCAGACACATGGATGTTATGTATAATTGTATATAATTCACTTATGGATGCTATACCCTGCAGTGTTTATAATAAACATTATAGGGTATCTTTCAGTCGAATAGTAGTATTTTATATATATTTTTCTAACCTTTCAATTAAATTTAAAGATCCACTTAACCATATGTATAGTATTTTTTCGCCAGGGTATCATCTAGTCGTCTACTCATGGCTTGTATTTGTATTTTTTTCTTGTTCTTTAGTTCAGGAATTGCTGTTGTTGCTAAACACTATTATTTCTCGCGCGTTTTATGATTTTTTTTAGTTTACCCGCTCTACTTTTATCCTCAGTTGCATTGAAAAGGGGTTTTATTATTTTGTATTTTTTGTGCTCAGTTTGAGGAATGGGGACTGGACTATAAGCTTCTTTGCTTCTGTATGCTGCAGTGTCCCCCTCGCTCATTCCCTCTCCCTACCTCTCTCTCTCGTTTGTCATTTTATGGTCTGGTCCATTAAATTGGCCATATTTTTGCACATAAACAGACGCTGCAAACGCATAGTTTACGCGCCGCTTGTGACCCATAGCCACTCCCCCATTCCCGCCCACAAGCGACACTAGTCAATGAGCTGGAAGCATATTCTTTCGGCACATACTGGGCCCACCCATAAATATAGAACATATAGACACTGATATCTGTGCAGGAATTTCACTTGTTTTGTGTGCATGGCAAATATTTGAGTGGGAGTTTACATTTGGTGGCAACTGTTAACATTTTTAAAGCTTTTTGATAAAAAAAAAATTGGTAAACCGACTGGAATTTACACTATAAAATCAGGCTATGATCTTTTATCCGTATTTTTAGAAGGCAAATTTTGGAAACCAAATAAAATAATGTTAAAATAAGTGTTATTATAAAATTTTATTAAAATAACTATTTTAAAATATGATTAAAATAATATAGCTAAAATGATATTTTATTATAACATTTTTAAATAATATACACACAAAAATTGGAAATATAAATATAAATAGGTTACTTACGAAAGATATAAACTATTATTAAAAACTATTGATAAAATTTAAAAACAACTAAAATATAAAAACTAATATATATGTATTCATATAACCATTCATATAAGAAACGTTTATCTTGATAACTTTCTACTTCTCCTCGAAAGGCTTTTAAAAATTATGAAAACAGAGATTTAGATAAGCAAATTCATTGAAATCTTAATAAAAATATAAATATATGTAGCCTCTGAAAATAAACTAAACATTTGTATAAAAATGCTATCAAATTTCGGAAAAAGAAACCTAATTAACGTCTTATTAATCCCGACCCTTAGGTTAAATCAAGAAATATTTTTTTTACTAAATAAAGTTGTGGTAATAATTAAAATATAAATAAAGGAAAAGTTAGAGCAAGTTGAATAATTTTAAATTTGTAAAAAATTGTAAAATTCAGAAATTTAACTGAATAGTTCCTTATAGCCGCATTTTGTCTCTCTCACAAATAGGTGAAAATATCTCTTTGTCCAAAGTCCATCCACTAATCTCTTAGGACTATTCTCTCTAATGACGCACATCAATCGCCGCTAACTGGGAAATACCTTATGGTCAACTTTTTGCCCAGCACTTATTACCGTCCGCTTTTAATCAACTCCTTTGGCTTTGGGGTCAATGGAGGGCTAGTTGAGCTGCATTTCAATTTCGCTTCTTTGTTTGAAGATGTCTGGCTTGCTGTGCACACTCGGGGCTCTGATGAATTGGTTCGGGCTGAAAAACAGGGTGTCGCCCGCTTTAAAGGGTGCATTGAACTGTGAGTTGAGGCGCCAATAAAACACGTTCACGTCCCGTCGCTTCGGTCATAAAACAATTGTTTGGCGTCGCATTTTGCATTTTAAATGCAAATAAATTATTTGCCAGCGCATATGGCAGAAACGAAACGAAATTTATGGCCACACGCCGGACAGCATGTTGGAGCGAGGGCGGTGGGGCGTGGCAGCTGCCTAGTATTTGCCGGGGCCCCATCTAGGAGGCTGCAAACATGACAAGCTCATGAATATTTGCCAGTTGTCGCTGTCGATGTTCGCATGGAATTTCTGTCAAGTTGTTGTTTGTTGTTGATGTTGCTTGTTGTTGGTTTGTTGTTGGTTGTTTGTCGGCTGTTGTTTGTTGTTTGTTGTCGCTGTTTTTGTTTGTGTCCTGCTGTGTGCTGCCTGCGGTCGCCTCTGGTTGGCAGCCTTCAGCAGACATGTTGCTGCATGTATATATTAAAAACTGGCGACACTTTTGCATGCCACGCCCCAATATTGCATTGTCTACGTCGCCAGTGGCTTTGTGACTTTGCAAGCCTCCATATAAATCATGCGTAGCCAGCGTTTAAATAATGAATATGCACTGAAATACATTAAATGTTCTCTGCCTCTGTCGCTCAGCTTTTGTTGCGGCTCTTTCGCATTTCTTTGGCTTTTACTCGACAATTGTTTATGGCACATGCCTGGGCGCTGCATCTGTCAGATATGAGTGTGAAGCATGCCAAAAGATATTTATGCCCATTAATAAAGCAAATGTCCTACTGTTAATTACAAAAGCTTCATACCAATTGGTTAAATATGAAAGAAACAATGAAAAGGTGCCAAATAACTGATGGAGCAAGCGGTCGCGGTATCTGTGGTTAAATGAAATTGAGTTTCAGGCAATGCAAAGTACCAGAATCAAAAACATATTATATAAGAAAAATACAAAAAAATAATCCTTTCTACAGTTATTGCTTAGCTTGTAGAAAAGTTTGTTTTTATCTTAATGATAAATATATACATAAATATATAAAACAAAACTTTTAAAACCAATTGAATGAAATATTATAATTATGTTAAATCTTTCAAATTCAAAAATTACTATATGAGAAACTTTTAAGGCTGATAAGACTACCAAAAGAATCACTTTATTTGAAGTTATTAAAATCAGTTAATTTACAAATATGTTAGGGGAAATGTACCTTACAAAATTATGGAATTAATATTTTCTGGCTAACTTAATATTATTTTTCTAATAAGGCTGAAACCCAAACGACATTTAAACACAAAGAAGAAGCCAATGGGCTCATATGCGCACTTCTGATGCACTCGATCAATTAAATTCGTAGCGTATAAAAATAGTTATAGTTCATTTTGATTTCCAATATTGAACAAAATGATCAAAGACTTAATAAAAATACTAGCTGGGCACATAACCTGCTACTTCATGGCCATTGCCAAAGTATGAATAAAATTTGGCAGCTGCAATCATAAATAAGCATATTTTGTTGCCTATTAACCAGCCACAAAATGGCCAGAGCAAAAACAATAACAACAACGTGGTCAAGAGTGGTAGCTATTTGCCTACTGGCACAGCATATGCACACACACACACACACACACACACTCACACACAGCCGCTTACATGGGCTGAAATTTATTTCTGTACCTTCTATAAGGCAGTAGGATTAACCCTTAATGCGCAACAGCAATAATTGCCATGACGGCAACTTCGAAAGCGACGTTCGCAGCGCAGTCAGCGTTGGCGTCGACAGCGACGACTTAATTTTTAGCACAGGCGGCAACAACTTGACCCATATTTCCAATGCCCCCGCCCGCGCTCTACACACACCGTTCCCCGCCACTTAAAGCTGCTCACATTCAAACACTTCAGACCGCCCCAAACCGCTCCGCCGCACAGACCAATATTTATACACCTCAGCCCCCAGCATCTCAACCCTGCCCACCAGGTCCCCCACCGCACGCTCTACGCAGCGCACATAAATGTAGCAAAAGCTGAAAACTGAAATTTTGTCGTCGAAGCGGCAAATGAGCTGGAAGCGTGTATCGAAGCAAAGGAATGGTAAGAGGTGGCAGGGCTGGTGTGGGTGCTGTGATGCTACAAAATAAATATGTATGTACACAAATAAACGAAAGGAACGCAAAAGCAAAAGCCAAAAAAGCCAGCACACAACACTGATGCAAGCCAAAGCCAAAGGAAACAGGAGCAGGAGGCCTGGCTAGAGTGAGCGGCGGGAGGGTACAGGGAAGATGCGCAGAAAATGGGTGGAAATTTGCAAAGCGGCGGCGCACAAAATAAATTAAGTAAAAATAAATGTCACGATGCGAAAAATAAAACAACAACAAAAGCCAATAAGAGCAGCCGCCTAGAAGAGCCATGACAAAAAATATCACACATACGCCGCGTGGGCCGTGCCGCGTGCGTGGGCGTTGCGCTGCGTTTTTAATGAGTTTTATTAGGCAGAGACCCGAAGGCAGCAAAAAAAATTAAATTAAAACAAAATACACGCATAAACAAACTGTTAAAGAGCGAGAGGCACACACACGCACACAAACACATCTGACAACAAATCGAATTAGTTATGTTGCCTTTGCCACAGCAAAGAGAACGCGCCTTTGCTCTTATGCTCACTCTTACGCTCGCTGACTCTCTCAGTCTCCCACTTTCTCTCTCACTCTTTCTCTCTCTCGCAGTCTCTGTGTCACGAGTCAGGCAAAAGCTCGCAACTGAAATTATCCCTGGATGCTGCTGGAAATTCCTTTTGCTGCCTTTTTTTTTTGTTGGTTCTGTTCTTTTTTTGTTGCCTACTTATAGGCTGTGTGGCACGCATAGAAATGTTAATGTTTGTCCTCCATGTTCAGTTTCGAGGGCAACTGTGTGTGTGTCCGCGCCTCACGTTGCCGCTGGAAGCTGCACGCAATTTAATTTTGATTTTGATTGCTTTTCTCGTTGCGGTTTTGTATTATTCGCAAACAAACTTTACAGGGTATATGTACATATTTATATATTGTGTTACATTGTGTATAGAAATATATATGTATGTGCATAAGTATTAGCTGCACGTTGTTAATATTATAATGCAATAAATTTATTGCTTGTGTGATTTCAGCGCAAAGTGAATTGTGTTTGGAATATTATTAGACTTGCTTCAGGCTATGAAAGGATTTTTCTCTTTTTCAACACAGCAGAGAAAACAAGACAACAACAACACAACAGACAAATTGGAACTTTAGATGAAATACTTGTGAGGCTTGTTTAGCTACATTTGGGAAAATGTTTAAGTTACCTCAGGTTAGATAGAGCATATGAGAATAAATTCGAAATATATAAAGACAAAATTTAAAATATTTTAAAGTTACATTTTTTACGAGAAAGTCGAATTAGAAATTGATTAACTTAATGTGTGCATTTTTGTTTTTTACTTTTATTTAAGTTCAATTTGATTGATTGTTCGCTGGAATCGGTCAGTACCTCTTGAACTCTAACATATCGACATCCTGTGTAGCTACAAAAATAGCCCTAACCTAACCTCATAATAATAAAACAATTTAAAAATTGTGTTTTATTTAAAATTAGAATGACCTATTTGTTTTACTTTATAAGCACTCAAAAGCCACCCCTTTGAAGGTTTATTTATGATTCCATTTGAAGAGCACTAATTCAGGCGATTAAGTGCCGCTTCTGGAGACCTCTAGACATAAAAGTACATAAGGTATTGAAATTAATGCTTTGAGTGAGCCAACATAATGAAAGTGAACAATCTCTTCAGCTGTACAATACAACACAAAGGCGAGCACTTAAGAGTCCGCCTCAAGTTTACCACAAAAATTTCCCCAATATCCTGTTTCAGCTGGAAATGCATTTAAGGCAACGTTAAGCGATTGCAGTTGCAGTAAGGAATTTGCCGACAGCCGATAGCTGCCGCAGCTGCCTGCCACATGCCGCAAGCCACGTTTATCCATATTTATTTATTTTTCTTCATTTTTTTTCTACAAGACTACGCCGGCTGGCCTCAAACTCCATTAAAACTAATTAACGCTGGCTGGAAGCGGGTGGCAAGGGCTGGGCAGGGTGTTGCAAGTTGTTGCTGATTTATAAATAGTTGCAACAAGCAATACAGCAAACTTTGTGACAACAAGGGTTGGTGAGGAAGCGGGGGTGGGGAGGTTAATATTAAATAAATAACCAACTTTATGATGAGCACAGCTTTTACAAAGCCAAAGGCAGCTGCGTAGCTGAGCTGGACGCTGTCAGGGCGCAGGGGGGATTGGGCGGGGTGTGGCTCGAAAGGGGGTTACTTTCTGCAAGGCAATTGACCAACATTTTCAATTAATTTTTGCTCCAATAATCAGGCAACATTACGTGGCAACGACGACGGCGGCAACGTGGATGCTGCTGCCGTGCAAATGCGCGACATGCCCGCACACACATACACACACACACACACAGCGCCAACAGGCTGCTCTACATCCTTAGCGTTAGCTGCACAAACATTTACTGAGGCTACATCCCCACCCCGTCCTACACACACACACACACACACACGCACATAGTTCCCTTTCCTAGTTCTGCTCAACGCACAGTTGAGTTATTTGACGCGCAGCTGTTGGCCAAAGCCGCAGCAGCAGCGCCCCGGAAATATTCAAGCAGCCCCCAGGCAAAGCCCCGCAACTCGTACAAAATATTGCAGCACAATTTTATATGCATGTGTGCGTGTGTGGATATGTGCGTTTGTGTGTGTGGGACTCGTTAACCTTTTTCGCCAGCTTCTTGGTATACACAAACATTTATCTTCTAATTGAGGCGGCGTCGCAGCAAGCAAATTGTTAATTTGAGTGTGGGGACGCATTTTGTAAGGTGCGGCTGGGCGAGGAGGGGTGGCTGGGGGGTAGCTACCTTTTGTCTGGTTCGCACTGCAAATGCAGTTGAGCTTTAACTTTATGACAGGTGTTAACGGCCACATTCAACCATTATGACCGCATAAAACATTCACTTAACACAGTCTCCTTCTCTATCTGACTTTCACTTTCAGTTTTTCTTTCTCGTTCTCTCTCTGACCATGTCTCAATTGGGAATTGCAACGGACAAACCCTTTGCCATTCCATTGAGCCTTTGTTAACTTTGAAAGATGAGACATGCTGTGAGACCATTAAAAAATATTTTTCTTACTTTTATGAGTTAAACAAATCTTAAATTTTATATGATTTCTGGCTTTTGGCTTAGAATTTTGCTCTGAATTTGTTGCTAAAATATTTTAATTTATAGTTTATTGGATTGTAAAATTTATATTATAGCCGCTGTCCATAGGAAATTTTTAAAACGTACACTTAATTCCCCATATATCTATTTTCTACAATTTTAATAAATTTATTTTGAGATTTCACTAAGTGATGAAGATTTAAAAGCCTAATAAATATATAGGAGCTATGCGATATCACTTATATACATTTTTTTTCGATCTAATAAAACTACTTTACATATTTTTCTGATATAAAAGAAATATTGCTTGTACTTTCAAGAAATTGCAAAGCATCCGATTAAAGACAAATTAATATTCTTTTTTTAACTCCTTTTAAGATTATAAATATTATAAATTTATGATATTTGCTAAAACTCATTTTAGCATAAAAAATATGTTGAAAACTAAAAATATAATTTTTTCATATTTTACCGCATTCTTTCAACTTTGATGTTTGATTACAGAATTTTCTGTTAGTTTTTGTGTATGTTCTAACAAAGTTTTAAATAGTTATTTCAGTTACTTTTAGCATATAAAACAATGGAACATATTCAAACCTGAAGTATTTGTAAAAAATGTGTTTGCAGCAAATGTTGAGGCAAAGTTTCAGAGTTTGCAACTTAAACAAGATACCACAATGTTGCCAAGCAGCACACACCCCAACCCCCTTTACCCTTGGAGCACACACTTGCGACCACCCCACAACCATTTTAACCTGTCAAACCACATTTCGAAATACATACATGTATGTGTGTGAGTGCCACGTGCATTAACTTAAATGCTTTGTGGGTTGGGCACTTTGCTCTCTAAAAGGCAGCACTAGGCGAGGCAGAAGAAGAAAAATAGCGAAACCGCTTTTCAAACATTTAACGATTTTTTTTAGGTCACAGACTGCAAAAATATATTAGCATAAAAATGTGAATATTTTTTTCTGACTTGGCCGGCGGCAGTTTATAAATGTGAGCTAAAACACACACAGACACACACTCTCACACACGAACTCACAGAGAGCCTAATTTAAAGTGCAGTTTACGAGCATTTCCTGTAAAAAGCAGCGGAAAACAACTGAGAATGTTCTTAGTCGTGAGTTCTGATTAGGACATACCCTCTACAGAGGTACGAATCATCGTGATATCCTAGTAAAAGCTACTTGCCTAATTTGACTTCTATAGCTTAAAAAATGTTCCAATATCAGCTCAAAAATCTTCTATTCGATAGTAATAAGATGCTTTTAGCGAAAATAAACATATTTCATTTATTTGGCAACTCCTCTCTTGTAAGTTATATACATGTCACAACTTTAATATACCCTTTTTACACATTTTGAAAAAGTAGAGGGTTTCACATATGTTAGTATGATGTACGCAGTTTCGATGTAAGCTAATTCAATTTTAAGTTACATATTTCTTGCTCTACAAGAGCCTGGAAGCAAGTAGTTCCAAGTTATTTAAAATCTGCTGTTCGTAAAAATATGCTATACCTCTTTTTAATTTAAGGGTGAGCTCTGACAGTTGTAGCCGGTTTTTTTTACAGTCAACAATCAGAGTTTGGTCAAAACATATTTAACTTTTAGATACAACTTTTCAGATCTAGACCACATACTTGTATTTTGTATGATAAGAACATATTTAACTTACAGACTCGAATATTTTACATATATTTTATAGATTCAGAAATTCTGGATTCCCAACAGATATACACAGCAAATAGAAAGATGTGAATAGAAGAAATTATTAAAAATTTAATTTTATTCAAGAGATATTTTGTTTCATTTTGGATTACAAATGGAAGATACTAAAATCTATGCCTATAGAATTTCTCTATATTATTGAATCGCTCAACATATGCAGGCTATAGATACAAAATTTGAGATGTCTTTCGCTCATAAGGTCCGAGTTCCTGAAGGCTATGCAGGCAATACAAATACGGTTTAGTTGGCTTATCTCGGTTACCTAGGCCAATTTGCCGACCTGAAGCCCCAAAAACTGGAAATCAAATAAGCACCTAAATCCGCATTAAAGTCGTTGTCTAGAGACATCTAAAAGATTGAACAGGAATCAAAGTCAAATAAAACCGTGCAGCAAACGGATTTTATTCTCCAGCCCAATAGCAAAAACTTTGCTTTACTAGTTTTTACTTGTACATTTTTATAAAATTCCGTTATATTAGAGTTTTTCTGTCAATACAAATACGGGCAGATCTTCTACCCATTCAACTATTAGTGCTTCAAACATTTATATTAACTTAACACATTCTTCAACCTGTTACATATCTTGTTACAACTTTAAGATATCCTCTTTCTTATTCCTGAACAGGGCATATTAGAACTGAAACTCAGCTCACGCGCGCATTTCTAATGCGAAACTTATTAACATACTTCAGGCCACATGCATTAGGAGTGTGTACTGAGCTCTGTGTGCGTGTGTGTATGGTTGTGTGTTCGTGTGTTTTGCTGTATTTAATTGCAGCTGCGCCCAGGTGGGCGTGGCCTTGCCACAACTTGACAATAAAATGCAGGATACATGGGCTTGCAAATTATGAAAAACGCCCGCAACGCCAGCAATGGTTATTGAAACACATTGCATTGCACAGCACACACACACACACAGATACACGCACACCTGGTCGCACAAACACAGATGCAGCCATGCATGTGGCTTGCATATACATACGTATACATACGCGGCGTATACGCCGCTGCGCTCGCCTTGTAGCTGTGTGTGTATCTCTCGCATGCTTTAGCTGTAAGTAATACGAAAAGCTGCGTATGTACGTGTGTGTGTGTGTGTGTGTGTGTGTGTGTGTGCTCGTGGGTGAGTGTGGCGTAAATAGGTCAGCTGTGTGTTGTTGCTGCTGATGCTGCCCCAGCACGGACTGTTAAACTGGGCGTGACTGCAAAGTGGCATAGCTGAAGTTGCAGCCCGAACAAAACAGAGAAGGGAAAGAAATAACTTCTGGCCATAAAGCAGCTAACAAAACTCGCCAGTTAATTGGGCGCTGGTGGGCGTGGCATGCAGCCAGAACACCAGAGCGCAACTAGTGGTTAATATTTGATAACTGTTTTGCATTTCTTTTACACAGGCAACTGCAACTGCAACAGCAGCAGCAGCGACCTACTTTCTGACAATGCATTTTTGCAACTGCAGCAGCTGTTATCTGTGTGTGTGTGTGTTGGTGTGTGTATGGCTGCCGCATCAACAAGTATATAGAGTATACCCAACAGCACGCAACTGGGCGTTGCTATTATTCTTCATCTCTTTTAGTGCAGCTGCAATTTCAAGATGCAGTCATAAAAAAAAATTCAGCAAAAATAAGCGAGCAGCAAGAGCAGAGGGAAACCAAATAAGCTGCAACTTTGGGGAATTTCTACGTTCAGAATTTTGGCAGTAATGTATTTTTTCTTTTGCGCTTCATAAATCAATGTGCGAATCATAAAATAGCAGTAAGCTCACAAGCTAATGCGCCGAATATGGAATATATACAATTTTATGATAAATGTTGGATTTCAATTCTTCAACACTTTAATTATAAAGCAAATTAAAATGCAGACTCTATCGAATATTTATGTGTGAGCACCAGCCTAAAGCTTTCCTAGTTATGCCTGTAGTATAAAACAAGTAAGAGGTTCTAGTCGGGATCTCCCGACTAGGGGATACCCTGAACCCTCATATTCCAACACCTAATGGAGCTCGCGCTAATAGATAGAGAGTAGCGGGGAGGTGGCGATAGGTATAAAATGAAAGATACTTGATTTATATGTATATACTTTTCTAGAAGCTACATGTCAAGTTTGGTGACTCTAGCTCTTATTATTTACAAAAATTGCTTAAAAAACAGGATGTCGATATACATTTTTATCGAATAGTTTGCAACGGAGTAAGTTATCGATTATCGGAAACAAACTCGATCTGCGCGGGCACTAGGAGCACCTACATCTAAAATTTCAGTCTCTAGCTCTTATAGGTTCTGAGATCCTTGCGTTCATACATACGGACGGACGGACGGACGGACGGACGGACGGACGGACAGACAGACGGACATGGCAAGATCGAATCGGCTATTGATGCTGATCAAGAATATATATACTTTATGGGGTCGGAGATGCTTCCTTCTGCCTGTTACATACATTTGCATTTTGCACAAATACAATATACCCTTTTTACCCATTTTCAATGGGTTCAGGGTATAAATATAACAAATATTATTTTTATAACAGTTATTATTAGTAGAAGTTATAGCTAAACACTATTAAATAAAAAATACTTTATAAGTCTATGTAAGGGATTTCATTCTTGCACTAGCCTTGGATTTGAAGCAGCATGCTTACTGTGCGCTTGTCCGAGCTTATGTATACGAATGCCACTCTTCTCCAGCAAATTCATTATCCTGGCCAAAATAACAGCGATTATCTTTACCCATTTCCTTAGAATTATATACGTAAACATTCATACATGCTTCAAGCTTTTCTCAAGCCCCTACCCAAGCTATGAGTCCGAATTTGATAAGTAGACATTGTCGAGATCTCTTTCTCGCTCTCTCCCTCTCCCTACAGAAAAAGAGAGCAAAATTTAAATATACACAGAGCTTAAGAATGCGTTCTCCTAAAAGTTATCAATTGAAATAACCTAACCTTACCTAGACGCGTAGCTTAGACACTGATTATATCAAGTTAGTTTAGTTGGCTTATCTCGGTTACCTAGGCCAATTTGCCGACCTGAAGCCCCAAAAACTGGAAATCAAATAAGCACCTAAATCCGACCTGGAAGCAAAATGATGTGCATTAAAGTCGGAATCAGGTCTGGAATCAAAGTCAAATAAAACCATGCAGCAAACGGATCTTATTCTCCAGCCCAATAGCAAAAACTTTGCTTTACTAGTTTTTACTTGTACATTTTTCTAAAATTCCGTTATATTACAATTTTTCTGTCAATAATTTCCAACAGTCCAGACTTGATTCAATTAAATGCAAGTCTGGCAGTTGGTGTTGGCCACGTTTTTAGTGCTTGGCCAAAAATAAATGTGGCAAACAAAAAATCATAAATAAATAAGAAAGTGGGTATGAAAAAAGAGAATAAATATATATGTGTAAGAGAGAAGTCCGAAGAAGAAGAAGCAGAAGGAATAGTAAAGCAAATGGCAAACGAGGCAAACGGATCCATGTCCTTGGGCAACGTCCCACGCAAAATGTGGGCACAGCCAGCAAAGGTTACCAATACAAATGCACACGCACAAAAGCAATCAAAGAGAATGGTTGAGGCGCACACACACACACAAACACCCGCACGCACACTCACACACAGAGTGGGACACAGACGCACTCAACGCGCCGACAAAGAGAAGAGAAAACAACATAAAAATTAAAGAAGCTTTAAGTATCCTTGTTGCTGTGAGGGCCAACGCCAACGCCACAGGAAATGTGCTGCCGTTGAAAGGGGCGAAGCGTGAGGGGACGCTTGAGCTATGGGAAAAGTTGGCGGAGTGAGGGTCGGAGGGTGTGGGGTCGGGTAGCTGGCTGCTGCTGTCAGAAATTGCTCGCTTGGTTGTCTTTTTGTTTTCTTTTTTCCTGTGTATTTGTTTTTTTTTAAAATTTTTTCCCAAGATTTTGCCTGCCAAAGTTTACGCGCTCTCACGCACTGCGGCTTTTGCGCTCTCACTCGCTCTCGCTGACTCTCTCTCTCTCTCTCTCTCTCTGTCTATTGCGCACCTTAAAGCTCTCGCATGTGTGTGTGTGTGTGGCTTAGTGCGAAAAATATATAAATGTGCAGCGATTATGGCTAAAAGATCTTTGTGCTACTGTCACAGCTACAGATACAGGCCACAGATACAGATACAGCTACAGCTAAAGCCTACAGCGGCAGATACAGAAACAAGCAACACACGGATACACACACACACACACACACACACACACTCACACATGCATATGGCATATATGTATATACACACATATATCTGCAGCTGATAAAAAATTGCTATGGATATTAAAGCGATGGCTACAAAAAACTCTCAGCTACATTAGCGAGAGTGACAGGCAGCCTCTGTGTGCTTAAGTGTGTGTGTGTGTGCGTCTGTGAGCATACATGTGCCTTGGTGTGCAAGCGTGTGTTTGTGCGTATTTTTAGCCAGTTTTAAGTTTTTTTTTTTGTTCGTACGTCCTTTTTATGAATTTTTTATTTATATATGCCCGTAATCGACAGATGAGTGCATATATGACTGCTTGGGGAACCAATTGGTTGGCCTCTTTCGGGCGATAAATGCGCGATATTTGAGGTTACTTTTAGAATGAAATATGTCTTGTAAAACGTTGATGAATCGTTGCAAATTAAAAGATAAAAATAAAAAAAATATACTCTGCGCTTAGCTGAACGTAGAAGTAAGCTCAAAAACACAAACACCCAGGAATTAAATTCTTAATATGTTGAATTTCTCAATACAAGACTTCAATCAGCTCTTAAAATTACAAGTATTCTTTATGATACAGAGATCTACGATTCTTCACAGTCACGGAAAAAACACACATTTTGTGTTCAAGAAACTTAAGAACTAAATTCATAATTTAGGATATGTCTAATCACACTTAATGTCAGTATTATTAAGTATGCATTTTCTTGTGATCATTTTTTGATCCACGCCTTTTCTTTTAAGATTCAGTAACATTTCAAGTCAGTTTTAAAATCAAACAAAATATTCTTTACAATTTATGGAACAAAGAGGTATAAATTCCCAAGAACTTTCTCTGAGTACATATACATATATTTCATGATCTCTGCTCGTTGAGCGGCTGATAAAACTGTCATTTAATTTTAATTGCTCTCTTGTATAGCATATGGACACAAAAAGACTATTGTCTTTGCATGCTCGCTGATAAATCTCTGTAATTTATGTCGCTTATCAGACTGTCCTTGGGCAGGCATTAATATCAAAAAGAACTGAGAAAGGCAAAGTCTAAAGTCAAAGCGCATGAATCAGTATTTGATGCTGTGATTTAATTGAATATTATGAGAAATATTGAGAATGAGATAGATAGATATATATATATTTATACCTTATTTATGTAATTTGCAGCGTGTGAACAGAATGATTTAAAAGGGAATAGAAAAGAACCTACTCCTTATTACTTGAATTTTATGTCCAGCTTGGGGGTTACAACAAATAAAATATTTGAAAGATTTTAAAATTTAAAATAATGCAAAATGGATTAATTTGTATAAACACTCAGGAGATGATAAATATACAAAAAAATATATATACGAATTAAAAATTATTACAGAAACTATTTGATTAGCAGTTTGCTTTAAATTAAGTTTTTGCTGAAAGAAATATTTTCAATTATAAATTTTAGATACTTCATTCAACTTAATACATTGGCTTAATACTATATCATATATTGCATTACAAAAACTAGCTCAAAATTCGACCACAGCGAAGGCAATAAAATAGTTAAAAATAACTGAATACGCACAAAGAACTACCTGCTCAGCACGAGAGCGATATTTTGTTATGACGATATTAGAAGAGAACTCGAGTTTTGGGCATAGAAAATGCTGTGACCAAACGGACCAACGTAAGCATATCATGGCCCGCGCACACCATACCATACCGATCCTCTCCCTGTCTCTGTGTCTCTCTTTCCCACCTTCTCTCTTTTAATTTTGTTTATCCAATCGTAGACAGTATTTCTTTCATCTGAATTTCCTTCTATTTACTTTTAGTTCTCTATCTGTTAGTTAGTTTATATGTTCTTTCCACAAGATTAGAAAATAGCAACTGTGGAACTAGAAATTAAGTCTTTAAATTGATAGGCATTTCTTTGACAGAGGTCGCATATAACCAGCTCAATACCTCCTCAAATGAGTTCACAATTGTACTCTACAAACAATCTTAAACATTTATTATGATTAACTTAGGTGCTAACAATCAATACTCCAGTAACACAGACGCCTAACTGTTGCCTCCAGCTGCATCTGTTGCTTCTGTAACTGCGCTCATGGCACCCACTCGTCCACATCGTAGGATTTCTGTGTGAATTCGCATTGGAGAACCGGTTCCTTGGGCTCCACCGATTCGTTCGGTTCGTGTCCGCGACGTCGACGCAGTCCTCCAAGCAGACCAACAATGAGCAGCACAAGCAAAGCGCCCGTGGCTACGCCCACAATGGGTATAGTAAGCGTATTGAGTTCATCCTCATCATCGGCAGCCTGGTCGATGCTCAACAGCTGCTCCAGCAGGCCACGACGACAGGTGAGCGTCACATTCGCATTCGCATTCCCCTGCTGCTGCTCCTCAACGTAGCCCGCATTGCAGGTGCAATTGCCCTGCTCGTTGCAGCTCTGATGTGCACCACAGCCCGTTTGGCGGCAATCCTTGACCACCGATTCATTGCTCTCAAAGAACTCGGCACGACATTCGCCCGCATAGAGGACAAATCCCTCGGCGCAGTCGGCGGCGGCGGCTGATGTTGTGGCTGTGCCACTGCTGAGGTATTCCTCTAATTCGGTGACGTCATCATTTGAGAGAAGCAGCATCTCCTCCTCGCTCTGCTGCTCACAGCTGTGTCTGTCCGCATTCCATTGATAGCCACGATTGCAGACACAACGCTCCACGTCGACGCATTGACCATTGGCGCAGCCATCGCCCAGCTGGCAGACGGGCGCACAGGGAGCACTGACACCATCGCCGGTGGGCGGAAGCGACTGGTAGCCGGGCTTGCAGGCGCATGTGTTGGGCGCCACACACTGTGACCCAGTGGGACAGGTGCGCTCGCATATGGGCTCACAATAGTGACTGCCATCGCGATGCGCGACAGCGGAGATATAGCCGGCGGTGCACTGGCAACGCTGTGGCGCCACGCAGCTGGCATGGGCCGGGCAGCCGCGCTCGCAAATGGGCTCACACAAGCCGGATTCCACTTGGATATAGCCTGGACAGCATTCGGAGATTAGTTTATAGGTTATCTGTTCCTCGTGCGTATTGTAGAACTCGGTGATGCGTTGAGCCTTCTTCCACAGCTTCCACTTGGAGGGCTGCTTGATGACCGTTCGCTGCTTCGTCACGGGCACCAGGCTGCTTGTCGTCACATTCCGCTCGCAGTAGTGTTCCCTGAGGGCCACACTTGTGCCCAGCAGGCACAGCCACATGCAGAGAGCCACGCAGTTAGTTCTCATTCTGTCAACCATTCGATTCAAGCTTCACTTAAGCACTGACTTGCCCCGAGCGGACGATGCTCAACTCGAGGGCTGTCCAAAAATTGTGAAAACAATAACAACATCCGCCGCTAGATAAGTTCCAGGGCGACCCTTGCTCTATTCCCCTCGCACACATAAACACACACACACTCAGCAATCTCTCTGGCGGCGCGTCCCTCTGATAAGTGTAGCCGAGGAGGGTTGCAATGCATCGATATAGTGCGACAGGCCGGGCACTCGAAGAATGCATATCGTAAAATACACTAGACAGCAAAATGTGAACATTGCTTGAGGCCATGCATTGATAATGTACACAAGAATGAGACGAAATTACAGAAGGGTGAGCGTTTAGAACAAAATGCTCGACGAAATATTTTCAAAATATTATATTTGTATATTATATTTCATTTATGAAATATCTCTGCGCTTAACGATATTTTGATATATCGAAAAAGCATTTTTATTGATTTATGGAAAATAAAAAATATAAATATTTATTTAAAAAAATCATAACAAATCATTTAAAAAAAAAAATTTTAATTGCATTAATTTTCCGCAGCTATACATTTTAATATTTTATATAATATTATTCAAATTTATATTTCATTTTATTATTTAATATTCGATTTCAGCAGATATAATGTATATTTTATTACATTATTCACTATACGTATCTTCTATTTATAAAATAATGCATTTGTTACAACTTAATTGTACAATATTATATCATGTATAATTTCGTTGTTTTATTTTTTAAATTATTTAAATATAAAATTAAAAAATTAAAGTTTTTTAATAACAAGCACAACCAAAAATTATATTAAATATAACAAAAAGTATTATCGTTTATATTAGTATAATAACTAAACTGTTTATTTTTAGTTATTTCTATATTTCATAAAAAATTATAGCATATTATTTTCTTCTTACCGTTGTTATTCCTAGCACCCACTCAAAGTCTCAAAAATCATGTTGTGTAGTGTTATCTGAGATGCTGTCAAAGGTCACTCAGCTGTTGCTGGCTGTAGCAGCAGACAATACATATGCTGGTTGCTGATGCCTGTCGACTGGTTGGGTGGTTGGGTTGGATGCCTGACTTTATCATAATACCCGCTGAATAAGTCGCTTAAGTCGCACCCGCATATAAGATGCTGATAAGCTGGAAAATAGCTGCATCTGCACCAAGTAAAAGATACTTTTGTATTTTTCACAAAGTATTGCTTTATGACTCACAAAGAGGCGCCAGAGCGGAACTAAATGTTTTGCCTTTGCGTATTTCGTTATTGCTTATTTATAGCGAAGGTTTTCAGCTTACTTTGCAGCGATAATTCTAGTGTTATCAAAGGAAATAAAACAATTAATATTTAGCCAAGGCATATCGCAGGGTTTCGGCATGGGAAACCTGTTCAAACTAGAATACTTACATAGAAATGCACTTTGTTCTTGTCGATAGCAATTTTGTCTACCTGGAGCAGAAGCCTTTACCTGCTCGGAAAATATATTCCATATGCAGGTCAGTGGAAAAGGCATTTTACGTACGATTTGTTTTCTTAGCATTGTGAGGGTGTCATAGAAATTAATGTTAATAATGGCCATAATTAAGATGCTTTTAAATTATGATTTGTAAGCATTTGGTTCCACGAGTAAAGCAAAGCAGAAATAATAAACAAAAATAAATTAAATAATATAAAATAAAATGTATACATTTTATTAAAACCGAAACATCAAGGCCCAGACCTCAACCAGATAAATAAACATTGTTACTTTGATAAAAAAATAAATTACATATGTACATGCGAGCTAGTTATGTTATAATGTTTGTTAAAAATATTCGTTAAAAATATGTTTGCTAAAAATATTTCTTGAATAGAGAAACCCCAAAACCCAATATGTAGTTCTGACGTCACGCGGAGCGTTATTGTCAGATCTGTTGTGACAGAGCCATAGGGTTTCTTTGCTCACATTTTTTCCTCTTAGCACATTTACAGCCCACACAGTTGGTGGACAGGGCACAACAACAGAACTGTCAATGCAGAACCAGGCGTCACGGGGCACGTATCCTGCGTTCTGTCTTCCAATCGTGCCTGTCGCTCCTGCGAGCCAAACAAAATGAACATATGAACGCTTGAATGACAGCTGACATAGAGAAACAAAAGTGTGTGCGTGTGTGTGTGTTTTGTGTGTTTGTGACACAGTCACATTCTAATCTAAAATAATTGAATTGAAGTCAGATTGCAACTGATGCCTTGCGCTCCGCCTGTAGCCAACAGATACAGATACATATTGTAGTTATAGATACACTCAAAGAAACAACCAAGAGAATGTTGTACGCACATCAGTTGGAAGCTATATGAAAATTCGGAGCTTTTCTTTAAATAAGTTTAAAGGCCAACGGTATAAAATTTACTATTACACTATTACTAGGCAGATACAGATACATATGTAGATAGTGATAAAGATACAGATAAAATTACAGATAAAGATACAGACACAGATATACGTTGCCCATGAAAGGTGTTAGGGTTAGATACATTTTAGGTGCCCGATCGCCACATAGATAGTCGTGGTTCTTGCTTTTTCTCTGCACTTGTATCAATATCTGCAACTGCATTCGTAACTCCATTTGTATCTTTATCTTCAGCACAAACATATGCGACGCGTCGCCTGTGTTAATTAATGTTCCGAGCTCTCGCTAACTGAATTCTGGCTTAGCCGTTGAATGCACAAGCTACCAGCCTCGCCTGGGCGAGATTTTGGCAACTGCAATTAGGCCAAAACTTTGGGCCTAGTCGAAGTTCGCACGCTTGAGTTATTGCTTTGGCTTTGGTTACGATTCGCGACCCGCTAATTGCCAGCCATAAATTTGCATTATCTCACGTAGAACGCAAGGTACATCCTTTACACACACCAACACACTAAACCAACGCCCCTTCCCTCTAACCTCGCCTTACTCTTAAATTATCCAAGTTGAGCGCTGCAAAAACTTTCAGCAGCCCCATGTGACATCTGCTGCTCAATGCACAGGCACGTAACCATCTAGGGGAAGGGAGGGAGGGAATAGAAGCCAGGGCTTGGGGTGTTCTGTATGTGAACAGACAGTTTAACTAGCAAAGTGTTGAGCCAACTCACGGTCTTGGCCAACTTAGTCTGAGCACATTGCGGGCAAATCCCAAATGATTAGACAATCGTTTTAATTATGAATTAGAGTTCGACTCTCCGTTGAGCAGTAAAAAGTGAAAGATAACTAGATATAGAAATAATAAAAAATAATAATAAACAAGAAGCTATAAAAACTAAATAATAATAAATAATACAAGCATCAAAAGCTGGTTAAAAATAACTTTTTTTTCTCTCTTTTATTAGCTAATATATTAATACTATACTTGAGCATCTTGACATAGCTTTACAATAATGTGAGGAACTTACTTAACCTTACCTATTAAGAGTTAAAAATACCAAATACTAGGAAAATACCTAAGAGAATTACAAATACCTCCTAAGAGTATGCTATTAAAAATGGGTATACAACAAAAGCCAACTTTGATTTATTTATTTATTTCATTAATAAAAAATGAATAAATTTAGGCTTATCGAGTCCAACTGGCTTTTAACACATTTTTATTGCAGATTATACAAAAAAATTTTATTTTGATGCCAAAAATCTTCCGCTTTAGGTAGTAAAGGTAATTTACAAGATATGTATAAAATAGAAAAGTGATTTATAGAATTTAAAGAATAAAATCTGGTCTTGCATGTGCAACATTAAGAAATGCCCTTAAAATAATTTCATAGATGTCACGAATAAAGGCTAAACTCAGCCTCAGCCTTTGGTAAAACATCATCGATAGGCGAAGAGATATCAAACTTAAAAGTTGTAGTTAATATATTTATGAACAAAAACAATCAGTGTACTTTTTTACTAGGCATACTTTATATTTATATAAACAGATAAGCTCCACCATATTTTTCGCTCTCGCCTAAGGACACGTCATTTCTTAGCCCCTAGATAGATAAAAGCTTTTCAAAATGTCCAACCGCTTTGAGATAGATATGTGTAAATGTGACCTTTTCTCATTTTAGCTGGGGGCAGGGCACAACCTTTGCGTTGGCCTAGTTTCAAATTAAGTGGCACAACAATAATAAAACGATATTTTTTAACCTTAAATTTTCTTCCATTTTTGTTATTCTCTTCTCATTTTCATGTAGCGAAGGTTATGAAAACGCAGCCAAGCTACAAAAATGTGCGCATTGTTTCCAAGCAGCAGCAGAGGCAACAACAAGGACAATAAGGATGCTGGCACACGTGAGAAACTGTGCAACTGGCAGGCAGGAAAAGCTGCGTCGCCGTCTGTGATTAAAAAGCAGCTACGCCATTTTGTTGCCACTTTTTATTATACCCTGTAATTATTCAAAATGCGTTTAATTGGGTATAAGAAACTTGTTCAACTGTTTGCAACAGACTGTTGATTGCAACCTCATGCTTTGGACTATACTTTCTGTAACCGTATCAGGCGATATGGTCAAAGCTATCTGTTCAAACGAATTTTTATCCAATACTTTAGAAACGTTTCTTTCGGTTTATTGTTGCAGTCACCAAATATGCCCCTATCCAAAATTCATGCCCGATCCTCGGCAAGACAAATCAAGTTACCTCAGAAACGTCAGAGGAAAAAGCGGAATTTTATACAAAAAATGTTTATTACAGCCTTCTTTGTCAAGGTTGGTAGCTAAGAGTGTTTTAATACTACACACAGTTTTTATAATATTGGGTTAAAAATCAGTCTAATAATAAGATTAGAGAAAAAGCTGAAGAAAATTGCCTCTCATTGAGAATTTTTATATAAATAAGTAAAATATATATAAAAAATAATAATAACAACAGTAAAAACAATAATAATATTGCCAATAATAATAAAAAAATATCAAAATAATAATAAAAATTATAATATATATATATATATAAGTGATAATAATAATAAAAACCAACAAATTATTTTAATAAAAATAATTCTAATAAAAAATTAAAACATATTTAAAAACAATAAAATAAAAAGATTTATTTTCGTTTTTTTTTTAATTTAAAATAAGAAAACAAAATTTTAGTTTAAATTCAAACTTAAGGCATCTCAAATACAATTTCTTATTCCTACAAGTTTTAATATTCCAGCAAGAAATGTATTGGAAAATTCGAACTTCTGCAAGCGTAAAGTTTTCAGCAAGTATCAATTTTTTAATTAAATTAATTTATAGATATGCCTCCAAGGGTATTTGATCTTTGATATATTAAATAAAACTATTCAATGTTGTCTTTTATTGTTGTGCCTGTTTCATCATCTGGGTTTTGTGCGTGTGTGTGTGGGTGTATGTGGGTGTGCGCGGCCATTTTCATTTGCAGCTAAAGTTTAAGGTCCTTCATACATAAATAAGCAGTAAGCAGGCGGCGTCGCCTCAAAGTGCCAGGAAAAACAGCAGCAGCAGCAGCAACAACAACAACTAAATGGACATGGCACCCACTACAACGGCCCTCTTCAAAAACGACCAACAACAACAACAACAACAACAACAATGAAGAGGCGACAACACTCATCAAGAACGGCCAAACACGAGCGATAAAAACAAGCGCAACAAGGACTTGAGTCTCGAGCCTCTATCTCCCTCCACGCTCGCTCTCTGACTCTCCCACTCTCTCAGGCTCGCCCAACTTGACACAGCAGGACAGCAACAAGGAGAAGGACAATAAGCAAGTCGCGAATCGCAGTCGCCGCCGCCGCCGTCGAGTCTGTCAGTTGTGCCCGCGTGTGTGTCCTTTCAGCCAGTGTGCCACTGTGGCAGTCAGTCATGGGCCCTGGCACATAATTAAGGACGTCGCCCAACAACAACAACACCAACAACAGTTAACAAATGAAAGTTAACCAAAAAAAAAAAAAAACAAAGCTAATGACGAATGCATAAATACTCTTTGCCACATTGGCAAAAGTTTCTAGGTTAATAAACCCAGTTGATGTCCTGTCTATAGATAGGGTATTTAAAAATTTGCTGCAATTAAACTTATTTTAATCTGTACATATACTCGGATGGCATTCAAGATTTTGTTATTCCAAAATCGATATCGATTTACAGACCAAGTTATATGGGCATATCGGGTGATTATTAAACATATACCAAATAAAGAGAAATTTACCAAATTATCTTCTTGCATAGCAAAAATATATTTAATGGGTATACCCTGAATGAGATTTTCCCGACTACGGCACTCGAAATCGAAGCATCTAACAAATTTAAAAGAACCACCTCATATATAAGGGAATCATAACAAGATTTTTATAATTCTAAGATACTTGTACTATGTTTTTTAAGTGTTAAATTTGTTAAGTTTTTATACCCTGAACCTATTGAAAATGGGTAAAAGGGGTATATTGTATTTGTGCAAAGTGCAAATGTATGTAACAGGCAGAAGCATCTCCGACCCTATAAAGTATATATATTCTTGATCAGCATCAATAGCCGAGTCGATCTAGCCATGTCCGTCTGTCTGTCCGTCCGTCCGTCCGTCCGTATGTATGAACACAAGGATCTCAGAACCTATAAGAGCTTGAAATTTTAGACGTAGGTGCTCCTGGTGCCCGCGCAGATCGAGTTTGTTTCCGATAAACGATAACTTGCCCCGTTTCCAAGTAATCGATAAAAATGTATATCGAAATCCTGTTTTTTAAGCAATTTTGGTAAATAATAAGAGCTTGAGTCACCAAACTTGACATGTTGCTTCTAGAAAAGTATATATATATATCAAGTATCTTTCATTTTATACCTATCGCCACCTCCCCATCCTCCCCATCCTCCCCATCCCCATCCATTAGCGCGAGCTGCATCTTTATCCATTAGCGCGAGCTGCATTTGGTGTTGGAATATGAGGGTTCAGGGTATCCCCTAGTCGGGGGCTCCCGACTAGAACCTCTTACTTGTTATCAATATAAAATTATACAAACTGGAAATACATTTTCTAAGTAAAAAAATATGTAGGAATAAGAACGAAATAACTTTCTTAATTCAAACATTTTGATTTCAATTACCGTATAAGGTCATTTTGTAAGCTGCTCGCATTGCAGGCAAAAACGAACGGACTTCATTTATTAAAGTGTAATTGAGATCTACAGGCACACACACACGTGAAAATTGCACTCTTGTTTTGTTGGTCCTTTCCGCTGCTGCTGTGTTTGCATTTGGATTTGCAGATGTAACTCAACATGTGTGTGTGTTGGTGTGTGTGTGTGTGTGTGTGTTTGTGTGTGTGTGTGTGTGTGCTGCAGCATGAATGAATGATGAAAGAAAAAGCAGAAAGACGTTGCTTAGCAGTGAGCGCAGGCGGTTGCAGAGGGGCGATAGAAGACAATGCCTCAAATGAGCATAATGAGCATAAGGAGGCGTCAAAGCCAAAAGTGCTCTCAGGCGCAGCTGGCCAGGACAATGCTGAAGGAATTGTGTCATATTATTAATGAAAAAACCAAGAAACACCAAAGGGGGCGGGAGAGAGGTTAGGGGAGGGGCAGCAAGAGCGTGTAGATTCAGATTTTTAGACAGAGCCAAATGAGCAGCGGCTGCAAAAAGAATAAAAAACAATAATGGAGGAAAACAGGAAGCTGAGGCACTTTTAATATGCAACAGTCTAGAGCCTGAGCTCTGTATTTGTATAGGTGTGCGTGTTGAGGCGTGCGGGGGCGTGTGTGTCTGTGTCTCTGTGTGTGTGTTTGTGTGTGCATGTGTTGGCAAAATGAAAATCAAGCCCAGGCCACAGCACAAAAGCAAATAAACGCGCCGAGCGAGCGTCAAGT
This sequence comes from Drosophila ezoana, assembly GCA_035045725.1. Lineage (NCBI taxonomy): Eukaryota > Metazoa > Arthropoda > Insecta > Diptera > Drosophilidae > Drosophila > Drosophila ezoana. The sequence goes on along the minus strand of JAWNOU010000005.1, from coordinate 1,069,474 downwards.
TATTTATTTGGCAATTGCTCTGCTGCTTTTTTATTGTCGTCAGAGTTGCGGTGGCTGCTGTTTGCTTTTGGGCATTGCCCCCACCACGCCCCAACCACAGCCACCCACCTGACAGCTGTGTGTGTGTGTGTGCGTGGTCGTCAAAGGTCAATGGAACATTTTTTAACGCTCGCACAAGAAGCAAAACCCAAACGCAACCAACAACAACAAAACGCCCCAAAATCGAGCTGTGGCTACTTGGGGACACACTGCACCCGGGGGCAATACGAAGCAGGCGGTTGGATTGGGCGGGTTTGCGGCAACTGGGAAAATGATGTGCCTGCAGTTACGATTTTGCTTACAAAACGATTCCCTCGCTTTTAAATAACATCAATTTTCATTTGTGATTTTAGTGGAAATCATTTAAACGGTAATAGCTTAATAACGGTTCGAATATAAATAATAAGTATAATTGAAAAAAAAAATATTTCTTGAATGCATTTATTAAGGCTAACAATTAAAGAAAGTTCTCATTTAAGTTATTTTGCTAGAAATTATATTATTTTCGCATTAAATAATATTTAAATAAATATAATAATAATAAAATAACAATAACAATAATATTAATATTACCTATAAAAATAATAATAAATATAATAATAAAAATAATAAAATTAGTAATAATAGTAATAATAATAATAATAATAATAAAAAGAAAAAGAAAAATGATAATAATAATAATAATTCTATTAATAACATAAATAAAAATAGCAATAATTAGTTTTTATTTTCTGCACTTAAAAACCGAAATTTTTTTTATCGAAAATTCTGCATGAAGATTAAGAAACATTGAAAATAAACCTTAATTTTAAATTTTAATGTTTTCATTATTTTTTATTATTATTTATTGAATTTTCTTGTCATCCTTTAAATGTGTGATTAAAATTAAAGTGTTCAATATTAAAGAATGTTTTAACAGCATTAATTTATTTAACCTTTTTTAACCTTTAACATTTCATTATTAGCCTTAATACTGAACCTTTGATTTTATATTCAGTGTTCAATTCGCCTTCCAAGCTGTCTCATTTTTTAAACATTTTAAAAGCATGAACATGTAAAGAACAGTTTCGAAATTTCTGTTCTATTTGCAAAATAATTTTTTTAGTTTTAGTTTATTTTGACTCACCTTTTTACTCTCTGTATTTATTAAGTCAAATGTTGTCACTTTCCAATTGGTTGGGTGTCGTCGTGTATATATATAAAGATTTAGTTGAACTAGCTGAATACTATAGATATTCCATTTATTGTTTGTTATTATTATGTATTAAATATTTTATCAAATTTTGAGCATTTTCATTTGCCATATATATTTTTAATTAGATGTTATTATGATGAACATGAATATTGATGTATTCATACGGGCTTTTCATTAGTTGATTTAATGAATTGATTTTTGGAGTACAATTAATTGTAGCTCAATGTGATTATTAAATCTCTTATTATTATTTTTTGTATTTGTATTTGTATTTGTATTAATTATTATTTTTAATTAGTTGCGATTATCGAATATGTATATGTTACGTCACGAATGTCAATGATTGAAAATTTGCTGACCTGTTTATGTTTGAACTATGAATAAATTTGCATGGAAAACTGTTGCCATATAAACTTCATTCAATACGTCAATCATCAATGCAGCCAATTTATTGAATATATTTTATATATATATGTATATGTAAAATCATAAACGTTCTCGTTCAATCTTGTGCGTGTTTCAGTTGCTTATTAAGTTTTTATGAACTATTTTATATGAGATTCCCGTTTATTATATGCCTTTTATGCTGTATATAATTATAATACGTTTTTTTCTATATAATAGAAAATGTTGTATTCAAATTTATGTTGGGTATTACAATTAATATTAAAAATCATTCAGCGAAAATTGCGGCCGTCGTTTGTTTTTGTTTTGTAATTTACCTTTGGTATTTGTTTGTATATGTTGAAGATGTAAAGTATTTTTATAGCTTTTCAATATTTACAATAAATTTCAAAATTGTCTTTTTCTTTTGGTTGCCTTAAACATTTTTCATAATTTATGTTCATAGTATGTGCTGTTTTTTTAAGAGATTAAATTTCGTTTGGTTTTCAGTTGTTTTTGCTTTTCACACACATTTCATTTCATGTTTGTGTTTTGCGATTGGTTCTCCCGTTATTTTCTTATTTTTCACAAGCACAAACACTTTCTTGGTATTATTATTTTTTTCTGTGCCTCTCACTCAAATATTAAAATATTGCTTGGCATAACTATTAAAACAGTATTTTTTATTTGCGTTTTAGTTATTTTATGGTATTCTTTTCAATTAGTTCTAACATCCATTGTGTGCTGTTGTTGCATTTTGTGCTAAAAAGAAATAAGTTATGCAGATAGAACATTAGATATTTAATAGGCCTTTAAGATGGAAGATATATTCAAAATATATGGCTCAATCCCGATAAAATCTCAAGCGTAAGATCTTTACAAAATTTTCCATTTTATTGCATTTAATAACTTCAAGACTTCAGCTGTAGCTTTCAGCAACGATCAAAGCATGGCGAAGCTTTTAAGTCAAAATATGCTAAAACTGCTTGCGAATTACAAGTAGAGAATTCGATATACTATAAACATTTCACTTTTCAATCAAATATTCACACTATTCATAAGTCATATTCACAAGTTGCTCACTTGTTGACAATGTCAAAACAATTTCTTGTGATTTTATTTTATGGCCACTTTGCCCCACAACAAAAAGGAAGAAGAAGAAGAAGAAGCAGGAGATACTGGCACAATGCGAGCATAAAAGGTTGCCATTTCCATATAAATATATATATATACATATTTTTTTTTTGGCACCTGTTATACACACAACACAGACACACGCACACACATACATACCCGCACAGCCATGCACTTGGAATGTATCTGAAAGATACTTTTTGGCTGCTGCTGCTGTTGCAATTTGAAACATTTATTTGATGGTCAATTAGAAATTTGCCTGCCATTTGCAATTCGTTTTTCGCATTTCGCTTTTCCGCAGCAATAAAAAAAAATATATAGAAGAAGAAGCAGTCGCAGATGAAGAGCCAAATCAACCAGTAAATAAAATATATAGATGTTGAGATAGAGCTAGGCAGGAAGCAGCGCGTGCGATGGCAGGCAGAAGGACGCTGATGTGTAAGAAGAAGAAATATGTGTACAACAATGTTGCCAGCGCGAGCCCCGATGATGATGATGATGATGGAATTTTCACAAACATACACACACACGCACACAAACACGCACACACAGTGCAGAGAGCGAGCCTCGTGCCGTTATTATTTTTTTTTTTGCAAAAAAGCACAAGAAATAAGAATATCAATTTCCTCCTCTTGGAAAGCGCAAGCCAAAAATGTTCAATTCCACGCACACGCACTTCGATATACACATATAAAAATATATATATAAATATAAATATAAATATAAATATATATAAACATATATAATTATATATAAATAAATAGAAAAAAAAAAAATATATATATATATATGTGTGTGTGTGTGGCTATAGTTGCCTGACTAGTTGACTTGGCATTGCCGATTTACCTGCTAGTGTTGTTTTCTTCTCATTTTTTGTTTCTTAGCTGCTGCTTGAGCATCCTGCTGGGCGCTTAAATGTTGCCATGTATGTGTGCTTATGTATTAGTGTATGTATATTGGTGCACAATAAACGCAGGCACGCACATACATTTATATATATATATATATATGGTCACACTGTTTTAACACGCACACGCACACACACACATATGCACAGAGAAGCACAGAGAATCATGGGCACCCGCGCGCACACACACAAACACGCATACATACACTGACAAAACGCGCGCGCAGTGCTAAGCGACGACAGACAACAAACACACACATACACACACGCACGCACGCGCTTCCATACACAGTCACAGTCCAAGTCACAAACACAGACACAGACACAGGCTCGACCGCGACGCGTCTCCGCTTGGCTCTGCTTTGGCTGTGCAGGAAAAGGCAACTAACAGCACAACCCGAAACCGGAACACCAACTGAATGCGCTGCCAGCCCGCAATTGCCAGCCAGGCGACGCTGGAAGTGACTACTGCAGCAGCAGCAGCAGCAGGCGAATCGGAGAGCTTCGTTAAGCTCGCTCGCACACGAACGAACATCTCTTGCAGCAGACCGATTGGATTCCCCAAACAGCGTGGGGATGCTAAAACGTGACTGGGAATGCGCTCGTCCCGGTCCCGACATCCACGCTCGTGCCTGGAAGTAAGCTAGCGAGCGACTGGCTGGAAGCGCCCAAAGAGAGACCCAACTTAACCTAATCCGACTCCACGACTAGTTCGCATGTTGGCTTAGGCAACAGCTCAAAAAATAACTTGCGGGAGGCTGTGTAAAAGAGCGCGCGCACCATTGAGCTTTGCTTGAGGTAGTTTCGCAACGCTCTGCATGTGTGGGTGTGTGTGTGTGAGCGCCATACAGGGTGTGAGATAAGAGCTTTGGCGGCTCACTCAATTGAATATTGAGTTGGTAGTTGAGTGCGAGCGGATGTTAAATAAATATTTTTTAAAGCTGGTTTGCTTTTGTTGTAAATTATTACATTTTTAAAGCTTTGAAAAAGAGGAAATGCATTATAGTTTTTATTTTTATTAAGTATTCTTTAATTAATTTTTGTTCATTGAATCTTATTAAAATAAAGAACAAGTAGGAGGTTCTAGTCGGGAGCGCCCGACTAGGGGATACCCTGAACCCTCTTATTCCAACACCAAATGCAGCTCGCACTAATAGAAAGAGAGTAGCGGGGAGGTGGCGATAGGTATAAAATGAAAGATACTTAATATATATATACTTTTCTAGAAGCTACATGTCAAGTTTGGTGACTCTAGCTCTTATTATTTACCAAAATTGCTTAAACAACGGGATTTCGATATACATTTTTATCGATTACTTGGAAACGGAGCAAGTTATCGTTTATCGGAAACAAACTCGATCTGCGCGGGCACTAGGAGGACCTACAGCTAAAATTTTAGAGTCTGTAGCTCTTATAGGTTCTGAGATCCTTGCGTTCATACATACGGACGGACGGACGGACGGACGGACGGACGGACAGACAGACGGACATGGCTGGATCGACTCGGCTATTGATGCTGATCAAGAATATATATACTTTATAGGGTCGGAGATGCTTCCTTCTGCCTGTTACATACATTTGCACTTTGCACAAATACAATATACCCTTTTTACCCATTTTCAATGGATTCAGGGTATAAAAAGAAAAAAGTATTTAAATATGTTTTGTATTATTTAAAATATTAAACTTTTAACTCAATAGTTTACAATCGAAAGAAATTTTCATTTATTTCAGTCACTTCCTTTCAGTTTAAGTTTTCTTAGCAAAATATTCAAGCTCAATTTTACTCTTTACACTTCTTGAAAGTATCCCAAACTCCACACAAATATCAAGCAATTGTTTTCACTTAAAAGCTGCTTAATTAAAAAAACAGCTACTTAAGTAAAGATTTGCTATCGATACCACTCAATATCTTAACATTTACAGAGCCAATCGTAGCCCACAGCTCACTTGACCCAAATCCTTTAATGCGAACGCAACTAACTCAAATTATTTCAAATTTCACTCACGTTCATTCATGCACAAGAGCCCATACAGACATACGCACGCACACACGCCTATGCTCTCGCACACACACACACGCACATGCTCTCGCTGCGTAGGTCCAGAGCCAAAAATGATTTATGACCCCACAAAAAAAATTAATTTAAAGTAAATTCGCATGAATGAAAAATGGCTTTTACAAACGGGAAAACTACAGGACGCCCACACAGCGCTGCAAGAGAGTCGCACAAGCGCGAGTTAAGAGAGCGTAACGTGTGGTGCTGTCTTCGCTTCACTCTTACAAGCCACTTGTAGGCTTTGTGCGCGCTCTTAGCAGCAGCTTAAAGCTCGCTCTCATGCGCTCGCATTTGTGTGCTCAGCTTCAGTAACTTCCATTGTGCTTATCCCTGTTTGCGCTTCCAGTGCTCGTCAAACTTTTTTTCGCGCACACGAAACGAAGGACACGGGAGGCTGCTCCCGCTGCTGCTGCTCCAGCTGCTGCGAGCCTTCGTGCTCGGCTTCGGCTATGTCCTCGTCTGCTGCCATCGGTTGGTATCCATGAATGAAGGCTGTGATAATGGCAGCTAGCGCATCATTTGCGCCTGGCACACTGCGCAATTCACATCGCGCGGAATGCGTCTGCCTGTGCGGCAGCTGCTTGCAAACAATTTCTTTCTTTTTGTTGTTGTTGTTGTTATTTGTTGTTTTTGCCAAATTAACAATTTTGATTATCCTGCAAGCCAGGCGTGCTGCTGTCCTTGCTTATGCTCTTCCTCTCCCTCTCCGCTATCCCTCTCTCTCTCTCTCTCTCTCTGAATCTTACACACTTCACGCACACATACGCATTTTGTTAACACTTGTGTTTTTTCGTTGCATAGTTTCCGGCGCTTTTTTATTTATTGCCCGCGCTGATTTGTTCATAAGGTCACATGGGAGGGGGGGTGGTTAATATGATATGCTGGTATCTACAGAGCCAAGATAAAAGTTACCAGATAAATCTAAATAAAACTTGCGAAAGGCCAAAGATTGAATGTATAACTGCAATAAGTGCAAATAAATTTCGTATAGTTTACAATTCCAGATAAAAATAAAAAAAAATATATAACAGATGAACTAAAATGCCAAAATTGAAATAAATTTTCTTTTTAAAAACATGAGGGTAGATCCTGAACATAATAAATTTATCTTTAAATTTATATCATAGTAGGAATATAAACAAACATCATAAATTTTAATAATAATAATAGTATTAGTAAATAAACAATAATAATATTATTTTATAATTATTTTTATTAATATAATTTATATCATTTTTTATTTATTTTTATTAATATTACTTTTGTTGCAAGAAAATCCAAAAATCCATTGGTTTAAAATATATGAGATATTTTTTTTTTACACGTAATTTATGAGTGGAACACGCTAAACATATCTTTTGTTGCCTGTAGTTCGTGGTTTGAGCCAAGTTCATTGTGCTTGTACCAGCATTTCAGTAAGTGTTTGTAGTTGGCTTTGATGACTCTGTGATTTAGTCGTTATATATGAAAAGCACGCCATCGGTCAAAGGCTGCAAGGCAAAGGTCAAAATACTTGAGGAACCGTTGGCGGCGTCGGCGGCGGCTTTCAGTGAATGGAAGTCGGGACCAAAAAGTCACCTACAAACAAAAAAAATGGAGAAAAAAACCATCAACCGATTTGCAATTCGTGCAGCAATGTTAACAAGAAGAAGAAGTACCAAGAGCAGAAGAAGAAAACAGAGACAAACAGAACACGAAGCATGAGAAATCAAAACAAATAAGCAAACAGGCAAACACAGGCAGACAAACAAAGTGCCAAGCAAATTAAATAAAATGCACACGGTGAGTGTGAGAGGAGGTGGGCGCGGGTGGCAGGGTTGGTAATAACATAAAAGCTCAACACGATGCAGGCACAAGGTAGTTAAAGATACAGATACACAGATGCAGACACAGATACTGTGCAGGCCATTTGCGCTGCGGTTTGCTTGTGTATGTGTGTGAGAGAGTGTCTGAGAGCAAAGAAAATTAAGCAATTGAATAAAAAAAGAATTAAGAACTGTTTGCAAAAGCACAAAACGAACATGAACTTTTAGAGATATTAAAAGAAAAAGCGGGCTTAAATATAACATTATTTATATTATATCTGTCGATAGATGTAGTTCCCTTCGGTCAAAGAAAGAGTTGTATAAACATGGTTTGCAGCCCTAGAAGCCTGCATAAACCTAGCAAAAGTATTCAAGTGCGATAATATGTCTAAAAGCAAAACACAATTAACTTTAAACCAAACTATTTAATCAAGTATGGTTCGGCTGAAGATGAGTTTCAACTTTTCCTCCAATTAAGACAATTAGGAATTTGATTCACGGTTTTCTTTTTTAATTTATTTAATTAAGTGTAGAGCCTGTACAATCATAATTTATTACCTTAAAAACACATGGATGGAAAATGTAAATTAGAACCAAAGCCCATTAAGCAGTATGATGATTTTAAACAATTATGGAAAATTAAAAAATTTAATCGCTTGCAAAATTTAAAAAAAACACACACATTTAGCGACTAAGTATAGAAATATATGGTCAAATCAGATTAAGTTCTTCTGACTCCAACACAGGGAGGCGCAGCCAAAGGTTACACCCGGGCGACCTAGCTAAAGACATGGCATATATCAAGTTGAATTTTGATGTTGATTCAGAATATATACCTTACAGGGTCGAAGATGTTCCCTTCTACGCGTTACACATATCATGATAATACTATAACTATAACTACCCGCTTTTAGCTCTGAAAGTGTATAACATTGAAACGAACAAATCAGTTGCTTTTCGCTCTTTGTCTCTTAAGTTTCTTAATACTTCCTTCCCCCTAGCATAGTTCTACATTTTAAAAACTGCACTGCTGTTAAGCAAAAAAATACAAAAATATCTCAACTAATTAAGCACAGCAATTCATCTAACCAGATTTGTCGCTCGTTCAATACTCAGTTGACCCATTTAATATATATATATATATATACATATATATAAGTATTTATCTGAAATGGTGCTTGCAGCACAATTTGCTCCACTTGGCATTTGGTTTGGGCACTGCTCAAATATTAAATCATATCAAGGTTCCGTCATTCATTTTGAATGTCCGCCGGTTGGTTGCTTCTCTCTTTGCTTCGCCCTCCTCGCTTCTCGATTCGTTTGGTTCGTTTCACTGGGATCGTGTAATGAAATTTAAGCAGAATTGTAAACAAAGTTGTGCAATAAAATCAACAAACCGCAAATAAAGTGCAATTTAGAGCAGACTCCGGGCTCACCCAAAAAGAAAAACCAAATGAAAAGCGAAAAACCTAAAGCAAAAGACTTTTCGTTTTATTTGAGCGCTCGTTTGGGTCTTTTTGTCAATAAGCCGCCAAGGCGGACGGCAGCAAATGGGGGGCGGCTCCGCCTGTGGCTGGGCGTGACTGTGCCTGATTTCACGAGCCATTTGCAAGAGTCCTTCACACACAATGCTGCAGCGAATGCAGCCAGGATGCAGGAGTCGCTGCAACGACGCGAAAATTGCCGCAAATTGAAGCAAAGTCGGCGAAATTTTATTGAAGCAGCCGTCACCGAAGGGGACCTATTTTTATTTTATTTTCCTGCTTTTTCCCCCTCGCTTGGAGAATCCTGTCAGTTTGAGTTTGAGTGCACTACAAATGGTCGCTTCATTGTTTCAATTTGCTGCATTTCGCCCTGCCAATTGCCAGCTGATAATTTATGCAAATTCCAAACAATTTGCTTCGCTTCTGCTTCGGCTTCGGCTTCTCACACTTTTGCTTATTCACTTTGCCAATTGATTTCGTGACTCTCGACCGAAATCTCTGACAAAATGTGTGTCGAGGACACGAACGCCTAAAATTAGGAGCTGCCATGGCCAGCCACTATTGAAATTAAAAATAAACTACGAAAATTCATTTAAAATTCTTAAAGTTTTAATAAACTTTGTGCGAATTGCTAAAGTTTTGAACCCAAACAGCTGTAAGACACTTGTACTTCATGACGTATGCGTAATTTTGCTGTTGTGTATTTTATGACTTTAAAAACGTGTCCTTTGCTTGATGACTAAGATTTGTATAATAGTTGCATTAAAAACGATATAAGAGATTATAACCCAAATACGCTGATACATAAACCTATATATATTTAAAGATACACGTACAGACATACAAGGTCCAAATGGATGAATATATTTAAAACAAGTAAGAGGTTCTAGTCGGGAGCTCCCGACTAGGGAATACCCTGAACCCTCTTAATCCAACACCAAATGCAGTTCGCGCATCGCGCTGGCTTGAAGTAATAAAGATAAATTTAAAAAAAAATGTTCCATTGGCAGGGTTCGAACTCGCAACTGACCGTATTACTTGCTGACGACTCTACTCAACAGACAAACCAGCAACAAAACAAAAAATAGTTTTCCAGGTAGGGCTCGAACTCGCGACAGACCACAACACTCCGCAACTACTCAACAGCCACACCAATAATTAAGAATTTTTGAGAAAAAAACGAACTAAAATAGCATTTACAATGCTGTTAGAATGCGAAGCAGACGCGCATGAATGTGTGTGTGTACACAAATTCTTGATGTTTTCGCTAGCTGTGCCATCCAATTGCGCAGTTATATATAACTTTGGTTTTCTCTTAACCGATCTTAATGCAATTTTCTACAGTATATATTATTGTACAATAGAATATTTGTGTATTCTCAAAAAGTCAATTACATTAAAATTGTGGCTTAGATTGGTGTTGGCAATATAGGTTGGGTTATTAACTTGATTTATAGCTCTGCAGAGTTAGAGGGGAGGTGGCGACAGGTATAAAATGAAAGATACTTGACATATATATAATATTCTAGAAGCAACATATCATGTTTGGTGACTCTAGCTCTTATTATTTACCAAAATTGCTTAAAAAATAGGGTGTCGATATACATTTTTATCGATTACATGGAAACGGAGTAAGTTATCGATTATCGGAAACAAACTCGATCTGCGCAGGCACTAGGAGCACCTACATCTAAAATTTCTCTAGTCTCTAGCTCTTATAGGTTCTGAGATCCTTGCGTTCATACATACGGACTGATGGACAGACGGACGGACGGACTGACAGACAGACGGACATGGCTAGATCTACTCGGAATATATATACTTTATGGGGAGATGCTTCCTTCTGCCTGTTACATACATTTGCATTTAGCACAAATACAATATACCCTTTTTACCCATTTTTAATAGGTTCAAGATATAAATATAGATACACTTAACTGTATAGGCGCAGTTAATACATTAACTAAGTACACTTTGAAGATTCAGATACATATCTGTGTTGATTAATGCAATACAAAATTTAGATTCACTTAAATATATAAGCACAATCAAAATGCGCAGATGGAAATTGAGATATATTTACAGATACAAATACATAGAGCTACAGGTAAATATGTACAGAAATACCTGAAATCATACAGTCTGGGAGACAGATACAAAGACAGATCTAAACATATATGCAGATACATACGTAATAAATGCAAATACACATACACATAAGTCAATTAATTCAGATGAAGATACATAAAAATACACACACTTAAAGCTACAGATACATATCAGGTCCAAATTAATAAATACATTTAAAAGATACACCTAAATATATAAGCTAACCTACAATGATAAAGTTTGGCTTACAAATACAAAGATACTCGATACAATATACAAACATATAAAGAAATACATACTCTAAGGATGCAAGTACACATACCTATAAAGATATTCATTCAGATACAGAAACAGGCACAAGCACACACACTCCTACAAATTTATATAGACGCAACTAGACATAGAGGAAGTCAGTCACAGATATAAATAGAGAATGCAATAGAGCTTAAATAAAGCCATGGCTAATCTAGTCACATCTGATCAACACGCTAGACCAATTCCACAGCCCAAAGCCACTTCCCAATCCTTTTTGGCTATCATAGTCGCGTTCGGTTTTGCACCTGCGCTCGGCAATTAAGTGATACCCTCCGGAATGTATCTCGTATGCATTGAATCCGGGCCAGCATCCAAAAATTGTTGACAGCCCTGCGAATGATAAACCCCCCACCCACCCCCCCCCCCCTTTACTGCGCACACATAAAAATGGTTGAGTGCACACACTCTCTTCCAAACACACACAGACACACGCAGATACACACGCAGACACACATTCGCACACACTTCGTGTTGCACGCCAATAAATCATAACGCGACGGCACAGTCGACGAACTCAGAGTTGAGTCGAGTGTTGGCAACGGCAACGGCAACGGTAATGGTGCAATCGGTCATGTTATTATTTGTTGTTGTTCTTGTTGGCTGTTGTTAATATACCCTTGCGGTAGGTACAGTACAATTGTCAACAAATGTGTTAAATTTTAGGCGCTCAATTAGGACATTCATGAGTGCATAAGAAAGCCTTTGCTCACTATATCTTAATCATACCTTTGATTTAGGCATGCTTTTAAAAGGTTTATTTAGATTTGCAGACACATATTTAAGCAAAGTCCGTTGGGAATCAGACTACTTTATTGTTGTATCTGCCAGGGGAACACTACTTTACTGGGTTCTATTTGCCAGCAAGGGTATTTAGATTTCGGCATCTTAATGCCCTTTTGTCTTGTTGCCTTGCAGTTGCAGTTACTATTACTGCCCGAGCAGCGAGCATTGCTTGGCCGCAGAGTTCGTTTCGCCTTGTTCCGTTGCAAGTTGACTTGTCATAAAAATTGAAATTGTTATCAACTCGTCCGTGCGTTCGACGTTGAGGATTATTGCATTAAAGTTGGCGCGTAATGGAAAATGTTCTGGTGCCACGCCCACTGAATGAACCTGCCACTTATTACATGACAGCGCGGCGAGCTGCACTTCCTGACAGACCCCACTCAACACCCACCCCCCTCCACCCTTCCGGTACGTGAGCTGCGGATTAAAGTCGACAAAGTGTTGCACAACATTGTGAGCCAGTTCTTCGTCCTGGCTTTTATCCTGGCTACCAGAGTGGCTGCATGCCTGCCTTTGAGCTTATCGACAGCGTGCATTGAATCGAGCAGCCAATCCGACGCATGTACAATAAATTTACGTGTTTCGGCATAAAAAATTATGCCAAACGTCGCTTATCACATTTCACATTTCACAATTCGCATTCACTGAAATGAGCGCAGCGAACTCAGCAATTAATTCCACGTGTACTCAAACTGACAAACCTGAAATATTCGCAGAAATATGGTTGGACATGCTGAAAAGCGTTCCGCGTAAATGAGCTTTTGGATTTCACAAATGAAATTCACTTTGTCGAAGCAAATAGCTGAATTTTAGTCGCAGTTACAAATGCTCATACAGATGCAGATGCAAATGCAGTTAAAAGCACATACACACACGCACAAATGTCGGATGTTCGGATACAGATACAGATACAGATGCAGATACAGATACAGATACAGATACAGATACAGATACAGATACAGATACAGATACAGATACAGATACAGATACAGATACAGATACAGATACAGATACAGATACAGATACAGATACAGATACAGATACAGATACAGATACAGATACAGATACAGATACAGATACAGATACAGATACAGATACAGATACAGATACAGATACAGATACAGATACAGATACAGATACAGATACAGATACAGATACAGATACAGATACAGATACAGATACAGATACAGATACAGATACAGATACAGATACAGATACAGATACAGATACAGATACAGATACAGATACAGATACAGATACAGATACAGATACAGATACAGATACAGATACAGATACAGATACAGATACAGATACAGATACAGATACAGATACAGATACAGATACAGATACAGATACAGATACAGATACAGATACAGATACAGATACAGATACAGATACAGATACAGATACAGATACAGATACAGATACAGATACAGATACAGATACAGATACAGATACAGATACAGATACAGATACAGATACAGATACAGATACAGATACAGATACAGATACAGATACAGATACAGATACAGATACAGATACAGATACAGATACAGATACAGATACAGATACAGATACAGATACAGATACAGATACAGATACAGATACAGATACAGATACAGATACAGATACAGATACAGATACAGATACAGATACAGATACAGATACAGATACAGATACAGATACAGATACAGATACAGATACAGATACAGATACAGATACAGATACAGATACAGATACAGATACAGATACAGATACAGATACAGATACAGATACAGATACAGATACAGATACAGATACAGATACAGATACAGATACAGATACAGATACAGATACAGATACAGATACAGATACAGATACAGATACAGATACAGATACAGATACAGATACAGATACAGATACAGATACAGATACAGATACAGATACAGATACAGATACAGATACAGATACAGATACAGATACAGATACAGATACAGATACAGATACAGATACAGATACAGATACAGATACAGATACAGATACAGATACAGATACAGATACAGATACAGATACAGATACAGATACAGATACAGATACAGATACAGATACAGATACAGATACAGCTCAGCTCAGCTCAACTAAAGTACGCTGTCTTTGAAATCCAACAGAACCCAACAATAAATAAATATCCAGAAATACTATGGAGAGCTTTAAATGATTTGCAAAAGGGCTTGTCTGGCCGTGTGTGAATGTACAATGTGGATAAAGAATCGTTACAGTTAACTAGAGCTAGTTGCACTCAATTTTATTTCCTTTTCGGTTATGTTAAATCCTTAAAATTACGTCGATTATTGAATCTGTAGTCTTTTTCAGTTTTTTTTTTTAACTAACATGAATTGAAATGGTCTCACACAGTCGTTGGAAACATGACTCTGATTTTGCGTTGAAAGTTTCGTTGTCAGCAGCAATTAAAACAACGCCCAGAAAATGCACAGGAATCGCAAAAGCAACAACAAAATGAAAAACAAAACCCAAAAGCAAAGCAAAAGCGAAATGAAGCCTGGCCACAGCCAGCCAAAGTGGAACGAAAAAAAAGTTACAAATCCTGCAGCAGGCGGCCAGCAAAAATGAAATTAAATGCAACAGGAAACTGTGTTACTGCACCTTGCCGACGCCTTAATGCCCTAACAGTTAGAGCAAACATCAGACTTTAATATGTTAACATATTTAATACTCGATATTCGAGAGATTATTTCAATAGAGAAGATGCTAGATAATTGGGTTGATGTTGTTTAGAGAGGAGCGTAGTGCAGAAAAGTTTTTTAACGATATCTCAAAGAGTATTAATGGTTATTTTCCATAAAAAAATTCCTTATAAATAGGATCTATACTATATATAACATCCCGGATATATTTTGGAAGCAGAGTAAAGAAAGTTTTTTGCAACTATATGATATAGTCTGCCGTTGCGGTCGATTTCGACATATCTACGCTTTCAGTAAGTTAAACTAATTGACTACATTTCATAAAAACAGTCAGAAGTCAAAACAAAAGCGACTAATTGAACCCAGATTAGCATTTAGATCAAGAATATAATATATACATATACGTTATAAGCCCTGACATATCTAATACGCCCCATTCGGGGAGGGATTAGAAAGCGTGCGGCAAGCGGAAAAGCGTCAGTCGGTCAACAGTTTGGGTCTATGCAGCATAACGGCAAAGTCAGTCGTCCATCCGGGTTAGCTGCATGCTGCACGCCCCTTGCCCAATCTCTCTCCATACCCCTCCAGCATCGACCAGTCCACGTCAATGTTTCGTTTTACATTTACATTTCTCGTTCATTGTTCACAATGCCGAATTTTTGCAGCACACCAAATAAATAAGCACACATACATGCACAACATACACGCACACACACACACACATGTATGTACACACACACACACTCTACTGCAGAAAAAGGAAACACAAACTAAACGCAGTCCTGTGTTTCCTGTAATGAAAACTTTGAAATTTTTTGTTGCTCCAAGAAGTCAAAGAAGAATTGAAAAGGCGCAAATGGGAAAACGGAAGTTTAAGTAAATTTCTTAAAATAAGCCAGACTCTTAGATACCCAGTAAATTTATAGGCAATAGTAGGTCATTTTATTTTAAGAGATATTTTTAACATCAGGTAAATAAGTCTGATTAAAAGCGCAAAAAACAGTTTGTAGCCCAAGCCAAAACTAAGAATTTCATAACTAATATGCCGGAAGTACTATCAAAAAACAATTCAAGTTGTGTGCCACACTCAGCTGTTTCTCTTTTTTGCCATTGTTGTTGCAGTAAATAAACCAAAAATTCTATCAAAATTGAAAAGCTAAAGCAAAGATCCTATGCAAGAAATGACTATCCCTTTATATATATATATATATATATATTTCTTGTTAGATTTGCCAAGGTCTCAATGTTGCAATTAGAGGTTAAAGCAACAGGATACCGTCATACAAAGCTGAATGCAGAAGCTGTAGGATGAGTGCCTGAGGGCATGGAAGAGGCCAACTGGCCGAAAAAAAGGGACAATGCGCATATTAAAAAATTTATTGAAAGCGCAAACAGACGAGTGTAAAAAAATCGGATGCTATAAAGCTTGAAGCTAATGGAGAAATGAGCAACAGAAAATTTAATACTGGCGAAAGGTAATAAAAACTTAGTTAAAGCTAAGTAAGTGGAAAAGAAAATGGAAATAGTTAAAAAAGTTATTTATTTAGATATGCCAACTTTATAGTTTCACCGACATATTTTGTTTTAAAGGGAAAATTAAATTAAATTAATACAATTTTGAATGTAAATATTACGCTCGCAACTTAATTTACTCTTTTTTTAAGTTTTAAAAAAATTCCGAAACATAGTTTTGAACTTTATATTAAATACGATTTTTTAAATAAAAGTCTACAACTTTTTAGAACTATTTTTTCTTTAAAAAAATGTATATATTTATGAAAGTAAAAATAGAACAGATAATGGATTATAAGTCTACTGAAAGATCCAAGTAGTTGTAAATAAAGTATGTATACTATTAGCGGATATTACCTTCATATATTGCCTTCACTCAAATTGTTGAAAGTTAAACGAATAAGGGACCAAAAGTCGGATTCAACATTTTCGGCCCATGCTAGTATTGTGGTGAGAAGATTGAAGCCGAAAAATAAACTTTCGTTCATCAAATCTTTGACACGCATTTTCCATCCGAGAGCTGGTGATATGGCAAAATGCGTATCAAATAAACGACCCCTGAAAACGAGCTTGAAACCAATCCGATGGTACGGGTGTAATTTTGAAAATTACTTAAACACATATTCATTAAGTTCTTATGTAGGACTTTGAGGTTAAGTTTAAAGCAAATCGAACAAAGTGTGAAACTTCGCTTGTTCAGCATTTTCCACTGAGAAATAAGAAGAATATTAAAAATGTGTTTGCAAAAATAAATTAAAATGTTTGGCAGACAATTAAATACTAAATGTTGTATTTATATCAACATAATTATAATCAAACGATTCTTAAACAGTTTCAGTCACACGCAAAAGTTGACAAAATTTAAGCCCAATCAAAGCTGCATGGAAAACTCTGCCACAAACTTGACTTAAATCGACTTCAGAATGCAGTTGTAGAAATAGTCCAACATGAGTAAATATTTTTGGGCACTTTATGTTCATTACGTAGCTAAAAAGCAAGCACTTTACAAATAACAATAATAAAAACAAATACAAAAAATATATATATAACATAGAAAAGAAAATAAACAGGCAAAGGCAAATTTATTTTGCGGAACTAAATTGAAATAATTTTGGCAGCTGAAATATGCACAAAAATATTTTAATACGAGCAAAGGACAAAGCCCACCGCGCACCCCGGGCTATGACGCCTTCCCATTCAGACATAGAGCCAAGCACAGACACAGCTCTGCAGACATATAAAATGTGCAAGTAAAAAGGGTTTGCCCCTTTCCATGACCCCGCTGGAGTTAGCTAGAAATGTGCTGCCTGACTTTGAGTCTGGCATTTGGCCAAGTGCTGTTTTTTTCTTCTTTCTGGCAACTGCAGTTGAGGCAAACAAACAGCACAGGCAAACAAACAAACGGCTACATATTAAATTTGTCATTTCATAGTCAAACTGTGGGCGTGGCCAGCTTAAACTTGTTGTTGCCTGTCAAATTGCAGCGCAATTTTAAAACGCATTTCGCATTCGCTGGCCATGAAAATTGAATTATCTTTCACTGGGCGCGCACACAAAAATATTTCGTCGGTCGCAACTGCTGCAGTGGCAAAATATTATTGAGCAACAGTCAATGGATGCAGCACTGAAAACAACAAGAAGGCAACAACAACAACAACAACATGTAAACAATACGACTGTGCCGCAACAAATCAATCTGGACCATACGCATGCTGGCTGCATAAGTTTGGCATTGGTCAGCGCGGCGTATACGTAATTTCATCACGATATAAGTGTGGAGTGGTTTGTGTGTATGCGTCTGAGAGTGTGATTGTGTGCGTATGTGTGAGAGAGTGTGAGTCTGTGTGCATATTGTGTATTGGTCGGCTGCCCTCATCGGTTAAATGTAATTAATACACAATAACAAAAAAATTAATTTAATTGCTCTGTTGGAAGTATCCGATCGCATTTCTAGTAACGTTACGTTTTCTCCTCCTAACAATACTCCCTCTACCCTCTAGTCTTCATATTGGAAAATTCATTCTTAAATAACATGTGTAAATATATACATTACCGGGGAATAAGATATAGTGTTCGGACAGACGGACACGGCTATATCAACTCGGCTTTCGTTGCTAATCTTTAATATGTATATACTTTATGGGGTCGGAGATGTTTCCTTCTGCATGGGTACAAAAGAAGTCGAGAGAAAGCATCGATATTTATCAACTAATCGATGAAAAAATTAACTTCATCAATGTATCTAGGATAAATATTTGATTTCATAAGCAGGATACTCTTTAAAATCAGATCATCTCTTCGATAAGGTACAAATATTGAATATTTTATGGATTTAAGCTTAAATACATCAAAGTAGTTCGAGAAGTTCGTATATAAAAATGAAGCAAATATGTATACTTCACGGCCTTAGTATAGGACAGCGTATAACAATCCTGCCAGAGCTGCAAACTGTCAATAAAATGAACACTGATAGCAACGTATTATGTGTCAAAAGTTTTTAGTTTTTGTTTGAGCTGGGCATATCGGGTTCAGATCTGCTCCGTTTCCATCGGCAAAATGAGCGAGACCTACGGCATGCCGGTGTCCATGCTGCTGCTTATTTTATATATACTTTTGGATGTCAATTATTTTATACGTGTTGCATTTACTGCCCTTACATTGCGATTGTTCCAGGGCAAGCACAGTGTACTGGACACAACAACCATCTATGGCATATGCACGCCCCAGGATGTGGATATCTTTTTGCGGCACATGAACAACGCACGTTTCCTGCGCGAACTGAACTTTGCGAGTGTCCACTATTATATGTTGACCAATATGTACGATCTAGTGCGTGAGCGTGGCGGCACTATTGTCCAGGGCGCAACGTCTCTGAGATATCGCCGTTTTATATCTCTCTTCCAGCCATACAAGATACAGACGAAACTCATCTGGTGGGACGAAAGAGCCATCTATTTGGAGCAACAATTTGTGACCCTAACCGATGGATTTGTAAACGCAATCGCACTCTCCAAGCATCGCTTCACCGATTGCAATGTCTTCGAATTGTTGGAGGCATTTCCAGATGTCACTCATCGACCGGATTTACCCAAGGATCTGATGCACTGGCTGGAGTCCATTGAAGAGTCGAGCCAAAAACTAAATCGAGACCCTTTTGTCTACGCATAAAAGCAACCATGTAAATTATCAATATGTTCAGGAATTATTTCACACAAAACGATCATAGTAAGATAAAAAATTTTTTAATACGCCATAAAAATTCAAATTTCTTAAATAAAATATAAAATGCGATCACAAACTTTCAACTTTTAAATATATCTTCAACAAACCCAAATATTGGTTTGGTCATCCACTAAATAGTTTTTTATGCAAAACAATCTTTGATTCATATATTAAGTAAAAAAGTTTAATTGATTATCTATAATTAACAAATGGAAAATTATATTGTATCATAATATATAATTCATCAAATATGTATATTCATAAAGCAGAAAGAGTTCGTTTAGTTTTACACTAGAGCAATGAATTCAATTGTTTAGAATTGTGCATTTTTTGTCTGTGAAATGTCCCTAATAAGTTTCAATTATAACATTAAAACATAGATAATAAAATGTATCGCATAAATAAAAGTTAAGCTATTAAGTTAAATATTTATATTTATTATTGCTATATTATTATTTTTTATAATATTCATATTATTATTTTATGTTATTAGATATATAATCTATATATTATTGTTTTATGTTATTAGATATTTATTTATACATTTATACTTTGAACCCATTTAAAATGGGTAAAGGGGGTGTAATGTTTTGTGAAAAATGTAAATGTATGTAACAAGGAGAAGGTAGCATCTCCGACCACATAAAGTATATTCTTGATCAGCATCAATAGCCGAGTCGATATAGCCATGTCCGTCTGTCCGGCTGTCCGTCCGTCTGTCCGTCTGTCCGTCCGTCCGTATGTATGAACGCAAGGATCTTAGAACATATAAGAGCTAGAGACTTAAAATTAGCTGTAGGTCGTCCTAGTGCTGACGCAGATCGAGTTTGTTTCCGATAATCGATAACTTACTTCCTGTTTTTTGAGCAATTTTGGTAAATAAAAAGAGCTAGAGTCACCAAACTTGACCTGTAGCTTCTAGAATAGTATATATATCTGCATTTGGTGTTGGAAGAAAAGGGTTCAGGGTATCTCCTAGTCGTGAGCTCCCGACTATACCCTCTTATTATACCCTGAACCCATTAAAAATGGGTAAAAGGGGTATTATGTTTTTGTGCAAAATCCAAATGTATGTAACAGGCAGAAGGAAGCATCTCCGACCCCATAAAGTATATATATTCTTGATCAGCATTAATAGCCGAGTCGATCTAGCCATGTCCGTCTGTCTGTCCGTCCGTCCGTCCGTCCGTCCGTCCGTCCGTCCGTCCGTCCGTCCGTCCGTCCGTATGTATGAACGCAAGGATCCCAGAACCTATAAGAGCTAGAGACTTGAAATTTTAGATGTAGATGCTCCTAGTTCCTACGCAGATCGAGTTTGTTTCCGATAATCGATAACTTGCCCCGTTTCCAAGTAATCGATAAAAATGTATATCGATATCCTGTTTTTTAAGCAATTTTGGTAAATAATAAGAGCTAGAGTTACCAAACTTGACATGTTGCTTCTAGAAAAGTATATATATATCGATTATCTTTCATTTTATACCTATCGCCACCTCCCCGCTACTCTATATCTATAAGCGCGCGATGCATTTGGTGTTGGAGTATGAGGGTTCAGGGTATCCCCTAGTCGGGAGCTCCCGACTAGAACCTCTTACTTGTTTGTTATTTATATAATTAATCAATTAATTATTATTATTATACTATTTATATTAAGAGTCAATTATTTACAGATACATACAATACAATTAGTCAATCATTTATTTTTATTATTATTATATTATATTATTATTTATATCGTTAGTAAATGATTAGTATTTATTCAATCAACACTAGCAGGAAAACTACATTCAATTTTTTTTAAAGAAAATTGTATTTAAAAATGTAAGTTTCAGACATACACCAATGAATATATTAGAATACGTCTCTTTTATTGAACAGAACTTTTTGAAAAAACTATCGCCACGATATGAACGATTATTTTTAAGCGATGGAGAGCGTCATGGTTAAACAGAATCTAAGTAGAAATAAACCAGATATAAGTGCAATAAACTCCACAAATGCAATCACTTAAATCACTTAATGCCAATAGTATATATAGTGCATAAGTAAAGCTTAACTCTCAAAGAAATATCGATTAACTATTATTATAATTCAATTTCCTACATGTCCTACAAAACCACATAAATGTATATGTTTATATGCCATACATGTTTTGCCATGCCATATGTATTTGCCGGCTTATGGCACACAGCATATCCGGACTTTAGTAAAGCTCTTGTTTTTGCCTGGCCCATTTATATCAATTTCAATTAGTTTACGGCGTAGTTTTTGCCACTGCTCTGCTGGTCCATGTCCTGCGACTGGCAAAACTTGGCACTGGCTCAAAATCCAAATTAATAAACATTACAATTGCGGCAACAAGCAAATTTGTATAGTCATAATCGCTTCTGTCTGTCTTACAGACAGACAGACGGCCGACCCCTGTTGATTGTCCTGCTGCCCTTCTGTTTGCCGGTGGCACGTTGCCTGCCAGTGTTGGCTAAGTGCATTTCAACCTGCGGCTTTCAAACTGAAGCCGCAAATACATTCAACTGAAACCTGAAATGCAGGTGAAGCCCAAAATACACACAACAAATACAAATAAGTCGCACGGAGAAAGGCAGAGATTGTAGGGGAGAGAGAGACGGGATTTTTGTCGGAGCAAATTGCATATTTTAATTAAAATATTTTCAACACAGCTGTTCATAACTTTTGGGGATTTACTTTTAGCATGTGCTTAGGCTTATTATTACAATTGAGCTGAGAGCGTTTTAATAATAATTTTATTTTTTCTAAAAATATTATTTTTCTTCAAAAAAATGGAAAATCTTTGTTGTTTTTGAAATAACTAAATCAAATATTAATAACAATAAACAAATAAATACGTATGTATGGATGTAAAAATTGTTTGCTTACTACATTTTTTTTTTTAATCATTTGTAAAAAATTTTAAGACAAAATCGTTATATTAAGTAATTCAGAGCGAATATTTGCATCCAAAATAAAAGAAGCATATTGTATTAAAGCCCTGTCATATTTATTACCAACGTACAGAAACTCAGAAGCTCTTCTGAGAATAAATAAAATGTATATAGATAAAGTATATACATTTATATTTATTTCAGTACAAATAAGAACAGTTATTACACGCATTTCTTTCATCTTTTCCTAATACTTTTTTAAATTGCAAATCTTTTAATCAATAAAACAGCACAAAAGACAATAAACAAAACGCACATCAAGAGATTATCAAGAAATTTATGTGAAATTTTAGCTGTAGGTGCTCTCCTGGTGCCCGCGAAGATCGAGTTTGATTCCGATAAACGATAACTTACTCCGTTTCCAAGTAATCGATAAAAATTTATATCGAAATCCTGTTTTTGAAGCAATTTTCGTAAATAATAAGAGCTAGAGTCACCAAACTAGGCATGTAGCTTCGAGAATAGTAAATATATCTGCATTTGTTGTTGGAAGAAGAGGGTTCAGGGTATCCCCTAGTCGGGAGCTCCCGACTAGAACCTCTTACTTCTTTTACACTTACAATGGAATGAAATCATAGATTTTGAGTTCTTATACATTAATCAGGGTATGAACCATGCATATAGTTAAGCCAGCATATGAATCAGATATCAAGTGGTATACCACAAACCAAAATAATAATAAACATCAAATTTATTTAATATAGTAAGCATTATATTAGTGTACATTTTAATGCCCAGCATTGGTAGAAAATCGAACAAAGAATGCAAAAGTAAGAAAAAGTTAAACATTATTATACCCTTACAGAGGGCTTTATAATTTTGTCGTGAAATGTGTAACGCATAGAAGGAGAAATCTCCGACAACATAAAGTATATATATTCTTGATCAGTATCAACAGCCGAGTCGATATAGACATGTCCGTCTGTCCGGCTGTCGTCTGTCTGTTTCTACGCGATCTAGTCTCTCAGTTTTTAAGCTATCTTCATAAAACTTTGCAGAAGTGCCTCTTTCTGTTGCACGCAGTACATATGTCGGAACCAGCTGAATCGGACCACTATATCAAATAGCTGCCATAGGAACGATCGGTTGAAAACTAAGTTGTTGTATGGAAAATTTTGTTGTTTATCCAGATATCTTGACCAAATTCGGCATTTATAAATTTTACTATGCTCCTCATATAAATGCAAAATACTATTAAGATCGGACCATTTAATCATATAGCTGCCATTGGAACGATCGGTCGAAAATTAAGTTGTTTAATGGAAAACTTTTTTGTCATTCAAGATATTTTGATTGAACAAGTCATTTCCTGATTTTACTATGCTCCCTTCATTTTTGCTAAATCTTATTTACATCGAACTACTATATCATGTAGCTGCCACAGGAACGATCGGTGAAAAAATAGGTTCTTGAGTAAAAACCTTTTTTGTTTATCAAGATATCTTGACCAAATTCGGCAAAGACTATTTTTCCTGTGCTTCTTATATACGGTAAAGCACTTTGAGCATTATGAAAAGGTTGGGTCTGCAAGGGTAGCCCTCGTATCTCGTTATATTAATAAAAATGTTTTAAAGCTAAAATTAGCAAAATCTTTCGAATATTTTCATATATATAAATTCTTGATAAATACATTAATTAATTCTGCAACAAAGGATATATAATACTTTTCATATTTAGTCATTTTATTTAAATCAAGAAATACCTAAAAGACTTTTAACTTCGTTATTAACTATTTTAGTTGATTACAAGTTAATAAAACAAAAACCTTTTACTTAATTTCAAAGTCTAGATACGATGCAAATGAAGTGCGCCACGAATCCTCTCTAGTTCGCATGGGGAAATTCTGTTTTCTGTTTTTTATCCAAATCACAAGGATTGAAATGCCAGCCATTATGACGAATACCAAAGAGCATGTCACAAGAATATATTCTGACTGCTCCTTACAACTCTTCAGACTGGGCACAACTTTGTTATTGATTTTAGCTGGCGTATACCCCTTATCGCATTGGCAAATATTTGGTGAGGCGCAATAACTGTGACTGGGACAATCTGTCACGCATGATGGCCTACAGCTCTGCAAACTGGGCACAACATCCGGATTGGTTGCATTTTCAACATAACCCTCATTGCAAATACATTTGTTATAGCCGGCAATATGACTATGCGCAGGACAATCGGGTTCACGGGCGGATTTACAACTCTTTAAACTGGGCACAGCATCGGGATTCGATTCGTTTATAATATACCCTGTATTGCATTCACAGACATTGGGTGAAGTGCAATAACTATTTGCTGGACAACCATTATCGCAGACAGGCAGACAGTTGGGCACAGTGCCCACGCAACCTTCACGACACTTGTAGACCACATCGGAGGTGCCGCTCTAAGGATAGGATAAGACTCAGATATCAAGTGATAAATTAAATATATATTTTCATATATATATATCGCACCTGATAAGCACTTTCGATGCAAACATTTGCCTGACATAAGCCCAGTGCTGCGCATAGATTCACGGCGAGCAGTACGTTTTTCACACAAAGCCACATTATCAGATAACCTGGTATTTTTTTATAGATTTTACAACACTGAACTAACGCGACTTGCTCACGCAAAAGTCAAGAAACAACTGAGCAGGAGGTGGTATAATAAAATATATATTAATGTATTTGGAACAATAAAACATATATACCGTGGATCATTTGAGGGCATTTTATTAAGAACAAATTTAATGCATTCTATATACAATATATACACACATTCAATTGCCAACCTCCTCTCATGGAAATATGATGAAGATCCGACAGATCCTAAAGATCCCACAGAAATTATTAAAGAACTATTTTCTATTGGTGTATAAAGGTGTTAGTAGGTGTGTATGCTTTGGAGGCTAGTTACAGGATATCTCCTAGTCAGCAACTTCGACTAGTAACAGCTGACTGGCTTTTGCCTGAATCAGCATAAGTCCAATCATAATTATTTGAGCTTATGGCTAATAAATGAAAAATTATTCTCTTTAAAGGGAAACAAAAACATTAATCGCTTGCTATTAGCACAATATATGACATTTGCAATAAATTACATTTCCTGTAAAATCTTTTTTGCAAAAAACGATTACAAATTATTTTTATAAATTATTTAAAGTGTTATTTTCATTTACACTTTACTGAAGTGCACTGGCTTGGTACACACTTTATTGAAATACCAAAAAGATATAATTACAACTGAAATAAGACAAAAGAGTGTTGCCAATGCACCAAAAAGATACATGATTGTAGCTCCCGTCAGATCGCTGGCATTTTCCTGTAGCTTACAGCTTTTAACTGCTTCGAAGCCATAATAAAAATAGGTTAAGTCTGTCTCAAAGCCTTCATTGCAGCCGCAAATGTTGGGCGCTACGCAATGACTATTCGGCGGACAACCCATATCGCATCTGGGAAAACATTGCGTACTTTTCGAATCACCATAGCCAGGGCAACAGAACTGAATCAACTCTGGCAGATAGTCATTCTAAAGTATTTGAAAAAGTCAGATTTTATATACAAATATATTTATGTATATAAATATATACCGGTGGTCCATACTGCCATTTGGTGCATACACCTTCACAGTTAGCCGCTGGAATAAACTGCAGAACTAGACTAAAACTAAGCAGAACTAGACTTATGCACGTACATCTCGATTTACATACTTTAAACATTTTTAGATTATAGTTGCTTCACATAGGGAGTGAACTTTATAACTGAACAACAGAGGTTCACTAATTAACAAAGGCATCAAAGCTCTTTGAGTTATTTACACTCAAAGAAAACTTATACTGCAAATGAGAAAGTATATTTTCAGTGCTGGAAAACCATATGAGATTACTCTCAATGTTCACTTCTTGTGAAACTTAAAATGTTGTCTGCTCAATTTAAAATTCGTTTAAGTAGATCCACATTAAAGGAATATACATTTATATAAAACTCTTTGTCCTGATCAAGACTAAATGTACTTAATGGGCCGGAGATGTTTCATTGCACATTAGAAGAAACTATAAAATACCCAATACAGTAGGCAGAGCCTATTGAACGACATAAAGCCGTGTGAACACTTTTAAAAATATTTAATTAAGAATTCCACAATTTTTTTAAGTGTAGATAAGTCCGCACAAAGACCTCTTAGAGTAACCGCTCAAGTAAATTACGCATCAAAATGCTGAGAAATCCGTAGATTTTTAGCTTGAAATTGTATTATAAGAATAAAAAAATACGATATCATTTGACTACAAAATAGTTGCGTAATTTTAAATGAGAAAACAGTAGTCGATCGATAAAACCATCCGGTTGGGCATTACAACCCATTAAAGTTTCTCTGAAGTCCGCTTTCGAAATATCAGCTGACAATCCCAATTGCACATTTAGCCAGGTAATTGACAAAGACATGGCAGCATAAGTAACTATGCCCGGCGACAAAATACCCTGTAAGCATATACCAAAACATGCGGTCACATATGCAGCGCGTCTTTGGGCTGGGAATTTTTTTTGCCTTCACCCACGGATTTGTCGGATCGTCCTGAAATTTTCAGTCCGAAACACATGTTAAAAAATCAAGAAAATGGATATTTATCTAAAATAAGGAAATTGCGGCTATAATTGAAAGAAATATTAACTAAGTCTACGATCATCCAAAAAATTGGAAGTCTCAAATAACAAGGATAGAATATATATATAAAATATTCTTCATAACACCCTGTTACATAACATTTCCAATGGGTATTAATATATAAACATGTGAAAAAGGCGCTTTGCATTAGGCGGCGAGTGGAGCGGACCGGACCGGAGGGAAGACTTAATTCAGTAGTTGCGTCTGTTGTCGTGTGGACCGAAACGATGATGTGCAAATATTTAAGCCAAGAGATATATACGCCTGGGCAGTCGGTAAACTGATTAACTATCTTGACGTGCTGACAGGCGCCAAGAGCAGCTGCATTGAGATAAGGCCACCAGCCAGCGGCAGTTACAGCATCCAAATGGCAGTAAATTCAAGAGCTTCACTCTTGAGCGTCAGTCTAATGTGTCGCGGAATGTTGTCAAAGGTATCGCCGCAGCTGTTGTTGCTGCTGCTGCCGCTGCTGCTACTGGCCTGCCACACGGAGTCCTTGCAGTTGAGCAACTGCAATGCCACGCAGCTGAGCAAGTTGAACGATGTGGCAACGCTGAGCGCCTTGAGCCTGAGCAACTGCAGCCTGCAGCAACAGCTAAAGAACGCATTTTTCCTACGCTTCAATCAACTGCTTAGCCTGGAAATGCAGCACTGCCAACTAAATTCTCTAGAGGATTATGCACTACATGGTCTGTCACGACTGCAGCGTCTCTCGCTAGCGCACAATAATCTCAGCGTGATTAGAACCTGGTCGGAGAAGCCGCTTTCCGCTTTAAGCTCACTGGACATCAGTTTTAATGCATTGGTTCAACTGCCCGCCAGAAGCTTGATGCATTATCCCCAGCTGCAGCAGCTGAATTTGAGTCACAATCTCATCGAGCATCTGGAGCCGGAGTGCTTCCATAATCTGTCGCATCTGAAGCATTTGCAGCTCCATAATAATCGCCTGCAGCTAATTGCAGCTAGCTACTTTCATGGTCTACATCGTCTCTCCAGCTTGGGCCTGCAATATAATCTGCTGGGGCAGGTGGAGCCTGCAGCCTTCGAGAGCAACACACATTTGCGCACGCTGCGACTGGAACAGAATCATCTAAAGGATTTACAATTTCTCAAGGAACGTGGCCTGGCGCGTTTAGTATACCTAAATCTATCTAGAAACTTGCTGGAAAAACTGTCCGCCCAGGAATTTTCCAAAAACTTTGAGCTGCAGCATTTGGATTTGAGTTATAATCAACTGAAGGAAGTCAATAACGAGAGCTTGATAGGATTGGAGTCGTTAGAGGTAAGTTGAAAGGCCAAAAGGTTGTTCAAAGATCAAGCGAGAGAAGGGAAGAAACCGTATAAAAGGGCGGAATAAAACCACAATAGTCGAAAAGAGTGCAAAACATTGAGTTATTGCTTACTATACCCTGAACCCATTGAAAATGGGTAAAATGGGTATATTATATTTGTGCAAAATGCAAATGTATGTAACAGGCAGAAGGAAGCATCTCCGACCCCATAAAGTATATATATTCTTGATCAGCATCAATAGCCGAGTCGATCTAGCCATGTCTGTCTGTCTGTCCGTCCGTCCGTCCGTCCCTCCGTCCGTATGAACGCAAGGATCTCAGAACCTATAAGAGCTGAAATTTTAGATGTAGGTGCTCCTAGTGCCTGCGCAGATCGAGTTTGTTTCCGATAATCGATAACTTACTCCGTTTCAAAGTATTCGATAAAAATGTATATCGACATCCTGTTTTTTAAGCAATTTTTGTAAATAATAAGAGCTAGAGTCACCAAACTTGACATGTAGCTTCTAGAAAAGTATATATATATCAAGTATCTTTCATTTTATACCTATTGCCACCTCCCCGCTACTCTCTATCTATTAGCGCGAGCTGCATTTGGTGATGGAATATGAGTGTTCAGGGTATCCCCTAGTCGGGAGCTCCCGACTAGAACCTCTTACTTCTTTTAATTAGTTTAGGGGCAATTTGCCGAGAAGCCTAAAGAGATTCTTAAGAAATTATATTGACCTATGAGGGATCACAAAGCACAAAGGGAATGTGATTTAAAATTCCAAAAAGTCTAGGTCAGATATTTCTCGGTCATTATCGCTTTTAAGGATTCAATAATAATGAAAGAATTGTCAGCGAGTGTGATTCCTAGAAATGGTAGTTCCGATGTTTCCCGGCCAATTGCTTGCACTTCCCTCGTTGACCTTCGTTCACC
The DNA here is from genome assembly GCA_035045725.1 of Drosophila ezoana. Classification (NCBI taxonomy): domain Eukaryota; kingdom Metazoa; phylum Arthropoda; class Insecta; order Diptera; family Drosophilidae; genus Drosophila; species Drosophila ezoana. The sequence continues at coordinate 1,040,023 of JAWNOU010000005.1, read as the reverse complement.
GCCTCACATAGATAACGAAGATTATCTTATCTCATCTCTTGCCCACAGCGTCTCAATATCAGCCACAATATTGTAAGCCACATAGACGCGGATGGTCTACGGCCACTGAGTGCTCTACTTCAGCTTGACATGAGCTTCAATCTCTTGAGTTCGCTGCCTGAGGAACTCTTCCACGCAAACAGCCAGCTGAAGGTCATTAATTTCGCCCACAATCAATTGCGCAAGCTACATCCTGCCCTTCTGCACCAATTGATGCACTTGAATCAACTGAATCTGGCCCAGAATCACCTCGAGGAAGCCAGCTGGCTGCAGCATCTGGCACCGGCGCTGAATCGCTTGGCCCTGCGCGTCGATCTCAGTTCGAACCGGCTGCAGTCGCTGAATTTGAGCAGCCTGCTGTTCTTTGAGCATGTGCAGCTGGCGGATAATCGCTGGAACTGCTCCTGGCTGGTCAGGCATATGTTGAGATCGCCACCAGCTTCGCTGAACTTCGCTCGCTCGTGGCCCATGCTGAGCGCCTGGAGCGTTAAGGAATTGTTAAATATTCAAGGCGTCGATTGCTTCGATGGTCAACAGAATCGCTCGATTGTGCTGCTCGATGTGGGCGTGGCCAGGCAAAAGATGGGGTTCAACTGTGACTGTGAGGTAAGTCAGTTAAATTTCAGCGATTAGAGGACATCGAATCGACATTCCTTGAAATGTTTGCAGGAGTCTAATGATGAGCTGGCTACCTTGACGCCGCCATTGACCTGGCCCAAAATTCGCACAGATCGTTTCGATTCACGTTCGGTCATCATCTGGATGTTGGTGGCCATTGCATTGGCCTTTGCAGGACTGCGCTGGGGTCAACGTTTCATGGATCGAAAGGAGCGCAGCAGAAAGCGTCAGGAAGTAAATGATCACGTAAGTTATACCAGGGAGTAGAGAGCCGGGAGAAGCAGAACAGAATACGAGCAACATTTAATTTTGGAATAATGAAGACTAGAACTCAGTGTTATTTTAAAGCTAGTAATACATTTTTATACACATATATTTTATACGAGAGAAGCACACTTCTTTCATTCACTAAAACACGTTTTCCTCACAGTTAACTGATGAATACCAAAAGTAATTATCACCCAAAAACGATCAGAAGATTTTCTAAGTGGAGATGCCTATCAAAAAAATCACTTCTCCTCCCGGGCAACGCCTGTTAATTTCTTCTAGTATACAATACAAGTACTTTTTATTTTGAATTCATAAGTATTTAAACCCCTTAAGCAATAAAAAGTCGGAATATAAACGTTTTAAATTCACGGTATTTAAATTACTAAAAATCGTTTAATGCTTTATTTTCTAATTTCTAGGAACCCCTAGTTTGCAGAAATTCCATGTTTGCTTTTAGAATTCCCAACCGATTATAGACACATAATCAAAATCCAAGCATACATATATTCTTTCCTTACAGCCCCTCGACAAAGTGGAATTGGAAGCACAGCGCTTAAGAAACGATCGTGAAAGATCGTAGTAAGAAGAAAAACAGAAATCTTTAACTACTAAATACGATATAAGTAATTGTATATGTAAACTATAATTAAACAAAGCTGCTAAAACAATGTCTGAGAATTTAAAGCCTAGTTGCTAAATAATAATATTTATATAAATCATTTGTAGAGTCGATCAATCAACGGTCCGTACTTGGTGAGGACAATATTGCGTCTGATCTTGAGTGTGGGACCCAGTTCCCCGGTGGCCAAGGTGAATTCATGGGGTAGCAAAGCAAATTTTTGGACACACTGAGCTTTGGAGATGGCATTTTTATTGGCCCGCTTGATGCCCGCCTCTAAGGCCTCCAAGAGCTTGGGCTCGGCATTGACCTCCAGAGCGGCGGCCAGAGCATTCGCGTCGCTGGGCAACTGCAGATCGGCGCGTATATTGAGCAGCTCGGAGAGATGCGTTTGCTTAAGGCCCAGTTCGGTTACCCACTCGATTGTCTCCTCGCGCAGCTGATCCAGCGGTAGACCCGTATTGGGATCAGATTTAGTCTTCAAGGCCAACAGCACCGTCAGATACTTGCGATGATCGCCCACCAACAGAGCATTGCTAACGCAGGGCAACTCTTGCTTGATCAGCTCCTCAATATGGACAGGTGGTATATTCTCGCCGCCGGCCGTGATGATTAGCTCCTTAAGTCTGCCTGAGATGACGACATTGCCATGCGCGTCTAGGTAGCCCACATCGCCGCTGAGCAGCCAGCCATCCGGCGTGAGGGCCTCCTCCGTTTTACCCGGATCACCCAGATAGCCCATGAAATTATTCCGGCCACGCATAATGATCTCGCCCTGGCCATTCACATCCGGCTTGTGTATCTTGAGCTCCGTGCCCACGATCGGTGCCCCTGAGCTATAGAGATTTGTGATGCGCTCGTTTAGCGTAATGGCGCCGCCCGTCTCGGACATGCCATAAACATCGGCTAGCGGCATGTCCAAGCCCAAAAAGAAATGCTTGAGCTCCGGGGAGACGGGTGCGCCGCCCGTTAAGAAAGTCTTGCACAGCTCCAGGCCCAGCATCTGACGTATGGGTCGGACGATGAGGGCGGCCAGCCAGTACTTGGCCTGGGCGTATAAGGAGAGTTTCTCCCTAGGAAATTAAATTCGCATTAAAAACAATTATTTTAACAACGCTTTTCTACTCGACTCTCACCCAGCAATTAGTGCCAGCTGATGCTGGGCGACCAGCTCGCGCGCCTTGGACAACAGCAGGCGGGAATAGGGCTTGGCCTTGGCCTCGGCGGCCACCAGACGCTCCTGGAACTTCTCAAAGACACGCGGCACACCGAACATACGCGTCGGTTTGGCCTTTAGGAAGCTGCGCACCAGTGTACCCTTGAGCGCATCCTTATCTGCAAAGTAAACACAGCCGCCATGCGCCATAGCCACAAAGATGTCAAAGATTTGAGCGGCAATGTGACTCAATGGCAAATAGCTGACCAAGCGCTCGGCACCCAACATGGTATTTTCCATGGTGGCGGCCACAATTTTCGTGTCGTAGACAACACTATCGTGGCTAAGCATTACCGCCTTGGGCATGCCCACCGTTCCGGATGTGAAGATCAACATTGCACAGTCATTTGCATAGATCTCACGCTCACGTCGCGCTAGCTCCTGCTGCAGTTGCTCAGTGTCGAGCGTTTCCAGCGTCTGCGTCAGGTGCTGCCAGCTAAAGTAGTCCGGCTCCTGGTTGACAAAGCTCTCGTACGGTCCGTGCAGCTGTATGACAGCCTTCAACCTGGGCAGCCTGTGCTTGATTGCTCTCAGCTTGGCCATTTGTATGTCATCATCCACCACGCAGACTGTTGCATCGCTGGTTTTCAGCGCATGGTAGCAGGCCTCCGCGGAATTGCTGGGATATATGCCGGCCACAACGCCGCCGGCGCGCAGGGCGCCCAATTCGGAAAAGAACCATTCCGGGCAATTGAAGGAGAGCACGGCCAACGAGCTACGCTCTTCGAGGCCAACGTGCAACATCATCAGTGCCGCCTGCTCCACCCGCTTCTCGTAATCCGCATAGCTGAGCGTTATCCAATCCTGCTGTTCCGCCGATTGCTCCCAGACCAAGGCTGGCAGTTGGGCGTATTTCTGACAGGCCTCGCGAAAAAATTCCGGCACACTCTGCACTCCGATCGTATCCTGCTCGTCCCGTCGCAGCCTGACAGCCTCATGCAGTGAGGTGCTCGTATAGCTTGTCGCTGGTCTCAGCCTCTCGTCGCGTTCCATGTTGAATAAACGTCGAAGAATTCGAGCGGCCCCTATTTAAGGCAAAAAAAAAACACTCTCACTCTCGGCTTGACGCTCTGCTGATAAAGCAGGCAGGCGAGGGCAGATGACGTAGTACTCCGTTCGTTACCCGGCTTTCGCTATCTCGGCAAGAACTCATGTCTGGCTTGGGCCCCCGACCTGGTTCTATGTGTGACCCTTAGACAGCTTTATCGCCACGAGAACAGTACTCAGAATTCAAATCCGTGTGATAATTCAACAGCGGTCGCTAAGCGTCCATACAATAGGATTTACGAAAATTTCAAAGTTCTACGCACTTTTTGACTGACCTTTTGACGCATTCAGAACAATCTTATCAGTTGTAATAACCAGCAGAGATTTTTACAAGACGTATCTCTTAGCATTTTCTGTCAAGTCATGCCCAATGGTATTTTCCAATGGGGAAAACTCTTCTCATTATTACAATATATTCATAATAATCTTAAAGTGAAATGACTTGCAAAATCAGAACAAAGAAGACAATTTATAAAGTATTAAGGGAATCCTCTAATATAAGAGTAAGTTTTAAAGAGTAAGCACTTAAAATTCTTGTACTTTGGAAAGTCTTTCGTCCATTATCTTCCATTTTTAAAACGTTACTGAATACTCAAAACATATTACTAATAATAATTCATTGAACTTTTTTTCAATGTTCAAAAATTAAAATATTTCGTAAATAGTTTGGAAACCAATTCATCCAAGGAAAGTGGGCTATTTTCGAGTAAACAGTCTTGGATTAAATACAATAAATACATCCTCCTCCCTCGGCGTTCTAAGCGAAGTATATTTTTGAATGTCGGTCACATTTAAAATATATGTAATTTTTAAAACAGATACATATTTACAAACATATGTATATGCATGTTTATATATTAATACACGTAAACGTTTGTATATATGATTATTTGTATAAAATATACGATAAGAATTTTTTTGATTAAGATTTTTTTTTTAATATGTTGCTATCATTATCTTATATATTTGTAATATTTGGACATACATCAATACATATGTATGTATATGCATAAATATATAATAAATTTATGTGTCTGACCTTTCACAATGTCAAAACCATTTCGCTATGGAAAATATTTACGCACCCAGAAATTTAATAAATATACATATGTATGTATATGTATGTATGTATGTATACATATGTACGTACATATGTGCATCCAATCAAACATTGTATGTACATTGTGTCCTTATCAAAATATGTGCATGTATTTGTATGTATTTGTATGTATGTATTTGTTGTTTTAATATTGCATATTCAAAATGTGGAAACCCAATTTAATTTAACCGTTATGCTTTGTACCCACTGGTTCGAGCTGCTGTAATCCCTTCGCATATTATAAACACAAGCAAACATACACGCACACAAGCCCACATGTATGTATGTACATAACTGACCTGCGACAAACACCTGCGGCCGATCGAAAAGCACAGCTGAGCAGCGCAGCAGGCAAAACGGCAAACTGCATGAGCAGGTCAATCATACAAAAAGAGGGCGAGACTGAGAGAGTGTGCGAATGAGCGGGTTAGGAAGAGAGAGGCACATAACAAACAACAACAGCAGAACACGCATATGGCGCTGCTGCTGCTGAGGCCGTACATAAAACATGTAACGGTTCTTCTTTGCTCTGCTTTGGCAACTCTCCTCTCCCCCTTCACATCGATGGACAAAACAATGTTAGGCTGGTCACTCACAAGCCCAAACATGATACGCACTCACATGCACACACAGGCAGATGCGCATGCATACAATGAATGTATGCATATGTATGAGCGTATGTATGTGTAAGGCAATGAAATAGAAGCAGAAAAAAAACTCATATACTGTGGGGTCGCCACAGCTGGCAAATACCAAAAACAACAACAGCAGGAGAAGAAGCGGCAGCAGCAACAGCAGCAGCAAAGTCGCTGTCGCCGTCGCCAATAACAGAGACGCTGACTGCGCATTGATGTGCGCCTGTTCGACCAACAGTCATTTTTTGTACAAATTTATAATTTATTGTTTAATTTATTTTATTGCAAAATGTCAAACAGTTTGCCACACACACAAACGTCCCCATACATAAATAGAAACACGTGTATGTACAACTATTTGCGACAACAACAACATAAACAACTGATGCAATAACAATGACGACTATGATGTATTATTAACCCAATTGTAATTGTTGCAATTTGTAGAGGACGGCTTATCATTTGTCATGCCGCAACAACAACATTATTATGAAATTATTTACCAATGAACAGCAGCCCATGAACGACAAACAAGTGTAAACATTGCCGTTTCCACGAGCATGGGTAACATTGATTCTGAAAGGGAGAGGAAAGGAGAAGCGCGCTTGGGGTTTGTCGTTGGCATTAAAACTATAACACAAATAGTTGCATATTGCGTTTGTGTTCCTTTTGTATTTGTACGGAAGAGCGACACTCTGCGCTTCTCGCACATAGAGAAGTTCCTGATGTGTAACGGTACACAAAAGCAAAATAGAAAAGGGAATGTGCAAGTAGTTGGCACAGTGGGCTTACACATGCATACATACATTCATATGTACATATGTATGTATGTATATGCCTTTATCTATTATATTAAGGCAAAATAAATATACAATACATATAAAAAAAAACTTACCTGCGATTTTGCAAAGACAACAATCAAACCTAAAATTATGATACATATGTATGTATGTATGTATGCGCAGACTACAATAAATCCTATTAGAGTGGACCTTAAAATTAAAAAAAGGTTCAAAAAAAATTGTTCGTAATCTTAAATAATTGTTGTCATATAATTTTTAACAATATGTGTACATATATGTATGTATGTACATTATTTAATAAATGTATATTATGTATGTATGTTATGTATACATAAAAATACGATATCAACAAAAACATTTATGCATAAGCGGTTCACCCTAAATATCCACAGATTTGCAAAATAGTTTGATTCATACATATAAATGAGTAAATACAGACATCGAATTTATATTATTCTAAAAGGGAAGTCAGTCAGTCTACTCCTATACATACATACGTAATGCAAAATCACTATCGAAAACAATAGAAAATTCTTTTCAATTGCTCAACACCTCTGCACGCTATACTTAAATATACACACATGTTAGCGCATACATACATATGTACATATATGTATCTATCTATATGTGCACATATGTATGTATGTACATGCAAACGTTCGTCACAAGTGTCATTCGGTATATGTATGTATGTATGTATGTATGTATGTACTTAATATAATGGAACCGATATGCATGCTATCATTTACCCATTCCCCCCTCCACATCATCCACACACATCCATCTACATTTTCTTGATAATTGTATGTGTTGTAACTTTTGTTGTACATACATACATATGTATTTACACGCACGATTCGTGACGCTAATGTAAGATGCGGGAAGAGGTTGGGGTGTGCACATGTGCATGTCTGTGACTTTTGTAGATTTGTTTGTGTACATATAGATATAGCAAAATAACCAGGCGCACAGCATTGATTAGCAGGCGAGCCAAAGTCAAAGCAAAAAGTTCATGCGAACAAAGTGACTGAGCAGCCGGGCAGGCAACAATACCAACAACAACAGCAACAATAACAGCAACAAGTACACACAACAATAAAGAAACACATATTCATATACAACACCAACAACAACAATAATAACAGCAACAGCACACAAAACGATATACACACAAAACTACTAAAAGAGGCAGAGACGAGGCCGACGGACACCCGAGACGGCGTCGACGTCGACAGATAAACAACATTTATATTCATGTACCCGGCAGTAACAAGAACAACAACAACACAAGAAGTGTGGCGTACACAAACGCACACAAACATAAAAGAAGCAAAACAAAAAAAAAACGAAAATCAAATAACATACCACCAAAAAAAAACAAAAAAAAAAAAAACCATTTTTAAAAAAACTCCATCCCTTTCTATTCTCATAAATAATTATTTGTACATATTGACAAACAAGTAAACACATGTATGCGCATATAAGCATACATGAGTATGTCTGTATGTATGTATGTACATGCAATGCACTGGCACGATTCATCCACCGCACTGTGCGCTCCCCTTCCCCTCTTTGCAACTCATTCAAACTCATTTCTACGCTCATGAGAACAGCGACGCCAACGTAGCAGTAGCGTATCGGCAGCAGCAGCAGCAGACTCAGTAGCAGAGTTGTTACGTGGGTCGTAGCGGTAGATGGAGAGGGCTGCAGGCATATAAACGATAGCAACAACATATTTACACATACATACATTCATATGTACATATAATATTAGCTGCTGCTGCTCTCTTAGCTGTGCTTTCGATAGTCTCTCTCCTCATGTTCGCTCAGTCAGCCACATAAATGGCAATTACAATTAACAACCGGTATTATAAACTGTTTTAAATCCCACATCATTAACACACTAAAAACGCAAACAAAGCAAACGAGCAACCATCAAAAATGTCAAAAGCATAGAACATGAGAAATAAAATAAGGTACATGAATAAGTATCAAATGTTGTTATGTATGTACGTGGTGGTATACCTACTTTACAATCGCAAAAGCCCAAATAATTGTTGATTATCATTATTTTAAACGAATTGTAATTTAACATTAATTAAATGAGCTAACCGTGAGCTAACCGTTTTAGTGATTTTTGTTGGGTGTACGTCATTTGCAGGTAATACGCTAGTGGGAGCGCAAGCAAACGAATAAAGAGCAATTGAATAGGCGCCAGACTAGAAGGTCGATCCCTCTACATAACAATGCAAGACGAGAGTATGACGTCACATTTACATTTGCTTTTACTATTTTTACCGATTGAGCTCAATTGCATATGAGTTTTTCGCATATTTAAATGTAAATTACTCGCAATGCTGTCATTTTCACAAACCTTATCAGTTTTCCGCTACGCTTCCATTCGCCAGACTTTGCTTTCTGTTTATTTTCCATTTGACCAACAATCAGTGGAAAATTCTCAAGGCATTGCTTGGCTATTTTCGATGTCGCTGTCTGATAACTTTTTGCCCCGTCATGATTACATGACCCACATATGTCGGTATTAATATGGATGAATGTTAAAATGAGCACACACATAATTATGTTTAAATATGATTGCAACTTTTCAGTAATTTATAAATCTTTTTAAATGACACCTTGGTTTTTTTTTTCATATAATATTGAAGCAATTGTAAAATTGTTTATGTGTATGTATATGTAGATGTGGAATTTATTTGCAGCCGTGACTGTTCAGATCGAACTCTGCTCATTTTTCGGACCGCGAGTGTACACAAATCGATTGTTGTTGCTGTAGGAAAGTGCCGATAGTCGCACAAATTAAGTTGTTGTTGTTGTTGTCAGCGAGAGTGACGTTTGCGCTGACTTCGAAGTTGGCTTAAGTCAAGTGCAAAGACGCTCACGGTTTTTGCGACGTCATCAAACAGGCAGAGAAACAAACTCAGTTCAGCATTCAGTTATAACATACATACATACATACATATACGCACACCCATACATACATTCATACATACATTTGTATTTAGATGTTGTCGCTCTTCACATGTTTAGCTGTTGCTGCCCATTACATTTCATTTTCATGCCATTTCTGGTTCTGGCTTTGACTCGACGCGCTCACTCATTACAAGCATGTGTGTACTTACATACATACATGCATTAACATACCGGCTATATATGCATGATACATACAAACATAAACACAATTTGAGAACGTTGACAGCGACGCAAAGTCGACGCCGCTGTTACCGCTTTAGCAGCGGCAGCCAAAGCTACTTCTACTCGCACTACATGTGTACATACCAACAATAACAACAACACTAAATACATACATACATTGCCTACATGTGTCTACGTACGCTTGCTAATCATTGCTGTGCGCCTGCTTTCTGCTCATGTTTATTTGTATATATCGAGCACACCAACGCACAAAACACATATGCAAAAAAAACCCGGCTACATACAACAACAACAACAACAACAACAACACATGTCTACACACTTGAGCATACATATATTTATGCAGTTAATAAGTGTGTAGGGATGTGAGTATAACAACAATAATGCGTTGACTGAGTGTGGACATTGGCATAAGTGTGTGTGCTTGTACTTACCTGCCGTTTCGTTGTTGCTGTTGAGCCGGGCCTCTGTTGAGTTTTTTTTTTTTTTTTTTTTTTTTTTTTTTTTAATATATACACACACATACACTCACTACGTAACGGAACATTTGAATAACACTGCAACACAACGTAAGCGTTTATTACGTGACCACGACTTAATTTCAGCTGCTTTCAATAGCTTCAACTTTTGCATAAAATTATCGACTTACTTTTTGGCACTGTTATCTGATTAACCGCACCGCTAAGCGCGTCACTAAGCTCGAGAGCACTGTTAAGCCTTGCGAAAAACAGAAGCAAGTCAAATGAAGAGAAACGGAAAAATGTTGAAGCATAAAATTTATAAAAAACGAGCAAGAAGTGCTATCTTCGGCTCGCCGAAGATTTAATACCCTTACAGACCCAACCTTTTCATAATACTCATAGTGCTTTACCCGTATCTAAAAAGCACAGGGAAAATATATTATTGAAAATAGTTAATGCCGAGTTCGATAAACAAAAAGTTCTTTATACAAGAAGCTAGTTTTCGACCGATCGTTCCTATGGCAGCTATATAATATGCTGCGAGCAACAGAAAGAGGGAAAGTTTCATAAAGATAGCTTTAAAACTGAGAGACTAGTTCGCATAGAAACAGACAGACGGACCTAGCTATATAGACTCGGCTGTTGATACTGATCAAGAAAATACATACTTTATGGGGTCGGAGATGTCTCCTTCTATGCGTTACACATTTCACGACAAAATTATAATACCCTCTGCAAGGGTATACAAAAACTAAAATAAAATATATATTGCTTACAGTTGAAATATGCACAGATTAGAAAGTGAGGTTATCCAAGAATTTCTTTATTTATTTTACTTTGGTTTTAGAGATCATGTAAATGTGGAGTGTAAATGAGAGAATTGAGAAGAAGGTCTACAGAAGTCTTAAGGTCCATCATCTTCACTTCAATATACGAATTTCATTTCTCTGCTCCCCACAAGTTTAGTTTAGATTTATAAAGTTGAAGGAAGCAGAGAACTGAAACTCAGTTAATTTTCTTATGCCTGATATATACCCTAGGTATTACCTACATACTGTTTTGTTCACATATTTCGAGGGGACTCTGCATTTTGAAACATAAAGTAAATAAACTCACAACAACAATAATTCCGATGATAATACAGCCCAAAATTATGAGCCATTTTACGAGACTCTCCTGTTCGGATTTGTTCATATGTCGATAATCCGATTTCTGTTGTACCTGAACTGCTTCAGTCGTTGGATCTGTTTGATCTGCTTGTGTTATTTCATCTGCCTCAACTAAAACTGGTTTCTGTTTTTTTCGCTTAGAATGATTTTTTCTACGCTTGGTCTGTTGTTCTCGTCGATCTGCCTCGTATTCCCAATTATTCTGATCATTCCTATATATATTTTCGGTATGGTCCTCGTCATATGCATCTGCCGTAGGTCGCCAGTCCGAACCATTTGCCTGATCTTTTAAATATAACAGGTTTGTTTGATTCTTTTTAGTATTTTCAAATAAATGAAAAGTCTGCTTTGCGCGATCTGTCTGATCTATGGAATCTTTATGGTCTGAATCGTATGTGTTGTATCTATCCACTTTCTCGATTTGCAATTCTGGCCGTTCTAACTGATATTTTCGATGTCTGTCTAACCTATCCGACCGACCTGGGCGATGATCAGTTCGACTTGCAATGTGCGTGTTATCAGCCAGATTTTCCTGATCTATATGATGAATTTTGTCTCGCCGAACTGACTGAACGTTTCGATTTTCCTGGGTTATCTCTGATTCCTCAACAGATTGATTATGATCACGAGTCCAAACTGAAAATATCTTAGTTGTCCGATCTCTCGGATCGCTCGATACCGTACGATCTTTATGCTTAACCGTGTGCTTTCTCTGAGAAGCCGTTGACGCCCTCTTGTACACCTGACAGCCATACTGCTGGGGCAGCTCATGCTCCGGCTCCTCGCAAATCAGAAGATGATTGAGGCTATTGCATACGCATTGTTCCAGTTCCAGGCAGGGCTTCCGCTCTCCCGTTCCACAGATACTGATGCACTTGGGCTGCATTGTGACCAATGGTGTCCAGCTAAAGTACTTCTGCCAGCAGCTGCAATCCTCCCGCAGACACTTCTCCGCCGGCAAAATCAGGTGCTGCACAGGCTCGCAGCCCACAATCGGCTGTATCTCAAAGGATGGCCAACAGCGGCAGTTGCCCGGCGCCAGGCAATCCCCATAGCGACAGGCATTGCATTTGGGCTGGCAGCCCATGGTGCTGTCGAATGTCTCGTAGCCCTCGTTGCAGGTGCACTGCTGTGGGGCGGTGCACTGGGCGTGGACACAGCTGGGCGAGCAGCGGGGTCGGCAGTTCCCCGGGCTGCCCACGTAGCCCTTGCAGCAGACGTCGCGCAGCACCCACATCTGGTGGCAGGTGGAAAGGATCAGAGAAAGAGAGAGGAAGAGGGGGAGAGCTTCCCCCAAGCATGACCCACGTGTTTGTCCAAGTTTACCGATTTTCGCCGCACTCGCTCTTGGCACACGGATCCGCGTTGCGCCCACATCCACGGAAAGGAGGCGAGGACGAGTGCTAGGGCTAGCCATGGATGTGTCATGAACAAATTTATCACACTCCAGGGAATTATTTTTCACTTGAAATTTATATGCAAAACTTGCCGCGAACTTAACTTACGATTAGCCATTTCCGAAGAGTTTTTTTTTATAGGAATTTGTCAAATTTCTACTAGTTAGTATTACCCTTCGTAGACAATTTTTGAAAAGACTTGTTGGCAGTGAAAAAATAATCAAAAACTACATAGAGTGCTTGTAGTTATTATAAGAATTGATTGCTCAAGGTTTCCCAAAATAGATATACTCATAGAGTTTAGAAAAGAACCGGATAGTCCGGATCTTTTTCTTGACTAAGGTAACTCCCAAATAGATAATATCGATTATGCATAGAACCCAGAACCGGAAAATCTTGATGAGGGCGTCTTCCAAAAAGATAAGATCAATTGCACATGAAGAACCGGGAAAGTCCTTCCCCTCCATATGAAAAAATAAAACATTATTGAAATCTGGTTTCCAATTAAATTCTCTTGAAATATTCATCTTTCGTTGAAAAAAAATATTTTAATAGGATTAGTATATCGTTATTTTTTCCCAAGTCGATTGCAACCAGAAAAAAAAAAACGGGATTTCGATATACATTTTTATCGATTACTTGGAAACGGGGCCAGTTATCGATTATCGGAAACAAACTCGATCTGCGTAGGAGCTAGGAGCACCTACATCTAAAATTTCAAGTCTCTAGCTCTTATAGGTTCTGAGATCCTTGCGTTCATACATACGGACGGACGGACGGACGGACGGACAGACAGACGGACATGACTAGATCGACTCGGCTATTGATGCTGATCAAGAATATATATACTTTATGGGGTCGGAGATGCTTCCTTCTGCCTGTTACATACATTTGGATTATGCACAAAAACATAATACCCCTTTTACCCATTTTTAATGGGTTCAGGGTATAACAAAATTGTATAGTTGATAATAATTAACATAATAATATGAAATAACAAGTAAGAGGTTCTAGTCGGGAGCTCCCGACTAGGGGATACCCTGAACCCTCATATTCCAACACCAAATGCAGCGCGCGCTTATAGATAGAGAGTAGCGGGGAGGTGGCGATAGGTATAAAATGAAAGATAATCGATGTATATATACTTTTCTAGAAGCTACATGTCAAGTTTGGTAACTCTAGCTCTTATTATTTACCAAAATTGCTTAAAAAACAGGATATCGATATACATCGATTTTTATCGATTACATGGAAACGGGGCAAGTTATCGATTATCGGAAACAAACTCGATCTGCGTAGGAACTAGGAGCACCTACATCTAAAATTTCAAGTCCCTAGCTCTTATAGGTTCTGAGATCCTTGCGTTCATACATACGGACGGACGGACGGACGGACGGACGGACGGACGGACGGACAGACAGACAGACGGACATGGCTAGATCGACTCGGCTATTGATGCTGATCAAGAATATATATACTTTATGGGGTCGGAGATGCTTCCTTCTGCCTGTTACATACATTTGCATTTTGCACAAAAACATTATACCCCTTTTACCCATTTTTAATGGGTTCAGGGTATAAAAATTATATTTATCATTGTTATTTTCTGGTTTACATATTTCTAAATAAATGGGAAAGAAAATATAGAGATCCGATGTTGATAAGATCTTGAAAATATTAAAGGAGACCATGGTGAAACTTATTAATGCCAATTTTGGTCCAGATATCGTGAGAAACAAAAAGGCTTTCCACTCAAGAACCTTTTTTTTCGACCGATCGTTACTATGGCACCTATATGATATAGTAATACGATCCGTCATATTTACTGCCCCCAACAGAAAGACGGAATCATGAAAAGTTTCAAGACGATAGCTTTAAAACTGAACAAGTAAGAGGTTCTAGTCGGGAGCTCCCGACTAGGGGATACCCTGAACCCTCATATTCCAACACCAAATGCAGCGCGCGCTTATAGATAGAGAGTAGCAGGGAGGTGGCAATAGGTATAAAATGAAAGATAATCGATATATATATACTTTTCTAGAAGCTACAAGTCAAGTTTGGTGACTCTAGCTCTTATTATTTACCAAAATTGCTTAAAAAACAGGATTTCGATATACATTTTTATCGATTACTTGGAAACGGGGCAAGTTATCGATTATCGGAAACAAACTCGATCTGCGTAGGAACTAGGAGCACCTACATCTAAAATTTCAAGTCCCTAGCTCTTATAGGTTCTGAGATCCTTGCGTTCATACACACGGATGGACGGACAGACGGACATGGCTAGATCGACTCAGCTATTAATGCTGATCAAGAATATATATACTTTATGGGGTCGGAGATGCTTCCTTCTGCCTGTTACATACATTTGGATTTTGCACAAAAACATAATACCCCTTTTACCCATTTTTAATGGGTTCAGGGTATAAAAACGGTTGTTGATGCTGATCAGAAATATATATACTCTATGTATAATAATTTTGTAGTATTATTATATAAAATTTAAGTAAAAACATACCATAAATAATTATATAAATATAAATAATTTTATTTTAGCTTTGAAAGATTGCAATATGAGTAGTAAAGAAAATATTTATAATTCTTATCGGTTGCGGTTTAAAAGCGGCAGCTATATTTATTGAGTACAACTCTTTTGATTAATAGCTCAAAATTCGTAATTCTCAAGTTTAGCTCACAATTCTGGACGTATCAGAGAAACTGGGATTGGGATAATAGCTTACATTATTGCCGCGTTCCACGTAATAGACAATTATGCCAGCCACGCTGCAGAGTATTAAGAGTACCATGATAGCGATCACCAGGTAGATCCACCAGTTTAGAGGCCTGGAACAGCTGAGGCTATGCAAATCGTTGGGTAGAAAACCCTTGATACACTTGCAATGATCCGGTCTGTCGCAGTAGCTATGCAGTCCACATCTAGGCTCACATTGGGGCCGGCATTTCTCTGCCAGCTTATCCCATTCGTAGCCGGTGTCGCAGTCACATTTCCTGAGACCCACACATTTGCCGTGCGGGCCACAGCCATGTGGACACATTTTGTGGCAAATGCCATTCAGCTTCGCGTAGCCCTGCATACAGTCGCAGACATTGGGGCGAACACACTGGCTATTGGGTCTACAAAGCGGATGACATATAGGCCGACATTGGTTGGTCTTGTTTTGCCAATCGTAACCCTCCTCGCAGGCACATTTGTTCGGAGCCACGCAGATTTCGTGCTCGCCACAGCCCTTGTCACAGTGTGGCTTACAGTCTGTGCCGCTGTAGCCTGGCGAACACTCACAAAAATCACGCTTCTTGCAGAAACGGTGCGGTCCACACGGCGGATGACATTTGGGCCGGCATCGATAGTGCTCCATATCAAACTTGTAGCCCGGCTCACAGTCACATGTGTCGCGCGCGCTGCAAATGCCGTGCTCGCCACAGCCTTGTGTACACACTGGTCGGCAATTGTTGTGCTCCACGCACACCATACTGTCTCCACATGCCGGATTACATAATATTACCGAGTTGGCTTTAGTTTCGTTCTGTTGGGAAAAAGAAACTATTTTCCATTGCTGCAAAGTTGTGCTCAATAATATTTCTTACATTTGGTTGGGCAACACTGTCCACCTCTTCTGCCTGGCCCAAGTGCAGGCATCCAATCAATCCTAAACTTAGGTACAGTAGTGTCCAAATGGTATCCATAGTTTTATGTACAACACAGCACACTTACACCGTTTCGGAGCCCACTAAACTTTTCTCGGTTGGTTCGTGGGGCTTTTATAAGGTATTTATTACATAAGATGGGGGTCTTGAGTTTTGCTTTTTATACCCTGAACCATTGAAAATGGGTAAAAAGGGTATATTGTATTTGTGCAATGTGGTCGAGTTTGTTTCCAATAATCGATAACTTACTCCGTTTTAAGTAATCGATAAAAATGTATATCGAAATCCTGTTTTTTAAGCAATTTTTGTAAATAATAAGAGTTAGAGTCACCAAACTTGACATGTAGCTTCTAGAATAGTATATATATTTGCATTTGGTGTTGGAAGAAGAGGGTTCAGGGTATCCCCTAGTCGGGAGCCCCCGACTAGAACCTCTTACTTGTTTTATAGCTAGTCATGGTGGTTTGTGCTCAGATTAAAATGTGGGTATATTTATATATGTAATACATAATGCGTTCTTAATTTTCTCCAAATCGAGGTTATAAAGGGTTTAAAAAAAAAAAAACAATTCAGAGGTTCTAGTCGGGAGCTCCCGCTAGGGGATACCCTGAACCCTCTATATTTATATATGTAATACATAATGCGTTCTTAATTTTCTCCAAATCGAGGTTATAAAGGGTTTAAAAAAAAAACAATTAAGAGGTTCTAGTCTGGAGCTCCCGACTAGGGGATACCCTGAACCCTCTTATTCCAACACCAAATGCAGCCCGCGCTAATAGATAGAGAGTAGCGGGGAGGTGGCGATAGGTAAAAAATTTAAGATACTTGATATATATATACTATTCTAGAAGCTTCATGTCAAGTTTGGAAACTCTAGCTCTTATTATTTACCAAAATTGCTTAAAAAACGGGAATTCGATATACATTTGTATCGATTACTTAGAAACGAGGCAAGTTATCGTTTATCGGAAACAAACTCGATCTGCGCGGGCACTAGGCGGACCTACAGCTTAAATTTCAAGTCTCTAGCTCTAATAGGTTCTGAGATCCTTGCGTTCATACATACGGACGGACGGACGGACAGACAGACGGACATGGCTAGATCGACTCGGCTATTGATGCTGATCAAGAATATATATACTTTATGGGGTCGGAGATGCTTTCTTCTGCCTGTTACATACATTTACATTTTGCACAAATACAATATACCCTTTTTACCCATTTTCAATGGGTTCAGGGTATAAACAAGTAAGAGGTTCTAGTCGGGAGCTCCCGACTAGGGGATACCCTGAACCCTCATATTCCAACACCAAATGCAGCGCGCGCTTATAAATAGAGAGTAGCGGGGAGGTGGCGATAGGTATAAAATGAAAGATAATCGATATATATATACTTTTCTAGAAGCTACATGTCAAGTTTAGTAACTCTAGCTCTTATTATTTACCAAAATTGCTTAAAAAATAGGATATCGATATACATTTTTATCGATTACTTGGAAACGGGGCAAGGTATCGATTATCGGAAACAAACTCGATCTGCGTAGGCACTAGGAGCACCTACATCTAAAATTTCAAGTCCCTAGCTCTTATAGGTTCTGAGATCCTTGCGTTCATACATACGGACGGACGGACGGACGGACGGACGGACGGACGGACAGACAGACGGACATGGCTAGATCGACTCGGCTATTAATGCTGATCAAGAATATATATACTTTATGGGGTCGGAGATGCTTCCTTCTGCCTGTTACATACATTTGGATTTTGCACAAAAACATAATACCCCTTTTACCCATTTTTAATGGGTTCAGGGTATAAAAACGCAAATGCAATGTGATTCACTGTTTTCGCATATCCACTAGCTAATGTGGATTTATTCGCTTGCACAAATTTAAATTTTTCAATGTCTGTAGGTTTTTTCATGATGAAATATAACTCCTGGAACTTCGTACTTGGAAGAAAACTTCGAATGGTTATGTAGGGATTATATGATAATAGGTATAAACAGTAGAATTTCTCTTGTACCAAACCCTATTAAACAGAAACTTCTGTTAATCGGAATGCCAAGTACTAGACGAAGTTTACGAATAACAGGGGAAAGGAGAAGGTATAAATTTTAAAATAAAGTAAAATATTTAAGTGTGACTTCTTTCACCGTAATTTTCGATTATTCGTGAGGTGAAGTTATGGTTATTCGAGGTTCCACTGTACTTGTGTACCCGCATAAATCATGGATTAATCATTGCAATTATCGGATGGCGGATAAAATGCGCTTCTCTCAAATTCGTCATATTATTGAGCAGATCAGCTCGTTGGGGGTTCTTATCATACATGCTCACTCCCGGTCGCACTTCCATGCTCCACGCCATTTCCATTTCCAGTTGCATTCGCCTTTTCCACTGCGGATTCGGTACATTTCCAATGGCAGCCAAAGGCGATAAGCCCGAAGCAAAACAGAATGCCAGTTATCGTCGGCATACCCGCCGAGGCGGAACACAAAGAATTATTGTGGCTTTCACTTTTTTATCAGCGCATCGTCTGGCGAGACTGCGTTTAGTGCATTTTGGAGCGTGCCCAGCACCAGATCTGGACAAAGAACCCGACTAAGATGCTGGACAAGATGCTCTCGTTGCTGCTGCTGCTGCTCGGCCAAACGCAGGCCTTGGCCATAACGAACGGCCACTGCCAGAAGAACATCAGCGTCAAGTATCAGGTGCCGTTGACCAGGACACGTCTGCCCAACAATGCCAGCGCCAGCTCCGCCGGCGAGCAGTATATTGTGTATGAGGAGCGCATACGCTGGGATACGGTCCAAATATGTTGTCCCGGCTATCGCACCATTATCTTTGGCTTCTGTGAGCCCATCTGCCTCGAGGCGTGTCCGGCGCACAGCTATTGCCTGGAGCCAAATAAATGCCGCTGCCTGCGCGGCTATGAGCACTCGCATCATCCCAATAAGCAGCATCAGTTGATCTGTCGACCGATCTGCCAGGGCGGCTGTCCGGAGCACAGCCATTGTGTCGCCCACAATGAGTGCGAATGCCGGCCGGGCTTCAAGGATGTCAGCAGCTGGTTCAGTCTGAGTCTCAGCTGTGAGCGCATCCAGTGCGGCCAGGATCAGCGTTACGACATCCAGCGACACGCCTGCGTCAAGATCGAAATGAGCATGGAGGAGCTAATGCAGCGGGTCGCCGAGCGTCTGGCCAAGGGTCTGGAGGGCGAGGGTGAACCGCCCACCGAAGAGCAACTGGACGATAGCGTTTGAGGAGCCACTTCATAAGCCTCATTGTTATCTCTGTATGCTATGGATTCAATAAAATGAGTAAAGACTTAAGTGCGGCACGAACAGTTGAACAAATTACGGAAGGTTTGACGCAGAGCGAAAAATTTGCTAGAAAATTTAATTAAACGCAAAGTAAAATTTCTTAGAATTTACTAGGTTTTACAGAAATAAGCAAGTGTGTTCTAGTTGGGAGTGTCGAATAGGATATACCCTGGACCCCGCGCCGAGCTATCTATACCTAGCTTCCTTCTACACACAAACATACCCAGATGCGAACATAAACGCGGATGTGCTGCTTCTTCCCTTACCCAATACGATGCATTCAAAATGCATTCTTAATAAACTTCGAAACTTAGAAAATGTATTCAGGACTTAATTGTGGCATGCCAATCGCAAGCTTTTAAGTTATTCAATTGGGTTTTAGGATTTTTCTAATATTTGGTGAACCAGGGGAGGTATCCTAAAAGTTAATTATTTTTAATCTGTTTGTACTTAACGATACCCTACATACCAAATTAGCTCCATCTAGCTTTTCATAATTTTCCAGCTTTTATACCCTGAACCCATTAAAAATGGGTAAAAGGGGTATTATGTTTTTGTGCAAAATCCAAATGTATGTAACAGGCAGAAGGAAGCATCTCCGACCCCATAAAGTATATATATTCTTGATCAGCATCAATAGCCGAGTCGATCTAGCCATGTCCGTCTGTCTGTCCGTCCGTCCGTCCGTCCGTATGTATGAACGCAAGGATCTATAAGAGCTAGAGACTTGAAATTTTAGATGTAGGTGTTCCTAGTGCCCGCGCAGATCGAGTTTGTTTTCGATAAACGATAACTTGCCCCGTTTCCAAGTAATCGATAAAAATGTATATCGAAATCCCGTTTCATAAGCAATTTTGGTAAATAATAAGAGCTAGAGTTACCAAACTTGACATGTAGCTTCTAGAATAGTATATATTTATCGATTATCTTTCATTTCATACCTATCGCCAACTCCCCGCTACTCTCTATCTATAAGCGCGCGCTGCATTTGGGGATGGAATAAGAGGGTTCAAAGTATCCCCTAGTCGGGAGCTCCCGAGTAGAACCTCTTACTTGTTCATAATAAACTATATCTCAAAATCTATATTCGACGATATATAGATGTACATTTGATTGCAAAAATGCATATGCTCGCCTTACGTATGGTAAGTATATATATATATATAGTATGGTAAATATATACTGTAATATTTAACACATATTTCAAGTATCTTCTACCCTTTGTAGAGTCCGAGGTCAACGGGTTCTTCGATCGACCCGTGCATACATATGGAAAGACGGAGGGAGGGGGACTATAACAAATAAATGCATTATTTTATGGGTACAGACAGGCGGACATGGCTAGATCGACTCAGCTATTGAAGCTGACCAAGAGTATATATAGCTTATCGGATCGTAGGTGTGCCCTTCTCCTTTTCACATACACGTGATAATGGGATCAGGGTATTCAAAAATATTATACTAGTAGATAAGGATGGAAGGCTATCTGTGGCATGCCGAAGACTCAAAAGCCTTGTGGTTTACCTTAGAGCGTATAAAAAATTAATTAACGATTGATTATTCCTATAGCTGCCTATATAACTATACAGTAGTCTGCTGTTAATTTTATTTTGCTCCTAAGCTGAAAACACAGTTAAGCTGACAAATGCTAAGGTTGTTTAAGATATCTTAAGAAACAAACGTGTTTTTCATGCAAGAATTTCAATGATCATATACTTTCTATATGAGAACTATATGATATAGTGCTTCGATCTACAAAATAAACATGTCTATTTAAAGTTTTAGCAGTAAAGCTTAAAAATTAACAGACTAGTTTGCATAGAAAAAGACAAACTCACGAACATGGCTCTGATTAAAAATATATAAATTCTATATGGTCTCGGGGATTCTTTTGTGTATAATTGAAAGATATGCTATATATAAAGATATACTATATAAATATACTAATGTAGTTCTTTTTTCCCAAATAAACTACAATATTTAAGAGTTCTTAGTTCTAGATAGTATTGTGACAGTCATATATTTTTAAGAACCCAGCTAAGGCAATCTGACAACCATACTCAAGCTTTCTTTATGGTTATCAATTTTTCGGACAAAGGCTTTCTAGAGGAACGGGAAACTTGCAAAATGTTCCAAGCACAAGGGAAACATGAACAATTTTTCCAAGCATAATTCAATTGTACATAATCTTAAAGTCTAAATGTAAAAATGTATTGTAGTAATTCAAACAATAGGAGAATATAATTTTCTTTGCGTTTCAATAGGTAAAACAAGTTAACATAAAATTTATAACTTATGCGCTAAAGATCTATATAGTTTTGATGGAAAAAAATAGTCGTTCATCATAATTAACATCAAGCTCAACGTTAACATCAACCTCATTATCATATCGCACTCATACTAATTGAGTGGATGGTTTTTTGTTTTATCTAAAATTTCTCTATATATCGTACAAGTAGTTTATGTATTTATATACATGTGTATATATTAGGTAAAAGCTGGCACTCAATGGCTTGTAAGTCCGTTAAATTCATTTCATGTTTAAAGCTCAAGTTGCATAGCTCTCTGCCGATTGGTAACAAAACATATTTCATTTTTTGGTTTCACAGTGTTTGTTTTTGTGTGTTGTTCTAGGCGTAAAGGGTCTCAATGAGATCCGCATACATTTTGTTAACCACATTGCGCTTGACCTTCAGTGTGGGTCCAAGTTCGCCGGTGGCAATCGAGAAATCATGCGGCAAAATTGCAAATTTCTGCACCTTTTGGGCATTCGAGATGGACTGTTTGTTGGCGCGCTTGATGCCATCCTCGATGGATTTCCAGACCTTTGGACAGGGTCCAGCATTTAATATTTCGCTGAGTGTCTTGTGCTCAACGCCCAGAGATTTCATCCAGACAGTCGATTCGTGCGTCAGCTCATCCAGCGGTGCGCCCGTCTCTCGATCCAGTTCGGTCTACATTTTTGGATTGGTTTGGATATTTGAAGTATATTCGAGTAACATAGAAATTTTGCTAGAACTTACCTTAATCGAAACCAGGACGGTTAGATATTTGCGCTGTTCACCCACCAGGAAAGCATTGGAAATGCCATCCAGTTCCTTTTTGATAATATTCTCAATATGCACGGGGGGAATATTCTCACCACCCGCAGTTATGATCAGTTCCTTGGAGCGACCCGTGAGACACACATAACCCTTGTCATCGATGTAGCCCAAGTCGCCGGAATGCAACCAACAGTCATCGTCCAGCGACTCTTCGGTCTTCTCCTTATTGTATATGTAGCCCATGAATACATGACGTCCACGTATGCACAGTTCACCATGTCCATTCTCATCCTGATTGATGACCTTCGATTCGCAGCCGGGCAGCGTTTTGCCAATGGAATTCAAGTGTATCGAGTCGGGCAGACAGATTGTGTGACAGCCGGACGTCTCGGACATGCCAAAGGCATCCAATATTTTCATATCCAGACTGAGGAAATATTTCTTTGTCTCCGGCGACATAGGTGCCGCGGCGCTCACCAAACTGACCACACGATCAAAGCCCAAAGCAGCCTTCACCTTGGACAGAATAAGGGATTTGGCAATCTTGTAGCGAAAACCTCCGCTGGTCTTGCTGCAAAAAGTTTGAGAGAGAGAAAAAGGAAAAGTTTTTTAATTGGAATTCTTGATTAGTTTGTGGCCGGCAAGTTGATAATTGCATGTGTCAAGGCTAAGGGAGTAATCCAATGGGACGCTTCTTAAAGTGCGGGACGTTTGTGTGTGTGTCAATGTGGACTTTTTGAAGGTGAGCTAATGTACTTGAAGGTTTTAAATGCATGGTCAGTCATAAAAAGAAACCCCAGGGTAACCTCTCTTAGCATCCAAAGGCTCACAGCTATTGGGACATATTAAAATATTATAATTAAAGAAAAACCAGTTCCAGTTCTAGCCATAATCTTAATCTATAATTTTGATTATCTAATAAAATAAAGTCGAGCAAATTAGAATTTGTACATTTTTGAAGAAATTCCTATAAAAGGTTTAACTAAAAAATGTAAATGGCCACAAAAGAAATTCAAGAAAGGTATTTTCGTAAAGCCCTTATATAAAATAAAATCAGATCGTGTTTGTTAAAAGACTGTTGAAAAGAAAGTAAATGTTGGTTTAATTGAATTTTAAAAATGAAAACCTTTTAAAATCCCTTCCAAGATAGCATTTTTTTCTCGGATCAATGGGTTTTTCAATAATCTAAATAAATTTATAGTTAAAGATCAAAAAAGCTAATAAGATAATTTTTTTCTTTTTTATAAAAGAAAGTAAATAGACAAATAAATTATTTTAAGAATGTAAATAATTTTGAAAATGAATTTATAAGACAAATGTAAGTTTAGGCCTTGATAGATATTTGTAAAGTTAAAAAGCCCCTTAAAAAGAGAGAAGAATTTAAACGAGAAAGAAAGGGTATCTTCGGCACGCCGAAGATTTAATACCCTTGCAGACCCAACCTATTCATAGTGCTCATAGTATTTAGCCCGTATCTAAGAATCACAGGGAAAATAGTAAATGCTGAGTATGGAGAATATATCTTGAAAAACAAAGAAGTTTTCCATACAACACCTTAGTGGTCGACCGATTATTCCTATGGTAGCTATATGATATAGTGGTCTGATCTTAATAGAATTTTGCATATATATGGGGATCATAGTAAAACTAATAGTAAAACTAATAAATAATTTCCAAAAAGAGGCACTTCTGCAAAGTTTCATAAAGATAGCTTTAAAACTGAGAGACTCGTTCGCATAGAAACAGACAGACGGACAGCCGGACATGGCTATATCGACTCGGCTGTTGATACTGATCAAGAATATATATACTTTATGGGGTCGGAGATGTCTCCTTCTATGCGTTACACATTTCACGACAAAATTATTATAGCCTCTGCAAGGGTATAAAAAGAAAGTTTCTCTTTAAGAACTAAAATAAATAAATATATAAAAAATAAAATACAGCAATAAAGAATTTTGAAAAGAAACTCGTTCGACTTGATAAGAGTTAAAGAGCTAGTAACATTTATAAAAATAGCCCTAAGCTATTTAAATTTTTGCTCTCGGCTAGGTGAGCATATTTTAAAGCTGGCTTAAATATGCGCTAATCACAGACAAAGTTTAGCCCATGTCACGAAATGTGCAGAGCAGCTGCCGTCAGACAAAGACTGCCGCACAAGGCAGGACGTGCCCGCATGCAGGTGAGCTTTCGTGCAGCTTCAGTTGCCGCTGCTGCTGCTACACCTGGGCGATACCTTCGTGTACAACCTGACGTATGAGTAATGTTGTTGGCTGTGATTTTGGCTTCCTTTGGACGCGCGCTGGCTGCTTGCATAATTTACGGGAACGAAAAACGCGCAGCAAATGCCTGGCAGAGATTGCTTACAGCCAGGAGCGCGTCTAGGAGTCGACTGGGCATGGCAGCCACTTTAACTGTGCATCCTTTTTGCATAATTTATGCGCACACAAAACTTAAAGTTGAAGTATATATACAGGTGCCCTTCCAACCTTCCACCCTTTCGCCCTTGCCGATGCACACATCTTACCCCTGACTCTCCATATAATGCTTGAGCGTAATGCCCTTGGCCCAGCCGGCGAGCATTTTCTTAAAGCTGCCGCTGGAGCTGGCCACAGCGACCATACGCTCCTGGAACTTCTCAAAGACACGCGGCACGCCCATAAAACGTGTGGGCTGAGCGTCCTGCAGCGATTTGACCAGCGTGCCCTTCAGTGCATCCTTATCGGCAAACCATATACAGCCCGCCATGGAGGCAACCGTATAGATGTCCACGGTTTGTGCAGCCACGTGGGAGAGCGGCAAGTAGGAGACCATTGCCTCGGAGCCCATCACCACCTTCTCCAGACCCTTGCCAATGCCGCGCGTATCGAACGCAATATTATCATGGGATAGCATCACGCCCTTGGGCATGCCCACTGTGCCGGATGTATAGACCAGGCAGCAGCACTCATTGATGGCGATTCTCTCCAGCCGACGCTTGAACTCATCCTCGACGTCAGCCACGTTCATGGACTCAATCTCTGACCACTGTAAAGAGCGAATGTTAATGCAATTTGCAATTTAACAAAAAATAATAGTTCGAGCTGCAATTTACCCTATAGTAGCCATCTTCCTTCTTGAGATTGGGCGCATAGGGCTCCTGTATTTGTATAGCAGCCTTCAAATTTGGCAGCTTGTCGCGTATGGAATGTATTTTCTCCATTTGCTTGGCATCATCCACAACGACAATCTGGGCACGGGAATCCTCTAGCACATGCTGCACAGCCTCCGCCGAGTTGGTTGTATAGATTCCGGCTATAATGCCACGTGCATGTATTGCGCCCATGGCCGAGTAAAACCATTCGGCGCAATTGAAGGCCAACACGCCCACCGAATGATGCTCCTGCAGGCCCAGTTTAATAAAAGCCTTCGCCGTCTGGTGCACTTTCTGCTCGTATTGCCTGTGAAGTCGGAAAATACAAATGGGTTAGAGTTGAGGCTTGTTGGTAAATTCAATAAGTGATAAACCAATTTTGGTAGCGCGCAAATCGAAGGAACTAGAGATGGGCAAGTGCGCGATAGTTTAAATACAACACGAACTATATTTGACAAGACAAGGCTAACACGAATTTTTAAATTATGAGAGCTGCTTTATTTTGAAGAAGAAGCAAGTACTATAACTTTGTAGATGTCTCTATAATATATATATATATATATATATTCTTCTTCAACAACAAAAGCCAAGTCGACTTTTAAGTATGGCTTTTAAGAAACTGCAAAACTGCGCCTAGAGGCGCTTCTTTCTAGTTTTTCTTCAAATATATAAAATATGAAATATTTTCGTGTTTAAAAGTACTTTTTATTTAAAACACAAACGATTTATCGTGTGGGTACGTGTGCGCTCTAGGCACGATTCGTGTTGAATCTATTTAAATCGTGTTGATTCGCGTTTCAGATTTGTTTAGCTGTATTCAAAAACGCACGATCTCTGCCCATCGCTATGAAAACCTCTCTTTCAGCTCACTTTGACTTACTTATAGGTAACTGTGGTGTAGCCAATTTTGCCGTTCTTGGTACGCAGCGCCGGATAGTCGGGATAATTGTTGACGGTGCGCTTGAGCAGGCCGGGTATGGAGATGGGCTCCTCGGCGCCGAGTCCCTCCTTGTGCATGCGTATCTTAACGGCCTCCTCGGGATTGGTGGTGCGATAGACCTCCGAGGTCCTCAGGCGATTGGGGCCTGGGCGATTGAAAAGCGCTTCGTTCGGATTAGCGGCCATTTGACTGAAATTGAATTAACATGTTATTAGCGGAGTACAAATTACATTTTCTTTTTGAGGCCAAGCAAATTTGGTATGTTACTTTCTGGGAACGTGTCTGCACGGCAACAAGACGGAGGGGTCAAGGCTGAGGCAGTCGTATGCCTCTTATCGCTATGCTTAAATTATGACTTAACACCTGATTACGGCGGCATGGGGCACTCATATAACTGCATATTATAAATACGTATTGATCAGAATTTATGGCCTACTATAGCTTTACGGAGCAAAGAACTGGAGGATTAGAATGGAGAAACCCTTTAACGGAAAATTGCTATATTATAGTATTATATAATTGCAAATAGGCAATAAAAATAAATATTTATAGATCAGAATTTATGAGATACTATAGCCTTAAGTGTCGAGTCAGCTAACAAATTTGGGTTTTTAATTCAAGAACCTCATATATTATAATAATAATATTAGAATCTGAATTTTAATTGGGAATCAGATGTGACTACCACGTAAGATATAAATAAAGTGAAATTGATGAGGAAATCGAAATTTTATTATGTCATATACTGAAATCGCTAAAATAAATATATCTAGAGATCAGAAGCTATGACATGCGCAGGTTTATAATAGAACAGTTTTGAAACAAAAGGAATTATTTCATATATTAGGCAAACATATAGAAAATATCTATGCACATTAGCATGGAATATGCTCAAAACTAAAGAATTTTACTTGAACCTCCTTTTGGGGAAAAAAAGCTACTTGATTTTATAATATCGTAAATTCTTTAGGCAAAGCTTCTATATCATATCATACGAAGTCTAGCAATGCGTATTTCCTGTCATTAGTTGTGTAAGCATAAAGTTTCCTTTCAGTCTTATCATCAATAAGATAATGCCACACACCGCAGAAGTCTTGGCTTACCATAGTTAACATTCGATTTTAGTTTTCGGGTACAAAGGGCTTCGACTTGGCATATAGTTTACGATATCTATCTATGTATACACATGTAGCCAGTGAATGTTCATCATTTTTGTTATTGTTTCTACTTTTTTTTTATTGTTTCTTGTTTTTATTAATCAATAAACTGGCAAACAGTTTGATACTGATAAGAGCAAATGCCCAAAATAAACAACAAAAAGTGAGTCTTTTTAAGAATGAAAAGAATGAAATCTAGCAGCAACAAAATGTACTAAATGAGTCCAAAGTTTATGGCCAAGGCAAAGCGGTTGATTTTTCATGTTTAGTTGGAAAACATTTTGCCATTCGCCCGGTTACTTAGGAGGCGAAGTTCCGCCCATGATTAGCTCTGATTGATGGACGGAGGCTTCCCCACAAACGCTATGCAATTAAAAAAAAGCAACTATATATAAATATATATACCGAATGATTGACAGTTGTCTAATGCACACGCGAATTTTTTTTATGAAATTGTTAGCTTGAAATTTTGATGTCTGCCAATTGAGCTTTGTTTTTGATTTTATAATGGGGAAAGTTGTTGTAAGTTTTCATTATAATAGATATTTAATTACACGCTATTAATCCTGGGACCTAACTGTTCTGCGTATGCAATTAAGTAGAATATAAACTGACTCTATTAAGTGGGAAATTAATTGACATATTCATTAGAACAAATGGGACCCAGCCTTAAAGAAAATTTTAATTTATATTATGAAATTCGAGGAGCAAGACTTAGTTTTATACAATTCCTAAAGCTATTTCGTGTTTTTTATTATTATTATTGCTATTAAAAACAACTTTTTCTCAATGAAAAATTAAAAACTCGAATGAAGAACTAATCAAAATAATTTTATGAAAATTATAATTTAGAATAAGGAATTCCGGGAAAAGGCTAGAGTTTTGTTCAATGCCCAAAGCTATTGCTATTACTCATTATTATTATTATCAAAATCATTAGAAATCAAATACAATACAGTTTTCAAAACATTTTTAGGAAAACTCAATAAAAACGTAAAAATTCGAATGGAGAAATAATAAATAATTTAAAGCCCATGAAAAATTAATTGCAGAAATTCGTTAAATCATGTATATCACAAAAATTAGAACCAATATTTTGACTAAGTAACGTAATTTGTATTATAAATAAATTAAAGCATTTTCGCCGACACATTCAATTAAACAAATGAATTATTAAAGCTGATATCATTAAAGAGTCTAACTCATTAGTTTGATTTATTGTACTATCAATAAATTCTCTTTTTTTTTTCAAAAGAGTTATAATTATCACTGTAATTATTAATTACAACGGAAGCAAAGTCTAGAACTTGAATATTTCAAGTGATAAGAACAAAGTTTACAGCTGTTTTATTCTCGCTAAGCAACGATTAAAAAGCACAGTTTGCTGCTCACTGGGATGCAAAAACTGTAAATATAACAGACATATAGACACTTGTCGATTCCAAGTTGACCACACTTTTAGTTTTAACGAAAATTGTGATTTCTATAGGCCAATACGAAAGTTCTATGTTCCAGAGTGTTGAAAATGAACAAATAATACATACGTACACACATACATACATACATTTCAAAATGAGTTTAAAAAACATGAATAACTATATTTTTTGCATGTTTTAATTAACAAGCGAACACTGTGTATACTTTTTTAGTATATTTCGAATATTTGATATGCCAATATCGATAAATATATAGAATTATCAACATAGAACCGTTGTCTGTGAGGAAATTACTTCATTAAAACATATACACACACATATGTACATACAAACATTCATAAGTTTCACAGCACTATATATGCATGTATGTATTCATATACATACATATGCATGTATGTACATACGTGTGTCTCCACAGAATTTGCGTAGTTTTATAGCTGGGCGACTATGACAAACTAAGCATATTAGAAACCGGCTTTTAAGTTGATAAGAACAACAGTTTAGCCTCTAGACATTTTCCTATCGTACGATTCGCATCGGAGCAGCTTCAAGCAGAAACTGAAATAGTTTTTCGCTCTGTAAAGTGCTTGTGCAAAAAGTGTGTAATAAAAATATATCATAAAGTCGAAACCGCAAAGAGAGCATTTTACAGGCGACCTAAGAAGCTGCGGATAAAAACAAAACAGATAATTAACAGTTCTAAAAATATTGGCCCAATATATATGTATGTGTCTGTGTGTGTGTGTAATTTTTTGTTGTTTTCGAGCAGTTGGTATTAAAACGAACTAAAAGAGAATGGCATGTCGCATAACTGAAGAATTGCGGTTTTTTTTTCGAAAGTGGAAAGAGCAAAAAAAAGATGGGCCAAAGAGAGATGGTTTGAAATGCGATCAAAGCAAAAGAAGAAATAGAAGACAAGCGAAAGCTGGAGGCGCAACTGACAGTTGAAAGGTGACAATGAACCCGAGAGGACAGTGCACTGACCCACTAAAATGAAGTACTGGAGACGAGCCAAAGAGAAAAAATATAAACAGCCGGTAAGTGTGTGGGGCCTGTGTTTTCGAAAGCGCAGCAGCACACGTGTTTCAAGGGACGTGGGCGTGGGCCGCAACGCAGGTGTCAATCGCGCAAGTCACGCACTGTTCTTCCTATATTTCTTTTATGCTTTATGCCAAACTTACATAATTTAAATATATATATGTATGTATTTTGTGTTATTTATTGTTTTGATTTTTTTTTCGTTATTTAGCGCAACACTTTTTTTCCACTAATTTTGGATTTTTTTGCTGTTTTAACTTTTTACTTATAGCACGACCAAAGCAAACGACCGCACGCAGCGAAGCCAAAGCGTAAACTGAAAGCTGAACAGGATCGCTTGCTATTGAAATCGTGGATCGACGCTGGCGACGCTGCTGCCGCTGCCTCTGCCGCTGCCGTTGTCGCCGTTGGCGCTGTCGATAAGTCTTCAAGCGGTTTTAAGCATGACGACTTAGAGAGCTACCTGCTTGTTCGTTCTTATCAGTTGGGCGCCCCGCATTGCGCGCTCACTCGCTCGCACGTCGAAATCGAATTCGAAGCGGCCCATATAGTAACTTCACACATACATACATACATAAAGCGTTATTCAAAATCTTTTTGATCTTTGCTTGGAAATCGTAGATGGAAAGCAACAACAACTATTTGCGCTTATCAGTTCAGTTAAATGTTTTCATTCGAGTTTGCGCCCTTATTGAAATATTTTGGAACTCGTGCTGCCTGATTTATTATGTGTCTTTTGTTATGGTTCTTATCCTGGTTCTTTTCTCATAAAGTATTTCAAACAATAGCATTTTGTTTATCCCCTATGGAATGTTTTTAATATTTCCTTATACTCTGTACACATATTGTGAAGGGTATATAGGGTTAGTCTAATTTTTAGGAGGGCTGTAAAAGAAACTCTTTTAACTTATAACCAAAAATATGGAGTTTCAAAAAGCTCGTTTCTTCGGATATATAGATTATTTTTTAAATGACAAGCAAAAGTTTTTGAAACCGATCGGATTAACAGAGTATAGTACAGAGGGGCCATCGAAACTCTTTCGACAAAAGAGAAGGAAAAACTGAAAAAAAATAATAAACGACGGGTTCTTACTTCACATACATATGTATACTGAGTGTACAGAGTATTGTGCAAGTCATCAACGTTCTTACTTGTCTTTCTTCCCATACATATAAATATATATAATAATATAGTTTTGCCTTCTTTTCATAAAAAAATAAATATATCAATAAATTAAAAATATATTTAAGCATATGTATAACCTAACCATACGAAATATGTTCGTCTAGTATGGTATATAAGTAAAGTATATCTATAGAATCTTAAATTGTTTCCTATAGAATTTTATCAACATCAACAATGAACATCAAACATCGGTTAATCCAAACTAAAATACGCAAACGTAATTTGTACTAATTATGAGAATTTAGATTATTTCTTTTTTTTGTAATACCAATCAAATTTTTAGTTTTAGTTATATAAATATGATTACTTTTTTATAGTTTAATTAGATTTCTATGATTTATTTTAAAGAACAAAGTAAATTTTGATATAATTTATTCCTTCACTTGGCATCGTATCAGCTACTATAAATTAGGTACCTACTGTATACCCTGGATGTATATAATACGTAGATCAATCACATCTCAAGTGAGTAATATTAGTTAGTATATGCTTGCATGCTTCAACTAAGTGTGCAGGCGTTTTTTTTTTTCAATTGAAAGCGCATTTTTTGTAGATGAATGTTACAGTTGGGACCTTCAGAAATTAGGGCCCACTAAAAAAAATTGGCGAAATAATCTATCAAGAACTAGCTGTAATCAGTTAAGATTAGCTTGAAAAAGGCATATTGTTAATCAAAGCGAATATAATAATTTAAATTTTATATGTTATGTAGAAATCTATGTGCGTAGTTTGTTTTTTTTTTCTTGTATATTTTTTTTATAAATTATTTTTAGCCTTGAGGCTAGGCATGAACTTGACTTGACTATACTTAGTATAGCTTACTGGGCATATCAATTTGCGCACTTCAGCCTTAATATTTCGATTTTTTGTTTTATGCATAAATTAGCGCAACAATCTAAAAAAAAAACAAGTAAGAGGTTCTAGTCGGGAGCTCCCGACTAGGGGATACCCTGAACCCTCATATTCCAACACCAAATGCAGCGCGCGCTTATAGATAGAGAGTAGCGGGGAGGTGGCGATAGATATAAAATGAAAGATAATCGATATATATATACTTTTCTAGAAGCTACATGTCAAGTTTGGTAACTCTAGCTCTTATTATTTACCAAAATTGCTTAAAAAACAGGATTTCGATATACATTTTTATCGATTACTTGGAAACGGGGCAAGTTATCGATTATCGAAAACAAACTCGATCTGCGTAGGAACTAGGAGCACCTACATCTAAAATTTCAAGTCTCTAGCTCTTATAGGTTCTGAGATCCTTGCGTTCATACATACGGACGGACGGACGGACGGACGGACGGACGGACGGACGGACAGACAGACGGACATGTCTAGATCGACTAGGCTATTAATGCTGATCAAGAATATATATACTTTATGGGGTCGGAGATGCTTCCTTCTGCCTGTTACATACATTTGGATTTTGCACAAAAACATAATACCCCTTTTACCCATTTTTAATGGGTTCAGGGTATAAAAACAAATAAAAATATATAACAATATTAGTAAGCAGCTTTATTTATAACTAAATACTAAGCTGATCAAATAAAAAATTCCTTATAAAAATATACAATTATTTTGCATGCATAAAAATAAACCAATAGATAATACCTGCGCTTATCTGCACTCACTTAAGAAGTCAAACACCTGTTGTATTAATCAACCAATAATTTTAATACCATAATGAATCATAAAGATATTAGATTAAATTATATTAAAAAATTGTACATTTATTATCAGAATTTCTAAAAACAAAAATTGAACTAAGATAAAACGCTCGTTGTTCTGCTTGACCTGACGTAGGCCCCGTATCTATGTATATGTCTATATACATATATATACTTATATGTGTGTGTGTGTGGGTACAGAAAAATAAACTCTATCAACTGACCGATTCGAAATATCTTGAAATATACAATTTTGACTGTTGCCAGTTGTTTTGTTTTGCCGCTTATCAAAAAAATTATACAAGTTGGCCACATTTTATGATTTGATAAACATGCGCGTAGCATTAGTTTGAGCCCATAAACTGCAGTACACTATGTACTATATACTGTATACTATATATACATATATATACATATACCTAGTCGGCAGTTCTTTTTTAAAATTTATGTCCAACTTGGGGCACACTTCCGTCGCTGTCTAATCTTGGACGGCAACCTGCCAGAGGGCAAAGGTATGCACCTGAACCTCTCCCTGAATCATGACTGGGAATTAAAATATCAGTTGCCCGTGGCGTAGTTGTTATTGATAAGATTATCTGTTTCTATAGCATATATAAATCACAATTTTAGCATCTTTATGGCTAACAAAATGCGAACACTTTGCGATTATCTATCGAGCACTTCAATCACAAATCTTACATAGATACAGTTTCTATATATAAAATATACATATTTATTTATATATATCATTTTTTTCTTGTCTCCCATCTATAACTCTGACATAATAAACATCAATTTATTTTGCATTGTAGCATACTTGGCATATAGTATTTAAATTATACAATTTTTTGTTGTTGTCCTTATCAGTGGGAAAACACGAATTCTTCATGTTAAGCAGATTAGATGCGATTTTTATACCCTTGCAGAGGGTGTTATAGTTTTGTCGTGAAATGTGTAACGCGTAAAAGGAGACATCGCCGACCCCATACAGTATATATTTTGTTGATCAGTATCAACAGTCGATATAGCCATGTCCGTCTGTCCGTCTGTCTGTTTCTATGCGAACTTGTCTCTCAGTTTAAAAGCATTCTTTATGAAACTTAGCAAAAGTCCCTCTTTTTGTTGCTCGCAGCACATATGTCGGAGCCAGCTGGATCGGACCACTTTATCATATGACTGTCATAGGAACGATCGGTCGAAAATTAAGTTGTTGTATGGAACACTTTTTTGTCATTCAAGGTATTTTGAAAAAACACGGCATTTAGAGATATCACTGTGCTCCCTTCACTTTTGCAAAATCTTATTTATATCGGATTACTAAATCATATAGCTGCCATAGGAACAATCGGTAGGAAACTAAGTTCTTGTATAAAAAACTTTTTTGCTTATCAAGATATCTTGACCAAACTCGGCATTAACTATTTCCCCTGTGCTTCTTAGATACAGCAAACCACTATGAGCGTTATGAGAAGTTGAGTCTGCAAGGGTATTAGATCTTCGGCGTGCCGAAGATAGCCCTTCTTTCTAATTTTTTTCTATTTTTTTTGTCTATACCACGAAAGTTGCCTAAGTGCACGAGCTTCTTTTAGTATACTTAAAAGTTGGTAGTCATATTTTGACCAAATACCAGGTAATTTGTTAAAGATAATGTTAACTATAAAAGCGGGGCATTTATCAGCCCACTATGACAGGCAAAAATAAAAAGTGAAATGAAAGTATTTGTTTTTTTATAAATCTCAATATATAAAGTAGATCAGAGTTCGAATCTCGAATATATTATGCATTTTCTAACATCTACGATATACATTCTTAAATTTAATTTGAAATTTAAAGATTTGTTTAATTTATTGATCAAGATATGTTTGGAATATAGATTAAATACTGAAAAATAATTAAATCAATTCAATTTATTAATATATAAAGAAATTTATGAAAATATATGAACAACAACAAATAAATTTCAATAGTAGTTTGATATTTATTTTTATAATAAACTATTTATATTATAAATATAATATATTATAAATTTGTGTATTAGCCTCCACGTCAAGCAGCTCAGACTTGTAAAATAATTGCCCTGAAGACAAACACAAAATTGTTGATAATTTTTTACCTCCTGACCTCGATATAATTAATAAATTTACATATAATAACATTTTCTGGGTTCTTAACTTATTAATTAATTCTTAAATTAACCCAATAAAATTAGCTGCATTCATCACAGCCAAGCTATTAAATTAAAAAAAAAACATAAGGAAATTAAAAACAAATAGTTATAATAATAATTTAAAAAGAAATATTTTACTCTTAAATTAAATTCAAAATTCCACTTCGCTTGGAAATTTTGTTTGCATATTCATTAAATGATGTTTTGTTTATTATTATCATTAATTAAAAAAGAGAATAAAAAAAAAATGTATAAACATAAGGAACAGAAAGTAAACTCAAACTTATGAGCCTGAATGAACCAAAGAAAACAAAATATGATAATAAAAAATATAATTTAAACTTATTCTGAATGAAATTTAGTTCGAGGCCCACTTAGCTCAATAATTACATATTAAATGTGTTTGTTATTTAAAGTCTTTTATTTTTTTAATTAATTAAGAAAAAAGAAAGTAATTCAATTCTCTTAATGAATTCTAGAAGAGTATTTGTAGGTATAATTATGTTTACCTTATTAGTTGTGGAAGCTTTCTTGGCCGTACAAAGCGCACACATTTTTCCGATAGACTGTAAAAGCTTTTTCTAAAGCTCGTGCATATAGCCAAGCTTACAACCATGCAAAAGCTCAACGTTATGCTAAGCTTTTGTTGAATTCGCCGCATATAAATAAAAAAGTGCTGTAAGTTGAAGACAGACAGTGATATACATAAGTATATGCATGTCTGTTCGGCTATCAATTTACCAAGCATTGGTTAACAATTTAGCCCTGTAGAAAGACAATTGCATTGCCCAAGGGAAAGGGGAGGGGCTTGGGTCGGGTAGGGTGTGCTTTTTTCAAGCGCATATAAGTCCAGTGACAGCCATCATTTATATGCTTGTGCCTTAAGTGCGCTTTATATGACAGTCGAGTCCTGTCAACGGGATGAAATGAATACTAAATTGAACTACAATTTCGAAGTCAATCCCGATTCTGATTCCGATGTCATGTTAATGAGATTGTCGTCAACGGAATCAAATTACGTGGCACAAAGTTGCTGTTTATAGCGTCGGGACACGCCCACACACGCACACACACACACACACACACACACACACACACACACATACACATACACAGTTAACGCATGCAAATGATGTGCTGATGTGAAAAAAGAAGACTTAAAAATAAACACGAAAACCGTTTAAGCACAGGTTAGCAAACGCAATGAACGTGTGTCGGCACTTTCAACAAGTTCATAGCACTTAAAGGGTTCTAGAGTGCGAGGGGGGGGGGGGGGGTGAGCGTCGTAGAGGGCAGCATCCTGCTGGGATAACAAGTGTTTGGCTAATTAACTCAGTTGAAATGCGCTACACACTCACACACACACACACACACACTCACACACACACAGCCAGACAATGAACTGTTCTGTACTGCATATAATTGTCTTGCCACGCCCACTCGCCGACAGCCCTTTGGGCAGCAGGATAACAAAAGGAGTAAAGCGTAAAGTTGAACTGTTTAGAATTGACCATAAAAATATCAGATTTTATGGCACTTGCGAATGGGATCTAACGTGATGTGTACTTATGTGGCTACTCGATATTATCCTCAGCTTTAATTGTGGTTGTACAAATCATACTTAATGCCAAATCGTGAGTTTATCGATTGAGTGAACTGGGCAGATAGTATGGCAGATAATAATTAAGCTTAAGGAAGATTTATTTGAGTTATTAATTACATTTATATATGTTTATTTTTTACTGCATACTACATCGTAATGAGATAATATAATTACTGCATTAATTAATGTGCATTATTAACTGATATATATATATAAATCTGAATATATAATGAGATAATATAATAAGCTCGTCTCATTATATTTGCTTAATTTTTACCCTTTATTTTTGCTAATTTAATTGGCTTAGCAGAAAATTGTTTGGAATCATCATTATTTTATTTAAAACTTTAAATGAATTCAATATTAAGACAACGGTTTAATTAATTGCCTATAACTCAATGATTGGTTTCAGAATCATTTTTATATTTGGCTATACATTAATAATAATTAATGTTTTGTCTATATATTTAAAAATAAGTTATTATTTTCCCTTTTTAATAAATAAAATCACAAACATAAATTTAAATAATGGCAAAATCTTGAAATCTGTAAATGAGTATGTAAATATTTGAAAATATTTTAAATTTAAATGTTTAACATTATTGTACTTATATCAATTAAACTTTACTTTTTTTATATATTTAATATCCTATTAAGTTTTTAAACTTATTTTTATATTATACTTCGTTAAATTATTTAATTACATTTTAAAAAATATATTTGAAATGCAACTTGTTTTGCTTTTATTTGTAAATAAATATTTATTATTACTATTAATTAGTTAGTAAGTTAGTTAATTTAATCCTAAACACGTTATTAAACATAATATTAATGTATTTTCATTAAATATTTAATTTGTTTTACCTTTAATTGAAATATATTTTAAAAACTTTATATGTCCTTAATATGTTAATATTTATTTTTTTATTTATATTTATTTATAACAATTTTTTCAAATTTTGTAATTAATAAATTATTTTATAACGTATATTTACATAAATAAACATATTTAAACAAATCTTTTTGAAATATAACTTGTTTTGCACTTTCTGGTAAATAAATATTTATTTATACTATAAATTATTACAACTTTGAAATTATTTTATTGCAATTTTGATCTATTTCTTATAAAAATATATTTTAACAACTCATATGTTTCTAACCATGCTTATATTCTCCTAACAATGCTTACAAGTTTGACTTTAAAAAATAATATTTTTAAATATTATTTTATTTTAGCTTAATTGTTAAATTTAATTATAATGTTTACAGAAATATTACCCAGCGATCTCATTTAAAAATTTCTTTTATACAATAAGCTTTAATTATCGCATAAAACATTTTCTCTTCGAGCGCTGTTGAATTATCTGCTGACTGCCACGAAATAATTCCCAACACACACACACACGCGCGCGCACTCACACACGCAGCGCATAAGAAATACCTTATAAAATCTATAAATAGACAATTTTATCAGCATGCCTCAGCCAAAAATTTCTCACACTCAACGAATTTCGTATACTATGTAGCCAAGAGATATAACTACCCCAATTAGGCTGCCCTCATCAACCGGTTCTATGGTGTAATGGTTAGCACTTTGGACTCTGAATCCAGCGATCCGAGTTCAAATCTCGGTAGAACCTTGAGTGTAATTTATTTTTTTTTTATTTTCTATTCACTCTTTGTTGCGTTTCTAAAACAGTTTCCGCTGTGCCAAGACAATTAGTTTGCTCGTAAATTGGTAGCAGTTTGCAGCGCAGGGAATAAGAAAAGTATTTAAGAGCCAACCTTGCCTTTAGCCAGGCAATTGCAGTCCTTGGCAGAAATGTCTATTTCTATTTCCATTTTACAGTAACAGTTGCATTTGCATGTGTTGAGTTGGCTTTAACTACAGCAAATAGTTTGTTGGCTCTAATAAAATGCTATTGGCCATAAAAGCGGATGGAATGAAAGGCAAATGTTGGCAGCGTGGAATGTTTTTAGAAATGCTGTGAGAGAGGGAGAGACAGAGAGAGAGGTAGAGAGAATGAGACAAATAAATGATAAGTCCAACTTGGTTGTGCCATTTGACGCTACATTGTTTTGATTAATTTGACAAGCAAAACTTAAAGCTTTACGAAAATTATCTATAAGATACATGCGAGCAAATGCGACACTAAGCTGACCAGTCAGCTGGCAAATGCAACTGGTTGTTTAAGCTTTAAAGCGGATGATAGTTTTTTGTAGCCAAACATAAATAGTAGTTGATGAACTTCATGTTAACGGCGACCTTTGCTCCCCAAATGTTTGGTCCGCATCAAGAGTTCAAGTGTCATAATACGCAATAGCCGCCTACAATCAAGCCTAATAATAGACACACGAAAATGCGTCGCAAATTTTGGGGCCAACATAATCAATAATCGATAATTGACAAATTAAGCAACATTTGCGTATATCTGGCAACGCTTGGCTTTAATTTCATGCCACAAGTGTCGCAATGTCAACGCTAATTAATTGGATTTCTTAACGCAAACCGAAACCGTAACTGAAACTGTTACCGAAAACCGAAACATTTGCTGCAGCTGCTGCTGCCGCTGCTGGCCAATTGACCAGCTTGCCCCATGGCTGTCTCTCTCAGTGCTCAGTTCACTTGTCAAATTTCAATAATTTAGCACACGAATCTGTCCAGACAGAAGCTGTCAGCGATAAGCCAGACGAGCAACAAAGACAAACAACCAGACAACACTTTGCAACAAATTTTGCTAACCCTTAGACAACACTTGCTGAAGCACCACAAAAACTGAGTACATTCACTTGATCAAGATGGTTGAACAAATTTCTGTAATAGCTAAGCATATTAATATCTTTTCTATTAAAATATATGTTATACTAGTTAAAGTTATTGGGGTAAATTTAGAAACCACGCCTTGTCAAATGGACAAACTTTAAAATATGAATATCCTATGGATTTTATCGATAACTGTTTTGTCGATTAACACATCCTTACTTCAGATCATCGTCTTTAATATTTTAAATAACGCTTTACTCACTTAAATTAAATGACAACTGCACAACAACAAGACTAGTGCTGTCGATAGACAAATTGCATATGTTATCGATTTTGCTTACTTATAGTTTATTTTTGATATGTTTCACCTAAATCTTGTTATTAGCTTTATTAATATGTTATATACATTTAAAAGAAACGAAAACTATAGTGTGCAACTCCTGTATTATCGATACACCGTTTTCGGTTGTTATTAATAACTCAATCGATAGTTTAACACCAGTATAGCACCACTTATCGTTCAAGGGGAAATAAAAAAGAATTTACATTGAAATAAATAAAATTAACATTAAAATGAAATAAATACAAATAAATAATATAATCTTTCGACAAAAATATGTCATTTGATTCATCTCCGATTTAAATATAATATTAACATATCCGATCGATAGCAGAAAATTTGTTTAATCGATTGTTTTTATCGATACCATACATGAAAATTGTTTGAGTTATTTTCGTTTAAAGCAATTTATTAATTTTTATTCTATATAATTTACAATATACTTTAGCATAGCCTCAACTTTTCAAACCGACAGAGAAAGGGTATTCCGTTTGTGTTCTATGGAGAAAGTATTGATTTCTTGTTGTTTACTTTTACTTTTTGGTAGAGAATTTCTGAAATTGTAAACGTAAAATTAAATGAGATTCGTCTCGTGGCGTTTATTTAATGCGCCCCGTTGGTTACTCCTATAAAAAAATTCCCCAAGTTCTGCTTGCATCGAATCAGCAGAGGTGACATCGAGGTAAATTGTTATGGCAACGTGCCCCCCACCCCCACCAAATGTCGCCCCGACCAACTCCACACACCGCTCGCTATGTTATGCAATAAAGATTCGCGGTTGGGCATCAGAATAACCGCGGAGCATTAAAGCCCGAATAGCTCAAACATCGCATGGGTTATTAAATTTAATCACAAGTGTCTCAGCTGACGTTGGGTCTAATAGGAACGGGATGGAAATGGCATTGGGATTGGATTCGTGAACGAGAGGGAAATTGGATGATACAAAATACGCAAAACGAAACTGATTTTTTAAATATAAATGATAATTCGTTTAAATAAAAGATATTTGGTAGCAATTTAATTTTTTCGGTAAATTAAAGATAAAATTTCAATGACTTGTCGACAAAGGAACAACTATTTATATTGGGTTTTTGCAGCATGCGTCGATTAGGGTCCACTAGGAAACGATCGTTCGTCCGATATGGTTCAATTGACTTTGGTGGCAATGCGTCCGCAATGGTTGGATAATGTCTTAAATGACAGTGGCACCTCTGGCAACGAGTCGTTGTGACCAATATATAATATGCAATTTGATGCAAGCGTCTAGATTCTGCTTCGTAGAGGAAAAATTCTCTCAAGGATTCGACACCACGTCTCAAAAATGTGTACGTCCTCAAGATATATTCGTTAATTCGTCTGATCGGTACACCTATAATGATTTATCGTAGTCTGGGCAGTGTTGAATACGGTGTTGGGAGAATAGTGTTCGAAAATATCATTAAAAACGCTATACGCACTAGATATCATGCTGATTATGATTGTGGCCAAACGTTGCAGGGTAGTTATGAAACCATTTATGTATGTCTGTAGATCGAGTCGTGTTATTCCCGTCATCAGTTCATAAAAAAAACGTGCCGAATTTCGCGACGCCTGTTGCTGGCGACGGATGCCAGCCTCCGAGTTATTGATGGGCGAATCGCCG
Source organism: Drosophila ezoana (assembly GCA_035045725.1). Lineage (NCBI taxonomy): Eukaryota > Metazoa > Arthropoda > Insecta > Diptera > Drosophilidae > Drosophila > Drosophila ezoana. Next base: position 998,360 of record JAWNOU010000005.1, on the reverse strand, counting down.
GTAGGTATTTTTTCCAGGACATCTGTGTTCTTATTATGTGGCAACGTATAGGTTCTACACAGGAAACGCAAATAGGACGTCTTCACGCCGCGCTTCTGTGGCACAATTTCGGGGCTCAAACGTGTAAACGGAGTCTCAATCCGCAATACCACGGGCATTGCCACATTGCCACGATTGCCACGATTGAAGGGCCGTGGCACAAACCCATCCAGAATGAGCGACCAATCTGGCTCCTGCCTTGGCGATATGTCGCCACAGCCGCCGCCGCCGCCAGGGCTGACGAACAGCTGCCTGGAGGGCTCGCCAGACGTTGGTCTTCGCAAATCGGCATTGTTGGGCGATGCTACCATCGTTTCAAGCATATTCGATGGAGTTGCCAACTCGTTCTGTAGTGTATAAAACTTGAGCTTGTTATTTGAATTCACCATATGCTGATAGGTCAGTGTATTGAACACTGAAGTCTTCATTATGAGTTAAATTTAAAAAAAAATATCACAACCAAAAAATATATATAACTATATAAAAAGATGCATAAAAAAGCTAAAGGTGTAAAACACAAACATTAAATTTTGGGGAAGCAGATTCTAAACGCGATTTAAAAAAATTAAAAAAAAATTTTATTAAACAGTCCGATCAGTTTCAGGTTTGTGTTTGTTGTGTGAGCTCCACGAAAATATTTTACGTCAAACCCAAAAATTCCCTCCAATGCCAACTAGATACTTTTGTGTGGGAAAAGTATTTAATATTCAAAATTTCTCATTTATCTAGAGTATCTGGGTTTCGGCACAAGTAATATTTATTTTTTTCTCCTTTCGATAAACTTTGATCAAATTTAGCGGCACAAAATTTCTTTGAGTAGCTGCTCTGGTATGGCTGATAGGCTTGCAGATACCCTGTCATTTAAGAAAAGGAACAATATTTCATTGAAAAAAGAAAAACGATCTGCGATCTACCCTTATTGACAATTGCATTTAGCAGATTTGTGAGAATAGTGAAGCTCGTAAATAATGACTTTGATGAAAATATGTTGGAAAACAGAATATAGTGCCATACAAGAGCCTACTTTTCGTTTATTGTGCAGGGGTCCGATCTGGCCAGTTCCGATATACATATGTACTGCCTGCAGAAAGAAGGGCCTTGGTAAAGTTTTAAGACGATAGTTTTTAAACTGAAGGACTAGTTCTCATAGAAACAGACGGTCGGACGGATATGGCTATATCAACTCGGCTATTGATGCTTATATAAAATGCAGTATTCGTTATACTCGCTCAACGCAACCTATTAAAATTTGGCCAATTGCGAAAACTGAGGTGGTTGCAAAAAACTCCAAAAAGAGATGCCTTTGCTAACCATTAAAATCAATGTTAAAACCATTAATAGCAGTTTGCAATTTAATTTTCGGTGAATCCACAACAATATCAATGGTGCTTTCGTCTGCACTTTCGATTTCATCCACTTCGCCTGCAGTTGAAGAGTCGTCGCTTACGTTTTCATAAATCCAGTCAATTATTTCATTATTAGAAATTGACTTGTCGGCTGTAACTTCACGAAGATGATCGAAAACAGTTGCAATCATTGATTGTTCATAAGGTAGTTCATCTCTTATAACTTTTACCGGCAAATCGTCTTCATCAGTCCATTGATCATTAGAATAAACCAACCTATTGCAGCACTTTTTTATAGCATAAGATGACACTTTACCCCTTGCATTGGAAAGCAAATAAACTGCATGGCACAAGTTAAATGCTTTGATTTTGCTTTCCAAACTTCGGCCTTCACTTCCGATTAAATGAATTTGTAGTTGAGTTTTGTTAAGTTTATAACATTTTGGTCCATTGGCTGAAGAATAGCAGTGCAGTTTTACATACATGCATCATACGTGGGATTCCCCAATTTATATTTTTCGACAGAGACGAATGAACAAGAGAACAAAATACTACAACATAAAATTTTCCTTGGAAGTTGCGGAAAATTAGGTAATTTTTTTTTAAGTTGCGTTAACAGAGTCTACAATGATAAGAAATCGGGTGATGCAATTATCGAGGAGTTGCGTGTAACGAGGGTTGCGTTGAGTGAGGTCGTACTGTACATATACTCGGAGATGGCTTTTTCTTTTTCTATCTATTATAATACCATCTTTAAGTAACAAAAAAATCGACTCCCTTATTAACTATACAGCCTTATATACCTTATCCAGCTCAAAAAGTTCTCTGACATAATATGATATAGGGGGGCAAATTTCTCATTCGCTTTGCATAAAGAAAACATTGAAGTGCAGCAAATGTTCGAGTATTTCAGCTTTCCTTTCTGTGTTTTTTTGTGTTTTTTTTATTTCAAATTGATAAATCGTTGAGATTTTCTTTATGAAGCGTATCCATACAAACATAAAATGGGTGAGAAAAAGTTCCCAAACAAAAGTCAATATCAGCAACCATTATAAAAGCAAAAACCAAAAACAAAAAATTTTTTGTCATCTGTTTTTTCTTGCTTCTTGGCTGCGTCAATAAAAAATGAATGCCAAAAATTCAGCTCTTTTTGGGATTTTTTTTTGGTTTGCTGGCACTTTGAGTGCATGTAAGAGAATGCATATGAATAAATATTTGTGCGATTTTTTATGCAAATTGTTGGACGGCGCACTTTGATTGCCTGCACAGGCTGCTATTTAAATTCTTATGTGTATGCCGAGAGGATCCTGTTTGCGTATAACCCCACTTTTACGTGCTACTTTTACTCTAGTTGATGCTGATTGAATATAACCTCACTTTTTATACCCTGAACCTATTAAAAATGGGTAATAAGAATATTTTGTATTTGTGCAAAATGTAAATGTATGTAACAGGCAGAAGGAAGCATCTCCGACCCCACAAAGTATATATATTTATTAATCAGCATCAATAGCCGAGTCGATCTAGCCATGTCCGTCTGTCTGTCCGTCCGTCTGTCCGTCTGTCCGTCTGTCCGTCTGTCCGTATGTATGAACGCAAGGATATCGAAACCTATAAGAGCTAGAGACTTTTTAGCTGTAGCTGCTCCTAATGTCTGTGTAGTTCGAGTTTGTTTCTGATAATCGATAACTTAATCGGTTTTCAAGCAGTCGATAAAAATCGATATCGACATCCTGCTTTTTGAGCAAATTGGATAAATAATAAGAGCTAGAGTCACCAAACTTGAGATGTAGCCTCTAGAATAATATATATTCCTCCATTTGGTGTTGAAAGAAGAGGGTTCAGGGTATCAACTAGTCGGGGGCTCCCGACTTGAACCTCTTACTTGTTTTTTAAAGATGAAGGTTGCACGTAGCCTAATTTTTCCTTGCTTCTGGTATTCTCTTTGATACGTATTCAATATAACCTCACTTTTCAAAATTCTTTTTATTTGAATCTAACCTTATTTTCAGCGATTCATTTGCTAGCCATTTTTAACCTAATTTTACTGTACGATATCTCAAAGTCAAATACTAAACATTTCAGATAAGATTTCGGGCAGACGTAAATTTCTGCTGACAAAACTAATTACCTTAAGATAAGAGATAATCAGCGTGACAAATTTAATGCCATAATAGGGCCAAATGGGCCATTGGATATTACCAACATTAAAGATGTCCATTTTTGTTTTTGCTTTAAGACCACAAAATTTATCAAGAAATTAACGCCTAACCTGACTTTTTTTCCCACCATCTATTTTCAGCACTTGAAAGCCACTAAGTGACAAGAAGAAGAAGAATAAGAAGAGAGAGAGAGAAAAGAAATGTTGTCTCATTTGGTTTAATGTCATAAATTTTGGTGCCAGCGGCTGGGGACAAGGTCATTGGCCAAGCGCTTAACAAAAACAAAATTGTCCAAAAGGCTCTAAGCTGCTCGAAATCCCGCGGAAAGCTCTGCCCGCAACAACAATAATCAATATTCCTCCTGGCTTAAAGAAACAAAAACCAAGCAGAGAGAGAGAGTGGGAGAGAAAGCTAGAGATAAAGTGAGTGTGAGTGAGAGACCGGAAAGTACTGTGACCTTTGTGAACGTTTGCCCAAATATCGGCCCAGTTGCGTGTTTGACATGTCATTCGATGCCGCCTGAATAAACTTGGGACACGTTTTCCTGGCCTGGTCAACAGGAAGAACATTAAGCATTGGATTCCCAGAATGGGGCACAGGCCATGCTGAATAGCCAAGTTTCGCTTTGGGGCCACATTTAACGTGGCCTGTGAATTAACTGAATTTTCATGCCTGACTGAGAAGTATCCTGCAGCATTGTCCATAGAAACAAGTGTCGATTGATTTTGACTTGGTAAGCTATTAAATCCGTAGTAAAGACTTTTTCAAGCCAAAGCCTAAAAATTTGAAATTATAAATATGCCTGAGTTTAAGTAGAAATTCATTTTAAATCTTATAGATTCCTTTTACATGCAGTGCATATTAAAATAAAATATCTTTACATTTTAATAACAGTTTAATTCTTCTCCATTTTTTTAAAATTATTTTAACAGTAGTAATTTAGTAATTAGTATTTAAATCATTTAGTATTTAAAAAATTAAAAAAAAAATTGGTTATTTTTAAAAATGTTTATTAACTATTTTTATATTATTTCGATTGTTGTTAAATATTTATATTTCATTTTATGCATATTTCTGAAATTTTTTTTGGTAACTCTTATATTATTAATTGTCTTTCATAATGTGTTCTTATTTCTCTGTCGAATTAAAATTTGGTTCTAAAGATTTTAAAAAAATATAAAAGTGTTTTTTATTAGATTTTCATAATGTGGCTGAATTTTATTTTCATTGCCTTCTGTAATTAAAATATTTGCATTAAAATGTATTTATTTAATAATTTTACTAATTTAATGTTTAGTATATTGACACGAAAATGGCTCAAGAAAATTTATTTTTATAATTAATTTTATTAATATAAAAAACATTTTTTATAAACATAAGATATTTTCGAGGAAGTCTATTTGTCTGTTAGTTTTGGTCCGAAAATGGACACAAAGGAGATAATTTTTTTTTTTAGGTCTCAAAAATAGTTTTTATATTTTCTAGAATTTATATTTGCATGTAATTCCATAAAATGGTATTTTTGATACCATTTTGCCTAGAGTCTTGGTCTCTATATTTATTTTGCATTCAAATAAAATTTGCGGAATTTTTTTGGGCTCGAAATAAATTTGAATTTGAATATCTCATATCTTTTCCTATGAATTTTGGACAAACTAAACAATTTTTTCGCATAAATGTATATAATATTTATTCCTCCTCCACAATTATTAGAAAAAAAGCCTAATCACAGATATTTGATTGTGAATATCCGTAATAGAAATTCCTTAAGCTATTTTCCTGTCATGTGTGTATGCCCCAATTTCTACCTATTTCATACGCCCACCCAGATTGCAGATTAAATATAAATCTTTTGGTTTCACTTTCACTTTTTGCAGTCACAGGCAATTTATATGTAAAATGTGGTGGGCATTTCTAAGAGTTATCGCGATGCGAACTGACTTTTGCCTTACAGCATTTTCTATTTATTTTCATTTTGAATTATGAGCCGAGCCGAAATTGCCAAACACGCAGAGAGAACTAAATTAAAATATATAAAAAAGAGAACAAATAAATAAAAGCTGAAATAAAACTAAACAAAAAGCTGGGTTAGAGGTTGCAGGTTCAAGCTGACATGCGTGGACGCTGATAAAAATTAAAGTTGGGTAGCCAAAATAAAAATAAAAAAGGGTTGTCGCAAACCATATGAAAAGTTGGGCGCGGCAAGTGTTTTGTGGGGCCATTGAACCCGACGATTAATAAGGATTGGAGGACACTTCATGATTTATGATGATGGCGTCTTTCGGGAGCTATCCGGCATGTATTGAGCGGAGGCAATTTAAAGTTGTTGCTAATCGCGAATAACATGTCGTATACTTAATGTGCCAGAAACCTGGTTACTCACTTCGCCTTCCATTTGCATATTTATCTAATACCCTTAACCTGGCCGGGCGGGAGCAACAGCTGCTGTCAGCTCAGCAGTCCATGTCGGATTTACTAAGGACAAAGTAATGGCAATTTGATGAGTTGGACAAGGGGAACGGGGGCGGGTAGGTCGAGGGGGCCTGCATCTATAGAGTCAAAGGTGCATTGGCAGCGTGAAAATACTCGAGGATTAAGTCGCGCCAGTTTCGTGTAGCTGCTAACTGAACCGGCTCACTTAAACAGAAAATACACTGAGAGAATTCACTGAATACAATTATATGTGTAACTTAGACTAGGTATATTTAAAATATTTCTTAACGTTTTATTGCTCTAAAGAAGATTAATTAAAAATTGAGCAAAATTTATAAAATTGAATAAAATTTATTTGCTCTGTAAAAATGCAAATTGAAAATTAAACAATAGTTACAATTTATATTCATTAAAATAATAATTTTGGCTCTTCATAAGAAAAATTTAAACAGTATATTTATTCAACTCAAAATTAAACAATATATTATATAATTTATATTTAACCATATTTCTTAAAATTTAAAAAAAAAATTGTTGTATTTCTTTTGTGTTTTTGACTCCAAAAAAGATAAATTAAAAAATCTTTATAATTAATCTTAATTGAAACAACAATACACAATCAACAATCAACATTTTAAATTATATTTATTTAACTACATTTTAGTTTCTTTTTAAAATTATTGTTTTTATCTTTTTGTTATTTTTTTGTATATTATAATTTTAATAGGTTATAGCTTGAGTTGTGTCGTTTAGTTCAGACCAAGTTCGATTAAAATGAACTACTGAACTTATTCAGTGATCAGTGAACTAAATCGGTCATTTAGTTCACTCGTTCAGCTATTCAGTCGGTCATGGACGATATTCCGATATTCCCTACTCGTCGGTCATGAACGATGTATTCTAATCAGCAGTTCAGCCGTTCATGAACGATACATTTTATAGTTCATCAACAAAAAAGCTAGCGGGATCTTAAGTTCACTTTTGAGTTGCTGACTTGTAAGTAATATATGTGGGAAAATTAGTGCATATTATTTAAAAATGAATTGATAGGTTATTGTTATGGCTACAAAAAGGAAGAGAAGCGATGTCTGGAACCATTTCATATCTGTTGACGATGGGAAAAAGGGCAAATGCGTGTACTGCCAATCTTTTTTAAGCGTTGCAGGTGGATCCCAAGGAAATTTAGGACGGCACCTTAGATTAAAACATCCCACCGTCACTATGAATTTGGACCGGCAGGAACACTTGACGTCGAGGGAAATACTGACTGAGGCAGATGCTGGACCGACAACACCCGCTTTAATTTCAGTTTCTGGTCAGCAGATGATCACCAATTTCGTGCTTCGGCCACCAAATAAGAACAACTATTATTAATTGTACACTATAATGGCAAAGGTATTAGTAAAACATATTTTTGAAACTGAAAACATGAAAAATAACTGAAAAGAAAATATAGTTCGTGTGCAACTGACATCTAAGCAAAACGAATCGTTCATGACCGACTGAATAACTGAACTAAACGAATAGTTCATGACCGACTGAATAATTGAGGAGAATGTATCGTTCATGACCAACTGAACGAGTACGAAATACATCGTTCATGACCAACTGAATGAATGAACGAGTGAACTAAATGACCGACTTAGTTCACGACCCGAAAATGAACGAGTGAACTTATTCAGCAAATTGAACTAGAAATCCCCACACTAGTTATGGCTATCAGGAATAAAAAGTGCTTGACTTATAGCTAACCATAAAACTTAACGACATTTTTCTTTAATAATTTCAATAATTCGTATAAAGACACTTCTTCTGTTTCGAACTCCTCATCTCCTTGTTGTGACTGGCTCACTAAAACAAAGTTATCTATCGAGAAAAGAAAAGCACACTTAGACATCAGAAATATTGTTAAGTGTGAATATGTACAGAGTGCAAAATAGCGTACATAGTAAGAAGTAACAATAATACACTGTACAAAAATCATAATTACTTTAATCTAAATTTTGTAATATTTTCAGTTGTTAATAACCATTTGTTTTATTGTCTCTTTACGCCTTTTTGCTGGTTTTATTTCGTTTAATTATAATTGCAATTTCATTTATTTTTATTTTAATATATTTTTTATTAATATTTTTATATAAATTAAATCTTATTTTATTATTTTAATGAATTTGTATTATTTATTACTAAATTAATTACTTTTCTACTTAGTTTTTATTTAATATTTTATTATTACTTTTTATCTTAAAATTAATTTCATAGCCGTCTCTTGCCAGCTGTTGCCTTCAAGTTACGTTTAAGCATAGTCAATTATATTGCCCAACTTATTCGATTAATTTGCACAGTGTTGCGACAACAAAAACTGAAATCAAATATTTGTGCTGCGGCTCAGTGGGCCGGGGGCTACGGGCTGTGGGCGGCTGTGGCAGTGCTTTGGGGATTGCAGCGACAATATCCTTAGATTGGTTTGTGCTAAAGCGCGCCAGGAACGTGGTACAAGAAATTGGCACACAACAGACATGACAAGGAGCTGGGGTTTGGTTGGCGGCTGGGCAGAGGGAGGGGGGCTGTTGGGCAACTAACCCGTCTTCCAAATGGCAGGCCAGGCACATGCATTGGCATTGGCAAACAGGATCAACAGGAATTTGCATATTATGGCGTCTGCGAATGCAGCAGCAGCTCACCAGTAAAAAAAAAAGCTGACTCTCGCTGAACCACGCCTCCTTTTCCACCCCCTCCCTGCTGCCTGTAATTGTTTAAATAATGCTGGTTAAAACTGTGAAATGCAATTAAAGCCAAGCGCAGCGACTGGCCGCAGATGAGGTACATCAAGTTTGCCTTGTGGAGTAAGAGGAAAGTATCCTTATTGTCCTATTGTTACGCACACAGCAAAAATACACACACACACACACACACACACACACACACACACACACACACACACACACACACACACACACACACACACACACACACACACACACACACACACACACACACACACACACACACACACACACACACACACACACACACACACACACACACACACACACACACACACACACACACACACACACACACAAAGCTGTCGGGGCAATTATAATGTCAAAAATATAATAAACACCAAGGCAGGCAGCAGACAGGACGAGCGCAAGGACAAACGCTGGAATTCGTATCGCTTTACACTTTTTAATTGCTCCTGACAACACAGCTTGTTTTGCTTTTGTGGTGTGCGAGAGGGGCGGAAGGTTTTTAGCGGGATTCATTTCCCACGAAAGTTCAGAGGTCAACCGGATGTTGCTGATGGATAATGCGTTGTGCACTTAATTTATGTGTCAAAAGTCGTTTGGGCAAATAATGGAGCGAAGTGCTCAAAACTTTTCATTGAGTTAAGATCAAAGACCGGCATTTTATATGTAGAGTTCCTCGAGGCATATTTATTGATGTTTACAATTATTTTGTTATTTAGAACTATTTTTATTATTATATATAATTATTTTATTGCATTCAAATACGCAATTGATTTTTATTCCCTTTTTATTTAAAAAATAAGTTTATTCCATTATTTTCAAAAATAAATCTTTAAACCTTAATTGTTGACTAAAACATCTATTAGTTAGCTTTCAATAAAAATTCAAAATTGCTGATGATATAATTAAATGCGACAATATTTTTTTTCGTAATTATAAAAATTAAACCCAAAATTCTAAGCAAACAGTTGGAAAATACTAATACTTAATTATCAACTTTTAAACACTTACATTTTTTTATTTTTAGTAAAATGTCATATAGACATATATGGTATACAAATCACGATTTTTGTTAAGTGTAGAAATATTTACTTTACAGCATAATGTCTTAGGAATAATAATAGTACACTGTAAAAAAAGCTTGAAATACTTAAATTGAACACTCAATATTTTTTAATTAATTTGGTAATATTTTTAGTTCTTTACTTTTGATATTGATATGTTTTTTTAATTTTTTAATTTTTCTATTTTCTTATTATTATTATTATTTTACTCGTGTAATTAACTACAAAAATAATACGTTTTTATTACCAAGTTTTAAATAAAAACTATTTATTTTTAATACAATTTCATATTATATAGATTATGGCGTTTCTTATATATAATTCATTTCGATTTCATTTCGTGTTGAATTCCTTAGCATTTTCATTTGACATTGATGTCTTTGCAATATATCATGGAACGACTTATGTTCGGATCATAAAATATTTGACAAGCAAAAGCGAAATGCAGTAGTCCTGCGACCTCTTTACCCCTGTCCCCTGTTCATCACCCCCGAACTTTCTGTAATTTGAGTTTTATGCAGCACTCGACATGCAATTTTGCGTGCGACTTGTGGTTGGGACGTCTTTAGTTACAGTTCCTCGCATGGTCTACGACAGCTCCTCCCCCTCCTTGACGACAACTAATGCCAGGACAACTGTCGCACACACACACACACACACACAATACGAATGGGCTGCCATCGTTATGTCTAAGAGAAGCAGCCCGCTAAAATAGGACCCGGGCTTACTAAGTAGGTCGGCAATGTCAACTTTAACCCTCTCTATTAATTTTCTAAATGAGTTTTGATAATGTGCGAGTGTGTTTTTTTCTGTTGCCTGTTTGTTGGGGGTAGCTTATGAGACTGTTGATAATGTTATTTACTTAACATGCTAAATAACTCTGAAAAATTGATTTAAAACAAAAAAGTTGAGCATAAAAAAAGAGTGGGAGTGTTAATTATAGTAGTAAGTGCTCAACAATACGAAACCCTGTAACCTAGCTCTAAACTGCCGTAAGATTGTATTACAGTCATGGAATTCATATTGGGCTATATTTTATAATTGAAGGAATCCGAAAAAAAATAAAAATTATGTATTGACAGAGTGGTGTGGGGGATTATTGAGTTAGTCGATAGCGATGCCCTGTGTGTGTGCATACATATACATATGTACTTCTGATCAACGCGAGGCTCAGGAATTTTCCAGTCGAGTACTTCCGACTAAGTAGTCTTCATAGTTCGTACAATAAATATTAATAATATTTTATATGCAACTCAAACATTATTTTAAACTCTTCTTATATATCGAAAGGATATTTATTATTAGTCTGTAAAGCCAGAGCTACTGAATTGGGGTAGACCCATGTACATATAGTTATTTAATTCTTTTTGAATCAGAGTATACGGCAGTCGGGCAACATTTATGACAGATCTTTTTTGCAAGCCAGCATATTATCTTCATACTGTGTGTGTATCGGAACATGGCCTGACTCATTAATATTTCCCGAGCTTGAGCTTTAGTACTGAGCGAGGAGTTGTCTGAACTGAATGTGCCTTGCATTCGGTTCGATGTTGCTGTTTCGCATAATTTTGGTGTTCGTGGTTGTTGAGAGTGCTAAGGCCCAGCACGTTAATAACTCTGAAGCCGTCAGGTGTCTAAATGATGAATCACTGTCTAAGACTAAGAATGTTCTTCAATTATATTTCGAATGCATTTGCCCGAATAATTACTACCGGTATTTCAATATAAAATTGACTCCTTTTTTTTGCGTACCCGAAAACATCTGCAACAAGCTGCACGAACAGTTCGAAATGGTTTCTGGAAAATTGCAGTGTGTGTGCGATTACAGTTATAGACGTGATGCGAACGATAACTGTAATAAATGGTTTATCTTCAACTCGTTCAATGCAAATGTAGAAAAGATTAAAATGAATATTGAAACCCAAAGAAATTCAAATATACAAAAGATAGAAGAGAATATTGAAACTCCAAAAGATGCAAAAATACAAAAGATAGGAAAGCATATTGAATTTCCAAAATTTAAAAAGTCAAAATTTCTCCGAATATTTATTCCTCTTGTAACAAGTTTGGGGGTTCTTTTCTATAAATGTGTGAAGAAAACTCGTAACAATAATAATACAAACAATGAACAAATTGTATAAGAAATAATTCAATTATATAATTGCTCAATAAAAAAAATGTGTTACTTTAATATAGTGCTCCAAAACTGAACAACATTGCATACAATTTATTGCTGAGCTTAATAAAGCCTTTAAAAATTACGGTCTGAGTCTTAAAAAAATGTTGCCGATCCATTAAAGTAGCATCCATTACATTTTCCACTATTCAGCTTCAGTATGTATCTAAAAAGTTTACAGGAAAGAGTGTCACTCAGAAGATAAGATACCCTTGAGCCTATGTATATACATATGTATTTATTTTATCATTCAATAGCTATGTAAGAAAATTAGTCAAATGCGCACTTGCTTAATTTCTTTAAAAAAATTAAATAAAAAGTACCTTCAGTCCAATTATCCAATTGCTGTTTAAGAATATGCCTTATATACATACATACATATGTATACGTTGACGTCCCTTCTATGCGTTACACAATGTCTGACAAAATTTTAATACTCTCTTGAAGGGTATGAAAAATATGAACAACATTCATACGATCTCATCGTGTCCATTCCTTCATTTTGCTGATACAGCTTTTTCTCATTGCTATATACATATGTATGTATGTATGTATGTGCATTTCTTAATAAGTGCACATACATACAACATACACAAACAAACTCATGCTACTCTCTTATTACAGACATATGTATCTAAATAATTGGGCATACATTCTTACATACATTCATTCTTACATACAGCCGTAAAAAACCGATGCCGTTCTCTAATTTCGCACACAGGGCTTCAATTTTTGCTAATGTGTTTTTTTTGAAAATTACGCTAAATGCAGTTGTTCAAATAAGAGCGTAAAATGGGGAGAGAGCTACAGAGAGCAGGAAATAGGTACAGTTTAGGACCAACTTTTCCAAATCCAACTCTTTGTTGAGTTGAACGTGTTTGGTGTAATTCTTTTTTCGTTGGTTTAAAAGGCCGCAATGTAAAGTATCGATCGGGCAAACTTAACTTCACGTTTAGTATGAATTCGATTACTTTTAGATGTGGCGTTACAATGAAGGGGAGTTTCTAAATATTAGTTCGGCCACATTGTGCAAGTTCGCATCAATTAGCATAATATCAATTTGAATTCGTCAATTATGGTTTGAGTAACATGCGCATGTGTATATTTTATATCTGTGTGTATTTGAATAGTAAAGTATGGGAGTTATTAATGTTTTTAGCTCTGTTTCCTCACTGCTCTTTCAAGTATTTATGTGGGTCTGTTATAACATTAACTGCAATTCGTTAACTCTTTTGTTGCTTTAACCCACCAACTTGTTGAAGATTTGTTTGACCGGCATTTTTTAATTTACTCACCACTCAGGTCGCTGGTCAATTATCCGGCGTTCGCATGCAAAGCGCTAAACAGATATTCGCTGTGTGGTGAGTTAGCAAAGATAACGGAAAAGGGGTCTCGCGCTTATGTTGGATAATTTTGCTACACATCTTCACATTTAGTAGTAATGCGGTTGTTGCATTGGCTGGGTGTGCTCCAATTTCGTACGACGATCGCGAGCGTGAAAGGAAATATGAAAAGAAATAGTTGAAAAGTGATTTGTTGTTGTTGTGAAGCGAGTTTTTCTGCATTATTAATATACGGCAAGGACAAAAATGTTTTATTATCTGAAATTGAACCCTATAGTCGCAACTGCTTCATATGCATTTGAATTTTGTGCGTTTTTTTCCGTTGTTATTTACTGCGCGTTTTCGGCCATCCTTCTGCGACTGCAAAAAAATAACTGTTATTTGTTTTATACACTTGGATCTAAATATTAAGGGAGTTGGAGGCCATTGAAGTTTTTTAAGGTAGGTGGATTTAATTACTATGTTCATATGTAATTTCTTTTGTATAGACATACAAATATCCTTTGGTATTTATTCTACGGCACATTAAAAATACACTTTTACTTGTTTGAACTAAGTTAACAGCTGTTTCGTGTGATGCAACTTTTACTGCCTTATCAGCTGAACTCTGTTCAAGTGTTTTACTAATAAGTACGGCAAAAACATGATGTAGGCTACATGTTGCCAATACCAAATGCCCTGACACTTAACACACAAGCAAACACACACACACACACCACACTCGAAACTGATTTAGTGTGTGTTAATATTTTGCACTCCATGCAAAGCCCAAATGCCGGCAAAAGTCAACCGAGCGAAGCTCCTCAACATAAAAGGTCCCAGTTATTCCCTGTAAATAATTCGAATGCATACATTGCATATGTGTAACAGATATTAAGTTATTCATCTGGGTGACTCGATCTAGCCATATATGCCTCTTATAGCCTTATTCCACAGCCAACTTTCTTAAATCTTCTGCGATTGTAACATTTTTTGCCATTTAATGGAACTGCAGAATGTGAAATTTGTAAATGTAACATATTTTGAGCATAGGGGAATCAGGCTATTTGTGTGAACGCGCCGATTCTAGAGCGCCGATTGCCTGAGCATCCCTGTCAGATTAAAACCTAGCGAAATAAAGATTTATCTTGCAGTTTCTTGATAAGCATTAAAAAATAGAGTATTTTACTTTACATCTAGTTTTGGGGGTATATCTATCTATGTTTTTGTCACACACTTGAATGTTTTATTTGTGCATTGGAAACCCCATTAAGATCGCACTTTGAATACATTTGATGACAGATAGATGCTGCGTACAGGGTATACCCCAGTCGCGCACTCTCGACTCATGCTCCTCTTAGTTGTTGTCGTTGGTCAGAACTCATGTTACGAGAACGACCAGCCGATACATACACCAACTGCCTTTCTCTCACTCTCCCTCTCACTCTCTCTCTTGCACTTTTCTCATTCTAATGTGCTAGCCAGACTCAGGCTCGCGCGCCATTTGCTGCAAGTTCCGTTTCCGTTTTATGGGTGGGTCAATGGGGTGCCTGTTGCTTATGCGTGTGTGTGTGTGTGTGTGTGTGCTGGTGTATGTGAATGGAAACTACTCAGCGCATAGCAGGCTTCTGAAAATTTACGAGTTTGCCACACGCAGCATTCCTCAAATTACCGACACGCATATTTTATATTGGGTCCGCATTAAAGTTCAGCACATTCACATTGCACATTGCAGCTCGCTCTGTTCGCAGCTATCTCTTGCAATTTGCACCGCTTTTAATTAACGGAAATTTATGCATAATGCTCCACCCATTTGTCGCCCAAAGCCTTGGACAACCAACTATCCAACTAACCAACGACCCAACCCGCCCACACAGGCATCCACAGCCCCGCACGCTTTGCCGGCAAGTTATGAGCCGTCAGCGAAATGTGAAAATTGCAAATGGACAAACTAAAAAAAATTAATCTATAAATTTTTCTATGAAGTGGGCATTTTTGAAATAAAAGCAGCAGTTGATTTATAAAATTAAAGAATATAAGATTATCAATATTTTTGGGCATTCAGAACTTAAACATGGATTTTTTCTAGTTTAAAAAACATTTATTTTAGAAAGAGTAATTTTAAAGAGTAATCATTTGATAAGCAAACAAAACAATTTTAAATCTACTTAACATTTATTTTCCTTTTTTTTTATACTTAAGTAAGGATATTTTTATTTAATCTAAAAAGACAGTAATTATAAGAAATAGGTTAAATTGGCTTTAAAATATATGTTAGTCCATTCTTAAGGAGTTAGAAAAATCTTCCTTAAATAATTTGTCCTTAAATAATATGTATTACGCATAAATTTATATAATAATATAATAATATATATACTTTAAAAAGAAAATCACGAAAATCGAAACAAATTAAACGCAGCTACTTATAAAACTTTATTACAGTCAAGGAGATTACTTAATCAGTAATCAATAAATATTTAATACTGCCGAGCTGATACAAAATAAACTTGTTCGGTTTAACAACAAATACATCGATTAAATTTATATACTATTTATCAATTATTTAAAATTAAAATAAAATAATGTTTTAAATAATAAAAATCTTGTCTTGACGTATTTCTCTTTAATCCAATAATAAATATAACAAAAAATTATTTAAATGTAAAAGAAATTAATTAGTTATAAAAAATGAATATCAAATATATATTTTTCATATATGCTATTATATTAATAAAAGTTTGTTAGCATAAACAGTCTTGACTTAACAAATTAAGAACAATTATATTTTTAGATTTTTGCATAAAGACATCTAAAAATCAGTCTCAACCGAATTTTCACTGACTATTCCAATTTTCAATGTGTAGGGGCAAATTTTGACACCCTATAAATTTCTTCCACCGGGTCGGTGATTTTCCATCAATATCCTTTTATCCTATCTACGTAAAACTCTATGTATTTGGTATATATTTATTTACTTTTTTTCTATTTATTGTATTATCTTAAATAATAAAGTAAATTGAAATGTATTCTAATAAGGCTTTTAGCATATAATTTTCATATACTTGTGTTTTAAATAGTTAGGCAGACACTCGTTTTGTTGACCCTTAATAAATAAAAAAGATTCATTTAAAATTAGCTCATAAATAATAGGTAAAATTATGCACTGACATCATCAGCTAATTAACATTAATGTAGCCCATTTATTATAATAATTTACGAAAAAAAATCCAAATTATTTTTATGACATAAATTTCTATTCAGTTTTCCACATGGCAACAACAATTCCGAAGCGCTCAAAATAATGTATTTCAATTATCAGCTGTCAATTATGCGACATTTCTCAGATGGAGGCCGGCAACAAGTTGCACACGAAAATAAAAATAAAATTAAATAAATAGAATTAAATAGATGGTGTGAGAAATGGCCTTATGAATGGGCACAAAAAAGAATCCCCACGCAAATTTTCAATTTGTTTGTTGTTTAAGCTGCTGGAAAATAGCTAAAAGAAAGCGGTCTGTGGGTTGGTGGAGGAGGGTCATAAAAACTTTTCATTGTTGCCACAACAGAAGCTTATTGGTCAGAGGGGAGGCGGCGGCGGCAGCTGTTTGTGGGGCATAAGTTGCAGCAGCCTCAACAGGTGTTGCGGGACCACTCGATGAATGGAGGCGTAAATCTTGCATTAAGCACACTTCGTTAAAGGACCTCAAAACATTTACGAGCTGCAGGCCAAAAGTGCCGGCTTTAAAAACTCCCAACTGCGCAGACGCCGCAACATGTGGCAAGCAAAATGGTCAACACATAGTTTATGTTGTTTTTTTTGATTTGGATTTATTTCGATATTATTTTAAATATATATATTTTACATCGCACTTATATCACTTTTTTTTGTGTAATAGTGTAGTTATAATGATTTAGATTCATTTTATTAAAGCTATGTCGAGATTATTTATGTTTAGCATATATCCCAATAATATATATACACTATCTGATCTATATCGGTCCTAATATCAATAGGTCCAAAATGAAGTTTATTTTATGATAAACATTTTCGATCTTAAAGATATTTCTTAGTTTTAGCAATATCTTATCTGCCAATACATATAGCTGACATAGGTTTATTTTTCCAAATATTTCTACCCTATCCATACATAAATCTCTTACATTATACATTATATAGCATATATAGGGAAAAGTGTAATATATATAGTAATATTAGTGCTAATTATTAAATATTCTTCTATATATAATAATAATAAAAGCAATAATAATAACGACAATAAAAAGTGATAATAATGATAGTATTAAACGTACAACAAAAATTAACAAATATGAAAACATAATTGTTTTCTTCCCTTGATTTTAATAAATCACACTCGGACCTCAATCCAGTTAATAAAATATTTTATAATAATAATCAAAATAATATTGATAACTAATAATCAATCGTATTATTAGTTGAACTAATAATAAATAATAAATTTATATTATAAATAAATAATAATTTTATTAATTAAATGTTCTTCTAGATAAATATTTCATAAAATATAAATAATAAATAGTCTATAAGTAATAATAATAATAATATTGTTACTAATAATATTATAAACAACAGTAAACTGTTTATGTATATAACATTTATTTAACGCTTTATATATCTTAAAGAATATTTTACTCTTTCTTTATTTGGTTATTAATTATAATATATATCTCAAAGAATATATAAATAGTTCTCTCTTTGTTTAAAACCTTTATAAAAAGTGTCCATTGTCAGTAGTTTCAATTGAAAACAAGTTCATTGACTTAAAAATATTAAATATTAAGAAAAAAAGAAGAATATAAAGGAAATACAAAAACAGCAATGGCTCTTAGCAACATTTAATGTTGCTGGCAACATAGAAATATGTTGCCGACGCAGTTGTTGCAGCTGCCCGCTGTTTCTGTTGCCGCTGTTGTTGCTGTTGTTGCTGTTGTTGCTGTTGTTGTTGGCGCTGTGTGCGAGGCTCCTCGAAATCGGCAAAAAAACAACAGTTGCGATTTCAGTACGCTTTGTGCGTTCGACGCGTGCGGTTCATATTGACGGATAACTGGCTGAAAAGCATATAAAGCCAATTGGCCTAAACTAAAATCTGGCCAAACGGATAACTTGGCTAAGTGTTGTGAGTGCCCAGTGTGAGTGTGTGTCTATGTGTGTGTTGTTGTTGTGTTTGTTGTGCGAAAAGGTGCCGCAAGTTTTGTAGGCGCGTGAGCTCTCGTTACGCATAAATTACATTTTTGACCGAGTTTCAGTTATAACAGATCAGCAGCTGCAGCAGCGGCAACAACAACAACAACAACAACAACAACAACAAGAACAACCAGGCGTGCAAATTGTTGCAAGGAGTCGCCAACAGTTGTTGCAGCTTTCCTCTTGTTGTTGTTGCTGCTGTTGCGGTTTTTATTGGCGTTAAAGGTCGTTTACTTTTTGGCGGCATCAACAACTTTTGTTGTTGTTTTGATTTTCATCTGCCTGTGTCATATATGCGTGTACGTGTGTGTGTGCATGTGTGTACGTGCGTGTGTGTGTTTGTGTTTTTAAAACACACTTTCAATTTTCAATAAAAATCGCGCGCGCGCTGATCGATGACGTCGATTTCTGTTTGCATTACTCGTGACGATTTATGCCCAGAATCGTGTTTGTGATAGCCCATAAAAAATAAATTATATATATATGCCATATAAATACGTCCACAACTGACACACATATATGGCACGCGCATTCTGTTTTATATGGCCATTCATATTTGTTTATTCGCTTTTTCGTTTTGATTCCTTCATATCGAGTGTTAACTAAATTATATTCAATTATTTATTTATATTTTTATTGTGAGCTCAACCGAAAAATCGCTTTTTAATTTGGAGCAATTAATTTTGCAAGTGCAAAGCAAATAATCGTGCGTACATATGTTTTAACTGATAGCTAAGAAAGAAAAAAAAACAACGAGCAAAGCAACAAACAGCATAACAATTTTGACATTGGGTTATATTGTGACAAGAGAATTGACATTAGCACAGAAAATAAAGAACAGTTAGCTGCGCCAACCTGAAGCTGAAATACCCTAGCGAATTAACTACGAACCATATTTAAAATGAAACTCTAATATATATAATATAATATAATAAGTAATTATGTGCATTTAAGTAAAATATATAACTACTCATAAAAAGTAACTCTATTATATAATAAATAATAAAAAAATAATAATAAACACATATTATGCGTGCATTTATAAAAAATATAATTACATGGCATTATAAACAATAATAATTTAAAATAATATGTGCATATAACAAATTACTTTATTATAAACAATAAAAACATTTGAATAAAAAAATAATAAAAAATTATATGTTGTGATATAATAAATTCAAATTGAAACATAAAAAAAAAAGGAAGATAAGAAATAATAAATAAAATGAATATTATGTGCATTTAATTAAGCAATTAACATCTGAAAGTAACTACACAAAAATAAAACATTGAAAAACAAAAATTAAAATATTAAAATTAAAATTCGAAATGTATCGGAAAGCATTTGATCCAAACATTATATAAAATAATATAATTAAATATGAAATATTTATTTATATATTTATCAAGTGTTTAATGAAACGAAAGCTTAAAAAAAAATATGTTATGACTCTTTTTTAAAAAACCCGGCACATAAAATATATTGCAAGCTTTAAGAAAACTCATATAATACAAGTAAGACCACATAAACTAGCAGTCAATTTTTTGTATATGATTAAGTGCAGCCAGACTTCATTTACAATGAGACCAACAAAAGAAAAAACCACTTAAAATGTCAATGCACCCAAATTGAGACTTGGTAGCCAATTGGCTCAAAAAAAAAAAAGAAGTGAAGATCTACCGTGGAGCACGCCCCGATTGCAATGTCCAAAGCAAGTAATTATGTATGCGAATGTGGTAGCAAAATGTTCATAACACTTTGGCTGGAACCAAAAAAGAAGAAGAAATCAAATAGCAAATATATATATAAAGAAAAAGAGACTCCGAAATCTCAGGCATTCCATTCCGATTGACAAGTGTCCAAGTGTCCGGAAAGCTGAAGGTCCGAGCTCCAGCCACCCACTGACTAAGTGGCGCGTGTTTGGATTTTGATTTAGGCCCGCTGAGAGCTGAGAAATTCCCCCAACTTGTTTTATTTTCGTTTTTTCCCTCTGAGGCGGCACCTTTCGTGCATTTTTAATTTAGACCCTGAGAGCGTGCACAGACATCAACTGCGTATTTTAAGTTTTTTCGCTTCAATTTGTAATCCATCAAGAAACCTTTTTTTGTTTTAAAAACACTCGCTCGATTCGCTTTGGGGCGTCATCAATTTTGGCAAATGCTGAGCAGCTGCAAAATTGCAGCCAATTGTAAAAAGAGTATAGAATGAAAAATTAAGCCTAAGTGCATTCCCAAGGCGATCCGGACCACAGAGTTGACTATGTGAATTGTTTAACGAGCTTTAGAGGAGATGGAGGTGTCAGTGCAGTCGGCGGGGGGCTAACGATGACGACAGTTTATAAATATTACGCACAATCAACTAATTTTCATTATGAACATTAACTATGTTCCTCAAAGTCGAATTTGAAATGCTCTTTCAGGCATTATAATGTGCTGGGCTATGGAACACATTTTAAATGATAATTTGGAAAGGAGTTTAAATAAAGAAATGAATAGAATTCTTTAGTCAATGATTCGGAGTGTAAGCTGAGTGTAACTATAGAGCTGTGATAGGCAGTCAGAACCTAATTAAATGAGTATTACAATTGAAATTTTAAGTGAGAGAAACTTAGCTTAGATAAGTAAACTTAAGCAAATCTTCTGAGAAGTTTTGTAGTTGTTGAGTTACTAAAATTTGATATTTCTGCTGTTGGAAGAACTCTTTAAATAAATCTATGGAATTTTATAAAATATTAAAGAGCGGCATTTGAACATAAACTAAGCGTGGTTTGCCATAGTTTTTTGGTCTCATAGTTCTCGAGTTATTATAGGTAGTCGGCGAGTTTTTGATCATTTTTGAAATAGTCAAAGCCAAGGGTTACGTAAGAACATTTTAAATCATTAACCAAATATTTAACATATTTATAAATTCCGATTTAATTTGATTAGTCCACTTTATGAAATTCAGCTATAGCTCGAGTAAATTAAAGAGAGGCATATAAACATGAATTAAGTTTGGACTTGTAATTCTTCAGTTTATATGTTATATGTTAGATATTCGTCGAAAGTTTTGATCATTTTTAGAGCTGGCAATCAGCTAACACATATTTGCTTTCGCATTTTTCTTTAGACTTCCAACCTGGAATTAGAGCAATTTTCAAAGTCTTTATATAAAATACAATTAAAGGATTCCCCAGCTTATTTGATGCCAACTTTGCTAACTCGAACTGCTGTGGATCCCCAATTATTAAAGTCAGTTTTTGGCATAAAGCACATCAGACAACTTGACGCATTACAACTTAATCTCGCTCAAAATCCGTGATTATCCGCCTGATTTAATAGCCTCTTTGAGCTGTCGCTTCGTGCAACATCTGCTTGGATGAGCGAATTGCTGGATCCAATCCAATCAAAGGGTATTTTTCGCAAAAATGCAAACAAGTCTTGCGGCATTGCTCGGTTTTGGTAGCGCAAAAATAAACATTTTCATTAAAATTTTATATTTATTGAATGGCTGGCGACAATTCTTTGATATGATATGTGGTCCGACGATAGGCCCGTCCCGATATCTGTGATGTGGGCGTCGCATCGTCTGCGTCGGCTGCGGAAATCATTTACTTAATGCTCGGCAAAATTGCAACGCAATTGACACGATTTCGCAAATATACAGGCCTATATAATATATTTGTTTGTATATACATATATATCTTTTGTGTTGCCTTGGCTTTAATCAAAGCATCAACAGCCGCAGCCGCAGCAGAGGAAGAGCTGAACAAGTTTTTAATGATGTTGCCACTTTGGCATAATTAGGGTGTATGGGCGAAGGGGTAGTGGGGTGGTGTGTAGCCTGGGGCAGGGGCAACGAAAAATCGCTCAAGTTGAAAGCAAAACTTTTGAGTAAATGCAATTTGCGACACTTGCCGCAAATGGAAAATTATGAGCAAGAATTCCATTTATTGGGAGCAGAACTTTTTGTTGATATAGATTAACATATCCAAAGATTTCCATTTATGAGCGATAGCTTCATTAGAAGCTTGAACGTGGAATATAACTATTTTGGTAATATTTTCCTCATTTTATTTGATATAATTATTATATTACTTTTTGTATATTAATGCTAAATAATGTGTTTTTTTTTTTAAATATCTTTAAACAAAAAACTGTTGTTCTTCAGATATTGAAGGGTAGTGAAGCTCGTAACTTTGGCTTTGATAAAATTATTTTGAAAATCAGAATATTTTGCCATACAAGAACCTACTTTTACAACCATCCTTAATTAAAATGTCATATGATAAAGAAGTCAGATGTGAACAAGAATTGTTAAATATATAAGAAGCATAGTGAAACTAATAATTACCGAGTCGTCATGATATCTTAATAAACAAAAAGTTTCCGAAAAAGAACATTCGTTTTTACCGATTGTTCCTATGGTAGCTATACGATATAGCTAGCTGTCCGATCCGCCCGACATATGTACTGCCTGCAAGAGAAGGACTCTTCAAAAAACCATTTGTATACCAATAAAATAGTGGTCTGAGACGTAACTATGTAAATGTTCGTCCGGATAGTCTAAAAGTCGTGAGACTCGACTTGTATGTTTTCTTCTGGCGTCAGAGAGGCTTACACATTTTGTGATAAAATTATAATGCTCCCCACAAGAGAATAATTAATGAATCAACCCAAAAGCTACTTAAAACTGTTCCAGTTGCGAGACTTCAAGTTATTTAAGACTCAATTTTATTTATAATAGCATAAGTCCTTTGAGCATATCCTGACAGCTATAATTGTCACTGGCAAATGGGTAACTCTCACTAATATCTACACACAGACACAGACACTTCGCAGACAGGCCGCAACAGAAAATCTGGCAATTACTCGCCACAAAATATAACCAAAAACTCAATAAAATAGAGAGGGAGAACACAAATGTCCTGTGTTCTGTGTTCTGTGTGCCTGTGCTTGACGCTTAGCGCCTCAAATTGCCCAGCCTCATAAAAATGTCTGCACAATTCACACACACACAAGGACAACAACAAATTTCAAAAGTTGCAAACAAAACGTTCAGCTTACCCCACTTGGACTCAAACTATTGTCATCTATGTATCTAGGGTCCGTGGTCAGCGTGTCGTATACGCAATCAATTGTTGCAGCTGCTCTGGTCCAGTGGCCGCGCCTGACCTCTAGCTGTGACACCCACCTCAGACTTGAACTATTGCCTATTATTTTTGGCTACTGCTGCGCTTCATTCGTTTTGCTTTTATAGAGTTTTTATCTAGTTCGTTTTTAGTTTTTTTTTGCTCTCTTTTGGATTTTGCTTTTGTCACAATTACAATTTGCTTAATCGAGTTTTGCGCACATTTTCAGGTCAGTTGGCAGCTTTTGTGCTCCTTTTGAGTTTTCCATTGATTTTCAACAGTCGCCAATCGAAGCTACAAACAGA
Organism: Drosophila ezoana; assembly: GCA_035045725.1. NCBI lineage: Eukaryota > Metazoa > Arthropoda > Insecta > Diptera > Drosophilidae > Drosophila > Drosophila ezoana. Next base: position 974,422 of record JAWNOU010000005.1, on the reverse strand, counting down.
ATGATTTTTTTCTGGTAAAAAAAAATAAGCATAGCAATCGGTTGCCAAAAAAATAAACATAAAGCAGTGCCCAATCCATTTGCTGTTTTCAACAAAAGGGTCAAAATATGTATTGTAAAATAGTCAAATTTATGAGAAACTCAAGAATTGCTGCTAAATTGTATTGCATGCCAATATGGCATTGTATTGCTTGGTTATTGTATTACTAGTAGCTGAGAGAAATGCTCATTTTAACTTTAAAACGGTTTCAGTTTGTTAAATAAATACAAAAGAAAAACTTTGTAATCACATTTTTTTATCGGCATTCCCTTTAATTTTTTACGTTATGGTTAAACAACTTTCTTTTTTAATTTGTAAAAATTTCTAAAAAAAAATTGTTTTTTAATTTAGCTATATAGATTGATATGTAGACATATGTATCCTCTTGTAGGTTCCTGGTTATTTTAGCCAGGTTTTAAAATAAATCATTTTTAAATCGAGAAAGGCAAGACCCGCATTTGAATATGGTATATGATTTATTACATGATAACAAGAGTTAATTTTTATCAAATCATCCTAAAGTGGAGAAACGCTAGAGCTACATTTGGTAATCTTACAAAATTCAGCGCATAACTTTCAAAAACGAACACATACCAAAGACGCTGACTAAAACTTAGATAGTACCCATAGTTAAATCAGTCAGCTTTTATTAAATTAAAATAAATTAACATAGAAAAGAGCTACATTTATAATTCATATTAAAAAGAGCTTATGATAAGCAAGAATTATAACATACCAGAGCTTATGAACTATCGAACTCCTGCTGATCCCAGGTTACGATAGTATTTAGTTATAGTTATATAGTAAAGCATACTATATAATAATACTATAAAGTCAAGACCTAACCTGGAACTGTGATTAATTATGAACCTTGGCCGTGATATATTGACACATATCATATTTGCCTGCTTAAACTCATGTTATTCCCAAGTTGTTATAGAACAGTATAACAAGTAAAACGTATAACGAAAAAAGTATAATGTATAACGTAACAAGCATTAAGTATAACGACACAAGTATAACGTATAACGTAACAAGCATTACGTAAAACGCAACAAGTATAAAGTATAAAGTAACAAGTATAAAGTATAACGCAACAAGTATAAAGTATAACGCAACAAGTATAACGTGTTACGCTGCAAGTATTACGTATAACGTGACAACAATAGCGTATATCGTATTAAATAATATGCATAACGCATAACAAGTGTTACGTATAGCGTCTTACGTAACAAGTATAACGTATAACGTAACAAGTATAACGTATAACGTAACTTAACGTATAACAAGTTAATCTTGTTGATGATTGATGAACAACTCAAACAGCGCTTATAAATTGCATTAACATATCACAATTATGGATTATATATCCAGAAATTCGCCAAAACACTTGAAATGCGAAAGAACCAAAGCATTTTAGACACATTTCATATGCCAGACAATTGACCCAAACTGCCAATAAAATTGAGTAGCATGAAATGTAAATAAGAAGGCTGCGCTAATAGCCCGATTATGATGGGTGTGCGTGTGTGTGTCTTGTGTATGTGTGTATGGGCGATGACGTTGCCAATTTAAGAGATCTGGCCGCAGATGAGCTGCGCATCAAACCCGATGAATGTAATGAGAAAGTCATAAAATAAACAGTTGAATAATCAGCAATAATGCGATTGCCTCGGGCGGAACACGAAATCGATGCGATGTTAACCCATAATAAAAAAAAAAAACAATAACAATAGCAACAACAATTGTTAACAACTACAAAAGAACAGAGAGTCGAAACCAGGAACAGTTCAGTTCAACAAGATCAAAGCGTCTGAAAGTGGCCATCGAATCAAGAAAATCATTTTATTCGCCTCTAAATAGCTGCAAGGTGTGAACTTTGATGGGGCGTTTGCCACTTGAATGAAATAGGCAAAAGTTCTCTGAATGTTTTTATAAAAGTTTTGATATAAATAAATATGATAAATAAAACCGAATCAATCAAATTGAATCTATAAGCGTGCAATTATTTACGGAACTAAGCTCAAGCCATCCAATAAATTAATTGCCATATCAAAACCTTAGTTTATTGAAATAAAAGTATAATGCAAATATATTATTAAATTATTTTGTTTTTCCACTTAATTATTTACCATAAAATTGTTGCACCCAAAACAGAAAATCACATTTAATTATTTCACTCCGAAAACTTTGCTCAGCGCGCCAAAATAATAATAATAAAAAATTGAAACTAAAATTAAATAAATTATGCAACAACTGTCATTAATAAAGTCGAGCGAAACAAAAAAATCCCACAATAAACGAAGGTCAGCATAAAGCAGCATAAATGCAACAACAAACAAAGCTACAGCACCAGCAACAAAATCAAAGTTGCATTTTGTGTTGAAATACCAGTTTTTTATTTGGTGAGCTGCACTTGAAATAAAAACGAAAAACAAGTGAAAATACTTCAGTCAGAGCTGACCAACTGGAAGATACTCTGTACAATCTGGGCACAGTTTTTCCAATTGTTTTCAATATTCATTTCAATATTATAATAGCGGTTATTCCCCGGCCCTGCCCATCACCCGGCCCGAGGAAAATTTAAGTCTACATGTACTATTCAATACCACGTTCATTTCATGTCGGTTGCGGTGAGAATATTGAAGCCGAAAACAAAACTTTCGTTCAATGACCTGCATTTTCAATACAAGAACGTTGAATTTTGCGAAAAACGTATCCCCTAAATGTTTACAATGATCTAAGATAATAGTTTTAAAGCCGATCTGATGGTAAACAAAAAGATTACACACGAACTTTTTCCGCGTTTTTTCCACACTGTGGGTGAAATTTTCCAAAATAATATAATATTAATATAAGGATATAAGGATAACCAAATAAGAGAATTCTTTTCAATAGTAAACATAAAATTTAATAAAAATATTTTCTTTAACAAATTTGAATAATTTTATAAGTCTTGCGAAGTGACTCTTAATTAGAAATTTCAATTAATGGGCGAGTATATTGACACGATCTGCATTACTTAATTATCCGTAGCTCTCAAACTGTAAAATATATACACTAATTATTATAATGATTTGGAGCGTGGACAGCTAATTTTAATCAAGTGTATATATAAATATATGTATATAAAATCTAAAATTATAAATTCATTCAAACAAATTAAAACGAACAATAAATTATTTGTTCCTTGTATAAACAGAGTATCAAAAATTAAAAATTAACGTCGTTGATTTTCAGTGAAAAAATTTTCATGGCGGCGTTTTCTTTGCTTTTGGCGACTAAATTGAAAATGATTTAATCAAAGCGCCAAGCCCCGAAGCGTTGCTCGACACCTTTTTAGAGTTTGAGTTTGGAGTTTGAGAGTTCGAATTGTTTTTATGTTTGCAATTTTCCGCCAGCTAATATATGTACTATGTTCATGTATATATCTACTCTTATGTCTACAGCAATTTTCAGCTGCATTGCCAAATCCTGCATTGAATTTCATATCATATTTGCCGAGGGCGTGGCTGTCTTTTAAGATATTTCTGTAATTAATCGCCGTGTGTACAGCAATTTATGAGATTTTCATGCGAATTTGATGCCTTCTGAGTTATGTGTGGGTTGAATTTTGTTTTTCTGAAGTGCGTAAGAAATCGAAACACGTGTGTCTATAAATTTGGCCATGTGTGTGAGCGTTTGTGTGCGTTATAAAGTGTCCATATATCAATTACAGTCACAGTCACAACAAATCGTGTGACAATTAAAAATTGGCATGCGTTCAACTGCAATAATTTGCATATGCCATGAGAGCGGCTTAGATAAAGAGCTTAGCATTCAATATGATGGCTATTTAAGTACACTTAGATAATCACCTGGCTTCAACAATTTACAGATTTATCTCTGACAATCCGCACTCAATGTCAGACTCAATATGGCGAACAATAGTATGGGGTGAAAATATAGTCAGAACTACGCTCAAGTATAGAAAGTTTTTACAGATGTGGTCGCACAGAAAACACTTCTATTCTTTATTGCATCAAAATTAAATCAAGTAGGAAGTGTAGAAATGCAGTAATTGCATAGCTTATCCAATGTGATCTTATTTAAAGATATATTTTAGATTCGATGTAGTATCGTACAAATTCTTGTATTGTAATTTTTTAAATATATCCGAACCTTACTTGAAGTTATGAAAATCGCATAGAGAGGCTATATTTGGGAGAGAGAAACAAAGAAATCGAGAGCGAACAAGAAAGGAGAGCAAGTCAAGGCAAGAGAACAAATAATTAAAGGAAAAGTATATACATAGAGGGACTAGGAGAGAGAGAAAGAGAGAGAGAGAGGGACACATAAAGAGATGGAGAAAGCAGAATAGATGAATTGATAGAAAAATGTAAAGATGTCAAAAATAAAATGCCATACAATGGCAATTAATGGAATGGAGAAAGAAAGAGTGATGAAAATATTGAGAATTTAAAAAGGAATTGTGAGTTTCAAATCGAAATAAATTTAAGTTCTAATCTTGGCAAGACTTTTTCGGGTAAACCCTATTTTAAATTGACATTCGATAAAAAATTTACTTCCTCACACTAAAAACAAACCCAAAACTGCCAAAGTCTATAAACAGCTCTCGTATACATAAACAGATATCTATAGATATACATTTGATCAAGAGCAAACAAAATCCTTTCGGTTAGTCGGTTTTTATTGGCACTCGGCAGACAGCAGACCGTTTGCCACAGCCGCTGCCAGACAAGTTATGTGAAACGTTTTCCCAAATTGGAACCAAACAATACCCTACCTCCCCACCTGCCTACCTCCCCCCAATTGAGCACTGCGGCCAGACACGTGTGTGCGCATTTGGATGCTTTTCGGAACTTTTGTGCGCGATTTCTCTCTACCTTTTCCTTATTTCACACCCACTCAACCAAAAGTTCTGCGTAAATATTTGCATTTTGCGGCTTCGGTTCGTTTTGCAGTTCGAAAATAAAGGGAACACACACAGAAAAAGCAAATTTTAAAATCTATGTTTTTCTTATTGCCTAAAAATTTGGTTGCTAGGCGAGTTTTTGGCATATAATAAAATTATTATTCATATGATTAAGTTAAAAGCCCTGTAAAGAAAGAAAAGCTAAATGAACTACTTATATGAAAACTTTGAAATGAAATAATTATGTTAAAAATGTTTCAGAAAATTAATCAATAATAATTTTGAAAAAAAAAAGTAAATAAATCCTAAACAATATTGGGAGGCTTAAGAAAATTAGGTAAATCAATTAAAACGTTGTTTAAATGAATAATTTGTTTAAATATTTGGAACAATCCATTAATTTTAATCAAAAAGGTTATTGAAAATTCTTGGATAATTTTTGAGAATAATTTAAAAAACGAGATAATCAGTTATAATTAATTTTTGGAGCTCTATTTGCAAATATATATATGTATTGACGTAATAATTTATAGTACTCTATAAACTTTCAAAAGTTTTGTGCACAATGAGAAAATTATAATAGCTAATGCAAATTATAAACAATTGGCAAAAGAGATTTCATCAGCTTGTCGCCAACCTGTGCAAACTCTTTCAAAAACTCATTAAACAACGTGGCCAATATTTAGTGTTTATAATCCATAATCGTAGCAAATAAATATACAGCGATATGAATAGTGTTTACAATTAGACAGAACCCACCACGGCTGAATATTTATGAATGAATTTGAACTCATAAATACAAAACAGATACGATTCGTGTGGCTTTTTTTTTGGTTGTTTTGATTCAATTCGATTAGGAGGGCAATCGAATTGATTCCAACCACAACAATAACAATAATGGTATCAAAATATCTCACAACTAGCCCTATTATGGTATATACATATATATATCCCTTGTTGTTGTTGTTTTTTTAACAGTTGCCATTGGCGAGGTCAGCGGCACATAAACATGTCATAAATCATCCGTTGAGAAGTGCGAGCTAAATGGAGGCGCGTTGCCAAGGATTAGGGTGGGGGGCGTGGGGGGAGAAATGTCTTTCATTTCCGCTGCTAAAGTAGTGAGGGGGTCGCATCCACATTAAATATCTTGACACTTGTGATATATTTGCTGCTAGTTTGTTCGTGTTTTTTAGCCATGGCTTTATCCCCGCTTTAACCCTGCTTTATTCACAATTCTAGCTCAATTTGAAGAGCCCATTGTAAAAATTCAAAAACTGTCAACAGCTTCATTAATTAACAGTCAGTGCAGCCAGTGTTGAGCAATGGGCGTGGTAACTGTCAAATTTGTCATTCATCAGCTGCGCTTTGTCCTCTGTCCTCTTGCCTTGTCTGCTTCTGTCGCTTCGTCTTCTTCTTCATCATCTGCTCCCTTTGTTTCTGACAGGAACAGCAGCCCGTTGACAGTTGGTCGCTAAATGGCCCATTTTAGGGTTTTGGGTTGTGGTTGGATATTTGCCTGGTTAAAATGTTTTTTATTGTCTGTTAAGAGCTTAAAAAGTGTAAAAGTAAGTTAAGTAAATAAATTTGTATATTAATTATATTTTTCAGAAAAATCCAATTATAATTTTGTATATAATTATAATAATATAAGATATTAAACAGCGTGAAAAATTGTAAATATTTAATGTTAAGCAACCAATAAATCTTAAAAAACTTACAAAATTAAAAACAATCAATATTTATCTAGAAAACCCGAATAAACAATTTAAAAAACATCGAGAACTTTGGAAATGTTCTTGTGTGAATGTCTAAGCCTTCAATAGTTGGACTGTATGTATATTATTAACGGATTTTTTTAGAGGATTGGTTCTCATGCAAGAGCACGTGTACGCAACATTACGTATACGCATAAATGAGAAGTAGTTAATAAATGTTTTTATGCCCCTAAACAGGGTACTTAAAGTCTGCGTAACTATATATATATATATATATATATACAATCGACACATGTCTGAAAGGGTATTTAAGCTCTCGCAAGACTTATGGCTCCTTCTTGTTTTAAAACATATATTCAAATAAATTTCGAGCAAATATATTTGTTTAAATTATATCTGACGTGCAGCATATGTATATGTATGCAGACAGCGTCATCCAGCGATTCCCAAGCAAATAGAGAATTTTCGAAATTGTTCCAAAAGCCTTGCAAATACCGTTACCGACTGCAACTACAAAAAGACATCAAATGTGAAGCGAAGCAAACGAAACGAAAAACCAACAAAATGCAAACACAATGAAATGCAGCTGAAGCAGAAAGTGAATGTAAATAAAATCAAATAAATACAAAACAAAATACAAAAGTGAGCGAAAAAACGTGCAAACCAACAAAAAACAAAACAACAACACGACTAACGGCAACAGCTACAACAACAACAACAACAACAACAAGAAAGGCGAAAAATCATGAGCGAGAAACGAATTGCGCACAAAACTGTCATCAAATGACAAATGCTTGACAGCATCAATCAGCAACTGCGACGGCGACTGCGACTGAGTTTAGAGCGGCGACAGAGATGGCAGCGCATGGCCGGCGCCGCCGCAAGCAAAAACGCAGCGACGCCGGCAGAGCAGTAACAAGAGCAGCAGCAGCAGCAACTAGCATAAAAGTGTTCGGCTTACGGCTATCTCTGGCGTCGCTGCTGCTGCTCACGTTGCTGTTAATGAGGGCCACAACAGCGCTGTCGACGCCGACGTCTATGCATTTGAATGAAACCAAAGAAAATCGTGGCACAGCCAAGCAACTTAGCGGAATTAGTGTTAACAACATGTCCAGCACGCCCACAGCCACACCCACAACCACGCCCACTGCCACGCCTGTCGGCATTAGGGAGAATGTTATGCTGCCTTCATCGGATCCAGAGCGTGAGGCGCAAATACTCTACGAGAAATCGCTGCAGGAATATCATGGCAGTCAACGTGCAAAAGCAGCGGCAGCGGCAGCGGCAGCGGCTGCCAGCGCCAGCAGCAACGTCGATAGCAACGGTGGCAGCGGCAGCGGCAGCAAGACAACATCACGCAGTCTGCATAGCGTCTGCGAGCTGTGGCTGCTGAAGCACTGCCACTGCACCGGCAGCCTGGAGAATCTCAAGCTGAGCTGTCGCAACATTGGCATCCTGGCGGTGCCTGTTAATTTGCCCAGCGAGGTTCTCATTCTGTAAGTATAATGTTATTATCTATGCTCACGTAAAGAGTTCTCTTTTGAATAACAGCGTATGTAAACCGGCCGAGCTGGCAAAATGCTCTTTTATTTTAAGACTACTTTACCTGCTAGAACCTTATTATTATTACTATTAACTATTTTATTTTTTATAATTATTATTATTAATATATAAAAATTACTAATACTATTAAAAAGTTTAGTTTGATTTTTTTTTAGAATAAAATCTCATGCTAATTTATAATCTAATCTCAATCGATTGAACATCTCGTTTTATCAGCTGTAAGCTACAGATATTTTTTAACTATCAGACCTATATATTCCACTATTTATAGATAGATATAGATTATTACAATTAATTTATGGTCTATGCCATAAGCTTTTAATTCATTTCCATTCTATTCTTTCATGTAACTTTTTCCAAATCTAACAAAAATTAAATACCCATATTATAACTATTAATATTAAACGATATTAAGCTTTTTAACTATTAAGCGATTAGGGGGGAATGAGATTTTGCCTCATATTCCCCATTCGTATAATTACAAGTCAATTTCGTGGTGTTGTCGAAACGGTTTCTTTTTCATTATATTTCTCTATTTTTTTTTTTTTTGTCAATTCTGTTTTGGCATGCGGTTTAATCTAATTACACATACGCCACGTTGTGCGAGGTTTCACAATCGCACGCTTGAGCTAAGCTCGTATGTTAGTCACGTTTTCTTGCCACCAAAAAGAAACCTCTCAAAGGAGTTTGGGCTCCCCGTTTTAGGTGGCAGCTGATTAATGTCCAAAGCGAACTGGCCATATATAAATAAATAAATAAATAAATAAATTATTTATTAATTAACGCATCGCTTAGAGACAGTTCGAGTCGTGGGCCATCAAATCTGGCTTTAAATATGACTGGCCGGAAAATAGATATGTCTGTGGCAGGTTGCATTGCCAATTGTTGCCGCAGTTCATCTTCATTTTTCTGCCATTTTTCTGTTGCTTCGCAGTTCCGCGCTCAATACGTTTTTTTGTTTTTTTTTTGAATGCCTTTTACCCATTTGATTGATGGCCTGCAGAAAGTTTTCGGGTCCAAATTTGGCAACGTTTAAGCAGCCTTTTCTATTCATGATAATATTTTATTTGCCGTGCGAGTGGCTTATTGAAATTGATAGATGGGCCTCCTCGAAATGATATTTTCCTTGAGAACTTAGCTCCCGGAAACATATTAATTTGTTTATTATTTTGTTTCATTGCTGTTTTTCTTTTCTCTTACAGAGATTTGGGCAACAACAATTTGACCAGACTGGAGGCCAATTCATTTTTCATGGTGCCACATCTCGAGGAGCTGTAAGTATAACAGGGGGAGGGATGGGTTTGGAAGAAAACCAAAAATTGTATTACAAATGATTGGGAAAATTTTACAGCTAATATTTGCAAATGTGCAGAAGAATAATTAAAATCTTATAAAGTAAATTTAAAATAAGCTCATTTTTGTATACATATTTTAAACTTATTTATTTATATAAAAAATATATGCATGCCAAAAAAAAGTATATAAAATATCTGCTATATAGAGGAATCAAAGCAGATGAAAGCAAAAACTTCATTAAAAGTGTTTAGGACATTTTTGAATGTGGCAAAATAAAGAGAAATAAATCAAGAAAATATAATAGATATTTTTCTGTAAATATGAAGTTAAATAAATTAATAAAATATAAAAACATTTTGAATAATATTTTCTTGGTCTATTTTTAAGTACCATTTTATATTCTTTTGCTTTTAATTTCCTTTTTAATTCCATTTAATTTTGTCATCAAATGTGTGTCGCATTAAGACGACATCCCCAACCCCATAAAGTATATAAATTATATACATATATATATTCTATATCAGCATCAACAGCCGCATTGATGTCCGTCTGTCCGTCTGCCTGTTACAGGCAGAACATATGTCGGAACCGGCCGGATCAGGCGATTATATCATATAGCTGCCATAGGAAAGATCGTTAAAAATCAGTATTTACGGGCTTCACTATCCTTACATATCTGCAAAGTTATTATTAATAAATTATTTAAATAAATTTATTTGTCTACCAAAATGTATGTACGTTTTTTTCTAAAAGTATATACAGCAGATATTTTAAAAGATTAAATAAGAGATCACAGATATATCAGCAGCATATGGAAACTTTTCTTAATCACTCGAAAATTATGTCTAAGCAAGTTCAAGCAATATGCTTAAAAAGTTCCGAGCCTTTAGATTTTTAAAATAAAAATAAATTCATATCAAAAGAAACACTTTTTTTAATTGATTTTCTAATATTTTTTTTAATTCTTATAATCATATGCTGAAAGGCAAACTATACCTAAGACCTAAGTGCATATAAATTATAAAGGAAGTAATATAAAATTTTACCAAAACTCTGTAAAAAACATTTTCAGTTATATCATCTAAAATACACTTGAAAAATAGCAAAGATTTTAAAGCTTTGTAATTAATAAGCCTAGCTGATATAATAAATGGTGCTACTTGGCCTTTCAGGCTCCACTCAAGCCACATAGTATTAGTCACACACACACACACACACACCAGCTCCCCTCCCCCTACACTGCCTGTTGTGTAATGCCTCAAACCACAAGTCATTGCCGCCGCCCCCTAGTTTCCACGCCCACTTTTTAATCTGTATACTAAGCGGCCAGCGGCGATTGTTTCAAAACACAAAAATTATATGAAAATAAAACAAAGGCGACAAAAACATGGCGCAAACTTTCATTGTTGCCTGTCATGAGCGCTGTGGCTCATTATTCAATTTCACAGTGAAGTCGCCAGCTCCCCAATCCCCGCCGTGCCCTAACCTGCCCCTCTTGCAAAAAAATCACGCGGTCAGCTATGGACAAGGAGTTTAGACAGGACAGTGACTGTGCCCATGCCCAGCTATATAAATTACTTGATTATGTTTTATGCATACACTCAGAGAATATACCACAAAATATCAAATTAAGATAAATGCAAATGTAACTAAATATTAATCGGCACAAAGTTGCTAAGCTAAAAAGGAATTTTTTATTTAAAGAAGTTTATTTTAATGCCAAAATACATGAGTACAAGAAGATAATACAGTTTAATACTGTAGTAGGAAAATTTTGTATATTTATTGAGCTTGCTTATTCATTTTCTATTTGATTCAAGTTTTTTTTTATACCCTGAACCCATTAAAAATGGGTAAAAGGGGTATTATGTTTTTGTGCAAAATCCAAATGTATGTAACAGGCAGAAGGAAGCATCTTCGACCCCATAAAGTATATATATTCTTGATCAGCATTAATAGCCGAGTCGATCTAGCCATGTCCGTCTGTCTGTCCGTCCGTCGGTCCGTCCGTCCGTCCGTCCGTCCGTCCGTATGTATGAACGCAAGGATCTCAGAACCTATAAGAGCTAGAGACTGAAATTTTAGATGTAGGTGCTCCTAGTTCCTACGCAGATCGAGTTTGTTTCCGATAATCGATAACTTGCCCCGTTTCCAAGTAATCGATAAAAATGTATATCGAAATCCCGTTTTGTAAGCAATTTTGGTAAATAATAAGAGCTAGAGTCACCAAACTTGACATGTAGCTTCTAGAAAAGTATATATTTATCAAGTATCTTTCATTTTATACCTATCGCCACCTCCCCGCTACTCTCTATCTATAAGCGCGAGCTGCATTTAGTGTTGGAATATGAGGGTTCAGGGTATCCCCTAGTCGGGAGCTCCCGACTAGAACCTCTTACTTGTTTATGTTTATAACATAAATGTTTATCTTAAAAACAAGAATTCAGATCATATTAAAAGTATGACGCACAAAACAATATTTAAAAATAAATAATAATAATAAATTTGATTAATGTCAGGATTGCCTGAGCTGTGAAAGGAATTCCCACTTCAATATATTGTAAAATATTATTTTTAAACTACATTATTATTTAAATACTTAATATGAGAATTCATTTTGAAATGTACAGATTTATTAAGCTGGTAAGAAATTTTCCATTTAAAGGAGCAGCATAGTTTAGATAGGTATGCAAATTCTTGCTATATTTGTATATATGGATTATTAATCAAGCTTTCTTTTCTTATTCTTTTATTTTTTAATAATTATAAAAATTTTTAAATCAGGAATTTTGTATGCTGAATTTAAGAAACTGCGAGAATGAAGGGAAATTTAAGACAGAAAGGATAGAACTTTCAAAACTGTGATTTCCTTAGGGGCTTTTCTGAATTTAAAACGATTAAAAAATACATGTTTCTCTGAGTGTATAGATGTATATATATATGTGTGTGTGAATTTCAGCGACTTTGCTGGATTAATTACTCGGGCTGTTATCCTTGCAATTTCCTGCACTTTCGACTTTCGCCTTACGACTTTTGTTGACCAAGGGAAGGTTTTTTTCGTTCTATTTGCAGAACTTTGTCGGACAATAGCATCATTAATATGGATCCGTATACGTTTTACGGTTTGGCCAAATTGAAGCGTTTAAGTTTGCAAAATTGCGGCCTTAAAGCACTCGCGCCACATTCCTTTCAAGGACTCAGCCAGCTTGTCAGCCTGTAAGTATTAAATGCCAACTCAAATTGTTGTTCTATTTTCATTTGTAGCTATGCGTGTGTGTGTGTGCGAGTGAGTGTGTTTGTGTGTGTGCGTGTGTATCTATTTAATGTTTGCTTTTAAGCGTTGCCAGCGCCTTCGCGAGAGGATGCCGCCGCAGGCTGAAGGCAGACGCCTGCAGGATCAATTAGTACGCTTGCTGCCATTTAGTTTGCTGACTGTGCACACACACACACACACGTACACACACACACACACACACGCACACACGTATACACATACACGTACTGCAAGCACTTGCCAGCAATTACACGCTATTTTGTTCATATTTTTCGCTTTTCTATTTCCTTAACTCACTTCGTTGTGCAATCGTTCAAAAACAAATGCATATATATCCACACATATATATATATATATATATATATATATATATATATATGAAAAATTACACCCGACACCACCTGCACCACCGCAACCGCCACGAACCCAACCCTTCCGCGGCACAGTCAATTGAACGGCAACGCCTTGGTCAGCCTGGATGGCAACTGTTTGGGCAACCTGCAACAGCTGCGCACCCTGCGCCTCGAAGGGAATCTCTTCTATCGCATTCCAACAAACGCTTTGGCCGGACTCAAAACACTCGAAGCACTGTGAGCGTTTTTATTTATTTATTTTTTCTATTCATTTCTTTTCTACTTATTGTGCTATGCAATTTCTTTCATTAACCCACCAGTTGCATGTTTGCATTATTAAATTCTCGTATTTGCTGCCACTTTGAATTAATATTCCCAACCGTGATCAAAATGTATGCCCATTTAATTATGCATTGCATTCTGTCTCATTTTCAGTTGGTTCCGTTTTTATTTTTGTTTATTTATTTTTTAATTTAGTTAGGCTGTCAGCATAATTTTGCATGTGCAATTAGCAAATTTGCTTTTAGTGGTAGAAATATGTGTTTTATGTGCGGTTTTCAGCTGCGCGTTTTAGGGCTTTAATTGAAATGCGCGGGCCAAATGAGGCATGAGAAATTGCTAATGCGTTGACAAAAGCTCTGACAATAAGCCAACAATAAGCTTGACAGCATTTTTGGAATTTTATTTGCATGTCAGGAATTTCATGTTTTTTAATTTATGCGGCATACTTTTTGCCGGCATACTGTCTAAAATTCGATATTCAGACTTGTTTGTGATTTTCATGCCAAATCAATTTATCATTTGAATCATTCAAAACTTTAAGCATTTAATTGGTATAAAATACTATTTATATATTTAAAAAAAAAATACTCATTTATTTGAATCTGCCAAAACAATAAACATTTTATTACTATAAAATACTATTGATATATTTAAAAAAATAAATATTCATAATAAATGAAACAGTGAAAATTAAATTAAACAATTAATGAAGTAGATTAATTTTGTATCTAATGTTGCCTGATTTGATTAATTTTGTATCTTAAAACTAGTTTTTATTTAAAAGCTAAAATACGCCATTTTATCTTCTATAACAATAAGCATATAAATATCTATAGGATACTTTTTATATAATCAAAAAATAAGTTATCTGGAATCCTATTAAAATGTTTAACCATTTTTTTTTTGAAGCTAAAATCGCATTTTAATCTTACTTTAATACTTTTTTTAATTAGAGTTAATAGCTTAATAGCCCAGTTAGTCCCAGTAATCGACTTAAATAATAACCACGCTCAATTATGTTATGCCATTAATTTAATGCGCTTGTTTTTAACTCCAAGTTTGAATCGTTAAAAGAAACTCATTTACAATTTCTAACCATAACTTAGGAACTTGCTCAATTGCTCATCTCTATGTGGTCTATAAAAAGTTGAATAATAACTGAAAGCAGTTGCCCATAAAATACACCACTGCTCATAATTTCTCATTTTCTCCACTCTCTCTTTCTCTCTGTCTCTCTCTCTCTCTCTCGCATTCTCTCTCTCTCAACCATATCGCGAACTTATTAATGCAACCGAAATATTTAGCAATTTGGGCAGCAATTTGTTGACAATAATAAACGATGAGGACTTTCCGCGAATGCCAAATTTGATCGTGCTGTAAGTAGGACGCCATTCTATAAATTAATTCCCTATATATTTATTAAATAATATTATTTATTTAACAGTTTACTGAAACGAAATCAAATCATGAAAATCTCTGCGGGCGCTCTCAAGAATTTAACGGCCTTAAAAGTTTTGTAAGTAAACCAAATACTTTAAGAACTTCACATAAACACAAGCATTTCTATATATGTATATACACACATATACTTACACATAAACACACACATACATGACATGACAGAACAGAACCGGATGTTACGGCATGGGACAGACAACCCATGGAGCGACCCACAAAACTGCAAGTGATATTCAAGTCAAATAGAATGCAATGCTAATAGAATTTCGAATACTCTCGCAAATATTATGAAAGGGAAAGCTTAAAAACCATTCTTGTTTAACAAAGGATTTATAAATTAGTTTATGAAACAGCTGAAAGACAAATATGCATGATTTTATATCGTTTGAGACCTATTAAAGCACGCTTGATTAAAAATATAAATAAAATTTAAAAAAAAGTTTAAAAAAAAAACAAAAAAATAGATAATAAGTAAAAGCTCGCTTGGAAAAATAGTCAAAACATAAAAAAATAGGTTTAAACAATAATCAAACAAAAAATTTACAAAAGATGTTGAGTAGAGACCTATTAAAGCACGCTTAAAATAGCAGTTTAAAGAAAAATATATAAAAAAACTAAAAATAAATATGATTGAAATAGTTGAAAATAATACTTTAAAAAAATATTAACAATTATATTTATTATTATTATTATTATTGTTAATATTATATATATATTTTTATTATTATTATTATTTATTAATATTATATATATATTTTTATTATTATTATTATTAGTATTATTATTATTATTATTATTATTATTATTATTATTATTATTATTATTATTATTATTATTATTATTATTATTATTTATTTTTTATTATTATTATTATTATTATTATTATTATTATTATTATTATTATTATTTGAGAAAAAGTTTTTTAAATCCATTATGTAGCTGGTAATTAATTTATTTTTCATTAATTTTTTTATTTATTTATAGTTAAATATATTATGGTATTAATTATTTTTTTATTCTGTTTAATTTCTATTTATTTATTTATTTAAATTTTTTTAAAATTATAATGTCTTAAATATAACAGCACATTAAAGAGTATTTTTTTTTTTTGAAAACTTGCTGCAACGCAATCTTCATATGAAAGTTTCAATCCTTGAGAGCGTAAACAGCAGCAAGTTGAAGTGCAAGTGGAAATGGAGTTCATCCGTTTCATTTCTTTTGGTGCCACGTAAACGTTGAAAGTGTGCGTAAAAAATGGGTATGTTCTTTTTGTACAAATGTATGTAACAGACGGAAGGAGGCTTCCCTGACACCTTAAAGTATATGTCGGCACGACAAGCCGAGTCGAGTCTAATCGCCACGAACATGATATATTCGAAGAAATACAAAATATATATTCATGAATATTATACGTAGACTTAGTTTTCTCCAAATTTGCTTTCATTTGCATATTATCGATGTCTTCGATATTTTTAAGCAGGCTCTTTTAGGAATATTTCGGAGATTTGAAGGGAAGAAACACACAAAAAAAAAAGATAAGCAAGTTAATCTTCGGCACGCCGAAGCTTAATTACCCTTTTAGATATTTCCCTTTGTGAGAGTTTGATGAAAATATCTTGGAAAACTGACTATTTCGCCATATGCTCATATATCAAGTCCTTATTTTAGGGTAGAGGGTATCTTTTGGTCCGGAATTTTTGACTAAAGCGATTGTGTTTATTTTTGGGGCATGGTTCGAATAAACTTCAATTCTTGGAGCAAAGCGAGGAAAACTTTATTTTTTAAGCGTTGCGACAGCTTAAATTGTCGACCTAGCGACGCCGCTGCTGGCGTCGCAGTCACCGTCGAATTCGCCGTCGCTGTTGCTGCTGCTGTTTACCGCAAATTTTTGGCTTTTGCATTGCATACTTTGGGGGCGGGCGCATAAAGTGCCGTTAGCCAAGCTCGAGGGCTGCAGACGATGACAAATATGCAAATTTATGTTGCGGCTGACAGACGTGGGAACTGAACTAAACAGACAAACTGCACCGGGGACATGCGGGAGACGTGGGAGCCGTGGGAGCGAACGTGCAACTGTATAAGAAGAAGAAGAATGCATCAAGTGAAAGTGAAAAACTTTTGCCGTGCAACGCGTAAATCTGTGTTGAAAGTATCAAGAAATTTTCCGTATGCATTTCCCTAGAGATTTATGAGTTTTTTCAACTCAGACTCTGCCGCACGAAGTCAACCAACAGCCGATACCGCAACCCACCCACCAACCCCCACCCCCTCAGTTGCGTGTCTGTAACGCGTTCGCCAAGTGAAAGTTGCGCGAGTTTTGTTTTAATGCCAGTCACGCATATCGAAGGATAGTGAAGTGAACTAGTGATAGGGATAAGGGAGGGGATGGGGGGATATAAACATATTAATACATTTAATAGAAGGCGAGACTGAAAAGAAGCACACGTATGATAGAGAAAAAAAAAACAGCATAAAAATATTAGTAAAAAACGTTTCTAATTTAATTCAAAAAATAATTATAAAATTGAATAATAATGATCAGAGTACCCAAAAAATAATTTTAAGTTAAAGAGGAGACTTTTATAATTTTTACACACATTAATATGTATTAAAATATATATAAACTAGCGGGAATACCCCCACTTGCCCGTGGCACGTATAAAATAAGTTCTATCAGAAATCTTTGAAAATGAGTTTGAAACCGATTGGACGGTAAACAAAAAATATTCATGCAACCGTCTCCCGCCAATTTTCCTCTGCTGCGGGTGAAATTCCCGAAATCGCTGAAATACGTATCCATTATGTTTTAGAGGTTTCAAAATAAGCTTGAAGCAAATCGGACAAAACCTTTTATTTTTTTTTTTTTCTTTATTTGTTGCGCTGGAATCGATCAGTGCCATCTGATCTCTACCAAGCGAATATTAAGGGAAATATTTATAGTTACTACTAATATATGTAACTTATTTAATATATACAGAGATTTTGATTTTTTTAGCTAATACGCCTTGTAGGTAGGTCGTCGGGGTGCAGCCTTCGGAGGCGCCTCTCACTGATGGGGTCAGCCAGGACCCTGGCGGCCGCGTTCGGGTGCTGCATCAGCTTGTCGGCGCATCGGCTGCTGAAGAAGTTTAATTGATCTCCGACCTTTGTTAGGCGGAGATCGCGTTCGATGGCGTCTGTTGTAACATACCATGGTAGGCCGGCGACCTTGCGTGCTGCCTTGGCTTGGAGCACTCTTAAGCGGTGCAGCTGGTGTGCTGACGCCGTAGCCCAGATTTGGATGGCGTATGTCCAGATGGGCGTTACCATTGTTTTGATAAGCAGCGCCTTTGTGGAAATGTGGAGCTTGCTTTGCGGTTTCAAGAGCCAGTTGAGTTTTTGGAGCCTTCTTAGGCATTTTGCTTTTGTTGCTGTGATGTGGGATCCCCATATGAGCCTTCGGTCTAGGTGAACGCCCAAGTAGCAAAATGAGCTGGAGTGCTCAATGGTTCCTCCATCGAACCGAAGCCCCTGGCAGCTGTCTGGGCGTAGCGTGAATGTAACGCAAGCGGACTTGGCACAGTTGATAGCAATATTCCAATTAGCTGTCCAATTTTCGATCTGCAGCAGCCAGTCTTGTACTGCATTTGTTGCAGCTTGCAGGTGGTCGTGCGAAGCTAGGAAAGCGGTATCATCTGCGTACGTTGCCACAAGCAGTCTCGCGGGGCTGAAGTCTGCACTGTTTTGTCCTTGTATGGGGAGGTCCGCAGTGTACAGCGTGTACAGCATCGGGCCGAGGACGCTGCCTTGTGGGACACCTGCTCTAATGCCTTTGTTGGCCGACCTTTGGTCTTTAACTGCCACGTTAAAGGTTCGTTCTGCCAGAAAGGAGCTCAGAATGCTAAAGTATGGCGCTGGGAGTAGCGCTTTGACCTTGGACAGAAGGCCGTCGTGCCAGACCTTGTCGAACGCCTGTTTGACGTCGAGGAACACTCCGACACAGTATTCCTTTTCTTCAAATGCCTTCAGAACATGCTTTACTACCCTGTGGACCTGCTCGGGGCAGCCGTGAGACTTTCTGAAGCCAAACTGATGATCCGGGACCAGGCGCGTGTCCTCGTCGAGCTCCAGAAGTCGACTCAGTAGGAGCCGCTCGAAGACTTTGGAAAACGTTGGCAACAGGCTTATAGGGCGGTAAGACTCCAGCTGAGTTAGCGGCTTACCGGGCTTGGCGATCATAATTATATTCGCACATTTTCACTGCTTTGGGAAGTGACCAAGCCTGAGCATTGAATTAAAAATTAACGTAAGCGCCATGATGCCTTTGCGTGGGAGTGCCTTGGCTGCTCTGTTGTCAATTTCGTCGCGTCCAGGGGTCTTCTTCAGCTTAAGCGCTTTCAGCTGTATTTCGATTTCCGCGGGGGATACGCTTCTTATTGGGAGAGCCATCTGCAGTGGCGCATCAAGTGATTCAGCCACTTTGCGGCGCTGTGCAACATCTGCGAAATCGAAGGGCGTAAAAATCGCTTCCAGGTGGTCAGCAAACGCATTGGCCTTCTCCTCGTCCGATCGCAGCCAAAGTCCAGAACGATCCATGATCGGGGAGGTATAAATTGGTTGCCTTTTAATATTTCTTGTTAGCTTCCACACTGAGAAGGAGCTGTTGCCGTCATGCCCAGCTGCCTCTAGGAGCCTGTCAAGGTTCTCTCTTTGGGTCCTGGCCAGCAGTCGACGGAGCCGGTTGGACGCGCTGACCATTTCCGCCTTGGCAGAGGGATCTCCGTTGCGGATGTACAGCCTCCTTAGACGTCTTTTGTCGGCAAGAAGACTCCTGGCTTCTGGGTTAAGTAGGGAGCTTCTAGAAGTGTGAGTGCAAGGCAGAGTTTGCGGGGCTGCACGTCTGGCAGCTTCCGTAATTTTTCGTTGTGAGATGGTCGACATAGCTCTCCAGTTCACTTGCCGTACTTATGGCGACGTTGAGTTCTAAGGTATCCTCGAGGCAGGTCCGGTAGACGTCCAAGTTAGAGCGCGGCGGGAGAATTTTGCGGGCGCCAACGAACCGCTTGGGAGTCTCTTCTAGCTCGATCAGTAGTGGGAGGTGATCCGATGTCAGGTCCAGGAGACTTCTTATTCGCAGCTGCTCCTGTCTGAATCCCTTGTAGAGCCCGAAGTCGAGTGCACTTGGTGTTGCAGTAACTCTATATGGGTAGCACGTTGCCTCTCCTGTGGCTATAACCTAATAAGCTTGAAGCAAATCGGACAAAACCTTAAACTTTACAAACAAAAACTTTTAATTGCACTTTCCACCGAGAAATCTTTGGTTTTGCGTAAAATGTGAAACATGTTTTAAATGATTTTTGCAATGCAAATGAGTTTGAGGCCAATCGGCTGGTAAACAAAAGAGTTTCATACAAACGTGTTTCGCTATTTTCCCACACATGCGGGTGGAATTTCCCAAAACCCCGTCCACCAAAACCACAATGAAAATTTCAGCTTCCTAGCTCTTACGGTTTGGGCTGTGCGTTGATCTCAGTCAGGACAAACAGTTTTATACATAGAGACAATACATTATTTAATGTATTATAATAAAAATGGTGGAGATACTTTTTAATATTTAATGATAATAAATTTACCTTAAAACATTTAAATTATTTTTTTATAAATAATATGAAAATATAATGATAATATTTCGAGTTCTACATATTTTATTTTTACATATACATGCATAAACAAGTAAGAGGTTCTAGTCGGGAGCTCCCGACTAGGGGATACCCTGAACCCTCTTATTCCATCACCAAATGCAGCGCGCGCTTATAGATAGAGAGTAGCGGGGAGTTGGCGATAGGTATAAAATGAAAGATAATCGATATATATATACTATTCTAGAAGCTACTCTTATCTCTAGCTCTTATTATTTACCAAAATTGCTTTAAAAACGGGATTTCGATATACATTTTTATCGATTACTTGGAAACGGGGCAAGTTATCGTTTATCGGAAACAAACTCGATCTGCGCGGGCACTAGGGGAACCTACATCTTAAATTTCAAGTCTCTAGTTCTTATAGGTTCTGAGATCCTTGCGTTCATACATACGGACGGACGGACGGACGGATAGACAGACGGACATGGCTAAATCGACTCGGCCATTGATGCTGATCAAGAATATATATACTTTATGGGGTCGGAGATGCTTCCTTCTGCCTGTAACATACATTTGCATTTTGCACAAAAACATAATACTCCTTTTACCCATTTTTAATGGGTTCAGGGTATAAAAATTATGTACAAAGTACAAAGTAAAGTACAAAGTAAAGTACAATAATAAAGTGTATCGTAAATGTAAATATATAAAAAAAATTGGTATGTATCAATACATTAAATGAAAACCCTTTTAAAAAAAGGTATAAACATAGTATAATATTTAATATCAAGGTTGTTTATGTTATTCTAAATTATTTATTTAAATGAGCTATAGAAACACTTTGAATTTACATATTTGTGCATATATTTTTTATATTTTTACCCTCACGTATAATTGAAATCAATGCACTTTGTTTGAAACTAAACTTTATATATTCATGCATAAATTTGCTTCCCACACACACACACACACACACACACACACACTGACGCACATATACTGTTGAGGGTGTCCCTGGACCATACAATCAGAATGTTTAGCTACGTGCGGACACGTACAGAGATTGAGACTGGACCCACGAAATGCGAAGAGCGCAATGCAAATGCACAGTCGGGCGACTCACAGAACGAATCACAATATTTATAAACGATATTTGAGATGTGCTTCAATAATCATTTTATGTTTCACTCTTCTTCTTTGCCAATTTTTTTTCTTTCTAGAGAACTGGATGATAATTTGATAAGCAGCTTGCCGGAGGGACTCGGCAAATTGCCGCAGCTGCAGGAGCTGTAAGTATTTGCACCTGGTGCCAAACATAGATTATAACCTTGGAAAAGGGTTGTTGGTGCGGCTGGCGAAGTGGGGTGGTGTAGGAGGGGTATGTTGTAAACTAGAGTAAAGACCGCCACAATTTGCTGCATTGTTAAGTTGGCAGCACAACATTTGATACTTTGTCAGGCGGCAAACAAGCGGAAACCAAAAATCATAACGCGTCATTACTTTGCGAATTTACGGCGCTGCTCCCCCCCGGCCCACACCCATCCACTAGTAGAAGCTCTAAGCAACTACCCCCCTCGGTCTGCAGTTGCCGTTGACTTGAGACACATCCTGTAGCCATTGCGAATGCAACTGTTAAAAAAGTGAAGAGTAAAAGTCTATTTACTGTAACATTCGCTTTGTATTTTAAGTGCAAAATCGTAATAT
The DNA here is from genome assembly GCA_035045725.1 of Drosophila ezoana. NCBI lineage: Eukaryota > Metazoa > Arthropoda > Insecta > Diptera > Drosophilidae > Drosophila > Drosophila ezoana. Next base: position 952,202 of record JAWNOU010000005.1, on the reverse strand, counting down.
GAAGGCCTGGCTGGAGATTAAGAGAGAGAGAGAGAGAGAGAGAGAGAGAGAGAGAGAGAGAGAGAGAGAGAGAGAGAGAGAGAGAGAGAGAGAGAGAGAGAGAGAGAGAGAGAGAGAGAGAGAGAGAGAGAGAGAGAGAGAGAGAGAGAGAGAGAGAGAGAGAGAGAGAGAGAGAGAGAGAGAGAGAGAGAGAGAGAGAGAGAGAGAGAGAGAGAGAGAGAGAGAGAGAGAGAGAGAGAGAGAGAGAGAGAGAGAGAGAGAGAGAGAGAGAGAGAGAGAGAGAGAGAGAGAGAGAGAGAGAGAAAGTGACTGAGAGGGCAGAGAGGGAGGCAGAGAGGGAGTGAGATGAAGAGAGATAGTTGAAGATAATAAGGGAGGAGAGTCGAAAGAGAAAATAGGAAAGATCTATAAAAGTAATACATACCTAGAAGTATTACAATATTCATCGATGAGGAAATTATATTATTGAGCACTTAAAATAATATTCAGTGCTCTACATAAACTTTTATTTATTTTACGAATCTTACATTTAAGACAATGATAAGAAATATCGATATAAATCGATACCAAACCAATTGTCAACAACCACTTTTAAGTCTACCAAAACATTACAAAAATAATACCAAAACTTCTACAAATAATCCACTACATATTTTGATAATTACCGATATATCAATTATATAAATCATATTATTATAGAAGTAATTGAAGAAATCATATATTATCAGCTTAAATATGATTGATTTTTAAGAAAATGTAGATTTAAGAAAATGTGCAAAACTCTTCAAAAATACGAAAATATTGCTATTCGAACTGACATTACCGATATAATCGATTGTATATTGATATATTTATAACTTAAATATAAATGTATCGATATACAATCGATTAAAACTGGCATAATTGATTGTATTTCGATATTTTATAAGCAATCGATTAAAACTTGTATTGAAGGCATAATCGATTGTAAATCTATACGCTTATATCAATATATTTTTCTCCAAAAATACGATACTTTTTAATTACAACTGACATTGTATATCGATATATTTTTATTGTTATTATAAAATAACAATATTATCCTAATTGTTTTTTAATATTTTTTTTTAATAATTACAGCATAAATATATCAATATACAGTCGATTTATAATTAAAATGAAATATATCGGTAGGCAATCGGTTATGCCAATTATAATATTTCGTACTAGAGGGTATTTCAAATTCTTAATTTCAATAAGATTCTGGTCGCAGTTGCATTTTGTTGTTGTGGCAACTGCGACAACTGCAACAACTGTGGCAACTGGCAACTGGCAACTGGCGACTGTCATTGGAATCGTTGACATCGTTGCGACAGTTTTTGCCTCGTGCAACGCTTCTCAAATGTCTCCCCAAGGAAATTCAATTTCTGGTAAACAGGATAATTATGAGCATGTTAAATGTTGCGATAAAAGCCACGCTGCGTTGCACTCACCCAAGCCGGCTGAAGCAACTGCTATCCCCATGATTGGGGAATTAAACTGGCAAATAAATTCGTTGCGGGTGGGTGGAGTGGCCTGGGTGGGCGTGGCCTTTGAGAAATCTTGCACTTTTTCTTGGCTCACATGTGATGCGGTTTTTATTTTTATTTTATTTCTTTTTTCCCCACAAGCAAGAAAAACAAATTTAAAAGGATTAAAAACATTTTGTAGTGCTTGCAGTTTGTTGACTGCCAAGCAGAGTTAACTGTTTCTTAGTGGGAAGCCAAATCAAACCAAAAAATGAAAATAAAAAAAATTAAAAGCCAGGCAACAAATTAAACCGATAAACTCAGAGATTTGCTACAAACTTGTGCTAGCAACTGAAAAGCAAAATAATATTTTAAAAGTAGACATAAAATGTGGACAATTAAAAGAACAACAAATAAGAGTAAAAACATAGCTTTATTAATTATTAAATTTAAATAAAGTTTAAATATCATTAAACCTGCATGCGTTAAATTTAAACAGGAGGGCGCAAAAAGCCCAAAATAGAAAATAATTTTTATTTAAAAGCTTATCGAGTAAATTAATTTAATCATTTGACAATTTCAACAAAAAATGCAAACGCTAAGAATAAATTATTTAAATATTTCATATTTTAAGTCCCTAAATTATTTACCACCAATTATGAAAGATATTCATTTTAATTAAATTATAAAATATTAGAAAACTAATTCTTATACATTTCAAATTCAAATTAATATCATTCATAAAATTTAGGGCTACATTATTAAATTTAAACATTTATGTATATTTTAAGTTTAAACGAAAGCTTATAAAACACAAATTTTAATATTACAGTTCTATAATATTAATATTAATAATATTAGTATTATTTATTACTTATTTTAAATCAACATTTTTATTGAATTCAAATTTTAAATGCATACAAATTCATATAAGTTTTTATAAAAATATTTACACACGTTTATAATCCACACATTTATTTATGAAAACTAAAAACAAAATAGAGCAATAAAATGACCCGATTGTGTATCTTTTATATGCCATCTGTGCCTAGGTTCCTTAAATTAAATTTTTTTTACTCTTCCTAAAAAGCCTTCACTTTAAAGGTTGACTCACCAAGGAAAACACTCTTTTCAAGTTTCTGGAAAATGCTCGCAAGTGCATTTCCAGAATGTTGGCCAAGAAAAACCAAAAGACGATAACAAAATGAGCGCCAAAAAAAAAATTATATATATATATTGTGCACTGATTTTATGCGTGGCAGTTGTCTTGGTAGCTGGCCAACTTGACTTTCAAATGCAGCTGCAACGCGGCAAGTGTCAAGTGGCACTTGCCAGCAGAGTGCATTTTGTAGATACACGCTTGCATCTCACAGATACATATCTATCTTTTGCAGTTCCATGACGAGCAATCGCCTGCGCTGGATAAACGATACGGAACTTCCACGCAGCATGCAGATACTGGATCTGCGCGCGAATCCTCTATCCACGATCACAACAGGAGCCTTTCGCGGCATGTCTAAGCTAAGAAAGCTGTATGTACATAGGGTTAAAGCCAGCCTGTGACCATTTATTTATAAATATTTTACAACTACAGTATACTCTCCGATGTGCGCACTTTGCGTACCTTTCCTGAACTGGAGGCCTGCCATGCGTTGGAAATACTTAAGCTGGATCGTGCGGGCATTCAGGAGGTGCCATCGAATCTATGTCGTCAAACACCAAGACTGAAGAGTTTGTAAGCTATTGAAATACAGCATCCATATAATGACTGGTCTAATATTGATATTGCCTTTAGAGAACTTAAAACCAATTCCCTGAAAAGCATCCCAAATTTAAGTAGCTGCAGAGACTTAAGGCTGTTGTGAGTATATCAACTACAGTTGGGCGCGTAAAAATAATAATAATTAAATATTTAAAATGAATCAAAGCTAATGTTCCTTTGCACTTAATATTTTAAATACATGCCCATCTCTAGTATACATCCAACCTTCTCTACACGAACTACTATAACCATATTTTTCTTTCCAGAGATCTATCGAGTAACCAAATCGAGACGCTGCAAGGACGACCTTTTCATGGACTCAAGCAGCTGCATGATCTGCTGCTCTCCTACAATCGCATCAAGACCCTGCCGCAGGATGCCTTTCAGGGCATACCCAAGCTGCAATTGCTGTGAGTATATGCTAGACTTTTTTATATAACTCTAAACACGAGCCAACTTCTGTTCTGCACAGCGATCTGGAGGGCAATGAGATAGCCCATATACACAAGGATGCGTTTGCTGCCTTCACAGCCCTGGAGGATCTCAATTTGGGCAATAATATCTTCCCCCATCTGCCGGAGGCGGGTCTACGCGCTTTGCTGCACTTGAAGACGTTTAATAATCCGAAATTGCGCGAATTCCCACCGCCCGATACGTTTCCACGCATCCAAACATTGATCCTGTCCTATGCGTATCACTGTTGCGCCTTTCTGCCTCTGGTGGCCATGTCCGCCCAGCGCAAAACCTCACAGGTGCAGGAGGCGGTTCTCTTTCCCTCTGATGCAGAGTTCGACATGACCCTGTGGAACAACAGCATGATGAACATTTGGCCACAGATGCGTGCGTAACACATTTAAAGTCGTAATATTCTGTTCTGCTATGCCCTACCAGCTGTAAATTCAACTCTGTCTACATGCTCTAAAGGAGTATGTTGTCCGTAAAAAATCCGTAATTTTTTTAAGAAGATTTAAATTACAATTAGATATTATGACTGCAGACCCACTAGATATAGTTCTTGGTTTTGTGCACGGCTAAAACCTATGACTTACCCTTAAGTTTGACTCCCTCCTTGAACTCAGATTTGGATTCGAACTAGAGATGGGCATGGGCCGTGTTTTTCTTTAAGGCACAACGTTACCGTGCAGCAAAACTCTATTTTCTATTCAAGTTTCTCTTAAAGATCTTAGACACAACTTTTCCGTGTATTTCGATGAAAACTAGACAAAACAAGTAAGAGGTTCTAGTCGGGAGCTCCCGACGGAAACGGAGTAAGTTATTGATTATCGGAAACAAACTCGATCTGCGCAGGCACTAGGAGCACCTACATCTAAAATTTCTCTAGCTCTTATAGGTTCTGAGATCCTTGCGTTCATACATACGGACAGACGGACGGACGGACAGACAGATGCTATTGATGCTGATCAAGAATATATATCGGTCGGAGATGCTTCCTTTGCACAAATACAAAATACCTTTTTACCCATTTTGAATGGGTTCAGGGTATAAATATTAAAATAAGACACGGAAAGTAAAATAGATAGTAAGTTAGTTTACGTTCTTAAATTGAAGAAATTGTATATGTAAAACTTCTCCATTCTCAGATTGTCTGCGTTTTTTTTCCTAACTTAAATATTTGTTGATTCATTAGTTTAGCTTCGGCTGATTTGGTTTGGCTCAAAGTACAAACATTACAATTCAGGATTCCTCGGTGCGGTTTGAAGCTGTTTTTTTACTCTTATTGTAATAGGTATTAAAGTCCGAGGGTTGAACCTACCTACCAAATGTTGCAGATTGATGAATTCCTTTATTTCCTAAAGGTTGTAGACCGACAAACCCAATAACTTAATTCAGCCCGTTTTAAGTTGCTTTAATATAGCAAACAGAGTATTGCGTCTGTATTATCTGGGTGCAAACTTCTTACTCTTTCTTCTTTTTGCAGACAATCTTAGCAAACAGCTGGGCGCTGCGATGCACGATCTGTGGGACTCGCCGCTGAACAACTACAATCTAAATGAGGATCAGCAGCAGTCGCCGACGGGCAGCCAATCGGCTAGCAGCTATATGGAGGAATATTTCGATGAGCATGATGTGAGCGGGCCGGGCACCGGTTATGGGTTTGGCACGGGCCTATTTAGTGGCATTACGGCAGATGATCTGCAGCCGGGCTCGGTGCAGTGTTTGCCCATGCCGGGTCCATTTCTGCCCTGTGCGGATCTTTTCGACTGGTGGACGTTGCGCTGCGGTGTTTGGGTTGTCTTTCTGCTGGCGCTGCTGGGCAATGGCACCGTTGTCTTTGTGCTGGTCTGCTCCAGATCCAAAATGGATGTGCCCAGATTTCTGGTTTGCAATCTGGCCGCCGCGGATTTCTTTATGGGCATCTATCTGGGCATTTTGGCCATTGTGGATGCGGCAACGTTGGGTGAATTTCGCATGTTTGCAATACCCTGGCAAATGTCGCTGCTCTGCCAGTTGGCCGGCTTTCTGGCGGTGCTCAGCTCAGAGCTGTCTGTCTACACGCTGGCAGTGATTACGCTGGAGCGGAACTATGCCATCACCCATGCGATACACCTGAACAAGCGCCTGTCGCTGCGCCAGGCGGGCTACATCATGAGCGTTGGCTGGATCTTTGCGCTTTGCATGGCGCTTCTACCGCTGCTCGGCGTCTCCGATTATCGCAAGTTTGCCGTTTGTCTGCCCTTTGAGACGACCACGGGCGTGGCCAGTTTGACCTATGTGATTAGCCTGATGTTCATCAATGGCTGCGCCTTCCTCACCCTCATGGGCTGCTATCTGAAGATGTATTGGGCGATACGCGGCAGCCAGGCCTGGAACACGAATGATTCGCGGATTGCCAAGCGCATGGCATTGCTGGTCTTTACGGATTTCCTCTGCTGGTCACCCATTGCATTCTTTTCCATAACCGCGATCTTTGGACTGCAGCTCATCTCGCTGGAGCAGGCCAAGATCTTTACGGTGTTCGTGTTGCCGCTGAACAGCTGCTGCAATCCGTTTCTGTATGCCATCATGACCAAACAGTTTAAAAAGGATTGCGTAACGCTTTGCAAGCACTTCGAGGAGACACGCGTCGTTGGCGGCGGCGCCACAGCAGCGGCACGTGCCGCACGTGGCAAGCGTGGCGGTGAGCTGCCGCCGCCGCTATTGCCTGCAACTGCCACTGCGGCGGCTGCTGCTGGTGTGGCACATCCGCCTGGGTGCCGCTGCCTGCGCATGCTGCCCAGCGAGATGCCAAACTGGCACAAGATGGAGCAGACGACGCCGACATTGTGGCAGCGTCTCAAGCGCCTTTGCTGCGGTCAGCGACAGCGACGCAAGCAGCGACGCCAGCCGCAGCAGCGACGTCAACGCGCCTACACCGCCGCCGCCGCCAATCCGTATCAGTATCAGTTCGCGGAGTTGCGACAGCAGCGCAAGAATCGTGCCAGCTCCATATCCAGCGAGAACTTTTGCAGCTCACGCAGCTCCAGCTGGCGCCATGGCGCCAACTCTTCGACACCGGCGCCGCAGTCGAACTGCAGCATGCCGCTCAAGCTGATGGAGCCGGGACAGAGCCACACGCATGGACGGCGTAGGCATTCCGCCTGGCTGATCACTCGGAAGACCTCACAGGACTCAAATTTGTCCAGCTCCCGCAACGATTCGTCCGCATCGGCCACTACGGCCAGCACCTCTACATTCCGGCTGTCGCGCTCCAGTGCCGGCAGCAGCACGCCGTTGCCCTCGATAATAGGTGAGTCGACTGCATTATTATACAATTACACTTGCATAAAATACACTTATATCTAACGAGGGAGCTGTTAGAGGGAATACTTGAAAATCTTCTCTATTGACCCTTTCCTAGAAAAATTAATCATAATTTCATTATGAAAATTATTCAAAAGCCAATTTATAAAAATTATTTAATTAATTCCATAGAAGACTCAGACAAGTTAAATACTTATCTATATGATTTTAATCATAGGGTTAGATTAATCAATTAAGCGATTAAGCAATTAACCTTTTTCTTGAAAAATTAATCTGCCTTTCTCTAGGCACTATTTATAAGTATTTCGCGAGAGTCTGTCAGGTTCGAAATACTGATCTAGATCGAAGGATGACTGTCATTGGGTTGGATTAATCAATTAAGCGATTAACCCTTTTCTGAAAAATGAATCTGCCATTCTCTCTGAAAATTTATCAACAGCTTCTTAATAACAAATATTAGATTAACTCCATAGAAGACTCATTCTATGAAAAATTGAAAAATGTATCAGCCTTTCTATTTGGAAATTTATCAGAAGCTCCTTAATAACAAGAATTATAATAATCCCATAGAAGACTCAGGCAATATTTATAAAAATTTCGCTAGAGTTAGACAGACAAGTTGTCATCAGGTTGGATTGATCAATTAGGCGATGCTTTAGGCAAATGTCATTGCCTTAACAAACAAAACAGGAAAGAGGCTATTAAAAGATGAATCCAATTCTGAAGCGTTGCTTTAAGTAAGTCTTTGAAATGAGTCATTGCATTAACATCCAATCACTGTTTGTAGGAAGTGAAAGAAAAACAAATATGTTTTTAAGAGATTAATCTAATTTTTAAGTGTCATTAAAAATATCATTGCCTTAACACACAAAAACTCTTAAAGATGAATCCAATTTTTAAGCCTTGCTTGCAGAATTTTGCCGTAACTTCCACTTAATCTTAGCCCAATTTACAGCACACAATGGCAAGCAGCAGCACGAGACATTGACCAAGCCGCGATTGGTGCGCCAGGAGGCGGTGCAGGAGGAGGAAGACTCATCGCCGCCACGTCTGGGCGTACGCTTTCTGCCCACCATACCTTCCGCCGCAGACAGCTCGGTTATAATGGATGACGGCGATTCGGCGAATGGGGCAGCCGGCAGTGCCGGCTGCCTGGGCATGCCGCAGCCGGGCGACTCGAGCGGATTTCTGGTGGCGCCGCCTGCGCAATTGCAGCCGGAGAAGCCACCGCCGGCGCCGAATGATGCGCCCGGATGACCAGGATTTTGGGGCAGCTGGAGGCGTCGGCAAGAGGAGACCTACCTGTAATTGGGGAACAGAAAGCTCACTGTGTTCATAGATTGTATAACGCGGGAATTGGGACAGAATTCGGGGCATAGTGTAATATTGGAACATGGCCATGTGATGCAGCCAGGCGTCATCTATATAAATAATCTTAAGTAGTCAATTTGTTTGAGTTCGAGTCACACACAAACACACATACACCCACAAAACCAGTTCATCAAATGGAAAAAGAAAGGAAACAACAACAGTTAAACACGAGTATTATGTGCTACATATATGTATATGTAATTTATTAATAGGTTAATCAACCCTATCGATAGGCTAGTATAACCAGCATATTTAGTGTTTAGACTAGCATAGTTTAAATGTCTATATTTCGATATGCGCGTAAAATATTTAGATAATGCTAAGCATTTGTCCACATTACTTGAAGATACATATGTAACAAGTTCTATACACACACACCCGCACACTCAGACACACACACTCAAACACACGCATAGAAAACGATCGATACAAAATCGAAACAAAGCCATAAAAATATTAAAGTTTATCTATTTACAGTAATCTATCTATTTCTGTTGGGATAAACTCTTGAAGTTCTGGCGGAGAATCCGTTAGAACTCAATAAAATATAATCAACTCTTTTTTGTTGTGCTATCCTAAAGATTATTGTTTATTGGACTATAATTTCGATAATAGCCCTTTTAAGACTTTGAGCATGTTAAATTGGCTGCGCATAGAACTTACCTGGCTTTAACCCTTGTTTCAGCTTTAAATTATTGAAAAGCCTCAAATTTCTTTCTTTTAAATTGAACTTTGAATGATTAAATTTAAACATTTTTATTATTTCTAATGTTTTTTCATTTGATTGATAAAAACTTATAGCAATATAATTGGTTACTTGTGTTCTTATGTTCTTATGATTGTCACATATAAGTTGATGGCAGATATTGTAGGAATCTAACGTGTTTAACTTTGTCACGTTTGAGACAAGTGCGCTTTTGTTAAGGCTCTTGAAAGATTTATTAAAAGCCTCACGTTGTACCCTTAGAATGGTAACGATTTGCGTCCATTCAATTTATGTAGTCGCAGCACGAAAATCTGGCTCATCTCTATACGTAGGCGCAATGAGTGCGTCTATACCTGGCATATTCAAATTTGTATTTATTTTATTATAATGTATTTAGACCTTATCTAGTCCGTCCGCTCTACTAATATATCATTTCTTAATTGTTTTATTGTGCATTGCATAAGTTTTTAGTGCTTATGAAATTATGGATACAATGGCTATAATTAGCAATAAAATTGCAATATCATCTCAATTTTTCCTATGATCGATTACTTTAACAGTATTGATTATGTTTGCGGCTGATTTTTTAACCCTAAGGTTGAGTCTTAACTCGAGCCCATTTTAATTTAAATTTTGAAAATTGTTGAAAATTTTAAATGAATTATTATTTAAAAGAATATTTTCATTATGTTGTATGTAGTAAATCTTTTGTGGGTATTTTTTTTTTGTAATATTTTTGGATTTCTTATTTTTAATATTATATTTTGGCAGAAGGCCTTTGTGTTTGTGTCTATTATATAACCCTACTACGATCAACGCAGTGATCTCCTCTCTAATTTGGCGTACAAGTTTTTAGGTTGTACTTTACCTTGATGCACATAACATAGTGGTCCAGCGCAGTCGTCAGGGCATCTCTTTATTGGTTTGGGCAGCTCTTTCTTGGTTTCTGCGTTTGGGGTGTTTAAATATTTATTAGCCATGTTCTTTATAGGATGAGTGGAAGGCGTGCTCAGTTGTGTTTTATGTATTTTTGATTGTGCATCAAGAAAGTCTAGCTCGTCGGCTAACCTCTTGGCATCTTTCCAATTCGGGGGGCTTGCTGCTGTTATATAATTCTTTGCATATTTCCGCCTTGCGGTTTTTTATGCGCAGCTGAATGCCTCCCCGGTTTCTTTTTGGTTTGTTTTGCTTAATTGTAGCCTCGGAGTTGGCTACTGTTTTTCTTGTCCTATACCCATCAAGCGTGATGCGTATAGAAATTTCAAATTTAAACACAAACGAAATACACCTTACTCACTCAGAACTTTGACTTTAATCCATCGCTGCTGAAGAAAATTGTTGTTCTTTATTCCTCGCCGTTGTAGTTGTAGCTTGTTACTGCTGGTCGTCTCGTTGTTGTTGTTGTTGTTTAATTATTTGGCTCCCTCGTTGTGTGACACTTGTCACGGTCGCCATGTAATGTTATTTTTGCAGTGTTGTCCATGTGCACTATTATTCATTGCAATAGTCACGTGTAATGTTATTGAAAACACATAACCACGTCTGTGCTAATTTTGCGATTATATGAGAATCCTTTTATTCAAAGTTAATGGCATATGCTTAGCCTATAGACACAAAAATGTACTTATGCAGTTATTGGTTAACAGCTACAAGGAGAGAGAGAGAGAGAGAGAGAGAGAGAGAGAGAGAGAGAGAGAGAGAGAGAGAGAGAGAGAGAGAGAGAGAGAGAGAGCGGGTGTACTCATACATATGGGCGCTCACTCTCGGAGCGGCTAAGGTTCAAGATCAGCGGTTATCCGTGGTCAACGGTCTCACGCTGTCTTGGCATTCCAAAAAGTCATCGTATTACTTATGTGCGCAGCTCTGTATGTATGTATGTGCATGTGTATGTACATACATATATACGATTATATTCATGCTATGCGCTTAAGTCTTTTTTTATTGTTTATACTTGCAACAAAGTGTTACAAGTTGAATTATGTAGTATATGTTTGAATTCACTATAATCCTATACAAGTTAATTTCAACGTTGTTTAAACGAAAAAAGAAAATATAACTTTGGGAAACAAGTCTTCCTTTATTTGAAGTTATTAAGCAACTAAAAAATCTTAAATTCCCCGTTGGGTAATAGTTCTTGGAATTTTTGGCTCGTGGAGGAAACGGCACATAAACCAAGTCAGCATTTTGCTGCACCTCTTACGAGGTGTTGCAATGTTTCTTATTGGGACTGTGCAATTCTTCCAACGCTTTCAGAAGAATAATCTTAATTCTTTTGTTGTCTCTTGGTTTTATTTGTATTGTGCGATTTCCTGGGCTCATGACTGTGACCTCTATGCTGCTGAACTCTTGTTTGTTAATGAACAAGGTTTCTCTTACACGTTTCTCCTCTTGTTGCCCTTTAATCGAGCGGTTAAAGTCGTTATCGTCGCGATATAAGTATTTAATTATTTTTACATTCTGTTTCGTCTTAATTTGGAATTATAGTAATATAAAACAAAGTTGTTCCACTATGCAAATGATATGCATCTGAAAACTCTAACATTTCTTCAATATTTAAGTTTGGCATGTAGCTTTTATTAAAATTGTCATTTATTATTTCTATTTCTATTTCGTCAAGTAGGAATGTGTTGACCGTTGGCTGGTACATATTTTTTTACTTTTGCTTTACCGTAGAGGTTATTATATTTCCATTTCGTTGGTGGCGTAATTCTTTTCTGTTTTAGAGAGTGTTATAGAGAGCAAAGTTAGCGGCATCTGTTGTGAGATGAAATTCTTTGCTGAAGTCTGGGTAATAGAGTATAACCTCATTTGAAATCAAGGCGTTTTTGATTTTCCTAAAAGTTTCGATTGCCTCTACATTGAGGCTAATGAGATTTTTTGCTGATTGATTTTTGGACACACGTCCATCTTCCCCTCTTCAAAGAGAGGTAAGGGGCTTTGTCTTTAATAAATCTTCTACAGTAGCTGGCAAGTCCAATGAAAGTTCTTAGATCTTTGAGTGCTTTTGGTTGTGGGTATTTTCCTATTGACTCGATCTTATTGTGGTTGGTTTCTATGCCTTTGTGTGAGATGCTAAATCCTAGGAATTCTACACTATATTTGGAGTACTCGCATTTGTCCAACTGACACTTTATATTGGCTTCCTGTAGAGTTGTGAATATTGTGAAGAGGTGACGAGCATTCGATACATTATCTTTGCTATAGATATAGATGATATCGTCAATGTAAATGAAACATATTTTTCCTATATGCTTACGAAGTATATCGTCAAGAGCTCTCTGAAAAATTGAGGGCGCAATTTTGAGTCCAAAGGGGAGTGGTGTAAACTACGATTTTCCATTGTTAACGAAGAAAACTGTCTTTGTTATGCCTGATTCTTTAAGAGGGATTTGGTAAAATTCGCTTTTAAGATCTAAGATAGAGAATATTTTATTAACTAGCTGTGCTAATACCTCGTTAATTTCGGGTATAGGGTATTTATTGGCAGTGGTTTTCTTGTTTAGTTTAGTTTAGTAATCTATAACCATGCGATACTTCTTTTGTCCAGAAAAATCTCATTTTTTGGGGAAAATCTACACAGTTTAATTGTATGGGGATCGGCAGGGTCGGATCATTCCGTCCTCCAAGAGATCCTTAATTTGTTTATGTACTTCGTCCTTTTTGACATTGGAAATTGGTTAATTTTCGAATATAAATTAACCAATTCGGTTGTTGTAAGTTATAAAAAAACATTTATTTATTTATGAGCAGCACTATGTGCTTAGTTAATACCTAATGAAACCTCAGTCCATAGAGGAAACGTCGCTGTCGACGTTTTTATTTTGGATAACTTAGGTGTTAACTTACACTGGGCAATTAGTTTAAGTTTGGATTTCTGAGCTTACTTTAGTTGTATAGGCCAGTTTTTCGTCAGGATTGGCAAAGAGACTTGGGTGCGTTTTGAATAATTGATTTGGGGTGCTTTTCTGTTTGTTTGTCATGTGGTCTGTCCGTGGTATTAATGTGTTAACTGCTTCGATTTTTTCCTGTTCGATGGGTATGCAAATGTTGTTTTTTATAATTAATAGGTTCTTGCTGCTTTGGATAACAGCATCTAATTCTTTGAGGCTATTGCAGCCTTATATGGCATCAAGTGTTTTTAGTGTGGGTTAAAGAATGAGTTTTACCTTTATATCTTGTTTATTAAAAAGTTGTGGTGTGTGATTTTAATGTTTCAATTTGATTCTGTATCTAAATTAGCCAATATCGCGTTCCTGAGTATCTTTCAAGACGTCGATGAAGGCGATGCTGACGGTGATCCATCTAGTTCGCTGATTACGAAGATTAGGTTGGAAGAACGACTGGATCTTCTTAATATAATGCACTTAGCCTATGGATACATGTACATATATACTTATGCTGTTATTGGTTAACAGCTACAAAGAGAGGGAGAGTGAGTAGCTTGCATATGACTCTGTTAGTAAGCATATATGTTGCTCATGAAATGTGCTCAGATGGAACGTGGGATGTGTAGCGTAAGCATAAACGGTCGACTAGAGAGGCTAGTGAACTGCGCTGCGTAATATGATCCAGAGCCAATATATAAAGTCGCTCTGGGCTTGTTTAATGTATAATTGTTATTGTATGCGACAAAGTGCCGCATACTTTATATTTGTATATAGGGTGTTCTTTTAAGACATATGCACACTACACTCTTGCATGTTCCAGGTTGAACTAACTGTATCTTTAATTCTAAAGCTTAAGCTAAGCTAAATGTAGACAATCATTTGCTTATATGCTAGCAACATGTATATGAGAAACTGCTGTTGCACTTGTTCAAGTGTCTTGCACGAGAACTGTCGCAACCAACATCCAGCTAAAGCGCTAGATCAGCTTTGCAACAAAGTGTCACAATGATTATTTCTCGGCGGCTTGGCGGGTTGAACCGAATCGAATATACCCTGTATGGCAGACTCCGGTCATCGGCTTGTGTGAAACGCTGGGTCAGCTGATGCCGGGAGTCAGTGGTTAACTTCTATAAGAATTTAAAGTAACTTTCCGCTCCCCATCTTACTCTCTATGTAGTGAAGAGAGGAGCTATTTAGCCTTAAACATTGATGTCTGAATGTTCGTACAGGCTGTGCTGTTCGTCATATGCTTCTTCTACTTGTTGGGTGTACTCGTTTCGAGGTTGCTCATATTCGGTCTGCTGTTCATAATTTTCAATCGCCTGTGCGTATTCTTCCATGGTCATGTGTTTGGTACTGTTTTCGGTGTCGGGCAGTTCTTCTCCCGTTTGTATGATAAAGTTTTTCTGTTTTTTATCAGAGGCGTTTGTTAGTCGAGGAGGTTCTTTCCCTACTTCGATATTGTGTCTCTTCATGTAATTAACCATCCTTGTGCGGATGCTTGGGTCGATGTCCATTGGCTCAGGAAGTGGCTGGGGTCTTGGCGCTAAAGGTCTAGAGGGTACGTGTACTTTTTGTGTCAGATAAGTTCGTAGGTTGTGGTATTGTGGAATCGGTCCCGTATTGTTGTCCGTTTATTGTCCATAGTTTGTGGTGTTCGGCCAAGGTGCTGGGAGTTGGGGTCTGATGATGACTTATAGATTATGTCCTAAATGTTTGGGTGAAAGAAGGATGCGTATTTCGGGGTGGCAGCACGGGTGGTGGTAAGTTTCTATTTGGGTTTCCGGCGTTTGTCTGTTGGATTCCATTGAAAGCCATGTTGGTGGCATAGCTTTGCTTCTATAATTTTAAGCAAAAATGAAGAGCTGGATCCTTTATTCCGAGGATCCGTGATAAGTCTCCTTTCAATCCTCTTACAAAGGTGTCCTTGTTGTGGATCCTTCGGACTCCCTATTTAGTCCCATGCAACCTTCTTTGTTTAATATCAAAGACAAGTGATTGTAAACGACCTGGTAGAATTCTTCTACTGTCTGATTGTTGCCTTGCACTAATATTGTCATTTGATATTCCAATGTTCCTAGATCTCGGAGGCTTTTAACTACGTCTGGTACTCTTTTCAAATCGTTCAAATTCTGATTGTCAGATATTCCTTTGGCCGTTTACGTCGTTAAGCCTCTCCAAAGGTTAACTAATTGCTTCACTAACTTTGGCAATTGTTGCGAAATTTGGCTTACCGTGGCTGCTTTCATTTTTTCTGCGTTGATAGCCATGCATCTATTTTGTGTTCGTTCTGTCTGTCAAGGTCTGTCAAGGTGTCGTTGTTGTTGTCTGTTTATGCTAGCTGTGGTTGATCTGCTACTATTGCTTCTTATTATATATGGTATATTTCTAAAGATGTTCAAATTATTAAAGACTAGTGTTAGTTATCCTTGTTCTTAAAAAAAACATTTTGTTTTGTGTTGCTTTTACTTTTGAAAACCAGTGGCTTGTTTGGAGGGTCCCTTTAAAAATCGCAAAGTTGGATTTTCGTTATACTACGTTTGTAATTTGCATATTTCTTATCGTTCTAAGTTATTTTCTTTGTTGTATTTCATTTTTTTTAGTTAAATGTTTTCTTTGTTGTATTTCTTTTTTTAGTTTCACTGTAAGTTATATTAAAAGTTCTCTCCCTCCAGGCCGGATGTACTGTTTGAAACTTTTAGAGTCTACTAGAATTCTGCGACCTGTCACCGTTGTTACTCCTGAGAGCGGACCTCCCAGGGTATTTTGTCCACCGATGTTGCCTTCAGCAAAATTTAACCATTCGTTGAATTTAATCGGTGAGAGTTGCTCTAGAATGGTTTTATTTTTGTTATAACGGGTGTCGGTTCCGATGAGCTGTTGATGAGAAAGTCTTCGAATGTCGGTCCAGTTGGAACAAGTAAAAACCTCGAACGTCGGAGTGGTTTGAATGACAAGTTTATTCTGAGTCGCATATGAAGCGGACCGTCATATATATCAAAGCTTAAGACTATTGTACATAATGTATTTGTGGTGTTGCTCTAAATATTTATATAAAGTTGCAATAAAAGTTACTGAGTGGTTTCCTGTCGATGAAACTTGATTCTGGGTTGAAAAACCCAGAATCTACAGACTGGCAAAACTGTGCGGGAATTGATGTTTTCAGTGTGCCAAACGAAGGGGTTTAGTGGAGGCTGTAGTGACACACTCTGGTATGGTAACTCGCGCCACCTAATTTTAAGGCTGTTTAAACCACGAAAAAGAAATATAACTTTGGGAATCAAGTCTTTCTTCATTTGATGTTATTAAGAAACTAAATAAACTTAAATATCCAACATTCATATTTAACATTTTAATGTTGTAAGCCAAATAATAAGTGTTATCGATTAAAAATACATGATATCGATATAATTTAAACGTGTGCTGTTGAGGGTAGAGTAATGAGTGTATAAACGTATTTTCCAGTATTCATATACAAAATAACAATTCTAAGAAAAATTATATATAGTTATTATCGATAAAGAACGTGTTTAATGCTTAAAGAAAATTTTTGTTATCGCTTATCGATAAGATACAAGTAGCAAGTGTTATCAATAAGTAATGCTTGTTATCGATTATAGAAAAGTGTGTATTTTTGATTGAAAATGTAACAAAAAATGTTACAAGTACTTATTAGTTTAATCGCCCAATCCAATTGCCTGGTCACCGGGCAACTCATCACTGGCCGCCAGGCAAACCCCATAGCTGGGATTCTCGATCAGATGGACACGCTGCTTATCCTTTCTGGCCTGACGTCGCTGCAGATACTCGCGCAGCAGGAGCACTGGCAGCATTACAAGCAGCAGGCAGAGCAGCACCGCTAGACCAAGCATGGTCCAGCTGGAGACACCGCCGGCTCCGCCCGTGGTGAGAGCTCGAAATGGTCGCTGCTCACAGATTTCGGGCGCCACACAGACGCTGTCCACGTCGCAGGGCTGGCTGCATTCGGGCGCACACTCATTGATGCTGTCCTGGACAAAGGTGTAGCCGGGCAGGCAGGCGCACTCATTGGGTCGCAAGCATTCGGCATTGATGCAACGCTCCTGGCACTGGGCGAAGCACAAATGCGGCGCACTCGAATTGGTTGCTACGTAGCCGGCATTGCACTCACAGCGTCCGGGTGCCGCGCAGCGACCATTCTCGCAGGCGGGCCGGCAAGTAGGCGCACACACATAATGCAGCTTGGTGTCTTCATAGCCTGGCCAGCATTCGCAGCTGTTGGGCTCCACGCAATTTCCATAGTTGCAGCTAGGCGTGCAGACCGGATCGCAGATGGAGTTGGAGCCGGGCCGTAGTTGGTAGCCCTCGTAGCAGCGACAGCGGCCGGTGCCGCCCTCACACCGACTATTGATGCACTTCTGTGTGCAGTACGGCTCACAAGAGCCGCTGGGCCAGCGCTTCGCATAGCCCGGATCGCACTCACAGATCTCCGGGGCAATGCAGCGACCATGGCCACATGGCTCGCTGCAGATGGGCTCACAGACGAACGGATCCCGGGCGCTGGGACGATGACCGTTAAAGCAGCGGCACAGATCGGGACCCACGCATCTGCCATAGATGCAGGATCGTCTGCATTTGGGCTCACAGTAGGACTCGGTCACCGCCTCGTAGCCAGCCAAGCAGCTGCACACCTCCGGGCTGCTGCAGATGCCATTGTTACAGCCCTTGCTGCAGTACGGCTCGCAGTGTATGCTGCTGCCATTGACCGGCACATTGCCCTCCTCACAGCTGCAGGTGTTGGGTGCAGTGCAGCGCGCATTGTGCCCGCAGGCAGGATGACAAATGGGTGTACAGCGATGTGGCGATAGCTTTGCGTAGCCCTCATGGCATTCACAGCGACCGGGTGCATTGCAGAAGCCATTCTCACAGCCCTGCCGGCAGCTGGGCGTGCAGATGTGCGCCTGGGTGCCATTGAATGGCACATGACCCGCCTGGCACCGGCAATGATTGGGTGCCGCACAAGTGCCATTGATGCAGGCCGGCTGGCACACTGGCTCACAGCCGGCCTCGATGCGATTGTTCACATGGGCAAAGCCCACATTGCACGCACAGCGCTCCGGCTCCAGGCAGAGACCGTTCCGACAGCCGCTGCTGCAGACGGGATCGCAACGATAACGCTCGCCCCAGTGCCCCTCGTAGCCGGCATGGCAGCGCAGCTCGTTGGGCGCAACACAATCGCTGTGCTCCGACTTGTCCTGGCAGATGGGCACGCACTTGCCCAGCGTCTCGTTGCGCTCGTAGCCCGTGTGGCAGGTACAACGCTCCGGCGCCACGCAGCGCCCGTTGGTGCAATCGTTGATGCCGCTGCACACCGGCTCGCAAATGCTTTTGCTGTCGTTGCGCAATCGATAGCCCGCCAGACACTGACACACATCCGGGGCAATGCACTGTCCATTCTCGCATTGATCACTGCACTCCGGCTGGCAGACGCTGCGATTCTGTTGATTGTTGTAGCCCTGGCCACACAGGCAAACCTCCGGCGAGAGGCATTTGCCGGTGGCGCCACAATCATGACACTTTGGCAGACACTCGCCGCTGCAAGACAAAGAGAGAGAGGGGAGACAGAGAGAGGGAAAGTCAGAGATTTTAGTGGTAAGTCCTAAGTTACGGGTACGGCTTTACTTACTTCTCCTGCTTGCGTTCGTAGCCCGCACAGCAGACAAGTTCCTCCGACATATAAGTCTGATTGGAAGATTACAATATTAATTAGATTGGTGGAGAAAATTATTTTAGATCTACTTTTAATAAACACATAATTACATATCTTTAATAAACACATTTAATTTGAGCATACATTGTGTTACGCATAGAAGGTATCTCTTCCGAGCATGATGTATATATATTCTTGATCAGAAGTATCAACAGCCAATTAGTTCTAGTCTCTAAGTTTTAAAGCTATCGAAAAAAAGTTTACCTAGATCCCGCATTCTCTTGCAGGTAGTACATATTTCGTAATCGGCCAGATCGGTTCACTATATAGCTGTCAAAGAAATCGACCGCTCGAAAACGAAATACTTGTTTTAAACCCTTTTTTATTTTTCGAGATATCTTTACTTAACGTTTTTATTATTACTTGTGTTATGCATCTTATATTTCAGCTAAATCTTATTAATATCGGACCGCAATATCGTTAAAAAATTAATATCTTTTATAACAAACTTTTTTGTTTCTCCTACATATGATATATTTCTGCAAGAGTGTTTAATTTTCGGCGTGCCAAAGATAACCGTTTATAGCCGTAACACTTCCAAGAGTTCAACACTTATTAGTATAAAGAAAGAAATCAATTTTCTTATAATATAAGCCGGACGAGTATGAAGAATGAAATGAATTTGTTTATTTTTTAAGCATTTAAACCCGCACAAAGAAATTAATTAATTTGCTTATGATTTGCACAAATCAAATTTCAAATTATGCTTAAACCAAAATTATTTTTTATTTTTGTTTTCTCATCTTTCTTAACCATGTTTCTATTATTTATACATTCTCGTAATACACACCTCTTTAATGGGTCGCACCACCAGAGGTCCACAATCGTGGGTGCAGTTGGTTAGGCCCTGATACTTGCGCATTGTCACCAGGTTGACCCTCATTTTCACGACCCTTTCAAATTTAACTCGACTTAGATCACTTACACCTTTTTTTATGAGAAATTCTAAACTTACGGCAGACGTTCCACACAGGCATCGATGTGTAGCCAAGTCAGCATAGAGCTGGCCAAACATATGACAAGTAGGCGCCACATTTTTTGTTCTTTCTGGATTTCTGGTAATTTTAATTGTTAAAAAACGCACCACTCGCTTTAATGCACAATTAACAAATGAAACTGACAAATGAGAATTGATCGTACCGGACTTGTGTGTGCTTGCGCTTATCAGAGCTATATATGCACTATATATATGTGTGTATATATATTATATATGCGTTTGTTGAACCCAGTGTGGCCAAAACAACGACCTCATCCTACTCCAATAGCCGACTGGTATTTGCGATATGCCTCAAGTTGTCGCTGAGGTCCTTAACATTGAATTCAGAGATTTCGCTTATCGGAGCTAAAGAGCATTTACTATGTGACACAATGTTAAATAAAAAACCATAATTATTTATAAATAAAACGATATATTGTAATTAAGCATTTCACGAAACGATCTAACCAATCGATCTCAGCGCTGGGATTGATACAGACCAACGAAAAGAAAACGACTCTAAACATAATGTAAGAAATTTCGATTATAATATCAGTTGTATTATGACCTTGTATATAGACCGATGATATGGCGCAGTGTATTTTTAAGAAATTCGGTTTCATGCTTTGAGATTACAACCACATATAAGGAAGACTTTTTTTAAGATTTTGTTTGCTGGCCCACAAAATACGCTCTTGTTGTCACTAAATAGATCTTATTTAAACCCCCAATTTTCTATTTCACCAAGAGCGAAACCTTATTTGACATTTTAAATTAGGTTCGGTTGATGTCTGATTGGAGAATTGTCAGACATTGTTAAGTTGGCTACACATGAGCAGTGTGACCAGCGCGTAGCAAGCAGTTAAATGCCATAAAGTGCAAATTAAAGTGGGTGCACATGGGAGCACTGCTTACATACTAACTTAACAGCACTTTTTACTAGCAATTATTTAAATATTTGGGTAATTATGCCCTAAATTGTAATTGTGCAATGTGCAAATGTAAATGGGTAAAAAGGGTATATTGTATTTGGGCAAAGTGCAAATGTATGTAACAGGCAGAAGGAAGCATCTCCGACCCCATAAAGTATATATATTCTTGATCAGCATTAATAGCCGAGTCGATCTAGCCATATCCGTCTGTCTGTCCGTCCGTCCGTCCGTCCGTCCGTCCGTCGTATGTATGAACGCAAGGATCTCAGAACCTATAAAAGCTAGAGACTTGAAATTTTAGATGTAGGTGCTCTTAGTGCCTGCGCAGATCGAGTTTGTTTCCGATAATCGATACTCCGTTTCCAAGTAATCGATAAAAAATGTATATCGAAGCTTCTAAAATAGTAAATATATTTGCATTTGGTGTTGGAAGAAGAGGGTTCAGGGTATCCCCTAGTCGGAAGCTCCCGACTAGAACCTCTTACTTGTTTTCAATATTTTAAACAATTTTTAAACTAGTTAATTAAGTAATTACAATTGTGTTTCAAGGTGTGTTATGTAAATATGTTAAATCAATTTTTTTTTTTAATTTTAAATATAAAGCAGTCTCAGGGGGAAAAATTGAAATTCGAGAATGTTGGGAAAAAACTTCGTCATGGCGATTCCAAGGCTCTACACAAAATAGTAATGAGCACATGTTTGAAGAATCAGTGAAAAACTATTGCATGTTCTCCCTACGATCAGTTTAAATTAATTTGCAGATCATTATAAGATTTTATTGAAGTGGTGTTTCGCACTTTTGGTACTAATCTTCCATTCAAGAGTCACGCAAATATAATTTTATTTACAAATTTATTTCAATATTCACAAGTATACATATATTTATATAACTATATGTAATGCTCTAATCGATAAGGTTTCTGCGGTTACGAAATCCAGGCTATATAAAGCATTCAGCATTAGTCCGTGAATCAGTTTTACATAAAACTTCGGAAGGTAAACTACAGAAAGGAATATTGTGAAAAAATCGAGTTACGCAAACATGTCTGGAGCTGGGCGTATGCTGTTTCCAATATGCTTGGTCCTGGCATATTCGAACTACATTCTGTGTGAAGGGGACCCAAACTTGAACTGTTTGCCCGTGCTGGTGGCCAAAAACAAAAAAATTTCGGAGGAGGTGAAGCACTTTCGAATGGGTCCAAATGGTGCGGTGCGCGAAAAGAAAATTATGGAGCATTTCAACGTTACAGTGGTATAAAATACATCAAAATAAAGTCAAATAAAAAGAAGGAAAATAAGAATCTACGGCATGCCGAAGATTAAATACTCTTGTAGAGTTGTGACGGCTTTGCAGACATGTGAGGACATTATTGAAGCTCACTAAATTCTGAGGATAGCTTTCAAAACGGAAGATTTATTAATATAAAAGCTCATTTGCATTTTACCAACTCTATCTCTTGAGTTATATAACATACTATACCGATGTTGATATAAGATAAAGATATCTTAAGAATCACAAAAGTTTTGCATACAAAAAAATTAATTTCTCACCGGTTGTTTCTAGGGCAGCTATAATATAGTAGTCCGATCCAACCGGTTCCTTCATATTTAGAGTCTAGCACGCTTAGAAACAGTGAGTCGGAAATGGATATAACGACACGTCTGTTGTTATTGATCATATATTTTTATAAAGTGCTCGTCCAAAAGAGGGGTAATGGGTGTAGTTGGATTTGGCAGGGGTGTCCGCTCAATGGGACTTGATGGTATCAAAGATATCTTATTGTATGTGTTACTCTTACGACAGAACTAAATATTTTTCTACAAGAGTATATTTATATTAATATTTAAATATCTTTATAAACAAGAAAAATGTTCATCAAATAGGTAAGCAGAGAATATCCGGCGAATTGTCCGCGCAGATGTAAGCCCAAATGCAGTCGTCATGCGAATTGTGTGCAGCGTGGAGAGAATCAACAGCCCGAATGTGTTTGCCACGAAGGTTATCAATTTGAAACTATAAATGATAAGCAGCGTTGCATGCCGCAATGCGATCAGAATTGTGGCAACAACACCTATTGCCCCAAGCCTGGTGCCTGCAGCTGCTGGAAAGGCTATCATCGAGCCGCGGAGAATGCGACAGGCTGTGAACCCATGTGTCAAGCAAATTGTGGACTCCATAAACACTGCGCCATGCCCAATCAGTGTGAGTGTGATGCTGGTTACCAAACGGATGCACTGGGTCAGTGCCGGCCCATATGTGAGGCCTGTGGTGCAGATGAAGAGTGCGTGCAGCCGGAGCAGTGCGAGTGCAAGACGGGCTACAAACGGAATACGGAGGGTCTGTGCCGTCCACAGTGCTCGAAGGCATGTCCGCGAAATAAATACTGCGCCCGACCGGAAGCATGCGAATGCGAAGCTGGCTACAAGGAAGACATGTTGGGCGTTTGCCAGCCCATCTGCGGCAAGGAGTGCGCACCGAATGAGACGTGCAAAGCGCCGAACCATTGCGATTGCCTCGAGGGCTACAGGCGAAATCAAACGGGCAAGTGTGAGCCACAGTGTTCGATGGAGTGCCGCCTAAATAGCCACTGTGCCCGGCCAGAGCTGTGCCTGTGCAACGAGGGATATGTGGACGACAAGTGGGGCAGATGCCAGCCCCAGTGCAGCCTGGAGTGCGGTGCTCATGAGCGCTGCACGCAACCGGAACATTGTGAATGCGACGTTGGCTATAAGAGGGATAAGCAAGGTGCATGTCAAACCAGCTGCCAGCAGGATTGTGGTGAGCATGGCTACTGCAGCGAGCCGAATAAATGTAGCTGTCGGACTGGCTATAAGATGTCCGAGCAGGGCCAGTGCAGGCCCATCTGTGTGGCATGTGGCAACCACACGCACTGCTCTCATCCGGGCAAATGCGAATGCCTGGCAGGCTATGAGCGAGCGGTAAATTCCGAAAGCGAAGATTGCCAGCCCAGCTGCCCGGAAAATTGTGGTGTCCATGGCTATTGCAGTCGTCCGGGCGTATGTGCATGCCATGCGGGCTATAAGCTGGATGCTGAGGGCGGCTGCGCGCCCATATGCGCGCCGCAATGTGAGCAGCACAGCTATTGTGTCAGTCCGGGCACCTGTGCCTGTCGGCCCGGCTATTCGCGCGAGGGGAATCACTGTTGGCCCCAGTGCAGCATAAAGTGTGGCGACAATAGCTACTGTGCCGAGCCGGATAAATGCGAGTGCATTCCCGGCTACAAGCCGGATGATGCGGCTAATCGCAACTGTTCCAGCATGGCTGAGCTCTGGTTCATCGTCTTTATTTGCATTTGCGGCTTTTTGGCCATCTCCGGACTTGCCTCGTGTGTGGCCTTTGTGCTTGCCAGGCGCTATACGAAACCCGCCTATTGCTCCCATACGGACACGATGGGATCGGATCTGCGTACCATTGATCTGCGCCCATACGATACGAGTGCGGAGGGCATTCAGAATAGCGCATTTACTACGGAAAATATTTAATAACCCTTTTCTATGTTTAACAGCAAAAAAGAAGAAATTTATGTTTTTCTCTATTAAAATTAGCATGAATCAATTGAATGTGCAATAGGAAGCGCTTAGGAACAAATCTGCATGCGTTTTCTTTGTGACGCATCGACAAAACCTCAAATAGTAGAAAAAATAAATCATGAGGCGAGTTTGCTGCGTGTTCAATTAGCGCATTTGAGCGCTTATCAATACATTCTAAATTAAGTACACATTTTAAATGATCTAACAATTATTTAAAATTTTTAGTTTCCAACCGAAAGTATTGAGGTATTCGGTATATTGATAGGATAATATATATGTTAAGTATTACTTCAAATATTTCTGAGTTATCCGATTCTTAACTTTATTTTACATTATTAGCTCTGAGTGACTGAAACTGCCTTATTGAATGACTATTGAAGAATGACTTAATATTGGAAGATGGATTAACTGATTGATCGAACGACTGAGTTGAAAACTTATTAACGGACCGACTGATTGATCTACTGACTGACTGATTAACTGTCTGATTGATTGACTTACCGACTGACTGACTGATATAATGACTGATTTTTTGATCTTCCGACTCAATGTCTAATTGGCTGTGAGGAGGACTTACTAACTGATTGACTAAATGCTTGGCCAACGACTGATTGACTTACTGTCTGAATAACCTACTGATTGGATGACTGACTAGCCTACTAACTGACTTAATTTGCCGAATGGTTAAATAAATGGCTAACTAACTGAGTGAATATCTGTTCCACCGACTATCCAATTGGGCGAGAGATTGATTAACAAACTGATTGACTGAATGATTTAATGACTAACTTAATTGACTAAATGGCTTAATACCTGTATTTTGAATATATCTGATAGCAAGTGCATATTAAGCATATTAAGCTATCAAAAAATGCATGAATTCTATACAATAGCTCACAAACTAACCAATTAGTAATACTTATAAATATATTTATATAAATATTACTTTATAAATATATAAAATATATAATTTATGTTACATTTTTATATCTTATTTTAATGTCTTATACTGACTAAAGCCGTGGCTTTATAATAACTCTTAACTCAAAGTATTACAATTTAACTATTTAATTAAGGCAAACCCTAAATATGCAATAAAGCCGATTAAGTATATATATATATGGATACATTATATCTTTTTATATCAATAGAAAAAACAGAAACTAGGGATCTAATATAATATAAACTTCCCACATAATGACTTATTTTTTTCTTGTGTGGGTTTACTTTGATTAAGTTCTAATGTGTTCTAAGGTCTTCAGTACTATAGTTGATAACATATATAGAAGTTGATATTTGAAGCATTTTCTCCACTACATGTTACTCTTTCTCTCTCTCTCTCTCTTTTGTTCTCTGCTTGTATCTTACTGGTATTACAATCAGTCGGCGGAGACTTGTGTTAATTTTAGAAGTATTAAGGCAAACTCTTAGTTTTTCCATTGATATAAAAAGATATAATGTATTATAATATATGTAAATATACATATATAAATATGTATATTAAAGATTTAATATTATATAAACTTTCCACATAATGACTTATTTTTTTCTTGTGTGGGTTCACTTTGATAAAGTTCTAATGTGTTCCAAGGTCTTCGGTACTATAGTTGATAACATATATATAAGTTGATATTTGAAGCATTTTCTTCACTATATGTAACTCTTTCTCTCTCTCTCTCTCTCTCTCTCTCTCTCTCTCTCTCTCTCTCTCTCTCTCTCTCTCTCTCTCTCTCTCTCTCTCTCTCTCTCTCTCTCTCTCTCTCTCTCTCTCTCTCTCTCTCTCTCTCTCCCTCTCTCTCTCTCTCTCTCTCTCTCTCTCTCAGTCGGCGGAGACTTGTGTTCATTTTAATAGTATAATGAGTATTTCAAGCTTTTTCAAGAAATGTTCCTTAAATGTTATTTCTAAATTTTTAGTGCAATTTTCTCTTATCGAATAATTCAGCAAAGCTTTCGCAATGTATTTGAGTTGTGATATTTCATTTTATCAAGCATTAATAACTTTTAACGGATGTCAATATTATTTTTTTAATGTCAGCATTAGTCAATGTTGCGAAACAGATCCGAGTCTCAGTTGAGTTTAAAACGCCCTTCTGATCTAAACGAATGTTTACTTTTATGTATTAAATTACATAGTTGTTTAATAATGTATAGTTTTAAGCATTTTTTCGGTTTGCTGTTGATTTTATATCTTGTTACAAGTACAACAGCATATGGATCAAACGTGTGTATTAGAAGAAAAAAAGTATCGAGCATTCATTACCCGACATGGTATGGTTTTTATAATCATCGAACTGAATACCTATTGCAACCAGAGGTATGCTTCGAAGTTGATGTTTATTTACCAAATATTATTACAGATGAGACAAGCTGTAGGTACTTTATTTTTAGGATATTATTATTATATTTTTATTATTATTTAATTATCAAGGCTAAAATTAAACCGGCTCGAAATGGAAAATACTATTTTTGTGTTAAGTGTTAACCGAACCTAAAAACAGATCAATCTAAGGTTGAGTTATTTGATTTAATAAGGGGAAAAACGAGAGGACCCATAAATACTATTATTATAATTTTTAGCATGTATTGATTAGAATTATTAGAATAATACAAGCAAGAAATGGAAAAATAATTTTAAACTAATATCGTAGGAGAGTTAATTGAGAATCAAAAAATAATAATTGAGTCATACTCCTAAAGGCGAGCTTGAGATTAGGCCTTGCTAGCATGACAAATATATAGCACCAAGGAAATGCTGACTATTAGATACCCTAAAGCCAGTTTTTGGGAACATAAACTTAAACGGAAACGCAGTATAAAACTTTTACAATATAACATATTTGATTTGAGGACAATGCTGGTTTTTCTTTGTATCCTGATCATGTTTGGAAAACATAAAAACAGACGAATGGATGAATATAACTAATATACACTTCACACACACTTTTTTGGGTAGCGCCTATCGAAATAAACGGATGTGTAATAAAATTGTAGCTTTTGTGCCCGTCCGACTCTCAGACTTCGAGCAGTTGTGCATCAATTGTGCTCGTGTTAGGTTCTTGAATAATTTAAACAATGCAGTTTCTATTTTTTAGGACATGTTTGTTGCTTGCCCTTGTTGGTTTTTGTACAACAAAGCTGTGCACTCGTTTGAAGAAATTATCTTACACTGAAATGGTGCCAAAGAACGTGACAA
The DNA here is from genome assembly GCA_035045725.1 of Drosophila ezoana. Classification (NCBI taxonomy): domain Eukaryota; kingdom Metazoa; phylum Arthropoda; class Insecta; order Diptera; family Drosophilidae; genus Drosophila; species Drosophila ezoana. The sequence continues at coordinate 924,825 of JAWNOU010000005.1, read as the reverse complement.
TTACGTACAGAACGTGGTTTGGAAGAAAAATGAAAGTACGAACTGATTTGCGATATTTTCCCGAGGTTAGACAAAAATTAAGAAAGAATTCAAATTTTTTTTATAATATATACACATTTTTTCTGAAATATTTCTGTCTGATTGATATTCAAAACTCTTTTGTTATAACATAATTTTTTCTGGAATATTTCTGTCTGATTGGTATTCAAAACTCTTTTGTTATAACATAAAGGCCAGGTCTTGTAAAATTCTGGTGATCACCAATGGAATTATCGTTATTTAATATTCTTAAATTTAATATGATTTACAAATAAAACCAAAAACAAGAATATTCTAATTTCCTATGAAAGTTTGTGTAAATAAGTGTGAATTATTTTTTAAATAAATCTCTAAATCAGTTTGAATAAAGTTCTTAAATATAATAAGGAATTACAAAGAAATGCTGAAACATGATCATTTTTGGCGGACTAAGGAATTTCGATCACATTAGGAAAACTTTTATACCTAAATTGAGAGCAAAATTCTTGCTATTTTTTCGGACTATTTTATTAATAATTATTTTATTATTTTAATTATTAAAATTATTATTATTACGTATTAATATTATTATAAGTATTATTATAATTATTATCATTATTATTGTTATTGTTATCGTTATTATTATTAACAATAATATTATTATTATTTTATTTCTTAAAAATTTATTACTTATATGATTATGAATATGATTATGATTATAAATACCATTAATACTATTATTGATTTTATTATTATTTTTATAAATATTTGCATTGTTATAATTATTATTATTAATATAATTAAAATATTTTATATTATTGTGACGCAGACTAAATACAGATATGAGACGGAATATTATTGCTGTCTTGGCTACGAAGGCCCAGCTTTCAATTGCAAGCCCATTTGTAGTGCAGGTTGTCCCAGCAATGGCTACTGCAGCGCTCCGGAGGAATGTAGCTGCAATGTTGGATATTCTGGTGCAGATTGCAGTCCCATTTGCCACAGCTGTGGCAAACACAGCTATTGCCAGTCGCCGGGTGTGTGCCAATGCATCGCGGGCTTCGGCCGGACCAACAAATCAGACGATTGTCAGCCGGAATGCATCCAGTCATGTGGTGATCACAGCTTCTGTGCGGCACCAGATACCTGTGAGTGTGAGCTGGGCTATGAGAGAACCGTACCCGAAGCAGCCTGTCTGCCTGTATGTGTGCCGAGCTGCGGCACCAACAGCTACTGCATGGACCCCAATGTCTGTGAGTGCCACGAGGACTACATGGTAGAGAATGGAGCATGCCGGCCCATCTGTGATGCGGGCTGTGGGCTAAACAGCAATTGTGTCAAGCCAGGAGAATGCCACTGCGATGAGGGCTACACGAGCTCCGAGGGGGGTAGCTGCCAGCCGATCTGCAGTCAAGGATGTCCGGAGCACAGTAGCTGCAGCAGACCAGGAGAGTGCCAATGCGATGAGGGCTACAAGAGCTCCGAGGAGGGAAGCTGTCAGCCCGTCTGCAGTCAGAGATGTCCAGAGCACAGCAGCTGCCTGGCACCGGACCTGTGTGAATGCAGCCCTGGTTATGTCCAAAACAAGGAGAATCTGTGCGAACCCCATTGTCCAAAGGGTTGCTCTGACTATGCAAGATGTGTGGCCCCCGATGTGTGTGAATGCTACCCCGGCTATGAGCAGGCGCCGGCCGAGCAAAAATGCCAACCCACTTGTAGTCAGGGCTGTCCAAATGGCGCTTGCTTTGCGCCCGAGGTCTGCGCCTGCAACCCTGGCTACCTAATGGGTCCCAACAACAACTGCGAACCGCAATGCAGCCAGAGCTGTGTACATGGCAACTGCATCGCACCCGATATGTGTGAATGCGAGCCTGGACATCGCTTCTCTCCAGATTCGCGGCATGTCTGCGAACCGATCTGTGAGCCGGCCTGCCAGCTGGGCACGTGCATGGCACCCCAGCTCTGCATCTGCCATTTGGGACACGAGCCGGTGGGTCCAATGGGCTCCGGCTTGGAGCACGTGTGCAAGCCCAGCTGCTCGTTGAACTGTGTGAATGGCACTTGTCTGGCGCCGGATGAGTGCAGCTGCAATGCGGGCTTTGTGCCCGCAGACGGTGCCAACACCAATATCTGCAAGCCCAACTGCAGTCGCGGCTGTGCCAATGGCGTTTGCGTGGCGCCTGAGCTGTGCCAGTGTTATCCTGGCTACGAGAGCACTGCAGCTGGATGCCAGCAGCAGCTAAAAACGACCACCTATTGGATGACAACGACAGTGGCCACCACGGAGCAGCAACCAGAGCAGCTGCTGCAGCAACCCTGGACAAATTGCAGCAGCGGCTGCCGCTGCTGGCACTTGTTGACTGATGCGGCGCAGACTTCGATCAAGTGCATCAACATCTGCAGGGATGGCTATGACCAGCCCTGTCTGGAACTTGGCCAGTGCCGATGCGTGGAGCCAACGGGGCAGCTGCTCTGCCCGGCTGCGGATGGAGAGCAGGAGCAGCACTTGGTCTGTCACGTGGACGCACCCAGGGCCAGGGACCTGGGCGCTGGCGAGGCAGCACACAACGTTGACCAGACTAAAACCAGTGCAGTCAAATGGCCAGCAATCTTGGCTTGGTGTCTATGCAGCTGCATCCTCTTGCTGGTCCTGATTGTGGCCAGCCACGTCTACTTGAAGAACAAACGCCAGAAGGCGCTTGCTCAACAAGTCGATGGACTCAGCATTGTCAACTTTGTCCATGATTCTTAATACAGTTTTAATATTTTTATCATTATTCAAAATATTGTTATCACCTTCGAGTATCTCATATATCTTTAAACTATTGCGGAGGATCTGTGTGTAGCATTAAAGGCATTTATCCTGCCTGGTGTTTCGCCCCAGGTTGATTAATATAAATTTCTTTAGTACTTGTTATATTTAATGAAATTATATTTTATTTATAATTACAATTATAATAAAGCAAGCGATTGTAAGGTTCTTAAAGCAGACTCTCAGACGGGCACACAAATCGTTGACTGTTCGTGGTACGTAAAGCCGGGATCACAGATGCAACGATTGCGACTCACGCAAATCCCATTGTAGCATTTTCTGTGGAATATACATCAAATATAAAAGCCAAGTAAGATTTTTTTGTTATAAATACCTATATACATTTAACTCTATCTTGATATTTCTATCTACTATAAACTTTATTTCATATTTTAAACTAAGTTTAAGACATGATCAAAATTTACATCAATTTCTATCTAAGCTCCAAAAGGTTTTACAGCTTTACTATTCGGAACCCGGAATATCATTTTCATATTAGTCTTTTAATCATTATGGAAATTCAGGAAGGATACTTCGACCACCCAAAGATTGTCGCATACTTTTTATACCCCGAACCCATTAAAAATGGGTATAAGGGGTATAATGTTTTTGTGCAAAATGTAAATGTATGTAACAGGCAGAAGGAAGCATCTCCGACCCTATAAACTGTATATATTCTTGATCAGCATCAACAGCCGAGTCGATCTAGCCATGTCCGTCTTTCTGTCTGTCCGTCCGTCTGTCCGTCCGTCCGTCTGTCCGTCTGTCCGACCGAGACTTGAAAGACTAGATGTAGGTCCTCCTAGTGCCCGCGCAGATCGAGTTTGTTTCCGATATTCGATAATTTGCCCCGATTCCAAGTAATCGATAGAAATCTATATCGAAATCCTGTTTTTTGAGCAATTTTGGTAAATAATAAGAGCAAGAGTCACCAAACTTGACATGCAGCTTTTAGAATAGTATAAATATTAGCATTTGGTGTTGGAAGAAGAGGGTTCAGGGTATGCCCTAGTCGGGAGCTCCCGACTAGAACCTCTTGTTTTTTTTTATATTTATTGTTTGCTTTTTTTTTTTAATTCGTTCTGAGCCGATTTAAACCAAATCCTAAGCTTGCTGCATGTGGAAAGTCTGTTAAGAGTAGCTAACCAAAATGTAGGGCAGTAGTCTTTGTTTTTATACCCTGAACCCATTGAAAATGGGTAAAAAGGGTATATTGTATTTATGCAAAGTGCAAATGTATGTAACAGGCAGAAGGAAGCATCTCCGACCCCATAAAGTATATATATTCTTGATCAGCATCAATAGCCGAGTCAATCTAGCCATGTCCGTCTGTCTGTCCGTCCGTATGTATGAACACAAGGATCTCAGAGCCTATAAGAGCTAGAGACTTGAAATTTTAGCTGTAGGCCCTTCAGGTGCACGCGCAGTTCGAGTTTGTTTCCGATAAACGATAACTTGTCCCGTTTCTAAGTAATCGATAAAAATGTATATCGAAATCCCGTTTTTTAAGCAATTTTGGTAAATAATAAGAGCTAGAGTTACCAAACTTGACATGTAGCTTCAAGAATAGTATATATATATCAAGTATCTTTCATTTTATACCTATCGCCACCTCCCCGCTACTCTCTATCTATAAGCGCGCGCTGCATTTGGTGTTGGAATAAGAGGGTTTAGGGTATCCCCTAGTCGGGAGCTCCCGACTAGAACCTCTTACTTGTTTTTTTTGTGGGCATTTGGTCCGTCTGTCTGCCTGTCTGTTTGTCCGACTACCATTTGTGAGAACGCTTCGTTTGCCGAAACTTTAAAAGCTAGAGACTTGAAATTTAAAATTTATATTCCCATATACCATACAGAAAGTGAGCTTATACTTTTTTTTCGATTACTTTTCCCAGTTTTCGAATAACGAAAAATAGTTTTTTAGGCATAACTTGAAAATTGTAGTTTTCAAGCTAGATCCACCAAACTTGATTATAACATACCATAAATAATTCAGTTCACACTTCTCCCGAAATAGGGAAAAAACCCCATTTTAAACGGTATGCTAGTTATTTTATGTGCAATATTTATATTGCATATTTAGTCATAGACTAACAAAAGAAGAAGCAGAGCCGCTGCATTAAGTGTACATGTGTATTTGTATTTGTGGAAGGAAGCTTGGGTTCAGGTTATCTGCTACGGATAGTATCCAAATACTTACTGATAGCAATCGCTCTGGCAGACGCCATCCTTGAGCGTGTAGCCAGGACCGCAGTCGCACTGATTGTTGTCCCTGCAGATTCCACCGATGCCGCAGTCCGGGTCACAAACGGGCTGGCAGCCCTCATTGGTCAGCTGATAGCCCTTGGCGCAGCTGCAGACCTCCGGTTCGGTGCAATTGTGACGCGGGTTATTGCCACAGCCGCTGCTGCAGATGGGCCGGCAGAAGCGACGGGTCTCGTCCAGCATGTAGCCCATGTCGCACTGACAGCTACCATCCAGATAGCAGCGTCCATTCTGGCAGCTAATGGGACACGCAAAGACGCAGTCCCCATTGTCGTTGCTCACAAAGCCCTCGTAGCAATCGCACTCGCCGGGCACACGGCAACCCCCGTTCTGGCAGCTGCAAATGGGCCGGCAGACGGTGACGCCCTTCAGGCGGGTGGGCGTGTAGCCGGTGCAGCAGACCTCGATCGAGGACAGCTTGTTGGCCATGTCTGTCTGGATGAGATTGGCCAGCGGATATTTGGACACAGTTTCAGCACTAAACGCAGAGCAAACAGTTTTGTTAAAAATCGACTGACGGACAGCGCCTCTTAGGCGGACAACCATTCGAAATCGTGGCTGTCCGCTCAAGAGAGTTCTTACTGTTAATTTTAGTCTCCGGCTACTTACGGTACCCAAATGCGACATTTGTGCTGGTCACGACTCGAAACACCTTCATGGGAACGCAGCAAATACTCACGCCTGCGCGGCTGCTGGGCTGCCGTTTGGTCCACCATGTCAAAGTTCAGGGCGCCCGGACGTTGATAGAGTGTCTGTGGGGCAGCCTGTTGCCTGTGGCCAACTCCTGCATAGCGTCGCCCTTCCTGCTGCGCCCGTCTGTTGTCATAGCGAGTGGGCGCATCGTATTCCGAGTAGCTGGGCACATGCGCCCCAATCCTGGCCAGGCACATCAGCAGCAGCAACTGGGTCAGACCCTGGGCATGCTTGAGAGTACGCATTGTGTTGCCCCACGTCCTCCACTTTTTGTTTTCGATTCAGTTTACGTTGTTTGCAAACCACTTGCTAAATTCCAACTGAGTTCTCAAGTTACGCTCTCGTTCCACTGCCCCAGTAATTTACTGTGGATCGCTTATCAGTTGTTTTGCTTTTTAGAGACAGCATTTCGGGCATGTTCTCATTAGTTCAAGTCTCCCAACTAAGCTTCCTCCACGATCATTTCGGCTCCATTAGGCTGCTTGCCGCCGAGTTTTATATGTTTATCTATTTCAATTTTCCAAGGGACCTTTACTTTTGGCTTTTGGTCGATCCAAAAAACATATTTTATAATCATTTAATACTTTTTTAAGTTTCTTATAAACTTAAATTTTAATTTAAAAATCCATAAATAATTGTACTAGGGCAGAACATAATACATTTTTAATACATTTCTTATTTTTGTAAGCTAACGTGTTTTTAAATGCACAATATTTAATAATAATTATTATTATTATTATGTGTTATTACTGCTACGTATACGTAACGCAACAGCTTGCGATATTTATGTGTTTATATGCCCCTCTCACTCTCTCTCCCTACCTCTCGCTCTCTAACTCTGTCTTGCTTTACAGATCTCTGAAGTACTCTTAATTCTAGTGGTTCGCCGTCTCTTGCTAATATTTTTAATTAAAAGCCCGTCCGCTTATCGCTGCTTCCCTCGAAGCTACGATTAAGCGCTGACCCGTTTCTCCAACTGCTCCGGCTGCGGCGGCTGCTGCTGCCACACAGTAAACAACTGAGACTTGAACGCTGCAGTGCCCCAGGCAACGCACTGGATTGGCATCGAGTCAAACAGGAAACGAATCAGTTGCTTCCAACTATTATAATATGTCCAGGCTGCTGCGCGCTGTGGCCCTGCAGGCCGGTCTGCTGCTGATCTACCTGTGCCTGATGCACGCCCTGGAGCTGCAGTTGCACGAACAGCAGCTTCAGCAACAGCTGCTCGACGAGCAGCTGCGTCTGCACCAGCAACAGCAGCTGCTGCAGCAGCAGCGCGAGCAGCAGCTCCAGCAGCGACGCTTTTCCTCGACGACATCCACACGTAAACCTTATATCATACCCCAAGGCCTGTCACTGCCCCAGCGAGGCGTCTATCCGGATAAGTGCTACCGGGAAGTGCCGTAAGTACAGCTAGAGATAAGAGTTTTATATTTATGGAATAGATGTCCCAAACAAAGCTTTAATTGAGGGCAATTTTTTATTGCTATCTGAAAACTTTTGTCAAAACAATTTTGGGCGATATTTGAATAGAATCATAAATAATTATGAAGAGAAAAAATATATTTTATATACATACTTCAAAGTCTCGTCAAAATTGGACAAAAAAAAAACTTGCCTTAATAAATTAGACGAAAAAAATTATATTTAAAAAAAAAATTTTTAATTTAATTTAAAATACAATTTTTTACCTTCTCGGAAGCTGTATCCCCAAAACTTTATGTTCAGTATGTCGAGTGTCGCTAAGAAGACGGAAAGTACAGTGATCCCTGGCATATTAAAACGTTTTTCTTTCTTGATTATATTAAATAAGCCAATGTCCCATTGATAACCTAACAAGTAAGAGGTTCTAGTCGGGAGCTTCCGACTAGGGGATACCCTGAACCCTCTTATTCCAACACCAAATGCAGCGCGCGCTTATAGATAGAGAGTAGCGGGGAGGTGGCGATAGGTATAAAATGAAAGATACTTGATATATATATACTATTCTTGAAGCTACATGTCAAGTTTGGTGACTCTAGCTCTTATTATTTACAAAAATTGCATAAAAAAACGGGATTTCGATATACATTTTTATCGATTACTTAGAAACGGGACAAGTTATCGTTTATCGGAAACAAACTCGATCTGCGCGGGCACCTGGAGGACCTACAGCTAAAATTTCAAAATTTGTCTCTAGCTCTTATAGGTTCTGAGATCCTTGCGTTCATACATACGGACGGACGGACGGACGGACAGACAGACGGACATGGCTAGATCGACTCGGCTATTGATGCTGACCTAGAATATATATACTTTATGGGGTCGGAGATGCTTCCTTCTGCCTGTTACATACATTTGCACTTTGCACAAATACAATATACCCTTTTTACCCATTTTCAATGGGTTCAGGGTATAAAAATGGAGGTGTTATCAACCATATATATAGAGTATATCTTTCATACCATGTAGTATATCTTCCGGGATACAACCATGTCTGTCAGAAAGCGTCCATCCTAGACACTCTAAAAGAAAAGACTTTGTATTTGTGGTACATGTAAACTTACCAGTTTATTATTGAAATAATTGTTTATCCTTCCACGTTGCCACGAAATTGATAAATATAATTTATCGAGCATACCTTGAAGAAATAAACTTCGAATCGAAAACTATAATTTTAATTACCAAGTTGATTTATTTTGACTTACTCCAGTTTTTTTTTTTTTTTTGGTGCTGAGTTTGCTCTTAATTCCGTTAATAACCCTTCCTGTAGAGCGGTTTTCTTTCAGTACGACAAGGAGCTCAAAATCGTGGGCAATAGCAGCACAAATCCGTACTTCAATGTGATCGAGGTCTGCTGCAAGGGCTGGCGCCGTTACGAGTACGACTGGTCGAGATGTGTGCCGGACTGCGGGGAGCGTTGCCGGGAGAATGGCTTCTGTTTGCCGGGTGGACGGTGTCAGTGCTTTACGGATTTTGTGCTCAACTACCGCAACGATTGTGTACCCACCTGCCCGTTGGGCTGCCCCCATGGCCAGTGCTATTTGAATGGAACCTGCCGCTGCGAGCGGGGCTACGAGCTGGATGGCTCGAAGCGCTTCTGCCAGCCACAGTGCAATACGACCTGTGGCCACAACGAGGTCTGCCTGGAGCCGGGCAAGTGCGTCTGCGCCGAGGGCTATGCCCGGGGTCTGCGCGAATCGAATGCCCTCGGCTGTCAGCCCATGTGCATACCCGACTGCGGCTACGGACACTGCGTGGCGCCCAATCAATGCGAATGCTTTCCGGGCTACCAGAAACGCATGAATCGCAGCTCCTGTGAAATAAATTGCTACATGTGAGTACTTAAGTCGGGTTTAAGTTGGTGATAAAAGATTTATTTAAGCTATTAAAAATACTACACATAATTTATAAATGGGTATTAAAAAAACTTGAACTTACAAATTAGGAATAAAACAAATGATATGTTTTTTATCAGTCAACAATTTGGACTCTCATACTCGCGTTCATTCTTGATTTCCGAAAGTTTTTATTTTTATACCCTGATCCCATTAAAAATGGGTAAAAAGGGTATATTGCATTTGTGCAAAAGGCAAATGTATGTAACAGGCAGACGGAAGCATCTCCGACCCAATAAAGTATATATATTGTTGATCAGCAGCAAAAGCCGCGTCGATCTAGCCATGTCCGTCTGTCTGTCCGTCCGTCCGTCCGTCCGTCCGTATGTATGAACGCAAGGATCTCAGAACCTATAAGAGCTAGAGACTTGAAATTTTAGCTGTAGGAACTCCTAGTGCCTACGCAGATCGAGTTTATTTCCGATAATCAATAACTTACTCCGTTTCCAAGTAATCGATAACGACATCCTGTTTTTTGATCAAATTGGGTTAATAATAAGAGCTAGAGTCACCAAACTTGATATGTTGCTTCTAGAATATTATATTTATATCAAGAATCTTACATTTTATACCTATCGCCACCTCCCCGCTACCACCACAGAGCTATAAATCAAATTAATAACCCAACTTGTATTGCCAACCAATTTAAGCCACAATTAAAATGCAATTGACTTTTTGAGGATACACAAATATTCTAAGATCGGTTTTTATACCCTGAACCCATTAAAAATGGGTAAAAGGGGTATTATGTTTTTGTGCAAAATGCAACTGTATGTAACAGGCAGAAGGAGTCATCTTCGACCCCATAAAGTATATATATTCTAGATCAGCATCAATAGCCGAGTCGATCTAGCCATGTCCGTCTGTGTGTCCGTCCGTCCGTCCGTCCGTCCGTCCGTCCGTCCGTCCGTATGTATGAACGCAAGGATCTCAGAACCTATAAGAGCTAGAGAGAAATTTTAGATGTAGGTGCTTCTAGTGCCCGCGCAGATCGAGTTTGTTTCTGATAAACGATAACTTGCCCCGTTTCCAAGTAATCGATAAAAATGTATATCGAAATTCCGTTTTTAAAGCAATTTTGGTAAATAATAAGAGCTAGAGTATATATATATCGATTATCTTTCATTTTATACCTATCGCCAACTCCCCGCTACTCTCTATCTATAAGCGCGTGCTGCATTTGGTGATGGAATAAGAGGGTTCAGGGTATCCCCTAGTCGGGAGCTCCCGACTAGAACCTCTTACTTGTTTTTTTTTTGTTTTTCGTTATTTTGCGCAGTACCGCGCTCGTGTTGCGACGCAATTTCTATATACACACACACACATTCATACGCGTCTGCTTCGAATTCTGTCTTCACTGCGATTGTTTTCTGTGTTGCTATTTAAATTGGTCTTTTTCTCAATAATACTCAATTATTAGTGTGGATGTTGTTTTCCCTACCGATTAAAGTAAATATGCGGTCAGTTGCGAGTTCAAACACTGCCCTGCCAATGGAACTTTTTTTTTTTTTTTTAATTTTTCTTTATTAATTCAAACGAGCTTCATTTGGTGTTGGAATAAGAGGGTTCAGGGTATTCCCTAGTCGGGAGCTCCCGACTAGAACCTCTTAAATGTTATAAAATGCAAATGTATGTAACCTATAAGAACCTATAACCAGAACCTTTAAGAGCTAGAGCTTAAAATTTTAGATGTAGGAGTTCCTAGTGCCTGCGCAGATCGAGTTTGTTTCCGATAATCGATAACTTACCCTGTTTTCAAGTAATCGAAAAATATGTATATCGAAATCCTGTTTTTTAGGCAATTTTGATAAATAATAAAAGCTAGAGTCACCAAACTTGGTATGTAGCTTGTAGAATAGTTTATATATTTGCATTTGGTGTTGGAAGAAGAGGGTTCAGGGTATCCCCTAGTCGGGAGCTCCCGACTAGAACCTCTTACTTGTTTTTTAACGTTGCTAACAACGAGTTTTTCCAGTTTTCTACATTTTATTCATTTTATTTCTTCAAAATTTTTAGTTTTATCAACGTATATGATTTAATTACACAAAGGACAATTTTATGCATATATATATTATTATTTTTAACATTATTTTATAATAATAACTTTATTTTATTTTAGTACGCTATTAAAATGTAATATTCGACAATATTATAAAATATGAAGAGCCCCCATTCACTATAAATTATATTTTAAATTGTCGTATAATAGCCACCAAAGCATAGAGAATATTTAAGCCAAAGCAGCTTGTCTCAACTTAAACATACATTTCATCGTTAGTTCTTGATCAAAAAGTATATATAATATTGATCATTAAGCTATGATGATATATGATGATTAAGCTATGTCCGTCCAGCCGACCGTAAGTACGTAAGTTGTAAAGTAATTCCCTTTTTGAATACTTCCCCCGTTGTCTCCGTAATTAGGTTTTGGTATTTGCACATATTCAAATCTTATAATTACGCACTGCAAATTTTATTAAAATCGGTCCATAAACTTAATAGTTACTTGAGAACGCAATTTAATTTTAAATGGTGTTTATCTCTCTCTCTTTCCAATATAGGCGCTGTGAGAATGGCTTTTGCGCTAATCAAACCACCTGCGTGTGCCAGAACGGATACCGCTACGATCAGAACACGACCAGCTGCCTGCCGGACTGCGGCGATGAGTGCCTGAACGGGGTCTGCGTCTCGCCGGGCAATTGCCGCTGCTTCAATGGGTATGTGCGGAATAGGGAGCGCTGCGATGCGGTCTGCGAACGCGGGTGCGGCTTCTATGGGCGCTGCATAGCGCCCAATGTGTGCGGCTGTGCGGTGGTGGCCGGACCCGAGGAGAGCTATCAGCGTTGCGAGAATGGCTACTGCAATGCGGAGGGGCATTGCCGCTGCCTGGAGGGCAAGACGCGATTCATAGACAAGTGCATGTCCCCGGATACGGTGACCACTTACGCCTCCATCAATCCGTTGCGGGTGAATGCCTCGCTAATGCACGAGTTCGAACTTCTGCTGGGCAGGCATTTCATACTGGGCGCCGCTGGCATGATCGATTCAAACAGATGGTGGGTCTAGGCTGGCGATAATAATATACATCCCGTATACATATATTCTTAAAATAAATATTATTTACAATTTCGATGTCAAGCACAAAGAAATTGTTGACTTCAAATTGAAATGCGCTGTGCTTATCAGTTTGGCAGGGGCGGCGTAACTATAGGGGGGGCCTGTATTTGGACTCTGCATGGTAATCACTTTCTGACTGCGCTGCTTGCCATATGCTGTTCTTTGCTGTTTATATTTTATTTCGAAAACCCATTTTACGCTACGCCACTGCGCATTTCTAATCTATGCGCAACATAGACACTAAACAGTTCTTTAAAAGCAGAGCTTAACACGAGCGCAGCTCAGTAGCTCGACAGCCCCGCGATCGCAAGTGTTTTAGCCCAGAGAGAGAGAGAGAGAGAGAGAGAGAGAGGAGAAAGAAATATGCGCTCGCACAGCAATATAATTGGCCTGCTGATTATTTGCCTTACATTGTCACTGCCTAGGCATACATTTGGTCAATTCTGGAAACTAAGTACATATGAGAGCTGGGAGCGCGAGATGCAGGCGAATCGTGAGCCGGGCATCTGCTACAAGACCCAAGTGTAGATATAGCCAGTCCAACCAAGTCTGCTAACGACTTCAAGATCATATATAAATATATATTTACAGTGTTAATACTTTGAATCCGGAGCTGAGGGAACGTCAGATCTCATATTGCTGCGATGGCTATGAGAACCGCGGCTTTTCCGAAGTTCGAAAATGTGAGCCCATCTGTGAGGATGGTTGCTCTCATGGTATATGCCTCTCGCCGGGACACTGTGAATGTGGGCCAGGATATTATAGAGATCGGGCAAAGTGTCGCAAATATGGGGAATAAAGCTGGCAAGGAAATCTAAATAAATGTCCACCATTAAACCAAGCAACCAAATTTGCTCATGTGTACTATCCAAAATAATGTTTTAAAATGTTTTTTATTTTTAGCTCAAACTTTATTTTGGTTGCAGATCTTTTACAGTCGATGGCATAAATATTTAGACAAAACTATGTGTTATGTTTTTCATTTTGCTTTAAAGATTTGCGACATGTAGCGGTTGCTTGATCTATTGCAATGAAACCCTAAATACAATATAATTAAAAAGGACTATGCAAAGTATTTTTATACCCTGAACAAATGTATGTAACAGGCAGAAGGAAGCATCTCCGACCCCAAAAAGTATATACATATATATATGATATATTGATCAGCATCAACAGCCGAGTCGAACTAGCCATGTCCGTCTGTCTATCCGTCCGTCTGTCAGTCCGTCTGTCCGTCCGTCCGTCCGTCCGTCCGTCTGTCCGTCCGTCCGTCCGTCCGTCCGTCCGTCCGTCCGTCCGTCCGTCCGTCCGTCCGTCCGTCCGTCCGTCCGTCCGTCCGTCCGTCCGTCCGTCCGTATGTATGAACGCAAGGATCTCAGAACCTATAAGAGCTAGAGACTTGAAAGACTAGATGTAGATGCTCATAGTGCCTGCGCAGATTGAGTTTGTTTCCGATAATCGATAACTTACTCCGTTTCCAAGCAATCGATAAAAATCGATATCGACATCCTGTTTTTTGAGCAAATTGGGTAAATAATAAGAGTTAGAGTCACCAAACATGATATATTGCTTCTAGAATATTATATGTATATACATATGTCAAGTATCTTTCATTTTAGACCTATCGCCACCTCCCCGCTACCACCACAGATCTATAAATCAAGTTAATAGCCCAACTTGTATTGCTAACCAATTTAAGCCACAGTTTAAATGTAATTGACTTTTTGAGAATATACAATAAGATATACTGTAGAAAATTTCATCAAGATCGGTTAAGAAACAGGTGTTTGCGGCTAGCGCAGTTCCAAGAATTTCTGTACACACACACATTCATGCGCGTCTGCTTTGAATTCTATCAACAGCAATCCAATTGCGAACGTATTGTTTTCTGTGCTGCTATTTTAATTCGTTTTTTTCTCAACGAGACTTAATTAGATGTGTGGATGTTAAGTAGAGGCGGAGGAGAGTGGTGTGGTATGTCGCGAGTTCGAGCCCTACCGAAGAAACTATTTCAATTTTTTTGGCTGATGTGGCTGTTGAGTAGAGACGGCGGCAAGTAGTGCGGTTAGTTGCGAGTTCGAACCCTGCCAAAGGAATATTTTTATTTTTTCTTCATTACTACTACATTTGGTGTTGGAATAAGAGAGTTCAGGGTATCCCCTATTCGGGAACTCCCGACTAGAACCTCTTACTTGTTATACCCATTAAAAATGTGTAAAATGGGTATATTGTATTTGTGCAAAAGACAAATGTATATAACAGGCAGAAGGAAGCATCTCCGACCCCATAAAATATATATATTCTTGATCAGCATCAATAGCCAAGTCGATCTAGCCATATCCGTCTGTCTGTCCGTCCGTCCGTCCGTCGTATGTATGATCGCAAGGATCTCAGAACCTATAAAAGCTAGAGACTTGAAATATTAAATGTAGGTGCTCCTAGTGCCTGCGCAGATCGAGTTTGTTTCCGATAATCGATACTCCGTTTCCAAGTAATCGATAAAAATGAATATCGAAGCTTCTAGAAGAGTAAATATATTTGCATTTGGTGTTGGAAGAAGAGGTTTCAGGGTATCCCCTAGTCGGGAGCTCCCGACTAGAACCTCTTACTTGTTATACCCTGAACCCATTAAAAATGGGTAAAAGGGGTATTATGTTTTTGTGCAAAATCCAAATGTATGTAACAGGCAGAAGGAAGCATCTCCGACCCCATAAAGTATATATGTATATTCTTGATCAGCATTAATAGCCGAGTCGATCTAGCCATGTCCGTCTGTCTGTCCGTCCGTCCGTCCGTCCGTCCGTAGATGTAGGTGCTCCTAGTTCCTACGCAGATCGAGTTTGTTTTCGATAATCGATAACTTGCCCCGTTTCCAAGTAATCGATAAAAATTTATATCGATATCCTGTTTTTCAAGCAATTTTGGTAAATAATAAGAGCTAGAGTCACCAAACTTGACATGTAGCTTCTAGAAAAGTTTAATATATCGATTATCTTTCATTTTATACCTATCGCCACCTCCCCGATACTCTTTATCTATAAGCGCGCGCTGCATTTGGTGTTGGAATATGAGGGTTCAGGGTATTCTCTAGTCGGGAGCTCCCGACTAGAACCTCTTACTTGTTTTTAAATTGTATTTTTGTTAAAAGAATAATTTTATTTGCACAATGTCCGTGTGTCTTTCTGTCTGTATGTATGTCTGTTTGTATGTATGTATGTATGTCTGTCTTTCTATCCTCATGTTTGCAATTCTTCGTTACTTACGCACGCTTATCCACCTCTGTCTCTGTTTTGTTCATATAGTTGACATTGTGGATGGTTTGAGCGTGGGAGATAATTAACTTGATGCTTTTATTACAGTTTGTTTTGCATATTGCAACTGCTACAACTATTGTGAATGTTATAAGTATCAGTTGATAGAGTTGACCGTAAAACTAAGAGTACGAAACCAAAGAGCAACCGTTCTGCTTACCATGCGTCTGCTAGTTACAAATGTTGTTATTGCATTAGTGCATATGCCGGCTTAGTGTAGGCTCTTGCCCATTGCAATGATTTAGTCTGTGTGCGTATGCTCTTATTGGCAAGCTAATTATTATTGTCTTTGTTTTGATAATGAACATTGCAAACATTCATTTAAATGATTTATTTCAATTAACAACTTTCAAAATTTTATAGCTCTATATTTATATACGTGTACAACTCATAAGCATAAATTGGTAAATTGTATTTTAATCATTTATCTACTTCTCTGTCTATCGTTACATACATACATTGTGACAATCGGTTCATACATTGTGTTGCGACTTATTATTTTTATAATCGCGAGATAATTGCATATAATTCAAAGCGTAAAATTAAATAACTAATAATAACTTCGCAGAAAGATTTCTGAATATCTGGAGCCTACTAAAATCAATTTTTTCTAAGGGCACAGTTTGTTTTTAAAATTTTAAGCAGAGTATTGCGCAGTCGGTTGCGGCCGATTGAATTGCTCTCACTTGTTATTCTTGATGATTGCCTCATTTGATGATCATTCATCGATTTCTCGGAAGTGCTCAAAAATGTACTGAATATTGTTTGTTTGCCAGCGGGCAAAATAAAGCATTGTATTCTCTGAGCTTGGCTTAGGCCCTCCAATAACAACAATAAAAATAAAATCAGCAATAAACACCAGATGTGAGAGTAGCCTCCAGTATTATTGATAGGCAAATCGCGAGGTGCTGATTAAGCCGGAGGTCGGGGATGAGAGACTGGCGCTTAGAGGCCAGACGCTCTCGATTCGCGATTTCGCTTCGAGGCATTTGAAATTTAGGAAATTTGTTGAGCGTTTAGTTAAAGTGCAGCAGCTGTGAAGAGCGGACGTGTGCAGTTCATCCTCCGCCTACTTAAACAGTTTTACATCAAGTTAGTTCCAAGCAAGCCAAGTGACGTCAGAGATCATGAGCTCATCGTGGCAGCTGCTCAGCTGGGCAGCGCTGATGCTGGCCCTGTGCGGTGTGAGCGAGGCGCAGTTCAAGACGGCGGGCATCAAGACCCGTCAACCTGTACAGGAGGCCGGCAATCTACAGCTGTCGAGCAATGCCACCAGCGAACAGACCCAGTCGCAATATGGCAGCTATGGCAGCTACGCCAATTTTGCGCGCGCCGAGACTTATCAGGGCCCAGCCGGACACTACGTCCAGTCCCTTGACCAGGTGACGCGGGCTCCACAGGTGCTTGATGAGACGGCGCTGTTTATCAATAAAACCCGTTCGGCTATGGCCAGCGGCATCTGCTACAAGGAAGTGCCGTAAGTATGACAAGTGGAATGCTCGTAGGCGTATGTACATATGTACATACGTAAATTCTCTTTGCATGAGCTTGAATTATTATCGCGCAGTTCTAAGTAATTGAAAATAGGGCAGCTGCACACATTGAACTAACAACCTCGACATCCTTGACTTGCCTGATAATGAAATGCGTCTTGAAGTTTAATTTCATTTGTATGCATATATATTATCAATTTGTTTACTTAGTTTAAATATTTTTTTTATGTCATATTCAAATAACAAATAGGCATAGACCCTGAGCAGAATAATGTGTATAGGAACAGAGCTAAGAACCTTTTGAAATAAGTTATGCTTTAACCAAAGACAATTTAAAGACTGATGCACATACATTTGAATGTGACTTTATAGGCTGGCTTTTTCTTCTGGCCTTTCGCTTTTCAAACGACACTCCAGTCGACTGGCTTTCGCTCTCTAAAAGCCAGACGCGCCTATCTTCCCTGAGTTGATAAAATGTTCACATGTGAGAAACATAGGACGCTTAAAATATCTTAAAATAGTCTTGTTCAATTTGAAATGCCTACCACTCTACTATGCGATTCTCATAAGCCCAAGTAGATTCTGATGTGTTTCAGAAATGTTTATTCATACAGAGGGACTTATGTAAAGATGTATTTTTCAATGCATTTCAAGTTCCAGCTATATGTAAATGAGAGGAGTATTCGTTATTAGTTTAAGAAGGGTTAAGGTCAATAGCCCCTCAAAGATTCCTTCTGTCTTTCACTCTTCTCTATATATTATTATTTATTAATTATTATTATTCTTTACCAAATCTCTTTCTTTCTCTTTATAGAACCGCCTCCTTGTTGCACGGCTCTAGGGAAAAGTATGTTGGCAACGGCACCACCCCGGACCTCAGTCAGATTCAGGTGTGCTGCGAGGGCTACGAGCGCAATCCCCATATTTATCGACGCTGCGAGCCGATTTGCGAGGACGACTGCCCCAATGGCATCTGCACGGCGCCCAATACCTGTGTATGCATGCCAGGACATGTGAGAACCGTTGAGGGTAAATGCATCTCCACCTGCCCACTAGGTTGTGGCAATGGGGTGTGCGATGATCAGAACGAGTGCCGCTGCCGTGAAGGCTACACACTAGACCCCGTAAGTCGCAAGTACTGCCTGCCGGAATGCAATCCGGGCTGCACCAACGGCCGCTGTGTGGCGCCCAACAAATGCGACTGCCTGCATGGCTATCGTCGTGCCGCCGATGGCAGCTGTGCTCCCGTCTGCGATAGCTGCGAAAATGGACAATGCACGGCGCCAGGACAATGCAGCTGCCACTCGGGCTACCAGCAGCTGGAAGGACGCTGCGAACCCGTTTGCGAGCAGTAAGTATGCAATACCAATCCACAGTCACAACACCCACATAAGCAGTCACAGTCACACTTACACTTGACAATCAAAATCACAGAAGAAAAAAACATCCACATCAGCTATTAAAGTCACTGTAACTATCGCAGCCTCATTCCCATTTAACATTCAGAGTCACACTTTAGTATGTTCAAAGTCAAAGTCACAGTCCAATGCTAATAATCACAGTCGCAGTTCGTAAATAAATGCTAACAGTCGCAGTCGCAACTAATTAACTATTACAACAATCGTCACTGTCGCTTTCACTGTCAATTATCAACAATCACATTTACAGTGCCCATATAAACAACACAACGTCTCATAAAAACAGTTGCAATCACAGTTCTCATCTTTACACTCGTATTCCCCACAAATCACAGTTGCAAATAATCATCAGTCATAGTGAGTCACTTCCACAGTCACAATACCTACTCAGTCTCAGTCACTTTCCAATATCCACCGACATTAACAGTCTTTGACTTCGCCTTACAGTCGGAGTCTTAACTAGAAAGTAACTTTCACAGACCCAGTCCGAAATGAACAGTCACAGTGCACAACTTCACACTCATAGTCCGAAACAGGCACAGTGAGAGTCACAATCATCTCAACAGTCCGATGTTATTTATACCGTAACTCGTGCCCAACCCACAGACCCTGCAAGAACGGCGGCCGTTGCGTTGCGCCCAATACCTGTGAATGTGCGCCCGGCTACGATTGGGAGCGAAAGAGCGGATCGTGTGTGCCCCACTGTGATGCAGCCTGCCTGAACGGTGTCTGCATTGGCCAGAATCAGTGCGAGTGCAAGCCGGGCTATATCTTGGATGAGCATCAGCGCAATATCTGCCAGCCGCATTGTCCCCAGGGCTGCCCCAATGGCTTCTGCAGTGCGCCCAACTTTTGCATCTGCAAGCCCGGTTTCATCAAGAGCGGCATCAAGGGACGTCAGAGCTGTCAGCCCGTTTGATTGACTCGAGTTTAATTTTTAATCGTTTTGCAATTTTCAAATGTTACTTAAACCTACGACCAAATAAACAAACGTCCAATCAGCGCATTAAACTCGTAATTCAACTCGTCATCGTGCTCCTTTCGTCTTTGTCGGCTGCTCAGTTGTTGCTCAATCTGCTGCGGCTCCAGGCACTTGCCGAGGAAGTGCGTCCATCCGGCAGCGCACTGGCAATGCCCGTTGGCATCGCAGCTGCCGTGTACGCAATGCTGTTCATCCGGTCCACAGCCACACACGTTAGGCGTCAGACATTTTCCATAGTAGCCGCAGGAGCTGTGAATATTCATTTGGTACTCATGAGTGTTTAAATGGGTGTGATTCAAGGGGGTATAGGGTAATACAGTAAGAAAAAAATGACGCTCTACATTTTGAGATAGTATGAGAGGTGCGGAATTCATATTGGTTTTGCTGCTAAGATTTCCAGTTCCTATCTTTTGACTGTTCTAAAATAAAGTCTTGTTCTTTTATTAAACACAAAATAATTATGATAGCGTAGAACCTTTTCAATATAAGTGAAATAATTCTGAGTACTATATTTTATGAATTAACTATTGCGTACTGCCCGGCCTTGCCCGTGTAACATTTTGTGCAAAAAATTTTAATTATTACGTTTCCACTAAGTACTAGCCCGTTGAAAATTAAAACCTACCCAAACCATCTAAATCTTCTATTTAGAAATATGTTTAAAGTGGAGCGATGTTGGAATCAGAGGTTACCGCCCTTGTTGGTGTTGTGGTAAGAATCTTGAGGCCGAATAAAAAACTTGCGTTTACAGACCCGCATTTTCCACCCAATAGCGGTGAACTTTTCGAAGGCATGTCAAATAGTGACTGATAAAGATCTTTGAACATGAGTTTGAAATCGATAATAAATCAAAAAGTTAAGTTAAGTTTTTTCGCCAAGTTTTTACAGTTGCGGGTGGAATTTTCCAATTCGCTGAAAATAAGTTTGATGCAAATCGGACAAAACTTACAACTTCGCCAAAAAATCTTCGAACCGCATTTCTACCGAGATATTTTGGATTCTGCGAAAAGCGTGAAACACGTCTCAAATGATTCTTCGATTTGAACAAAGACCTTTAAAAATAAATTTCAGCTCTTACGGGCTGTGCGTCTATCACCAATCAGTCAGTCAATAAGTTAGTCAGTCAGTCAAGACAAATAGTTTTTTATAAAGAGATAAATATTTATAATTTAAAAATTCGTCTTCAGATTAAGAAAATTCATACTTGATCAATGTTAAATTGCTATGTATTCAGGAATTTTATGAACTAACAAATATTTATAGTATATGAATTCGTTCTGATATTAAGAAAATGGACGCCTGACCAAAGTTCAGCTACGAATTTACCTTATTTTGAGTACTAAATTGTTGAGTGTTGAGTATATTTCCAAATTTGTAGATTTTTTAAATTTCCAATGAGCTTCTCGAATGCTTTTAATTTATTATTAATATAAATCCTATTAGCACAGCAAGAAACAGAGAGTTGAGGTATTTGCAGATTTTTAGGATCGGCATTTTTAATTTACTAAAATTTGTTTTGCAAATTTATGGTTTAACTATTTTCGATTCTCCTAATAAAAAAGTAATTGGCCTTTGCTTTAAATAGGCTAAGTGAAGTCATTTAAAAACAAACATTCTTATTTATGTAAATTATTGTTATTCAACAGCACACATGTTAAACAGAATATGTATGTTAACAGATCTTGAAATATCGGTGCTTGGTGGCCATTAATTAAATTTAAATTGGAATTACAGCTTGTTTACAAAACATTTGACTATAAAAACAATGAAGTGGAAATCACGGGTTAATTAACTTTTTTGTATAGACTCACCCCTCGCACATAGGCTCACAGGTGTTGCCCCGCAGCTCGTAGCCCTGGAAGCAGCGACAGATCCCGGGCGCAATGCAAACCCCATTGCCATGCCCACAATCGTCCAGGCAGACGGGCAGGCAGCTGGTGGTGTTGTCATCATAGCGATAGCCGGCACGGCAGTGGCACTTGAAGCGGGACTCACAGAAGCCATTCTCGCAGTTGCTGCAGTGTATGTTGAAGAGGAATTAAACAGGCCAGGTGAGTGGCTGGCAATTGAGAGAGTGTAGCATGTAGTACCCACAGGTAGCACTCGGCCTCGCAGACCGGGAATGCATTCGCATTCATTGGGCGCCACGCATTTGCCGTAGCCGCAGTCCGGCGCACAGATGGGCTGGCAGCCCAGCTCTGGGATGCGTTGATAGCCAGGGCTGCATTCGCATTTATCCGGTGCCACACACTGCTCATGCGTGCCACAGCCCTTGGGGCAGTGGGCGCGACAAAAGAGGCGTGTGTCCCCGTCCAACGTGTAGCCCGCGTGGCAGGCACAGGTGCCATTCAGATAGCAGCGTCCATGTTGGCAGGCAATCGGGCAGGTGTGTATGCAAGCGCCCTGCTCGTTGCGGACAAACTCCGCAAAGCATTCGCAGCGTCCCGTTGCGCGACAGAAGCCATTGCGGCAATTATCTGGCGAACTGTGCGCACAATCCGGCACACAGCGTCCACTGTACGGATCCGTGCGATAGCCCTCACAGCACTGCTCAATGCGTTGATAATAAATGCTCGAGCCATTGCCACGCACCGGCGTCTCCTTCTGCGTCTGAAAGAATATGGCACTACGGAAATATTCGATCTTTTCTATGGTCATCTGGCGGCACTGTGTGTTATACTTACGGCAGCTCGTGCTGACATAGATTCGGACGCGTTTGACTAAGTGACTCGAGCTCGGCGGGTGTGTATATATCGCCATAAAGCTCCGGACTCGCTGCTGACACCGCTGCTAAGGTGGCCGTCGGCGTCGACGTCAACGTCGCTGCCAGCAGCATTAGCAACAGCTGCTGAGTCCAGCTACAATACCAGCGCATCTTGCGTTGTTCGCAGCTCCAGCTTCATCTAGGGAATGAGCATTTCGTGGCTTGTGCCCCTTGCCAGCGCGATGCCTTATCAGCCACAGCTCACGCTCGGCTAAATTCTCTCTTTTTTTTGTTCTCAGACCAATCAGTACAGGGACTAGAGAGCATAGCTTAGCTTTTTTCTTAGGCACAGATCTTTAATCTTTTATTTACGGGTGTTTCGGAAATAAAAACAAGTGAGAGGTTCTAGTCGGGAGCTCCCGACTAGGGAATACCCTGAACCCTCTTATTTCAACACCAAATACGCGCTCGTGTGAATTAATAGAGATAAATTAAATAAAAAGTTCCATTGGCAGGGTTCGAACTCGCAGCTGACCGCATTACTTGCTGCCGACCCTACTCAACAGTCACACTAGCCAAAAAAAAAAAAGAATAAAAGTTCCCTCGGTAGGGTTCGAACTCGCAACAGACCGCGCTACTTGTCGCCGCCTCTAATTAACAGACACACCAATTATAAATTCTTAATGAGAAAAAAAACGAATTAAAATAGCAGCACTGAAAACAATACAATCGCAGTTGCATTGCTGTTAATAGAATTCGAAGCAGACGCGCATGAATTTGTGTGTTAACATATATAATGAAATTGTTGCAATTTGCGCTAGCTGCCGCAAACGCGAGGTCAGCCAAAACATGTTTTATTTAATAACATCTGCGTATCCTAACCGATCTTGATAAAATTTTCTACATCTTATTGTACTATAGAATATTCGTGTATTATTCAAAAGGCAATTGCATTTAAAATGTGGCTTATATTGGTGGGCATCATAATTTTTGTTTTTACTTGATTTATAGCTATGCGGTAGTAGCAGGGAGGTGGTGATAGCTATGAAATAAAAGATACTTGATATATATACTATTCTAGAAGCTACATGTCAAGTTTAGTGACTCCAGTTGTTATTATTTAAAAAAATTGCTCAAAAAGCAGGATTTCGATATCGATTATTATCGATTACTTGGAAACGGGGCAAATTATCGATTATCAGCTAAAATGTTGGTCTCTAGCTCTTAGAAGCTCTAAAATCCTTGCGTTCATATATACGGACAGGCGGACGGACGGACAGACGGACGGGCATGGCTAAATCGACTCGGCTATTGATGCTGATCAAGAATATATGTATATACTTTATGCGGTCGGAGATGCTTCCTTCTGCCTTTTACATACATTTGTACAAAAACATAATACCCTTTTTACCCAATCTCAATGGGTTCAGGGTTTAAAAATACTATTAGTTGGTTATAATATAAAAGAAAGGAAAGGTTAAGTTGAGTCCAAATAATTACACAGAAATTTGCCCCCATTCAATGTAAATTTCTTGAGAATTTCGTATAAATGTGTAAGTCATCAGTTAATATTAGCTTAAATACCCTCATTCTAATTACAATTCAATAATTAAGACTCAAAAAATTCACATTTGTATAGCTTATACCAGCATATTCCACCATTCTCTCTCTCTCTCTCTCTATAAAAGGGGAAGCCCTGATCGAGTTCCGCTCAGTTTTGCCAGAAAAGTTTATGGGCGGTTGGTTATTCTTAAAAGAAAAAACTCGTATTCTTCTTAATATTTAAAATGAGATGCTGTAAATATTCGGGCTTACTACCTAGTACCTTGGTATTACTTGTTCTGGCTTGCGCCATTTCAAAAACGACTGCTCAGGACTTGGAGAAACCCGAGACGGAACTTTTAAGCAACTGCATTGAAGGATGTAGCCTAAATGATTGTCAGAATGGCGAATGCAGTTGCAAGGATGGATTCTATAGGAAACTTGGTAGCGAGAACTGCGTAGAGAATGTTTGTTTTCCGCAGTGTTTGGAAAACCAAAAGTGTGAGACTGGCAGGTGTATTTGTGTAGACAGCTATGAAAATTATGGTGACCTGGGTGGTGCCATCAATTGTAGCAAGCCGCTTGGGAGCGCAGAAATTAGGAATGAAACTGTGGGAATTATAGCACCTGTAACCCACAGCAGCACAACAGCACCAACAACGACAACACCACCCAAAACTTCCACACAGAATCCAACAACGACAACACCACCCACAACGTCCACACAGGATCCAACAACGACAACACCACCAACAACTTCCACACAGAATCCAACAACCACACAAAAACCAAAAGAAATCACAGCATCTACCCAACCAACACCTAAACCCAAACCACATCCACGAAAATCTGGCTTGAGTAAATGGGCCATTACGGGAATGATTATTCTAGTGGCTTGCCTAGTAGGATTTGGTGGGTTTATGCTCTACAGACACAAGCAACGCGGCGCTTACAGAGCTACCCCCACAACCTACCGTTAACAAAAAAAAACAAAAAAAAAAAAACAAATCATATAAAGTTATTTAGTTTGTATGATTTATAACTTAATTAAATTCAAAAGATTTGTTATCCGACTAAAAAAAAAACGTTTTAAATTCATACATTTTACGCGTAAGGACTAGAAACGGCGAAATTGCAATGTTAAAAATCATTATAAATTGAAAGTACGTTTTAAATAAATGAAGCGCAAAGAAATCTTTTGGATCTATAAATACAAATTGAATGTATTAATATCACATATTAGGCTTGTGTGTATTTCGTCAACATTTGTGAACTCCTTTATTTAATCGACTATCATTCTGTTCTTACATCCCGCATTTAATTGTAATTAATATAGTTAAAACAAGTAAGAGGCTCTAGTCGGGAGCTCCCGACTAGGGGATACCCTGAACCCTCTTATTCCATCACCAAATGCTGCGCGAGCTTATAGATAGAGAGTAGCGGGGAGGTGGCGATAGGTATAAAATGAAAGATAATCGATATATATATACTATTCTAAAAGCTACATGTCAAGTTTGGTGACTCTAGCTCTTATTATTTACCAAAATTGCTTTAAAAACGGGATTTCGATATACATTTTTATCGATTGATTGGAAACGGGGCAAGTTATCGTTTATCGGAAACAAACTCGATCTGCGCGGGCACTAGGAGCACCTACATCTAAAATTTGAAGTCTCTAGCTCTTATAGATTCTGAGATCCTTGCGTTCATACATACGGACGGACGGACGGACGGATAGACAGACGGACATGGCTAGATCGACTCGGCTATTGATGCTGATCAAGAATATATATATTTTATGGGGTCGGAGATGCTTCCTTCTGCCTGTTACATACATTTGCATTTTGCACAAAAACATAATACCCCTTTTACCCATTTTTAATGGGTTCAGGGTATAAAAAGATTATTAAAATCACACTCGCAGGCTTAAACAATATAAATTTATGTTTAATAAAAAGTGAAAACTGTTCAAAAATATATAAGTAAAATTATTTTTAACATAATAGAAAGGGGACAGAATGAAGTTGGGTCCCCGATTCAATAATAAATAACACAGAAAATTTATCGAAAATTTCGTACAAATGTAAAACATGTGTGAGTCATCAGTCAATGCATGCTTAAATACACTCATTCAAATTACAATTTAGACTCATAAGATTCATATATTTATAACCTATACCAGCATATTCCACCATTAGCTCTCTCTTTCTTTCTCTCTATAAAAAGGGAGTCCCTGATCGAATTCCGCTCAGTTTTACCAGAAAAGTTTATGGTCAGTTGGTTATACTTAATGACAAACTATTATTATTCTTAATATTTAAAATGAGATGCTGTAACTATTCGGGCTTACTACCTAGTACCTTGGTATTACTTGTTCTGGCTTTCGCCATTTCAAAAACGACTGCTCAGGACTTGGAGAAACCTGAGACGGAACTTTTAAACAACTGCATTGAAGGATGTAGCCTAAATGATTGTCAGAATGGCGAATGCAGTTGCAAGGATGGATTCTATAGGAAACTTGGTAGCGAGAACTGCGTAGAGAATGTTTGTTTTCCGCAGTGTTTGGAAAACCAAAAGTGCTGGAATGGCAACTGCATTTGTGTAAAGGGCTATGAAAATTTTGGTGCCCTAGGTGATGCCATCAATTGTAGCAAACCAGCTGAGAAGACGAATAATAACTGCCCCGAAGGTTGTGGCCTGAATGGAGATTGTTTAAATAGTTCATGCATTTGCAAGGAAGGATTCTACAAGAAACTAGGCCTAGAAGACTGCGTTGAAAATGTTTGTATTCCGCAGTGTTTGGAAAACCAAAAGTGTGAGACTGGCAGGTGCATTTGTGTAGACAGCTATGAAAATTATGGTGCCCTGGGTGATGCCATTAATTGTAGCAAGCCGCTTGGGAGCGCAGAAATTAGGAATGAAACTGTGGGAATTATAGCACCTGTAACCTACAGCACCACAACAACATCAACAACCACAACACCCCCCACAACTTCCACACAAAATCCAACAACGACAACACCACCCTCAACTTCCACACAGAATCCAACAACCACACAAAAACCAAGAGAAATTACAACATCTGCCCAACCAACACCTAAACCCAAACCACATCCACGAAAATCTGGCTTGAGTAAATGGGCCATTACGGGAATGATTATTCTAGTGGCTTGCCTAGTAGGATTTGGTGGGTTTATGCTCTACAGACACAAGCAACGCGGCGTTTACAGAGCTACCCCCACAACCTACCGTTAACAAAAAAAAAAAAAAAAAAAAAACAAATCATATAAAGTTATTTAATTTGTATGATTTATAGCTTAATAAAATTCAAAAGAACGTGTTGTCCATCTTCAAAATAAAGTTTTTAAATGATACATTTTAAGCATAAGGAGTAGAAGAGGCGAAATTGCAATGTTAACGAGAAAGAAGGGCCAT
Organism: Drosophila ezoana; assembly: GCA_035045725.1. Classification (NCBI taxonomy): domain Eukaryota; kingdom Metazoa; phylum Arthropoda; class Insecta; order Diptera; family Drosophilidae; genus Drosophila; species Drosophila ezoana. Next base: position 897,661 of record JAWNOU010000005.1, on the reverse strand, counting down.
CTTGGGCACGCCGAAGATTTAATACCCTTGCAGACCCAACCTTTTCATAATTCTCACATTGCTTTGCCCATATCTAAGAAAGACGGGGAAAATATCTAATACCTAGTATGGTTAAGATATCTTGAAAAACAAAGAAGTTTTCCATACAACAACTTAATTTTCCAACGATCGTTCCTATGGCATTTATATGATATAGAGGTCCGATCTTAATAGGATTTAGCATATATATGAGGAGCATAGTAAAACTAATAAATGCCGTGTTTGTTTAAGATATCTAAATAAACAAAAAGTTTTTTATACAAGAACCTACTTTTCGTTTGATCGTTCCTATGGCAGCTGTTAATATAGTGGTCCGATCCAGCTAGCTCCGACATATGTACAGCGTGCAACAAAAAGAGGCACTAATGCAAAGTTTCATAAAAGTAACTTTTAACTTTCGCATAGAAACTGACAGACGGACACACTGACAAATTGACATGGCTATATCGGCTGTTGATACTGATCAAGAGTATATCTACTTTATGGGGTTGAAGATTTCTCCTTCTGCGTAACACATCTCACGACAAAATTATTATACCCTCTGCAAGTTTATAAAAACATTATTATAAATTGAAAGTACGTTTTAAATAAATAAAGAGCATAGACATCTTTTGGATCTGTAAATACAAATTGAAAGTATTAATATCAGATATTGGCTTGTGTTTATTTCAAGTCAACATTAGTAAATTCTTTTATTAAATCGACTTCCATACTGTACTTAGATCCCGCATTTAATTATAATTAATATCGTTAAATACAGATTATTAAAATCACACCCGCAGATTTGAGCAGTATAAATTTCTGTTTTATAAAAGCGAAAGCTTTTACTAAAGTTAAACAGTCTACGGCGTAAACTAAAGGAGGGCAAACCTTCTTAAGGAAAGAATGACATATAGACACTCAGGACTTCTGTGCAGGACCGCTATGTTCTGCCTTATCCTTTCTATCAGCGGCCAGGAATCAAATTCGCTAGAGGATGTTGCAGATGTGGATACCAAGAGGTGCTCAAACGATTGTCTTAAAGTGAACTCTGAATGTCAGGCTGGAGATTGTCGTACGACTATTGTAGGGATATTGAAATGCAGACCTTCAACTGCCTGAAAAAATACAATAACTCAAGAAACTGTGACAAGAACTGCAACACACATCTTACAAACAAGTAAATGGCCACGAAGATATACACATTACACACGAAGACAGAGACCCACACATCACACTAGAAGACCACCAAGGCCAACTCATCACACCAGAAGACCTCCAAGATCAACACACCGCACAAGAAGGCCACCGAGACCAACACACAACACAAGAAGAACACATCATACTAAAAGACCAACGAGACCAACACATCATACTAGAAGACCTACAAGACCAACACACCACATAAGAAGAACTCATCCTACCAAAAGACCAACGCGTCCTACACATCACACACGTAGAACTACACGCCTCAAAAAGCCAACAAAACCAACCCATCATACAAAGAGACCAACGAGAACTACTCGTCACACTCGGAGACCAACACATCACACAAAAAAACCACGAAAACTACACGACATACAAACAAGCCGACAAAAACTACTTATCACACAGTCAAGCCAACAATAACAACAAGATGCACAAGCACAACAGCTGAGCCAACATACCCACCTACAACGGACACACCGCCCGCACCAACAACCTCTGATCCTACAACACAAGAGCCAACAACTGTAGAGCCTACAACACCAGAGCCAACAGCTCCGCAACCTACAACACCAGAACCTACAACACCAGAGCCAACAACTGCTGAACCGACAGCACCTGAACCTACAACACCAAAGTCTACAAGTCCGGAACCTACAACCCCTGCCCCTACTACTCCTGAACCAACAACATTTTCAACTTCAACAGGAGAGCCTACAACACCAAAACCTACTACGCTTGCACCTACAACAACGGAAACCTCATCTACAACAACATCTACAATCGCACCTTCAACAACTAAATCGACTTCGACAACTACAACAACAGATAGCCCAGTCCCATCTACGACCGCAACGTCATCAATAACCGAACTCACATTTCCAACCAGCACTACAGATTCTACGACAACAAGAAAATCAACTACTAATTATACAAGATTACCAACAACAACAAGCAGCTTAACAACCCAATTAACGACATCTAGGTCCACAACAGATAGTCCAGTCCCATCTACGACCGCAACAATATCAACAACCGAATCCACAACTCCAACCAGCACATCAAATTCTACGACAATAACCGAATCAACAACTGTTTCAACAAAAACTAGGTCTACAACCGATTGCCGAGTTCCATCTACAACCAAGTACAACAACCTACAACTCCTACATCAACAACCAGCCCGTTCAACAGCTACACCAACAGCAACAAATAATTGAATAGCCCTGCTGTTAACAAGTATTTCTACAATTTGATCAACAACGAACAACTCAACAACCACGCCTTCAAGAATGCTAATAACAACAATGAAGTCTAAAAACCGCGATAAGATTCAATCAGCAATTCCCACAATCAATATTTTGTTTCAAGCGGAATTCAAGACAATAATAATCCAAATAAATTGTTTATATATATTTTTTTATTATACAAAAGTAAAGATTATATGGCAATTAAATTTTGAAAGCCGTACAATGATGCCTACATATATTGTTAATAATATTTCTGATGGAGTTTTGTTGCATCTATTTATCGATTTATGAAAAGTCAATTTTATATTAAACAATTTCCATAATTTTTTTTGTTTGTTTATTTTATTTGTTTAAATTCTTAGTTCTTTTAGATGTAATGGTTATTCGGCTAGTAAAAGTCGGTCAAGTTCTTAAACGAACGTAAATGTTGAGTGTAAAATCTACAAATGGGCAATTTTGTGCGTTGTAATCTGATTGGGCACCTGCAGAAAGTTGGCGTTCTGCGGCGGTATAATCAAGTGCGAAACATGAGAGCCAGCCGATGTAGTATGCTGGTGGTGCTGCTGTTGGTGGTGCGACTGACCATGACGAAGTGGCGGGGGTGGAGGCAAAAAAGCGGTAGCTGTGGTTGAATGCTGATAACGCGGCTGCTGCGAGGCATGTGGTTGGTGTTGTGGATGCTGCTGTTGATGGTGGTGCTGGTGGTGGTGCTGCTGCTGATGATAGCGTATCTCGTCATACAGATGCGAGTCGAGACTTCCCTTGCGAGACTTGGGCGAGATGACCGAGTAAAGTGATTCCTTTCGCGCATAGGCATACGGTTGCGTAGTTATTGAAGAGTTATTGCTCGGCGTATCATACAGTTCCGGCAAGGATGCTGCAAGTAATCAAAAGATTAGTTTAGTTTGACTCAATTCATGGCTAATGCGATGAATAACTTGATATTAGACATGAACAGATTTAAACCATAATATTATCTATATATGAACCAATTTATTATTGTTCCTGATTAAATGTAAATCATTTGTTTGGTTTCAAATGCATTTTAGATTCTAATTTAATGTAATAAGTAAAAGATAGCTAACTATTTTTTTATATATATACTATTTGTTTATATTGATGTATAGCTTATCTAATCTATACATTTTTATACCCTGAGCCCATCAAAAATGGGTAAAAGGGTTTATTGTATTTGTGCAAAATGCAAATGTATGTAACAGGCAGAAGGAAGAATCTCCGACCCCATAAAGTAGTTATATTCTTGATCAGCATCAATAGCCGAGTCGATCTAGCCATGTCCGTCTGTCTGTCCGTCCGTCTGTCCGTCCGTCTGTCCGTCCGTCTGTCCGTCCGTCTGTCCGTCCGTCTGTCCGTATGTATAAGGATCTCGGAACCTATAAGAGCTAGAGACTTTGAAATTTTAGATGTAGGTCCTCCTAGTCAAGGTGACCTAGCCTGCGCAGTTCGAGTTTGTTTCCGATAGTCGATAACTTACTCCGTTTCCAAGTAATCGATAAAAATGTATATCGAAATCCTGTTTTTTAAACTTGACATGTAGCTTCTAGAATAGTATATATATTTGCATTTGGTGTTGGAAGAAGAGGGTTCATGGTATCCCCTATCCGACTAGAACCTCTTACTTGTTTTCAATATTTTCAGAAAATATTTTTAAAATCTATAAATTTAGTCTAGATGCTGAGGACAGCCAACGTTTGGCAAAGCATTAATCAAGTTATTCATCGAACCGCCCTCTTAATAGGCGGGGCGACACTTACATACCCTCGTTCGTTTGGACTTGATTGGAAGCTAATATGGCAGGAGGCTTTGGCAGCGGTCCATGAAAGATTTTGCCAAGTGCGCCGGACTCGCTGATCACAACCTCGGGATTGGCATGGCCAGTGCCGTGCCCCTGTGGAGAACTGAACGTGCCATTAGCGTTATATACGACGGCCTCCTTGTGCAAATGCTGACGTCTATAGACATAGAGGAAGCCCAGTGTGATGACAATCATCAGCATGAGCAGCATGACAATCAAGGTACTCAGCAAGCTGGAGTCTTGATCATGGGCGCTGCGACTGGGATTACTTTCACCGGCAGCGAAACCAGCCAGATTCAGCTGAGGTGAATGCTCCTGCGAGCCAACGCCGCCGGCATTCGTGATGACATGTATGACCTCGGGTGTGGGAACACCGGCCGCTGCAGCGGTATGTAGATTCTCCAGCAGCGCATTGCTCGATTCGTGCAATATGATCTTGGGCGTGTGCGCGGCCTCCTGTAAGGGCTGTTTGATCAGTATAACCTCTGGCAGGGCACTGGGCGTCACCTGGATGTGGCTGACCTCGGACATGCTGCCAATGCGCTTGGCAATCTTGTTGATATTGTGCGTCAGGTTTGCCATCGTCGAGTTGATGGTCTCCAGCACAACGTGGCTGACATTGACAGCTCCAGCGCTTTCTTCTGCTAAGCATTCGCCGGTCTGTGGATGACAGCGTTTCCCTGGACATTCGCACCTCTTGCGGCACATGACGCCATGTGTGCCCACTGGACACGGCTGCTCGCAGCTAAAAGAATGTAATATATTTCAGATCTCACTACACTCAAAGAAAAACTTAAGAATTTTGGATAAGAATCGTGGAAAAACGCTGTCAAAATGCGTTTAAGTTTAATGCTTCTTAAACTGAAAACAAAATTTTGATTACTTATCGAACAATTCTAAAATTGAGCTTCTTCCACCTTATTTTTTATATATTTTGGGCCAATTGAAGATCAAACAAAATTTATGCTTGGCATATTTAAGATATATATGATAAGAACAAAGTTTTTCTCCGAGTATATTGATAACAATTAACTTACAATTGACCCGCCCAGCCGGCAATGCAATGGCAACCGCCTGTCTTATTGTCGCAAACCGCATCATTTTGACATTGGCATTGATTCTTGCATTCCAGTCCCCAGCGATCGTGATCACAGCCTGTCAAGAAAATGAGCGGACATCGAACATAAGGCTTGCAAGGAATTCTTGTACTTTACTCACGCTGGGTGCAGTGTTTGCCGGTGTAGCCCTCCTCGCAGCTGCAGATATCGGGCATTAGGCAATTGCCACGCCCACAGCCGCCGCGACAAATGGGCCGGCAGCTGGCGTGGCTATCCGAGAGATTGCCCTCATAGCCTTGACAGCAAAAGCGAACTGTGCGCGTTTTGTTGACTCTCTAAAAAAATGGAAGTGGAAATGGAAATGAATCAGCGAGAGAGGCAAAAAGAAAGAGAGGGAGAGATAATTATTTAATGGGAGCTTATTTGAAATTTATATCTTAAATTCCTTTAAGAAAATATAATAAAACCAAATCAATCTTAGGTCTATAAATGTACTAGACTATAAAACTTTTTCCAATCGCAAAACCTGCCTTTTTCCAACAAACAAAGTTCAGCTTTTCTGCTTTTCGTTGCCTAATGCCTTATAATTCGCAACGGGTTCAGGCAGCATACCAATGGCCAGGCAAGTCAAGGCGCAAACTTGAAGTTGAAATTAAAGTTTCCTAGAGATAGAACCTGAAAGTTCTTAAAAAGCGATCTGTTCAGTCTTTTGTGTATCTTGCTGTATAAACTAAACCCTAAAGCCCTGAATGTGGTCACAAATTCCACTAGTTAATCAAAGTTACGCCGCCTGACATTGCAAGTGTATTATGTGCTCTGCCATAAATATTATTCATATTAGTCAAATGATGATAAACTCAATGAGCAGAATGTTTTGTCACGCATTCAATGCTAGCCTACAAGAAATAATATTTATGTACATGTGAGCATTATCAAAAGACCGCTTCCTGTTGCGGCTCAAAGCTTCTTGAGTGGATTAGCCAAATTGTTGCTCAGTCCTCAGTTTGCATGCCGAATGCAAACGCGCAGCACTTGTTTTAAATATTTTCAAATTTTATAAATAAAATATGCAGCGCTTTCGGATTTCGAGTTTGCTATTCGGCACTTGGATGCTGTTGCTATTGGCTTTTGCCAGCGCCCAGGAAATTGAGACTTTGACATTTAACTTAGAGGCGGATCATCAACCAGTGTCTACATCAGATCGACCGCTCTCTAGCTCAACTCAATCAACTGAAACAGAACCCCCAACAAGCACAACATCAACTACTTCAACGACAACAACAACCACCGAACGACCTAAACCACCCAAGCCACCAAAACCACACGGACTATGGGAAGTCCTTATTGTTGTTGCTGCGCTGCTTCTTATTGCATTTGTTGTGTATTTAATTTACAAATTAAGGAATCGCAGATCCTATGACGTCTAAACATAAATGTCAACACAAGTTTCACATATATATTACAAAATTATGTTGAATACTAATCAAAACTAATTTTAAATGTCATGTAACTAAAATAATTAATTAAAGCTATGATATTGTTGCGACGTGCTTAAAGAAATTATATATTCAAATTGTTGATCGTCGTAAGCGTACACATTTATTTAATTGAGAATACTTTTACAATATATACTCAAGCGATACTCGAAGCATTTCGTACACCTCTTAAAATATTGAACAACAATTAAATTATATGTTGTGCCTAAAAGTAGTCCACAAATATCTATTTTGGCATATTGAGCCCAAGAATATGCAAAAATCTTCAATCAAACGCAACTTTTTATGCGCTTAAAAATCCGACTTAATTCAAGATTAGAATAGAATAGAAATAACAAATTTTATTTAACAACTGGGATAAGAAGAGTACGTTCTTGTAAGGCTTCGAACGTATATTATTCAAAAATCGAATTTAATGCTCGAGATATTCCAATTATAATGTAAATCGGTTTAATGAAGTCCGAACTGTGCTAGTTAACCCATTTTTGCAGATAGAAGATAGCAAAGAAAGAAAGAAAGGAAAAGGAACTAGAAATTAGGGATCCCAGAAGCGAACCACTTTTATAAACAATTTAAGACATATGTCAAAATTTAGAATGGAATTTATTGAAAGCCAATATTTACGCCTGATGAGTATTATTAATAAATTAATTTGACAGGATGATTGTCAATTGAAGCATTTACAATAAATTACAACTAGCCATATACTAACTTTGATCCATCCTATTTAACAGAATTTTCGACTCGGATCTGTATTGTTCTCTCACAATCAATGTCAACTTGTTGAACTTTGTAACGCTGCTCGGTGTTGGGCAGTTACAAAGGGCGAATGTGCTGATTATGTTAAATCTGAGACATGCACAGACCACGCCCACACACACACACTTACATTCACACACACACACACCCCTTGAGTTGCCAATTTAATTGAATAATCGGAATGTCAAGCGCTTCTCACAATCATTTGTGAGTGTCCCGAAGCATGCCCAGCTTTTTTTTTTTCATTCAGACGAATTCCCGGACAACTTACGCATTGTTCTCTCCCTTGTTGATCAAAGTGTATTTGCAGCTGTGCATTTGTATCTGTATCTGTATCTGTGTGTGAGCGAGCATAAATTAATAAGGCGGAAATTTTAATATAAACACAGATATTACGATTCGTGTACTCCGTCCGTTTCATTGTAAGCATAATTAAGCGCAGCTTTTAATGCAGCCTTTAGTCGAATGTTCATCATAAATGAATATTATTCGTGCATAGTACTTGCTTAGGTAATTGAACACATGTTGAGCAATGCTTAACAAATGCGAGTGATCATATTACGGCCACAACTCGTACAGCTTCCAGCTCCCGCTTACTGTCAGGCCCATCAATCATTGTGGCGCCTGCCTTTTATTTTTTGTTTTTTTGTTTTATATAATTCACTTGATTTGTGAAAATCTTTGTGGGGGGGGAATATCTTTCGGCACTTTGGCAACATTACAAATCTTATGCGGAAAACTAGTTTTCTACAGTCTCATGTCTCGTAAATGGCTTTTTGGCACTCCTCAAGCGATTTCTGTTTCATGTTAATTAATTAAACGCAATTGGCAATTAGCAGCGGCATTTTTACCGTGCAAATATATATTTGTTTTTGCAGGCGTTGCAAAAAAAAATGCCACTCCAAAACTGCTTTCCTAACAAAGCAATCATTTCTCTGTCCAACTGTCTATCTGAATTCAGCTGCTCTAGAAGTTAGATTCTTGAAATGTGGAATGCCACTTCTTATAGAGTAAAACCAGGCAGCAAAAATCGATGTTGCAACTGATGAAAGTAAGATTGTGAGCTTACTGAACTCAGCTTTTACTGGAGCTTGAAATTAAAATTTAAAATTTTCCCAATAAACAGCAATTCAATCCGATCTGCTTAAGTCCAGCTGTCTATCTGAGATCAATTTCCATATCTCATAAAATTGAATATTCAGGCCCTGCTGCCAACTTGTTAATAAATCCATCCGCTGTGCTTCCAGTTGTCTAGCTAAGCTCACTTTCCATAAGAGCTACAGTTCTTAGACTGGGTATATAATTTCGGGGATATATTTATTAGGTTTCTGCTAATTTTCTCGCAGCCATGTCGGAATCTAAAATAGTTAAATTATGAAATTAATTTGCAACAAGCCATAGACACATGCAACGCACGTTTGTGCACACACATAATTAAAGTTGGAACTGAACTAAGCCAAAACTGGCTGCATCTTATGGCCAGTTGGAACGAGCGTTGCGATGACGCAATCGAAAGTGTGTCAACAGCTTCGGCGTCAACTGCAGCAGCCTCCACATGAGCTGAGCTCAGCTCAGTTCAGCTAGTGGAGCAGTCAATATTTTCGTTAGCCTGGCTGTGCTCGATTTTCCGCTTTTCATTGCACTTTCCAACACTGACACCATGACATAATTATATTTTTGTCAATTCCCAGTAAGAAACAAAAAGTTAAACTAAACCAGCCGAGCCTGATTAGGCGAACCCCCCACCCCCCTCCGCCCAATCCGTCCACCAAAAACAAGCAACCGGATTCTGATCATATTTGGCAGGCACTCGTTTTTCTCGATTTTTCGCGTTTTCTTTTATCTCAACGAAGCATTTATATTTAAGTGTGTGGCAGCTAAGTGAGATACGTTTAGTTTATTATGGGCCTAAACTAATTAAATTCGTTGTAAATTCAAAATTTACGTTTGCTGCTAAAAGAATTTGAAATAACTATATAAATGATATATTTAGAAAGTTAAATATTTCTTAAACTGAACTGCATTGCAAAACATGGCTCTACCATCTACGTATGTATTTATTAGAGTATGCAAAGTTCGCCTTAAATTAAATTCAAACATCACGCATACGACGCGGTTGCCCAAAAGTTCATAGAAACTTTGACAGCCAAGGACGTTACCTGTGCTTGAAGCATGGGTCAAAACCGGTCGATGTTTTACAAAGACTTTTTATGTTACACACAGCTGCGACTTCCGTTCTCTGCCTCAGATTTTTCCGCTAGGCGCTTGCGCAACTTTTTTAAATATATATATATATATACCTACTAAATGTGTATTTCTTTTTGACAGAACCCATTAAATCGGACAAAAATAATGGCAATTTATGGAATATGGCCAGGCGCGTGGCTTCCTGGTTAACTATGTGGTATATGTGGCAAATGGAATCAGGTTTGTGGGGCATGTTGGCAAAGACTGGCCACGGCTGGAAGGTGTTGCGATGACGCAATCGCTGCCCCGCTAAAGGCATAGCCGGCAGTGGCAAACACCTGCACTCACCTGCACCTTCATCACCTCGCGCATTTCCGTCTTGTATGAGGAGCAGCGCGGCGGAATCTCCAAGCACCAGGTGGACGTGCGCACCCGCACCGGCTGCACCTCCGGCACCTGCACCACCTCCACGTACGGCTCCTCGCGTGTGCATATATTGCCCGCACTTTGTATGGAAGGCAGCGCCATGACCGTTGTATTCACATCCTTGAGGTATGTATTCACGCGCAGGCTGCTGTTCTGGCTGCTAATGCAGCCAGGTTGCAACAACAGCAGCAACAGGAGCAGCAACAACAGTGGCTGCTGCAAGTAGCTACGCACTCGTGAGAGTTTCATGTCTTAATTAAGCTTTGCTTTGCTTTGCTTATTACCGAATTTTAACGAATTTTAGTTGTTGTTTTGTTATTATTCAGGCAAGCAAACAGCTCATCATTATTTTATACAACAGGGATATAATTTCAGTATTGATATTTATGTTCTTACTTTAATTAATTTATATTTATTATTATTATTTAAATTTTTTGTCAGTTTTGAAAAGTTCTTTGATTTTTTTATAACTTGTAAATAGTATATATTTTATGTATGTTTTTTTCGTTTATATATATATATTTATAAAAAAAAATTGTTTTAATTTACTGTTTACACTCTTTTAAACATTTTCTTTGCGCACTTCATAAAAGTTTTTTGTAATGTTATATAATCGTATCTAATGTTATACTAGGTTATATTCTGCTTTGTTTTATAAGTAATCATTAATAAGTATATTTTCATTTATTTTATTTTTTTATTTATTTTTTTAAATCCATTTTTTAATTTAGGATTTTTTGTTTTTAGAAGTTTATTTGAATTACTTTGTAAAACCCTTTCAAATTTATTATCTACTCTCTTATAAGCAAATAATGCTCATTTAAATGTATATTATTTTTGAATTAATTTAGTATGCTTAAGTCTTTAAGAAACTTTCCATAGTTATGTCCTTAAAACTATTAGTTTCGCAAACACAAGGTCTTCAGTATTTGAATATTTTTCTAGCACTAGCACTTTCTTTAACTTTCGTTTTTCAACTAAAATTCTGATTCTTTCCGCTCGAAATGCGTTGCGTGTGCGCTTGGAACGCGACTCTCGTAGTGACTGTTTTTTTCCCGTTGGCTCCGATTCAATAGCACCTCTGGTCGCGTGTTCCTTCTCCAAAAACGGTGAACAGTAAACAAATGGGGAATATATATATGAACATATACATGTATGCATACGTACATATAAAAATTGTTGTCATTGCAAATTGGCGACGCCGACGACACTTTTTGTCGAGCTAATGAAGGCCGCTGTGCGGCGTCGGGGGGGCTGGCAGCGTCAGGCGACAGGGCGGAAGTACGCACTGCACAGTTGAATTCTACAATGAAAGTGAAATGCGACACACACACACGCACACAATCAGACTAATCTCCACTGCAGCTGTACTGAAACTCTCCAGTCGGTGGCTGATAGTTCCCCTCCCCCCTATTCCATTCTATCGCCACTCGGCGCGATGACGATGATCATGATTGCATCTAATTGAAATGTTGATAATGTCCTTAACATGCTGTCGCTAGTTGTTGCTGCTGCGTTTGCTGCTGCTGCAAGGCAAACGCGCTTTGTTATTGTTATTGCTGCATTTGCGCTTTTCTGTTGACAGTCGGCGACAGTTGACGAAACGTGGGAGAATGCATAAATTAACGTAAGCCCAAATTTAAATGAAGTAACATTTTCATATCTGATTGGCGCAGCAGCTGTTGGGAATTTAACATTTTAAAAGCTTGATTTTCTTCTATTTATTAAATAAAAATTACTATTTATAATTATTATATATGAATTAAAATTTATATTATTATTTATTGATTCTTTTACTATGGTTATTATTATATTATGATTGTACTTATTTTTATTGTCTAATAGTAAAAGTCTAATAGTAAAAACAATAATGATAATGATAACAATACTAATACTAATAAAAATAATGAATATTAGTAAAAATAATAATGACAACACAGTATTTGTCATCATAATTATTCTTATTATAGTTATTATTATCATTATTATTATTATTTGTACCTATTATTGGATTTATTGAAATAGTAATTAAGAAATCTACCTTAATTTTTTAATTCCTTACTTAATATATTAACTATTATTATTTTGATCGCTTAGTCAAATTATAAGCAGTAAGAACTAAGTTAAAATTGAGAAGTATCCTTGTGTTTGTGTTAAGTCGAAGCTGGCTAGCTCAAGTTTTCATGTTATACAATACCGAAAATTCCAATTAGGAACGTCTGTATAGCAGCTAGTTTATGATCCGCATCCAATTCAACTTTTTGGTCTATCCATGCGTTTGAAGCTTTAACTAGATGCGAATTCTAATGAGTGAAGTTGCGCAAAAGCCCGCACTTTGTATGTTTAGCTGGGTATTTATTTAGGCGACAGCTTGTCAAAAACTTTTGTTTTGCTTTTAATTTGTTACTTAAATAAATGGAGAAACGAGACACGAGTCTACACAATTCAAAAACGAGTCATAACTCATTAATTGACAATCAAATTCTATTATGAAAAATATGATCTAATCTGATAATAAACAGAACTTAGAACAATTTCAGTAATTGTTAAAGTGGAGCACAATAAATTATAAAAAGTTGTGGGTTAAATTTCGCAAAGTTTCGTATTTAAAGTTTTTGTTGCTCTCTCTTCAAGTCAAATAAAACAAATTCGCAATTGTCATGAGCTGCTGTTGATGATAATCATATAATATCCTTTATAGTACTTGCCACAAATCCCACACAGATTCGCGTTCATCTCGCTGATTGTAATGTCTACTGTAAACAACGTTAGCCACGCCCCCTGACCCGCACTGCCCACTTGACACCCCAGTTTGGACAGCGCAACTTGCTCAACACTCACTTAACTCAAGTATCTGATTTCTTAGACAAACTTTGAGAACAAAGCTGACACTGAGCTAACCCAACCCCCTTCCCACTCCCCCCTTCCGTCATGGTGCGACCACGCCCCAAGCCGAACCGCACGGCGTTGATTATCTTGTTTACACTGAAGTTGCAGTTGCAGTTGCCGTCGCTTGTGGCTTGCAATTTATTAAATCAAATTTACAAAAACAAAACGAAAACCAGTTGAGCAAAAAAGAGATAAAAAAAACAAACTGCAGTCCAAGCGCTTTGTTTATTATTTTTATTAGTTGATTAAATTATGAAGCAACAACAACAACAACAACAACATCGACAACAACAACATCTGCAGTTAAAATATGCGTGCGACGCTGGCGTTCCAATGACCCGCATCCCAGCTGCCTCCTCCACCCTCTGTAATACCCTGTAAAAGCAATTGTTAGCAACGAAAAAAACAAATTTCATTTATGCATTTAATTAGATTTTATTTTCGAATTGTTTTTGGCATTGATTCAAGTTCAACTTGACTCGAATTAAGGCGGAAATTAATATACACACACTCAATATATACACATAAATATATATATATGTATATACATTGATTTTTTAGAACATGCCAGCTTAGAGAGTTAGATAGCTCAGCCAGCCGGTGAGCGTAAGCAGCAGAAGGTTCATCAGCGGCCTGGAGACGCCGTTGTAGTAGCCCCCAAAGATCTGCAGGCCGGCTGTCTCGATGCTTCGCTTGCAGTAGTCCCCGTCGTAGTTCCAGCCCACATACTCGTTGGTGCGCAGCGATTCCTGACGCAGCCACTCCTCTAATGGGGCAAAGTACTCACGCAGAGCGCTGCCATCGAGCCGACCCTCGCCCAAGGTCTCCTCCAGCACCTCCTGCCAGGGCTGGGATGCGCCCTTGGCCATCAGTTGTCTATGGCAATCGAAGCGAAAGAGAGAGAGTGAGAGAGACAATTTATAATTAATAATATATAAAAATATACAACATTTTAACAATTGGAATTTTAAAAGTAATCTACTATGCAATACGGATTACAATCAAATTAAGTCAAATTTATATTAATTTAATATATATATATGCATATACATATATATATTTTTTGGTTAAGAACGATTTGGTTTTCCAATTAAGATATTATCTATTTAGTTTAGTATACAATACATTCTAAGTAAAAAATTACATCCAATTGGTCTATCATAAATTTTAAATTATATAATAAGAGGTTAGGTAAAAATTAGATTTTAGATTGAAATAAACAATTGTTATAAAGAAAACATTCAGGCATATTTAATTATTGCTTCTTTGTTCTTACAAATATAATATTTTAAATGGTATTCAACTACTTATTAATCAGTTTTGTTTGACTTACTTTAACAGATTGCCTGCGGCTGGCTGCCGATAGATGTCGCACTTGTGCAGCGGCTTACGCGGATCGTTGGGCACATACTGGCCAGCGACAAGGCACATTCTTCGATACAGTTGGAACTGCAGCACCGTGGAGAAAAAGTATCTGCAAGATACAAAACAAGATATGAATTAGATACATATATGGCTAAAAACATGAGTTTTAGAATGGCAACGGTCACGCTTATTGACCGCATGCGAGTATAATGTACAAATTGTCAATTGTTCTGCGATGGGTGAGAGTTGAGCACACAAACCGAGCGACTCGCTGTGGTACGCTTACATTGTGCCTCAAGGTCGCACCACAATTAGAACTAAACCAGAGCAAATTGCAAACGATTTTGCATTATGCAATCGCAATGCAAAAGTCTGCTCAGCTCTCAGTTAATCGCAATGCATTTGATTACCCTGACATGGGGCATAGCCACTTTTCGGTGGGTTAGAAACTCGGAATGTATATTCAAAATGTGTATACTATATATATGACTTGTTATAAGAAATTCTTTAAAAAACGATTTGATTAAAATATATATGATTAACATGTCAAAAGAAAAAATAGATAAAACATATATACAATTAATTATAAAATTTTAGAAATATCGAGCAAAATAAATGAATAGTCAAATGAAAATTAGCGATAAGTAAAAGTGAAACAAGTATGTTAAGAAAAATATAAATATGTAACCTTTTGACCTCGCATTAGCATTTAAGGACATTCGACCGAAAATTATTCCTATTGGCCACATAATGGCCACTTCAAGGGCTATGATGATGTCCTTCAGCCAGCATATAGTCCTCATCTTACCAAATCAAAATATTCAATCAAAAGGATTCAAATCAAGAACCTATGAAAAACCCAATTCGCTTTGATTAAGGTTATCAACAGGCCAAAGGACGTCAAAATAGTCCTTGTTGCTTTCCGTGCAAAAATGTATGTTATCCGGATTCTTAAATGTAGATCGATACATTTGGACCTTTCGATTCAAACGCACTAAGTTTTTTGTAAATCCGATAGGATATGGCGGAGCTAAAGCTATTTTTCTTAAAAAGGATATCATCACAAAATCGGTCATACCTTGAGCATTTTTAAGGACTATCGAGACGTGCTTTGACCCCCCTACTGTCGTTGACCGGAAAATTCAGAATATGCAAAGAAACGGACGAACATCCTTTACGCAAGTAAGATATAAGGATATTCATTTTGTATATTATATTTGCCATAGCTCGGACGTATTTTTGCGGATCCTGGCAAGTGTTGTGTCAAACAATGCGTATGAAAGCCAAAGCTTTAAGCTGACCAAAGGATTTCAAAATCGTCCTTGCACTTTCCTAGATTTGACTATTTTTCTAAAAATGACATTTTATTTTTAGTCAGAACTTTATATAGTCAGAACTTTATATATATATATATCTTTCTGAACTCGTTAGAACGTTAGAAAAAAAAATTTTAGGGCTAAATTTATAAACAGAAAAAAGCCCATAACTCGGCAATATCCTGCCGTATCCTGACGAGTCCAACCAAGATTGTCTTTGTAGTTTGAGAGATATTAAGATTTAACTGTAATTTTGTGATTTCAGCCAATTTCCTTTGTGACCCGGAACTGAAAATTTACCAGTCCATGATTCTTAGATGACCCCCTAATTATACCCTGAACTCATTGAAAATGGGTAAAAAGGGTATATTGTATTTGTGCAAAATGTAAATGTTTGTAACAGGCAGAAGGAAGTATCTCCGACCCCATAAAGTATATATATTCTTGATCAGCATCAATAGCCGAGTCGATCTAGCCAAGTCCGTCTGTCTGTCCGTCCGTCCGTCCGTCCGTATGTATGAACGCAAGGATCTCAGAACCTATAAGAGCTAGAGACATTTTAGAGAAGAGCGGAAATTTTAGATGTAGATGCTCCTAGTGCCTGCGCAGATCAAGTTTGTTTCTGATAATCGATAACTTACTCCGTTTCAAAGTAATCGATAAAAATGTATATCGAAATCCTGTTTTTTAAGCAATTTTTGTAAATAATAAGAGCTAGAGTCACCAAACTTGACATGTAGCTTCTAGAAAAGTTTATCTATCAAGTATCTTTCATTTTATACCTATTGCCACCTCCCCGCTACTCTCTATCTATTAGCGCGAGCTGCATTTGGTGTTGAAATATGAGGGTTTAGGGTATCCCCTAGTCGGGAGCTCCCGACTAGAACCTCTTACTTGTTTTTTAATGCAGTTCTCTGCGGTTGGGTCTTACAATCCTTACGCAGCATGTCCCTTAAAAATCCGTAAGGATATGTCAGATTTATGTCCTTTTTTCTATACTAAAAATTACTATTTGTTTGTGGACATGTTTAATTCAAATATAGTTTTTCTTTTCAGATGAAGAAGTTTAAGGACTACAATCGACAAAAGGGACTCTCGCAACTTCAACAAGGCAAGTGTTCCGAGATTAGACCTTAGTTTAAAAGGATTTAATATAAAATAAATATACTTTTTATTCGCATTTGTGTTATTTTAAGAGAAATAAAAAATAAATAGTTATATGTGTATTATCAAATTTGTGCTTTTCAAAAGCAATAAATTTATTATTTAAAACAAAAACAAATTTGTGTTCTTTTTTACATTCAAGGGCTCATAATCATTGCATACCCGAAAGGGGCGCACTAGTCGGCGCTTTTACTTTTACTTTTTACTTTTTTTTTGCTGTTTTTATGAGGAACAACTTATATTAAATTTATGCGAATATTTACAAACTACTTATTCTACTAAGTTACTAAGTTTAATATACAAATTTACAAGGGTGACTATATAAATTAATCTGGGAGATCGATTGGGTGAGACCTTCGCAATCTCCTCCTCGACCGGACTCCTCTAATTCTACGCCTTTCTAGAGGACGCCTAGCCAGACGATTAGGATGGTTTCCCAGTCGCGCTTTGTAATTTGCAGCCTGTATATTTAAAACGTCCCCGACTTTCGGCACTGCAAATCGGAAGTTCTCATATACCAGGGGGCACCAGACAGATATCGGAGCGTTTTTACTTGGAACACCCTTATTTTTGTAAGACGGGACTTTGCAGCAATGCCGTTTACCTGAATGCCATAACGCCAGGCGGGAGCTATGCAGGATTTATAAATGGTTACTTTATAGGTTGTAGAGCGTGGGCCCCAAAACACTCCCATGAGGAACGCCAGCTCCGTTGGCCTTCATGTTGGACACAACTCCATCGAGTACTACCGAGAATGACCGGTTTGTTAAGAGCTTTGCACAAATGCTTGATTTTCGCAGAGTATTCCATCATGCCAGACTCTATCGACGGCTTGTTTTATATCCAAGTTCGCTGTCACTACGTATTATTTGGCTTCGAAGCCCTCGAGGATACAATTCACCACCCTATTTAGCTGTTTCGGTGTACCATCAGATTATCGGAACCCGAACTAAAGGGGGGAATTTTTTCTTAATTCTTTCCATAGACAGCAGTCTCGTAAGCAGACAACGTTTGAAGAGTTTTCCAATTGTGGACAGCAAGCTAATGGGCTTGTAAGAGTCTAGGGATGAGGGACTCTTTCCAGCCTCATGGATCATGCATATCCTCGCCTTTTTCCATGCCTCATACAATAGTTTTTTGTATGTCCAAACCCCTGGCATCTGTGGCACAGAATGGCATCCAAATTTTTCTTGGGTATTTCTACATAGATTTTTTGTCGCCCTATTTGCTTGATTTTCAGCGCTTCCTTATTATTAGGCTCACGAGCCAAGTCAATGAAACAGAAATTATTTTGTACCAGTTCCTCAATAGCTTCACCGTTATCCTGTTATCGGACCATACGAGGGCGAGGGTTGTGGATACGAAGGAGAATGTGTCCGCGTCGATACACTCCTCCTTAAAGTTATTCTCAGCGGGTGGTGCTAGCCAAATTGCGGATAGTAAGCCTGAAGGCCTTGTCTTCCTTCAGTTGGTATGTGAAGTGGTCTGCATTATTTTCTTTGAGAAAATGCACTAGGCCATAAGATAAGTGTTAGAGTTTTCAACGTGGACTCTTACTTTTCCTTCTGATCCAACGTGGAGGGTATAATTTTCTGACCCAATGACAGCATCAAGCTCTGCCTCCATCTGGGTCACATTGTTTACACTTTCGATGAAGATGGGGGGTGGCTTCCGTGATCTGGGTACTCTGACTCCTTTTTCTGCATTCAGCTCTATTTCCATCTCTTCTGCCAGTTCCTCGGCATGGGCTACTTCCTCCTCTGTAGGATTATCGTTCTCTTCATTTCGCCAGTAATGTAAATTTGTTTCTAGAATTTATTGGGATCTCCTTTTGGCAAGCTTGAAGGCAGTTTACGTTTTATTTTGGTAGTATAGATGGATATTATTTGCTGATTCGCTTGCAACTACAGTTTTGTAGTTAATATTTGGGATGGTGCAAACTCCTCCACTTGAAGTTGTGACAGTGTAGGTAGACGCGTAGTTGCATGTCGTTGCAGCAAAATTGCTACTACTGCACTTAGGTACTGTAGTTGAAGCACTGACAGTATTACACTATAAGGAAATCATTCCACGAATTTCCGCAGGTGTAGCGCCAGCAATTTCCATAATTTTAGCGAATTCTGGTCGCAGCTCTCTCGGCTGAGAGGACGCGAATGTATTAACATCCATGCCTAATATTGTTTGGCTCAATGTTGTTGTTGTCTAGAACACAATTTTTTTTTTTTTAAAGAAAATTTACCTTTGCCTTTGACAAGCAGTGTTGTAAAAGTGAGTCGGCGCTTGGGTGCCAAAAATGTACCAATATTTCACTCAAATACCAAGCGAACAGAAATGCCCAGCAAGTAGCTGATAAAAAAATATTCTGCAAAAGAAATATTGCATAGCATATAAGAGGCAGAAATGTCACCCATATAAGATGAGTGCTGTAAGACGACTGTTGAGCATGTTAATGTAAATTGGGTGCTGTAAGGACGGCTGTTAATTAACAGCTCATGTACAAGGGCTCCTGAAAGAAAAAGCATACATGTTTTTGGATCATTTCGATAAAATGTTTGCACGGACTTGGACTTTTAGGTTCCCAAGGACTATATCAATGGTAGTAAAACCAAGGATATGACGGTTAACTAGAAACCACCGAGGGAGCGCGGCTTTTTCTGAGAGGTGGCAGAGAGGCACTGGGAGCTGAAAAAAGGATACATATTTTTGCTCCACTAAGTTCACTAGGACTATATCTATGGTATGGTGAAACCATGGATATGTTGGTCAACTAAGAACCATCAAGGATGCGTTGCTGTTTCTATACATACATATTTTTTAACCATTCCCAATCACTATTTCAATGGTATGCTGAATATGAAAAAAGAATAAATGCAATATAACTTTACTTGGCTACAAAACACAAAAGGAGCCAGATGCATGACATTAAGTGTCATCTGCGTTATTATTTAAAATGTAGTTGAATATTAGAATTCGAATTTTGAAAGGCAATCGAAGGTCCTGATCGGCAGGAATCTATAAGGATATTACATGCCAGGAGCTGCCTTTATTTACTTTACATTGAGCCTATTTAATTAGTTGCTTTCTTTGAGTGTCCTTAAACAATAATGTATTTTAAGCAGAATAAATCTTGGCTTTAATTATACCGATAGCAGCCAGCGCTCAATTAGCAGCTGCTAAGTGCTTCGATCACCGAATACTGTTAACTTCGCTCAATTGTGTGCACACATGGAGAACGTAAACATGAGAGAGGTGAAACTCAAAACACACTTGCACCGCAATGTAAAATGCAAATGCGTTCAGAGCAAAGCAATGCGCCTGTGTGTATATCTGTTGAGCTTTCACGGGTGTTCTTCTAAAAGATATATATACTTACATAACATATACAAATGGACAACACTTTGCTAATACAAATATACATGCATACGTGGGCATCGGCGAGTAAATTGTATTTTAGACTGACTCCATTTATCAAATTTATACAATTTCGAATATTCGAACTTGTAAATTATTTAATAAAATCTAAAAAGATAAATATATCATTATAAGATCGACTTTTGTTCATTTACATTTACCTTCTTTTATGGTTGCATTTTATGTGTCTTCAAATAATTATGTCTCTAAATCAAAAAAAGTAAGAGGTTCTAGTCGGTAGCTCCCGACGAGGGGATACCCTGAATCCCCTACTTCCAACATCAAATGCAAATATATAAACTATCCTAGAATCTACGTGTCAAGTTTGGTGACTCTAGCTCTAATTATTTACCAAAATTCCCCAAAAAAAAACAGGATTTCGATATCGATTTTTATTGATTACCTGGAATCGGGGCAAGTTATCGAATATCGGAAACAAACTCGATCCGGGCGGGCACTAGGAGGACCTACAGCTAAAATCAAGTCTCTAGCTCTTATAGGTTCTGAGATCCTTGCGTTCATACATACAAACGGACGGTCGGACGGACGGACGGATCGACTCGGCTATTGATGCTAATCAAGAATATATATACTTTATGGGGTCGGAGATGCTTCCTTCTGCCTGTTACATACATTTACATTTTGCACAAAAATATTATACCCTTTTTCCCATTTTGAATGGGTTCAGGGTATGAAAAACCAATTATGAGGGCACCCACAGACAGAGAACGTTAGCATGAGAGATGTGAAGATAGCTGAATATAATGTAAATGCGCTCAGAGCAAACCAATACGTACATATATATGTATGTATGTATGTCTGTTCAGCTTCCGTACTTTCGTAATCTTAAAAGACATACATACATATACAAAAGGACAACACTTTTCTCTCTTTGTCACGCACTTAATTTTTGTGTCCGAGTCGTTTGTTTTAGTTTTGCCTAATACAGACACTTACATACATTCGTGCGTGTAACGGAAAAATAGAATAGTTGCCAAATAATGATAGCGCAAATTTGGATGAAAAATATAAAAATCCAAAAAAATGGCTTCTATTAGGGTAAATAATGTCTGATCTTCGTCATTGTGTGTAGGATTTCTGAAGAAGTAAATAATTCGATAAAATCTAAAAAGATCATTCAAAGATCACCTTTTTTATACAATACCGTATTTTATGCATGCATTTCTTTTATATATCTTTTTAAATACTAATGTATTTAAACCAAAATAAGACTTGACTTCAATTACGCCAACGGCAGGCACCGCTAAATTGGCAGCTGTTGACTGCGTTGATCACCAAATTCTGTGTGTGCGCCCATGGAAAACATTAGCATAAGAGAGGTGAACTTCTGTGGTCAAAGCACACAGACACAGCTGAGTACAATGTAAAGTAGCTCAGAGGAAATAAATACACACTGATGTTATCCTAAAAGATATGTATGTACAAATACTGTTCTTAATACTAATTTCCTTTTTCTGCCGGTTCAAATTTTCTGTATTTTCGTCAACTGTGAGTTCTCTCTCTCTCTCTCTCCCTGTTCGTTGAGCGCTTCCCTGTATGCACAGGGATGTGTGTGCGTATGCTTTTGCGTTATCTATGTGTGCAGCCTATTCTGACATATTTTTGTTGTTGCTTAGCGATCTAATTTTAATCGTTTGCTTGTACTATTTTCTGTGCGACGAATTTTGTGTCCATTTTACCCTGTCGCAACATACTAAATTGTAATATTTGCACTCCGAGCAAAAAATACACAACTTGCTCAGTGATGTTTTTTTAAAACCCATGCATGAACAAACGGACAACAGCAAATAATAACTTTACTCTTTGTCTGTTAGTTTTTTGCTTGGGTCGTTTTTATACACCACATTCACACACACACACATATACACACACACACATACATAACAACTGTTCTTAATGCTAATTGCTTATCTCTGCAGGTTCATTTTTCGTCCACTGTAAACCCTCCCTCTCTTTCCATGTTAGTTGGGCGCTTCCCTGTGCATATAATTGTTTGTGTGTGGGTGTATGCATATGCGTTATCTACGTGACCGACCTTTCACATATATTTCTGTTTTTGCTTATCACTCCAACAAGAATTTGAATGGACGAGGTTTTCTCGTAAGTTGTGATCGTTCGCTTGCTCTACCTATTTATTATCTATCTCCTATCTATTTTCTGTGGGCCGTTTTTTTTCCTGCACTTTAAAATGTGGCAAACTGTTGAAGAATATGATGCAAAGGATAAGAAGACATACAAATATCCATTCTTCTAAAATCGAACATTTTTGATTCTAAACTCTTCAATATACTTTGACGAGTCCAAGCATAGCTTTTTAAGATCGGATTTAACTTTTGCCTCATTTATGGCTTTTAAAAATTGTATAACTTGAATATATATCTTGGCTATATCAAGTCATCATGCGATTTGATCTGAATCTATTCTGTGGGTTGGTTTGTTTTAAAGCGCTTTGCGGATAGTCGCAATTCAATTTTATATGAAGCTCAGGGTCGTCTTTAGAGCTGGTGGCATTATGCGGCTTTATTTTTATATGCATCACAATAGCTGCAAAAAGCTGTCGAGTCATAACTAAATTGATATGGTTTTTTTCTTTTTGTTATAATTATGCAATGCTCGCCACAGCAAGAATAACAAAAAAGCCTGTTTGATTTTTGACTGATTCTAGAACAAGTTCAAGTAAATTGGTTTTTTTTCTGTTTCTTTTGCTATTCGAGAATCAGCTGTGAATTTTGATAAGTTCGGCGAGTTTTTAGCTATGTTAATGATGCAAAAGCCTGTTCTTTGGGCCAGCTGAAGAGTGGTGCACACTGGGCTGGCCTGAGTTGGTAGATAATTTTGTCTATTGTCTCAGGGGATTCACCGATTTAACCCGGCGCTGTTAATTATGTTGGGGGAAAAAAACAATAAAATATGAACAGTTATTATTATAAGCAAATTTGTGATTTATATTTCTAAAGAAGCTATTAAGCTGAACTATTAATAGCACAGCCTTCGGCCAAGGCAACACACGCTTGAGAAGCTACCCAGAAATCTCAGCTCAACTCTTTGTCTAGTTCGATTTCAGAAACTGCTGGAGCTAGATTTACCAAATTTGTGGATTCCAAATGTTTTAAATATTTAATTGATGATTTGGAAAAGTGAATATTTACGCTTTTGTATGTGAATTCCTAAAGTTTTAAATATTTAATTGATGATTTAGGGAAACGATAATTTGCTAAATATGTAATGATATTATCAGGCAATAAATATTTATTTATATTGCCTATATCTGTAAAGCCGCAGCCAAATATTCTTCGCAGACTTTTACAAAACTTTCCTTTTGTTTCAAAAAAATATTAGATTTAAATAATATTAGTCCTACAATTCGTTTAACCCATAAAAATGATCAATAATATTTTTAAAATTATATAAGAATATAGAATATATCACTAAAAACATTTTATTGAAAAATTTAATATGTAGTATGAATCATTCCTGAGTTTAAAATAGAGCGTTTGAAAGAAATAACAAACGGGAAACATGGGCTATCTTCGGCACGTCGAAGATTTAATACCCTTGCAGACCCAACCTTTTCATAATGCGTATCTAATAAGCACAGGGAAATAGTTAATAGGATTTTGCATTTATATGAGGAGCATAATAATACTTATAAATGCCGAATTTGTTCAAGATATCTTGATAAACTTGATAATTTTCTATACAACAACCTAGTTTTCGACCTTAATAGGATTTTGCATATATATGGGGAGCATAGTTAAATTAATAAATGTTAAGTTTGGTCAAGTTATCTTGATAAACAAAATATTTTTTCATACAACAACTTAATTTTTGACGGTCCATCCTATGGCATTTATATGATATAGTGGTCCGATCCAGCTAGTTCCGACATATAAACTGCGTGCAACAGAAAAAAGGACTTCTGTAAAGTTGTATGACGATAACTTTAAAACTGAGAGACTAGTTCGCATAGAAACAGACAGACGGGCAGACGGACATGTCTATATCGACTCGGCTGTTGATACTGATCAAGAATATGTATACTTTATGGGGTGGGAGATGTGTCCTTCTATGCGTTACACATTTTACGACAAAATTTTAATATCCTCTGCAAGGGTATAAAAACACCTGGGATAAGTACAAAATACTTCTTAGAAAAATTGGTCTACCCAGATTTTCTTAAGAAAAGTACTTTACTTTTCATATAGTATTTAAAAGTATGGGTAGGGTACTGGAAAAAATATCAGATATATCGACTTTTTAAAAGTCTTTATACAGAATTTGGTTAGAATATTCTCGGTTTTTAAATCGTTGTACCCATTGTGGCTTATAATAATAAAGTTCAACATTTTAATACAGAAAAGGAGAAAAAGGAATGGTGACCAAAATAATTGTATCTAATTGAGCAAACCGCTTGCGGCAAAAAGTCTGGTTATTTGAGTTCTCAAAATTCTTGATATTTAGTTCTAATGTTACCTATGGCTGCGCTTAAAATGAATGTTTAACATTTTAATAAATATTATTAGCTAAAATAACAAAAATGCAGTAAGAGCTGAGCTGCTTAAGGAGCAAAAAGTTTGTGGCCAAATTCTTTTGTGATTCGACTTCTCGAAATTCTTGGTTTTCAGTTCGCATGTTACCTATGGCTGCTTTTGAAAATAATGTTTAACATTTAAATGGATATTATGAGGAAAAAAATGGAATACAATAATTGCATATTTGAGCTGCTGATTGAGCAAACAGTTTGCGGCCCAAAGTCTTTTGATTCGAGATCTCAAATTGTTCAATTGCTGCGTACGTGCAAATTGCAATTGTTTATGATTATTTTTGTTGTTTTTGTTTTTGTTTTTGTTGACCAGTAAAAATGGCAGCAACTGCAGCGAACGGCTATGGAACCATTCATTAGCGCCGAGCGGTTAAACGACATTGCTCATACGCCCCGCAGCACCAAAAGGCAGCTGGTAGCAGATAATTGAAGCCGTTTTGTGAATGGCTTTTGCGGCTGCTTTACAGAATTACAGATTTTTCAAATATTTTGAGACCGCCGCAAACACATGTTTTCATGTCTAAAGCGAAGCAGCTGAAAAGAATTTTCGCAATATTTAATTTTAGCACAGAAAATGCAAAAAACCAAAAAAAAAAAAAAATTGGACTAATTGCCGACACTGTTCGTTGGCTGTTTGGCTGACTGACTGATTGACTGGACGAGCGTTAACCCCTGTCGGCCCAGGCCCAGGCATTGTGGCAGCCAGTGTTGCTGATTGAAAGATTGAGTGGCAGTGGCAACAACAGTCGACACACAGACACAGTCCAAGTAGCAACAACAGCTGCTGCTGCCTTTGCGGCTGCTGCTGCTGCTAATCCCTGTTATTGGGTCATGTCTGAGACACCGTCGCAGTGTTCGGCTTCTGGTAGCTTTGGTCTCTGCGCGTCTCTGGGAAAATGTGGCGACGATGTGGCAACTGCTGCCAAGTGCCAAAAACATAACACAACACAGCAAAAGTGCTTGTTGTTGTTGCTGCTGCTGATGCACTTAATGGCACTTTGGCACGTTGTTTCTGTAACTTCTGCAGTCGAGCCGTGATCGAACATTGTGAAAAGTGTGCATTAAAATGAATTTTTTTTTTTGCTCTTGTGTTTTTTTCTTTCTCGAACGTTTGCAACATTCCCTATTGGAATGTGTGAAAAAAAATGTATGTGACAATTGATTGAGATAAAATATATAGATGCCGATATATGATATATTAAGTAACACCAAGGCATATTTATCTGCAATATAGAAGCTTACTATTCTTTTGAGCCCAAAATTTCTGTCTCTGAATCGAACCTCAAACCAATGAGATTGTATAAAAATCCGCCGAACCGAACCGCGACTTTGGATTTAAATATACCGCTTTTAATCGAGCATTAGTAACACGCTTATAAAAAGCTATATATATCTATAACATGTTTTAAAACAAAATTATTTCAGTTTTGGTTATAATAAATTAAACCCCGTAACTCGGGCTAAAAATTTAATGGTTTCATTATAAATTTAGAAAAGATATAGGACAAATGTGAAAGCCAGCTTGACTAACCGATGTGGGTGCAAAAAAATGGGTGCGAACCATAGACTTTATTTGTTCTGTTAAACCTGGTTTTAGGCCAGCAATTTTCACTATGAACCCTGAACAAGCAGGGAGCAAATTGGGGAAAAACTTGAGCTCCAAATGGAGAAATATAAGCAAAGACCAGTCTCAAGGAGTCGAGGAGAGTTTTTTATTCTAGAGGTATCAGGTTTAATCTCTCATCAACAATATCAAAGCCCTCACTTGCTTGTAAAATAGTATCAAGTATTGAAAATGTTTGTATTTTTTTAATTTCCAAACAATTTATGGTAGTTACGCGTCGGTGTCCCGCTCAAATGTGGATTACAAAAACCCCGCCGCATTGCCCGACAAACTGATAAATGTCAAGGTCGAGTCGTGAAATAATCAAATAACAAACACAAATTTTCGCTTTTTCAAGCGCAACAATGTGAAAACTTATGACAATAGCCACAACCATAACAACAACAATAACAGCAATAACAATAATAATAATAAAAAGAAAAACCCAAACCGCAAGAAAAACAAGAAAGAGAAAAAGTTGTGTCCGACCACAAAATTACATGCCCAAAAAAATTATTGGACATGTCAAGACATTGAGGCCCAGCATTTTGGCCATTTCAGAGTTTTGAATCTTGTCCGCCGCGTCCAGCGAAACGTTTGAATGCATTGGCCGCTTGGCTGGTCAGTGGCTTAGTGGGTTAGTGGTTGGGTTTGCTGGCCGCTTGCATTGGACATTGAACCACATTTGTTGTTTTATGTTGGCCACAGCAACAAAAACAAAAAAATACAGTCCAAATGACCTTAACGTGTCCACATTAACGTGACATTCACGGCACACAAACAAACATTTGAATTGCAACTGATATATGTTTATGCATTGCCATCGTCTGAGCCATATCCATAAAAGTCTTTCAACTCAAGTAGCTAAAACTTTGCTTCAAAATGAATTGAGGGCATTTACGAGGCCTCTGGACATAAAGAGCAATTATTAATGGCAGCAAAGAGCTTAAGCTCGTAAAGTTTTTTGTAAGGATTTGTAAAATGTGATAAATTCATCAATGTGAAATTAACCAATAGATGACATAGTTTGCCGGCGAGCTGCAGAGCTTCTTGTTTAACGTTCTTTTTTAATAGCTGACGGTTAACTTTGGTAAAAAATAAAAATAAAATAAAATGTTCTTTTTAAGCAGCACTTTACAATTGCCTACAAAATAAATGTATATTAAATGAAAATTATTGTTGGCTTTTAATATAGTAAAAATTAAATAAAATACATATTGAAGTACATGTAATAGCTTTGATAAAGCTCCTTTCAGAATTTTTTTCTATAGATAAATCTAACTAATCTTAAAGAAATGAAAATTTATTCAAGAAGAAGCATGCAAATTTTTTAAAAGTATTTAAAGCGCACCCGAAAAGTTTTTTTAAATCAAACATATGCAGATATTAAATATACACGCATGGAAAATCATCTTAATTTTACAAAAGAACAAATATATTTACGACCATTTAAATCGGCTAGCAGAATAAATAATACATATAAATACAATACATATAAATAATATAATAAAAAATTGGACTACATTTTGTATGCACATTCTATTCCGCGTTTTTGCAGATACAAAATATTTATAACTATTTATTTCAGTTTAGCTGGCTCGAGGCCCGGCAACTAAAGCAATATCTATTTATATAATATATTTAAAACTAAACTCGATCTATATAGAATATAGTCCTATAGTCATTTTGAAAGATCATAAGAAATAATTGAGTGAGTATTAAGAACTGGTATTGCACTTTAGGAAAGAATTGGATCAAGTTCGAGCGTTGTTGCTTGGCTTTTTTAGACGATTGGCGATTTATATGTTGACTGCCTTCAGCGCATTGTGGAACATGAATTCGAGTTGGTTTTTGCATTAGTATATGTATTAGTATTTATTTTTATTTTATTTATTTTTATTTATTTATTGGCGCTTTAGCGAATGCGACTGAAATAATATTGATTTATGCGCACGGATCTTGGCACGGATCTCGGGGCAGCTGCTGACGTTATGAACTCAAATTAAATGCTAATTAGATTGCAAAACGGATCTGGCACAACAACAACAAGCACAATAACAAGAACAACAATGGCTACAACTAATGATATAATTAAGTTTAGAATCAAATAATGATCGCCGATGTCTGGCAATGATTTTATGTCACAGCTGAAACTGAATTCGAATTCGAAACGCGAAACTGAAAGTGCATTCAAGTTGGTTGCATTGTGCAACGCACCGCATCGAACAACGACAACAACAACAACAGCAACAACAGCAACAACAGCAACAACAAGAGCAACAACAGCAACGACAACGTTGGCTCTATTTATGGCCAAGACAAAAACCGGCCCCAACTTCTTGTCTGCGACTGCATCCGCAATGTTTCTAAACGGCCAAAACGGCGACCAAATAAAAAACCAAATACTATAAAACGATGTCTAAAGGAAGCTGTGCTCTATTTTTGCTGTTCCAATGCAGTTGTTGTTGCAGTTGTTGTTGTTGTCGCTTTTAGCAGGTTTTCGTTGTTGCTGCTTAGTTTGCACACCTCTGGCGCTTAAATGATTTGCGGCTGGCCACGAAATGCGCGCACAAATGGCCAACAAGGCGTATACTTAATGCCTGTCCATATAGACCCACATACATACATACATATAT
Source organism: Drosophila ezoana (assembly GCA_035045725.1). Taxonomy (NCBI): domain Eukaryota; kingdom Metazoa; phylum Arthropoda; class Insecta; order Diptera; family Drosophilidae; genus Drosophila; species Drosophila ezoana. The sequence goes on along the minus strand of JAWNOU010000005.1, from coordinate 868,497 downwards.
ATATATATACATGGGCTGGCCCGATCGATCGTTTGTACGGCTGCTGCAACATTTTGGCATTTTGACATATCAAGTGAAAAACTTAAGCGATTTCCGACAAGCAACCAGTTTTTTACTTCTTCTGCTCGACTTGGCTATTGACTAGGCAAAATAAAATGTAATAAAAATAAAAATAAATATATATATTCACGAATGCGCATAGAAAATAAATCGAAAAGTTGTGTTTTATAATTTACACGCATGCCAAAGTCACAAATAATGTAAAGGGCTTAACTGTTGCATCCGTTGCAAAAGCTTGTAAAGGCGAGATTGACAGAAAATATGTTTCCTGGTTCTGGCATTAAAATGAAGCGTAAAACTACCCGGTTGCAGGAAGTACAAAGTATAATTAAATAAAGAGATTGGGTAAATTAATCAATGTGAATATCTGTCGAACCTGTAACTTTAAGCAGAATGCGGGATCATGGCAAAATTTCTTGAATTTTATTTCATAAATTTCACTTTATCTAAGCTTCTGTAGCTTTCAATTATTTTATTCTTAAAATTTGGATTTTTATATTGAATAAATAAAATATAAATTCTAAAAATTTCAGAAATATTTATTGTTTAATGGTCTGTAAAAATTAAAAAAAAAAACAAAACGAAATCGTGTATTTTTCTAATAGGCTGCCTTTGAGTTATGCAAGTCTGCCAGTCCTTATCAATTCAATATCAAAAGTAATTAAATTAGCTTAGATTACACTTGCGACCTATTAAAACTATAGTATTAAAAGAAAAATAGTAATATACATTTTTAAATATTAAACAAATGCACAAGAAATTTATATACATATAATAATAATTATTTAATATAGTATATTATATACTTTACATAAAATAGCCATAATACTAAAAATAATAATCATAATCATAATCATATATATATTTATCTTAATAATGATTTTAAAAACACCATGATAAAAAAATTATACTAATAATTAAAACAATAAAAGTTATAGTTAAACTATTTATATCAAAACAATATTTGATACAAATTTAGATTTATCATGTATAACTGAAATAAAGCTAATTTTCTTCTAGTTTTCTTATAAGTTCATAGTATTTTTTTACTTTAAGATCACTTTTGATCATAGCTGTTCTCTAAGTTCTCTTGACCAATTAAAAAAAAATGCTATTTTGTCGAGTTGATTATTTCTGTATTTCGATTCCAATTACAACTGCTAAGCAATTGTGTCTAAAACAATGTCTACGTTTTTGCCACACGCTTGTCAGATTCTCTCAAGAGTATTTGGTAAGCGAGAGTTGTTTCGGCTGCAATCCGCCAGACGATCTGAATATATGCACCATATAAGACCGTCAGCACAATTGTGTGAATTATCGCATGACAGTCACAGACAGACAATAAAAGACTGGCCTGCCCCACCGACTGCTGCATAGACCCCATGGCAGCTGTTCCGCTCTGCCTTGTGTGGTTGTTGTAATAATAAACCATAATTATATTAGCTAATTTTGGACCGCCTTTTCGCATATTGGATTACAAACAAGACCGAACAACTGATCAAGTGGTTGGGCCTTCTAAAACCAAAGAGACACACATGCAGACAATTGGCCATAAATCAGCAGGTAACAAATGCTTAGAGGGGGGCGCGCGCGGAGTAGGGGGATGTCTACTTCATTGCATTGCAGTTATTGTTGTCGTTATAATCAATGAATTACGTCGCATCGGCTGCATCGGTTGACCACAATTTATGGCGATGCCAAACATGAGAATCCGAAATGCGAAGCACAAAAACTGCAACTGCAACTGCAACAGCAGCAGCAGCAGCGACACGAATTGGGCAGCTAGAAGATAAGCGAGGGGGGCTGGCAGCCAGAAGGGGAGTGGCTGTAACGAGCAGTCGCCTGGCTTTTATGTTGCAATCCGGAGCGCATGCAACAAAGCGCCCAAGTCGCATGCCAAGTCACACAGCCAAAGCAACCACCACAACCACCAACCACCAAGCACCAGGCACCACCGCCTCTGCCCCCTGCCCCCTGCCCGCTGCCCGCTGCTGCAGGCATCTCTCAATTGTAACTCGCATCTGTTGGGTTCGTTGTCTGACAGAATCGTAACGTTTGTCGCTGTTGCCGCTGTTGTGGGCAGCTGCACTGGTTGCTTGGCTTGACTTGGTTTTTGGCTTGGTTCCATCTGGTCGAACATAGAAAACGACACATATTGCAAAAGTAAAAGTTGACCATTTTGTCTAGTTGCGCCTTTAAAGTGCAAGCCATCAGTCTGAATCCACTTGCAAAACGCAACAAAAAATATAAATTGATTTCATTTAAATATAGGAACCAGAACAAGCTGAGCCAGAACTGAATGAATCAAAAAGACAATTTAAATTAATTTTACTAAAATAAAGGAAACAGAACCAGAATAAGACAGACGTTCAGAAATACAAAATGAAACAACTAAAAAAATAAATTTTTTTTTATATAATCACAATTAGCTGAGCCACAACTAAAAGAACTTGACTTTTAGGGTTGCAAAAATTAAATAAAAAAAAACTTGCTACTGAATGAACAGTTTACTTTACAAGTACTCAAGGAATTAAATCAAAGTTAACTGGTACTTTATGAACAACTCTAAGCTCATTCAATATACCAATTATATAAAATATTTCATTAAACTGACGGCACATTTACTTCATATCTGACGAATTGTATTTAAAAAGCTTGTAAAATGGACTAGAGCAAGATGAGCTAAACTTTGATAAACTATAGCTGGAACTTTAATATAACCTTAATTAATTGTAATTTTTAATGCCAAATTTAAAATTAATAATATTTGAATTTTAATATAAGCCATATTCAGACCCAGAACTATTTGAACTAGAGCTTGATAATTTGTTATGGCCAATAAGCAAAGAACGAAGGCTTAGTGAACTAAAACTTGTTCAACCATAACTAGCCAAAACTATATTATTTAAATTATAAATGCATTATTTTTAGTTAGGAAACAGTCGTGAATTGCAATCAATTTATATTTTGTTTGGCTTGCAGAGCTAGTTCATGAAACGAACTAGTTGATACAGATATGACCCAAAACTACGATAGGAACTAGAACTACAGGTTAATCTTATTACAATTAAAAAGCTATCAAAAGTTTTGATTTAGTTATCGCTTATAAGCAGCGGAATGGAATTTTTGTTGAATTTACATTTTTTAAAAAGATAAGGACACCAAAGTTCAAGTTCTGTAAAGTTATTATCAGTATAAATTGGATAAATTGAAATTTTTGTAACTTAAACTAAGAACCACTTTTGGGCAAAACGCGTTATTTAAATTAATTATCGAAATTCCACTTCCGATGTTCTCTTTACCCAACTAACTAACTATGTTTATTCAAGGGGCTCACATTGTTTTGTTAAAAAATAGAACAATAAATATTGAAATTTTTTCAAATAAAACAAAAAGATTCAAGTTTTTGTCATATCTGAAACCTTAAAGCAAACCTTTTGGCTAACTTGCTTTAGAGTTGTTTCCATTAATTACAAATCAGATCAGATACAACTTGATTCCATTCATTTCATATTCAAACTGTGAACATCTTCCACTTAAAATTATAGCAGTCTGCTTTTTGGAAAGTTGTTTAATACGCCCCAACAAGGTCGCTACGAAAAATAAAAATAAATATATCCATATCTATAAATTCTTATTGTTTTTCCAGTTAGAAGTCCACTAATAGAATCTTTTTTCAGCCAGACAATAGAAAATGCAAATCTATGTTTATATGCGCAATATACATATATAAAATCCGATCTTCCAACAGGTTTACTTGTTTTTTTTTTTTTATTTTTATTGCGTCAAGCGCTGGAGAAATAATTATGCCAACAATTGCCAAATCGCAACTATGCATCTCTGATATATAATCTCATTTGTGCGACCCATAAAGGCCTTTCACTTTTTGCCGCACGCATTGCACACGATGCGGCACCACCCGCCACCCACTGCTGGCAACTCCCTCTTTGTCGACTCAACCGCCAATCAGCCGCTGTGGCAGCTTCAGCAGTTACTTACGCCTGTCTGCCTGGCATCCAGATACGCTTGCCGCATTGCATTGCAACATTGTGATTCAAATTAGAAACACGATCTCTCCCTCTTTCTTGGCTGCTTGCCACATGATTATGTGTTACTGCTGCAGTTGCAGTTGCAGTTGCAGCAATTGCCACATACCACAACTTACAAGACTTCCCCAAAAGTGCGTTCCCTATCAAACATCACAGCTAACAGACCGCCCGCCCGGCCGCCCTTATCATATGGCCAGCAAAAATGTCAAATTGCAGCTTCCGCTTCCACTTTGCCCATGAGGAAAAGATTAAAGCGCGTTGAGCTACACTTGCAGAAAATACTATGCATTATGAAAAGTCTTAGTGAGAACCTTTGCTTAATATTCTAAATGTATTCTTTTGTATGGTTCTTCAAAGAATATTTTATAAAATTCTTCTAGAATATACATATATAAAATAATTTAACTTATTTTTTTTATTTAAAATAGTTGTCCACAAAATTGGGAATTATTATTTAGGATTGTATAGCCTATTTTAAGCCGGAGCCTGCATTTGTCTACCCCTTTAAGAAATATTACTATTTAATTTAATTATAAATATATAACAAACCCTAACTTATAAAAATATTTAAATATTTATTTAGTATTTATGAAGGTTAGCTTATACAGAAGCATTAAAATGATAACCTTAAGAAATAGATATTTTATTTATATCCTTATAGAATTGTTTAACCGATGACCCTATACAATTAGGTTCCTGGAAATTCTTAACGTGGATGAGAATTAATGTTCAGACTTTAAAGTACACTTTAAATATCTCTAATATGAGCTTATGTAGGTTAATTTATTCAAAATCATAAAAATTATTAACTTTAGAGACCGACATTTTCATTTAATATGTTTATAAAGATTAGTTCAACCAATGGCCTGAATGTACTCAATAATAAACTAGTAAGAGGTTCTAGTCGGAAGCTCCCGACTAGGGGATACCCTGAACCCTCATATTCCAACACCAAATGCAGCTCGCGCTAATAGATAGAGAGTAGCGGGGAGGTGGCGATAGGTATGAAATGAAAGATAATCGATATATATATACTATTCTAGAAGCTACATGTCAAGTTTGGTGACTCTAGCTCTAAAATTGCTTAAAAAATAGGATTTCGATATACATTTTTAACGATCACTTGGCAACAGGGCAAGTTATCGATTATCGGAAACAAACTCGATCTGCCCGGGCACCAGGAGGACCTACAACTAAAATTTCAAGTCTCTAGCTCTTCTGGTTCTGAGGTTCTGAGATCCTTGCGTTCATACATACGGACAGACGGATAGACGGACAGACAGACGAACATGGCTAGATCGACTCGGCTATTGATGCTGATCAAGAATATATATACTTTATGGGGTCGGAGATGCTTCCTTCTGCCTGTTACATACATTTACATTTTGCACAAATACAATATACCCTTTGCAAGTCAGAACATTAATTCTAATAAAGAGAAATCTTATTTAAAATGTATGGTAAAATTTTACAGGAGCCTGACCATTAAGATCCAAATGAAAAAAATATTTCCTCATATTTGTTTATTTGATATTGCATTGAAAATTAATTAAATATTTACTCAAATAGAACAAATAAATGTTTTTTTTTTTGGTATATCTTTACTTAAATCCAAAGACACAAGTTCCCTATAAAATTTCTATATACTCGATATGTAATTTATTTCAGTGCAAGGTAAAACATACTGTTAAAGTCAACTGTCAATGCGTTTGCTCAATGTCAACGTTTATGCAATCGCATCCACTGTTTCCCATATCAAATTAAGATGAGAAATGTGGGAAATGGTCAGAAATTGATTAACAAAAATTGCATAAATTGGGGGCTCACTTAAATCATTTCATTGATCTCTGAGCGAAAAAAATAATACGAGAAACAACTCTTTAAATAATTTCAAGAATCAAATGATTTAATATAATTTATATAATACTCTAAATATAATACAAGACGTTGTAGCAATAAATATGCCCAAAGTATATTTAAAATAGAGAAAAGACAATATGATTTTATATGCCAAATTTTTTGGGTTTTTACCAACTCGAGTGCAGGCGCAAAGCAGGTTTGCAGCCAAATCAACATAGCAAAAAACCCATAAGAAGCTCATATAAAAACTGTTCAGAACCAAACCATTGACATTTCTTATTAGATTTTTTATTTGTTATTTGTTTATTGGCAAATAAAAGGCAGGCGAATAAAAAATACTAAAAGAAATAAACTAATAAATAAGGAATTTCTTTGGAATTCCCCAGAATATATTATTTTGCTGGACGCAAAAGTAATTAATACTTGACGTAGACGCTTTTTTAATGACTTGCAAGTTGATCAAATTTGAAAAATCTCGAAATTTTGGCCAATCGCCAAACCAATACAAGCGCATCTGCATTGGTATTAGTGCTGCGCGCCTGTGTTAGTGGGAGCTTCCGCTGCGACTTTCCGAGCGCAACGCACACAAATGCACAAAGCTCACCAATACCTAGGCAGCACAGGTGGCGAGAGCTTTTGTTGCTGAAAGAGAGCGCCAAGCGTCTCTCACTTGGTGGAAAAAAAGCTCTTTTTTACGACGGACTTGGCGCTGGGAGCTTGACGGTGTTTTCAGTTTCGTTTTGACACAAAAACTCTTTGGGGGTATAAAAGTGCGCCACTGACCACAGACAGCATCCAGTCAAAGGTTTGGAATCGTGTGTGATTCTACAAATCCTTACAACATCATTTTCTGCGTTGCTCGTAAGTGTTGGCAAACGAACAAAGTTTTATTTTCTTATTAATTCTCGTGTAAAATGTTAAAGTTGAACGTAATCAACAACAATTTTTTGTGTATTTCAAAAAGTATTTGGAATTGTGTTAAAAAAAAAAAAAAACATATTTAAATAAATATTAAATATATATTTAAAGTAAACCGTGTTTAGATTTTATTTTCTAATATAAAAATGTAAAATATTAATATGCGCACAATTTTCTATTATTTATTTACAGCCTTGGCAATTCCCAACAGACTTCACAATGAAAGTATTCGTAAGTAAACAATAACAATATCATATTTTCTATGAATTATGTGCAAATAATGTGGCTCTGAATTATAAAAAAAAAGGAATTTATTAGTTCTTGATTTAAGTGTGTGAGAATTGTGGCATTGTTTATGATTAGAAAAATTAACAACTATTGAAGTTAACTCCCACATAGATTAAGTGCTTATCCGATCATTATATTCATGCAATTTTTGAGCAGCTCGTCTTTATGGGTGCTTGACCGCCTCGTTCACTTCCTGTCCACAAATTACATAATGCTCATATGTTGGCCAGCCAACATGGATAAATTCATTTAAACACAAATGACAAACTTCAACTTGAATCAATGCAAAATTGCTAATCAGCGACTCTCTATAAAATGATAAATGCACTTTAATTTAATTGCCAGACACATTTTGCAGTACACTGCAATCAAAATTGAGCCAACAAATAATCAATTATGAGCACACAAGCTAACGGTAAATACACTGCCCGACATAGTCGCGAATGCGCATGCATGACGTATGTTGCCCCCATCGCATTTTGTCATGTCTGCGGGCGTGTGGGCGTGTGTGCGTCGGCGGGGGCGGGCTTTACTGTGCATCGCATTACGCATGCGCCGCACGCACGCGTTTCACTTGACCATTTGAAAGCGAAATGTTGTCGCCTCAATTTGTGGCCAAATGGGCGTCATATCTTGCATAGCATAACTTTCTAATCTGATTACCTAATTCAATTGCCGCTCATTGCATAACTTATTAAGTTAGGTGCTAGAACAAGTTGTGAATTACAAATAAATTTTGAATTTTTCTTTGTTCTATCCTAGTTCTGCCTAGCCGCTTTGCTGGTGGCTACCGCCTGCGCCAGCGATGAGGTGCCATTGGAGAAGAAACTGGACAAACGCGGTCTGCTCGATCTGGGCTATGGCTATGGTCATGCTGGTCTGGATGTTGGCCACATCGGTCACGGCTCCCTTGGTCATGGTGCCAGCTATGGCCTGAGCTCCTATGGACACTCTGCACCCGCCGCCATTGCCGTTGGACACAGCGGTGGTGGCATCTCTTATGGACACGGTGGTGGTGGCATCTCTTATGGCCACAGCGGACCAGCCATTGCCGTACAAGCGCATGCCGTGCCCGCTCCCTATGTGATCAGCAAACAGGCTGAGCTGCACAAGACCATCTATGTGACCAAGGGTGTGCCCGTGCCCGTGCATGTTGACCGTCCCTATCCAGTTGTGCATGAGAAGCGTGTGCCCGTTGAAGTTAAGGTGCCCGTGCCACAGCCCTACGAAGTCATCAAGAAGGTTGCCGTGCCCGTCAAGGAGTACGTGAAGGTGCCCGTCCCAGTGCCACAGCCCTACGAAGTTATCCGTCACGAGAAGGTGCCCATCCATGTGCCCGTCGATCGTCCAGTGCCCGTTGAGGTGCCCAAGCCCTACCCCGTGCCCGTCGAGAAGCCATATCCCGTCTACGTGGAGAAGATCCAGAAGGTGCCCGTCCATGTGCCTGTCGATCGCCCTTACCCCGTCTACGTGAAGGTGCCCCATGTCTCGCACTCCGTTGTGAAGCACGCCCCCACCTATGCCATCAGCAAATTCCCCATCACCGGCTACCCAATCAGCGGTGTGGGTCATGATGCCAGCGTTTACGCCGATCATTCTGGCTACCACAAGTAGAGCGGTTGCGGAATCTATTTGGGGCAACGCCAAGGACTTACCAGAATATGAGCCGAATCAAATTTAGCAACATTTTTTTAATTCTGTCCAACAAAAATTAAGAAAAACCAAACACTCTCACACGGTCTCTGCGCTCCCCTACATAATTTCCAAGAGGTTCTAGTAGAACTTCCACCCTGCCACTCTGTTAGATCTTAAGTTAAAAAAAACCACCCCCAGGAAGAACAACAAAAGCCTTTTGTAAATTATTTCCCAACAACCATCAAATGGAGCATTGTTATGTATGAAATAATAGCTTAGGATAAATTCCAGCTAATTGTTTTTAAAAGGATTAACAAATTTTATAAACATTTTAGCTGCTGTTGTTTATCAGTGAAAGGTTTCAACGTACAATGAATGAAATATATGTATAAAAAAAATGATGTAAAAATGTTTTAAGAAATAAAATTGTATAAAATAATATAGACGGATTTTTTCTTATTTAAATTATTTCCTCTTTCAAGAAAACACTGGGTGTATTTATATTTTCACATTCCACTATCTTAAATTGTGTACACTTAACATAAAAAGAAAAAGTCAAAAAAAAGCGCAGACGTGTAAAATAATTGCTCTGAAGACGGTTTGCCGATGTGCAACCGAAATATATTGGAAGCATAAATAATATAAAATGGTTTCAATGTTTGTTTTTGCAAACCCGGACCTCGAGCCAGCCAAAAAATATTTTTCAAAACAAAAATAAGATTTATTAAAGAGAAATATATAAATTAAATAATTATTCACACGATGCCTGCACATAAATCCAATTATTTACAAATGCAAACATATATATTTATACATAAAGACTAGGCTTCCCTTTGATCTCATTAAACATACCCAGAACTCGAGCACATTATTATCCACAGGCCTAACTTGATTGCATGAAAATCGCATAGAAGAGCGATACGCATGCTAAAGATTATAATGCTTATAGATTTATGCATTATGACTTGTAACAAAGCATTCAGACGGAGAGACATAGCTATAGCATGACAAAACGTAACTTAACGTTATTAAGAAAATAAATTTTAATAAAAGTTTTTAAACATCAAATATTGCTTGGATTTAGATCAATTTAAAAACATTTAAAGCATATTTAAATATTTATGTGCATTGATTGATAGATCATAAGCTATGAAGCGAATGACAAATGTCCTCTCACGCTGCAGGGCAACAAGGGGACAATTTAAAGAGACATTTTTCGAGCTGACCCAGTTTCGGGATGCATGCCAGACGAGAAACTGAATGTCATTGGCATTGAAGGATGATATAGAGAGACGATCCATAAATGATAAGGAGACGCGTGTCACTTCGGATATCTTGATCGCCAGCGCGTAATGCGATTCATCCGACAGGTGCAAGGCCACAGCTCCCGATTAAAGCGCTGTGTCGGGTTCAACAAAAGGTCACGCGAGCAGAAGCGACCGGTCGAAACGCTCGTAAATTTTAATAACAAAAACCAGAGCGGACACTTGTATATGTCATTTATGGCCGGGTTTTTCCTCGCTAAATACCAAAATTTCAACTTTCAAAAGCAACTGCAGCCAGGTTCTAAGAGAGCGAAAGGCAAGCGCACAACTTTTAATTGACCATAAAAAAACTATAAACAAAAAACAAAATATAATATAAACAACAAATTGTTTGTTTGAATTTGATGAATTGAATCGTTTAAAACAATTTGGGGCTATTTTGCATTTTCCCCCTGGGTTTTTCAAACACATACACACACTTTTAGAAGATGAAACAAAGATCTTAAAGATATCCCGGATTGAATCCGGTTTAATTTTAATGGGCGGCATAAAAACAAAAAAAGGCGCCTTTGTAAACGCGTTGAACATATATCAAACATCTATGCGTTGTTTTAGAGCTCATCTAATATAGGGTCAAAGCCCCCGCAGCCAGCTCTTTGCATATGCTCAAGGACTTTGCTGACGGAACTAAAGCAAAACAACTTTCTAATAAAAAAGTCGACGCGTCGATTAAATTTCTGATTTAATTTTCTTTCGTTACGTTTCTTGTTTAACAAAAATACAACAACAGAAAAAGACCTCATTTAGATAGATCGATCAAAGAGCTGCAAGAACCAGTTAGCAGCCACAAGAATTCATATCAGCTGAAGGTCATCGGCTTTACAGCTCGTATATGGGGGGCGTGGCATTTAACTTTGACTGTAGCCTGTTTGCGGTTGCACTTCTAAGCACCTAAGATTATTTGTGGGTATTATTTGTACACTTATTTTCCTACCATCATTTGTTACATGCTCTTGAGCTGCTGTTTCGTAGGTGTTTCCACTTGGAATTGGATTTGTGTTTGTCTATGCTTTTGGTTTGCGCAATTGCCATGCAATTACCAAGCGGATCTTTTAATAAAACTTAATTGCAATAAAATAATTTTGTAGGGTTTAATTATAACAAATTAAATGGCACAAGAATGCAGCACGCTGTCATTAAATATGATTAAGAAACTGCACTAGACACAAAATACTCCAAAGACAGAGACAGTAATTTAATCGAAGTGGGTTACTTTGTTCATAGACCACAATTCTTTTCGTTGTTGCCAGACTTTGAAGGTCTTTCAAATTCCTTGAAGTTTTGTGAGGCTTGAGGAGATCTCAGAACTATATTTAATATACAAACTGTGTTAAATCAGTATAATACAAATAATCAATGAGTAATATGAATATTAAGTCGACTTAAACACAAGTACTTTCGAGTATTAACTTCTAGAGATTACATGTAGTAGAAAAACTAATGTTTCGAAGTTCTCCTTCCTATCAATAGAGAAATATCCATTATCTTATACTCACTTACAATTAGTATTAATAAGTTATTTTAATTATCTGAATATGGTAATATAAACAAGTATTATGAGTAAAAAGTGCTTTAACAAACGAGTAGATTTCTTATATTTACGAAGTGCTCTAATGAGTACTTTCCATTAATAGAGGTATATTCATTTTCTAAAATATATTTACAACGAGTATTTATAAGTATTAAATTATCCTTAAAATTAAAATTTTTACTTAAAGGGTAAAAGTTCATTAAAATACGAGCATTCATCTTAAGATTTTATCCCTTTTATGAAAGTCAAGGACGAGTACGTTCGAGTATAGACCTATTTATGCAAAGAAAATCCAACTACCCGCCGTAATATAAACATTAATGAGTCTTATGAATATTTAGTTGATTTAAATACAAGTTCTTCCGAGTATGGGCCAATTAATCAGCTTAACATCATTGAAACACATAAATTGCTCGAAAATCCAACATAAATCAATTGCCAAAATTACATTGGCAGACGCACATAGGAACTGTGCCTGATTTCTCTGCATGGATGGATTGTGGCATTTACGCAATGATATTGTTCGAAAAGGCCACCCAAAACGCTGCGAAAGACAAGCAACAAATTGCGGCAATCGGTGGCCGCCAAGCTGAAGTTTTGCGGGGCAATTAAAGCAATAATTTTGCCATAAATTGGAGGGGCGTGGGAGTTGGAGGCAGGGTAGGACGTACGCATATTTGTTGGAAATTAATTAATTGCCACAAAATGACAGAGACGACGACAACAGCAAGACAAATGAAAAACTCGAAATGTAATTTTTCGCAATTTAAGTCGGTTTTTTGATATTGTATTTTGTATTTTGTTTTGCCTTGTTTCTTGTCTGAGAAAAAGCTCGGAAAGACGTTGCACATTTTGCAAACGCGACTTTTGCTCTAATGAGCGCTGATCTAGACAGCGACTTTTGGAGGTCATCCGACGTCGTCGCCATCGCCATCGCCAAGCTGTCCATCCAATTGAAGCAAAATGTGTTAGTTGTTGTTTATTCGATTTTTTTTTTTGTTTTTTCAAATATTGCGAAATGAGTTTGGCTACGTTTTTGGCCAAAAAATGCAACGACAAATGCAGCGTCAGTTGGCAGCCAAACAGACCAAAGCTACAAGTTGCACCAGTTTCCACTAATGAAAAAAAAACTAAAAACTAAAAAAAAAATTAAAAAACAAAAACTCGAACGGTAATCGAAATCAGCCTCCGCAAAAGCGTTTGCTGCAATTTCGTTGCCCACCTCCAAGTCAAGTGAAGCAGCAAGCGGCAGCAACTGTGGCAATCTGGAAATCCCTGCTTAACGCCTCCCTAGCCCCCTCTCTGCAACATGTGTGTAGCGTCTTTGGGATTCTTTGCTTGCCCTGCATTTGGCTTTCTGCTTCGCTTGGCCAGCAACCAGCGCTGTTAACTGGGTTATTTATATGGACGAGGTTTTTTTTTATTTTTTATATTTTTTATGGAGCAATTGAAGTCATTGACATGACAAAATGCCACAAGAGTTGAACTCTGAAGAGCTTATAAAATTCATATTATTATATTACTACGTACTCATTGAAAATGAATATTGCGATTTTTTTTTTAAATTGAGTGTAGCATTCTGCCCCTTAAATTTAATAGTTAAAATAGGATAAACCTTAATTGTATGTGAGGAGTCTTACATTTTGAATACACTGAAAAAGTAAAGAACATGTGCTTCTAGGCCGAACACAGAAGAGGGTGGAGGGATCTGCTCAAAAAGAGTTTTTCCAAGTCTGTCAGCCTTGGGTAGAGCAGAATGCTTGAACTTTTTTCAGACTATACATTGAAAGTATTAATATATTTCCTTTTATACAAACTATACTATTAGATAAATATTTCTACCTGTTGTTCTCTTTACAATATGACAGAGTTAGTTTATATATAAGATGGTATTGACTTTTTGTAACATTATGTAATTATTCAATTATAACTAATATCTTATAATCATTATTTTAAGTATTTATTTATTTATTTTATTATTTATTTTTTTTGAATATTTTCTTTACGTACCCTCTGATAAACAATTATTTGAATATATTAGCTTTATAAAATTAATATTATTAAAAAAATGTATTTACGTATTGTTCTCTTTACCGAATAAAGCAGAACATAAGATATAATATTTTATATTCTATATATAAATTATGGCTGCTATCTATAGTATTATATTAATATAATGCTTATCATTATATAGCTATCATATTTATCATTTAGTACATCTGTTTCCACAGTTTTCTTTTTGCTTGGAAAAACTGTTTAGTCATAAAAATACTCTAAATATTATCATTTATATAACATAGATTTTATTCTTTATCTTTTGCTAACGTCCAATTATATTTGCCATTGGCGTTTTTCTCTTTCTGCCAATTTAATGGTTACTTTTGAATGTGTGACCTCTTAGCGGCCATCAAAATCACGCACGGCTACCGGAATTATGCGCAACTATCGGCCATTGAGCGTGGCACATCAAAGCATTCATTTCTCATCGCATGCATTCAAATTGCAACAATTAAATTAGCCATAAAAGCTGCCGCATCGGCTCACAGCTTGACGATTATGCAACAGTGCTGGCCATTTCGGCCACTTTGTTAGCCAGGCATTTTTTCGCCAGCTGATCCCGCTGTGTAAAACGTACTTTTCCTTTGCACACATTATCCCCGCCATGGAATATGAATTATGGCGCCAAATTGCAACGAACGCCACAGTTTTCAATTGGGGTGTGCCTGGCTACGTATGTAAGACACACACAGATACAAATACACGCGCATTTGCCGGCTGTGATCCTTTCACCTGCTGCGCAAAACAAAAGACTTAGGCAACGAACTCGATTTGGCATTTTGCTTGATTTCCGTATTGAAAGTGCTTTTATTTAGTTTTTCTTTATTTTATTTTTTATTTTCGGACACTCCTGCAAGTTCTTTATCTGCGCGCCTAAATGATTGTCAATTGTGCCGACGCTACGCCCGTTTAGGGCATGCCCAACCACAGCAACAAAGCAACATCAGCAACAACAACTACGACGGGTACTTGTAGAGTAATTGAATGCGACATATCTCAAAAAACATCTCTTAAGCTGTGCAACAAAAAAAAAAACCAGGCAAACGGTTGCAGCTTCCCAAATGTGGCAGACATTTGACTGTTGACTACCAACTGCCTGCTACCAAAAGCTGATGCTGCTGCTGCTGCTGCAGGCGTCGCTGCTGACGTCGCTGCTGCTGCTACTGCTTCTGCTGTAGCTTTGCCACTGCCAGCAGCTGTCCGCAACGTGACTGTTGCATAATTTGAGTTTTCTTCGACTTCATGGCACAGTTGCATGTGCTGTTGTTGCTGTTGTTGTTGTTGTTGCTGCTGCTTTGGCAGTCACCCAGTTAGTGTGTCACTGTGGCATTTGAGGTGGCCAGTGCTTGTTGTTGTTTTGGCCGCTTGTGTGTGTGTTTTTTGGGCCTTTTGTGTCTTCAAGAAATAATTTGGATATTAGTAATTTGATATTTCACATTGTCATGCATGTTGCTGCTGTTGTTGTTGTTATTTTTATGGCAGTTGAGCAAATCAAAGCAAATGGTATATTAAATTAACATTGATTTCTTTTAAAAGGGCGTGTCGGCAACATTTGTGTGAGAATTTATTTGGAAATGTCAAAACAATATATGAAAATCTATAAATTAACAAAAAATTTAAAAAAACAAAACTAAAGATTCCACGAAAAAAAAGAGAGAAAAAAAACAAACATGATAAAAATGTTTTTAAGCATTTGTAAATGGAATTTTCTTAATACACCAACTTTCACGCTTGTAAATGGAATTACCGAGACTTTAATTATATTTGGAGTCAAGAAATACGTAGAATAATATAAAACTAAGATTGTTTAGACTGATATCACAAGTATTTTAGCCACATAAAGTTTTAATTTAAGCCACAACAAAAAAATAAAAGTGAGATCATATCAAAAAGCCCTTGAATAAACTGTTGATCTTTTGCAGCTTCTGTCAGCTATTGGTTCATTGGGTATCTATAAATCTTTAACAAATGGCTTTTAAAGCGTTTACTACCTGAATTGATCTGCTCGAGTTGAACTATAAATATTTGTTTTTAATGGGCGCTGCTAACTTTAATGTGCAGCATTTGGTAGCATGTCTGGATTTGCCTGACTTTTCTAGCCTATTTACGTGATTTTTACGCCGTCTTTGTGTTTGTTGCTTTTATGCAGTTACACCATATAGACTTAAGATTTGAATTGAAATTAAAGCAGCTTGGTTGCTAATGCATAATAGCAACAGTTGCTGCCGATTCGCACACACCCCATATATGTAAATGTATATACGTACGTATGTATAAATATTTACACTCTAACACAATCCGCAATCCACGACAAAAGTCGAACAAATGAAAACGTACAAACGACATAATTCCCATGCCTGGGATTTTGTTTTGTTTGCATTTGTTGTTGTTGTTATTTTTGTCGCTCTTTTTTAATCCATTTTTTTTTTCGTGATCTTATTGTTTTAGTTTTGCGCTAATTGCTGTGCGGTTTTCTTGACATGGGCAACAAAAAAATGAGAGAGAAAAAACACAGCTCCATAATACACAAAATGATTTATGCATTACTTTATATTGCCAAACATGTGTTAAAAGACATATGGCTGGGGTATTATGAGTTGAACAGGAAGATATTACCGGACTATGCAAATACTCTGCAAAAGTCTCAAAGGCATAGTCTAATTAATTTCTTAAATATATATGGCATCTCTGATGAAGGAAGGTCCATGGTTTGTTTATTTATTGTTAACGAGAAAGTGAAAATGCTTGACTCTGCGAGAATAGCGACATGTTAGAATTGGAAAATAGAATGTTTTGCCATATATAAGGATCATAGTGGAACTTATAGATCCTAAGTTTGGTTATACCAGAACATACTTTTCGACCGATCCCATAGAACTATGTCAGCTATATGATTTAGTGGTCCGATCCGGCCGGCTCCGACAAATGTACTGGCTGCAACAGAGAGACGGACCTGTGCAACGTTTCAAGATGATAGAGACTAGTTCACATAAAAACAGACAAACGGACATGGCCATATGAGCTCGGCTGTTTATGCTGAGCTAGATATATATGCTTATGGGATTGGAAACGCGTTACACATTTCATGACAAAATTATAATATCCTCAAAAAGGGTACAAAAAGCTGGATATTTAGTAGTATAAATCGGATATTGTATATATTGTACGCTTATGCGTACAAGGGTATAGACAAGAACATTACTAAACCGTTACGAAACTGGGGCATCCGAACGCGGTAGCCAGGGTCTGGCCAGAGCCCACCACAGAGAAGCGCCTCTAAAGCATGCGACCTACTTACGAGTCGAAGCATTTAAGTACTATACAGTATTAGAATTGTAAGTATATACCCGTCAATGTAGATACCATATAAGCTAAAAAATATTTTAAGGGGGTATAGAGCATTATTTCACAGTCCTTAGCTTGGTAGAGATCAGAAGGCACAGAACGATTCCAGCGGATAATAAATCAAATTGAATTTGAAAAAATTATTTTAGCCGAGTCTTAGATGCACTGGGAATTAGCAAATGGAATTTACATTATTTTCATTTCAGCTTATTAAATAAGTACATATAAAGATAAAGCTGAGTTAAATGCAATTAAAAATATATTTATAAAATGTATATAATATTTGATTTGTGTTTAAGGATTAATTTACTCTTTTCTTTTACAATTTATAAACAGAATTTTAAATAATACATATTTCTTAAATAATACCCCAATAAATATGTATAGAATAAATTATACTTTTAGTTTTGTTCCCTTCCCAATTCATTTAACATTTTAATTTTAATCAGAAAATATCATTTTTATCAATAATAAATCAATTATTTGTGTCATGTTGGCATTTTAATTAAAAATTGCAATTTTTTATTCAAATTTCCCTCTTTCAATTTTAAGCATTTTTTGTTCATTGATATTTTGGAATAATTTGCCATTTAATTCTAATATCACAACGTTACTTTTATCTGAATTTAATCAGTAAATGTTTTGTGTTTTTTAATTTTATTTAATTTACATTAATAATTGCAATACTAAGCAAAAAAAAAAAATTAAACGAAATTTTATGTCAAGTTTATTTGCCAGCACTTAAAACCTGCCCCTAACAAATCTTTTTTTAATTTGTGTGTGTTTTTATTTATTTATCTTATTTATTTTTTTGGCAAAACTCGTTGGCAATTGAAGTGGCAAGCGTGTTGTTTGTGGGCGGGTGCGCTGTGGGCGTGTTAGCCAGTTCTTTAATGCATTTGCCGCCACCACTCGGCTGCAATTCGCGGCAAGTTCTCTCGAGCCGCAGGTCTGGTTCCGTGTGGCAAGCAACCAGCGTAGGCGAGCCTGGCATTGTCTTGGCAAGTCGCTTATTTCAAGGTCTGTCAAGCCGTGCCCCTTGGCCAAATGTCAAATGGGCAGCGGAAAAAAAAATTGGCCACTTTTTAATGGTATTTTCGGTCTTTGTCTTCGCGTAGTTTTAATTTCCCAAAAACATTACATGAAAATTTAAGTGCGAAAATTGTTGCTATCCAAAGGTCAGCTGCCGTTTGCAAACGCGGGTGTTGAGGTCACAATTATCATAATAAAAAATGGTGTTATATTAACGGTAATAACAACTAACAATTGGTTTAACAGTGCCACAAAATGCAGCAGCAACAATGAAATGAAATTAAACAACATTTTACTCGCGTGACCTCTTCGCGCAATTATCAAAAATGATAATAAAAAGTGCTTGGAAACTGTAGTTGTTAAAATAAAAAAACTTTAAGATATGTTGTTGTTGTTGTTTGATGTAAACAACAACTTTTTTCAGGCCACTAAACGTGCACAGTTCAAAATGTGTCCTAATTAAATGTCGAAGGTTTTGCACGATTGTCTCGAGACTTGCTACGGGCCTGCACAGTCGAATTGACAAATACTATCCGTACCTACCTCAACTAACCTCGACACAATCTTAACTCTGACTCGAACGGGCACGAAATGCGCGCTTACCAAAGAAATCTTGGCCAGTCCAGCACAAACCGAAATTTAGGCCAAATTGTGTCGCTTGCCGACAGTTGCGGATGTCTTTTAATTTCTGACAATAAATTTTACTGATCTCTTTAAACTGATTAAGGAAATGACCCTGGCACATGTACTAATCCATGGTAAACTTAAGAGCTTAATTTAAAGAGCAACATTTTGTTCGACAGTGTTTACACTTCACTCAAATTTCTTACAAACAAAAAAATCATATTTTAAGCCTGAATTATGTTGTTAAATTAAGTTGAATTTATAGCATGCTTAAATATTAATAATATTTTCCCCTTCTTACAACTCTATTGTAGAAACAACTTGAGTGCCATTTAACTGCAATTAGTTGGCTAACAAAAAAATATATATATAGCTTAAGAGTTAAATTAATCACTCTTCAACATTGCTCCACGATTGTGCACTGCAACATGTTCGGCATTTTGAGTCGAAGAAACTCCAAATCGATTGCAAAGTTCAAAACATGCGGCAAAATGCAACAAAATGAGGCAAACACAAAATATATATTGTATAAAAAATTCCAAACGATTGACAAATGCGAAGCATCTTAAAAGTAGACCAGATGCAATGAGCGATTGCTCACAAATTATAGACCTGCTGCATATATGTCTATAAACAAAAAACTGACCGACTCCTCGATTAAATGGCAAATGACAAATGCTTTGCCAAAGCCAATAAATCGCTGATGTCCAAATTAAAGCCACATTTTTTACTCCTCTTAAGTATGCAAACTTTTAGCATTTTAAATAATGTTAAAGACTACTTAGCACAAGCAATAAATATATTTTGACTTTAATGCCACACGCGACTTGGATACCCTATTTCAGAACGAATAAAAAAATCAAGCATGCTAAATAAATATATCACATAATGAGCAACAAGTTATTTAGCAATATAAGAATTTATTAATTTTAAAATATATTCAATTTTCTTTTAAAATATTTTGTTTAACTAATCTGTTAGCTTTAGTTAATATTCGAACATGTCGCTAAATATATTACAGCAGGTCAGCTACTAAAAGTCGAACATATTGATACATATTTTACAGCGTATCAGTTAGTAAAAATTACCTTAGCAGTGCACATTTTTAAATACCGTTCAATAAACAATGAATACATTTTTTTAGTAAACAATTTATGGGTCCACGACACGTAAAACACGTTAAGTGCCTTTTATACGAAGCTTAGTAATGCCTTGTATGCCAAATAATAAATGCTGCACGCAATGTGTAAAGAGTTTAGAGATTAAGTAAAAGCTTAAAACTAGCTCCTAACACATACTTTTTTAAAGTAATAATCCATGTCTTGAAAGAAAATAATCAATTATCGACAATTATCCTTACTTTCTAAAATCGGTGCGGATTATCGTAGGCATGTTATTTTGATCCTTAATTCCGTAAAAATCTGAACAGATTTACTTATGAAAAGAATTTTGTTTGTCAAATTCGACCGATAAATTAAAACAATAAATCGTTATTGTATAAAAAGAAGAATAGAAGAGCAAGTCGTAAGTATGCAACAAGTTCGCCATTCGTTGTTCATTTCATTTGCATTTCGAATATCATGTTATATAATACATCTGCCAAAATGTTTGAATTTATATGAAGCAAACACCAACAAATTCTACATAAAGAAATGATGAAGAAAAAACGAGCCAAATATTGGCTATAAAAATAAAACAAAAACGAAAATTAAAAAAAAAAATAAAATAAAATAAAAAACAAAATCATTTTTTATAACATTAAATTTGTTTGTCTTTAGAACTGGTTCACCTTAACGCCGCCGTCGGGCATTAATTATAAACAACGTTTGGCCGTAGACAACTTTTTCTCAGATCTTAACAACATATGCCGAATATAATATGAATCTAACTTTGATTAGCTAATGGCCCGTTGATATTTTATGCAAATGCCGTGCTCTGCATTTGGACAGAGCCTGACTACATACATAATTGTATATAATGTTTGCATAATCCGATAGACGTCATTAGAATCTCCATAAATTTAACTTGAACATAAATAAAAGCTAAAAGAACAAAAAAAAAAAACACTTGCAAAATGCAAAATTTTTTTTTCTAAATAAAAAAGTTTTGTTAATTTGATTGTCAGCCTTTTGTCAATATTCATTGCATTTGTTATGCGATCACAAAATTGATTGTTTTTCGTTTTTCATGACCGTGCTATACAGAAATGCATTAGTAGGCAAACTCTAGGTTATATTTGCATAAGTTTTTGGGAATTTTTTATTATATTTTGTCATTTCCTTTTTGTTTTAATTTCTTATTTTTATTTAACTAGAATGTTGGGTTTGTGTTTTTGGTAATGTTTACCAATATGTTGGCACGTGTACGAAATGAAAGTTAACTAAACAAATATCAGATGGAAAACATAACAAGAAGAAGCTGCGAACGCACTTAAACTTGAACTTGAATTTAATGTTGGGCCTTAACCGCTATGTTTCCCTTCACTTTGCTTGTTTATTATTATTAAAGACATCTACAATCTACAGTTTAGTTTTTTCTTTCAACTGATGCTTCTTGTTTCTTTTGATAGTTTCAATGGTCGTTTTTGGGGTCATCTGCGCGTTGCAGAGTTCTTTGTGGTGGCCACAGAAACAACTCACAACAAAGGCCGCATTTGAGATCTGTACGATAATGTGGTTCAAACTCTGCCTAATGATAATGATAATGATAATGCTGATGCTGATGCTGATGACAGCGTACGACCTTCGCCTTCATACTGCACATTACAATGCACAGCATTATAATAGACCACAATCTGATCTAATGAAATATATACATATATATGTATATATAGCCGACCGTATGTCTAATGTTTCTGTTCTGCCCTCCGCTCATTGTTCACACGTTCCATTTACATGGCCATTGGCCGATTCGACTCGTAGTGCCCATTGATTTAGCTATATATATACACTGTGAGTATTTCCTATGCACATTAAAATGTCAAATTACACACACACACAGCAAACATTCAATCATTGCACCCACAATACGAATTTACTTTGCCGAAAATCTGCGAGATCAAAAGTTCAGTCACGAAGCCCAAACCGAACCCAAGCCAAGTAGAACTCGCAGACCGAGTGGCGCATGTTTTTTTCGGAAAAATTACACAAGACAATTTACTTGGCTTGTGGAAAATGCAACTGAATTTGTTCAGCGCCAAATAGCAGAGTGTGTGGCTAATGTGCATTTAGCCTTTCGGGCAAAGAAGCAAAGGTTTTTTATATCGTGATTTTAGTAGATTTTTTTTTTATTTTTCTGCCAATAATTACGCTGTCGCATTATGATAACATATAAAAAAAAGTCAAAGGAGATGCTGATTGTTCTTAGAGCTAATATCTAATTATTAAATAACACTTTCAACACCGATTTTTATATTTTCGCTCTTTTTTGTACATTATAATATAATAAGAATTCGAAATAATGCAAATTTTAAATTCAGGGCAGAAAAAGTTGTATAGTAATGTAGTTATTCATTTAATTAAATGTTTTATAATAATAAAGAACAATCTCACATCTTCAAAAAGACTATACTCAAAGTTCATAAAAAACATTGTTTACAGATAACGGATAATATTTATTACAATTACTGAACAAATTTGTCAAATTTTAGAACATATAATGCGTCGTATCTTCCAATTGCGAGTTCAATTAGCAATTTAAAACAATTTTAATGACTTTTTTATCCAATAGTAGGAGTCAGTAAGCGGAAGTTCCTATTTAAGTTATTAAAAAAAAAAAACAAATGTCTAATGACAATTGAATCCAGTAAAAGAAATAAGTAATGAGGAGTTTTTATATTACTTTAGTTGTTGTTTTTTTATCTTTAATATAATATCATGTATTTGTTTCTTTTTATATATTTTTTCATTTCATCCAGTTTTTTATATTTTATCTTAAGCATATATTTTTTTATTTCATTTTTTTCATTTTAATTCATTGCTTAATTTTTCAAATTTTTTATTTGTGATAATAAAATGACTTTAAGTCTTATTTGCATTATTTTTTTTACATTACGAATTCTTTGTTTTATTTTGTTTTATACGTTTAAATTTGATTTGTTGTTAATGCTATTTTTTTTTTTTTGTTAATTTTGTTTGCATTTTTGTATTATTAAATTGGAATTTTATTTTTAAATTTTTTTTATCCAAATTTGATTTAACTTTCGAAAGTCTATCTTTTTCAACACTAGAGTTTAACAGCTCGTACGCTATGGAACTTTTTTACTATCGTACGCTATGGAACTTTTTTTACTATCTAGTGCCCCCAGTTGTCTACTAAGTACTTGGTTCCATTAACGGTTAGCAGAGCTGCGGACTGCTGTCAAGTCACATAGACAGGCATTAACACACACGCAGGGCAGCTCACACGCATTGCTCATATGTACACGTACAGTGTCCGTGTGAACTGAAAGCTTTTTTGGCACACAACATTTCCTTACGCACAGTGTGAAACTCAAACAGAGCGGCAGAGAGAGAGAGAGAGAGAGTGAGCGCGAGCGAGCTTTTGGGCTGCTGCTGCTGCTGCTGGCTGGTGGCTGCGTCAAAGATCGACGTCGACAGACACCAACAAGAGCATCAACCATGGTCGGCATTGGCATATAAAAGCTCGAAATGTCTGTGCAAAATTATTCAGTTAACAGTTGCGGGTTGGTTGAGACATACAAACCCCGGCAAAAGTTGAGTGCGCCTGTCTAGAAGTTAAAACAAAGTGCAAAATGAAATCCATGGTATGTTGTGTTTAAGCGTACTACAAAAAATAAATCTAAAGCAAACCAATCAGCTAAAAGCGATTCAAGTTAAAAGTTCTTCGAGTGTCTGCATTATATCATCATAGCTATATTCGACTATCATCTCGCTATGCAATGGAAATTTTTCGTGCCTCAAAAAACTATAATTTTGTCCATCAAGTGTACCTTGAAAAAAATAGAATTTCACGAAATGTCTAGAGTTTTTATACATGAAATAACTTTATATATCTAATAAAAAAAATTGCAAATGTAAAAAATAAAATCTAGAAATGAGAAGCTTTTAGCTTAACAAAAAGTAGGTAATTAAAATTTGTAATAAATTCTACAGTTTTCTTGGAAAGCTCAAGGCAGTTCATATTTTTTTAAAAACTAATTAAATTAGAATTCACTTAAAAAAATTTTCTTTTTAAAATACAAAAATATTTTAAATGTTCGGAAAATGTGTTGAATAGGATTTTTTAAAGAATTTGCAATAAATATTTTTAAACTAGGATGTAGAGCTCTTGAAAATATATTAGAATATACTTACTTAAGTCAAGAATCTCGGTCTTATTTATATTGATATTTTGTTCAAGATCTAGAAAATAAAATACACCAAGGAAAAAATGTTTCATAAAGAGCTCTTGGCGCCAAAGCTAGCATTTATTACTTTCCTAGTTTAATTTGTAACAGTAGCCAAAAATATAGTTTAATGAGAAGAAACTCGCATGTAAGCGCATAACAAAAATTACGCATACGCCGCTTGATACGCACTGCGCAAGTTCTGGCGCATTACGTATGCGCCGCGTGTCTCTTGATTGGAGCTACCATTGAACTTGGCGCACAGCCAAACGCATTTGGCAGATTGCATAATTGTCATATTCGAAATAATTATTGGAGTGGCGGCTGGCGGAAGTGCCGCGAAGTTACATAATAGCATAATAGTTGTAGCGATCGAGCGATCGAACGATTAACACGGCTAACCCACTTTGGTCACACTTTGCATTGCAGCTCGTTTTTGGCCTGTTGGCTATGTGCGTGTTGGCGGCCACCGCTAGCGAGGAGGCACCCAAGAAAGTTGAGGCTGCTGAGCCCGCCGCTGAGGCCAGCGCGACGGCTGAGAAGAAGCAGGAGAAACGTGGTATTGGCTATTCCGGCTATGGCTATGGCGGATCCAGCTATGGCGGCTCCAGCTATGGCGGCTCTAGCTATGGTGCCTCCGGTCTTGGTGGCGGTGCCATTCTGAGCACTGGCCATGGTGCCATTGGTGGACCCGTTGTCTCTCAGCTGCCCACACAGGTGCACACCAACACCGTGGTGAGAACCGTCCAGGTGCCCTATCAGGTGGAGCGTCATGTGCCCTATCCCGTTGAGAAGACCGTCACCTATCCCGTCAAGGTGCCCGTGCCACAGCCCTACCCCGTGGAGAAGGTTGTCCAGTATCCCGTGAAGGAGATCGTTAAGGTGCCCGTCCATGTCCCACAGCCCTACCCAGTTGAAAAGATTGTGAAGGTGCCAGTCAAGATCCCAGTCGATCGTCCCTACACCGTCCACGTGCCCAAGCCATACCCCGTGCCCGTTGAGAAGCCGGTGCCCTATACCGTTGAGAAGCGCGTCATCCAGAAGGTGCCCGTCCATGTGGACCGCCCAGTGCCCTATCAGGTGAAAGTGCCCGTCAATGTGCACGTTGAGAGCCATGTCCAGCCCGCCATCACTGTCACCCACACCGTCACCAAGACCGAGGGTGCACCCATTGTCAGCGCACCAATTGCTAGCGGTTACTCCGGTATCTCTGCTCACGGTGTCTCTGGACCCGCCATTGCTGTCGGCCATGGCATATCCTCGTATGGCGGTCATGGCATCATCTCCGGTCACGGCATCTCCGGCCATGGCATCTCTGGCCACGGTGTCTCTTCGTACGGCGTCTCCGGACACGGCGGTTACCTCCACAAAAAGTAGATCAATTTATCGCTAACGAGGGCCAAATCAGCTTATGAATTCGGGTAAAGGCGTACGCATCAACATCAATGTCGAAATTTTCCAATATCCACATGAAAAACAAAATCTAACTGGAACTACCCCCAACCCGCAACCCTCAAAGTACGACTTACATTTAGTTTTAGTTTGTGATACCAACCGAAATTCTAGGAGGAAGCAACAATCGTTCAACGGGAAGATCAAATGCGGCATTTCGATGAGTGGTTCCCAGGACGGAACACTCTGGAAACTTGCCAGCAACTGCCCCTTAAGAAAAACAAAAGAAACAAATCAAAGTCGCATTCGTTTGTCCCGCTTGTCTATTGTGTCACCCGCCTCCTCTTATGTACAGTTCTTTCTAGACAGGAAAAGCAAACAAACAACAACAAGAGAAAACACCTGAAACCAGTTGCATTTTCGACTCTTTCCCGTTAATTTCTATTCTATGAAATTTTTGTACATATTTAAATAATGTAAATAAAAAGAATTTAAAACAAAAATTTGCTTTTATTTTTAAAGAGATGAAATAAAATTATCAAGGAATATTTTTAGTGAGTTTATCAAGTAAATCACGCTTTAAATATCATAAATTTATTAAGGAATCTCATGATACTTCATACTTCAATTCAAGAAAATATAACATCTTGCCCAAAAAATATAATTACAATCTTCATATAATAGTCCAGAGGTATAAATGAGATCATTTTCAGGGAAGGTTACCAATATTTATGTAAGATTTAATTTTATCACAGTTTAGAACATCGACTACGAAAAATGTTGCTTATGAAAGAATTTCAATGAATCTATTAAGGTCTGATAATACTTGATGTAATATTTACTTTTAATTTTAAATTAATTTGCAATTAAAATAATTTAAATCGATTTTATATTCTCTTAGAAATGACATTGTAGATATTCCCTTCAGTGAGGTTCATAAATGTGGAATTATCTTGGAAAATATCTTGGAAATATCTTGGAAAACAGAGTATTTTGCTATATAGGAAGCCACCGATCGTTCCTTTATGCTATATAATATTATATACCGGTCACACCGCATGAGCTCGGCTGTTGATGTTGATATAGAAAAAATATATATTTTATGGGGTCGCAGTTTTCTCCCTGCGGTACACATTTCATGACAATAGTAAATAGACATTAGTAAAGAAGACAAATTTTTTAAAAAGGTCGCTTTTCAAAAGCTCTCGACATATTACACATTTATATTGTAAAATCAAAAGCTTAAAGTGCGCTTATAAGCTCGAAACACAGACTTGAGTTTAAAGTTGTGTTAGCTTTTAGTTTTGGTTACAACTGTACAGCAAAGCTTCAATGCAAACTAAGCTTTATTTGTATTTGCCCGCATGAAAGGTGTACAAAGTATGCTAGAAATTTTATAAATATTGCAGATATAGCACATTTTCTATTCTTTAAGCCCAAAACTATGCAACCTATTCTAAAGAAAAATATAATATATTTTTATTCTTCCAGAAAAGTAGATAAAAGTAAAGATTCATACCCGTTAATTAAGTTTTGGCAAAACTGGCCAAGATTGAGCTGGATACAAATAGAAGAAAAGTGAGTGGAAAACCGAAAACATGTCCCGGACAAAGCCGAGCAATAAAAACTAATTTATAACATTTCTCAAACTTATGCTTGTGATATATTTACATTTATCATCTTCCGGGAAATAACAATATTCAGTTGTGTTCTAAGCGCGCTGCAGTAAAGTTCGTTTTTTATGACAGAATGTGGAAATTTGTGTTAATATCTGTGCTCAGTCTGCTGCCAAATGCGCTGCTTCAAGCTGAAGATAATGAAAAAAATGAAACTGAAGATCCACATACTACAAAAATATACGAAACAAGCGATTCACATCTGTGCACAGACCATGAGGTAGTCCTCTATACGTTAATGGAGCCGACACCGTTGTGGAAGTATGGTTCTTTTGCCGAACACTTTAGGCGGGCGGGCATTCAGGGATCCATGCGTAGAGTGGTTAGTTCAAGAAGAAGCAGTCGATAAGACTTATAAGCTAATGCTCTAACGTCACATTATACAGATCAAGACCAAATTGGTGCCCCGTCAAGTTTGCTGCCCGGGCTATCTAAGAGCCTACGATAATAGCTGCCAGCCTGTGTCGACGACAACGGAGAGCTCCGCAGAGTTCACCGAAAGCTCAACTCTGACTGTGCCTGTGCCCATTACGGATGAAACCTTCCCGGGTGCCGCAGACAACCAGTCGTTTAACCCTAAGCCCTGGCTTATATACGGCACTGTGCTCATATTGATCTTGATAGCCCTAGGAGTATCTATGTATAGTTTCTACTATATCAAGCAAAAGAAAGATAAGAGAAATGTAGACGACAGTGAACTTGAAGCATGCTCAGCTCTTTATTCCGAATAAGTGATAAATTATATACATATGTGCAATAGAAATTGTGAGTGAGTGAGTGAATAAAAGTTTGTAGTTAAACAAAAAAACAATATATGTATATATATATATAATATATATACATATTTTATGTCTATTGTAGGAATGGCCTTACGCAAATAAAATGCAACCGTTCTTGTGCACGTCACTTTTTGGAATGGATTGGAATATTTCACAATCGTTCTCGTTTTTCTTATGCTCGTGTCAGAGCGAGAGTCAGAGCATCGAATGTTTCGCTCTCTGAGTGAAGCCTTCGATGTGATTACAGTTATATTTACAGTGGGACACTTAATGCTATATCACAGTAGAATCTTATATGCTAATTATTACTACACTATATATATAAGATATATATATAATCCAAGAATACTAAAGAAAATTTGTATAAAAACGTGTCAGTTATTGGCATTTAAATAGATATATTTTCTAAAAATCTGTCATATAAAAAATCGAGTAATACAATATTCACTCCCTTCTTTATCTTGTCTATACGCCTTTGAGTCAGCATATAAATATACTAAAGTATACTATACAAATATAGTTATCGTCTTTCTGCTTAAATTTTTGCGATATGAATTTTATTTGATATACAATATATTAAAAAAACTGAGCTTAGCTACAAGCTGGAAGTGTAACAAATTGTAGTTTAGTTTTGTGCGCACTCAATTAATCATCGTACTTTAAAAATGTGGAAAATTTTGGTGCTCAGTTTACTCAGTCTCTACGTACAGCTGGCGACCTCTGTCAAAGATCCACATATGTGCATCAGAAATGTGGAAGTTTCTTACACTGTAACGGAACGTGCTTCCATGGAGAGTTATGGCGAGTTTGCAAAATTGTTGATGATCCTAAGTGTGCCAGGCGAAATGCTCACCATTGTATGTACATAATAGTTATATTTAATTTCGGTATCCTATTTATGGTTCAAACCATCATATATGCAGCCAAAAACGAAACTGGAAGCACGCGAGGAATGCTGCGAAGGCTACGAACGCTCGGCTAAAGCTGATGTGGGCTGCCAACCTGTGCCAACTGTGCTCCAGGATGAGCCGAGCTCAACTGTGTCTGTTATCGATAACAATCCGATTGTGCCTCTGGCCATATCGAATAGTTCTAAACTCAGCTACCGCTGTTGCAAAATTGAATTAATCTTCATATGTGCAATTTTACTTATCTTCACGCGTTTGTAAAAAGAAATGTCGTATATATGAATATAAATATTGTTATCATATAAATTTGCATGAATATAATCAAAGTACATATGACTAATTTCTGTCTGGTTTTATGTGAATACGTTCAGAAATTACTTTTTGCCCTGACGAATAAAAACAAGTAAGAGGTTCTAGTCGGGAGCTCCCGACTAGGGGATACCCTGAACCCTCTTATTCCATCACCAAATGCAGTGCGCGCTTATAGATAGAGAGTAGCGGGGAGTTGGCGATAGGTATAAAATGAAAGATAATCGATATATATATACAATTCTAGAAACTACATGTCAAGTTTGGTGACTCTAGCTCTTATTATTTACCAAAATTGCCTACAAAACGGGATTTCGATATACATTTTTATCGATTACTTGGAAACGGGGCCAGTTATCGATTATCGGAAACAAACTCGATCTGCGCGGGCACTAGGAGCACCTACATCTAAAATTTCAAGTCTCTAGCTCTTATAGGTTCTGAGTTCCTTGCGTTCATACATACGGACGGACGGACGGACGGACGGACGGACGGACGGACGGATAGACAGACGGACATGGCTAGATCGACTCGGCTATTGATGCTGATCAAGAATATATATACTTTATGGGGTCGGAGATGCTTCCTTCTGCCTGTTACATACATTTGCATTTTGCACAAAAACATAATACCCCTTTTACCCATTTTTAATGGGTTCAGGGTATAAAAATACATAATACAATATCTACAATCTACACTAGATTATAGGTCAAAGTGCCAGCGTGTTCCTATATAAACATTCTTAATCAAGTGGCTTATCAAGCAGTATTCACTGCCCTGAACAAGCCTTCCAACAGACTCTTAATGTGATGCTCGTCAATAATATTTTCTTATTATTTTTTTCGTGGAATACCCTGTAGCAAGAACTTAAGTAGGAAAAATATATATTTAAGTTGTTCTCGGAAAAGAAAGTTCAATTTGTTGAACCAAACATTGCGATAAGGTTGCTTATATTATGTATTAGTTTATAAATATGTATATATAAGCATTATCAGAAGAGTGTCCGTAATTAATGAAAGATTGTGCTGTGGGGCCTTTAAGTAGATTCGATTCAGCAACACAGTTTTAATTGAAAAGTACGGATAGACGGTTGAGATTTTTGCTATTTGCAAAAACCTCTCACCATGGATAGTACTCGGTGTGTAATTTTTTTGTTTTGTTTGATTGCTGCGGCTGGCTGTTCGCCTGTTATGCAAAAGGACAAGAAGAACTCGTATAATAATACGTGTTTGAAGGAAAACTTCGAAATGGACAGTGGCCTGGAAAATGTATTGGACCCAGTTGTATATACCCTACTTGAGCTAGAAGTAAGTTGAATTTTAACATTCCTGGTATACCCTGTACCCATTTGAAATTCATAAATAAGAGCAACAGCAATGCTATAAATATATATTATCTGTAATAAGATTCACTTTATCATTTTGTTGCTAATTCTCCTGATTTTTAAGCATATTCCTGACTTTATAAGAAAAATACTACATACAATAAACAAAGTTAAGAATATTACACATTCTGACCTGCATATACGCATTGGTTGTTATGCTCAAGCCGAATTTCAAATAAATCAGATTAATTAATTAATTAAATAATCTTCGAGAGTATGGAACCCAGGTAAGAAGAAATAGAGCAAACTGCAGTTTGGTACAGGCTGTATTTGAGTCGGTCACTTTCGACTAGAGAAGTCTTACTTTATACAACACCTCCTCTACACTCTAGTCGAAGTATGAATGCTGTCCCGGATATTGTGGAACGATTGACGATTGCAAGCCCGTCTGCTCTTTGGAATGCGGTACCAATAAGTACTGCTCTGCTCCAGAACACTGCGAATGCCTAGAGGGCTTCAAGTCCTTAAATGGAGACTGTCATCCAGCGTGTACAGAAGGCTCCGAAATGCTGCCAACGGGTGAATGTAAGTCTACGGCAGAAAGCAAGGAAATCGAAGTGAAACCTGATGAGGATTGCTATGTGCAAGATCCCTGCTTGGATCCTTACCTGCCTAAGGATCCGAATATATGCACAAGGGAAGTGCCATACACTGGCGAACACCAATCGGAGTACTATTCATTAAAAGAAGAGTTTGAGAAATTAAATATTCCATTTCCCAACATTCTGGTTGTAAGTAAGAAAATTGTTTCTGTATTGATATCGATTACCCTATAGTCTATATGAATAGACACACATTGAAAGATATTGCTGCGACGGCTACGAGAAGCAAGCCGACAAAAAGCTCTGCCAACCCGTGTGCCAGCCCAACTGTGGTGCAAATAGCTACTGCAAGGAACCAAACAAATGTGCGTGCCAGGATAACTATCACATGACGGTAGAGGGACAGTGTGTAGAGAATTTCAAGGCGGATGATCCGCATGTGTGTAGCAGAGTTGTGGTAAACAGTTAACCATATTAAACGTTTCATTTAACTATACAAACTCTACACCCAACAGAGCACAACTGAGCTGAAAATCTCCTGCTGTGATGGCTATGAACAAAATGCGCCTGGCGCACTCTGCCTGCCCAAATGCAGCCAAGGATGTGACCGTAGCTGCCGTTGTGTGCAACCTGAGGTGTGCAAATGTGCAGAGGCTGACTCCCACTGTCTGTGTGAGGTAGGCTATGCCAAGGGAAAATCCGGACACTGCGAACCACTCTGTTCATCGGGCTGTCCTGTGCACAGCAGCTGCCTTCCGTCCGGACAATGTCAGTGCCTTGCGGGCTACACAAACAGCAGCGGCAGCTGCAAGCCCGATTGCCTGGGGGCCATACCAGAACACAGTAAGTGCGTACGTCCAGGCGAATGGGAATGCGATTTGGGCTACGTCAAGCTTCTCGATGCCAATGGGCAGAGCTACACCTGTCAGCCGCATTGTAAGCAGAGCTGCTCCAGCTATGGCAAATGTGTGGCACCCAATATCTGCGAGTGCCTGCCTGGCTTTGAGGCCATTCTCCTTGGCCAGGACAAAAAGACCGAACAATTCGTTGAGGACTGCCGACCAGTTAATTTGGCATCTGCAAATTATCCATATGAGCGACACACAACTGAAGCTTCAAATACGAAAATACAGGAACAAAAAACTGAACAGATCTCATTTCGAACCCTAAAGGATCCACTTGCTGGAAAACATTTTTAAAATCTAATTAGCCCTTTTGCATTTCGTATACTGCAGTTAAATGCAAAAACATTTTGCTTGGCCAATTTCAGTTTTCAAAATAAAATAAATTTTGCATATCCCACTTCCTGGAAGACTATACACATTCTTGTTGTCAATTTATTTTTAAAATCTAATTAGCCCATTTGCATTTTGTAGATCTAATTTAAAAGCAAACCAATTTTGATAATCCAATTTAAATTTTTATAACGAAATAAATCTTTCATATACTGATTTTATAGGCTGCATCCATTGAAAATGGGTAAAAAGAATAAAATGTATTTGTGAAAATGTATGTAAAAGGCAGAAGGAAGCATCTCCGACCCCATAAAGTATATATATTCTTGATCAGCATCAACAGCCGAGACGATCTAGCCATGTCCGTCTGTCTGTCCGTATGTATGAACGCAAGGATCTTAAAAATTATAAGAACTAGAGACTTGAAATTTTAGCTGTAGGTCCTCTCCTAGACCATGCACAGATAGAGTTTGTTAATGATTATCGATAACTTACTCCGTTTCCAAGAAATCGATTAAAATCGATATCGAAATCCAGTATTTTTTACAAATGGGGTGATATGTTTATGCTAGAATAGTATATATATATCAAGTATCTTTCATTTTATACCTATCGCCACCTTCCCGCTACTACCTCATAGCTATGAATCAAGTTAATAACCCAACTTGTATTGCCAAAAAATTTAAAGTTCAATTTTAATGCAAATAACTTTTTGAGAACACGCAAATAGAAAATTTCATTAAGATCGGTTAAGAAACACGTGTTTGCAGCTAGCGCAGTTTGAAGAATTTCTGTATGCATGTACACACACACATTCATGCGCGTCTGCTTCGAATTCTATCAACAGCGATTTTATTGTTTTCTAAGCTGCTATTTTAATATAAAACAGTTGAGACGGCGGCATGTAGTGCGGTTAGGTGCGAGTTCGAACCCTGCCATTTATTTTTATTACTACAAACGAGCGCGTAGCACGAGCTGCATTTGTTGATGGAATATGAGTGTTCAGGGTATCCCCTAGTCGGGAGCTCCCGATTAGAACCTCTTACTTGTTTTTCTTCGAACAATTAAATAAAATTTCTATACAATTGTTCGTATACATCTTAAATCATGTTCAACCAAATTTTATACGGCTTTTCTGACTTATTTTAGTTAAAATATTAAAGTTCATACTTTGCCAACTTAATGAAACTTTTCAGCAATTTTATAATAGAGAAAAACTATAAAAAAAATTCCCAAAGCTGCTGCCAACTAATGCTAATCAATTAATATAAAAGCGATAGCAAAAAAAAAATGGAATGCCTTCTTATACACACACACATTCATACACATTCACTCTCACATACACACACACACGATCACATTTACACACTCGTTAACTTTTGCACTTAATCTGGAATACTTAAGAGCAACTTTGCCCAAGTGGCGGGCAAAATCAACAAGCGAAAAGCGTACAAATTATGCAAGACTTAATGCAGCGAGAGCATTGAAAGTAAGCGCAAAATAAACCGAGAGATCAACGCCCAAATGCAGCATAATTAATTGGAATGACAAATGGTGTCGAACCAGAAAACAACAAAATTTTCAAGTTCGTTGCTTAAGTCTTTAGTTTTTTTTTTCGTGGGCAGCCGCAAGAACCTGTTGGCAGTTGACCAACGCACAACATTGATCTTGTGCTAAGCTAACGCGACACACACATGTGTGTGCATGTGTGTGGCATGTGGCAAACGGAGAATGGCACGACCCAAAAACAAAAGCACAAAACAAAAAAAAAGCCAGAGCCAAAGCAAAGTGAATGCAGCAAATGCGACGCGCAGCCGCAATCAATTAGCGCTATGCGATGACGTCGACGTCGACGCCGACGCCGACATCGGCTGCTTGCAAAGCTGCCACATGTGGCGGTTGCGTCATGGCGCCAAGCAGACCGTCTAGCGGTAATTGACTTGCAATTTCTTTTGCAGCAACTTTTCGGTTGCAAAGAAATTTACCAAATATGTTGCAATAGTTGCCAAGCCGCCAAAGCAATGCGCCAGACTGAGACAGCCTGAAGCCAGCTGTAATTTATTAGCATTTATCATAGAGTATTTCTTACAGACAGTTGAATATATATTTTTGGGCAGTAAAAATAAAATATGGTAAAAAAAAGGACTAATTGAGATAATAATAAATGCATGAACTTCAATAAAAGCTATTTTAAAATCGGACAAAATAAACTCAATAAACAAATTTTAAATATAAATGGCAACAGCTCTGCCAAACTATAAAAATGTTGTCTGTGGTATTAAACAATAAAAACAAGTAAGAGGTTCTAGTCGGGAGCTCCCGACTAGGGGATACCCTGAACCCTCATATTCCAACACCAAATGCAGGTCGCGCTAATAGATAGAGAGTGGCGGGGAAGTGGCGATAGGTATAAAATGAAAGATAATCGATATATATATACTTTTCTAGAAGCTACAAGTCAAGTTTGGTGACTCTAGCTCTTATTATTTACCAAAATTGCTTAAAAAACGGGATTTCGATATACATTTTTATCGATTACTTGGAAACGGGGCCAGTTATCGATTATCGGAAACAAACTCGATCTGCGTAGGAACTAAGAGCACCTACATCTAAAAGTTCAAGTCTCTAGCTCTTATAGGTTCTGAGATCCTTGCATTCATACATACGACGGACGGACGGACGGACGGACGGACGGACGGACGGACGGACGGACAGACAGACGGACATGGCTAGATCGACTCGGCTATTGATGCTGATCAAGAATATATATACTTTATGGGGTCGGAGATGCTTCCCTCTGCCTGTTACATACATTTGCACTTTGCACAAAAACATAATACCCCTTTTACCCATTTTTAATGGGTTCAGGGTATAAAAAAGGAATTTAAAAATCAATTAAAATAAATTCATTAAAAGTAAGTTTAATTTAATTTAATATATTTATGGATTTTAGTTTGCACCAAAATAAGACAACTTGGCATTTAATGCAAAATTCTGTTATGGTCAAACAATTTATTTTGATGCTTAGATCCGAAATATAAATTTAAAATGTTTCATCTTTAAAGAAAGGCTTCTTAAAAATTCACAACACATGTTCGTTAACAGATCTTCTTGTCTTTTTATTCTCTTGTAGAGGGTATTACAATTTTATCATGAAATGAGTAAGCTATATGTATATTCTAAGTCAGCATCAAAAGCCGATTTTATATAGCCAAGTCTGTTTCTATGTGATTTATTCTGTCAGTTTTAAAGCTATCGTCTTGAAACTATACAAAGGTCCGTCTTTTTGTTGACGGATGGGACTTCTAAGTACAATCTGGAATATTAAAATGTTTTATTAAGCTATCTTGACCAAAGACGGGATCATTACATACTACATGCAAACGCAACATCGCACCAATATATCATATAGCTGTCATAAGAATGTTCGGTCGTTTCCAAAATTAATTTTGTTCTAAGTCAATCCACAATTTTTTTGTATTTCTTGCAAGTTGAAAATATATATTATATTTAATTTTTTCCAGTTTTCCATAGATATATATAAGATATTTCTCAAAATGTTGTATATATTTTAGTCACTAATTTCTTGCTCTCTTTTTTAAGCCATCAACTTATTTGGCTGCATTGCCACTTCATTGATTTTAATTGTAGACGATAGTTGGTAATATTTCTTTTTAATTCGGCCCGTTGGCCTGTTTTCCTATCGTATATTTTCAGCTTTCTGCCAATTTTAAATGTATTTTTAATGTTTTACAATTTTCCTTTTCCTTTTTGGCGGATTTGCAATTGCTTAACCTGCGGCAAGGAAGTCTTTGGTCTGTTTTGCGTTTTCAGGTTTTTTTGGCATGGGGTTTCTTTTGGTAGACATAGGAAAAGACATACATTTAATGGACGTATATGTACGTATAATTAGTTAGTTTTATTTATGAGCGAACGCTTTGTAAATAATGAGACAATTAACACACATTCTGAGTTATTTGGCAATTTTCTTTATTTTTCCATGTCTTCTATTCAAAATCATTGGCTGCAAACTGAAAATAATTTATTTGTTGCAGTTGCTTAGGCAATCGCTTAATTATTTTATGTTTTATTTGTGCCTTTGTTAATTTACGAACAATTTAGTGCTGCCTAATTACAGTTCGCTCTATATTTTTTTTTCTGCCTAGCGGGGTCTGTTTAAAATGTTGTTCGGTTGGATGGCGATTCAAAAAAAATTCGAATATTTATGTATTTCAATACTTACAACAATACAATACAAAATTTTAAATATATATTTTAAATACACATTCCGCCTTAAGGATTTTACCTTGAGTTAAGACTGGTAAAATATGATATAAAAAGAAATGTTAATATAGTTTTCTAGGGGGAAGAAAAGGCAATTAGTTAATCAAAATATACTCGTATATTCGCTAATTTAAAGTTTTTATTTTAATTAAATTATTTCTATTTTCTTTCTATATTTCTACATTCCTTTCTATAAAGTCTGCAGTAGGATATGTATCTTATTAAAAGCAAATCTATATTTTTTAACTTTTTAACTGCCTCTCGCTTCTACAAGCCCAAAAAAAACAACTTTATTTACGCCTCAGTGCGGCCAAAAGCGGCAGCAAAAAATATAAAGAAAAAGAAGCAGAAAAAAAATGAAACAATTCCGAAAACAAAGGCTACCAACGCGATATACAAAATGTACAGCCAGATGCGACTACATAGCATAATGTTTATTCAATTTACGCAATTTACACTGCGAGAAACAACAACAACAACATTGCTTGGCATTTGATTGCCAACTGTATTGTTTTGGTTGTTGTTATTATGAGTCCCAAAATGAAAACCCACCAAAAACTACTAAAACTCAAATAAAAACCAAATGAGAAATGAACCTAGGTTCATATATAAAAAATATTTCGCATCAACAAATAAACAAAAAGTAAACATAACGAAATTAGGACAGTCGCAATCTGTGTAATCTAAAGTAAATTTATCTTCTACTTTTTATGCAAATGGCATGACGAGTAAGTCAATGGGTCAAGACACGCCCACTCGGGGCAACCCGGAAAGCTGCGGTCCCCTCTATCTATAGTCAAAACTGCCGCACAGCTGCTGCAAGGCTCCAGCTCCAGAGGCGGAATTACTTATTATGTTAATAAATTGTTTTTTGACTGGTTTTTCTGGCTGGTTTGTGCAAAAATTTGCATAGATTTGCAGTTGGGTTCGCGGCAGACTGTGGGATTAGGCCAATGGCCGATTGGACACTTCCTTATTTATCAGCTGCCAGCTGAAGAGATCAATTGGCCAAGCCGCAACTTGAATAAATGCAAAAACCCAACCCACTTGGCTGGCTTAATCGGGCGCAGCATTCAACGGCGCGTGACAATATGTCCAAGTTAACAACAAAATAATCGCACAATGGCCAAAGCGGATGATCATAAACAAATTTATGCTTTTAAAGACTCTAAGACGCTCTAAGAGTTCAAATGCTTTTGCCATTGACCTCATTTCGCTGGCTACCTGCAGAAATAGAGAGAGGGAAGGAGAGAGAGAGAGCGCACGATTCAATTGCCATGATTATCACTTTCAAATCAAATCAACGAACGGGCTTTTACATGCGTCAATGTCATGTAAAGGCAGCCGATTGAAAGGGCTGCGATTGCAGTTAACAATTTACCTGGTTCACCTGGCACTCAAGTCCATTTGTCTTACAGGTTTTTCTTGGCTCGTTAACTTTGAGGCAAATACATTTTGTTAAGGGCATAAGCAGGCTTAAAGCATTTAATTGGTTTTCGAATCAAGTAATTTCGAAAATTATAAAATTAAACACGAAGCCAGCTTGTGAAAGAAACTGAACTTTTACATTTAGAAAATCTAAATATATTTCTAACAACAATATAAATTTATATCACTGATATTTTTATTTATGACCCACACACTATCATTTTCATAGGTTGAGTTCTATTTAATGATAAAATATATGGACACATATAGTTTAAAATTTCCTTGACATATCATATGTATATATAATTAAAAGTTGCTTTCAAATTCCTTGAGCTTTGAATGATATGCCTAATCAGAAGCTAAAATTTTATTACTAAAGTATATTATTAAATTCCTTTTAAATTTTTATTTACAAAAACTATAAAGGCAGAGTTAAGTATAATCTCCGAGACTTTATATTTGTAGATAGTTTGCATCAGTTTCTTGGTAAGCTTTTCATTGAAATTAACCATAATAAAAATATTATATATTAAATTAAACAGAAATATTATAAACATTTAACTGAAATAACATAAAGTAAGATTTATTTTCATTTCTCAGGCACCTAAGGGTTTCCAGGCTCGGAGGTGTTTGAAAAAAACAGGGAAATTCGAAGCGAAATACAAACTTATCTTAAAGTTCAAAGACTTTGCTGTGCACCTGTTACTTTCAATGCATTTTGTAATTATGGAGCATGTGCAAAAGTAGTTGCTTTGTTTGTTTTATTTTTCCAGTTACTTGCAAAATGCCAGCCCAAAAGATACCAAGTACAGCTGACAATTACTTGAGCAATTTGTCAGTCGGTTAGCTTTGCTAACAACCGCAACTGCGCGCAAACGACCTTGACCAGAAACGCAATGAACCCTCGAGTGGCCGCCCATTAAAATGAGAAAGAAGACCAAAAACATGGGAACTACCGAAACCAAAACCGTTACAAGCCCAGGTGAACAGAAAAGTAAAAAAAAATAAAACA
Organism: Drosophila ezoana; assembly: GCA_035045725.1. NCBI lineage: Eukaryota > Metazoa > Arthropoda > Insecta > Diptera > Drosophilidae > Drosophila > Drosophila ezoana. The sequence goes on along the minus strand of JAWNOU010000005.1, from coordinate 829,476 downwards.
AGACTTTTTTAAATGTCACATAAAATGTCATAACTGTCAGTTTCGACCAGGCTTAGCCTCGTGTGGTGCCATTTTGTGAGATGAGCTGCCAACAATTGGAACGAAATGGAAATGGAATGTCAAATAACATGCCAAATCACGTCCATCGTATTTCAAACACAATAAATTGTTACACAAATCAACGAAAAATACGAATATGCAAATGCAATTTGAAGATGCCGAAGATATTCAACAATAGAAAACATGATTAATCAACAGCTGCCTCAGATTTAACGCCTTTGTTGACAATGCGTTATAAAAAAAACCAAACGAATCTTTACAAAAAAAAATTAATAATAATTTATGTAAAGCTATATTTAACCATATATATAAGACAAGGTCAGGTCGCGTGACGCTTTCAAATATATGAAAAACTCAACAGCAATATGCGATGCATGGAAATCAAAATAATATATAGTCATAATATGTACTACTCACATATAGCTTGTAATTAATTCAAGGAAGTATGTGTAATTGTGCTGTTGGATTTAAGACAATGGCGCTTATAAGCACTCGCAGCTGTCTATCAAACAACAAACAATCAAACAAACACTTGGCGCCCCCATTGCAAACTTATGACATAAGCAACTGTGGCACGTCCAACGGCAGCCTCCAATCGCACACGCACTGTCTCTTTCACTCTCACTCCCACTCTCACATTCGCTCTCTCTTTCTTTGCGTCTCGTTGCAAGCATATCGAACAACAATATGTGGTCAAGACATGCAAGCAATGCGAATGAAACTAAATCGAAAGTTGCATGCAACACACAACAAGAAATAAGAGTGCTGTATTATAGTGTGCACGACATTGGCATACCCTATAAGCAGCTGCGAGAAGCTGTACTCTTATTCCTACTTTCCTTCCTTCGATTCAACTTGAAAAATGTATTCTCGAATAACTCTTGTGTTTATTATTCGATCTACAATATATATAATTTTCGGAACACAACTATGACACTCAAATGTGTGCATTAACCAAAAACCAAGATGATTTATGAAAGGCGTGCTTCTTCCACACAGTGATAAAAAGATGCAAAGTGAAATATTGTTTATTTATAAAATATTTCCAAAAAATATATATAAACAATCATACCCTCATACCAAAATTAATAACTTGAATTTGATTAAAGTCCATAAATCAAGAAAAGTTTAAATTGATATTTATCGATTTTTAGTAAAATGGGCGAATTTATCAAGATATATCTAGTTTTGAGCTCTTAAAATACATATATCCTTTACTCTTCATTTCCCCCTTTCCAATCAATATACAGGGTATCAATAGCAGAGCCGCTCGTAACAGCTGTGCCAGTCTCGCAGTCGCGCCGTCTGTCAGTCTTGTCTCACATCGTATGTGAGACCCATTGACATAATAACGAGGAAGGTAACCAAAGTAAGACTTTAACTCCGTCTGCGACATCCAACTGGGGCGTCAATTACAGCGACCCACAATGTGGAATGGAAACGAGTTGCCGCTGCCCCAAACATGTTGCCAGTGGGTTAGGTTATGGTTGCTGACCGCACACACACACACAGCACATAAACACACATCCGGGCATATGTGGCACAATGACACAACAAAACACAGCCAAATGACCGAGTGACATACTGTCTCTCTCTCTCTCCCTCTCTCTGTCTGTTGACAAATGCTTCCCTCTTTTTTGGCCAGCTGGCGCTAAGTTTACTTTTTTTTGGGCCCGACTTTGGTCTGGTCAAGTGAATGTACTTGTGAATGCGAAAGTAAAAGGACTCCAATTGGCAATACAATTGCAATTGGAATTGGTCGTTTTGGCCAAATGACAGATGACAGGCTGCATTCGCGATGCCCAGGCAGAGCCCAAGGCGAAATGGAAATAAGGTGGCTTTAGAGAAGAGATTAATCAGATTTAAAGGCGAATTAAAGCTCGATGATATAGTAAATTATTTAAGACTCGACACTTTATACATTTTTACATGTATATACATTTATATATATGTATATTCTAATTATGTAGAATAGCTAGGATCTTCGAATATTTTCAAATATTTACTATACTATTATTATATATTATATTTACTATTTAATATTGTTCTATGTGTTCATAGCTATCCATAATTCTCTTTGATTAAAATTGAATAAAAATTTTATTTTCGTCCCACTAGAAATTAAGAAGCAAAAAATTAAATGTTTCGGCCACTATATAATTCCAGTGCATTCGGTTAAAACTCACTCTTTCTCTCTGTCTCCCTTTCCCTCTCTCTCTCTCTCTCTTCCCTCTCTCTCTCTCTCTCTTTCGCCTTAAAACTAACTGGGTTATTGTTTTCTCTTTTAATAATAATAATAATAATAATAATAATAATAATAATAATAATAATAATAATAATAATAATAATAATAATAATAATAATAATAATGAAATAATAATAATAATAAACTTAATAATAATAATAATAATAATAATAATAATAATAATAATAATAATAATAATAATACTAATAAAATTAGTAATAATAACAATAAAAAAATATTTAAGTATTTAACAATTTATTTAAATAATTTAAAAGTCCACAAAATTATAAAAAAAAGTACATATACGTCTGTAAAATTCACAAAATTGTAATAAAAAAGTATATACACGTACGTATAAATAATTGAAAAATATTAAAATATTAATAATTAACAAAGATAAATCAAAATGTTTTCATACGTAGCAGAGCAGAATAATCTTCAATTAAAACGCACACAAATAATTAAATCAAATTATTGGAGAGAACAATAACAATACAAAAGATATTTTGCATTTATAAAAATAATTTCAAACTCTAATTAAATATTTGAATATTCGTAACCAACTATCAAATCATAAAAAACAAATTAGTTAAAACTTAAGCAAACTTTTAAAACTGATCTGGAAGAGGTTGCAGCGTGAAGGCGGCACAACTGGCGAATTTTGGACATTATTCAATTAACCACACAAAATATGTGGTTTATTATTGTTGGTTGTCTGGTGCTTGTAAAGACTTGAGAAACCACCACAAAAATAGCAGCAGCAGCAACAGCAACAACAACTACAACACACGGCAAGTCGGTAGTTGGTATTAGCCCGCAAAATGGCACGCATCCATAGAGCTGCCTAACTGCCATACCTCCCTTCTCCACCCGCTCTGGCAACGGGGGCACCTCTTGCGCATAGTCTCTGATTGCAATTGCTGCATTTTGGCGTCGCTTGCCACTTGGCTGCGCGTCGAGTTCGCGCCTCCGAAAAAAAAGAAAGAAAAAAATCAAACAAGCAACCAGCTAAAACCGACGACGCGACTGGCCACGAACCATTCACCATTCGCTGCATGTGTTTTGGGCGATTGCGATTATGATTATACTTTAGTATAATATAGTATTATTGTTGTTGCTGTTGCTGTTGTTGTAAGAGTTCGGGCTCGCAGTCGCCGTCGTCGTTTCATTCATTCGCTTGGCTTTCTGGGTGTTAGTTAGAGTATAAAAGTTCGGGCTGGCGTTGCAGTTGGCATCATTAAGCCGTTAACCATCGAACAGTGTAGTGTGGTACGGAACGTGTGTAGAGTTTGTAGAGTACGAGAGATCGATTCCCTCCTCAAAAGAAAAATATATACTCAAATCTCAATACGAATCAATCGTGCGGCATTTAACGGTACACAGCTCGACGGATAACTCACAATCCCACAAGGATATTTTACGCCAGCAACATGAAGTTGATGGTATGTATCGAGAATCAACAAGTGTAGTGTTGTGAAGTGCGCCAAAGAACACATAAGATTAACAGAGATTATCAAAAGTGCAAGGTGCTTTAATGAATGCTTAATTCAAAAACTTTAATGAAAACGAAAAATGCACGATACAAATACAGTAATCCATCTAAGAAATGTACTTTGTTTACTTGAGCTTCTTTCAAGAATGTAATCATAATTTTCAATTTAATCCCAGAATTCTTTTCTTATTTTCGTTCAATTTTCTAATCTCACATAATATCTTAACTAAAAACCATTTCAATCGAGCTTAAAGCGACTCAAATTCTAGCCAAACTCTTTTAGTTAAGCATTCCCTCAAGCCCTCATTTAACTCATTATGCCTCATTATCCAACAAATTGCTCCACGTTTTTAGCGTACAGCGACAACGCTCGCTCTGGTGCTGCTGCTGGCCACCAGCTATGCCCAGGCTGGCGAGGAGAAGAACGAGGCTGCCGAGAAGACAGCAGCTGAGCCGACAGAGACAAAGGCCGAGGAGACGGCCGCTGCTGATGATACCGCAAAACCGAAACGTGGTCTGCACCACTACGAGGATTATCATCACCATCATGTGCCACATTTCCCAGTGCATGAGGAGAAAACACTGACGGTCATCAAGAAGGTGCCAGTGCCAGTGCCAATCGAAAAGATTGTCCATGTACCCGTGGAAAAACATGTGCATGTGCCCGTGAAAGTCAAGGTGCCTAAGCCATATCCCGTGGTCAAGCATGTGCCCTATGAGGTTAAGGAGATTGTCAAGGTACCCTATGAAGTGCCAGCGCCATATCCCGTCGAAAAGAAGATACCCTACGCCGTGCATGTGCCCTATGATCGCCCCGTGCCCGTCAAGGTATAGCAGGCATAAGCTGCTAAGGATTTACATTGACATTTTTAACACACTTTCAACCCTCTAGGTACATGTGCCCGCACCCTATCCGGTTGAGAAGAAGGTCCATGTGCCAGTCAAAGTACATGTGCCAGCACCGTATCCAGTCGAGAAAATCGTCCACTACAATGTAGAGAAGAAGGTGCATGTCGACAAGCCCTATCCCGTCGAGAAGATTGTCCACTACCCAGTCAAGGTGCCCGTCGATAAGCCAGTGCCCTACCATGTGGACAAGCCAGTGCCCCACTATGTGGACAAACCTGTGCCAGTGCCCGTCATCAAGAAGGTGCCTGTGCCCGTGCATGTGCCCTATGATCGTCCCGTGCCCGTGCATGTCGAGAAACCAGTGCCCTATGAGGTGAAAGTGCATGTGCCACAGCCCTATCCAGTGATCAAGGAAGTGCCCTATAAGGTTGAGAAACACGTTCCGTACCCCGTCAAGATTCCGGTGGAGAAGCCCGTGCATGTGCACATTGAGAAGCATGTGCCAGAGGTTCATGAGAAGCACATTACCTACAAGGAGCCAGAGTTTGTGCACAAGCACATCGAGGAGGATCATCATTATCATCATCAGGAACAACATCATGAACCCATCCATCATCATTCATCGTATTCGGCACCCATTGAGGAGCATCATGAGCAAGAGCATGAGGTGCAACATGATTTTAATGACTATCATGATTATCATTCATATCACGGTTACTAAAATTGGTGAAATGAACTTTTTCTCTCTCTCTCTTTCTCTTTCACTCTTTCTTTGCAGCATTGAAAAATCGGTTATGAACGGCAACGGTTATGAATGGATATATAGCTAAACTGATAAACAAAAAAAACTAAGTAAAACTAATTTTAACATCACAAAAACCATAGAAAACTTTTAAAAACCTTCCATATTTTCCATATCATACCCAAATGCCCAACATTCCAATTACACTTTGCTATATAGAACGTGATAACGATAGAGATTCTGATAACGATAGAGATTCTGATAACAATTTTATAATGTGACCAAAATGTGACACGAAACGAACATATTTAGTTTTTACGACGAACTCTCTTTTAGCTTAAGCCATACAAAAAATAACAAAAAAATCAATGCAAAAAAAAAAAAAAAAAAAAAAATCAAGAAACGTTGACGAAAATATCCCGTGAGAATTGTTATGAGAAATTTGAAGACGATTAGACCTAGACTTTAAGAACAAGATACTAACACATTTGGGCCGCACAGCCCACAGAACAACAAGATCAAGAACAAGACCCATAACAACAACAACGACAAGCACAACACATACAACATATGACACCTCAGCAGGATCAAATTTGGATGTGTTGTTGGACTTGGCTAAACACTGGGTACATTTGACGTGTGGTTGCTGCTGCTGTATTGTCCTCCAGCTGCGGCTTCTCCTCCTTCTGCTCTGGTCCACCGATTTGTGCACCCGGTTCGGTTCGGTTCGATATGATTTGAGATCTGATTTGTGTGTGTGATAAGACTTCTGTTTTAGTACTTAAGTGTTTACTCTACATATATATATATATATATATATAAATATAAATACATATAGATAAGGGAGGCAGCCGTGCAGTCGCCTATTTAAGTCAGTTTGTAAACGAACGTATTGTATTATTTGTAATATTTTTTGCTATCTAGTTTTTAATACAACCCACTATCTATAGTTTTGCTTAATGTAAAAAGCTGTTGAAACGGATTTATAAAAAGTACTTAGTTTACCAAATATTTTTTTGTCTCTGTAAAAACAAATACAATAACATCAACAACAACAACAACAACAAAACACTCTGATAATGAAGCTGATGAATGAAAACAATAAAAACGAGTAGAACGAAGTGATCAAAACTAAAATCAAAGCATATCTTTTATTTTACTTATATATATCAAAAATCAAAAAAGGATTTAAATCAAAAAAATTAAGAATTTTAAGAATCATTCTTATGAATATAGCTATGAAATGATATTCATTTTAATAAAATAGCCTTGTTTCGAAAACATTAACTACGAATTGTTCTTTCACAGTCCTTTTCCAGTTATCAATGCTTATTTTTTATAAATCCACCTCCTTCCAGCTTTAAAATACTCTTTTTGATATTTAGTTCAACTATAATACGACCGCTAACCAAACTAATATATCCTTTAACTACAAATTAAGAGTTGGAATTTTACGAGGCGCCCGATGAGTTTTTAACAAATTTCAAATATGTAAACACTGAATTAGATTTTAAATCAAACGATGCAAATTTAATGGGCGTTTAAATATAAAAAACACAAAATTAAATTTAAATTGTTTAATGAACTTGAACTACTTTTCAAACATTATAATTTTTTTTTATTTTAAATATTTTTTTAAGCTTTTTTATATGTAAAAGATATATATTTTAACTATTTTTCAATATTTATATATGCATATATATATTTAAAAATTTGGTCATATTTTATAAAATAATCTGCTCCGCCTTAGTGTTTGTTAATATTTTAATAAATTACTACAGAAAATGTATTGTCCATGAAATTCCCAGTTCGAATTCCAGTTATGTTTAAAATTAGACATTTTTACTATATACTATGCTAATAATTAATGGTAACTGAAATTATATCTTTTTGCTATTTCATATTGGATGTTTTCTTGTAGTACCCAAAATGTGCCTTCTCTTTTACCAGCAGTCCCCCTTTACCCACCTTATTTAAGTTAACCCCAAAGGCTCTGTGTTTCCCACAACGTTTTGTCCGTATCTACAAGTAAAAAGTGCAACATAATGCCTGCACTGCAAACAAGTCATTTTGCATTACACATAAACGGCTTATCCAATTTTCAAATGAGGTAAACATTGCCTGGCATTCATAATTGCATATTCAAAGTGTCTCGCGTCCACTAGAAGGGAGATCAAGAGGCAGGCAACATGTTTATTACATTTGCCACACTATGTTTTTATCATTACGCTTTTCATGCCACAACAACAACGACAACAACAGCAGCAACAACAACAACGAAGACAACAACAACGACAACAACAAAGATAACAACAACAACAACGACAACTTGCTGACGGCACTCGCGTCCATTTCCTAGCGTTTATTTTGCGGCCTGGCATTACTTTTTATTAGCAACGTCGGTTTGTGGTTTGTGTGGTTGTTAGTTGTTATACCCTGTACTATATACTAAGTGGGTATATGCAAATTTACAATTTTCAATCAAATATCGAATGTTGTGAATTCTTTAATATTCAATCAGCTGCATATTTCGACAAGTAAATGTAGTTAAAAATTTTAAGAAGTTTCTGCAAACATGCTCACAAATTGGTCAAACTCAAAATTGAATTTACAAATAAAAGTGTTGAAATTTGTTATGGGTGCTTTTTAATACAATATATAATCGAAATTTTGACAAAATTTCGTTAGAATCGCTTCAGAAAAACAAAAGTTATATATAAGTTATAAAATTGATCCAAAGAATGGATTAAACATGAGCCGCATGTTTTCTATAAAGCTGAAGGCACACTTACGCCAAAAATGTGTGTGTGTTTATTCCAATAACCAGAGGGTATATTAAAGGTGAAAAATTTCATACCCGATTTTTACAGAGTATTCGCTTGTGTCACACTTTAATTGGAATCCCCAAACTTTTGGCCGACTTCTGCTCGACTGTGTTGGCGGGTTGTGCTTGAAGATTAGGTTTCAATTTGCATTTCGGCTTCATTGAAGCCATGCTGCAATTTCAGTCAACTAAGTGGGGCATAGATTTATCACGTTTTCCTTAGTCGGTTTGTAGGACATGTGCTCCTAACCGATATTTGAGACAAAAGCACATGCAAAACGTGTTGTGAAACGACATGAAAACTGTTCAGAGATCTGAGACTTTAGCTGCGGCTGCGGCTGCGCCTGTGTGCCTGTGCCTGTGCCTGACTCTCGACTTTGGCACCGTTTTATTACCATATTGAGGCTAACTCTCTTGGTGGTTAGTTGATTTCTGGTAGCGTTTGTTTATGTAACTGTAACTCAAGCTGTAGCATTTGCAGTTTATGGATTATGCAATAAATAATCAACATACAATAGCCAGAGCTGCTGCTGCTGCTGACGTTGTGTTGTAATCTCTCCTCAATAGAATGGCCAGCCATAAAATCTGGCTAATGGGGTTTTTCAGTAATCTCTGGGCGGGCTCAAATGAAAATGGAAATCTATAAAAGATCTAAACATGTGGCTGTTAGCTGGTTTGTAAACACAGTTTGATTTGATTAATTGGTCAGAAAGTAGCCGCATTTATTTTAAGATGCTAACTTTGTATGTAATGAATGCATGATTAATTAATTAACTTTAACAAATAAATATACTAATGTTTTATTAAAATAGAAAAATAAGCGGCTTATGTGGAAAATAAGGCACACTAAAAAAACGTCAAGACGTTCTCTGAATCGAATCTTTGATAAACTAAGATTAGATTTATAGATAAAATTAATTTGAATACCAAGAAGGTAAAAACACCAAAAGTGAGAAGGTTCCTCTAAATATATACTTAAAGAACCTCCTGATTTTATTAGAAGACTTTGCTGACGACTTTCCCTTGGCAAGCCCTTGTCTCTATTTCGAAACTGTAAGCACATTGGGAATTATAAGCTACACAACAAACTACAACTAAAACAAGTCACTAAAAACATTTTGTGACAAAGTATTAATTCAAATGTTATTATTATTAATTAAATCATATGATAATCAGATATTACAACACGCTGAAATTCGAGACCCAGGCACATGTTTTTCAGTTGCACTATGGACTTGCTCTGTTAGACAACTCGTCCACCATATAACAAATATTTCCCAATAGCTTGCACTACACCTTGAAAGAACCTCAAATAATGCCAAAAGAAACCGCCAACCATGTTGGCTAGCCAAAAAGAGACTTATGCAACATGGCACCACTGTGGCTGTCATAATACTCAACGCCTTGTCTTACATTTAAATAGGCGGCCAATAAAAGACCAAAAGACAACAAGCGAAAACAAAATAAATCATAAAAAAAAAACATTGCCCCAGCATGGTCAGCTCAAATGGGTGTAGTCATTGACACCGACATTTTCTCGGGTGGTTGTGGTGGTGGGGCCGTCCATTGCACCACGCGGCGTTTCGCTTTTGTGGCCCAGAAATTTGCATTTGCATGCGCAGGAAAAATGGGCTTATTTTCTGTGGCTTAATGGGTCAGTTAGCCAGACAGTCAAACGGGCCTGCGTATAGCCAGCATTTGGTTTGATATGTGGTTTATATTTTTTCGTAACAATTTCTATTCGTGGCTTATTTAAATGATGTCAGAGCCGACGCCAAGCCAGAGTCGCTTTTGGCAGCAGCCATGTGGAAAGTGAATGCGGGAAATATTCGTCGACATGCGAGTTTTTCTTACTTTCCCTTCCCCCCCAGCACGGCCAATAAAATGTGTGTGCAAATGTGTGTCTGTGGCCGTTCCGTCTACTGGATTGGTCATTATAAGCTAGTCAGTGGGCCAACTTGTGGCCTGTTGCCGGTTTACGGGTTGCGGATTGCGGGCTGCAACGTCTTGGCGATCCGAATATTGCGACGCGTAATCGACGCCAATTTGACGGAAAATATTTGAAACGTTGAGCGAGTGCGAATGTGTGTGCTTGTTTGTGTATGTGTGTGTGTGTAAATTGTAATCGAAAATAGCAAAATTAATAACAAGCTTTTGTTTGCTTGAGTTTTAATTGCTGCATTTGCGTTATGTGGCACATTAGATAAGCGAAACATTTCGTGAGGTAATCCAACATGTAATCAATATGTCTCAAATGCGGGATAGAGGGGATAAAGGCATATGCGTATGGGATTTGTCGTTTAGTTTAGCTTTTCCGGATGCCATTTGAAAATTGCAAGACACGAGATTCAATTAAAATGATAAAATGCATTTGAATAAAGTAAGTAAAAGAAGCCGCTTGTGACTAGTTTTAAACACATAAGACGGAGCAAGGATATGCTTTTTGTGAGACCATTGATTATTTTAATAATCATTATAAGTTGGACTATTAGATAAAAATAATTGTGAATTACTTTGATAACAAATTTAAGCCCACATTGCGATAAAACGCTTTGTTTAGGACTTTTGGCCATTTTTTAACCGGCTGTGCTCAAATAAAGGTATAAAGGTGAAGAGGGTAATTTAACTAACCGAGTTGTAAAGTCATGAAGAGAAATTAAATAAATTAAAATTGGATAAAAGGCATTTAAGAATAGCCTTAGTCTTACAATTATGAACATTATTGCGACTAGTATGCTTTAAACGAATAAACTGTTCTCCATTATAGATAATATAAAAAAAGCACAACTCACTTAATATAGGGTATATTTGCGGGTATATGATATTTTGCGCCCACATCAAAGTCCTTTTCCGAGCGTAAGACAGGTGGCTTAATGCCCGAGTACTTTTCACTGTAAAAACAAATATTTAGTAAGTGATTAATCAGATATAAAACTGAAATTTACCGCAAATTCCAGTAGTGACAATTCATAACTCTCTTATTGGCATTGCCGCTGAAGACGTCGTAACGCCAGTTATCCAAAGCCAAGGCAAAGGGCAAAAAGGCAACCTGTAAAGTATACAATATAAATATCTATTCATTTATAGTGAATCATGCACTCACCTTATCAATAGCCATAGTAAACAAATAGTTAATATCATAGCTCGACTCATCCAGCGATCGCTGCAGTAGTCCCAAAGTCTGTAAATGCTTAGGCGTGGAGACGGACAAGCCAATTGCATCGCCCACTGCTTGATGAAAAGCCGGATTGGCGCCATTACGAAAGATCTTGGGTAGATGGCGATACTGCAGAAAGTATTGAATGTGCGCCATCTCATGATGCACACTAATCAGGCTGCGTTGATTGATGTCCGTGCAGATTTTCACACGGTAATCGTGACGATTGCAAAAATCCCAGGCGGAGGGCTCGCAGAGGACGCGCCTATCCAGTGGCTGCTCAAACACCGAATTTCTATAGAACTCCGGTCCCACGGCGGACATATTTATTGACGTAAAGAACTCCTCGGCCAACTGAAACATTAGCAGCGGCGTATAGCCCTGTTCCACCATGCGTGGTGTAACATCAATCAGCTTGCGACCCGGATAGGGTATAAGTATGTCCAGCACATTCGACCAGGACTGTCCGTACATGTTGCCCAATATATGCGAGGGAATGGGCGCAATGCGATTAATGCGATCAGGACCATAATAATCTCGCAGCTTGCGACGCACATATGAGTGCAGACTTTCGTATAGCGGACGTATCTGCTCCCACACAATGTCCATATCCTGGCGAAAGTTGCCCGATTCATAGGCTAAAAACCAATACTCCCCGCCATTAGTAACATCTGTAAATCAATGGGCATGTGGATTAGATATATCCCCATACAAAAATATATATATATTCTATTCACTCACTGTTTACTGAGGCTACATCCTGCATCACGTCAATCAATTGCTCGTAGTCATCGCGCATGCCACGCCCCGCTTTGCGATGATACTCCACCCAAGTATGCTGCAGCTCGTCCCAATCTCTGCTCTTGGCCATTATATCCTTCAGATGGGGTATATAGCGCAAATCGCATTGAAAAGGCTGCTGATAGGCGCAAATTCTGGCATCGTTGTACAAGAATAGCATTTCGTTCAACAAGCGATTATACTACAAAAAAAGGACACATAAATGAGGATATGACGTTCATAAGGAGCATACTTACTCTGTCTAAAACATCCAGCGGTAAGGAATTGGGTCCCACTTCAGATTGCAGCATTAGCTGTCTATATAAACGTCGATCAAATATCAGATCCTTGTTAATATGCTTCGATTGTTCGGCTGTTATGCGCTGATACTCCACATAACGTTGCTGGGCATTTAGCTGTAAAGAAGAATATTTGTTAAAAAATGCTAACTTTAAGAAGTTTAATATTGTTGGGATTCATAATGTTAAAAAATGAAAAAAAACAAATATGATATAAAAATCACGTTGAGCTGGGTGTGCAGCAGAATGTTATATATATATATTCTAGCGGGTATAGCCCGGATCAAAAAGCTTTGAATATGATTTTGAAACTAAGCGGACGGTAAACAAACTACTTTCATATAAAAGTTTTCCGCCCTTTTACCACTGTTGCAAGTGGAATTTACCAAATTGCTGAAACACGTATTCATCATATTATTATGTAGAGCTTTGAAAATAAGTTTAATGCAAATCGGACAAAACTTAAAATTCACCAAAAAAAATCTTTAAAATGCACTTTCCACCGAAGGAGCTTAGATTTTACGAAATATGTGAAACACGTCTCAAATGATTTCTTATGTAGAGCCTTTGACCCCCATTCCCACCAAGGAGAAATACATTTTTGGAAAAGTGTGAAACACCCCTCAAATGAATTTGAGCAAAGAACTTGGAAATTGAGTTTGAGGCCAATCGGATGGTAAACAACAAAATTTCATACAAACGGGTGGAATTTCCCAAAACCCCGTCTTAACGTGCACCTTCATCACATAAGGTAACTACAGTGAAAATTTCAGCTACCTAGCTCTTACGGTTTGGGCTGTGCGTTGATCACCAATCAGTCAGTAAGTCAGTCAGTCAGTCAGGACAAACAGTTTATATATAGAGATATATACTAGCGGGTATAACCCGGCCTTGCCCGTGGCATGTTAACAATAAATGTTCTGAAAAAGCTCTGAAAATAATTTTGAAACTGATCGGACGGTAAACAAACAACTTTCATACAAACGTTTTCCGTAATTTTACCACTGTTGCGGCTGGAATTTAAAAAATTGCAAAAACACGTATTTCTAAAGTTCTTATGTAGGGCTCCAAAAATAGGTTTGAAGCAAATCGGACAAAACTTATAACTTTATCAAATAAGTCTTAGAATCGCACTTTTTACTGAGGATGCTTAATTCTGCGAAAAAATATGAAATACGTCTCAAATGATTTTTAATATAGCTCATTGAAAATTAATTTTATGCGCGAAACGTCACCAAGTCCACCAAGGAGGAATGCATTTTTGGAAAAGTGTGAAACACCCCTCAAATGAATTTAAACAAATATCTATGAAATTGAGTTAAAGGCGGATCGGATGGTAAACAGAAAAGTTTCATACAAATGTTTTTCGCGGTTTTCCCGAAACCCCGTCTTAACGTGACCATCATCACATAAGGTAGCTACAGTGAAAATGACAGCTTTTACGGTTTGGGCTGTGCGTTGATCACCAATCAGTCAGTCAGTCAATAAGTCAGTCAGTCAGGACAAAGGGTTTTATGTATAGAGATAAAAAGAAGATAATATAAAGAAACTGATAGGGCAGAAATATATTGTATTGTTATTTTTTATGAATCACAACTTTCGGGTCTACATAATAATTAAACAAAGAAAAATCGTAAAACCCCGAATTGAACTGTTGAAAAATGTAGAAAACAAGAGAATGTTGATAGAAGGGCAGGGCTTGTCTACATCAACTCGCCTGTTGATGCAGAATCAGGAATATTTTTTATTTAATAAGATCGGAGATGTCTTTTGTTGTGCCAAAATTATCACATTCAATTTTGTTAATTCCTTAACTGTCTGCTGCTCAAACCAGACCTTATCACACAAGAGGCATACGTTTTCGTATAACTAAAAATTGTATTTACATTAAACACGTTAGGTTGTGGCCCAACAACAAGGTGCAAAACTCTCAAGAGTGCAACACTTTGACATTGGCATGTCTGCCTGAGAACCCCCGACAGGCGAACGACCTTGACTATGTTGTGTGTGCCTCATGTGTGTGTGCATTGTACATGTTGTGTCTATTTGCCACGCCAAGAAAATTGCCAAGTTGCATAGACGTCAATCTCTAGCTGATGTGAATGCTACACACAGTGAGATCGCGTGCTGCTACAGCACAATTTCAAATACAATTACAATTTCAAGGGTATGTCTATGTATGTATATACCCCACTGCCAACTCACCGCTTCCGTTTGTGTAAAATCGTTTACGTTTGTCTCGAAATTCCATTGGGCCGCCACATTGGCGGTGCACTCGAGCGAGCCCTTCTGATCCGTTTCGACCAGCAAATTGCGCAACTTCTCCAGCTCCTGCTGATAGCGACGATCCTGTTGATAGCGCTGACGCTCCAAATAGCCCTGGTTCAGATTAAATCGATCCTGATTTGATAGATAGGGGTTTTCAAATCGATTGCGATTGTTCACCCCCACAAATTCCACGTTGGGATTGTTATTGTAGGTATTATATTGATCGTTTCGATTGTTGTAGTTGGGATCTACTCCGGCGTAGGGTACATTATTCTGATTAATATTGTTGTTGGGTGGATCATTGAAATTGCCATAATTGCGTTCGGTGCTGCTAGATGTTGGTCCATAATTGTGATTCGCATAACGATTATCTTGGCCACGACTGGGATTCTGATCCCCACTGAAGGGTGAATCATCGGCGCGATCACTAAAATTCAGTCGGGGTGTGGAATAGGCGTAACCCAGTCGCATGCGCTCATCATAGGTCTGACCATACTGCAAATGAGATCGTCAGAGTATGTTATTTAATTTAAGACTTACAAGCTTTACTCAGCGTTCTTCGGAATGGGAAGTTAGTTAAAATTTAGTTAGTTGGACAGTAGTTTTACATATATAAACAAAAAACTCACCCTAAAGTCGTCCAGTCCATCGTCACTATTGCTGCCGCTGCCTCCAGCCCCGTCATCCGTATAGGGCGGGCCAAAGCGCTGGCTACGATCGCGATCTGCTCTCAGCTGGGCGGGAGTTGTGGCCACATTGGGCGTGTAGCCATTGTAGAAGATCTCCGGCTGTGGTGTAGGCAAGTTAAGTTGTGGATTAGCACGACTCAGGCTCCATAGCGTGGAGGATATAATAAAAAAACAATTCCACATATTCGTTTATCATGCAACGAAATCTATATATTTAACACTCTCAAGGTCGGCGCGCAGCGCTAATTATATCTTTCACAAGCAATTTACAATTTTAATTATAGCCCATATGACATTATTTTTAACGCTCAAATAGGGCAAACGATCACAGGCTATACGAAGAAGCCGAACACGCAAAGAATCTAATGCATAGACAACACTAAAAATTCAAGTTTGACTTTGAGAAACCGCACGGATAGAAGTGACTTTTTTATGGAATTCTTAAATATTTTTTAAGATTTTTGCTGATCACGCAATATAACTGATTTTTAAAAGGAGTTTTTCGCTGATCACGCGAATAAAATTTTATTTTTCTCAATTAGCTCAGGTTATGTAATGGCTTTTCACATCAGATCATTATAAGATTATCAGATTATGGTAAAAGAACTTCAATTGAAGTAAATTTTCGAGGGAAAATCACAATAGAATTTGGGAGCTTCGCTTTAAAACCACAATGTTGTATATTTTCACACACTCTCAGGTCACTTTCCGTTTTTTTTTTTAGAAATTTTCAGAGCCCGTCCACCCACGTAACGTCACGTAACGCGTCTAAAACTCTACTGACTTGAGTGTAAGAATTTTTTTCGAAATTACTTTGTGACTTTTTATTATTTTTATTTTTGTTTTTTGTTTGTGACTCGAAAATGAATTTAAATTTCAGCGAAGCGACGTCGCAGTTGCAATCGGCGTCGCAGTCGGCGGCGCTGTCGCCGCAACCCGCGAATTTTCTAAATGTTGTGTGAGATAAACGCAATTAGCATTGCGGCTGACTGAGCGTTGACGTCGCTGTCGACGTTGTTGTTAACAACAACAACAACCATCAATTCAGCCATAAGCTTGGGAACAACAATGGGTAACAGGTGAGTATGTATGCAAGTGTGAGTGTGTGTGTAAGTTGTATGTAAATGTTTTTGCATGCATGTTTACAATTATAAGGGAGGGTGAGGGTGCGATGTACAAGTGTGCATGTACATACGAGTACTAATCAGTCAAAAAAAAGGTTTAACCGCATAATTATAGCGAGTGTGAGAAAGTGCTCAGGTTATAAAATGAATGAGTCGCTTTTTTTGAGCGGCTGCCAATGCAATGCGCACTCAGTAGTTGGTGTAGGTTGAGCAGCAATAGGTATATACTACAAACCTTAATATTCACACTTATTTTCAATATGCTGTCTTTATATTGCTTTTTAAACACTTTTCTCCAACTTAATAATATTTGAATTGAAATTTTACAAAAAAAATGGCGCCTAAAGCGCCATTTTTCACACAAGTGTGACCGAATTACACTACATAAACAACACCAACCACAAAGAAGCTTCTACGAAAGACAATTGCATTTATCGAGCATATAACATTCGCCAATAGCATATAAATGGATTAATGTGACAAAGCTTCCCCACTGGCTGCAAGGAACTTTTCGTCATCGACGATAATATAAATCATAACATTAGAAACAGCAAAGCATAAAATAACAAAATGCATTCGAGTTATTGTTCAAAATTGTTTATACGCTTGCGGTCGCGGTCGAAGTCGTCGGTAACGTCGCGGTTAGTGTCGCCGAAACCTCAGTCAGTGTTGCCGCATGCGTTTAACTGCAATGCTAATTGCCCGCACCGCACCCGCCCGAGGAATGTCACTCTTGACCTAGCCGCATGTGAACAGTCTTGACTCATCGAGCGTCGGGGCGGGGGGTGTAATTAATGAATGCAGCGAAGATCAATTGCGAAGATAAGGCGAGGAGAGAGTATTAAACATAAGGTGCTAACTGGAGGGGACACATGAGTAAGACTGATTGATGCCTTGATTGCCCCACTGGCATACAAATTCATATACAGGTAAGCTAGACATGCATACATATGTATGCATATATGAATCATAGTGTAATTAGTTCGGGATTGGGTTCGCTGCGTCTCACGTTTCCCTCTACGGATATGAGCTCATAAAAATTAGCTCTAGCTCTGTGTTGTGGCTTGGGCTAATGTATTTGAGGTCTGGAACAGATCCAAAGCTGTATTTTAATACCCTCTATTCATTGTAAAGGAAAGTAGTTAAGGGTTTATTGTTGATGTAGGTAACAGACAGAGGGAGGAGTTTAGTCGCTTTAGTGAACGTGTAGTTGATTATTTCAAATTATCGATAATTTCCTCTGCAGCCCGGAAATCGATAAATACCCACACATATTTTGATACCCACATCTTTTGATAAATGAAACATAACAGCCAGTTCCGAGACTTAAAATAACTTTTTTCGCTAGTAAAAACACTTTATTGTCACATTGTATATGCCATCTTACTACCCAACTAGAAAGAAGGGACCCAGCAGAACAGAGCTGAGTACAGGGTATCGCCTAGCAAGCACTCTCGCTAGAAAACTTTTGTTATTTATTTTGGAGTACTCTAAGTCAAGGTCATGTCTAAAGTACTTCGTGTACTCTTATAAAGTATAAGCTCTAGAGTTCTAGAGACAGCCCAATGCAACCGTGGGAAAATAATTATCATTAAGGTGTCTGTAACTAATTGAACTATGCATATGTATGAATAATCTTTAAACTAGCAATTTATTTTAACTATTTACTTTATTCTAAATATCAGCTGTCTGGGTAGTCATCATAATGGATTGCACTTTAATTATAGTCTCGCGCTTATGGGTTTTTTTGTTTCACTTGTTTTTTAGATTCTTTCCGGTATTTCTGTCTTTCTGTTTTTCATGCACAAATCGTTTGCTGCGCTTTATGCACAAATTAATTGTATTATTTATAAGCTAAACTTAATTTACTTTTAAGTTAATTAAGGAGTTTCAAGTGCGAGGTACATTTACCTAGTACGTATACATAAGTAAATCAAAACTTCTCAGTTATTTTTAAATCTTTATAAAAAGCTTTGGATCTACTGTGACCTCTGATAGAGAGAACAATAGCTTCGGTTATCTGTATGGTTTATCCAAAGATCTAATCTTAACCGAACTGGATCTCTAGTTGCAACCCATTTTTAAATGCAAATATGGTCTTATGTACATTTAAATAAGAAAATATTTCAAAATCTATAGATATTGTCTTAATTATAAATAGTTCATTTCGAAAGATAAATAGTTTGGTTAAGAAGAGTATCTGTTATGGCCAAGACTTGCAGATTTTTATTAAGGCTTAGGTCATGGTTCTTGTCACAAGACCCAATCCGAGGTCAAACTTAAACACTTTCCCACTGCATACTTTATCAGCTCACCAAAACCAAGGCATACTTTTAGGCATAAATTAATTTGGTAGCCAACCCACTTCTAAACCATTAGCACGATTTTGCTGTGTCAGCCAATCCTGCAGAGGCTTGAAATAGGTCAAGAGTCCATCCATGCTTAGTTCGGCAGTGCCCAGCAGCTGCTGCAGCACCTCCTTGTAGTGCAGCGATGAGCCCAAGGACATGGCGTGCTTTAGAGTGGTTCCTATCTCACGCTGATCAGAAAGATCGCACAGATCCAAAGGCTTATCGGCAGAGTCCTCCACATACTGACCGGTGCTGCTGCAGAAGTGCTTATAAAGCTGAAACTGCAGCACGGTGCTAAAGAATTGGCTGTAAAGGAAAAAACATAAAATCTTTCATAAATAGACCATGAGGGTTTGAGTATTTAAACGAATATTTCATTCATAAGCTTCTGTATTTTTTATTCGATTGCCATAAATAACCCCAAGATTCGTTTACACTAACCAAGGCAGGATATTTCAAGCAAAAACGCTCAGCTATCTGTCTGATGCCCCCTGGTATATGCGAATGTCCGATTTGGAAAATGACTTAGGAGTGCACAAAGTCCGGGACGTAATAAAAATACAGGCTATGATCTACATTACGCGACTGGGAAACCATCCTAATCGTCTGACTAGAGGCGTAAAATTGGAGGAGTCCGAACGCGGAGGAGATTGCGAAGGTCTCATTCAATCGATCTCCCAGATCGATTTATATAGTCAACCTTGCAAATTTTTATATTAGACTTAACTGTAAAATAAGTAGTATTGTAAATATTCATATATATTCCATTTACTTTAAGTTGTTCCCATAATAACAGAAAAATGTATATAAAGCAAACAAAATGTAAAAGGCTAAATACGAATTTTTATCGATTTTCGAAATTCAGGCAGTTATCGATTTAATAAAATAAACAAGTTCTGATCGTATAGCAGAAGAACTACAGAAATAGCGAAGAAAGCAAGGAATAATATTGACCAGCTAACGGAAAAGTCCCCTAGCCTCCCTAATTGTTGCACCTACCTGGTATATTGATCATCTACCTCCAGCAGCAGCTTGGCGGGCACATCGAAGTGTTCGTTGCTGCGTCTGCGCGGCGGCGCAGCGCCTGTATATCGCTCCGTGAGCCGCCAATAGGCTTCGTTGTCATCCGCCTTGATGTGGCCGCTAAGCACCTCCACCCGATAGCGATCCAGCACATAGAAAACGGGTAGTAGAAAAACCACACGCAAACCCTGCAAATACAATCGATTCAGACGAGCGGGCAGGCCGCTCCACGCCGCATCCCGCAGCAGGCCCAGCTTGCGCAGATAGCGCGGAGAAGCGGCGGCTAGAGCAAAGGATTTGCCCAACGCATCCCTAAAATTGGGAAACGGCTCTTCGCGCAACAGCGTCGGTTGCGCTGCGGCGGCACGAAAATAATGCAGCTCAAACTGTGCCTCAAACATATTGAAAAAGCGCTCCTCATCGGATAGCGGGCAGTAGCTGAAGTTATTCGTGGACAGCGTGTGAAATCGCCACGCCTTGTGCCAGCAGTTGTCCTCGTTGTGGCTGGCCACAGGCTGGGCATAGGTCCAAAGAGAACTAAAAGGAGAGAGTTTATTTTGAAGCGTCAGCTGATTAGCTTTGCTAAATAGCGGTCTAGTTCGGCCGATTTCGACATACACTCCCATACTCATTTTTAAGACTGAAAGTAAAACACAAAAGAAACAACGGAACCTATTTGACTTTTTGAGAATCGCATAGAAGAGCAATACTCATTTTAAAACAAATGCGTTATGGAAGCTTTAACAATTATTATATGTAGTTGATCGTCGAATTAGTTATCTTGCCTTGAAGTGCATATTATAATTTTTTTATCAGGCGTAAAAACACATTGAAGGGGATAATATTAGAATACATATTCTTGATCGGCTTGCCGAACTAAGTCTATGTAACTATTTAAAAAAAAAGTGTCTGAAAGCATTGCTGAGTTCCTTATTTTTTGCTAGCAATATACTTATATATCGGAGTCGATCAATAAAAAAACCCGTGTAAGCAACTCTTCAGATTTTTAAAAAAAAACTTGGCAACAACTATATGTCTTCATATTTTGTGTAGGAAGAATCTGCCGTAACTAATATTTAAAATAAAAACACTTTTCGTAATTCTCTACCACTGTCAGAGTTTTAGTTGGCGTAAGCAATTCCACTTACCTCTCCAATTGAGTTAGACCCAACCCGCGATAATACTCGGCCACATTCCAAAAAACGCGTTGTGTGGTGCTCAGACCACGTCGATGCAATGCCTCCGTGATATTGGGTAAACCAGCTTCCGGTGAGGGTATGTCCACAAACCAATCGGCCCGTGCACTTCTGTAGGCATTTCCCAGAAAAACCTCCGCCAAATGCTGTGGATACGCACGTCCGTGCGGCACCAGCTGCTGTCCATGCATTTTCCTCAACGAGCCACGCACATGGGCATGGAATTGCAGTAAAAGTGGTTCTAGCGTGGCCATCAAATCGTTCAGCAGGCCCATCGCCTGCTGCCCGCTTAGCTCCAGCTGATGGAACCAATAATCCTGAGCCTGATTAAAGCCATTCGCCTTGGCTGTCTTCTTGTACAGCTCCATAAAGTGCACGAACTGCTGGCGTGTGGCCAGGCCCGTGCAGCGGCGCCACTCCAGCCAGTAGTACTCAATCTCCTCCAGGTTGCGACTCTGCTGCACCACCTGCTGCACGTCCGGTATGAGCCGCAGTGTGCAGTTAAGTGGTTGCCCATAGGCGCACAGCTGGACATTCTCGTAGCTGTCGCTCATATTGGCGGCCAGCTCATATATCTGAACTACCTCCGCACCACTGAGTGCCTCATAGCCCAGCTGTGGCACGCGCTGCAGCTGACGTCGCTGCAGTGCATCGCCCAAGCGCAAACGCTTGAACTTGGCCACGCGCGTGCCGATGCTTCTGAGGTAGTTGAGCAGTTTTTCGTGGGCCAACTCGGCCTGCAGCAGCGCAATCAGGTCGTTGGGTCCATGTAGCTCATTTTGTAAAAAAGCCAACTGTTCCTGATCGTATATAATGGATAGCTGCTGATTCACATCGCTCAAAAAGGCAGCCAAACTGGGATCAGGAGAGGGATTAGCCTGGGTCAAAGCCAGGCAAAGCTAGAAATAAGTGATGGATTTAAACGGATTTACGATCAGACAAAAGGGAAGGCGAACAACAATCTCGCAGTGAAGCGGAGTTAATATAATCCACCCTTAAGCTCATTGGGAAATAAACGTAAAATCATATTCTAATAATACAATTATAATCAAGTAGATTTAAAAAAGAGAATATTTAAAAATATTTATTTCTCTAGTGCTTTACATCTCTAGAGATTCTCTATTTCCTAACTAATGACAAATCCTAGCATATTTCGAAGTTTTCGCAATAAAAATCTTCCATTCCAACCGATGCACAGGTGCTATAGAAAAAAACTAAAATAGAATTCTTCTCCATGAGCCAGACATATTTCCCTTTCTCATCAATTTATACGCGTGAAAAACCAGGTCCACGAACACAACCTCAAGGCAGGAACTCGGTTCGACCTTATGCCAATCCAACCACAATTACTTACTAAGATGAGGAGACATTGGAGCATTATTTCACACTTTCCGCAATTTCAGCCACTTTCGTATTCGCTTGTTAGTCTTAAATTCCCAACACGTAGTCGTATTTTGAAGACTTAAAATAACGTTCTGCACAAGCGCAGCTCTTGTAGGCAACTGACAAACGGCCAAAGCCCATGGTCAACATGGGACCATTGACCACACTTGGCCACAATTTGTAATTATAATGTGCTCCACTTCACGAGTACAACAATAAATAAGAACGGGTTTTGATTTTTAAATGGCTTTTAATACTGCACATTATCAAAGCTACGACGAACTTGTTGAAGCAAAAGAACTTTAGAAATTGCTGGGAGACACTTGCACCTAGGTGGACACACATTCTGTGGAAAGAGAAGAATATTGGTTAATATTGAGTAAATGGCTAAGCTATATAGAAGGCCAAGCTACGCACTATCGGACGCTGACCAGCCGATGGGAACATTATTCTTAATATTCTCTGCCTCCAGCCAGACGCGTAGGGGCTCAAAATATTCGGCTATGGCTTTGCCGGTCATGATCCGCTCTCCGTTGAAGGCCTCCAGTGCATCGGGCCAGGGCTTGGAGGCGCCCAGCGAGAGCATGTTACTGTTGATAAAAAAAAATTAATTTAAGAACAGTTTTGCGATTTCAATTTCTTGTAGTTCTCACTGGAAAGCAGCGCCAGCGGCTGCGCTGCCATAGATATCGCAGTTATCCAAAGGTAGCTCCGGATTGTTGACATCATACTGGCCCGCCTTAATGCAGGCGGACTTGTAGAATTGGAATTGAATGATGAACGAGACCAGATATCTGTTATTTAAGAAAGACTCAATTAAAAAAAAAGACACTAACTTATCCAAAGGAGCATTTGCCTCAGGTACTCCACATCCGCGGACACGTGATACTTGGCGGGCGCATCAAAGTCCTTCTCGGTGCGCACCACTGGCGGCTCAATGCCAGAGTACTCCTCACGCAGCTTCCAGAATGCACAATTCCAGTTGGATTTGTCGACTTGACCGCGGAAGAGCGACCAACGGTATTTGTCCATTGTGAAAGCAAACGGAAGGAAGACAATCTTATCGAGCGCTGTCAGGAAGAGCTGATTGATGCGCGCCTCCTCATCAAGTACAAAGTTCTTGAGCAGGCCAATCTTTTCTAGATGTTTGGGCGTGGACACCGACAGGGAGAGAACATCGCCAACAGCCTCATGGAAACCAGGATTAGCGCCAGTGCGGTAAACAAATGGCAAATGCTGGTATTGCAGGAAGTATTGGATATGTCCCAGCTCATGGTGCACGGTGAACAGCTGGCTCTGTGTCACCTGGGTGCATTGCTTGATGCGCACATCATTTTGCAGATAGAAATCCCAGGCGCTGGCATGGCAGACCAAATCTCGACCATCTGTGGGCTTCTCAATGATCGACTTGTCCCAGAACTCTCTGTAAAAGGGAGAGAGCACTCAGCTTGCATAAATATCAAAAGTTAAGGTCGTCAACCTACTGTGGCAGCTTGGTCAGATTCATGGAGGTAAAGAAATCATCGCCCATTTGGAACATTTTCAATGGCGTATAGCCCTGCTTGACCATCTCCGTGGAGACATCAACCAGTGGCTTGTCCGGGAACGGCGACACAAGATCCGCAATGTCGGACCACTGCTGCGCCCACATATTGCCCAGCAGATGCATGGGCAGCGGACCCTTCTCCGACACAACCTCATCGCCATAATGTTTCCTCAAACGATAACGCACATAGCCATGGATTTGCTCATAGAGCGGACGGATTTCGGCAAAGATATCTTCCAGCTGCTGCTCGAACGTGGCATCCTCGTATTCATCCAGCCAGACCTCAGCGCCCGAGGTGAAGTCTATCAAGAATTAACAAAAAGAATGGATTTTCAAAAGGAATAGATTAAGAAAAAAACAGATTATTGTAACAGTAAGGATATAATTGATTAGGTTAGGGTCAAGGTTAGATAAGATAAGATAAACAGTAAGGAACATTAATTTCAGTGCCCGACTAGAGGATACCCACTTTTAATCGGTTCAGGGATTAACAGGAAGGTTGTGCATGGAGAAGGGAAAACAGGCTTAAAGATGGATTGACTTTAGATCATGTAATGGTGCAGCAATGATACTTGAATGGCTAACTACACTTACTATTCAGCTTGGCCGCCTTGGTATTCAGCTCTACGTAACGCTCAAATTGGGGTCGAACCGCGGTGCCGGCCTTATCATAAAACTGTGTCCAATAGTACCTGAGTTCCTCGTGATCGCGACTCTTGGTGATGACCTCTTCGATTTCTGGCTCGAGTGCCAAATCACATTTGCTACTATTCCTGTAATCGCAGACCTTGACTTTGGCAAAATTCGATTCCATAGCGGAGACCGTCTCCAGGAACTCGGCATAGTCTGCCTCGGGCAGAGCGGCATAGCCCAGTTTGGAGAGCGCCTTGAATTGACGTTTCAGGTCGTCGCTCTGATAGCTACGCCAATTGAATTTCTGTATATCGACGGACACCTCCTTCATGAACTTGGCCAATTCGGCGGATACCTCGTTCTTCTTCTTCTCGTTCTCATCGTTAATATTGGAGCCGTAGGTCCAGGAGGCCTCAGTTTCGACATTGGTGCGCTTGGCCAGCTCCTTGTTTAGATTCTCCAAATACTCCTTGGCCTGTATCTCCTCCTTGACCAGGGCTTGCGTTAGCTACAAATATTTATTTTTAATAATACTACTTTTGCAGTTGTCAGTGTTGGTAAACGTACCGCCAGCGTAGCCAACAGGGCTACCAACAGCAGCTTCATATTTCCAAAATTCTTCGCTGCAAGTAGAAAGCACAATTTTTTTTTCGAATTTAGATCAGGCCATTAATTTATTTGAATTGAGAGAACCCACACGGCTGACGCTGATCATGTGTCTATAGCCAAAGCGATTGTCTATCTACGATTTTTGGGCTGGGCGGGCGGTTGGGGTAGAAGAAGAAAGTGTCTCAGCTTAATTGATTAAGATGTCGCATACTTTTGACCCTGACCCTGGTCAGCCTATATGTAGCATATGTGTTTGTCCAGTAAAAAATATTGTTTATGATTTTGCTTGCAACGAACCTATCTATTTCTTAAGTTCTGTAAAGCTGTACTCAGGAAAAGTTCAACCGTATTGTATTAATGTTTTGTATTCGAAAATTTCCATATTTAGTTTCGGAAATAATAAATGTGAACAGTTTTCAGTTTCCACTGGAGTTGATTCTTTTGATTAAGTTTTGCAGTAGTTGCACAATCATCAATTGTTCATATTTCTGGTTAATACTGGGTGATAATTTCTAGATAACCAGCTAATACATTGCGCAATTATAGTCTAGTATTTTTGCCGATAAGATTTGCTCTGTGGCACAAGAACATTAAAAGCGTGTGGCTAATTTCAAGTTATTGTTATCTGTGCTCTTTGAATTAGTGATAGAAATCAAAATCAATTCAGCGTGTATCTACGATTATTTCAAGAATAAGAAAGCAAAAAAATGATGACAGATATTTCTTTCTACCTCGTTTTGTGCTATATTTAAATAAATAAATAAACGAAACAAATACTCGTTTCGCCTGCTGGAGAGTATAAAAAATTGTAATTATAGAAATATATTATTGGGTTGCAAAAAATAAACAAAAAACACTCAATTTTAGGAAGAACTCTAAACTTGAAACTTCAAATACCAAATTTTAAATAAAATAAATCACAATTGTTAACTCAATTATTAAATTTTATTACTTTTGTTTAGGGTTTTTGGCACTTTTATGATCAAACTTTAGATTTGAATGAACAACTGGCATAAATTAGAAATAACTGGCATAAAAAATAAAAATGAAATTAGTTGGGGAAAGCTTATACAGCAAGTATTGTCCGGTTTTGTGCGGTCAAAGTGCTTGTAATTAAATCTGTTTAATTAATTGTTTACATTGAGCTTTGAATTTTCGATCGGACGTAAATTGAACTTTCGCGCATGTTGGCTTCAGCCCGCATTTTCCAAGCAACGTAAATGTATTTTTCAAAAAAAAACAAGTTAGAGGTTCTAGTCGGGAGCTCCCGACTAGGGGATACCCTGAACCCTCTTATTCCATCACCAAATGCAGCGCGCGCTTATAGATAGAGAGTAGCGGGGAGTTGGCGATAGGTATAAAATGAAAGATAATCGATATATATATACTATTCTAGAAGCTACATGTTAAGTTTGGTAACTCTAGCTCTTATTATTTACCAAAATTGCTTAAAAAACGGGATTTCGATATACATTTTTATCGATTACTTGGAAACGGGGCCAGTTATCGTTTATCGGAAACAAACTCGATCTGCGCGGGCACTAGGAGCACCTACATCTAAAATTTCAAGTCTCTAGCTCTTATAGGTTCTGAGATCCTTGCGTTCATACATACGGACGGACGGACGGACGGACAGACAGACGGACATGGCTAGATCGACTCGGCTATTGATGCTGATCAAGAATATATACACTTTATGGGGTCGGAGATGCTTCCTTCTGCCTGTTACATACATTTGCATTTTGCACAAAAACATAATACCCCTTTTACCCATTTTTAATGGGTTCAGGGTATAAAAATACGACTTCAGCAAACGTTTTTAACGAACTATCCAACTGCTTCTTAACTTATCAACACCCCATCAAAGTGTTGACGAACGGCATAAGATAAAATTATTGTACTAAATACATTTACCTCCCTATCAATCAGTCAAGCATTCATTCAATCAGTCAGTCATAAATAAATATATATTGATAATCAGGCGAGTCAAACGGTCAACAAAGTTTACTGGAAAATTACAGATGTTCACACATTGTTGAATGTTTTGATAAAACTATTTGAAGTACATCATCTTTAAATATTTGATCAACACTCAACTAGACAAGACGACGGATTTCTCTGTGTCAACATATATACCATATACATACATATATATCTATATGGAAGCATCATAAACAGACGCTGATAAGCTATTCCAACTACCGGTTGGGTCTTTAAACTATTTATGAAAGCGCGATATTGCAGGGAAATGTAGATAAGATTCTGAGCGGATTACGATGGAAAGTGAAATAGCCGAAACAATTTGTAGCTACCAGTATTATCTACAGATAATACATGTTTAACGGTGTATAATATAATGGCTAAGTAATTTAAAAATCGAATGTCAAGCTATTTAAGCGAAGCACAAACAATAGATAATTTAAAATTCTTAACTAAAAACAAACTTATTAAGTTAAAATTAATTAAAACCAGTGCAACGACTCGTTTCAAGTTCTTAAAGCAAAACAAAAGCGAAAACTCGATAGCTAAATACCCTTGCAGAGAAATATCATATGTACGATATAGTTCATTACTTAACAGTGTTTATCTATATCATAAATATTGGTCCTACAAAAGCTATAGTAGCCTAATTTAGATAGGATTTGACTTATTGATCAACCAATTTTCTCGCATAGTTTTTAACCTATATCATATAGTAGTTCGATCTTGCATACTCTGGCAGATTACTGAGAAACAAATTTACCCAGAAACAAACTTAGCTCGTCAAGAATATATGGATTAGCTAGGGTCTTATGCTCCGTATTAAACTTACAATACCCTACAATATATAACCAGAAGAACAACAAATATAAACTTACGTATAATTGATAAATTCCGATTATAAAGCCGATCGAACCGCAACGAACTTGAGCGTCTCGCACGCGAACTGAAACTGAAAATGTTTGAATGCCAGTGCGTGAGCTTTATAGAGGTTCGGTGTTCGGTTTTCGAGGTTCTCGATCTCTCGGGCTCTCTGACGGGCGATACGGAGAGGCTAGCGAGACGTGACCAGCGGCTAATCGTTGCTCGCTTTGACGCAGTCGCAGTGAGACCGACTCCAGCTGTCAGATAAAATAATAAAATCCGATTCAATGGTTATTTATAAGTTAAGCTGGGTAGGCAGAAATGTTTGGATACGGAGCTTAGCTGTCTTCACGCTCATTAATATGCCTGACACACTTCTGTCGCATATTGATTGAGCAAAACCGATGAAAGGTGATAAGTTTTTGTGCATATAACCAATAAACAAGCATAGAAATTTGTTTTATTTTTCTGCCTAATCAATTTTAGATACTGCCAAATTCATACTGTCTGCACATTCAAAAGAATATACTACTACTTTTTAGCACTGTATATACTTATTGTATGTAAGACATTTAACACAGTTACACACTTTCTATACTTCAGTTTTATTACGTTTTAAATGTTAACGGCAAATATTTAGTCACTGCTTACACATTTTGAAAAGCGCGCGCGCCTCATAGCTGCTCTCAACAATCGATATCAGCACTGCGTACGCTTATCGATATAAATTGAACGCGCGCATTACGAGTTTCAACACTGCCTTAATTTGCGCACGTACGCCACGGTTACACGTGAGATTTGCATGACGTATCGCATTACAATTTAGGTATGTTAAATGTTCAGCAGCGATATCAAATAAAGTGTGCGTTGACATATTCAAAATAAATTGCCCATAAACACACTGTATATGTGAAACAAGACAAGCTACACAATAAACACAACACAGGCCAGCTGTGAACCAGTTCGTGAACCAAAGCGCACCGCATGAGCATAGTCTGAACGTGCATGCGCCACTTTGTTGTTAACAAAGAAGGGAAAAGCAACGCAAAACGTGAACTGTGTACAGTGTAAAAACAATATAAAACTGATAAAGGTAATGAAAAATCATGCTCTTTAAACAATTATCTGCAAGAAATCAACAGCAGTGCATGCAATTATATCAACAAAACCAAGTGCGTGAAAGTGCAAAAATATATTTCGCAAGCAGTGGTAAAAAGTGTCTTTTTGCATAGAAAATGCCAGAGCAGCAACAGCGCTGTGACAGCGCAGCAGCAGAAGCAGCCAGGCGCAGTTTAATTGATTATTCAATACGCAATACATGCATACATATGCGCGAGTGCGTATGTGTATGTGCATTTGTGTGTCAGCATTTAAGCAAAAACAAAAGTAACACCATAAAAACCCTATGAAGCTGCAAATTTTTGTGCAAATAAAATTCGTCAGCAGCTAAAAAAATCAAAAAAAACCCAAAGTAAAAGAAAAAACAGCTTCGAGAAACAGCTGCACAGTTCTCAACGCTTGTTGCTTTGTTATTGTCGTTTATTCATTCGTTTATGTGTGTGTTTGTGCGCGCGCATGTTTGTTTGTATTTTCCAGTGTCTCACACTTTGACCATGGAGTCAACACTTAGTTCCGGCGGCTCAAATGCATCCAGCGAGTGCGCCGTCGACACTGGCGGCGGCGTCGGCTGCGGCAGCAGCAGCAAAAATCGCTGCCGCAATTTAGACGCAACGCTCTGCGGCATCAGCAACAACAACAATGGCATTCAATCGAATAACGGGAACACGGCGCTCAGCCAGGAGGTTAAGGATCTATATCGGTAAATTATCTATACACATATGTGAGAACAACAACAAAAATAACTGTACATGTTTCTTACAGCGCCTTATACACCGTCTCCAAGCAGCTGGACGATGCCAAGCGAAATGTTCAGAATGTCGGACAACTATTCCAGCACGATATCGAAGAGAAACGCGCTAATCTTGTGCAGCTGTGCAAGCAAATTATATTCAAGGTATTTATAATTATTAACAATATATGGATAAAATCCAAAACATCAAAAATACAATATGATATGCGTAAATGGCAGAAAAAATATTTAACAAATAAAAGAATGATATAAATATTTCTAGGAAGAAACAATGATTTTACAAGATAAAAATAAAAATTTAAATTCTATTTTAACAACATATATATATAAACTCTTGCACGGAAGTCTATTTAAACTAAAGTAGATATAAGAGGTAACATCGATAGTTCCCAAAAACTTTAAATGTTTCTTTTATAATTCAATTTTGTTCATCTAACTATGCCTTGCATGAACCGTTAAGGACTCAGTGATGATTATAAATTTTTGTAGTATTCTGCCTCCTCTTATAAAGTCTTCAATTCTAAACTATTTAACAAGTAGATAGTCTTAGCATAGTCGTAGTTTCTTGTATTCGTTTTGTACTTTGCGACTCGTATCGTACGTTACACGACTGCGCCACTCGGTCGGTTGGGTGGGAGGTGGGATGCACTACGTTGGATCGGGATGCGCCAAAAAAAAGTAACATAAATACTTCTTTAATTAATTCTTTAATCGGACTATAAAAAAAAAAAAGAAGATATATATACAAATTTTCAAAAAATATTTAATGTACATTACTCAGGAATTCTTTTAAAGCCATAAAAACAGATAAAACATTTTAAAAACATATAATTAGAAATTCTTAAAAAAAATAATAATTGTGGCAGAAACACAAAAAAGACTTTAGAAATTCTTACAAAAAAATGTTTGTAGCAAAAACCAAAAATAATACAAGTAAGAGGTTCTAGTCGGGAGCTCCCGACTAGGGGATACCCTGAAGCCCCTTCTTACAACACCACTACTATTCTAGAAGCTACATGTCTAGTTTGGCTCTAGCTCTTATTATTTACCAAAATTGCTCAAAAACAGGATGTCGATATCGATTTTTATCGATTGCTTGGAAACGGAGTAAGTTATCGATCTGTGTAGGAACTAGGAGGACCTACAGCTAAAATTTCAAGTCTCTAGCTCTTATAGGTTCTGAGATCCTTGCGTTCATACATACGGACAGACAGACGGACATGGCCATATCGACTCTGCTACTGATGTTGCTGATCAAGAATATATTTACTTTATGTGGTCGGAGATGCTTCCTTCTGCCTGTTACATACATTTACATTTTGCACAAAAACATTATACCCCTTTTACACATTTTTAATGGGTTCAGGGTATAATTATTTTATACCATATTCTTAGCACCTGAGAACATGAATTAAAAAAGCGTGATACACTCTAATAATAAGCCAAAAAACGATACATATTTATAAATGAAAGAAAAAACAAAACAATTGATCGTTTAATATAATAATAAAAAAAATCAATGGAATATGCAAAATTTATCAAGACCAAAAGCCATTCAATATTATGAAATATGAGGTGGGAGACATTCGAAAAAAAATGAACCTTAAAATTAGTTTTAAGGCAATCTAAATACTAAGCTATTCAAATGATACTAAATGTTATATGACTAATTCTCATCACATCCAGGACTATCAATCGGTGGGCAAAAAGGTGCGCGAAGTAATGTGGCGTCGCGGCTACTACGAGTTCATTGCCTTTGTGAAGAAGCATTCGCATAAGCAGGGCATTGATGCGGAGCAGATGCAGAAGCTGGAGCGTTTCCTTTGCGCTGGCATCTTTAACTATAAGCGTCTCTCGGCCAAAATGGAGGAGATTTACGATCTGGACTTGAAATATCTAATTGATTTTTCGATTATAAGTGAGGGCTATATCAGCGACTATATGGGCGATACGGCAGCCGACAAGGAGCTGGAACCATCACAGGCCGCTGTCGATAAGAGCCTGGAGGCGGTGTCCTTTGCACTGGACACCATACACTCGTCGCTCTTGAGCTTGGGCGATTTGCATCGCTATTTTCTGGACTTTCGCATTGACAGCCAGCTGAGCCTGAGCATCAGCAAGGAGCAGGTGGCCAAGTATTATCTGGAGGCTTTCAAGCTAAATCCTGCTATTGGCATGGCCCAAAATCAGCTGGGCACCCTGTTCTATGGTCAGAACTATGATCTGGACTCGACCTATCACTATTTGTACTCGCTGGTGTGCATTATACCCTTCGAGCTGAGCGAAAACAATTTGAATAAACTGTTCGCCAAGCATACGGAATATCTGGAGCAAATGGATCCAGCTAAATTGGAATTCAACATTGAGGATTTCTTTGCACGCTTCTATCTAATTGTGGACATCTTTTTCTTCGACAAGGAGGTGCCCGATTTTAATTCCCTTTGCCACTGCGTGCTCATCGATTTGCGGAAGATTCTGTGCGCCCAACAGCTGCGCGTACCCGAGCCGAGCATTTTCAAGATAATCTCCATATTGTTCTTTTGCCTGTCCAAGCTGAAGATGATTAATTCCCCCAAGGTGTATTCTCTGCACGCCTTCCTGGTGGCCGCCTGCTCGGATCTGATGGATGCCTGCATTGTCAACATAGAGCAAACGATTTTGGCACGCGCCGCAGACAATGAATGTTTCCAGGCGGCGTACGAGCAGCGATTCCAAGAGTTTGACACCACGGTCCGTAAGTCGCGCAACGAGTACAAGAACTGGCTGGCCGCTGTGGGCGAGTGCGAACGCAAGGATAAGAAATTGATGGCTCGTCCCCATTCGCTCAAGGATTGCAGCTCAGATTCGCGGGATAGCCAGCACTCGGCGGATGAGGGCTGCGCCAAGACACAGGAGGCAGCCGACACAGACAAACTGGGTGGCACCGGCACCGAGCCCATCTCCACGCGTTCCAGCGACGAGGCCAAGGAAAGCGATCTGAAGACACCGCTCTCCTGCAAGAGC
Source organism: Drosophila ezoana (assembly GCA_035045725.1). Classification (NCBI taxonomy): domain Eukaryota; kingdom Metazoa; phylum Arthropoda; class Insecta; order Diptera; family Drosophilidae; genus Drosophila; species Drosophila ezoana. The sequence continues at coordinate 796,489 of JAWNOU010000005.1, read as the reverse complement.
AAGCGCCGTGGCATGCGTCTGCGTCGACGTCGTCGCAAGATAGCCCAATCGGACGACAGCTCCTGCTACGACAGCGAGAGCGACATGGACACGGACTTTTACAGCGACGAGGAGGACTACACAGATCTAAGCTCCAATTTCGATACCGATTTCAGTGACATTGATGCCGGTGAGCCCGATGAGACGCCAGCAGGTGAGTTAATGATGCCAAGGGCAAAAATGAAGTAAGCAAGTCGACTAGCGTGTGCCCTGTACAAAAACTTCAAAGTAACTAAAGTCTGTGATTCTTTTTTCTGCCCCATTGGAAAATTCGTACTTAAATAAGATTTGTATTTGTTGTCCGATCGTGTTAAAATTTTCCATGCTTGCATTCAATTATGACTGACCGTATTTCGTAGTTTATATTTGTTAATCCATATCTATGCGTAAGATATCTTAAAAACCAAAAGGTTTCTCATACAAGAACCTTATTTTCAACCCTTCGTTCCTATGGCAGTTATATTATATAGTGACCAGATGTAAACAACATTTTGCATAAATTTAGGGAGCATAGTGAAACCTAAGCAAAGTTTGGTCAATTTTCGACCCTTCGTTCCTATGGCAGCTTTATGATATAGTGGTCCGATGCAGCCGGCTCCGACATATATACTGCGTGCAACAGAAACACGGACTTCTGTCCTGAGAGGCAAGTTCGCATAGAAATTGACAGACGGACATGGCTATATCGACTCAGCTGTTGATACTGATCAAGAAAATATATATACTTTATGGGGTCGCAGATGTCTCCTTCTATGCGTTGCACATTTCGAGACAAAATTATAATACCCTCTGCAACGGAATAAAATCTGATTTTGCATATGATATACGAGATATGCCGGGATATTTATTCATGTTGGCAAGACCAGGGGGTATAGGACAAAATTAAATTAGAGAAATACCAAATCGGCGGACGCTTTGGCAGTAAATGTTAATCATACTACCCCGGATCGGAGAGGTCTTCTCTGGATTTTTACATACACTTGCACAACTTTATAATATTCATATTTTTTATTGGCACCTCTTAATGATACACTTTAAATGCCGCTTACAGCTGACTATGTCAAAAAGGAGCGCTCAGCACGTCAGCCGGCCGGCGCCAATGTCTACTCAGACAGCGAGGATGTGGTCATTGAGGAGGAGCGTCTCATTTATCCCGAAGATCTGGAGCGTCGACCCAATTCACAGGAGGCTGACTCGGAGGAATTGCTGCGCAGTTTCGAAGTGCTGCAGCTGAACTTTAAAAGCGCCGAGGATACCAAAGCAGCTGCCGCTGAGTTGCCCACGGCCAACATGGTCGGCGGCTGCAATGTGCCACCTGTCAGCATGACGGAGCCCCCAAAGAAGCTCGTCTATCGCAACAAGTACACAAAGATTAATCCGAATATTATAATCGATTGCCTGCACAATGAGCCGACAATTCGTGCCCTGAAAATGCTATTCGACTGGCTGCGCATTAATCCAGAGATCCTTATTGGCTGCTATCATTCCAATCCGGAGTTTGTGCACAAGATTATGAAGCTGTTGAACTACTGTAATATCGATGTATTCACCCGAAAGGTTTACTTTGAGCGCGAGCTTCTGACCACCAGCAATGTGCGCGAGGCTCTCGTCGAGCTGTTCGATGTGCGGGCCAATGTGCCTCTGAGCGAGGATTTCGCCTTCAAGAACTTTGACATATTCCAGAGCACACAAATCACCCTAGATTGGGAGACTATAATCAGGGAGCGTGTTACGCCTCAGGAGGAGTCCATATTGCGCATCTTCAAGATGGTCGATTTTGGTTTCTTCATTTGCAAGCAGAAAAAATTCAATTATCGCTTCTGTGTGAAGACCCGTCGCTTCACCGAGAACCAGAAGAAAAAGCGCGAGGAGAAGAAGGGTGGATGCTCGCGTCGACGCGAACGTCGCACGGCACCGAAGACCACCCGCAAGCGGAACGAGGGACGCACCCGTCGCTACTCGGATCGCAAGAATGGCATCGTACGCAAGAGCTATACCAGCAACGAGGAGAAGGACACAGTTGAGGAGTGCCGCAAGCTGCCACGCAAGGGCTACTTACGCAATCGCAATGCCGAAAAGGCAGCTGCTGTTATAGCCAGCGCCACGGGAACCTCCGTAGCGGGTGGCACATCGGCTTCCGCCTCGACCACCACGAACAGTGTCATCGAGAAGCTCAATTTGCAGTCGAGCAGCGGCGCCGATGAGGAACGTTCCGAGGCCAAGACTAAAAAATGCGAAATAATGGGCAAACTTTGGCTGCAGAACGAGGTGGAAACGCTGGAGGAGGAACTGCGCGACAGCACCACCCACGTGGTAATGTCGCCGTTTGTTGTCGTGGATGCCAAGGCCCTAACCGAATACAATGGCATTGTAAAGTCGCTGGTCAGGACCAAAAAGTGCATTGTGCTTATACCCAATGCGGGTGAGTGACAGCTCATTGTTGGTGTCTCCATGCAGCAGCAGCTTATCTTTGTTATTCTTCTAGTGCTCAACGAGCTGGATGAGCTTAAGAAGCGTAGCGAGAATGTGCGCCATGTTATACGCTGGTTGGAACAGGAGTTCAAGCATGGCAATCGCCATCTGCGCGCCCAGCGCGACAACGAGAGCCAGCCCCTGTCGCTGCTCAAGATATCACGCAAAATGGGTGAGTGAGGAGTGGGACGGGAGTTTCATAAAGCTTAAATTTGTGTGCTAATTTCTGTTTGTATCTTCAAAACAGATCGCGATGCCTCGGTTTTTCTGCAAATCGCCCAGTTCTGCAACCATCTGGTGGCCAATCATGCCGATCCACATGTCAGCGAGCTGCAAAAGAATGTGGTCACCTATTTGTCTGGTGATAATCTGCACGAGAAGAATCGCCAACAGCAGAACTTCAGCTATACGGGCATACTCGATTCGATACCCGTGCGCTATGCCCAAATCCAAAGCTTCTATGCCAAATTTAAGGCCAACAAAAAATGAGTGAGCCGTAGCGGACGCTAGGTGGCAAATGCATGGCAAACAGCAGATGCAAATTTTTAAATGCAAGAGGATGTGCAAAGCGTGTGTTCACTGTACAACCACAACAAAACGACATGGAGTTCCAAGTTAACGAAAAGTTTCTCTCAGACGCGGCCCAGCGGGGGCAACAAAAACGGCAATCAAACCAGACCAAAAAAAAAAAAAAAACAAAAACAAAAAAAAAACAAACAAAATAAACAGCAGCAGCAGCAACAGGTTGTTAGCTTCTTTGTTGTTGTTGTTGTCGATTGTTGTTTGTTGTTTGTAAATTGTTGTTGTTGTTGCTTCAAAAGAAATCCAACCCAGCAGCAGCATCTAGAGCAGTAGCAGCAGCAGCAACAACAACCGCTGCAACAACTATTGTACAATGGGGTCCGGCTCATGCGGCAGCATTGCGTGGAGTTTGCTTGTTGTGTTAGACAGAAAAAAAAACAACCCAGAAAACTAAAAAAGAAAAAGAAATCTAAAATCAAATCGTTCACTTTCAACTCAAACGACGACGACTCTCAGCTAACGTTTACGGATAAATGGCCAAGGATAAACAAAAGAAAAAAAAAGATGAAAAAAAATCAAGCAAAAAAAATATCTAATTGAATTCATAATTCAAGCTTACAAAAAAAAAAAAAAAAAAAAAAAAATGCCCAAAAAAAGAAACATTTAAGAACCCTCCCGAGTTTAGCCAGAAGGCGTTTACGGATCTTTACAAACCCCGGAGCCTCGTTTCGAGTGCGGCGCATCGTATGTATCCCTTCATTCAGCGCATATGGTAGAGCGCGTTTCTAATCGAAACCCCCCTTCATGACCCATCAGCAACCCCTCCTCTTCCCATCCACAAAACCGGAGGCACATACATACAATATATTCCTGCTTGGGAATGTATGGTAATTGAAGCTATGGTCAAGAAACCCTCCTTCACCTGCTCCGGAACTTTTGTTTTTAGTTAACCCCCCCAAACCAGTTTAACGTTTCCCATACGCGACGGAGTATTCAGTTTTTGCCCAAGCCACGTAAACAATTTACAAACTATATAAAACATATATAACAAATAATCTTAAAATTGATAACATAAACTCATTTGTCGGACAAACGTGTGTAATACTGTAGTAAAAAAAAAAGAAAAGTATTAAGATCTGTTTACGTACACGTATTTCAAACAATTTCTATATACTTTAAAAACTTTCGAGAAAAAAACTAAGTGTAATATCTTTTAAATTAAATAAAGTTTCCGACAAGTAAATATATTTGCATTTTTTTTATATATATAATAAGAAATTCATATTGCAGGCATTTAAAAGTTTCGGTTTTAAGATTTCAACTGTTGAATTTTAAGTTTAGTTTGTTTTTGTTTTTTTTTTTTAAATCAAGACAATCAAAATTAAAAATTTGATTTGAAATAAGAAAACAAAAAATTAAAAACTCCCATTTCCTCAATTTGTTTAACAAAAAGTAGCTCCAGACCCAAATTATATGCTCACAGTTCTTGAAACACTTTTTTTCAGTAAATCTATATAATAATTAAATATGGAATAATTTCTGAGCTGATACGGTATTAAAATAAGATCGTCTGCCGGTAAAAAAATTTTTTTTAACTTGTAAGTAATTATTTCTAATGTCAAGTTTAGTTTATCATATTTAAGACTAGTTTACAAAAACACAAATTGTAATGTTTAATCAATTTTTATTTTTTATTTCATGATTTTTATGGTTTTTCTTTTTTGTGTTTCTTTATGCCTGTTGCCGTTTTCATCCAATTAAATTGAGTTTTCTCACGTTTTGTTGTGTTTATGCTTTAAAGGTGGTACAAATAGCGTACATAATAAGGGGTGTATACATACATATATATATATATATATATATATATATATAATCATTTTTATAGAATTTTGTAACTATATTGTAAAATTAGTTTGAAATACTTTGAAGTCTGTTTCCTACATTCGTCATCGTCATTTAATTTCAAACTGCTCCGATTCTAATAAAATCAATGCTCACATCTTTAATGAATATATTTTAAGCTTTTTCTATTTTGGAATATTGTTAGCAAATTTATTTTGTTTGGGTGTTTTTTTTTTTTTTGCATAAACTACAAGTTAAGCGTGTTTTAACCGATTATCAAGCAATTTCAACTTTTGTATATATATATATATATTTATAGAATTTGTTTATGTATAGATATAGTGTAATAAGTTGTTTTTGGCTTTAGTCTTAGATTCACTATGTTTATATACGTATATATTTTTTGTTTTTTTCATCAGCTTTTTTTAGGCATAATGTAATTTTATATGTGAGAGCTTTTTGTTGTTTTCCTAAAGTTAATAATTAATTAAAAAGCAAATTACATAATAACTTAATTTGTTGTTTTGCAAACGACATTAAAAAAAAACCTGCACACAATTAAAAAACAATAATAATAATAATTAATAATGATAATAGTTGCAATACGCAAATAATAAATTAATTTAAAACTTGAGATTACAACAAGACTGTACAGATTGTGCCTATTAATAAGCGTACTTAAAAAGCAAAAGAAAACTAAAAAACAATCGCAGATAAAAAACTAATTTTTCTGAATTTTCACACAAAGCGGGCCAGAAAAAAATAATTATTTTTTGCACATTTCAATATTAAGTTTTCTTAGTTTTCTTACTTTTCTTTCTGTTTTAGAACTATAAAACTAAGCTTCATTCAAAACTTGCCCGATTACTTTTGCTATACACAGCGAGAAATTTACGCTTAGCTTTTAAAACTAATTATTACGAACAAACAGATTAAACATATTTTATGCATTTTACACTTAATACAATTTAAAAAAAAAACAAACTCGTTTTGCAGCTTCTGAAATTCAACTATGTGCTTTTTTTTTTTTAGATAACGCCCGAAACGGATTTCTCATAGGGTGTGCCCAGAGTATCGCGTCGTCGGGGCAACGTTCCGCTGGCTGTAAGCGGCGCCGATTCCGGACAGCCCAGACCCACAAGCAACTCCACCAGAGCCGTTGTATCCTCCACATTGTACTGTGGTGCGGGTATGCCGCCATTAGCTGAGGGCGCTGGGGCCGGAGCTGGTGTGCCGGCGGCTAGAGCAGCGGCTGCCTTCATCGACTTGGCCGTGGCCAGGGATTGGGCGGCGCGTGCATAGGCCAAACAGGTGCGACCCTCATGATCCGTGTGCTTGATGTTGGCGCCGTTCTGTAAAATTGTACAACAAATTAATACGCATTCAATGGATAGATCCTTTTAGCGCTTAACTTACCCAGACGAGCAGCTGTGCTATGGCCAGATTGCCTATGGCACAGGCCAGCAGCAGCGGAGTGCGCACATCCCGTGCGCTCACATTGGCATTGGTCACTTCTGCCTGGCAATTGGCCAATATGGAGACAATCGACTTGATGTCCGCCCTGATTACCGCCTCAATGAGCTGCTGGCCCGGCGAGGCGGCATTTACATGATTGCCACTGCCCAGGGGCGTGAGAAACTCCTTGGCCTCGTACTTGCTGCGTATCCAGCGTTCCTTCTCCTCATGATTTGCCAACGCTGTCGGCTTGACACGTTGTCGCGTATTCGATTCCCACACAGAGTTTGCCAGGCTGTTGCCAATGGCCAGCATAACGCTCAGATGCGGCGCTCTAAAGAGCAGATAGACGAGAAATTAGTAAAAGTTTGAGGTTTTTTTCATCCAGTAATTAATACTTACGGCCAATCGTCGAGGCCCAGGGAGCGCACCTTGGATATGTGCGAGCCGAGATTCCGATGTATGCCCGAGCACTCAATGCACATGAGCACGCCCAGATTGAGACTAGCCCATTCGGGATCTAAAAGGGGTAAGAGAATAATAAATATTTTTTTTCATGTGTTTTAACCGAATATCCATAATGCTGATACCCAACTACATTGCGGACAGTACTGCAGGAACTTTGGGTTAACTTATGAGATCAAGATTATTTTAAAAAAAATATATATATTTAAATAGTTTAATTCGTGAAAACACCGATTATATTTATCGCTAGCACAGTAGCGTGCGCCTAACCTATAATTTAATAGTATGACGATTAATCAAGATCATTAACTAGTGTCCTCTTCTAAGAAAATGTTTAATAATGGAGATAACCCTCGCTATTGTCGATAGAGATACAATGGATGGTATTTAGGATCACGCTTCAACTAAAAAAAAAGAAGCTAAAAACTCAATTGATAATTAAAATACTCCTACTGTATGTATATAGAATCTGTCTAAAAAATTGAGTTTGATTGATACGATTATTTGTACAAGTAAGACTTAATTATAATACTGTCTGTTTTTAAAACTATCGTTAAGATCTTTGCACTTCGTATAGTAATCCCGCGATCATTATTGAAAATAATCGGCAAACTCCTCTATTCATAATCATTAGCATAAATCTTAAATTATCTGCAGAATCTAGTTATGACACTATCGATAGAGAGTAGTACTCTTTAAAGTGGCATAGTTTCTGTTATTGTTAAAGAGTCCACGTATTCACAACTACAATTTGCCTAAATTGAAACTATCGCCAGAGTCTAGTGATGAAACTATCGACCGTCAAATGCCATAATTTCTATTGTTTCTGAAGACTATTCCCTTGATTCCCTGATTACTGTTGATACTATCATTATCTTAAATCTTAAACTATCGCCAGGATCTAGTGATGATCGACAGTATCAGGAACAAGAAGTACCTTTTAAGATTCACAATATCTATTATTACTGAAGACTGCCCTATTTAGATTAATTTTTCATTAATTTCAACCCAAAGTATCGCAAAGTTCTAGTAATGGCACTATCGCTTAGCTAAACCATTTTTCCACTCACTTGGCGCTCCACAGTCGACGCAGTTCCCATTGCCGGGCACCCGCTGCCTGATGGCCACCATGGCGGCTAGCTCCGTGCTGGTTGCCTGCTTCGTTTTGCTGCTCTCGATGCCCTGCAGGCTCTTGAAGATCTCCTGCTCGACGGCGGCGACCCATTCATCGCGCTCCTCCGAATTAGCGGCCTCAAAATGCCACTGCTTGGAGTCCAGCGAAACAATATAGAATTCGTAGCCATCATTGTCGTCCGCCTCGTTTGCCTTGACGCTGCTGCTCTTCATGCGGCGATGGCGCTTCTTAACGTTCGGCGTTTGTGCCTCCAGTTTGCTGGCCGGCGCCTCGCCAGCTGTAAAAGTCTGCGAATTGGAATTGGACATGGCAATGCCCTCATCTCCACTCGTCTGCTGTGAACTATTTGATTTGAGAGGCTCAATGCCGCCAACTCCACTGCCGCCTCCACCACCGCAACCACCGCCGGCAGCACCAGCGCCCAGCAGGGAGAGCTTCTCGCTCAGCTTGCGCTGATTGTCCTTGGCCAGCGTCAAGCAGCCGATGCCCTCACTGAGCGTGCCCTGCGTGCTCCGCTGTCCATTGGTCAGCAGCGAGCTGGTCAGCGCACTGTTCGTAATTATGGACTTGGAGCCGCGTGGCTTCTGGCCGGGCACCTTGACCGTGACATATTGCAGCGGTATCTCTTTGCCGTGCACATCGTCCATGTAGTCGTGCAGCGAAGGATGATAGGTTAGCCGCCCATCATCGCAGAGCGTCACGTACTTCTTTTTCCACTCCTTGTTCAGGGATTTGCTCGAGCGCTTGTACAGATAGCCCTGTTTGATGGGTATCGAGCGGCCGCTGCCCAGTTCGCTGCTCTTCGGCTCCTTCTCGTTCTTCTTGGAGGAGGAGGGTATGAAGAGATTTGAGCGCCGTCGACTTTTACGGCTTGTCGTGGGCGTCGATGTGGGCGTGGGTAGTTCCTTGCCAGGTGGCGGCGCCAAATCGCGCGGATCACGCAGCTGCACCTGGCTGCAGTCACCGGGCAGCGACAATTGCTGCTGCTGCTGCTGCAACTGCTGTTGTTGTTGTTGTGCCGCTGTACCCGGATTGTATTTGGTTATGTTGTTGTTCTCATTCGTGGAGCCGGCTGCGCTCGCCTGCAGTGACCAGAGCTTCTGCTCCGCCTGCGCAAAGTCGGCGCTCATGCGCAACGGCAGCTGCTGCTGCTGCGCCCGCTGTCCATTTGTGGGCGGCGGCTGGAATGTGGCCAGGCCCAATCGTGTGCCCTGCGGTGTGGTTGGCCGCGGCGGCTGCATCGCTGGCGGCAGAGGCAAACGCTGCGAGAGTATCTTCTGGCAAGCTACGTATTGGAAGGGGAAACGGAGTTCAATTGTTGCAGTCAAAGTGTATTCAGTTCGCGGGTAACTCACCATCCTGAAAGACACGCTCCACATTCAGGCCGTAGGTGGCGCAAGTCTCGTAGTAGGAGCAGCGCTTCAAATCGCTGGCCAATTTTCTGGCGCGTGTGTCATCGATAACACGCGGATTTCGCTCGCTGATGGCGTCTGTGTGGCAGAAAGGAGAAGTGCAAAATTGAATTAGTCTAAATTAAGTAATTGGTAAGAAGTTGTTATGAAGAAATGACTTTATTTTCATCGATTATAGGTTGGAAAAACTTTAACGAGATTCCGATAAATTTATCGAAATAAAAACTGATCTCTTCAAAATCGATAGATAAGTTGAATTGAAGTTCTAAAACAAAATTCGAATATATTTTGCGTAATGAGAAAAGTGCCTGCAGTGGTAATTGCTGTTCTGTATTTTTAAACATAGGTTGATTTACTTTTAACAAAAATTTGATTAATTTATCGAAGAAAATAAAGTGTGCGTAAATTATCCAAGAGTATTATCGCTTTGTCAATCGATTAATCTAAATTAGATTACGCCCAAAGGCTTTTTTACTCTTATCAATTAATTATCTATACAAACTATATTTTATTGTTTTTCTTTTCTTTTCAAAGAATTTTATCTTAAAGCTGAACCTACTTTCTAAAAATAATTTTGTAAAGAAAGGCTTTTCTTAATTTTGTATTAAATTACATAAGGTTTTACATGTAATATCGAAATATAATCGAAATTAATCGGTATTAATCGAAAGCAGATATTGTCCCAAATGACGCAATGGAGCGCAAAGTATCTTTTGTGCTATCTACAGATTGAAATATTTGTAATCTGAAGTGACTGTGTTATCATTTATGTGGTTATGAACATATCACATTGAGGCATAATAAAATTATATATTTTTTGTTTATAATAAAATAGGTTCCCTTCGATGGATGCATTTTGATTTGATTTAGTATATAATTGAGCTTACCCTGTGTGCCGACCAATATCATGGGTATATCCTGTCCATTGCGAAAGTGCGCCATTTTGGTATAATAATTGTAGACGGTATTGAAGCTGCCCTCGTTCTCCAGGCTAAACACAAAGATTACCGCATCCACCCAGCCAGCGAACTGAAAGATTTGAGGTAGAAAGAGTGAAATTAACGCAAGAAAGAGAAGCATGTGCAAAATATGAAGAAAGGGAAAATATAAAATGTAAAGAACAAAAAAAAATGGAATCGCAAAACTTTTGGCCGCGAGTCCTTGACTTTGTGTGCGAAGTAAACAAAAATTGCGGCGTCTGAAGAACGGGCAGCGCACAAAAGGCGGAAGCGCGCCTAACAATGGACAACAACAGGGCAGCGAGAGGAAAGGCGAGAGGGAGGTATAGAGGGGGGCTTAAGGGTTAAGCAGCCCCAGAGTCTCGGGACACGCAACACACACACTTGAGAAAGTCGCTAATGAAGCACTTGAAGCCTTTGGCAGCAGTCCTTGCCGTGTGCTAAACATTCAATGATTTTCGTATGCCTCATACACACACAACACACACACTCACACACACACATGCTGGCACTCGCAGGATAATGAACTTTTACATTGGCTTGTAAACAGGCGCTTTGTGTTTACTGCGCAGGATTCATGTGTCCTGCGCCGAATACACTATCGATTGTTTATCCTCCGTTTTTAAAACTAAAACATTTTTTTTTTAAATATGCTCTCACTCACAGGACAATTTTAAAAATTCTATCAATTATTTATGCACATATAATTCACGAGCAGAGCGTGTGTCCTGTGCGACAGTTTGAGCTGCACTGCAGCGAGCTTTCAACTGGAGGTTTTCAAAAAGGCCGCCCGCCAGCCAAGCCAGTCGACAAACAACTGGCGTCAGGCTCGTCGCGCTCGTTGTCCTCTGGCCTCGTCCTGGCGTTGTCCTCGGTGGGTGTTTGTCCGCCCGTCCGCCTGCCCGCCCGCCTGCTCGACGCTTGCCTGGGTGGGTGGTTGCCGCCTTTTTTTCTTGTTCTTTTTTATGATTTGTTGTGAAAATGTATGCGCAGGAGGAAACAGGAAAGCAAAAGCAGAGCAAGAAAAAAATGTTGCTGCAAATGCATCGGCGACACGGGAAACTCACACACACACTCAAACAGAGTTAGTGACAGTTCAGACACACACACACACACACACACACTAGGAGACATTTGCCTGACAACAAAACAATTCGAACTGATGGGGTTGGGTTCGTGGGGGGGAGTTTGCTCACAGTCTGGCTCATGCAAATAGAAACAACAATGGGGCTCAACTTTTATCTGGGTTAAGCACTATTCAAAGCATCCGCTCAGCCTGACAAATCGTAAACCTTAAAAAAATCTACTTACAATTTGCCTGATGTCAAGCTAAAGCTCCATCTCAGAATGCACATAAATGACAGAGAAATAATTACGCTTAAAGCTAAGCTGAAAACAATTTGAAAATTTCTTTGGCTATTTGTAGAGAATATTTCAGTGGCGCATACTCGTAAAGATCGCTTTAAACTAATCTATCTGAAAAACATATTTTTAATTTGCAAGCAATAAAAAAGTGCATTTTTGGAAAATAAATAATAAAATCTTCCAATCAAAATGTTTTCAATGAAACATGAATTTTCTTTCATTAAGCACGTTTCTGCCTTTTTCATAACAAAAGTCTAAAAGAAATATTGAGGATAAGCAATACCATAAGTATGTTAAATTTCAACTTAGTTTTGAAGTTTATTTTGATTAGCATATGTTCATTAAACTTTCACTTTAAATTAAAATTCTACATATTTATATTCCACGATATTTCATTAAATCACTTCATTTTCTTGCTGTTAGCCTTTTCAATAAACAAGTATTTAATGTCGATTCTATAATGCTTTTTCACCGTTTCTATATTTATGAACTTGTCTGTTCTAAGCGCCCCCATCCGAAAAAATATAATAATATGTCGAATCGCAACTGTCGCTGAGTCGCATGCAATATTGTCGTCGCGTATATGGTAATGATATCCTGCTCCGTTTCGAAAAGAAAATAAAAACAAAGCGCGACTGAGTGGCGACGCGACGCGAGTTAGTGATTTCTTACGAAGTGCACAATACCCTGTGAAAAAAGATAAAATGAAAGAGAGTCCTGGCTGGGAGTAAGGAAATAGTTATAACGAAGAAGTTGTTTATAATTCGACTTTTCATTTGAAGCAAACTCGGCAAATTTAAGTGCGATTGGAAATGCATGTCCTGTAGCAAATACAGGGTATGCGACAGCTTAGCAGTTGTAGCTTGAACACTTTGTTGCCTCTTGTTGTTGTCTGAGAGGGTGGCTGGCTGCTTCATGGGGTTGATGTTAAATAGAGGGTTCTTTTTTTTTGATGAAATATGGTTTATTATGTTGCATAAAGATGCGAATGACAGAAGTTAGTCAAGAAATGGACATTAAATTAGTTCAATTGCGGAAGAGAAACGATTTGTGCGACCAATTGTGAAAGAGAGGGTGCCAAGGAGAGAGAGAGAGAGAGAGTGTGTGTATAGCAGTTTGACAGGAACTGCCTGGCAATGATTATGCAATTTTTGTTTAACAGAGACAACTGAGGCTGCATTTACAGAAACCAAGTGATGCTCAAACTGTTGGCAGCATGTCAAACTGTAAAAGGCTATAATATTATATACCGGCAAATATTTACCACAAAAAATCAATTTTGTACAACGGCTATTGTGCGTGTCAAACTGTTAAGTGATTGTCAAATTGTAAAATGTAAAGAAAATATAGCTCAAATATTCCTGACACGCATATCTCAGTGAATGATTTTTAATGCACTCTTCTGTGCATGTCAAACTGTCGCAAGCTTGTCAAACTGTTAAACAGTTGAATATGTGTGTCAATCACACGCTTGAATTGCAAATATTAACAACATATAATTACAAAAAAAAGTAGATAAAAAGAAATTAATTTGAATAAAAATTGCTAAGCCCTAAAAATAGTCAATTGCTAAGCCCAGGGATATAGCTGAGGTATTATGCGATTTTAAGGGTCACGTCGCGTGGCAGGCCCATTTTTTTCATTTTTTTTTTTTTTTATAAAGAGCAACCCCTACACCCCAGCACAGCCCAACCGCAAATAAAAAAAAAGAGAGCCTGTTGAAAAGCGAAAGCAGCTTAAAAATTATAATCCACACTTTCACCCTTTAAGCCGGAGGGGTCGTAGGGTATGGCAGCTCAGGGGGGAGGTCGCGCAATTTCGGTGAACAAATAAACAGGGTCTATAGAAATTATTTTTTTTCGCAAATATTGAGTCCCGAATGCGAATTTGTACAGAACAAAAGCTTCTCAAGCTGCGAATCAATGAGTCAAAAAAAAATAAAATAATGCTCCAGGAATTCGAAACGTTCCATGGAAATGTAAATAGCTCCCTGTGTGGTTTCCTTTGCCGTTAAATAATATAGGGGGCCCTATACTATTTGCTTAAAAGATTGCAAAACTGCATTTTGGCACAGTTGCCGCACGAGGGGGTTGTAAAGGGCGCTTGGGCTGGCTCAACTTTAACCTTTCCCTGAGACTTAATGATATTGGCCAGTTGCCGCATCACGTATCGTCTTAAAGTGCAAAAAGACCTTTGGCCAGACCCCAAGAAAAAAAAAAGTGTCGCAATCAAGCAAGACGACTCTAATCTAGACTGCACGACTACCAGACACCTTGTAATCAGCATGGCAACGTTTAACTGTCAGCCCAAGCTGCGACCTGTGAGTTTGCCTCCAGCTACAAATATAAAATGTTATTCTTGAACAACTTTCATGTTTATTTTGTTATCGGTCTTAAACATGTAATAAAAATTATGCAAAACTGTACACACTTTATATATTTATATATTTTTTATATGCTCTGATGTATGTAGGCTTGAAATGCGTCCTTTTATTTTTTTGGATATACATAGGGTATTAAGAGTCTTACAAGATCAAAATGCTCAAACAGCATATGGCTCCAGGCCAAAAAGACATTGTCCAGCGCCTTGGCTACAGTAACCGATTGTTGCCAAAGGTCGAAGTTCGATTGAGTGAGTCACAGGGCAAAGAGCCACTAGATTTTTCGCCATTGAATGTGAAAGCTGACGGAGCAGTCAAAAATTTTGCGAAGCGAGAAAATAAAAACAACTTGATAATTGGCAAAAACTGCGACAAATGGAAAGTTCTGCAGTGCATTTGGCGAGAGTTGCCAGGCGGCCAAACTAAAGAGCTTATGCAGCCCAAAACTGCAACTAGCAACTGTCTGCGAGCTGAGAACACTTAAAAAAATAATAAAGCACTTTATATTCATGACTGAACGCAGCTCAAAAACTAGTGTCCACCCACAGAGTTTTTTGAACAGTGTAGGCAACTATAGGCTAAGCACTTTGCAAACGAGCTGCGCAAAAACCCAAGAAAAGTTTCCTTCCTTCCTGTCTTTTGATCCGCCCCGTGTCTCAACTAAGCCCAAGCTGACCTCAATTCAAATATTTACAAGATGATAAGGCTCAAATTTGTTTGTAGCAAAAACTTTTCTCGTGGGAGTCGAAACAACCCCCAAGACAAAACTACCCCTACCCCACTAGCACACCTTCTGGGGCAGTATATCATCTAAGAAAGTTCATGTATACGGTATGTTAGATTGCGTTATTTTTTTGGGGTTAAATCCCCCGCAGCATACCTGCATTTCTGGAGCGCCGCCCTCATCGCGTATGAGCAGCAAATAACTTTGTCCGTCGATGAAGACCTCCTTCTTGAAGCGACCACCCTCGGGTGACTCTTCCTGCATATAGGAGCCAGTGAGATAGCGATGCACCAGCGCCGATTTGCCAGAATTTAAAGAGCCTACAATGCCCAGCCTCAAATCTGGCACCGAACGAGATATAGTCCATTCCTGGCTGTTCACAAAGGAATCTGTTGAGAAGCGAAAAGATGAAAAATCAAATAACCATTAGTAAGAAAATGTTGTTGTCGTTGTCGACTGAAAACTAGTTCGACACGATGCTAATTAGCGAGGAACTCGTTTGAAGCTCGTGACATCTTTTTGACCTACATGCAAGGGCGGCCAAAAAGTTTTTTGGTCTTTTTTTTATTCCTCATTAGTAATTCTTCTTATGCAAATGCCAGAACTATAGCATATATACATATATATCATGTTTGTGCCTGGCTTTGATTGACAGCTTTGAAAAAAAAAACAAGTTGAATAAATGTTGCAGCCACTTTTCAGACTTTTCGGCAATTGTTTTGTGCCCCAAGGGTGCAAAAAAAACTGAGAGGAATAAGAAACCTTTTAAATTGTCAGTTGCTTGAACACTTTTTTGATTTAAATTAGCTCAGCTCAGTCCAGTCAGAGCTTGCTCAATCAGAACTTAAGATCTACAGTCAGCTGGTAGCCGTCTACAGTTTGGCTTTTTGCGATTACAAAAGATTTCAAGGTCAAAATTTATGCTGGGGGCAACAGTTGCCAGGCAATTTAACAGGGCAAAACGTTTTCAACACAGAACCTTTTCGCACAGGTAATGCACCTGTATTATTGAGCTTTTGCTGGCTTCCTATAGCAGGAGGCAGTGAAAGTGAGCTTTCTATATGCGTGGACTATGTCCGTCATATGAAAGCACGGTTCAGCACAATCATGCGCGTGTATTGGTGAGCTTTTGCAAGCTGCACGCAATAGGCCAGCTTTTATGTGCGTGAGCCGTGTCTGTGTAAAAGCTCGCCTACTACCAGCTCAATTTGCACACGCTATTTATTGCGTACTTCTAAATTTTAAAACCAAGAAAGGGTAAAAAAAGAAATAAAAACAACCATAAAAGTGCCAAATACTCGTAAATCTTGGCAAGCCCAAAACATTAGACTACGAGTGCCACGATCAATTTCAGTCAGCCCAAGGAGGGGCACAAGATTTTGTTGTACGGTTTGGAAGGAGGAGTGACAATAGAAGTGGTGATCCTTTCGGTGCTGACCAGTTGATTTACTAGGCAGCAAGGACACGTGAAAATTGCTCTATTATGAGTTGTTAAGAGCTGGCTGAGTAAACAGTGAAGGGCCGGCTCTTCCGCACTCCAGACATGGATATGGACAGTCGAATCAAGCGCGTCTTAAGGGTGACACGCAGAAACTTGTTCCAGTCGACAAGCAGTACATGGGCTTGTTAATGGACTAAGGACAAAAATCTGCGACTGCTTTAAAGCACAGTGTGTACACGCTAACAAGTTCAACTGGTTTTGTGCTTTTTTTTTGTTTTCTCTGAAGCGCTCGCCTTGACCATAGCGCAAAATTACAAATTAAAACGAAATAAATATGCCTTTTGTTGTATAATGCAACCCAAAAAGAAAAAAAAATTATAAGAAGAAAATACAACAACAAGCTGCTTTGTGAAACTGATATGCCCTGTAAATGTGTATGCATATAGAGTGGTAGAAAAAAAAATTAGCGCGGTTTTGCAATTTGCATGGCCATAAAATGAAATGAAATCAAATCAAAAATGGCGGCAACTGGTTCTAAGTATAAAAAAAAACAAACCTAATTAATGGCTGCGATCAGCCTAAAGGCGCTTAAAACAGTTACAGACGAAAAAGAAAAAAACTAGAAAATAAACCGCCAGTTACAAATGCGTCTTTAAGTTTGACTAATGATGTCAAATGTCTGTCGGGCAACCGATCGGCTTAGGCGTAAAGTTCAAACCGCGAGGGCCAGGGAAGGTGTTAAGATGGGAAAAGCAAGGCAAAGAATTAGAATGGAAACCTTCCCCTCGATCAGCTGGCCGAGCTCAGCTCTCATTTCCCATTGCTCGATCTTAACGATCGTAACTCAAACTCATGTCAAATGTCGCCATCGTTGTCAAAATGCCCAAACTAATTACGTATGCAAACGAGCCACGACCCAAAGGACATTTCCACATTAGTTTTTCTAGATTTCAGATTTTCTTTCTTTCTCTCATTTGTAATCCCTTGCGAAAGGGTTGAGTTTTCCTACGGTTTGTTTGTTTACTGTTTACTATTTACCATACAGCCCATTTACGCTTACAATTTCACCTTGTTACACAAAGGCGATTCGGGGATTTGCGTCTTGATGTGGGTTAAGCATTTTAATTAGCGCACAATATGATGAAGAGAAAAAAACAGGCATATTCATTTTATTTTCATAAAATATTGGAATTGTTATGTAACTATTATCGTTATTGACCCCCCTGACCCAACTGCGGCGCTTGCTTTTATTACCAAACAGCTGTACACGATTTTATCAACATTTGAAGCGTGCCATCAGAAAGAAATGTACACATAAATGTGCTGGCGCCCACCAAGGATCAGGTTCAGGAATGTCGTAAATTATCCTTGACCATTTAGTGGGTTACAGTAGTCAACTATCAGCACGCAGCTAGGGTTTTACGAGGCGCCTTCAGCAAATGCAGCTTGGGTTTGCTTTAGCTATCAAAAAGTAACTCGCTTATTGTTTGATCAAACTCGAGGAAATTTGAGATGTGTGCTCAGAATGTGTTAAGAGTGCATTGTGAACTGTATGACAAGAGACTTAGACAAGATAGTAAAATTAAAAAAAGGGAAAAATGTGAAAAACGTATTTTAGTGACATTAAACTTGATACGAATACGATTAACGTCAATGTCAGATGGGTTTTTTATGAGCAATAACAACAAAAGCAGCTTGCATGCTGTTAAAATATAAATAATAAAAAACACACTATTCTTACTCGGCTATAAGGCGTCCTAACTCTTGGAAATTTGAGATGGGCGCAGATAATGTATAAAAAAGAGTATTGCATTAGCAAATGCGCTTCAATTAAGCTCATAATGACAAAGGGAAAAAGCTTTTACCTTGTGTAGCATTTAAAATACAGCCTTGGCCATTAGCAAACCCAAATGCGAATGCATTTAACGCTAATTAGAGCCCACAAAATTGCATATGCATTGGCATTTCTATGATATATAGAATTATTTCATGTTTTCATAAGTTTTGAGGCAAATAATGCGTTTTTAATAAGCCATCACCATAAACCACATCAAATTTACTTTGATATGGGGGTAATTTCTTCTTCATCTTTATATACATATGTGCATGTGGACATACTATAAATCACATGCAGGATTTGCATGAGCCTACGATAATATTTAGGTAGGCTGGCCGTGTCGACATTGCGGCACAGTGGACCGTCCAAGAAGAACAATAAATCAGGCCAGGAAGCGACCGCTGATGAGGCTGCTGCTGATTTTCTTTCTCTTGGGTTACCTTTACGTTGGCGTAGGACGCACATCTGCTCCAAAATCTGATTTACTTTCTTTGTGTTTGCCCAGAGATCAGTGAAAAAAGATCAACGAAAACTGGTGGCAAAAGCAAGCAAAAATTTTTGTTGAAAGAATATTTCGTTTCTTCACTCCCAGCAGGCAAGACAAAGGCAACGAAAATTAGCCAAAGCCCAAAGAAAAAAGTAGGCAAAAGGAGCAAAGGGCGATCGCACAAACAAGATTAAAACGGGGCAAACACAACACGTTGGAAGAGAGTAGAAGAAAGGCAAAAGATAAATCGAAAACCAACTGCTGCTGTTAAACAGAGCACTGTAAATGTTAGTTTACAGTAAAATGTTGGGAAATATTCTACCGTAGTTATTTTTAACAAATTTACTTAAGACGGAAGTTCAGGGCTCAAACCCATCACGCATACACAAGTATTGATAAAGGTAAACAGCGTTTAACATTATTTAAAATGTTGTCCATATATCTTGTTTTAAACATAAATAGAATTCTTACCCAAACAATTTTCTTTCAAAAACAAATAACAACTCGACCATTTCTTAACTATGGACAATTTATGGAGTATTTCTTAAAAGATATTTTAAATTTTATGCAGTTTCGCTTCTAAAGTATCTCATACATGACTCACACTCTAGTTAGGGCTCAGCTTAACAGTTACATTAAGTTATAATTACAAATAAAAGACTGTTTATAAGTCTTGTGTGACAGAAATAGTGGCAGAGAGAGGGCTGGGGGTTTTGGTGTGGCCTGCTCATCCAACTGTTGTCTACTTATTGGAAAAGTTCTGCACGAATGGCTGGCGACACTTCAAGGTTCGGTCACGCAATGCTCACAGCGTGTAGCTTCAGCTACCTCAAATGTATCTGACAGATACGTCACATGTCACGTGCAGGAATTTCATATGAATAATAAATATGCCGCAGCGCGGTCGGAGGTATTGCTGTTTTGAATATTTGCTATGACTTCATCAGCAAATAATTTCGATAACATATATATATATATATATAAATTTTATTTTTTTTTCAAGAAGTGCCAGTTGTAGCATAGTTCAACTGACATAGAAATTTACGCATCATTAGCAAAAATAAAACGAAAAAAATAAACAGACTGCTGAATGAATAAGTGAATAGTTTTGAATAGCCTGCGAGTGTGCGGGGGTGAATAACATGTGTTGTTTGGATTTTGATAAATTGAATTGAAGATGCGTCGGAGCCAATTGCCTTTAATTTGTTGTCCAAACACACACGCACACACGCATGCAGAGTTGAAGGTCGCGTTAAGTGGCTCGAGATCCTCGCGCTTGAACCCTAACACAGACCACGCCCTTCTGCCAAAAGGGGTTAATTCTCAAGATGCGCTGTCATTGGTGCATCAAGATTTATGGAGCTCAGGTAAAAGTCGTACGATTTATATCTAGATAAATTTATGCATAGAACTCGAAGGTCTTCACGCGCACTTCCATTTTTGGCAAACTGGAAATACTAAAGAAACAACTTAAAAGGCGAAATGAAAACATAAATAAATTAGTTGCTCGAAAAATACGCATTTAACATTTAGTTTTCGTCTTCTTTTTTATTATTATCAGTCAACGCTGCGCGCACTAGCTTTCAACTTTTCTGTGTGTGTGTGTGCTGTGTTTGTGTGCGTGTGTGTGGATCGCAGCTCATTTATCATTAAATTCGAATGTTACAAACAAAAAAAAAAAAAATAGGTAAATTGCGAAACACGCGCCTATAAAAGCGGAAACGTGGCAAATCAAATTCAAGCGAGCAAGACTTGCAAATACTCTGCACACAGATCTTAAGTAAACAGAGATTTTAAGTACCCAACTCTATGTTTAGCAGGCGAGTGTTAATATATATCTTAAACACGCCGACATGAAATTGGACATGCTGGACTAGAAGATAGCCTCTAACTTAAACTTATATACGCCAAGAACCTTCTGATTTCTTTTTTATACCCTGAACCCATTAAAAATGGGTAAAAGGGGTATAATGTTTTTGTGCAAAATGTAAATGTATGTAACAGGCAGAAGGAAGCATCTCCGACCCCATAAAGTGTATATATTCTTGATCAGCATCAACAGCCGAGTCGATCTAGCTATGTCCGTTTATCTGTCTGTCCTTCCCATAATACATGTACACTTGAAGAACGGTAGAAAAAATGTTATATATAAAAATATATTGTTTATATTTCATCCTATAGTCAAGTTTCCGCTTTGTACCATGCACGTGCTCACAATTGAAATACTTCCTCGTCCGTTATATATAGGGTATACGGGGTAAAATACAAAGAAAACCTACTTATGAGCTGTCAAGACTTTAGCCTATCAGCACTTAAAAGACGAATTTTGTTAGGGCGTTCGTTTGCTTATCAGCAGTATGTAAGTGGCCACAACTTTTACTACGACTTTTCTAGCTGGTATCCTCACCTCGCCCGCACCTCATAAAACCCCCCTTACTCTCTACAATTTTTTTGTATTTAATAGCAATTAAGTGCAATTAGCAAATTGTTTCACAGCACTTGAAAAATGACACGCAAATGCAGCGCAAATAAAAAAAAAAACGTTTCTACAACTCTCTCGTATGCCCCATTTTGTGGAATGCACTAAGATATTTATACAGCGAGTAATAGAAATTAATATCAATTTGGTGAAGTAATAAAAAAGCTTGCACTCAAAATCAACATCTTTTCACTTTTCCTTAATTCTGAGTTTCGAAATGCATTTCCATTTATTTTTGTTTTATGGTTTCCAAAGATAACTGCAGATTGTGCAATTTCCACGTAATTTCTTTGGGTAAAAATACGCATATAAAATCGATGAGTCGCTGCAGTTAATCTAATCGCAATGAAATGTTCACAAACTTAATCTTTGTAGAATTCCTGCCTAGACCTTGCTCAATAGCAACTGAATCGGAGAGGGAAAAAGTGAAAATTCTACAGACGATTAAATGTCAAATTTATGACAGAGATCATTTTACAATGATCAAGAAATAAATATACAATTTCTACCTTTTTTTCTCTTTCGTTTTTTGCTACATTTATTTTTTGACTTTCTCCCGAGTGGAAAAAAGGACACCAGGGAGAGTAAGCGACTTGAGGCAGCAAGTCAATCAAAAAGTTGACAATAAGCAAGTGAGAAGAGGAAGAGGCAAGAGTCAAAGCAGGCGTTTTGTCCCAGTGGTTGATTCCCAGTAGCATCTCCCGTAGCTGAACTCTATTAAATATGACATGTTTATGAAGTGCCAGCTGTGTGTGTCACAAAAGCCAAAAAAAAAAAAAAAAAGACTGCAAAAAGGCAAAAGAAAATGCACAGCGAATAAGGTAGGAAAAGTGCTGCGATTACATTTTCCTTAGTTTTTCACTCTCTCTCGCTCTCTCGACAATGTACGTGTCTTTTATATTCCCTGGGTTATGACTGCACGCGTCTGCAGCAGCAGCTGCCCCTGTCTTCAAATGGCAAACGTATTTATGTTTCATATATATATTTTTATGATCATCATCTTTTGATTGTCTGTGGTTACCTTGAGCCCAACCACACAGTTTTTGTTGCTGTTCTTATTATCATTTCGGATTATAACGATCTCTAGTTGATATTCGTTTAATTTCATTATTATACTTATATAATTTTAAGGCGGCTTTGAATGCATTTCATTAATTTATCATATTCATTCTTAACGATCTTACAGATTCGATAAATTTTAAAATGATTATAACATCAGATGATATTCTCATTACTACCTTTAAATACGTTTCTTTATCTGACTTTAGGTGATATTCGATTTTTCTCACCTGACAATCTTCTTATCTTCTTTTTCCATTTTATATTAAAGTTCCTTTATTTACAAACCCCAAATTAATTCATATAATTTTCCCACCCAAGTATCTTCTAGTGTAAGGCACATAATCTCTCCCCATTTAATATTAAAGTTCCTTAATTTACAAACCCGAATAAAGTCATAGAAATGCCCTATACATAGATAATTTATCTTCACTTTGCGAAATATAAATTTGATTCAATTAATCGATTTACATGGTCAGCTCCCTAATTAAAGAGCATCTTGTCTGGATCGTCTTGCCCCGTACAACAGCTGCTTATAGCGGGTCCCGAGAGCTGACCAGCTGACTTTTACCCTGCTTTCTTTGCGCTAGCAAGCGCAACAAATCTGTAAATTGCTTACTTTTACTTTTCCTGCTGCCCGCAGCGGGACTCTCTTTCGAGGTCCAGCAGTTCGCAGATCTATCTATGTATTTGGTCCAGTTGCTAGACTGACCTTTTCTATAGAAATCGGAGCGCCTCGTTTACATTTTTTTCATTTTCTTTCGTATTTTTTTTTTGCGCGCTGGTTGTGCAAAATTATGAGGTCCATTGTTCTGCGCCTCGTCCATTACATTCTTATTTATGGGCTTGGGTCGGGGTTGCGGCAGGGGCCGACTACTATCCACATAAACAACGTCTTGTAGCCGCTTGTTAGTTGGCCAAAAAGCGTTTGCCCAAAATGATTGTCAGTTATCTGAAGATTGAATTAAATTAGCCATACAAAACCCCTAGCCCCAACAACCCCGCTCTTAACTTGTCTCTCATTCAGCTGACGTGTTGAAGAGTCGGCTCCATCTGAATCTCAGTTTCCGTCAAAGTTTTCGAGTCTGTCGACTTTTTTTTTTTTGCGGTTCAATGACTTAGTGCCCATTACAGGCATGAGTGTCTCCCGTTGTTGTTGTTTTTGTTGTTTTGGCACAGCTTACGGAGGCACCTACGGGGCAGTAAGTAACTGCTATCAGTCATACGCCAATACATGTCTGCTGCCGGCCTATTGAATTACACTAGTCAACAAAACTCTGAATTGAACTTAAGATGCTGCACGCAAGTGGCAGCTATTGAAGGTGGATCTTACATAAGATCCATAAATATTTATATTGAATAATATGAAAAAACTATAAATTGGGTTTGAGTCTTCGTAGTTACTTAGTTATTTTTACAGTTTTAGGTAGTGCGGGTAAGAAATGATCTATCTATCCCAAGATCAGTTTAAAAATGTATTTAAAAATCGTTTTTAGAAGATGAACTTAAGAAAAATCTAAAAAGAAGCTTTTGTCATATTATATCTAGAGGAAGCACTCGCTATTTTAAGGCACACGACATCTTACAAAACATACTAAATGTTTAAAGCAAACATTTATGTTTAAGATTATCAATAATCCTCAAATTAAAGCATTTATTATTTATTTTTAATGTTCAACAAGATTTCAAGTGACACATCAAATTTTTATGGTTTTCTTTTTATTTCCTATCTCAAAAATCTTAAGTGTGTCTTAAAAGGCAAGCCTTTAAACGATAGCCAATTGATAGTTGATACGCTCATTAGCAAGCCCGCAGGAAAGTGTAAATTTCACACATGTAAACACACACACACAGAATCATAACTGCCCACCGAAAATGCGAAAGAAACAACCGCAATAACCACTTGAACCGGTTATGTTGTAAGATTCATGTAAGTTCCAGAGAAGAGAATCACTTGAGTGTGACTGAACCTTAGCCAGCACATACAAATATATATATAGTTATATATATATAATATATATAACCTATAGCTTTGCTTAATGATCACGCCTTATGGCTAACAGCCTTGGATAGAATTTTATTAGAAGCTTGCAACACTAGACCCAGTGTTACACAGTGCGTCACATTTGAATTACAATGGACAGGCGAGAATTGAATGGAACCTAAATAATAACTTCCGCTTTTGGGCTTTGCCATAAACAGCCAGAGATAGGAACAGGGAGAGAGCGAGAGAGAGAGAGGGGACGCCAGAGAATTGGGATTTGTTCAATTGGGGAATACAAACAAAAGCGCGCGACCCCAAGGGCTCAACCGGGTGGGCAACCTTTATATGGGCAACAAGTGACCAAAAACCTATTCACATATTCAACAATCAACTTTGATCGTTGTTTTGTGCCTGCCCAATAGATACGACACATACCTTCAATAGGTAATACGAAAAAAACAAAGAGAAATAATAATAACAAAAAAACAACCGGCTTATTTGGTTGGAATGGCCCCGACGCTGAAATTGTAACTGACTGTGTAGAGGCGCGTGGAACTGGTGCCGCTTCATACTGCCTTTGGTGGTGGTTTTTCTTCTTTCTTTTTTTTTTTTTTCATAAACTTGAAAACAAGTGTCCACCAAAGTTGGCAACGGAAGCGGCGCTTGAAACGTGTCGCAGCGCTGTCAACTCATTTGCATATAGATTCTCTTTTTCCTATTTTCCCTAAGCGATTTTCCTATTACAGCTAGAAAAGTGTGCATTTAAATTTTAGACATTTGACAGGTCTTTCGACGTTCACAAATGATTTAATTGAAAATATACGCAAAGTATTTTGAAAACTGTTTGAAAATTTGAATATTGAAGATGGGCTGCTTAGACGCAGTATTTTTTCTTTCCTGGGAAAATTCTTACTGCGTTTTTCCTTTAGCGGATTTTCGTTACAGTTGAAAGCGTAGTTTAGCATATGGCCTGGGTATTATGGAGGTTACGTAGGTGGGTGCCATTAAATGTTCGACTAATTGGCTTAAAATTAGCTATACATTTTGGAAGTAGCTTAAAGAAGAAGCAACGATCAACAGTTTTCTTGGGCCAGTTATGGCATTTCCCATAGAGGAAGCCACGCTTCAGCGACTGCAAGCAACAAGCTTAAAGGTTCACACAGCTGAGACTAGAAGCAGTTGGGAATTGTACGAAGTTTGAGTTTAAGTTGCTACAAATAAGGTAGGCGTATTTGAACAGGGTCGTAATGAATAGTGAACAAATTAAGTATTGAAGGAACAAATGTCTATTATCTATTGCATACACTCGGGAATTGTAAGCATTTCAACAGCTGTATATAAAGAACTTTCTTATAAACAGAGCAGCTGAAAACGATCTAATCAGTATGCAAACAAACGCATATCAAACCTTTTTCTATCATATATCATATTTCTAATAATAATGTTTGACTTATCTTAACCAAACCCCCAACCGTAACAATTATGACTTGCATGACCCAACCAAATGGCCTCAATATTATTTTCTTTGATAAAGACATGAATATTGGTCAACTGCCTATTAAAAATTATCATACCTGGTATTGGGCGAGATCACAAAAAGTAAACTTCATTAATTACACGGTATAAAAGAAAGGCAAAGAACTATATGAAGATAATTACAGACAAGCGTAGATCAAAAGGTGCATTGAGAGGACGGGCGCGTGCGCTGTTTAAGTCGGAATATAATAATTATATACAATCTAGTAGTTACATATAGAGAAACGTATTTAACACCATTTGTTAAATGCTGTCGCATACACTGAACATATATGGAAGTGCGCCCAAAAACTGAAGAGCCCATAAAAAGAACCGACGCTCGTTTGTCTTGGCCGTGAAGTCTGGAATGATTAATGATGCTCAATGGCAACGCTTCGAATTGAAGTCAAACAGTCGCTGCAATCAATCGTTGGACGCGTGTCGCATGATTTGACGCCCAACTAACTTGATTCTAACCAAACATTACTCAAGCAGCGACTGTGCCCAAAAAAAAACACCGGAGCGTCAACTAGTCAACTCTACAGTGAGCCTTAAAAGGCAAACGCCAAGACGTGTGTCTCTTTTTTTTTTGCCAGTTTTAAGTGGGAGTTGCTTTAATTGTCGTGGGCTGAGCATTAATTCAGCTTTAGTCACATTATAGATGAATTTTAGGGACAGTTCTAAAGACTTTAATTGGAGGCAAGGAAGTTGTGAACTTTTAGAGGTCAGTGTGTGGGCGTGAGTTACTGAAGATTTGGCTGTATGCAAAGAATGCGACTAAATTCAATTAGTGAGCAACACTTCAGATTTAAGCAATTAAAGTGACATTAGCAGAGGAAATAGAAAACAGAAAAAGTCACAGTTTTCACTTTTTTTCTCGTAGTTAAAACTTTTCCCATAGTCGAGCGTTACATGGAACCAAAATGCCAGTGAAACTTTTGCCACTACATGAGCAAAGTTCAACATTTATTACCGCATGATCTCATGTAGTACACTGCTAATGTTGTTGAGAAGCGCATAGAGGCGTCTCATCCATATGAGTCCATGATCTGCACATTGTAGCTGCTGCTTCTTTTGCTTAATTTCTATATACACAGGCGCTGACAAGCCGCGAGAACCGGTTTTGTATATTAAGCATAAACAATTGCGTATTATTTTAATTACTTGTTTTTTTTTTTTTTGTGCTCTTTCATTTGGCAACGTTCTGCAGTTTTTTTTTCGGTTCGCGCAAAATGTGCTAAAATTTATTTTTGTTGCTGGTTCTTAAACAAAAAGAAATAAAATGTTAAATTTTAAGCAACAGCAAAAAGTATTTTAAAAAAAATAAACGAAAAAATAAAATCAAAAGAAACGTGTTTAAGGCGTTTGAAAAAAAAGTCTCGCTAGCTTTTGGCGATATCAACAGACGTAGATCACATCTGATTTCCATTCCCATGTTAGAACGTCAGCGAAGCGTCAAGGTCTTTGAAAAGTCAACCGAATAGCCGCAGGAAATTGGAGCACAACTCGCATATCAAAGATACCAAATAGAATCTTATTATAGAGAGTCTAGGTATTGAAGAGAGTCTTATCGGTGGGGCACTTATCAGCCAAGTTTTTTATATTTAATTAACAATTTGCAAGTGAATGAACGCAAATAAATAGAATATACTATACTTTAAAGTCTATAAATCAAATAAACAAGTTGAAGAAGAAGTAGCAGAGACCTATCTTATCTAGGGGCCCCTCTTAGGCCACTGCAAATGGACAGAAATAAAGAACGAAGATCTAGTAAATCAGCACAATGGAATATTATTATATACGACAACATGTTTATATATAGAAAGTATATATAATGAGATTAGCAAAAATAGCAAAAAGTGGCCAGATTTTTCAACAGACTTGCATTTTTGCAACCGGGGGCAGCACGTGTGGGGGTCACATTGAATATTTGTAGATTGAAACAACAGTTGCTAAGGAAATGAGTTAAATATAGCTAAATGTATTTAAACTTATTATTTATTTCACAATTTATTATACTTATTCCGAGCAAAGCTGATGTATTGTGCATAGTTTCTTAGGAAAAGCTAACAAAATTATAATCGATAAAGAACTTATTGACTTTCGACTTTTATACAAAAGGGATCTCCGGTTTAAATCTCTGAATAGGGCATTTCACAAATTTGTAAAAAGAACTTCAATCAAGAGATCTACCTAAGGACAAATTCTTATTTCTAATTGAACATTTATTAGCTAGATATCCACATATGCATATATATATGCATGTATAAGAACTCTTAAGTAAAAAGTTGCAGGTTCAAACTATTGTGTCTCCTACATGCTTTTAAACAAAATATACATACATGGTTTTTAGTTTTAGCTTTATGGCAAATATCTGTGACTAACATCTTTAACAAACAGCTTCCCACGCTTGATTTTCATATTATTAATTATTATTTCGTAACCCTCCCCTTTTAAAATATCACACAGTCAAATCTTTACTTCTATTCTTTAGCCCTAAACGCGTCTCACGCCACTTTTGCAAGCCACAGAGGACAGTCTGACAGTCTCTCATTCTATCTATCGCCATGAGCACTTAACCAGCCCTGCAATAGATGCGGTCAGAGATAGGCGCCCCCTAGTTCCACCCAATATTTTCACACTTCTCCTCGCTTTGCCTCGGGCACTCTTTGACGTCAGTAGCTGGCATTGATTGCAACGTGTCTCTGGCCTACCTTCACTTGCAAGGCTTTCGGTCCTCGCCCGCATTATTTGGGAATCGATAATTGCATGTGTTAAGTGCTTAACGCGTTGTCACGGCTACTGGCTCAAAATGTGAGTCAGTGTTACGGTCACAATAGACCCCACTTCTAGGGGTAAGGGGTATATTTTGTTGCCTTCTACAACTTTCGCTTTCGCCTTTTCACTTGATTTGCTAGTCGTCAACCTTAGAAAACTGAGACAATGGACATTATTATTACTTGCTTTATCATATTCATTTCTATTTTCATTTTGATGCTTATGCAAATTGGGTCTTTGAGAAGACCTGGTACATAATATTATTATAGCGCTGTCATTTGTTGGTCAGATTTTGACATAACACCACGCGGAACTGGGCAAACTATGTCAAATTATTACATTATAATTCCTTTTTTTCCATGTCTTTTTTTTTTGTTTTTTGTTTAATGTTGCCAAACATTGACACCTGACACGCGAAGTGCCATTTTTAATGGGGTTTTCTCTTAAATATATATATTTTTTTTATATATATTTTCTTTTTGAGGCAACTCTTTTGTCTATTTCGCAAGGTCATCAGCGGTTGGTTTTGTTTTTCACAGTTAAAAAATTGCATAATGTAATCAACTAATTATAATAAAATTATACTTTAATGGGACCTACTTTAAGTTAAGTCCAAATAATGATAATATTTGGGTTCAGGGTAAACAATTTTAATGGCACACAATGGAAAATGTTGCTAAAGCCCTTTAATTGGAGGACCTTTTTCACACTCTAGTTAATTTAAATGAATCGCTTATTGACTCAAACACTTTTTGAGTTAAAATTTAAATATTTATTTGTTATACACAATTATAAGTTTGTTCAAATGAGTCATTTAAAGGAAAATGATCTATACATATTTCAACTTAATATAAGAAAAAAAAACTTCGAACACAGCTTATTTTCTGGTTCTCATGGAAGGGTGTTAAAAGTACTGTTGTTTCTTATGGACATGCTCTGAAGGAATTGTTTATCATTTTAAAACACTCTATAAAACTGGATCTTATAAGGCATTTTTGGAAAACCAATAAATATTTGTCTACAGATTCATTTTTAAAAAATTCATTTAATTACTATATTGGTTCTTCGAAATATAGTAGGATTTTTCCGAAATAAAATTTGTATAGGAATTAAAATGCTTTCTTTTAAAGATTTGTTTCATATTCATACATAAATTTATCACATACATATAATCAATATAATAGGTATATTTAAAAAAAAAATTTGAGGATTTTTTGTTTCGTTTCTTTTTATCTTTTTTGAAGGAAAGTTTTAAAATTTATTCTTTTTACTTGCAATATCAATAAGTATCATATTATATTATAAGATTTTTCAAGATTTTTTTGTTATACCTAACAATAAGTAAAGCATATTTGGAGAATCTATTGGGCTATAATAATATATGTATATTATAAAGATATCATATTATAGGTATTTTTTTAAAATCGTTTTTTTTTTGCGTTTATAGCGCTATAATAATATGGTTATATTCTTTTTTTTAGCATTAAAAGAATTATAATGTCGCCTAAGGTATGTAGCTTGTGTAGCTTTACTTAGGCATGCTCGAACGGGCTTGAGCTTCGTCATAGATATAGTTCAAAATGCTTGCCCAAACCCTGCTTAAGTGGCCCTTAAAGCCAGATAGCCCAGTTAAGAAGAAAGAAAAAACTGCTGAAACGTTCTAATCTTTAAAAAATACTTTAGGTCTGCTTAAAGCTGAGATGTTTACCAAGCAATTTCAATGAAAACTAAAACCTGCAAAACTCTACTTGTTCTTAATGTTTGAAGCTTAGCTTAAAGTGCTACTGTTTAACTGCTTTTAATCGGTGGATTTTCCTTAAATATACATATTCCTGCTGCTGGTCGCATTTACATCGACACTGTACCTCACCTGATTTGCGTTTTTCGCGTTCCGGCACAACCAAGCTTTTGGCGCGCTTAACGCGCAATGATCTGCGACGTATAGAGCGCAGGAAAGCTTCTGGCATCCTCGAGAAGCGCTGCGGCGTCTCCGGCGCCTTGGTGCGCTCCGGCAGAAAGAAGTTTTTCACGGCTAACATGATGTTAAAATTTAACTGTTGCGCTGCTCTTGTTGTTTCGTTATTGTTGTGGGTGTTGCGCGTGTTGGCAATGCAAATGGGAAATCTTTTTAAATTGAACTTTGCCAATAGCTATTTTTATTTTGTTTTTGTTTATTGTGTGTGTTTATTTTGGTGTAATCCTTTTAATTTCTTTTTCTGCACTTCTCTTGGGTTTTCAGCTATTTCTTTGCTTTGCACTAATTGGCAGCATTTTTGCAATTAGTTTGGCTTTGTTGCGACCACAAATTGTTTTGCATCTTCACAAATTTTATGACTAATGATGTTTCTTTTTCATTTTATTGTGGCTATTGTTTAGTCATTTTGCATTTTTAATTCGGCACAAGACCTCATATATATATTTATATAATTGACGACATCGCAATGTTGTTGACTTTGTCAAAAGTTTTTGTTTAAAACTCGAAAAATGACGCGAGACCCTAAAAGCGGAAAACCGACCAACGCAAATGCCGCGATAAACGTCTTCAATGCACGCCTGTCGAGACTGAACTGATGGGAAATTTGTACAGCAAACACACTCACAGCTCAACAGTGGTAACAGCAGACGTTGCTCTCCCAACACAAACGAACGCTGTTGAGAGCGGCCGCTGTAACCGGTGCCTGTCTGTACAATAACAGTGGACACTGTGAGGGCACTGTAATTGCAGTCTGCAAGAGCGGCTGCTGTTACCGGTGCTTCTCTGTAACATAACAGTTGTCGGTGTAAACGCTGTTAATGTTTACCTTAAGTCAGGTAAAAACTGACGCTCGGTTTGGCCAACGGCAGCTGAGCTTAGCACGTGCTGGTAACAGCTGCAATTTACCAAGTACAAAAAATGCATAGCTCGATTTTTTAAAGCAGCTTTTGCTCTGTTTGATACGCTGTCCATATTTTTTTTATTAAGAAAAACGAACTTCCGCTGCATCAACAACGGAAATGCCATTGTCTACCAACTTATCAAGCTGTTGTTATTTTGGGTACACTTATGCAGCTTGGCCTGATTCATTGCAATGTCAATAAATGTATATTTATTTACTTTTTTTTTATCAAATCGCAAGCCGCCCGCCGCTTTTGACTGGTGATAAGCGCAACAGCCTTAACAGAGCGCTGTTAATATTTCCCAGTTCATTCGGTTCGCAAGAGAGTGCGGGAGAGTGGGTGCGTCATAAAATCCCCATACGGAAATCAAAATGCAATAGTAAACATTTGTTGTTTTGCGCAGAGGTAATCATCAACTGGCTGCTGCGCTGTTAATAATAATGATAATATGCGGTGGCCGAGGGGTGGCATGTTACCCTCCCGTCCAACACAGACAGATGCCCGCTCTGGCAGCGTTTGTTGTTGTTATTGTTTTTAGTTGGGGTTTCGGTTAGTGGGCCGCATGGGAGCTGCTGCAAAAATTCACTTCCTATTGAATGAGCAAGCGAGGGGCAGAGGGTGGGGAGCGAAAACGGCAACAGCCGCGAGTCGAACATGTGGCATTATACGATATATTTATTATTATGCACAACAATTTGTCGACTATTGTATTTGGTTTTATTTTTTTCTCAATGATATTTATGCAATGCTGATATAAGATGTAATTCGTGAAAGTGCAGTAGAAAATGCATGCATAGGGGAAAAGATGGAAAAAGTCGCATTGATTGAAATCCTATTAAGTCCGATATGATTGCGCTTCAGGTGGAAGTAAAGAGAGAATTTGAGTTTTATATGACAAATAGTGGGCATTATATGGGGGCTATAGATATGAGTACCATAGTATAGACAGATATGAGTACCATAAACAGAGGTATGAGTACTATAGCTGTATACTACTTTGGGTTTGAGTACTACAAGTACATATTATGGACTACTACATGTATGATTGAATACCCAATATTCAAGTGCACCATAGCTATGAGTACCTTAGGAATGAATACTATGAGTACAAGTACTATAGGGAAGAGTACAAGTACTATAGGCATGAGTACGAGTACTATAGGCATGAGTACTATATAATTGAGTGCTAGGGGATTGAGTACTATATGAATAAATTCTGTTAGAATTACTATAAAATATTATTATTGGGTGCCTTTTGTATGATTACTTTTAAAAGCTAATCTAAGAGCTGATTGGGGTTTGAATAATATTTATCTGCCGGATACAAAGCTCTCTTCAACGCTTTTTCGCGCTTCGAGTTGCAGCTTTAGATATCTGATAGCTATCCAATAAGAAATTACAAAAAATAAATAGCGCTATTTGGATAGCTTAAGTCTAAGAACTATTACTGTATCTTAGGGCTAGTGTGATCACCCCCCACTCCCCCCAAAAATAAACCATAACCATTATTTTTCCTTTCATTTTCTTCACATCCCAAAGAAACAAAACAAAGGGCCTATTTAATAATACAATGGTAAATAATTATATGTGTAGCTTATTAAAGTCGGGTAAACAAATTATTATACTGAATACAGAACCCATTCAGAGCTTATGTCCGTCATATAAATGGCTTGTTTTTATCAAGATCGCTCAAATTTCAGCTGAAGCTTATCTTAAATCTAACTTTATAATCGCATTTCCATAAACCTTGAACGACAATAGAGCACTTTCGAGTTTTATAACGAATGCAAATCTAGAGTTCACTGCAGATTACAAACAAGATATATATTTATATGTAATAAACGTAAATGTCGCAGGGGCATTCGGCTTGTATTTTTGTTGTTCTTTTTCTTCTTTGGGACACGTGAACTGCATTATATGGTCGATAATTTGACACGCTCGCCGCACTTATCGGGGCCACACGCCGCACCAGACGCAACGCGACGCGGCACGAAACCATCCCAAAAAGCAGGGACACACTTTGCGACTTAATTAGACATTGGCAAAGAAGGAGACGGTGCGGAGAAAGGGCAGGGAAAGGGGGAGAAACGGGAGAAAGAGAGAGCAAGTGACAGACGAAAGTCACACGCGATTTTGCAATGGAACTTGAAAATGTCGCGTCAGTAGTTCTGTGACTGGATCTGAGCCAGCACCCCCCCTGAACAAATAAGGTTGTGGCAAACGTAAATGCTAGACTATAAGATACCCTGTAGCTAGCTGCCGAAACATACTTCTACACAGACAAACACATGCCTGCTTAAATTTTGTCTTTCCTTAGCGCCACATTATAAATAATTTATTCTTAAATAACTGTTGTATTTATTGTTTGATTTTTCTTGATGCAGTTTTAAGATGGTATTGATGTATTTGCATATACTCAAAATGACAGCTTAGTTTAAAAAAAAATATATATATTTTCTTTCTTAAATATACTGTTAAGTAAGCTGAACCAGAGACTAAACTCTTCTAAAACCGGGTCTAATTCCGAATTTGAGCAAACGTGTTTCTTACTCACGTACCTTTAACAATCCCACCAAACCCTTTTTATAAACTTTTAATGGTTACAGGGTATTAAAGTCGGGCGCGGCTAACGTTCATTTCGTTTTATTTTTTATGGAATTTTAATAGAATTTCTAATCAACCTGCGTCCCGGAGACGTTCAACAGGGCGCGTCGTCTGGTTCTAACGCACACCCTGCCCGCGTACAGAAATTTCTTACCCTGTCCAGATTTGCGCCTGACAAATGTTGCACATTGCGAGGGGTTGCAATTGCGGGTGGGTGTGGACGAATGCCTCCAGGGGGGTTGCGACACTTTCGCTTTCAATTGAGCTACTTCAGTAGCAAATGTTTTTGTTTTTTTCTTGCCATCAAATCATCGCGATAAGCAGCAAAAAACTAAGTGAGGTTAATAAAATTTGCTGCCGCTTTTAAGGGTTAAAAGCTCTAATCAGCTAGAAGAAGAGGAAGAGCTGTACTAGCCCTATTCCTGTGGCACGACTAATGGAGGGTGCGCTTGTCAAGTTTCCACACAGCTCGCACACCTCTCCCCCAACTAATTGCCTAATTCCCTAATTGCACCCTTAGCAGTTTTAATTGCATTGCATATTAAACAAATTAGGTTCCCATTGATCTTGCATTAATTAATAGCACATGTGAGGCTATCCTTCAAGCACAGCGAATCATTTAGATGAGCAGACTCTGTAGAAATGATATGTATACGTACACCTTTTGAGTTCTGTCGAGTAATGTGTCAAGCAGCCGGCCAAGGCGCAGCTAAATCGTCCGTATAGTTGTCTCATCGTAAGATCCTTAAATGCAGCTCAATGCTGTTGACCCTTTATCCTATCCTTTACGATTCGAACGCACCAAGTCCTTTGTAAATCCACCAGGGTATGGCCTAGCTAGAGATATTTTTCATAACAAAGTTGGTCATAGCATGGCAATTTCAAGGACTTTCAAGATGTCCTTTGGCCTCCATACTGTCGTCAACCTGCCAACTTAAAATTTGCAAAGAAAAGGACGAAAGTCCTCCAAGCAGCCAAGATATAGGGTCATATATTTAATGCATTAAGAATGCTTAAGCTCGGCCGAATCCTTGCTATATCCTTGCAGATCCTGACAGGTCTTGTGTCAAACAACGCATATGGCTTAGAGCCACAACTGGCCAAAGAATATTGAATTCATCCTTGTAGTTTCTACGATATGTCCATCTTTTTATATAGGACATTATTTTCATAGCCATAATTCGGCCATATCCAAAAGGATATCGGAAGGATATACCTTTTGGAGCTGTTGGGACCAAGACTACCAAGGATTGTCATATTTCGACAACAAATTTAACTAAAATGTTTCCTAGGGGCTTTGTCGCAAAATTGGCCAAAACGGAAAAAGTTCGGGCTAACTTCGCCGTTTGAAGGACTATCGGGTAGTGCTTTGGTCGGTAGATAGTCCTTGCCCTCCCATTTGAGAATTTACAACGCAAAGGACAAAAGTCCTTCAGACAAAATAGTTTTAAGGACAAATTTGTAAATACAAAATAGCCCATAGCTCGCCCATATCCTGGCGTATCCTGATGAGTTCTGTGTCAAAAAATTGTATTGACCAGGACTACCAACTGGCCTAAGGACATCAAGATCGTTTTTGTAGTTTCAGATATATTGGGATTTAAGTGTAATTTTGTGAATTCAGCCATATTACCTTTCGCCTCGGAACTGAAAATTTACCAAGTCCATAATTCTTTTATGACCCCCTTATTTTTTATGCAATTCCATGCGGTTGGGTCGTACAATCCTAACGCAGCATGCTTATTGAAAATCCGTTAGGATATAACCGAGCCTTTGTCCTTTTTCTTCACTAAATTAACCTATCTCCTTTTGGATTTGTTCTATTCAAATGTGATTTTATCTTTTCAGATTCAAAATTTAAGAACTGCAATCGATTGCAAGGACTCCCACGACTTCAGCAAAGCCATTTTTCCCAGGATCAGGTGTTATTTGAACCAGATATAGCCCTTAACAGCTTAAATAAGCTAGAATTCTAACTTTTGCATAATATGAATATAAAAAACAACAAATTTATAAATTTTACTTTCTCTCCTGTTTTTTATTTCTAAGGACCATTTGGTTACAAATTCTTTAGTTTCACGGGGCTTGCAGAAAAACAATTGCATACATACATAAAAGGCGTTCGGTGGCTGTCAAGATTTTTCTTAATTTCTTCTAAAATACCAGGCGATGATAAATGAGCAGGAGGTCGACAAAAAAAAATTTAAGGTGCCGAAAAATTTCATAGCATACCCGAAAGGGGCGCCTTTGTCGCCAATTGGGTCGAGAGATTTATACTGAAACTTTACTTAAATACCAGGCGAACAGAAATGCCCAGCAGGTGGAGGCAAATATTTGCTTAAATAGTTCATTGTATACGCATAAGGGGCATAAATTTGATTCATATAAATTTGACTCTGTTAAGCAACAGCTTATGTACAAAGGTTGCTGAAAGAAAACGCAGAGATTTGGTGCTGTTCCTGGGGCATACATATTTGTCGAACATATTCATGCGCATTCAGCAATAATTTCTTCCTAGGACTATATCTATGATATAACCAAGGATATGAGTCTTAACTAGGATCCGGCGATAAAGACGTGGTTGCTGTAATAGGAAAGCATACATGTTTTATTCACATTTCTCTGAAAAGCACAAAATCCACCGTCACATAACATTTACATTTCCATATGCACGTATGTGCATATATGTATGTACGTACATACATATTAAATAGCGCCTCGGTGACAAACCTGCAATTCTTCTTTGTTTTACTTCTTATGCACATACATATCTACGTCGTTAATCTACTTCGCCCGCTGTTGTTGTTGCTTTAAAATGTATGTAAGAAAAGTTGCTGGAACCCGCGAATTTGATGGCACATTATCAAAAAAGGAGCTTTACCCGCAACCTTTCTTTTTCTGTCATCAAATGAGTCTTCTTTCTATGGTAGGGTAGCCATTAACGTGGCACAATCGATCCGATTGTTAACACTGATCAGGAATATAATTAATTAAAATTTCGCAAATATCTTTTCTTGAATGAGCTACACATCTCATGACAAAATTATTATACCCACCACATGGGTACAAAAAGCGCACACAAAAATGTTGTCCCAGTCCAGATTAGAGCCTGACAAATTTGCGATACTTTCGGTTTCAATTGAGCTACTTCCGTGGCGAATGTTTGTATTTTTTTTTTTGCACAGAAATCAACGCGTTAAACAGCAACAAACTGAGCGAGGTTCACCAAGGGTTAAAAGCTCAAGTACAGCTGGAAGAAGAAGAGGAAGCAGCTGAACTAGCCCTATTGCTGCAGTGCGGCTAATTGACTTGAGGGTGCGCTTGTTGACTTTACACACAACCCACACACACGCCCCTAAATCCTAACTGCACCCTTAGCGCTTTTAAATGCTAGTCTTGTCTGTGTGTAAGTGTGAGTGTGTGTGTGTTTAACAAATTAGGTTTCCCTTGAGCTTTGGTCATTTAATACAACATGAGGCTAACCACCAAATGCTGCACCCGCTGCCCACTGGAGACGACCCTCAATGTCATTTGATTCTCTTAAGGGGGTGCCACCCCTCAGCACTGTCGCCCTCTCTCCCACTGATTTCCTGCTGCTGTTGCGCAAATATTTGGCAGCTTTATTAGTTCATTATGCGACTTTAACACACTCACAGCGACATCTCAATTTATATCTCGCGCAATTTGTCATATTTCTTTTTTGGGAGGTGATGAGTTAATGATGAGTTTATGAATCTGAAACTCATGACAAGACTCATACATTCGATTTAGTTGCACGCATATGATTATAATTGCTTGTTTCTAAGCGGAAATTCAAAAGGGGGTTCAGCGGAAACAACAAGCAACGCCTCATTTGTATTAACAATCTAGTAGAGAAAGTTTTTCTTTTCATTCCATAGATGGCCGCATATACTATTCAGTGTTTATTCACATCAAACATTCAAGTATTCACTACAACAAAGACACACACACATGTAGCAGATGATTCACGAGATATTCCAGAATCACATGTGTGATTATGCGAGTGATATTTATAACTGTGAGCAGAGACTCGCTATTTTATACAACGAATTTGCATTACTTTCTTTTTAAAAAATAAAAAAACTGAGAAACTTTTTGAACTGATTTTAAAATAGATATGCCAAACGACTTTTCACAGAAACGAAAACTGGGAATCTGTTTGAACTATTTTTTATTTTACTTATTAATTACCATAAGTAATCCTAATATTCAGGAAAATAGTATATCGATATTATGAAAAGTTCTTTATTTAAGAGTTTCCTTCTCAGGTTAAGATATTCCATACTTCCTAAGTTTTGACTGAATATTCAACAATTCCGGACTATCAAAAGTTCTTCAATTATGCATTTTGTTCTCAAATTTCGTACTAATGTAGGAACATTTTTTAAATGGATATGTAGATATTTTGTGTCCTTAATCTAGATATTTCTTGTTATAAATTTATTAATCACTAGTTTTTGACTGAATTTAGAAAGTTTCGAATGTAAAAAGTTCTGTAATCAAGAATTTCGTTCTCAGGTTGACAAATTTCATGCTTAATTTTATCACTGAATATTCTAGACATGAACATGAATGGATCTTCGAATATACAGATGCTAAATAATATTTTGCCACTTTTCACCGACTCAAGAGAATGCCTTAGATATTTGAAAATAGTGCCCTAAATTCCACTAGAATCTCATTCGATTCGATTCGCTTCAATTTATGAGTTCAAATAGCTAATTTCATATTCATAATTTTGTAATCTGCAATTGTATTAAAGTCAGTTGCAGGCAGTTCGATTCACTATTCAATTGCACATTCATATTCATACTCAGATATTCACCCCAAATTCGGCAATTACAAGCGCATTAGTTCTCACGGGCCAAATGCGCTTAGATTAGACGCTGGGTAACGCAACCCTTTCGGGATGCCACAATTAATAATTCATAATTTGCGAAAATTGCCAACTTCAATTCTGGATGGGCCTAAGAAATTCATAAAATATTACGCCCGACATCTAATATTCGCCAATTTGTTGTACTCAAGCGTGAAACGCTGCAAGAAACATGAAAAAACCTAAAATCCATGAAATTGGACAGCGAAAAGGAAAAGAGAGAGAGGGAGTAACAAGAGAGTGCGTCTAAGATATAGTGAGAAGAGGCGCGAGCGAGAGGGAAAGAGTAACAGCAAAGACAAGGCGTAGCAACTCTGGAATGTGCAACAATGCGACTTGACATAATTATTACATTTACAGCAGGGCGAAGGGGCGTAGGGCAAGCCAAGTCCCTTGCAGAAAATGGTCGCTGTCCCTGACTGTCCGCTAGCGTAATCAACTTACGTGTACCCTGTACAATTTTATGAATAAGGGTATATTAAAATGTTGAAAAACGAACAAAAATCATAAAAATTAGTGTATATGCATATATATGGTATTCAAATCTGCCGTAACAAGAGCTAGATCTAGTAAATAGTACAAGAGCTATATCAAGCCACATACCAAGGCTTCCTTAATACCTGGCATAGTTTTCATATATATTTCTATTAAATTCTTAATATCAATTCAATTTTATTAAAAACTATATTATAAAATTCTAAACATATAAATTAATTACAATAAAAGAAACAACTACAACCAAAAGCTTTGCAATAATAATATACTAACTTACTAAAAATATTAAGAACAAATATCCATATAGCTATATATATATATATATATATATGTTGTTCCTATTTAAATCTGCGTTTACAAGAGCTAGATCTAGTAAATAGTACAAGAGCTATGATTAGCGACATACCAAGACTTCTTGAATACCTATTAAATTCTTCAAATAAATGCCAATAACAAAAGTATTATTAAAATTTATATTATAAAATTATATTTACTTACTCTGAATAAACATGTCTGATATGGCAAATTAGTATACAAATTTAAATTAAATTTCCTTTGATTGGGAAGCATTCCTAGTCTGCTGTCCTCTTCGAAACGAATATATACTATATTCCATCACAATATTTTCGAGCTGACCACAGGGTATCTCCAAGTGCATTTATTTTATATTCGAGCCTTTTGCACTTTGCACTTTAAACGCAAATTGAGTTGATTAATTGAAATGTGTAGAGTTAAAAAAAGGGGGAGGGAGTGAAGGGGGGACACTGGCTGGGGCAATTGCGTGGCCAAAGGGCAAAATTGCAGACGGCAGAAAATCAATAATTTTAATGGGACCCATTCCCAATGCTCCCGCTTCAGCTGAAAATTTATGTATATGTGTCTGCTTGTCAATGCAAATATGTTAAGTACCGCCCCAAAAAAAGGTAGAGTATCTCTCTCGCACACTCTCGCCTCTCCTCCTGTGCGTGTTTGTGACAGCCCCAACTTGAGCCCAAGTTTGTTGGGGAGCCGCAAGCGAGTTTGGCGCAGCAGTCAAATTGGATTTAATTTTCAAAAGAGCCTAAAAATACATAAATTGAAGCTGTCTCTGGGGAGAACGAAGCTCAAATGCCCTAACATGCATAGTTGAGCATGAAAATGTTAGCTGCAAATTGAATTTAAATAGTTTTAAAGTCATATCAAACTCGAAAATAATAACCCGATCTAAAATGTGCCCTGGAAGTATCAAGATTTTCGCAATTTATGGAAGTTTGAATCCCAAAAAATATTCTTTATTGCAGGGCTACATAATATTATAATTATTTTGATTCACAATGTTTGTTTAATTCAAATATTCATAACTTTTTTGAAACAAAATAAATATTCATAATTGTTTTGATTAAAACAAAACATTTTTAATGAAATAATAATTATTTTTATTAAAATTAAATATTCATACTTATTTTGATGAATATTAAATATCAATCATTTTGATTATGAGTAGAATTTACGACTCTAAACAGTTGGATTTTATTTTAATTATTGTCTTTGTCTTAAATAAGTAAAAATTTAAATGGCAAGGCAGTAAAGAAAAATTATATTTTTACTTAAAAGCGATTCTATGAAAAACAATGTCTAAAAAGTCTTTGAATACATAATTGGGTGGAAAATTTGTATCAAATTTATTTATTAGATCTTTTATTAGAATAGGATAGTTATTAACTAGCCTAAGACACGAAGATTATCTTAGATAGCGAAACCGAATACGAAAATAATTTTAATAAAACGTCGTTGACAAAGTATAAAGAAAAGAGACCGACGACATTAAAGAACATTCGCCTGGTCTAGACAAAGTCATGGGAGTGTCACATTATGCATTTACTCATTATGAACAATTTTGTTTAGACAAATGCCAAGTTTATTATGCCATGCATAGTATACCGGGTCTTATAGGGTACACACACGCGCTCCGTGACGTGGAATATAATTTTCTTTTAGATTCATTTAGCTGGCGGCTATTTGACTCGACGATGAAAATCGCTGGCAAGTCGAAAAGAAAATATAATTATTATGACGAGTATTTTCTTTTGCTGGAAACAATTAAATTATATGTATTTGATTCTCTATATATGCCAGCACAATTATACAGATACGTAAATCCAAGAGCACAGCTGACGCAAATGCAAAGTGTGTAATGTAATGTAATGTGACGGGGGCGGAGGCGGGGGTGGGGACGGGGTAAGGAGCTGGTAGGTGGAAGATGGGGAGGCCTATAAATTGCCACAGGGTCGGTCAATGGGTGAGGGCAAATTCTGCTTATTTGTGTTTATTTCGATTTAGTACTTAAATAACACAAAGCAATTGTTGCGTTACAAAATATTTGGAATAATTGTCGATGGTTTTGGACTCGGCGAGCAGCTGTGGCATTATGCAATACGCGTCAGATGACATATCATATGGTAGCTATCTATAATTAGATACGATAATTGCCAAACGATAATTGAGTTGGGCCAATTGCATTTATGAATAATATTCAATTGAAAGCTGATCTATATGAATTTGAAGAGTGGCTGATTGTGGCAGTTTAATACCCTGTAAAATTATTTATCAATAATATCTTTAATTTGTTGGCCGACCGTGGTCGGATTTGCATATAAAATACAAATATTTATATGTACCTAAAATAGTTTAATAATACACGAGTTTTTTAGTAGTTACATACCCTAGCAGAGTATATTAGCTATATAGGTCAGTTCGTATAGCCTTTGGTCGTTTACGTAGCTATCCCTTGACTTTCACCTTTCACTTAACGAATTTCTGTTAAACGCAACTTGTAATTAATATTTCACTTTTTTACTTTAGGGATGATAATGTATTTTTGCCCCGGCTCGGCCCCTTTCGGCGCACGCTTGAGTAATTTTTCTTTTGCACGCAAGGTCAGAGTTCAAATTAGAAATAACTACGCCGAGGTAACAGTCTTCTTTTTTTTTGCCAAAAAAAGGCAAATAAAATAAAAATGTATGCAATGTTTTTCTTAGCAATTTTCTTGACTCCTTTAAAGGGGTGTAACTGCAAATCTTTTTTGAGACAGATACTCTTTAGGGGTTCCTAAATAGCGTGCAAAATGTAATATTATAAAAAATAATCAATTTTGACACTTTGTTGCAATTTGTCTTAGTACACTTTATGTTACGTTGTGCCTGCCCGCGTGACGGTTTTATGATCGCATTACCGTCAGATTATGAGCATCATAACCGATATATATATACCATTTTCCCAGAACATTTGATGCGCCTGTCGCAGGGCAGATAATTTCTCAGGAATTTATGTAAGTGCAGCTTTATGGCATGTTCAATTTGCTGTGCCAAATCGTAAGTGAATGAGCCTAAAAAAGAGTTGGCCACAAACGAGTGTTAACAGACAAAAGCGTTATGTGACTATAAAATACCCTAGAAACATACATATAACTGAAGCAAGAGTCTAATGCAACTAGCTGCAGCAATGCTGTAGACACTTTTTTAATAAATTTACTTGGATTAGATGCAACTCCTCTTTGTATTTCTTTAGGGTTTTCTTCTCGAAGGGATTTACTAGCCTCAGCCTCAATTAGCATAGAGAAGAAATAAGTGTATATTCTGGCCCTTCATAGCTTTTCCATTTAACACCCATTAATACACTCTGTTTGCATAATGCATAATTTTTTAATTTTTTAGCTGAATAGAGATTTATTCAACAATTGACAAACCGCATGTGGTCATCCTTGAGTCAGCATTTAATAATGATATCAGTGGCCCGCCGTTGACTAATTAAATGTACAATTTATATAGCAAGTACATAGTATACATACCTAGTCATTCGACAAACGCAACTTAAATCTGAGTAACAACTGATGCAATCACGCTTACCTGCAAAAACAAGAAGAGAAAGGTAAACGATTAAAAAAAAAACTCAATGCTGATGATTAAGAGAAAAAGATTTAGCGTAACGACTAAGAAATAGCACAATATTAATTGACCACATAAATCGTCTCCATAAAGAGTCCGTAATTGATTAGACCCAGCATGAATATCTTACAAGCGAAAATGAATACGCATTTTTGCCGTGTCCAGACCTAAATCAACAACCAAAATTGCAAACAAATTGCAGTTTTTCTATTTCAAAGAAAGAGCGAAAAGAAATTGCATTTTTGCCCAGAAATTTGGTTTAAGATCGCACGAAATTTGTTTGCCAAATCAATCAATGGGCAAAGATTCGGGGTAGAGTATATTTTTGAGCGGCATATTTCAATGTCAAGTAAAAGCAAGATGAGCGGATATGGCCGACATTAATCTTGCGGCCAGCTCAAGGATTTTACGCAAGGCTAACGCATTTGATTGGCTCAACCAGCCCAGCGATAGGGAAATGCGATATGGCTAGGAAAATGCGAGCATTAGAAAAATGCAAACAACAAATGTTTAAAACTCACCCCACCCCGTCACAGGACATGTGACGCGTGTCCTGTACGCATTCTAATTGTGGTTTTCATTTTATTTTATTTTTTTCCCCCAAAGAGAAATCGCTCAAAATTAACTAATTATATTAGAAATTTGATGCACGCCCAAAGGCATAATTAAAATAATTGAAATTGAAATGGGACGCAAAAAGGAGCACGGACAAAAAAAGGACAATTAAACAATCAAATTTATACGGCATTAAAAAATGCAGCAACACAG
Source organism: Drosophila ezoana (assembly GCA_035045725.1). Classification (NCBI taxonomy): domain Eukaryota; kingdom Metazoa; phylum Arthropoda; class Insecta; order Diptera; family Drosophilidae; genus Drosophila; species Drosophila ezoana. Next base: position 752,575 of record JAWNOU010000005.1, on the reverse strand, counting down.
CAAAAAAAAAGAAAGAGAGAGAGAGTGTGGCAACAGGACAAAACGCCAACATCAGATGGTTCCGTTGCGTTCAGGACAATTCGTGCTGTCCTGTGCTTAACCAAACAGGACAATAGATTTCTGGGTTCCAGATAAGCCAGCCAAAACGGGTTGGCATTGCATTAACCCATTGTTGGACAACCCCCGCGCGAATTTAGCTTAGAAATACTCTAACAGAGGGTACATGGTGTTTGTAATAAGATATGTAACACACTTGCTTCTTCTTTCGACTGTGCTTCTTCTTTACTTAATTTTAAAATGTATTTTTAAATAACTTTGGTGTTGAGCGTCTAATTGTTAAAATATTTTTATAGTATGAAAAAATCAGAAACATTTTGGATTTCTTCTATTCTGCTTAACTTTTCCTTAACATACAATTTCTTAATAGGCGCACGGAATAAAAAGGTTGCCTTAAGCTTGGCTTTCTAAATTGGTCTATTTTTTTTTTATATTTCTCCCTGTTCTCCATACTATATAACTAATAAAGAGTATTCAAACTTCGACAAAGCAAAGCTCAGTTTTCCTCACCGTTGCTGCTGCTGCTGTTGTCGTTGAGTTTTTGATTTGCTTGATGGACGCACAATGCATGTCCTGCAGCAGGACCAGACTCACTTCATTAGCGTTCAAAAAAGTGGGAGCGAAAGAAAAAGCAAATAATATGCAACTGACTGTAGGATTCGGTCGACTTGCTCAAGTGTGCTCATTAGTGGGCCGAGCGGGCATACGAACAGGGTAGGAGTCGAAGGGGTTAGCGGAATTAGAGCTGTCAGAAAGGGTTGCCCAACTGTCTGGTTAAGTCTTATCCGGCACATTACGCATGCAGCGCGCGTTTTAGCTTAGCCGGAATACTGCCCCCGGGCCCGATGCCGAAGCCGAGGCCGGAGCCTGACCACCATCTGATAACAATATAAAGCTCATATCTAGATGTTATGAAATTGAATTACAAAAAAAAAAAGACCAAACAGCATCCGTTGTTGGTGTCTGACATAACCTAGGTCCAGTTCCATTTTCCATTTTCCGCTTTTCCATTTGCCATTCATGTTTGCATAGACAGCACCTACTTCAAAGTGTTTGCTTGGGTAGTTTTTGGGCTTGGACCTGGCTGGATGCTAACGTGTGTGTTTGTTTTATACCCTGCAGCCATTCAAATGGGGAATGTATATGCTTGTCTGACCGAGCTACAGTTTATACATACTCATGTATGTTATGGTATTTAATAGCTAAAAGTATTTCACTTTTTAGATAACATATTCAACGCACCCAAAAACAAATAATTTCTAGAGTTAGAGGCTTGATTTTATAGCCAACATTTGATTATATTCTTTAAATCCCACAAATTATATATTAAACAAGGAATAACACTAAAGTTATTTAAGAATAAATTCCTTTAAGTGTGGAATATAGGGAAAAAAGACTGCGTTTTGTACAGGGTATCTCCCAGTCATACACACTCGAATGCTCGCTTATTTTTTGACTGCTTCGTATGCGCATCATCAGCAGCTGCTGCACTCAGTTTGGCACAGGGTATCTCCCGGTCATTCACACTCGACCACACTCTTATTTTTTGACTGCTCCGTATCTGGAACATCAGCAGCTGCTGGGATTAAAGCAGCACCTCGCATCACATCATTTAATTGTTTGTGTTGTTGTGATGTGTGTGCGAAAGTGATGAAAAAAGTTGTTAGATATCATGGGTTAGCTCATGTTTTGGTTATTACAGCTGCCGCTGACCATATAGCGACCCATAAAGACACATTTAGCTGCTGGTGTAATCAACTGTAGTCAAATGGGAAAGTAAAAACATGCGTTATGCAAACTAATTGATGGTTCGCTTGGGCTGTAGATGCGGACTTTGGCGAGGGGGCGAAGCACATTATATATACATACCTATATGTAAAGTGGAAAGTGTCAGCGTTTTGATAGGCCTAGTTATTATTATTGTAAGTGCGTTTCATGCATGAGAAATGAAATGTGCTTAAATGTTATAATATAGTTATGTGGTTGCTTATGCTAATAGGATAGCATGGCATTAACCCAGGATACATTAGAAGCGACCCATATTACTTGCTATAATATTAATTCCCTTGGGTACATTTCTACATAATGCAATGTGAAAATAGGTTTTTCAATATGATAGTCTTGAAAAACAAACTATTTAAAATTATGAATAAATATATAAGAAAAGAGGGGAGGAATTTATAAACTTTTTAAAGGAAAAAACAAGCTTTAAATTTTTATTACAAATATTTTAATATTAATATTTGATATCAACTCAATAGGCTTAATAAATGGCCTACATAATAAACATATAAAATGAGAGTGACAAAAAATGATTATTTGATCATAGATTAGACCTCAGGAACATTTTACTTTGGAACAAGAGGGCTTGAAAATCTTAACGCTATCTCTCGATAGAATGCGAAATTTACGGGTTTGTTATATAGAAATATTAGAATTTTAGAGTATTAGAAAGAGATTAAAAAGTGGTTTGCTTTAAAGGGATTGCTACGTTCTTGCTTAATGTCAGAATTTGCAAGTTCGAAAAATTGACAGTTTTACAATAAATTTTCATCAATATAACAAGATTATAAATTTTATGATATCCGGAGTATTGGAAAGTTATCACCTCTAAATAGATTAAAAAGATCTTGTCCCATATAAATACTGTTTAGATTGAGGTTTATCTCATAATTTGAAAGTCATAAGAATATTTATTTTCGGTCAGTCGCTGAGAAGCTATTGAACAGAAACTTTCATTTATTAGATTTTCAAAAACCAAAGAAGACAATTCTTTTAATGAAGATTAAATTAAATATAAACTAAAACGAGTGTTTTTTGTCTAAAAATACTCCCGCAATTCAAAGCTTGTTCCTTAAAAAATATGGGTTTACAGATGCTTAGCTTGGTTTGGTTTGGTTTTCAAATCGAGCTAAGTACAAAATGTTGCTAATTTCAGCTAAATTATATAGGTACAAAATATATAAGTACACATTTAACTATGTTGATTTCGGCTGTACCTTATCCTAATGATGCCCTATAATTAAGAGAGACACCCAAAACACTTTGCTCTCGAGTGCTGCTACTGTTTAAGCATTCGCTAGGCTATCTATCTAGATCAAATAATTTCCAAAAATACAAAAAGAAAAACTGACAAATGAACACAGATTGACAAATGACATTAGGCTTGATGACCATTAAGTGCAGCCGCTGCCGCTGCCGACACTCAACGGTCAGTTGAGACATCAATCAAACTGGGGTAGCAAATGGTAAATGCAGCACAGCCCAACCCCTGCTCCGGACCCTGGCCAAGCATTACAATTATTACAAGGCGCAGGCAGTCCAAAACTGAAAGCTTAAAAAGTCGACTGCAGCGTAAATAACAACAACAACTGCAATTAAAAAAAAATGAGACAAAGGATTTCAGCAGTTGACCATTGGTCAAGCGCTGCATGGTGGCAGGGTGGAGAGGGGGTGGGGGGTAGCACTATTGCAACCCTTAAAGCGTGCACTTAGCGCACGTCCATTTAAACTGTCTGCGCCTGCGCGTCGCTCAGCGCGCAAAAATCCTGCTGCAGGATATGCGAACTGGGGGAAGGGGGTTCATTAAAACGCGAGCTGTAATGAGCAGAATGCAGTGTAATGAAATTAAAGTGAACACGCGACACACACACACACACACGCACTGAGAGAGAGACAGACTGCCCGCTGCTTGGCCATGTGCCGTCGAAGTCAACCCGCAGTTACCCCAAACCCCCGCGCTGTATGCCACGGCCCACGAGCTTGTTCGTCAAGTGCCGCGCTATTTTCGTTGCACCTTGACTTTTATTATTAATATTTTCCCTATTTTCATTTTTTTTTTTTTTTGCATTGCCCGCATAATTGGCAACATTTGCGCAACGTGAAACTGTTCCAGTAAATGAAAAAGTGCACTCATTAGTTCGAGTTTGTTTAGCGAGCACAAAGAACGTGGCGAACTATGCAAAATATGCAGGAGAAATTAGCTACTGGGCAGTGATTGACTAGCAGATATCCTCTAGTTGCACAGATTGTCCAAAAATAACTGCTTTTTAAATAATCATTAATTTTTATTGATATCTATGAAAAATAAATTTATTTTTTGTTCAGGTATGCATTATTATTTTTTATTGATATCTATGAAAAATAAATTAATTTTTTATTCAGGTATGCATTAAAGAAGCTATACACGACATTTGCTAGCAAGTTTTTATAATAAAATATGCCAACTTGTTTCACAAGCACATTTCCTAGAAATAGCCTTTGAAATTATTTTAATTTTCCGAATAACTCAGTCTGTAGTTCAGAGCTCATTGAACTTAAAAAATATTTAATCTAGTTATGCAAAGATATTTGCGTACGTCAAATTTAATAACTCTAGCTCTCACAGTTCTCGAGTTCACTAAGATGAGTCTGACGAGTTTACTTGCTGACGAAAAATATATACATTTCTATAATAATAGATGATAACTTTAGCTATCAGAAATGAAATTTACAAGTGCTTGCGCCTATAGCCAAGAAAAAGCCTATGAAAACTTTTTAATTTTTATTAATAACCAGGTCTGCAATTGAGAGCTGGGCGAAATTGAAAAATATTTAATCTAGTTATGCAGAGGCAAATCCACACACCAAATTTCATAGCTCTAGCTCTCATAGTTCTCGAGTTCATATAGAAACTTACCCATTTCTACAGGGTATACATAAAAAATAGCTAAACCAAATGCGTCTGCTACGTGCCTACGCTATGAAGATGTGGGCTTTGGCCTGTAGCATCCTCTGGTCCACAGCGTTACAAAATTATGACAAGCTTAGAGCAATCAAAGTGTCAAATAAATATGTCAACTTTATGTTGCACAACGATCGCCACTAATCTGTCAACAAAGGTGAGAGTTCCGGGCCAGCCGCTGCTGCTGCTGCTGCTGCTGGTGTTGCTGCCTCCGTGTGGCATATCCTGTTTCCTGCTTTCTGGTCATTACAGCGCTAAGGGGTTGGCTTCGGTCTCACTGACTGACTTACTGACCGCTCGTCAGAGCCCGGGCCGGCTGTCATAATTAAAATATGACGCGTGTCCGTGTATCTCGTGCACGAACAATTGCAACACGCGCAGCGGGGGTAGAGGCGGCTTCGTTAGTTGCCGCCATTCGACACGCAAAGCATTCCACAGCAGGCCAGCTGAATGGCCAGGACATGTGCCGCAGTCCAGTGGCCAAAATGTGCCTGCCTAGGCCCGACTCAAAATATCTACATATACATGAATATATCTTGGCCGAGTGGTTCATTGTCCTTGGAAGCAACTGCATCAAATTGCTTGGCATATGCCAATTATGCAGTTCCTCCAAGCAAATAACTCGAATCACTGGCAAATGGCTTCCTTTAAGCTGGCATTGTACAAATTTAGACGTTTCCCTGGTATAATTGGGCCAATTTACGGCATAATGAAAAGATATAATCACTTTTAATATGGAAATAACATGCCAATGCACAACTAGCTGCATACAGTTATATATTTAAGCAGCTTATGAGTAAAAAACAAGTAAGATGTTCTAGTCGGGAGCTCCCGACTAGGGGATACCCTAAACCCTCATATTCCAACACCAAATGCAGCTCGCGCTAATAGATAGAGAGTAGCGGGGAGGTGGCGATAGGTATAAAATTAAAGATACTTGATATACATATATATACTATTCTAGAAGCTACATGTCAAGTTTGGTGACTCTAGCTCTTATTATTTATCAAAATTGCTAAAAAAAAAAAACGGGATTTCGATATACATTTTTATCGATTACGTGGAAACGGGGCAAGTTATCGTTTATCGGAAACAAACTCGATCTGCGCGGGCACCTGGAAGACCTACAGCTAGGTCTTATAGGTTCTGAGATTCTTGCGTTCATACAGACAGACGGACATGGCTAGATCGACTCGGCTATTAATGCTGATCAAGAATATATATACTTTATGGGGTCGGAGATGCTTCCTTCTGCCTGTTACATACATTTGCACTTTGCACAAATACAATATACCCTTTTTACCTATTTTCAATGGATTCAGGGTATAAAAATATATGACCTATAGAAACTATAGACTTAAAATGTAAATTTTTTGAAGAATATGTATATTGTTTTGATTAATTTATATAGATATAAAATATATATATGCAAAGAACTTTTTTTTAAATTTTTTTAATAAATTTAAGCCAATCGCCAACATTCGCCACAAGTCAGTAAAAAGTTTGCAAAGAAAAGCACAGAAAAATAATATTATGTTTGAAAAATAGACACTAAAATAAGATAAATGAGAAATAAATAAGAATGGAAATGGATCGAGTACTCTTAAGAGGGCGGTAGCCTTTAATTTTTAAATTCTTCTTTGTGCGGTTATCCTTAATCGCACCGCTGGCAGCATTGCTTCACGCTGATCTGCATAAAAGTGCGTAAAAAACAGAAATTCTATTCGAATATTTTGTATCTAAACACACTCCTTAGAAGCTCTCCTATATCCTTTGCCCACCTTTTGTGCCACACCTCATTCCATTTGACACACTCAATAAAAAGTTTAATTGCCGATTGTCACGGATCGTCTTACACATCGAGATCAATTATCGCAGGGAATCGTCACAGATCATCAAAATAACGACTGCCAACAGCTGTGATATTCTTAAAGATAGCTCGTAAATCAAATGTAAACTCTACGCCCCACAATTGAGGCTGTGTTTGGATAGAAGAATAGGAAGAGAAATGAAATGAGAAGCACCCACTCATTTAAGCTAATTTGTCTGCCGTCAGTATGGGACAGAAGGAGCTGCTTCTCTTTGTCAGTTTCATTCAATGGGAAGCGACAGCTTTTGCGAAAACAAACCGCCGACCCACTTTTTCACACACAATGCAAGCCGACAGGCGACAAGCACGACACAAAGAACAGACAGGACATATAGGACATTCAGGACATTTAGGAACTATAGGACACTCGGCAGACTGCAGGCTCATCAATGTAGAGCAAAACTCATCTGGTAGCTGCCGCTGCTGTTGACTGTCTGCCGCTGTTATCCTTTTAATACTTAGCCCCGTTCCGTAGATCTGGCCAGGATGCAGGACACATGAAATGATGCGCAAACATGATGCGGCACATGCAATTTCTCATTTTGGCATCGACAACAACATTTCATCAAAGTAGGTTGCAACACATTTCCTTCCAAGAAGCAAAATGGTTGTCCTGGCTGATGGATTGCCGCAGGCGCGAGCGCGCGCCCCTGCCAGGATCTCGGCAGGACCAGGACAGCTCGTTAGCCATATGTTTGTGCAGGTGCTGGCCTCATTGTGGCACGTTGAAATTGGCAAATCCTTTTAAGGCACTGGCACAAACCAAACCAAACGCTGACAGCCAACTAATTACTTGCGAAAGCAATGCTTAAAAGGATTTCGGCCCAAGAAACAACTACAGGCCGCAAAATGGCACAGGAATTTCCCGCATTCGCAAAAACCAAAAAGAAATAAAAGAAAAACCAAAAACCAAACCAAGTCAATGAATGGCAGTTGCCTGATGCGTTACAACGTCAGGTAGGCGTCGTCGCCGGCAGCCAGCGATAAATCCTCAAACTGACATTCTGTCAATGTCAACCAGTCGAAACAAACGACGCCCAAGCAACAGGAAAAAAACCCAATGGAAGTGCCGAAAGAAAAATAACCATCAGGTTGCGCATTCCGTGTGGATTAAATCAGTTGAGCGGAGCCAATAAAATTGATAACTGCGACAGGATTAATGCCGATAGCATATAAAATATAAGAAAGAAATCGTTTAGTTAATGTTTTTGCTATCGGTTTGATCGGATTGTCAGACTTTACAGAGGAATAGCTACACGGAATACCCTGAAAATCAATACAATCTACAAAAGAACTAAGCCTTGGACATGCGAGAAAAAATAATAAAAAAATTAAATTTTAATTAGCCTTATTAAGATAACATTTATTTACTTTTGATCTTTGTTCATATTTCTTTACACATCGTTACGTCATTAAGTCCGTATTAAGCTAGTTTCTTTTATTGGTTGTTTTATTGGTATGTTGATACTCTTTCCTTGCTTTCGATATTTCAAATGTTATCTAAATTCTTATACGTCTGTTGTTAATATATTTTATTATTAACTCAAATAACTGATTCTCTTACAAATATAAGATCCCACTTTGCCTGGCCAAAATCCTATAATAACTGTTACAAACAACTCACAAACTGTTTACACACACATACACACACTTATAGAATCCAATCCAAATAAAATAAAATCCTACAAACACAAAAAACACAAGAACAAGCTGCGAATTTAGGGAACAGAAACCTTAGAAATCGAATACCAAAAGAACCTTATATCTGGGCTACTTTCGTGACAGAGCGAGCAAACAAATGCGTAAATAGTTAATCCTTGAGCTGCATAAAATCGCCAAAGGATGCCGAAGAGAAGCTGGCAGAAAAATATTAAAAGAAAAAAAAGGATGCCCCGGGCCCGGAACAAGCCTGCGAATTTGTCAAAGAGTTGTGCAAACAGCATGAAGGAGCTAGAAAATAAAACAGAAACAACAACAAATCGAATGCAATCAAAATTAAAGCGCTTTAGCTGTGACAACAGTCGGGCCAAAACAATTGAGGCACAGAGAGCGACAGAAGGAAGGAAGGAGGGAGGGAGCGAGGTAGGGGAGCTGCACCGAGTAGGCAGGCAATCCTTTAAGGATTTCGCAACACAATGGCCCATGTGTGCCGCCATGTCCTGCTGGCAATTTAAGCGAATTAAAGCAAAGTTTTTCGAATTTCCTATTGATTTGGATTTTTGGGCAGCGCCGAAATGAATCGAAATGCCGGAGCTGCCAGCAGCAGGGACAACTGCTGTGTGCAGCAAGAATAAACAAGTAAGAGGTTATAGTCGGGAGCTCCCGACTAGGGGATACCCTGAACCCTCTTCTTCCAACACCAAATGCAGATATATATACTATTCTAGAAGCTACATGTCTAGTTTGGTGACTCTAGATCTTATTATTTACCAAACTTGCTCAAAAAACAGGATGATGATGGAAAAACTCGATCTGCGTAGGCACTAGGAGGAACTACAGCTAAAATTTCAAGTCTTTAGTTCTTATAGGTTCTGAGATCCTTGCGTTCATATATACGGACGGACGCACGGACGGACAGACAGACGGACATGGCTAGATCGACTCGACTATTGATGCTGATCAAGAATATATATACTTTATGCCTGTTACATACATTTACATTGTGCACAAAAACATTATACCCCTTTTACCCATTTTTAATGGGTTCAGGGTATAAAAATATATTTAAGATCGAAATACAACAGTCAGATCGAGAATGAAATCCCCTATACTTTTAAATCTGTTCATTCGATAACAGATAGAATCTCGATATTAAGAACATTTTAACGTTCCTTGGCAGAACAAATCGAAACAATAAATAGGATACTTTGTTTTTCTTAAGATTAATCAAAAACTTCTGACTTTAAAAGCAAACTTAAATTAAGGTGCAGTTCTAATTATTTTTTTTTTATATATTTATTAATTTAAACAGTTATAGATAAATGTATTCTGGAACTTATAAAACTTATCGAAGGGTGAATCCGAGAAAAGCTTTGCAATCTGAAAATTGGAAATAGTTCCTATGGCAGCTATATGATTTATTTGTCCAAATTAGGTGCCTCTTCTATATAATAAAACGGCAGCAAACAGACGAATGCCTAGTTATATAAAAAAGGCTGTCTTAAAACTAAAGACAACACTCATTTGCTTAGAAAAAAGTAATTGACCAAGCTAAATCGCCTCTACTATTGCTGCCCATCAGGAAAATATATATAATATATACGCATTCAATGTGCTATACATTTTGTGCCAAAGTTAATAAACCCCTTGAAAGGGTATCATTAAAACCGGAGCACGAAGCAAGAAACATACCAAAAAAGAAAAACAAAAACAAAAATACGACACTCGAAGCGTTTAACTTTGGCTTAAGTGTTTGTCAGGACGTGCCCCAGGGAGGCGCGTCTTAACCCTTTACCTGACACACACACTAACACACACATACACACAGTTACACACGGCGAAAACACGTTGACATGCAACATTGCAGTGGCATATCCTTGGGTATCCTGCGGTTGTCGGCTCGAAAATCCCTCCAAGTGTCATCGACACTTGTGCCCGCTGCCTTTAAGGGTTGTCCCAGCGTCAGGATGTGGCAAGGATACGCGTTGCTGTTGCTGTTGCCGTTGAAGGCACCAAATGTGTCGCTTAAGTGCTAATAATTGTGCCCTCGCACAGTTGGCGGTCGGCTACGAGGTACGTGAAGTAATACATCTCAGGAAATGGGGGACCTGCCTGCGGCTTTTGTGCACCGTTTTGCATTTTAGGCCTGAGGGCCTATATTTTGAGGGCCCCACCCAACCAAATTGACAACAACATCAAGCTATGCTTATGATTAAGGGGCGTGTCATCTAAAGGGCTTCAGATTTGCAGCCAACCCAAAAAAGACTGAGACAATTCTTAATTTGAGGTTCTACTTACATAACTGCATAAACAGGTCGCAGGAAAAAATAAACAGGAAAGGGTGGGCCTGTAATGAGCATACACCATTAGATCGATGAGAAACTACTTAGCAGAGCATAATTGGAGAAAATAAAAGAAACTGAGTTTTTATTCTTGTCTTACAACAAAACGAACCATTAGCCGGTAAAACTTGAATTGGAATTTAATAAACAATGAATTCAATAAACTAAAAATCGAAGCAATATCTAACGTGTGGATAATCTGGTTCAGGTTGAAGCAATACATTAAATTGAACCCTGAACCGAAACACATAAAAATTTATTAAAGTCTGCAATCAAGATTAACAAAAGATAAAAATGGAAGATTATTTCGTCATACTTAAACTCATTTATCGACTGATTCTTTCCATATAGTGCTTTAAAAAAGAGAAGTGCGATATTTAAACGACTTAGCTCATATGTAAGCAACAAAGTCTTACTAATAAATTCCGGGCATGGCCAAAATATCTTGATACACAACACATTATCTGATCTTTTCTATGACAGTCATATGATATTATGCTGATCAAGAAAATATATTTAATTTATGGAAAACACCAGCCTTCAAATCTGCGTATAAAATTTGATCTATTATTCCCACAGTTCTTCACACATAAAATGCAAATCGCATGCCTCTGCTTATTTCAATGTTCAACCCAAAAACTACAAGAATTACGCAAAAATGTTGCACACTAATGAGACACGATAAATGATTAATGATGAATTCCCCAAAAGTGTGAACTCAAGTTCAATTCATTGACCAGAAATGGGTGATGCATTGATTTTTCGCACAGAGAAAATGCTTGTGGTTAGTGTGGGTTATGCTCGTGTAAAACGAATTCCATTCAATAGTTGCGAAAAGAAAAAAAAAATAATGAAATAAAAGTGAAAAGAGAAATCATCATTAGCAGCAGCTTCCTAGGGGCATGATTAATGATCCGACTTTCGTCAGGCTGTGGCCAGGACATGCAACTGCATGTTGCACACTCAAGTGCAACAAGCGTTGTGCCACTGCACCACTGAACCACTGAACCGTTACAAATAAATCATGTCTAGGGCATCAGAATGGTTTTCAACTTTTCTCAACCGCAAATTGATTGAGTTTTGATGACATCACAAAATGACAATGGTCAGAGGGTACTCTCATTCTTTGCGGTACAGTTTTTTTCTTTTTTTACTTTTTTCAAGATCGTTTACGGTTTTTTCGTTTTTTATCGATGTGCTCTCATCTAGGAAATTACTTTCACATAATTTGTGTTGTCTGAGCATTGACTCGTTCAGTTTTTATTCAGTTTTCTATGATTTATATTCCCTAAGTGCTTGGACAATTCTTTACTCTGGGTTACGAAAACAGATCGATTACTGCTGCATTGTCTCTCTGACATGGAAACAGTACCCTAATCGCATCTCAGAAATGGGCGTAGGAATCATACAAAACGGCTTAAGATTCAGTCAAGCAGCCAAAATCTAAAGATAGGGCATACCTTAAATAGACATATCTTTCCATGAAATTGGTGAGCTCTACAGCTAAAAGCACAAAATATGAATCTTATATATGATATTCCCTTTAAATACTAATAAGTTGTGTGCTTCTTAGTTTCAAAACATTTGAAGAGATTTTTGTTTAATGCAAAAATTAATAGAAAACACAAAAATATTTTAAGATACGTTTAAAGTAAAAATCTTAATGAAATAATGATGTCTCAAATCTTAAGTTTAAAAAAATGACACAAGAAGAAAACGTATTGTATATTATATATTACTCCTCAAGGTCAACACAAGGAAATTAAAGATTTAATTTAAAATTAATTTTTAAATTTGAAACCTGTTTGAGCTTTAGTTTAGCATGAAAGGAATAAACTTATGATTATAATAAAACATTTTATAAAAAATTGTAACATAAACACAACAAAACACCAGATATTCTCCATATTATTATGCCTAAGATAATTAAATTTGGAATAAGCAATGGCCCAACTCAAAATCCATCGACTCATTGCCAGTTCATTAAGCAAACTACTCGAGATAGAAATCTAAATTGATGCTTCCCATAGAAATAAATCCGCTTGACGCCCAAGCAAGACAAGCTGAAAGTTAAAGCTGATATCGAAGGACTTTTAATTAGAGTAATTATTCAAGCGTAACAGACAGTCAGGAGACAGACAGGATAACACAGACGGCCGACTCAAGCTGCGTGTTACAAATCCAGGATTAAACATATGTACAAACCAGGGTACACGCACTTTTTTCTAATACTATTTTTTTTTCTAGTGCTTCTCAGTCAGGAACATCACAGATGATCGTTTTTTTTTCTTCAGCTGGCAGCAACCACAAGGAAAACATGGCAAGGACAATGCCTGGGCATAAGGCAGCATCCTTATGAGATTAAAAATGCAAATCAGAGCTGAAGGCAGCCGCAAGAAAATATGATGAGCTGAGCCGAGACGAGTGCGATGACGCTGCAGGAAAAAATTGTAATTGTTGTCTGTCTGTCTGTCTGTCAAAGTCTAGCCATGTCCTGCGCATATCCTTGCCTGTGCCTGCGTGTGTTTGCCCAAAACATGACAGCTTCATGTGGCAGCTGCTGAACAACTCTGAGGTAAATCTTGGCGGTTTCTGGCAGTCAACAACGAAATGTTTTATGCAGTTTTGCATTGATTTTCATTAGCATTTTTCTTCTCTTTTTTTTTTAGTGTTGATTTGGTTTTTTTTCTATATATATTTAACAGCCGCTTGCATGAGTTGACATAATTTTGATGAATTATTTGAGTTGGGTTTGTTGCTGTAGTCGCCGACAGGCGTTGATAACTATATCTGGCTATGGTTGGTAGCACAAAGTCTGGTAATAATTATGATAGCTATGCAAAGGGAGAAATTAAAAAAGATGCGGAAATACCATTAAAAAAGAGATTACTGCAATTAATATTAACTTTATTTTATATTTCTGTTTAGTTCACATTTAAAAATTCTGGTTTAAATATAGCTTCTCTTGGTAAGCTCGACAAAATAAAATCATAGCAATTGCCCCCAAGAAAAAGATTTCAGCACACAAAATAAACCCTTTGCAGGGGTTTGTGTAGCCCCGTTAAGCCCAACAAATCCAAACAAATGCCACTAATTAAACATAAAATTAACAAAACAGAGCCAACAATTCGGCGACAATTGCTGATCCTGGTTTTGATACAGATCCAGTAACCCCTTGATCCCATGCAGATGCCCGCTGCAACAATGGCCACCAAAGGGTTAAAGGTGTAAACATTTGACAAAAGTGTCACATCACATTTCTTAAGACAGCTGTCCCGTCCCGATAGTGCGATAGTGATGGTGGTGGCTAAAGGATAACACAGGACACGGCTTTTTGTCATGCTAATGGCTAGCAAGCAGCTCTGCCCTTGCCTTTGTCAGCGAGAGCTGCAAGTGTTCCAGCTACTAGGACTCTGGTTTGACAGCTGTCAAAAGTCCAATAAGTCATATGGAATGTTTGTCAGGGCGCCTTCTGCAAGCCGCATAACGCTTAACCGCTGCGATTGAAGTGTAATTACAAGAATTGATTGATCGATCGATTGACTGCCAGTCATGCATTTATGCATGTGGGCTGTTGTAGATTGGCTCGGGCTTGTTAACCGTTGCCGTTACCAGCTACCAGCAGATTTTTTGTGGCATTAGACTTTCCATTAACGGGTAATGTGGGCGCCAACTATCTAAAAGAAAACTTTGCACACACATATCTCGACATGCTAAATAAAAATTCAATTGAAAATAACTTATCAAAAATATTCTCTATTTATGCATAAATATTTTACTATTTGGAACACTCATTTCGCGAAGTGCTAAACAAAATTCAGATTGAAAACGAATTAAATGTCCTCGAACAAATTTGCTATCTATAGATTATATTTTTTTATTTTCTCTTAAGTTTCACAACATTGAAATGATTCACAACTGTGAACTGAATTCACCAAATCTTTACGAAACTAAAAATGAAGAAAAACTCACATTGTTTTTTATTTTTTCGTTGATTCCGCAAAATGTGATTGAATAACAACTGAGAATTCTATTCATTGAAAACGAATATAAATGTTCTCAAAGAAATTAAAAGTTTAAAGAATTTTTTGTCTTCTGTTTAATTTCATAACATTTTATCAAATAACAACTGTGAATTCAATTCACCAAATCTTTGCGAAATTGAAAATGGAAAAAACTCACTATGAGAAATCAAGCCGAAACTGAAATAGTAGTATTTTAATGGAGATAAAGTTTTAAAGGTCTTAAGATAACGTTTTTAAATTGTTTTTTCATTTCAGATAATATTTTAAGATTATGTAAGGTATTTCAGTTAATGCTACAAGGAACTTCTTGGCCAGCTTTTTATCTATTTCTTGCCCGATTTCAGCATATAATTATTTATTTATTCTTTAAGTGCAAAACATACCAAAGTTAACCAAAGCTTGGCAAGAGAACTTCCTCAATCAAAAACTGTTTTACAGCTGTCTGGCTCAACGGAATTTCTCAATTAAAACATGCAGCAGAGCATCAAATTGATTGATACCCCCCATCAAAAGCAATCAAACCCGGCAGCTGCCTATCAAGAAGCGAAGGCAGAACTTCCAGACGCGAGCTCGTAATGGCTGTTGCATGGATATTTAAGATGCAAGTGCCAGGATACGCGCGCTTGTCTAAGTGTAATCCTGTTAGGCGAAAGTTGCAACTGACGCAACTTGCAACCCCCTCAGAAAGAAACCGATTTTTCTGGTATCAATTTTGTTGCCTAACCCAAGCGCAAAGCCGACATAGCTCAAATGCGCAATTTTCAGCTTGACTTGTCGCAAGGCAACAAATTTGAGTGGAAGGCGACGCAGCAGCAGGAGCAAAAGCAGACACATGTCAACCTTAATTGAAAAAAACAGAACGTAGCAGCATCCTTTGGCATCCTTAAGCATACTTGGCCGCGGCTGCTGTTCATTTACAGGACAACGCACCTATAGAACGCGAGTTGAGTAAATTGCGCTGCTCAATTACAACGAAAAGGAAAATAAAAGGCACTTTTCGAAAGTATGCGACTTGGAAATACCCTGTACATAGCTCTGTGACGCACAGTCAGATTACATAAATTTCTCTCGTTTATAAATTTTATTATATTTCTTCAATCATTAAGCACAGCACTCAAACTTTTATTTTTTTTAAATCAATATATATTTATAATAACTTTAGAAAGGCTTAAATTTTGAGATGAACTAGAAAAAGATATTCAAAAACTGAACTTCTCCGAGATATATATATATATATATATATATAGGTTGCTATACTTAGCTTTTAGTTACTCAGAGATATGCTCAAAATACTTAAAATGTCTGAAATCGATAAATATCGATAAAATACTTATTAGAATAGAATAGAATTAGCTAGATTAGCGTATGATATACGAGGACTTATATGTCTCTGATATATAGTATTATTTATTTGTTAATGCTTGCCTCTGCCTTTTACATACACTTAACATTAAAACAGCATACCTATTTTTGGCAAACTGGTACAGGGTATAAGAAACAAATGTAACGCGATTCCTGCGCCTACTGTTTGCCTTCACCGTTGACTTGATACGCACAAAAAAAAAGGAGTCTCAACTACGTTTCAAATTAAAACTCATTTAATGCGCAACAAGGATAACAAAAACATCTTTAAATAAACAGGCACCGACAGGATTTGTTAGAGAACCGCGAGCAAAAGATAGAGGTTCTATTCGGAACCATCCGTATCCATAACCAGGTCTCAATTTCAGCCCATCTACGTACCAGGATCTTCGTTCGTTTTTGCCAAAACTTTTGATTTATGTGCAGGAGACGGCATTGTTAGAGGCCCAACCGCTCCCTCTCGAGCCCGATAATGAATCTTAATTTCTGTGTTTAACAATTCCGCGCTCAAGTGCCGCTCGTCATAAATTTTAAATCTTATACGCAACCCCTTTTTATGGCTCATAAGTGTGTTCTCTTCCTTTTATGGCCTATAGTTGCTTTTAAGCATGAAAAGCAGAAGCTAACAAATATTTGCGATTGCGAACTGTAAGCTAAAAGTTGTCGCATAAAAAGTTTTCAATTAACTGGGTTCGGGCCTGAGAATAAAAGTAACATGAAAGCAGGACTTAAATAACATAGTCGCAGGCAATTAAAGCTCTTCTTTTATGCGTGGCAACTAGTTTACACAGACAGACGAACACACTGCCATAGCTATATGAATGATGATGTACTAGAATGCATAAATACTTTATAAATGTTTTATTTTATGTGTTACACAATTCATGACAAAATTATAATACCCTCTACAAATGTATACAAACAATGATGCCTAAAGAAATGTTTAAAATACGGTAAGATCTTCAGTCTTTGATATATAGTAAAATATATGAAAATCGTTTGTCATACTGAGTGCTAAGTCAACGAAACAGATGCTGCCATAGACCAGCCGCATTTGTGGTCTAAGCACCAAAATCGAGGCTAATCAAACTGGGCCAAACTGGCTGGGCTCGAGGCAATTGAAAGGGAGGCCAACAGAAGAGCGAAAGTATTGACCGAGGGCTGTCATGATTTAAGGGCTTTTCGGAAAATAGCATCGTAAATGTCAACAAATGGACATAAGAACAAAAAGAGGAAAAACTGAAAGCCATCAACTTTGCAGCCAAGTAGTGCAAATGTTCAAGGCTTCGGCCCAAGTGAATGGGCACAAGGACTCCGGCAATCTCAGCCGTAAGGGATATAATAAACAAAGCGCAGGCTGTTCGTTAGATCGTAAAACTGCGCGCTGGACAATGCAAACGCCGCAGGATAACTGAGAACACACTCATGAAAGGATATTCGCTCGGGCAGCTCCTTTTTTCGGCAATATGACAGCCACAAGTCCGAGACGTGTGCAAGGTGTGCGCCGCAAAAGACTCATAAATTGCAAATGAAATGAGCCAAAACGAAAGTACCCAGAGCCATGTGAATCGTTTAAGCCAAACGCTTTAGTACTTTCTCTATTTCGCACTAATTAACGACAAATAATGATATCACGAGCAAAGGGAAGAGAGAGAAAAAAGAGAAAAAAGTGAAATATCTAGTGAAGAAAAAAAACATCTGCTGCTGCTGTTGCTGAACGGGTGTTTCGAGTGCCAAACAAATGCCAGTTGCAGTTGCAGATTTTGAGGTTGAGGAAGTGTCGAAGCATTCGGACCACCCGCTGTTGTCCTGCTGCGTGCCGGGGCTCGTGCATTGGTTTGAACTCTCGACCAGAACTCCAGCATTGAGATGTCCCGCTGGCGACTCTCCCAAATCCGATTATGGATTTTTGTCTAGCCCTGCGCAAAGCCGTACGACTTGCTTTCGTATTATGGCCATAATTTATGGTTGAAACGATTAGAGCGAACCGAAATCGTATGCAATAAATTGATAAGTCTACTCTATACTTACCTAGAGCTCAAACGTGTGTTTTAATAAAAAACTAATCGCGCTTACCTGCAAGAGAGAATAGAAAACTGATTAGTGCATGCACAAAAATTTATAGAATTTAAGTAAAACTAAAACCTAGATTTAAATTTAGAAAAAATTGAAATATCCTACAGCTTTATAAGCTTACGTATCCTATGGGATAAAGATAAGAACTTAAGAATAAAATAACATTCGGCAAGTCGAAAATTAAATACCTTGGCAGATTTGTGGAACACGTTTAATCGAAAGATAATATTTATTTAAATCTTTTCAATATACAGAAACCCCACTCTTCCCCTTTACTTTTCCACAAACTATGCAATAAGTTCTGCAGCACTTTATTAACCATAAATAAATCGAAACAAGAGAGGAACTTGCCGATATCAGCAAATAGGCTCTAGGGGTAATACGCCCTTGACCAGGCCTAATATAATAGCTGTTATCTCGTACCAGGCCACATTCTCAAGCACCGAATTCATGGGCGGCGCAATCAATTGTTCCATAAACTGGGACACCTCTTGTGGATTATCATTGATGAGCAGCTCGAGAAAATCTTGGATAATGGCATTTATAATTTTGGTAACCATTTGAGTACCCCCAATGCCCGTGGTCTGGGATATGGCTTTACCCAGCTGCCAGTCGACATTCCAGCGGGTGATGTGCACGCCATTCGTAAGAGTCGAGGGACGTAGCACAAAGCTGCCATTGGCGCGTAGATTAATCAGCTCCAGATCGAGGCGACCATTGCATCCCAAGGAGGTGTTGGCGCCAAAGATGCGACCCAAAAGATCCAGCTTGTAAGCGGCACTCTTCAGCTGTATGCTCGGAAAGCTTACATCGAATTTGATAGTGTGGAAAATATTATTCCATTGTAGCTGAAAGAACTCGAAACCATCCAGACCCACCACAAAGAGATCGGTAAAGTTGCCTTTGCAACTGCAATTGAAAAGAAGAATTGAGCGGATATTAACGTTCTGCTCGAGAGCTTACCTAAGACTATCCGTGTGGATATCTAGCTCCTTAAAGGCCAACTGAGCGGGCGCCAGGATGGGTATCCCACGCTCTGGATAACCACAATGCATCTGCAGACGCAGAAACTCCGTAAACTCACGCAGCTCATCATCGAAGAGCGTGCGACCGGAGCACAAGGAGCAGAAGAGCAGAGCAACAAGTACAAAATACCAACTGCGCATGTTGAGATCTTTTTGGAAACTAACCGAATATGTTAGGAGCTAACAGGTGTCCACAAGAAGATTAGGAACTCAAGTGCACGCTACAGATTAGATTGGACGCTAATACAGATACAGGTGCTTAGTATGTTGATAGCCAGGGTTTTTGTTAAAAAAAAACAGCCTAAAAGTAGGCAGTCCTGGTTCAACAACTTCGAAAAACTTGAAGAGAATAGATGTCGATGTAAGATGTAGAAGATGTGCTCAAGACGAAGCAGAATGATGTGAGATAAAATAGTCTCTAAAAGTGTATTTCGACTTAGGTACTTTGGTAATCGAATTTACTTCACAGAAAATGTCAAGAGTACACGGGACAAGAGATGAGATATGCTTGTTTAGGATAACTTATGTACATAATACATTTACTTTCCTAGCTCTTAAACGACTAAACTGTTGGATGTGTATGGAATATGTGTTCAAGACAAAGCTAGAATAGTTTCTAAAAGTTCATTTCGATTTGGTTACTTTAATAATCGAATTAACTACACGGAAAATATCGTGAGTACGCGGGAGTACTACATGGGGTACAAAAGCATCTGTAATTTCTCAGTTGAAAGAGTTCCAACTTGAGACACACTTGATTAGGATAAACTCCGAAAAACTCTTAGACCTTCAGAAATAATTGATTAGGTAAACTAACATACCATTTTCCCAGCTCTGATTAACTTTAAGATCGATTAAATCGAACTTGCCTAAAACGACTTAACTGTTAGAGATACTCCACTTATCGCTATCTACAACACACCATTAAATGACTTCATTCAACACATTGACGCATATTAGATTTTGATAAAAATTCACGAATATAGCGAGAGAGCTGTTAGAGCTTTATTGAGCAATTGAATTTGTATATGCTAGTATGTCTGGCATTTAAGCCCAGGGATCTGCTGGTGGCACACAATCAACAACAATTGGATCATCCTCGTTCTCGCCATCGCTGCTGGAGAGAATCAAATCGACCAGGGTCCAGAAATCCTTGCCCTTGAGTACTTTGTTGACGCGTGGCACCAGCGTATCCTCAATGGTATCGGAAATGGACTGCTGATTCTCATTGATGCCCTTGACCAGCAGATTCTCAATCTGGCGATTGACGGCACGATTGATCTTGCCATTGCCCATGAAGCCGCTTATTTCTGAATCGACAGCCTCCAGTTCGATGTTGGTCTTCAGGGATAGGATCTTAGCAGATCCCCACAGGACTGGCAGCTTGTATTTCAAGGTGCCGCTGACACGCAAATTAATCAGATCGAAGAGCACCGAGCCGTCGCCCTCATACTCCACGGACAAGCCCAGCTGACGCATTGCATCGATCAGAGTATCAGTATCGTACTTCTGGACGGTCGAATCAATGTTACTGAACAGGAAATCGAAGGTGATCTTCGAAGTGATGATATTCAGTTTGAACTTCTTGATCTTGAAGTCATCCAGACCGGCGATTTTAAGACGGAACACATGAGTGATGGTCTCGAAGATGCCGCGCTTCAGATTCAGATCAGCCTCGTTAACGCGAATCGGCGCCAATGGAGGAATGCCCAGATCGGGCCAGCCGCAGGGCATTTGCTTCTGCAGTTTGCGGATCATGCGACGCACCTGCCAGGAGACCACAAAACGTGGTTCAACTGATATGGGAGATTTTTGTTAGATTTTTTCAATGCTATGCAAGGCTTTACTCAAGGCTCACCCTCAACACCCTGGTCGGATTCCGCGAAAAGCTCAATCTCGCCATTCTCATTGGCGAACTGCAGCAGACGCTGCTCGAGCGGACTTGGCTGTTGCTTGGGCAATGTGCCCGCGGCGCAGATGGCCACCAAGCTGGCCAAAACTAATAGAAAACGCATGTTGAAAGTCTTTTGGTCAACCTGCTACTGAATGGCCAATTGTTTGGCCGCCAGCTTTTATAGCCGCACAATCGAACACCATGCGAACGATAAGACCTTAGCTAGATAATGCCTGCAGATAGGCATAATCTAGGGAGCTACGCGCAGCTAATTAAAACTCAGTTCGTTGAAGGAGTACACCTGGTTTATTGGTTGCTTTGGTTACTTTTGCCTACTGTACAGCCAGCCAGGGCGCCGGAGTGGGTGAGCACTTCTTGCTGGTGTTGGCCAACTGCTTCAACAGGAACCAGACCTTATGACCCTTGAGACGCTCGTTGACCAGGGGCACAAAGTACTGTTCGATTCGCTCGCTGATCTGCTTCTGGCGTCCATTGACAAAGGCGGGCACCTCGTAATCGATAATATCGTTGACCATCTCATTAAACCTGCCGTTGCCCAAAATGCCGCCAATGTGCGAAGTGACGCCGCCGAGCGCAACGACACAATCGAAATTATAAATCTTAATGGAGCCAAAGATGAAGGGCATCTTGTACTTGAAAGAGCCCTGTATAGACAGATCCTCCAGTGTAAAGCCCAGCGGTCCGGAGCCCTCATAGCGCACCGATAGACCCAGCTCCTGCAGCAGATCGATCAGCGTATCGGTGTTCAGGATATGCGAGCTGGCCTTCAGCTGCTTGAACTTGAAATGGAACTTAACCTTCTTGCTAAATGTGTAGCTGACCTTCAGCTGCTTAATCTCCATGTTCTCCAAGCCGTCGAAACGGAAGCGCAGAAACTGAGCCAGGGCACTAACAAAAAAACAAATCAGGAAAACTCCCACAACAAGCGTTCAGATGCGCAACTCACTCGATAACAGATTGAGCCAAATGAATTTTCAGATCAGCATTCGTGTAGGGTGCAAGTGGAGGAATGCCGTACTCGGGAAAACCACAGGGTAGATGCTCCATCAAATTCTTCACCGCCTTCTTGGCCTGAGAGTTTAATATCAGGCCATATTCATCGGGCTTAGGGGCTAAGCAAAGCACAAATGCACCGAGATTAAATCAATTTTTTTGTTTTGACTTCGTGGCACTTACGATTACGCTCGATAAGCCGATTCCACTGCTCCTCGGTCAAGAGGTCCACCTCGTAGGCCGCTGCACAGGCCAAAAGGGTCACAAAACAATATACGAAAGCTTTCATTGTGGCTTTTCGTTAACTGTTGTTATTGGGCAGAGCCTACGGCTTTTATAGCCGCAACTTACACTAACTAAAATCTGGATGGGGATTACCTATTTTTAACCATAAGTAGCACATAACTCGCATGTAATCTAGCCAGAGATTAGCCAGTCGATTTGCACGATACTTTTGATGATAATTTCAATAATAATTTATATCATGCTCTTGAGCTTCTTATTTGGTGCGACGGTAATCGCCTCATCGTTATATATAGGGGGCTGTAAGAAGTGCAAAACACTTAAAACCTAATCTTGACATCAAATTGCCCAATCGAGTTGTCGCTATGATTTATTTTCAAATAAATGTGGCAGCCATCATTTCTGTTTGCCCTAGTCAAATTCAGCGCGTTATTTGCAGGTGTTCTAAAATACCTCCTGCAGGTGTTTCAGATACCCCACAGACAAAACACAATGGCCTGTTGTTTGCGACGATCAAATCACGCGCTACTTACATGAGGCACAGAAAATTTAGATATCTATTGTGTTTAATTAGTTTGATTAATCAATCAAAAAGGAAATTACTTAGATCCTCTAGATCATGCAACTTTTTATAGCCCAAGAAATACTTTACTTATTCTACAAAATAAAATGTTTCTATATTTGCCCTTATCACATCATACTAAACCGCAAAATCAGTAGCTAACAACAAGAAGAATGGAGAAAATGTTCCTCAATTTTCTTACGATCCTTACTTCAGGTTCTATAGACTATAGACATTGAATCCCTTAGAAATTCCATCTAGTCCTGGCATGAAGAAATTATTATTTTCTATTAGAATGAATTTGAACAATGGTTCCCAAGCATAGATTGCATAGATGCTGTTAATCTATAGACATGGGATGTCCTATTATGTTCCCAACCTATCTGTTTATCTATCGCCCCAATCTTAAAAATATACTTAGGGTAATTTATTTTCTAAGTTGATTAATTTTTTTTAATTCACTTTTCGATAACCCATTAATTGATTGTTTAATTAATTTAGTGGTAGCATTGGTATGGTAATTTTAAAAACTCTTTCCTCTCTTATTAGCTGAGGTGTCAAAAGACAGGTATAAAAAAAACCTTGGTAGAAATAGTCTTAAGGAACTCCAGGTTTAGTTTGATAGGAAAATTACTTTCGGTTTTTCCGACTTTTTATAGGATCTTAAACTTAGACTATCGAGACAAAGATGTTTAGACAAACCGCTTTTATTTGAAATTCCTTGAGTATTCCCTACGGAAGTTGCATATGTAGTTTTCTAAAACTTATTGCAGAAGTCTAAAGAAAAAGGAATAAATAATTACATTTGATTATAGCGCATTAAAGAGTCGCACTAGTGACAAATATGCCACCCGAGCCATCTTAAAACCTATAAATAAATGTTTCAACAAGGGGACAAAAATAAGATTATAAATCACAATCAGGTCTTCCGCCTAATCCATCTTAAATTCTATTCATAAAACTTATATTATAAATCACAGAACAGAACTTTGCACTTGACTTGGGTTTAAGGGATAGGTGGAAGATCAAACCGATAAGAAACCCTTTCCAGGCAGCAAAATTATTGGACTTGGTTAAGATCCCGAAACGGACTTCTTACTAAAATACTATTCACATCGAATTCAGGCATATGTCTTTTTATAATCTTCAGCTCACTTCTCCTTTCGCCCAAGTGGTATATATGATAGAAACATGCATGTAGACAAGATAGGGCTCTTAATTAAAAATTGATTCCTTTCGCACAACACAAATGGTCAACTAAAACGGTCAGATAAGACAAAAATATGAGGTCCGATCCATAATTGCCTTTGTTTAAAAAATTATCAAGCCCGGTAGCTCTTATCGCGCCCCACCTAGCAGCCGGGTCTATAAAAGCCGGCTGGAAGTAGGAGCGTACGATTAGTATAAATACGGTTGACATTACCTCCAGTCTTTATACGTGTTAAGAGGCAAATAAATATGAAACTCTTTGTGGCTCTACTGGCACTCGTTGCCTGCGCAAATGCTGCTGCTGTGGGCGAGGCAATTGGTGAGTACCAAGAGAAGGGTGTTAAAATTTAAATGATTTTCCCAATACGTAAACCCAATTAGATGCGACGTCCATCTCCAGCACGGTTGTGGATGTGATTGAGGGTGTGAAGGAGCAGATGCCTTGTGGTTTCCCCGGTGCCGGCATTCCGCCAATTGCACCACTCAGAATCGATCACAAGAATATCGACATCGACACGGATGCCGTGAAGATGAAGGGCAGTGTGGATCATTTCCGTCTAAATGGTCTAAACGAATTCGATATTGATGAGATGAAGGTGAATGCGATCACCAGCAAGGTCACCTACAAGTTCAACTTCCGTGATGTCAATGTGGACACCACCTACGATATGGAGATGCAGCTGAAGAAATACGGCTTTACCATCAAAATGATTGGTGCCGGTCACGCCAAGTTTGCCATCAAGGATATGGTCATTTGGGGCACCATGAAATACAGCCTGGGCATGCTCTCCGGCAAACTGAGCCTCAAGTCTCTGGAGGTGCGCACCCATCTGGGTGAGGTTGACTCCGAGATCGGGGGTCTGCTCGGCGACGGCACTGTCAACGAGAAGATGAACGAATATCTCGCCGAGGCCGTCGAGATGGTCATCAATGAGAACGAGGATCTAATTGCCGAGACCATCGAGCAGGTTGCTCTGCCCGTGGTCAACAACGTTTTGGAAGATGTCAACATCACCGATGTCATCGCCGGCGGTGAGGGTGGCGAGAAGGAGGTCTGCATTCCCCCAGAGTTGGACTGGTAAACAATGTGAACGCTTCGTATTTGATTAAAAGTTTCTTTAAAAAAAAAATGAATACATATTGTTTTATTTATATGCTGCTGGTTTTGATTTAGTTGGATCGAAAGCTAAAAAGTGTATATAATGCTCAATTTGGTATAACTCATATATGTATATATTTACACTCATGTTTGGAATTATCTTTGTGTTCATTTTATCACAATTGTTGATTCTCAACTAACTAACTAATTTTTGACATAATTATACCCTGAACCCATTAAAAATGGGTAAAAGGGGCATTATGTTTTTGTGCAAAATCCAAATGTATGTAACAGGCAGAAGGAAGCATCTCCGACCCCATAAAGTATATATATTCTTGATCAGCATTAATAACCGAGTCGATCTAGCCATGTCCGTCTGTCTGTCCGACCGTCCGTCCGTCCGTCCGTCCGTCCGTCCGTCCGTATGTATGAATGCAAGGATCTCAGAACCTATAAGAGCTAGAGACTTGAAATTTTAGATGTAGGTGCTCCTAGTTCCTACGCAGATCGAGTTTGTTTCCGATAATCGATAACTTGCCCGTTTCCAAGTAATCGATAAAAATGTATATCGAAATCCCGATTTTTAAGCATTTTTGGTAAATAATAAGAGCTAGAGTCACCAAACTTGACATGTAGCTTCTAGAAAAGAATATATATATATCGATTATCTTTCATTTTATACCTATCGCCAACTCCCCGCTACTCTCTATCTATAAGCGCGCGCTGCATTTGGTGTTGGAATATGAGGGTTCAGGGTATCCCCTAGTCGGGAGCTCTCGACTAGAACCTCTTACTTGTTTTAATCTTGTCTTAGCTTATTTTAAGCTCAAAGTTAGAAATTATTTTGCATATCTAAAGTTAGTTTTTAAAGAACCCCAGTTATTCCCTTGTTAAAAAAACTACTTTTAAACAAGTAAGAGGTTCTAGTCGGGAGCTCCCGACTAGGGGATACCCTGAACCCTCATATTCCAACACCAAATGCAGCGCGCGCTTATAGATAGAGAGTAGCGGGGAGTTGGCGATGGGTATAAAATGAAAGATAATCGATATATTTATACTTTTCTAGAAGCTACATGTCAAGTTTTGTGACTTCAGCTTTTATTATTTACCAAACTTGCTCAAAAAACAGGATGTCGATACCGATTTTCATCGATTACTTGGAAACGGAGTAAGTTATCGCTTATCGGAAACAAACTCGATCTGCGGAGGCACTAGGAAAACCTACAGCTCAAATTTCAAGTCTCTAGCTCTTATAGGCTGTAAGATCCTTGCGTTCATACATACGGACGGACGGACGGACGGACGGACAGACGGACGGACGGACAGACGGACGGACGGACAGACGGACATGGCTAGATCGACTCGGCTATTGATGCTGATCAAGAATATATATACTTTATGGGGTCGGAGATGCTTCCTTCTATCTGTTACATACATTTACATTTTGCACAAAAACATTATACCCTTTTTACCCATTTTTAATGGGTTCAGGGTAAAAAATTATGAATAATCCAGCTTACAAGTTTTAAACTGGATTATTTTCATTTTAACGTAGCTGTACTGTAAAAACTTTGACGTAAGAGCTCGCAAGCTTTTAGCCTATTTGCTTTTAGTCTTGATGCTTTTTAGTCGGAGGTCCCTTTATGGCCAGCTGCTAATCTCAGGCTGTTGCGACTTATCAGCCAATAGTCGCATTTAGAAGTATTTGCCAAATTTTATAACGATTATAGAGACTACATAAGTATTATTTTTACACGTGCTATACATATTCTTTTTATTACGAGACTTTCGAGTGCTATATAAATGTTTGACTAGGCTAGATGGGTTCGCAATTAGACTCTAGGGTTCTCAGCTAGACGTCAAAGGAAAATGAAGTCTCTGTCGCTGGTTGCGATTATCTTGGCCCTGGCCGCCTGTCAGGCAGCTAAATTGGTCGAGCCTCAATCTGGTAAGCATAAAGCAAAGATTATTAAATAGAATTTAGTGTATAATGCCAAGTAAATTTCTTCAGATATTCCAGCACCGCTAAATGCTATTGATAACATTATTGTGGATGCTCTGGAGTCGTGCAAGCTTGGTATGGTCAAAGGTTGGCCTCAATATGGCATACCACCGCTTGCGCCATTCGAGATCCAGCACAAGGATTTCAACTTTGGGACGGGCGAGCTGCATGCCACCGGCGCTCTGGATGGCCTGGTTGTGAGAGGGTTGAACGAATTTGAAATACGCACAATTAGTGTGAATATCATACTAAGTCGCATTAAGTTCGAGTTGCATTTTGCTAGCTTGAACCTAAGCACCCAGTATGAGGCGGATGTGGAGGCCGGTTATCATATGGCGCGTGATGGTGGCGCCTTTTTGGCTCTCGAGGATCTGAATATGTCCGGCCAGATTAAATACTCCACGGGAGTGGTGGGCAGCAGCAACAATTTGCGCATCAAGGGAATCGAGCTCAATATAGTGGCGGGCAATGTGGTCTCCAATATCGAGAATCTGTCCAAGTATCGCATTCTAAATCGCAAACTCAACGAGATTGTCGAGGAGTTCATTAGCCTAACTATCAATGAAAATACCGAGCTTGTGGCCGATTGGGTGGACAGTACAGTGACACCCATTTGCAATGATCTAATTGGCGATCGTTCCATTAAGGATATTCTAGACCTCATCGGCGGTGGCAGCAAATAAAGGTTCAACTTTTAAGCAGGCGTGCAATAAAAAGAATTTTAAAATTCAGCTTTTTATTATTGTTTAGCCAATCTAAATCCGAAAATGTTTTGCGTCAAAAGTTCATTGAAAAGAAAAACAATCGTAAAATTCGTTAATCTAATCGCTTAGACTAACTTTTTTAAAGAGGTTTTAATCGCACTACCCAAAGCTCTAATGCAATAAAAGCTTTTTTGTGATTCGTATTAGAGCCCTGCATCGAGTGAGCCTAAACGAGATTCGGATACTCAAACAATTTTTCGGTTCGAACTTTTCGGTCAACTTCAACGAAGAAACCGTTTTCCGCTCAGCTCAAACACGTTGCAGACTCGATTACTTCGAACTTGGTTCGAATGCATGTCGAATTCGAATTCTGCTCAGCTTTATAATCGAGAGCTGGTATTTTTCGGGATTCCGTTAAATCGTTTGATTATTCGAATTTCATGCAAATACATTTACAAATGCAGAGCATACAAATTAAATCTTCCATTCATATTAACAATATATTTATGAATAAATGGTTAGTGATATGATTAACTATATTAAAAGCTCTTAAAAGCTTTTAGTCAATTTATAAATTGTTCTTTGTTGCTTTCTCGCTGGAGGTCTCTTTATGGCTAGCAGCTAATCTCAAGTTTTTGTGAGTTATCAACTGATTGTCAATAATCGCATACAGAAATATTTGCCAAATTATAGAGCGATTATAGACACTGTGTATAATAGTTGTTAGACATATATTATACATATAGTTATTATCAAGTGATATTCAGGTTCTATATAAGTGCGTTGGCTGCGTTATATGGTCGCGCAGTTAGAATCTGGTGCTAGCAGCTAAAAGTTATAAACAAAAAAAAATGAAGTCTTTTTCGCTTGTTACGATTATCTTGGCCCTGGCCGCCTGTCAAGGAGCCGAAGTGTCCGAACCTTTGGCTGGTAATCATCACCAAAAGTTAAATAAATAAAACGTCAAGTACATTTCGGAAATTCCAGCTCAGTCGCGCTCTGTAAGCAGCATAATTGTGGATACCTTGGAGTCGTGCAAGCTGCATATGGTGGAGGGCTGGCCACAATATGGCATACCTCCGCTCGCACCGCTGGAGATCCCACACAAGCGTTTCAACCTTGGCACGGGTGAACTGCAAGCCACTGGCGCTCTAGACGGCTTGGTCGTGAGGGGATTGAACGAGTTTGAGATACGCGTTATGAGTGCGAATCTCCTCTTGAGCAACATAAAGTTTGAGTTCCATTTCGCCAGCTTGAACCTTACCACACAGTACGAGGCGGAAGTGGGCGCCGGTTATCGAATGGCCCGTAATGGTGGCGCCTTTTTGGCTCTCGAGGATCTGAATATGTCCGGCCAGATTAAGTACGCCACGGGAGTTGTTGGCAGTAGCAATAATTTGCGCATCAAGGAAATCCAGCTTACTTTGGTGGCGGGCAATGTGGTCTCCAATATCGAGAATCTATCCAAGTATCGCATTCTAAATCGCAAACTAAACGACATTGTCGAGGAGTTCATCAGCCTAACTATCAATGAAAATACGGACTTTTTCGCTGATTGGGTGGACAGCACAGTGACGCCCATTTGCAATGATCTGATTGGCGATCGTTCCATTAAGGATATTCTAGACCTTATCGGCGGTGGCAGCAAATAAAGGTTCGACTTTAGATGGCAATAAAAAATGGTTGGAAATTAACTTATTTGAGTAATAGTATTCTTATGCTTGAATCCAAAATTTGATTGACGAAATAGCAACCGTAAAGTGCAATAATCTAATCACTTTTGCTTAACAAGTTTTAATCAAATTTCCCTTAGTTCTATTTTTGTTGTTCGTTGTAGGTATTCGATTTTGATTGAAGTCAACAAATAGTCTTAGATGTAAACATTCATTTAAATTTCTGGAGCAATGTTATTATTTACATTTTGTGATAAAAGATTTAAAATTTAAATACAATGATGGTAATTCGATGCCATCAACCAAGTACCCATAATAAATTAATTCAATAGATCACTTAATATTAATTAATTTTATAAGAAATTTTTTTTTTTTTTAATAAATATGCTTAATAACTGTGCGAGCCAAAAAAGTTATGCAAATAAATATTTTAATAAAGTAGCGTGGCAAAGTGTGGAGACTTTAATTTGTATCCACACAGTATGCAACAGTTTTTGCACTACCAATATTTTGACAAGAGTCGCTTTTGAATCGACTTAGTAATCAGGCAAATTAACTGAATTTGGTAAATAAATAAAGTAGATTAATAATATCACAGTAAATATATAGCGCCTATTGACGTGTGCCATAGATTTGTCAAACTTTCCCCCTCCAATCAAGCTTTAAAAAATCGGAAAGTAATTTTTTTGGGAATTTCCCTCTTGTTGCCTTGCACACTTTAAAGCGCCACAATTTAAAGATATTTAATTCCCACATTCACACTTTTTTCCACCGTCCTCTAAGCAAATTCTTTCCCTCTGGTTTTGCATAGTCTTATCAGATAGAGCAAAAGAGGCGGCCCAACTGAGGGAAGCCTTGAAAGATCTCCCTCTTGACTATCTTACGTGTGCTTTAGATATGTCAAACTCCCTCTTAAACATCGAAAGGGTAATTTTTCGGAAATTTCGCTAAAGTTGCATTGCATACTTGTAAGCGCCGCAATTTAAATATATTCAGCCAAACAAGGTTTAAAAAATCCAAAGGAAATTTATGGGGAATTTTCCACAGTTTGCATTGCATACTATTAAGCGCCGCAATTTAAATATATTCAGTCCAAATAAGGTTTAAAAAATCCAAAGGAAATTTTGCGGAATTTCCCGCAGGTTGGATTGCATACTTTTAAGCGCCGCAATTAAAATATATTTATGTCCGTCACATTTTTTTGCCACCGCCTACAGCAGCACATTTTTTCCTCTATTTTAGCATTGTCTTATCAGATGGTTCAAAACAGACGGAACGGTCTTACACTTGACAATCTGACGTGAGGAGCAATAGATATGTCAAACTTTTCCAGTCCAAACAAGCTTAAAAATATCCAAATGGACATTTTATGGGAATTTCTCTCATATTGCCTTGCATACTTTTAAGCGCCGCAATTAAAATATATTTAATTCCCACAGTCACCCTAACCTTGAAAGATCTCAGGCATGACAATCTAACGTGTGCTACAGATTTGTCAAACTTCCCCAGTCCAAACGCGCTTTAAAAAACCCAAAACGAAAAGTTTTTTTGGGAATTTCCCTGAGTATACATTGCATACTTTTAAGCGCCGCAATATAAATATATTTAATTCTCACAGTCACACTTTTTTTTCACAGCCCAATCAGCATATTTTTTTCCCTCTAGTTTTGCATTGTCTTATCAGATAGGGCAAAACAGACGGCCCAAGTGAGGGCAGCGACTAACCTTGAAAGATCTCACGCCGTCGCTCGTCTGTGTGAGAAGAAGTACAACAACAAGAACAAGGAGAAAAACGTGCCGAAATTCCCATTAAATTAATTAATAATTTCAAACGGCTGCGGCGCAATTTCGAGAGCACAAAAATAGTGTGATGCTCGCGTTTAATTAGAAATAAATATTATCAAAACAACGGTGCGTTGAGAAGTTCGTTATCAATATTACATTGCATACTCTTAACATTTTTTTTAATATAATTAGAAAATATTGCACATTATATTCATTAAATATTTATTTAAAGGAATTAAAGCTGGGCTATAAATAGAGACAATCTGCTGATATTTTAAACTGGAAATCTATTTGTCTCTTTATAGGGTATGTTTCTTAATTATAAAATATATTTACAAAATTATGCTTGGGCTAGATTCCTGCACATACCCTATCAAATCGAAATATAGAATGATAATATTTTTTATATGCATATATTTTAAAAGTAGGCATCTAAGTACCAGCTTCCTTCCCTAAAGCTTTTTTTCGTACGAAAATTCTATGGTATCTCTCAGTCAGTAAATCTCTATAGATCTATTCACGTATTTATTTTCATAGACATTTCTGAGCCTTACAGAGACCCACAGCGAGCTGATAAGCAGCAGATCTCGAGCATTCAATCATCAGATTTCTTATGCCAGCTTAGTAGCAATTTAACAATCGTTTGCTCAAGCCGCAACGCAGAGAGAATTCGCTAGAGAAATGATATTTAAATACTTTGCATTAATATTGCTCACGGCACAGGTGAGTTGTCAGATCTAGCCAAATAGAATGCTTCCACATAATTTTGTGCAATTGCAGTGCCTGCTGGCGGCGCCCACAGCAGATAGACAAGCCAACAAGCCGCCAGGTGATCTGACACAGAAACAGCTGGAACAGGAGGCGCACAATGAGACTATCAACCTGCTGAATGCTCTATTCCGTGCACAAATCGCCTACTTCAGCGGTGTGCGGGACAAGCTGGCGCCGAGCACGAAGCGTGCGCGTGACATTGAGCTGTACGTGACCCGGCTGAACGAGGCGATAGCCGAGAAGGAGCTGGACAAAAAGGATGCCATGTGGCTGAACATATTCGAGCAGGTAAGCCAGCCGATCCACATACTCCTTACCAGTTATACCCTAACTTATTGATAACCCTTGCCGCAGTTCAACAAATCGCCGCTGCTGCTGAACAGGCAGGAGGAGACGGGCCTCAGCAATGACGACTATCAGGCCCTGCTGACGGACAAAAAATTACAGGAGATAACAACGAGCTTCGTCCGAGATGTGACCACATATTTCCTCAAGATGGCTCAGTTCAGCGGAAAAGTCGTCGAAATGAGCATCGATGAGTACAGGAGTACATAAACACGAGAGCGAGAGGTGTCAATAAAGTTTACAAGCTTAAGCCCGAAATGAAGAATTTTTTAAACGGGCAAGGGAGACAACAAAAACTATCGATAGTCGATCAGTTGCAATATCTATCGATAATTTCGTAGAATTTGTAAGTTTTTGATGTGAACAGACCCAGAAAAACGATCGATATTTGCTTGGGGGTTATCGATAGTTCGATAACATACTTATAGATATTATATTTATAAAGCAGTTTAAACAGTTTAACGGGTATACATATCAACCAATTCTAATTTTAAATAAAACATATTTAAAAATTAAAAAAATAAATAAACTACAATAGTTTTAATAAATAAATAAAAATAATTATAAAAATGGCTCTAAAACTATCGATAAATGTAGATTGCGCCTGATGTCACGACAGAAAAGAGCCCATCACCAGCCTGGCAATAATCTAGTGCAATTAAAACACATTTTATAATAACATTTCACTTAATTGAAGCCACATAAAGATTGATTGTCAATTAATTATCTATATGATTCCATTAACACCTCAATACAACTGGGCCGCCGCAACTGTACGTAATATTTGATCAATCTATTAGCGAGCTGCAAAGCGCCAAATGGCCATATAAGTGGGGCTTTATAAGAATATAAGGTTGAGTGCGGAAATATCGCGCTTTTTCAGCGCAGCGACCATTTATGGGGGAGAAAAACATATATATGTATGTATATATTATATGATAATTTTTTAAATGTGATAAATTTCTATAGAACGTCATCGCATGTCACGAATGCCGAATGAATCATCGCGAAGATTGAGCACATACAATTTTGGACACATTGCACAAGATATTTTATTATAAAAAATATATACAATTATATGTATATTAAAGGAGACTATGGAACCTACCAAGTTTGGAATGTGGCAATGTTTGAAAGCTTTCGCTAAAATAATTGATTCATTTCTACGTGCACACAATTTGAATGATCATGAGGCCAAGGGAATGATGAAAACTCAGGCTATTGTGCGTAGAATTCCAGCCCAATTTCACAAAGATCTTCCATCCGAAATTTTAGCAACTTAAGAAATCGATCACAGCCACAGAGAAATCCCAAATACTATATATAGGTTCTGCTCTTTACAATATCTTCTACTTCTAAAGATTAATTTCTAAAATTCACCGAATAATGAAAAATGTTATTCCAAATGCTTGTATTATTCAAATACATACATGCATGGTTCTCCTCAAAATATCGTGTGGTTCTGAAAAAGTCTACTTCTGGTAAAAAGAAGAAATCGATCACAATGTAGATTATAATCATTTAGCTAAAATTACAACTGGTTTTTTTGGGTCAGACCTTCGAGAAATGTGCAGAAATGCTTTTGTATATAGAAAGAGACGATTTTTGCCTTCAAATCTCGCAAGTAACAATACTAAAATAACTTAAATTACTATTATACTATTTGCTTAACTCTCAGTCAAAATGTTAATATTTCTTATTTCAAAGCCTCTTTGAATTATATATATATAGAATTTTTGGTACAATCAGGCAATTGAATACAATTTTCATAATGTGCGGCTAGCCTCAGCTAACCTCAGGAACTAGCTTTAGGGTATCTTCTCTTCGGCCACTATCAGCTATGCTTAATTGTTTGTTTTCACTTTTTTGAGCTTAAGCATTAAATGACAACAAAAAATTGTGCAATTCCAATAAAAATAGCTAATCTAAGCAAAGTGCAAGGTATTTTGAATGCAATTTATGTTAAAAATAAAATCAGCCACAGTCAGCTAGTGAGATGCTAAGGGGCGGGGAAGGGGCTTGGGCGTGGCTGTGACCAGACGTCGGACATGCATGCCTGAACCACTGCGGGCAGCGCTGCTGGCGTCGCCGTCGCCGCCGCTGCTGCTGCTGCTGCTGCTGCTCTGTGTGTTGCACACATGTGTCGCAGAAATATCAACGCGCCACGCAACCCTCTGCCGCCCTCCACGCCCCTCTTCACTCCCTCCCCTCTCCTTGTCACATGTTGCGCATTGAAGCGTGTCGCATAACAATTGCCACTTCCGAATGCTCCACAAAAAGAAAAGCAACAACAACAACAACTAGATAGAAGAAGAGCGAGATATGAGTTTGGCATTCGCAATAATTTGTTTAAATAAAAATCCGTTTTTATCAATATTATTGTACATTGAAAAAAGAAATAAAGCCGACAACGAAATAAAGACAGCAAACAAGCGATAAGCGCCGGGCACATAAAAAAAAATCAACAACAGCAAAAACAAGTAAGAGGATCTAGTCGGGAGCTCCCGACTAGGGGATACCCTGAACCCTCTTATTCCAACACCAAATGCAGCGCGCGCTAATAGATAGAGAGTAGCGGGGAGGTGGCGATAGGTATAAAATGAAAGATACTCGATATATATGTATATACTATTATAGAAGCTACATGTCAAGTTTGGTGACTCTAGCTCTTATTATTTACCAAAATTGCTTAAAAAACGGGATTTCGATATACATTTTTATCGATTACTTGGAAACGGGGCAAGTTATCGATTATCGGAAACAAACTCGATCTGCGCGGGCACCTGGTTTCAAGTCTCTAGCTCTTATAGGTTCTGAGATCCTTGCGTTCATACATACGGACGAACGGACGGACGGACAGACAGACGGACATGGCTAGATCGACTCGGCTGATCAAGAATATATATACTTTATGGGGTCGGAGATGCTTCCTTCTGCCTGTTACATACATTTGCACTTTGCACAAAAACATAATACCCCTTTTATCCATTTTTAATGGGTTCAGGGTATAAAAAGAAAACTGGAAGCGAGAGACAAGTCGCAGCTCAAATATACTATAAACAATTTGAGGAATCTCAATTTGAAATATTTCTGCATGGGTATCAAATGCAAATAGTTAAGATCTCTTGTTGTGAAACCTGAAGAGCAAAGTATTCAAGAGAAAAACATTGTGCAAAACTATTTATTTAACAAAAAACCTATTAGCACGAATGTGAAATAATAATACAAAATGAATTCTATTAAATTTTTATTCTAAATTAGATTTAGTAATAAAGTGTAGAAGGTTTAAGAACACAAACATTTAAACTATTTACTTATTAGCCTCTGTCCACTGGCTTAGGAAATGTCACATTTTGAAATTTCACATATTGGTGTTCCATCGGTTGTCGGTAACATGTGAGTGGGAAAAGTACCAAATCTTTAATAAACAGCTGATCAAGTTGCTTTAATTTACATAAGCGCGCAAAGTTTTTCTTCCAAAACTCAAATAATGCGACCTCGAAGAAAGGGCTCCATTTTACATACTCTTTTCGACATTTCGCCATGTTTAAATGCTAAGAACTGTGGGATTAGTACAATTTTAAATTTCTTATTTAAAATTGCGTTTACCTTTGTTGATATATCAGCTATATATGGTTATACTTTCACATTTTTCACACATTCACAACATATATAGAAATCTCGATTAATCATCGCATAAAACACGAAATGTTCGGTGCGAATTTACACATTTTTCAAAAATGTCACATTTTTTAAAATGTGTTTTCTTATGGGAAAACGTACAGGCCGCATTTTACATGTTTTGCAAAAATGTGACATTTTCAGAAATGTGTAAGAAATGCGTTTAGTGGACAGAGCCTATAAGTCAAAACACAAATTAAAAAGATTAAGAAGAATAAACTGGGCATTTCTTAGCTTTAGCAATTATAAAACTAGATTGGCATGTAGAGAAAGCTCATTCTAGCTTATACTTTATATTATTTTATAGTACTAGAACTATACCTAGTTATAGTATACTATAAATAAATTCCATGTACTCCCAACACCTGAAGAAAAATAAATCTACTTGGTGACATGTTCGTAAGTGAATAAAAAGTGAGACTAGAAAAACGAGTAGATTTAACAAGCCAGCTTGTAAGAAAGTTGCCCATCGAACTAGAACTCGAACAGAACTTGAATATTTTGAAATGAGGTTGGAAAAAAGCTACAACACATGAAAAATAAAACTTGTTTAGTTTTGTTTAAAGTTTACAAAAGGTTAATTTTGACATCTCTCTATATGTATATAGAACTTATATCTTATACGATATCCAACGCTCGAATGTTGACTTTTTTCACATGTGCGAAAACCGTTGATTGGAGTTCCAGATAATACGGGAGAATTAAATTTTTCATGCATGAAAAAGTAATATCTATAATTTTTTTTTAGCTAAAAACTGGCAACGGGCAAAGCCGGGTAATACCCACTAGTTCTCTATAAATCGGCATTCCAGTCTTCAAAATCGTTAAACATATTTGTTACAATTTCGATTTATTTCTAAACATACAATACTATTCATGCCATAATCCACAAGTAAATCATATAACCCTTTATTTTTTTAAGAGTAAATCAAACAGTTGATTTGGGCTAATTGCAAAAGCATTTGTGATCGCGGTGCCACTGTGCCGAGATAAGAGAGGAAATTTGTTTTTGGCTTTCGCGTTTTTTAATTGTTGTCTGTGAGCTGACTTTTACTATAAGCTAATAGACAAACATAAACAAACAAAGAGTTAAGGTGTACGAGGGCTTAACATTCATTAAAAAAAACAAAGACGCACATTTATAACACAAATGCCATTCATATGCTGATATCATCTAAAATAATGTGAATCGATTTCTTTTGTCATTTTCGAGGTCGTAGAACCTTATAAATTCTATTTTAGTGACTGCTATTTCAATGTAAATACAAGCAAACAACCTTTAAATTAAGCACAAAACAAAGCGAAACAATAAATATTTTGATTCTGTGCTATTTTTATAAAGAATTTTAGTATTCTTAATAGATAGATGTTCTTAATCTGTTGTTTCTGCAATCCGAATGATATTAGGGAGCGTTTAAATGAAAAAATATTTTAAATTAGCAAATAATTTAAGAGCAATATATATTTAGAGCTCAAGCAAGATCTAGATCTTAGAAGTAAGTAATTTTTTAAGATAACTCATTTTGATATTCATCCTTTCACGTTTTTTGCTAATAAAATGTTTAACTCGAAAGATTGGAGCTTTATTATATTTGTCTACAGTTCTACGTATTTGCTTTCCAAAAATAAAACAACGAGAATTTTAATTAAAAAGTCAATTCGTAACGACCTTTCTGAGATGCAAAACGCTTTAGCTTTTCAGCCATTCCAGTCACCGCCAGCCCGTTCCGTATTACGTTTTAAGTTTTACGCTTTTCTCTACATATGCACAGTTATTTGACCCTATTGACTGAGCCGTTATATGCCAAAATCTTTTGCATAGCTAAATGCCAATTGGAACACGAAACTGCCATCTATCAACAAACTGTGCTGCGTTTTCAATGCCAATAAGAAAGTCGCGTGCAGATCGGCTTATAACATATTTATGAGTGCTTTAATATAAGTTGTTCCTGCCTTGTTGTTGTTGCTGTTGTTGTTGATGCTGCTGCTGATTTTGCTGTTGCTGCTACACGTATCTGTTGCTTGGGGTTATTTTTTGGTATCTGGTTTGCCGATAAGCGCACAAAATTCATGTTGAACAACGCGAGCAGCAGCAACAACAACAACAGCAATGACCGAAAAGGCCGAAAGACGATTTTGTTTACATTTTTTGGTGTTGTTGTTGTTGTCGACAGATTTTCTAATAAGCCATTCAGAACCGGTTTTCTTTTTTTGTGATACCCATTTTCAAGGAGCCAAAAAGCCTATATTGCAGTAGTGAACGTGTTCGTAACAGAAGGCATCAATGTATATACATATATATATTTTTGATCATCATAAACAAATTCGATTTAGACATGTTTGCCAGCCTGTCTGTTTACATTCTGCAAACCTCCCTCGACAAAGGAAAATGAAAAACAAAAGCATTTAAAGAGGAAAAAGCTATAGTCTGAGTACAGGGTATCTACTGGTCGGATTTTTTGGATTAGAGCACTCTTGCTTTTCCATTTTATTTTTTTGTGAACGGTTTCGGCTTTGAATTTTTTTTTGTTTTTGCTTTGGTCTCACTACCACCAAGAAGAAGAAGCAGCAGCCGATTCGAGAGCATCAAATTTCATGCTGCACACACACACACACGCACGCATGCCTATGTAGTTGTGTCAAAAAAGCTTGTTTTAAACAAAAACGAAGCTCTTTCATTTTTAGGGACAGGAACAAAGACAACAACAGCAACAACACCAAGCAACACTTTCAATGGGCTGGCAAGGGGTAAGATTTTCGGTCATAGATTAGCATAAAGCACATACACACATGTATAGGCAACAAAAGCAAACCACAATGCACAATAACAATAACAATGCTCTTGCCAAAAGAAAGAGAGACCAGAGCAGGGAAAAAACACCTCACTCCCTTTATTTCGCCATGTTCAATTAAGGTGGTGTTGCCATTTTGGCTATTGAAAATATAAATTGAAAATTTGGAAAAATTATGTTAACCAGCCAATTGGATAAACCAAAAAAGGAACAATTCAATTTGATTTAGAGTTCGTTGGTTTGTTCAGTCAGCAGTTTTAGCTAGCAATTCTATTATTTTCAATATTTAGCTTTTTTTCTACCATTTAAATTCTGGCAACACTGTTGTTGTCAATAAACCGTTCCCACTCCCTCACACACACACGCACTCACCTTCAATGCAAACGACGTGATCGCGTATCTGTTGGGCAATCTGTGCGTCCGGCATGGGTAGCAAATCGATTAAATCGTAAATAGCATAAATCGATGGATGAACGCTCTCGAAGCGCTGTATCTCCTGGCGTATGGCCAGCGAATTGCTTATCAGCGGCTGCGGCAGTTGCGTTACCAAAATTGAGGCAGCAGCAGCAGCGGCGGTCGCAGCCGCGGACGACGTTGACTGGCTTTGGTTGGTTGTGGGCGTATGATTATGACGCTGCTGCTGCTGTTGTTGCTGTTGTTGTTGTTGCTGGGGGAGCGCTGCTGCCGTCGTCGTCGTCGTCGTCGTCGCTGCCAACTGTAAATGTGGCGGCAGATGCTGATGATGATGTTGCTGAAGATGAAGATGATGATGGTTCTGTTGTAGCTGGTGCTGCAGCTGCAGTTGCTGTATATGCGACAGCGACGCGTGCGGCTGATAATTGCTCATTGCGCACGGAATAAGCCAACGTTTTTTTAATTAACTTCAATTATTTTGCCCGAGATGCCGATAGAGCCCCCAAAAAAAAAACGTAAACTAAACGCGCACACACATATACACACACGCACACGTATACGCACAGGCAATGGCACAATTTTCGCTAAGTGAGTTGACAGCACACAACAACATATTTGCCATACAGCAATTACACGAACACCAATAATTGCGAACTGTGAACAGAGATTATTATAAATTTTACACCTGTTTCACACATAAATAACGATTTTTAAAAACGCACTCAGAACACTTGCACTGGACTGGCCGTGCTTATGTGATAGTGTGACCAGAGGCGGCGAGCATTAAAATGCCTGCACCTATTTTCTCAAAAATACCAACAAGTGCCGGCTCAGAATCGAGTACTTTGTCGCAACGTATGTCGTAATATTTATTACAAATTATTATTAAATAAAAATAACAGAATCATGGCGCAAAGCAGATTGGAAAAAATTGGCACCATTTTTACCAGGTAAGTACAGCAGGAATTGGACTTTAAACTGTCAATCTTATAGCAATTTTATAGAGTCCAGGGCCTGCTGCGTGGCGGCGCCATGAAAGCGGAGGACAAACCCATCTGGTACGATGTCTATGCGGCGTTTCCCCCCAAGCTGGAGCCACGCTTCGACAGGCCCGCCTCAGATATACCAGTGCGTAGTATATTCTATGCGGAGGATGTGGTGCGCGCGTGAGTTAAATCGAAATAACTCAACCATGGGCCTGGTCTAATCTTAGTATTCCACAGCAAACTGCACAAGCAGAATAAACCCCATGAGACCATTTCGCTATTCGATCACAAGCGCGGCACACAAAGCCAGCAGTTTTTGCAAATCTATGAGCAACTAAAGTCGCAGGGCGCATTAGATGACCAGCGCATTTACGAAACGGCGCTGGATTTGCTGGCGGAGCAGCGAAAACAGTCGCGCACGGATTTGGCCGAGGAGAATCTGTTAGCCGGCGACAGCGAGCCGGAGGAGCCCAGCAAGAGCACACTGCTCAGCGATTTCCAGGAAGCCGGTGAGCAGCAGCTGCAGAAGCAACAGACGACGCCAAGTAAAGCGAAAAAGGAGTCCACCCCGGCCGTTAACATACAAAGCTTGTTCAAGGATTAGTCTCCGTTTTATGTTATAAACTAAATATACAAAAAAATTATTGTTTTTAAACCGCAAGCGCATCGTTTTGCGACTCGTGGCTGAGTTGCGTCTGTAGATTGGAGAGCTTGTTCTTCAGCACCTGCACGCCCATTATGACAATATTCTCGGGCTTTAAGGCGCCCGAAGATTCAACATTGAAGAAGAACTTGTTTGGTTTGGCCTCCCAGTTATACGGTGCCTCATACTGGTCATCCTCCAGCTCAGTATGCTCACTTTTCGGCCACTCATCGGGCTTGGGATAGAGCGTGTGACGCATCGAATTGTCCGGATCGTATTCAAAGCAGACACCCGCTGTGGGATTCCATTTGGCGTGCTCCTTGCCGAAGCCCTTTTTGGCATAAGCGCGCAGCTTAAGCTCCTGTCCCTTGCGCAGTTTGATTATCAGAATCTCATCCGTGCTCTCGCCATATTCGTTGTCCTCCTCGCCCTGATTGCGCGAGGTTACAGGCAGCACCTTCGCGTTGCTGGACTTTAAGTCGGCGGTGGTCACGTGACGTGTCTGCTCCTCGTTGCACTTCACGTCGAGCGTAAACTCGACGCTGCATTCGGGACAGAAGTCCAGGCAGATGCAATCCCGTGTATACTGCAATCGCTCCACCACGTCGTCGGATATCAGAGGAATTAGACCAATGCGATGTGCTAGGAACTCATCCGACAGCACCGTAGAATTCGCCTCCAGCTGCACCCAGTCTATGGCAAGTGTCGGTGTTTCGGCAATGAAAACGCGACGCAGACTGTTCGCAACGCTCAATTCCGTGTCCTCAAGCACAAACTTAACATTGTCGTCCGTCAGCTCGGTTATTTGCACAGATGGTTGATTAGCATACGGCATTTTTACCCCACTTTTTTATAGTTAAAGAAAATAAACACAAATAAACAGCGTTAAAATGCCGGAAAGCGGTAAGAGGCGATAAAGCGATAGCAGCTATCGCATAGAAGGCTACTCATTTCATCCTATCGATAGATGAAAAGCAACTATCGAATACCAGAATGGGACAGCTCGAGCAAGAAAATAATGTAAAATGTTTAAAATACATTTAATCGGGACGACTACATTCCGATGGTATTATTAAGAAAATAATAACTGTTTTTTTTAAATGTCAGGTTATCCAGATCTGTCTTAATACTATTAGAGCCGATTAAATATATCGAATGACAACTTCGATTTATTTAATATTTGCAACTAATCTACACCTCAAACGTTTTGTAGCACTAAACAGTTCATAAATCTCGCGAGAATGTTGCGAATTTTTT
Source organism: Drosophila ezoana (assembly GCA_035045725.1). Lineage (NCBI taxonomy): Eukaryota > Metazoa > Arthropoda > Insecta > Diptera > Drosophilidae > Drosophila > Drosophila ezoana. Next base: position 710,362 of record JAWNOU010000005.1, on the reverse strand, counting down.
TTCGGTTTTATTGCAAAATTGCACCTCAATCAAACTTTAAGGCAGCCGAGTATAAAACCAATATAAAGAAAGATAATAAACTGGATTTTACGCAGCTACTGCATCCGACAAAGGTGCCACAGACGCCCGTACCGGCGGCTTTTCCTGACACCTCCGAAAACACCATCGAAATAGATACCAAAACAATTCAATTGCTAGAGCGTCTATCCTTAGTGGATCTGGACAGTGAGCAGGCGCTGGCCACGCTCAAAAGCAGCATACAATTTGCGGATAAAATAGCGCACATAGATACGCAAAACGTGCGTCCACTGTACACAGTGTTGGAGGCACAGCAGCTGCAGTTACGCAACGACCTGGTTACAGCGGGCGATAGCCGAGCAGAACTGCTGCGTTGCGCCAAGCGGACGGACGAGGATTACTACGTGTCACCGCCGGGCAACATACCGCTGGAGCAACAATAAGGATGTCCAATCGCCTGGGCCGCTGCCTCAAGTCTCTGGAAACCACTGGCTTCTTGCGCTGCTCAAATGAGGCAGCCAATCCCCATATAGAGCTGTTGAACCATGGTTCTGCTTATGCCCAGCAGCTGCAGCAACATTGGCTCAACATGCGCCACTTGGCTGTCAATTTGGGCAGCGTTTCTGCTAACGAATCGACTAGCCAGTCGCGTTTCAGCTTTGTGCATGGCCAGCCATTTCGGCAGCAGCTGCAACAGTTGCGCCAGGCACATCCCAGCAAAGCCAAGTGTCCCACGCTGCTGAAGCAGCAACTTAGGGGCACATCCTACAACACGCCAGGCAACACAATCTTCCAGCATGCGCAGCCAGTCACACAGTTGATCACAGATTTCTATGTGGAGCCGCATCGTGGACTGGAGCACTTTTACAATGTGCAGCGCGAGAGTAAAATCTGGTGGATGCGCTATTCCTCCAATCCCAGTCGCTATGCTATTGTGCCGCAAACCGAATTGGAGCAAGGTGCAGGCTGCCAGGCGATTGACATACGCGCTTCCTTCGGGGATGCGGGCGCAGTGACTGTGGAGCAGCTGAGTCTAGTGCCGCTGCCGGAGAATCAGGATTTCCAGCTGCCCGATGCGCGCACTGGCCAACTCCAATTGCCTGCAGTCATACGCTCTGTGATCGAACTGGAGACGGCCAGCTGTGCCCTGCTGCTGGACGGCTGTGATCACGGCCGCGAGACGCGTTCGCTGCTCCTCAATCGCCTGCTGGCGCCTTATCAATGCGCCATTGCAGGCATACAAAACACTGAGCACAGCTCACAGGATCTGCGTGACTTGTGCGCCCATCTGGCGGATGTGCTGAAGCGTGCCAGTCTGCGCTTGCAGGAAACTGGCTATGTGCTAACCGGGAATAGGCAACAGCTGACGCAGCAGCTAGAACTATACGACTGTCTGGGCGTACCCTATGCTCTGCTCCTGGACGAGCAGCAATCGCTGAGCAATGGACTGCTGCAGTTGCGTAGCCGCGACACCCAGCTGGCGGAGACCGTACACATAAGCGATTTACCTGACTATTTGTTAAATATTTTTAGAAACTATTAAATGCCTAGTATACATACATATTGATATTGAAATTTATTTATTTAAAAGACAATACAAAATTAACAATCTGTTTTGGATACTATCTTATCTAGTTATACATTTTAATAGTTGTAAGATTTCAATCCATAAAAGTTTACATAAAATCGCATAGATATTGACGCACATTGAAGCCAACAACTTTGCCTATATACACGACGAATTCTAGACCCACGGTGCACTGCAGCTTGGCGGAGCCATCCATAATGTTTTGCTCGCCCGAGACAAAGCTGAGCAGCTTGAGATGCACCAGCGTGGAGATTTGCGACAGCAGATTGCAAGTAAGGCCCACCTTTTCCTCGAGTATGGCATAGAAAATAGCCAGCAAGCGATCAATGCTAAAGGATTTGGGACCCAGCGTTGTGGACATCTTCTCCGCATTCTGTTAAGACAGTTAAATATCTTAAAGGTACATAACGGAACAGAGTTTAGAAGGTGCTTACCTTGGCTCTGGCATTGACCGTTTGCATGCGCTTGCGCTGCTTGCCATGTTGCTTGACAAACAGTCGCTTGTCCTGCTTCGGCGAGTTGTGGCTGGCCAGGAAGGCGGCAATGAGCAGAAACTTGCCATAATAGGGCAGCTCCAGAGACTGGGCCAGCTTGCGCACACTCTGATCCTCAATATGCGGCTCACCCAGCGGCTTCTCAATGCGCATGTAGATCTGGGTTAGAGCCGAGCGCAACGGTCCAGCTATGTGCCGCCAGAGACGCGACACATCCGTGCACTCCACGCTGCCATCCAGCACAGGCTGCATGTATATCGCAAAACATTTATGGGCGGTCAACCGCAACTCGGGCACATCGCGGCAGGCCTTGTAAAAGACACTGAGAAAGAGATTCAAATAGTTGCTATAGAATTCCGGCGTCAAGGCCTGCTCGCACAGGGCCAAACGCTGACCATCGCCTGTCAGCTGTTGCTCTTGCTGCAGCATTTGATGGCGCATCTCTTCAAAATCACTGCTGAGTATGCGCAGCGCCTCCGCCTTGTTGTACTGAGCCAGATGCAAGCTGATGATCTCGCTGAGACCCGTTTTGTTGTAGTACTTCTCAAAGGGCAGCTGCGAGAGCAGCAGCACACACAGATTGAGACTGGTCAGCTGCTGCAGGCGCAACAGCACAGGCAACACATTGGCATCCATGTCACGCAACCGCTCCGCATTGTCAACGGCTATGAGGAATCCTCGGGCGCTGCTTCCGTGCCAGCGACGCAGTTGCTCCACAAATTCCAGCATATTGTCGGAACGCAGCGGGCTCGCATCCAACTGCTGCTCTTTCTGTGCCAGTGCGTCCAGCACATTTTCCAGCAATATTTTGGTCGTATAGCATTCGATGGCATTCAGCTGGGCAGTGCAGACCTTTTGCTGCTGCTCGCATTGCTGGAGGAAGGCTTTGGTCAGCGATGTTTTGCCTGTGCCGCTGTGGCCGTATATATAAATGGCGGGTGGATAGCTCTCATTGCAGTCCCCAATTAATTCGCTCAGAGTTGTTATGACCGTCTCGCGGCAGGGAAATTGCGGTTCCAATGCAGCGCAAATCCGCTCCATTTGTTTACTGTTTATCAACTACAGCAGCTGGCTGCATTGCGCGCCAAAAACCAGGGATACGCCAATAACTGTCAAGCTGCTGATCCAGAGGCGCGAAATCCGCTCCATTTGTTTACTTTTGTCAACTATCCGCATTGCGCGCTAAAAACCAGGGATACGCTGATAACTGTAAAGCTGCTGATCAACAGGCTCAAGTAACGATACATTGAAAACGAAATCATCGTTAATACAGGGAATTTTATTTGTAGTTTGTAAGCAAAAAGCTGACAAAAATACCTAATTTTTGCTGGAAAAGGATTTTACGCTGCTGGGTTAGGTTAGAATAAAAAACAACGAAATAACGATTTCGTTTTAAACACCTGCCCGGCTCCAGGAAACGCCAAGCTTTCGAATAACTTATATTTTAATATCTTTATATCAGTTGTTTACACCGATGTAAATGTTCCGTTATTTGATTACAACATTGAAAGATGCGACCCACAAATATCGAGTAAACAGCAGTGAATGTTCGATAAACTCTGTTTCTACGCTACACAACACTAGCCACCAAAGGTGATTAATTCTTGCATTTTATCAAATTTGTGAACGCTAGAAAAACTTTGCGTTTTCTTTTAATTTGGCGCAGGTATCCCAAAGTCGTACTTTGCACCAACGCTAGCTTAATCGTGTAGACGGCCCAGAGTCCGCGATTAAAACTAGAATAAACAGAGACGTGCACGCCGAAGCCTGCAAAAAAACAACGCCCAAAAAGAAAACGGAGGCAACTACGTGTGTGGTTCGAATTTTAAACTGCATTTATTAAATAAGTTCTGCAATGGCCGAGAAATACACGTTTGGCAGTACGCCGGCTTCCATCACGTGCCACGCCTGGAACAAGGATCGCACGCGTAAGTGACACACATTTGTTGAGCATTACAACAAAATACAGTTCTCATTTAATCTATGACTCACTTTTGACTCAGAAATTGCTTTATCGCCGAACAACCATGAGATTCATATCTACAGCCGTGAGGGCAGCGGCTGGAAGCTAGCCGACGTTCTTAACCAGCACGATTTGCGCGTCATGGGCATTGATTGGGCCAAGAATACCAATCGCATAGTTAGCTGTGCCGCCGATCGTAATGCGTACGTCTGGACCCAGGCCGAGGATGGCAAATGGAAGCCAACTCTGGTGTTGTTGCGTATCAATCGGGCCGCTACCTGCGTCAAATGGTCGCCAGCAGAGAACAAATTTGCTGTTGGCTCTGGAGCGCGTCTTATTTCGGTCTGTTACTTTGAATCGGAGAACGATTGGTGGGTCTCGAAGCACATTAAGAAGCCCATACGGTCCACGGTCACGTCGCTTGACTGGCATCCGAATAATGTGCTCCTGGTGGCTGGCTCCACGGACTACAAGGTGCGCGTCTTTTCGGCTTTCATCAAGGACATCGAGGAGCCGCCAACAACAACATCCTGGGGCAATCGCAAACCGTTGGGTCAGCTCATGGCCGAGTTTAAGAACTCGTCCACCTCCGGCGGCGGCTGGATCAATAACGTGAGCTTCTCGAGCGATGGCAACAAGGTGTGCTGGGTGGGCCACGACAGCTGTGTGAGCATTGCGGATGCCAACAATGGCAATACGGTGATACGCTGCCGCACCGGCTATTTGCCTTTCCTCTCCTGCGAATGGGTTTCACCCACATCGGTTGTGGTGGCCGGCTACAGCTGCGTGCCCCTGCTGTACAGCCTGAGCGCGGACAATAAACTTGTGCTAAGCGGCAAGCTGGATAAATCGCAGAAACGCGAGGCTAGCGGTATTACAGCCATGCACTTCTTCAAGTCCATGGATTGCAATATGCGCACGGAGAACACGGATGTGGTCGTGGACTCCATACACCAGAATGCTATAACCAGCATACGTTTGTATGCCGGCGATAAGGCTAACGCCAGCAAGGTATCAACCTCTGGCGTCGATGGTCAGCTGGTCATCTGGACCGTCGAACAGGATGGCATTAATGGCGGCATGCGTAATATGCAGATCTAGGTGCATCCTGTCCATGTTGTTGGAGCATTGTTTTCCCTCTTGTGTATGTTTTGTGTGTGTTTTATCTGATCTGCAAGTTATTTTTTTTGTTAAGAACAAAATGTTAATTGCAGGCCAGGTGCACAGTATTTTGCCAAAATGTTTTCAAAATCGCTTTTCCAATTGTTTATCGTATGAAAGCTTTTTACATATATAATAATTTTTAACGCAAATAACTAAAGAGATTATGTTCTTTAATTCTTCCAACTCATAACATATGCTGTGTATGTATTTTAAACTGTTTCTTTTCATTATCTATAGCAACAAGTGAAACTAATTGAATTACTTAAAAACGGTTTTTGAAATGGTTTTCAGTTTGGGACATACGTTAAAACGTTTTTTTAGTTTGTCTTAATACTAGTATCGATGCAATACACATAGAAGAATTACATTGTACTATCAAAAACGATACTTTTGATAAAATACTGATTTAGATAAAATTAAAGCAGCAATTGCAGTTACATTGCCGCAGATAATATAGAAAAAAGTGAATTAAAAGTTATAAAACAGGTGAGCTGTAAACTAATGAGTACTTTTTCGTGTAACTCAAACGGTCCGTAAGTAAATGTCGTTCTACTCAAAAAAAAAACTCATTTTTCGATGCTTGTGGCGAGAAGCCGATTTGTAATTTCGATAGTATTTGGCTGTAACTACTATTTGTAATGTAACTACTGGTTACTTTTTCGTGTTACTCAAACAGGCAGCAAGTAAATGTTTTTCCACTCAAATAAATAACTCATTTTTCGATGCTTGTGGCGGCAAGCCGATTTGTAATTTCGATAGTATTTAGCTTATTGCTGTGCGCGCTGGATTTTCGCGACTTGCATTTTAAAAATAGTTATGGTTTTTATTTGTTAATTTGTAATGCGCCTGCTACGTTGCTACGCTACCAGAGCCGGTGGGGAACATTACGCCAGCAGTAGCGTGAAGATATTTCGCAAACTTCCGAGCAAAACCAAACTCAAATCAAAACATGCGCTGCCAACGACCACGAAGGCGACGACGTCGCCGGCAAACGTTGAATACGCTGAGAATTTGGTAAAAGTGCAGATGATCTCGCAGAATTTACATCGCCAACTTTTTCCACAGGCCAAACGGGAATACACGAATTCAGAACGCGACGCTGCCAAGTTGTATAATGCAGAATTGCAGCGTCATGGCATTGATGTGGGTAGCACAGAGGTCATGCCGGATGTGAAGCTGAAGCTGCCGCCGTTGCGCGGCAAAAACATTGAGGAACACTTTCATGCCATAGCCAAGGAGCAAGTGGCTCCGTATGAGGCACTACTGCAACCACTAGTTGCCTGCCAGCAACTGCCTGCAAAGCCCAAACGCTGGGCCTTCTATGCTGGCTGGACGGCCTACGACCCAGTGGACGACAGCGCCACGCCTGTGCCGCAGCCTCTAGAGAAAGGAATCATTTTCGATGTTGAGGTCTGTGTGCGTGAGGGCAGCGCCCCCGTGCTAGCCACTGCGGTGAGCACCAAGCGCTGGTACTGCTGGGTCAGTCCAAAGCTGACAAAGCATCGCCTGAGTGTGCCGCAAGTGGAGCCTATTGATGTGGATCAAAATGAGCGACCGCATTACACGCTGGACGAGCTAATACCGCTGGGCTGTGGCGAACCGGGCCTGGTCGTCGGCCACAATGTATCCTACGATCGGGCGCGCTTGCGTGAGCAATATTTGATTGAGGACGCAGGCACACGCTTTGTGGACACCATGTCGCTGCACATGTGCGTCAGCGGTGTCACCAGCTACCAGCGCGCAATGCTCAAGTCTAAAAAGGAGCCGGCTGAAGAGGATTTGGACTGGCTGGAAAGGAGTGCGCTCAATAATCTGGTCGATGTGCATCGTCTGTACTGCGGTGGCGAGCCACTGTCCAAGGAGCCGCGAAATATCTTTGTCGAGGGCACGCTGGAGCAGGTGCGTCAGCAATTTCAGTCGTTGGTGAACTACTGTGCCGGCGATGTGGAGGCCACACATCGCATTCTAACCAAGCTTTATCCCATGTACGCTGCGCGTTTTCCACATCCCGTCACTCTCGCGGGCATGCTGGAAATGGGCTCCGCCTATTTACCTGTCAACTCCAACTGGGAGCGCTATATACGTGACGCGCAGCTTAGCTACGAAGATCTCAGCATTGAGGCCAAGTACCACTTGGGTCGTCGCGCCGAAGAGGCTTGTGCACTCCTCCATGATGAGCAGTATCGCCAGCATTTGTGGCTCTGGGATGAGGACTGGAGTGTGCAGACACTCAAGCTCAAGCAGCTGCCCAAGCGCAAGCATCTGCCCCCCGTGCAGCTTCCGGAGCAAGAGCTGAGCACAGAACAGCGCCGGCTGCAGCGCAAGTTCCAACATCTTTACGATCATCGGGCGCTGCTGCCAGCACGACGGCCACTGCTGCCAGGTTATCCGCAGTGGTATCGCAAACTTTGCCGCAAGCCGCCGACCAGGTACACCGAAGAGCAGCCGGAAGAAGCGAATTGGACGCCCGGCGCCTGTGATATTAGCACTGGCATGCAAATCGCGCCCAAGCTGCTGTCCCTCTGCTGGGAAGGCTATCCGCTGCACTATCAACGCGAACATGGCTGGGGCTTTCTGGTGCCCTTTCGCAGCGTCGAGTGCAGCGGCAACAGCATGCTGCCCATTGAGCAGCTGCTCGCACGCTGTGCCATACCAGAGTTCGCGCGTCAGTATGCAGCTGGTGAGGATGGCGAACTGGCCATGGACATGCTACCCAAACAAATCGATGAGCATCTGGGCAAGCGACAGTTCTACAAGAAGATCTCCCAGCGACAACAGCAGCTGGAGCAGCAGTACAAAGGTAAGCCTAAAATTTCCTATTGACAAAAGAAAAGATCTGCTGATTAGCATAAATATAATTGCTCTGCCCCCACGCAGGTTCAGGTGTCTGGTGCAATCAGGTGCTGGACGATTGCTGTTTCTTTCTGAAGCTGCCGCACAAGAACGGACCATCGTTTCGTGTTGGTAATCCTCTATCCAAGGATTTCTTGAACAAGTTCTCGGAGCATGCGCTGAGCAGCGGTGATCCCACGTGTCAGGCAGCGGCTCGCGTCATTGAAATTGCGCGCATGATGTCCTATTGGCGCAACAATCAGGATCGCATACTCGGCCAGATGGTAGTCTGGCTGCAGGCGGACCAGCTGCCCAGCGAGCTGAGAGTTCATGCAGAGCGCATGGCTTATGGCGCCATTGTACCGCAGATTGTGGTCGCCGGCACGTTGACTCGTCGCGCCATGGAGTCCACTTGGATGACCGCCTCCAATTCGCGTGCCAATCGCATTGGCTCTGAATTGCGCTCGATGGTGCAGGCGCCGCCTGGCTATAAGCTGGTCGGCGCCGATGTTGACTCACAGGAGCTGTGGATAGCCTCGGTGCTGGGCGATGCGTATGCGCATGGCGAACACGGCGCCACGCCCCTGGGCTGGATGACACTAAGCGGCAGCAAGTCCAATGGCAGTGACATGCACTCCATAACCGCCAAAGTGGTGGGCACTTCACGCGATCACGCCAAGGTGCTCAACTATGCGCGCATCTATGGAGCTGGCCAGCAGTTTGCAGAGACGCTACTCCAGCAATTCAATCCCACGCTGAGCGCCACTGAAGCCAAGGCCAAGGCCATGAAAATGTTTGCCGCAACGAAGGGCAAGCGTGTATATCGACTGCGTGAAGAGTTCCACGACGAACAGGAGGATAGACCGTAGGCCTATTTATGCTATCAATAGAAGCCACTCTTATCTTTATTTTTTACTCAACAGCTACAGCAGCTACGAGGCCAAACGGCTGGCGCTGCAGCGTAATCGTCCAGTGGGCGAGGTGTTTCATCGTCCCAGCTGGCATGGCGGCACGGAGAGCGCTATGTTCAATCGTCTGGAGGAAATAGCTACTCGCGAGCAGCCGGAGACGCCGTTTCTGAGCTGCCGCCTAAGTCGTGCCCTGGAATCACATGACGAAGCGGATCAGGAACAGCGTTTTTTGCCCACCCGCGTCAATTGGGTGGTGCAGAGCGGCGCTGTAGATTTTCTGCACTTGATGCTGGTTAGCATGCGTTGGCTTCTGGGCACGCATGCCCGCTTTTGTTTGAGCTTTCACGATGAGCTGCGTTATCTGGTCAAGAATGAGGTAGCCGCCAAGGCAGCGCTGGCTATGCACGTGACCAATTTGCTGACGCGCTCTTTTTGCGCCTCACGCATTGGCCTGACGGATTTGCCCATGTCTGTTGCATTCTTTTCTTCCGTGGAGGTAGATACTGTGCTGCGCAAGGAGTGCACCCTGGACTGTCAGACGCCCTCCAATCCTCATGGTCTGCAAATTGGATACGGCATTGCGCCTGGCCAAAGCCTGAGTATAGAAGACGCTATTGCCAAGGCTGGCGGTCATGATCTTAGTCAATGGCCCTGGCTTAAGCCGCCTAAGGAGTTGAGCTAACCACTGGAAAGTCTTCAGTTAGTTGTTTTTTTTTTTATGCATCAGTCGAAAGGAGGTGCAGGCTGCTCTACAGAGCTGGACGTTTATCATAAATAAATGACCAAATTACTTTCAAACAATTATATAAAGTGTTAAGAACAGCGTCTCAAAAAGGCACGGGTAAGAACCTCATTCAAAACTTCCTCATAAAAACCTTTTACACGCCAGATAATAGTTGTCTGCAGTTGGGTAATTAGTTATTTGCAAATCAGCTGTGCTATAATTCGTCTAAAAAATCTATCGGAAATCGATAGCAACATTTTTGTAAGTTATCGCAACTTCTTACCAATTGTATTTAAATGTGTTCTAAAACTAAGGACAATCCTACAGTTCAGCAAATAGCTGAACTATGTTACAGCAAATTTCGCGATTTACCAAAAACTGGCAAACCCACAAGCAGCCAATGGACAGTCCTGGCCGGCATAGTACAATACGACAGAGGAACACAAACCAGCACGGTGGTTGCACTTGTTACTGGGTTGGTACACTTTACATAGAAGCATTTGAATAAGCAGCTTAATAATTGTTAATACGCAGCACCAGATGCATTGGCGCGAGTAAGCTATGTGCCAAAGGCTTTGTAATAAATGATTCCCATGCTGAGGTATTGGCGCGACGTGCTTTCCTACGCTATTTGCACAACGAGCTATTGAAGGCAACCTCGCAGAAGGGGCAGCAACAGGATGCAGTGCAGTCAATCTTCAGTTGGAAACCAGCGGCTGGGTGCTTTACGCTCAACAAACAGCTTGAGTATCACTTCCTGAGCACGCAAACGCCTTGCGGAGATGCGTGCATTGTGGCCGACAGCGAGCCCTCGACGCTGCCAGCGAAGCGATCGCGGTTGAATCGAAAAGCGGCTTTGCCTCTAACGACAAGCCTAGTTGCCTGAACCGCTTAGGTGAGATGTGAGCCGTCAGCTCTGGAAGTATTATTTAATCTTTAAATCTTTCACAGACCGTATGAGATTGCAGTAGATGGCAAGCGTCAGGGCGTCACCAAACAGAAACTGAATACTGTACAAGCTGCTTTGGCAGTGAGTAAATATAGGCTGCTACTCAATTGGTTGGACTTGTTGCACTGCTGCCAAGAGGTGCGCGAAAAGTTCGGTCTGCACTTAACTGATCTGCAAACTATGAGCTATGCCGAGTGCAAAGCCTTGGCAAGGGATTACCAGCTGGCCTGGCGACAATTGAAATGCGAATATTTTAAGCAATGGACTTGCAAACCAAAAGAGCTGCTGGAATTCAGCAAACAGACTGCATGACATACGTTCAAATAACAATTCTCCAGCTCCCTATTGCATCTATTTTGAGAATTGTATATGACAAGACGGTAAGTAAAACAGTTTTAAATTAATTAAAACAAATTTAAAGCAGGAACGATAGATATTAATTATAATTATGGCTGTTAGAGAGCTTACAAGTCAATTGCTTTTTCTGTTTGTTTGTTATTAACCAAGCCTTAAACTAATTTATTGGATTAATGATAACGTGGTTATAAGTTTGCAATGGAACCCCAGGACAGTGTCACAGGATAACACAAGTAATTCTAAACTCCTTTGCAGCTAAAAATACTGTTCAGCAGCCTTTCTCGATATAATGCAGGCTTTTGACCGAGTATGGCATGCAGGATTGCTGCATAAGCTATAGCTCCTACTTCCAGCCACGTTTGATTTAACGCTAAGGTCATACCTTCATAGGAGGAGTGAGAAGCGAATGGGCCGAGTCCGAAATATGCGTGTTGGCCCAGTCCTATACACCCGACAGAGATGACCTGCTCATCACCACCCATGCAAATGACACTGCATTTGTAGCGTCGGCAACGGATCATGCTGAAGCCTCCGTCATCCTGCAAGCTTAGCTGTCAAGCTCCGATCCAAGGCTCCCAAGATGGAATATTGTCGTCAATAAAGCCAAGTCCACACACATAACATTCGCCATAAGACGAAAAACCTGCCCTTCTGTTAACCAAAACGGCAACACGCTGCCAACAAAATACACAGTCAAGTATCTCGGCCTAATCTAAGACAAGAGATTGGCGTGGTCAACCCACATAAAGGCCAAAAGAAAGCAGCTCAGCCCGAAAATCCGGCAGATGAACTGGTTCCAAGGGTAAAAATCGCAGCTGAGCTTAAGACACAAAGTGCTTTTATACAAGCTCATTCTGAAGCCAATCTGGACATACGGGATTTCAAAATAAAACTCTACGCACGCTGGTGTAACAGTGTAATCCACGATGACCTCAACATCCCATCCGTCGCCGAAGGACACAGACCGACTGGACAACCAACTTGCAATAAACCTCCTCGACAACAGCCTGCACCCCGACGCCTAAAAGGACACCACTCACTCGTCCTGCCTTTTACGCCGCTAAAAGTGGTGAGACCGTTTAAAATACAACAAGTAAGAGGTTCTAGTCGGGAGCTCCCGACTAGGGGATACCCTGAACCCTCATATTCCAACACCAAATGCAGCGCGCGCTTATAGATAGAGAGTAGCGGGGAGGTGGCGATAGGTATAAAATGAAAGATAATCGATATATATATACTTTTCTAGAAGCTACATGTCAAGTTTGGTAACTCTAGCTCTTATTATTTACCAAAATTGCTTAAAAAACAGGATATCGATATACATTTTTATCGATTACTTGCAAACGGGGCAAGTTATCGATTATCGGAAACAAACTCGATCTGCGTAGGAACTAGGAGCACCTACATCTAAAATTTCAAGTCCCTAGCTCTTATAGGTTCTGAGATCCTTGCGTTCATACATACGGACGGACGGACGGACGGACGGACAGACAGACGGACATGGCTAGATCGACTCGGCTATTAATGCTGATCAAGAATATATATACTTTATGGGGTCGGAGATGCTTCCTTCTGCCTGTTACATACATTTGGATTTTGCACAAAAACATAATACCCCTTTTACCCATTTTTAATGGGTTCAGGGTATAAAAACCACATGCAAATATCTACATCACATAATCTACTTATTATGGAAGAGATAAATCGTAAATAAAACAAGTAAGAGGTTCTAGTCGGGAGCTCCCGACTAGGGGATACCCTGAACCCTCATATTCCAACACCAAATGCAGCGCGCGCTTATAGATAGAGAGTAGCTGGGAGGTGGCGATAGGTATAAAATGAAAGATAATCGATATATATATACTTTTCTAGAAGCTACATGTCAAGTTTGGTAACTCTAGCTCTTATTATTTACCAAAATTGCTTAAAAAACAGGATATCGATATACATTTTTATCGATTACTTGGAAACGGGGCAAGTTATCGATTATCGGAAACAAACTCGATCTGCGTAGGACCTAGGAGCACCTACATCTAAAATTTCAAGTCTCTAGCTCTTATAGGTTCTGAGATCCTTGCGTTCATACATACGGACGGACGGACGGACGGACGGACGGACGGACGGACGGACGGACGGACGGACGGACGGACGGACGGACAGACAGACGGACATGGCTAGATCGACTCGGCTATTAATGCTGATCAAGAATATATATACTTTATGGGGTCGGAGATGCTTCCTTCTGCCTGTTACATACATTTGGATTTTGCACAAAAACATAATACCCCTTTTACCCATTTTTAATGGGTTCAGGGTATAAAAAATAGAAACTGGAAAAAAAATAATTTTGCAAAAAACAATTCTGTTTCAGCAGCTGTGAACTTTTTTCGTTTATTGTGTTCAGTATCTGGATTAAGACTGAAGTAAAAAATTGGCTTACACTATTTATAAAGCTAAACAATAATTGGAGTACGTGACTTCTTGCAAAGGGACATCAGCTTGTTTATAGTTTACTTTCTATTGGTCAGTTTTTGTTTATAAATAATTTGTTGACATTATTTGAGCTCGGCATGTTATTGATCAAAATTGTGTTGTGAATATGTCACTCATAGATTTCTTTTTATTATTTTGAAAAATATCCATTATCAAAGCACGTTCATAAGAAACAAGTGCTTTTTAATCTTTAAACAAGATTTACGAATCGATTTAATGGCTTGACTGAGTCAAAACTTAAATTGGTTCGGGCATCATTATTAATTTAATTTAATTAAACAAAATCGATAACCCAGCCAATGCCTGATTTTTGTTTGTACGCATATTTTGAGCATGTCATGTTACCACACCACAATTGAAATAGTGCGGGGTGAGGATAGTTGGCAAATGAAGTTTGCCTTTTCCAGGCAATTCGCCTGCTTCATCACAAAACCATCTTCGTAATCGCTTACTAAGACCACACATTTTAATTCTTCATCCATTTCATGGGGGTCCTTCACATGCTGCACATCCTCATCGATCCATTTCTCATAGCCAGTCGATAGACCCGTCGCAATCGAAACATATTCCTCTTGACCCAGTCGATTAATGTCCAGCCAATAGCTTTGACTCACATTTAGTCGAAGGCCTATAATTAGCCTTTCCCCTTCCATTTTCAGGTTAATTAGATTACCGCCTTTTTGGCGACATTCCTGTGCCGCTTGAAACCAGTTGAGATCCTGGTTTGCAATGAAATAAAACTTACGACCAATTAATTCGAATGGTTTTAACTGGGCTACATATTCCTGCGGCACGAAATCTATTGTCTTGTACTCCAGGCGGGTGCTCAGCGTAGTTGCTATTAGAATTATTTATTTAATGGGTACATAATTGTTATTGGCTATAATATTTGATATCTCTTACATTTAACCAGTTTCGTTTGCATCAGCATATGAAGCAGCAGAATGGAAAAAACAATACACCGAAACATTCTACTTGTACTTTTTTGTACTACTACTCGCTCAAAGGTTATATTCGCAATGGTCTTAGTTATTATAATTATGCATATACCTAAAGCTATATTCGCTTTTGCACGCTTGCTCTGACTAACTATTCTGCGGATTATGCGCTATATATAAATATACCGAAGCATTAATCAACATAGTTGTTGTTTACTACAGTTGTTGTTTTACTACAGGATCCCAACTAATAAATGAATAATGAATATTTTCGATAAAATGAACTATGAGCTAGGTCGCTGTTTTTTTTTGAAAAATTAAAATGTTTGGAATATGAAGAAAATAACTATGAATAACATTGGCCAAAATGTAGGCCCTTTTAAACTAATAGTTTTAGATTTAACGTTTGAATTTGTAATCAATAGGGACAAATTTCCTGCCCTAACATGAATAACATCTGGATGAATTTTTTTTTTGTATATTTTAATACACAAAGTAAACAGCTAATAAAATATAAATAACAACAAATCAATTTATTTGCTTTCAGTCAAGTCAGTTTCAAATTATTTAATTGATCGCCCCAAAAGTATGCAAAGATTTTGTAAATGTCAGGGAGTAGATACAAAAGTAGGCGAAATTTTGAATAAATATAGCAAACGGTGGAATTTGAAGGTTAGCCCGCTCAAAACAATATACCCATGTTTCACCCTCAAAAGTCCGATGCATACCACTATTTAAAATCTTCATACTGTATTATTGGGTTCGGTTCTAAATTACAATTTCCATCCATGTGTTGTTAAGATATTAAATTATGATTGTACAGGTTCTATACTCAATAAACCAAAACAAGTAAGAGGTTCTAGTCGGAAGCTCCCGACTAGGGGATACCCTGAACCCTCTTATTCCAACACCAAATGCAGCGCGCGCTTATAGATAGAGAGTAGCGGGGAGGTGGCGATAGGTATAAAATGAAAGATACTCGATATATATATACTATTCTAGAAGATACATGTCAAGTTTGGTGACTCTAGCTCTTATTATTTAAAAAAATTGCTTAAAAAACAGGATTTTGATATACATTTTTATCGATTATTTTGAAACGGAGTAAGTTATCGATTATCGGAAACAAACTCGATCTGCGCGGGCACTAGGAGCACCTACATATAAAATTTCAAGTCTCTAGCTCTTATAGGTTCTGAGATCCTTGCGTTCATACATACGGACGGACGGACAGACAGACGGACATGGCTAGATAGACTCGGCTATTGATGCTGATCAAGAATATATATACTTTATGGGGTCGGATATGCTTCCTTCTGCCTGTTACATACATTTGCACTTTGCACAAATACAATATACCCCTTTTACCCATTTTCAATGGGTTCAGGGTATAAAAATAACAAAAATAAACATAGCCGCATATAATAGAAATTTTAAAAACTAATCCAGTGACAGTGGAGATTTTTTTCGATTTCCTTAATCCGTGTTTTATAATTATTTCGACTGCGACAATCGATGAAAAATAAAATCGATAAGCTGTTACACAACCTAAGTTGACAAAAATAAATAGGGAGAAAAGTAACACGCTTAAACAAAAGCTGGGGTTGCTTACTGTGTGCTTCGACAGTCGACTCAGGTTTTTGTGTACGCAAATATTTGTGCAACGATGGTAAACACCGGTGAGAAAGCTCTTGTCTTAGTTTTAAGCAAGAAAGTTAAGTACCCTACCAAATTCAATTTCCGTCAAAATATGTAAAAGTAGAACTAAATTCTGAAATAATAACTGAGCCTGTTTTAAAGTGTTTACAGGTTGGGTAAGGTGTTGGAATTAATCCAAGCTAACTCAAAATCAAGGTCTAATCTGGTTAATAGCGTAATAAACGGAGTCCACCAACTGTTTAAATATTTAAGCAAATTCATTTACAAAACTAGGTAAAGGCTCAATTAAATAAACACTAAAGATTTGTCAAATTACGTGTAATGGCAAACCCGCGGGAAAAATATCATTAAATAAAATTTAAAAAAACCATTTGGAAATAAACATCAATTAAATGAGTCAAGTAAAGCTTTCAAGTATAATTAACATATAGAATTTTAGGCAGATGTTAAATAATAGAAATTACAACAAACGCGTCTTCGTCTACCTAACTCTTTGCTAAATATGAACAGATGTCAATTTGGAGATCATATAAATGTTAAATAGACAACAAGAAAGAGGCTCTACTCGGGAGCTCCCGATTAGGGAATACCCTGAACCCTCTTCTACCATCAAAAATTAAGTTCGCGCTACGCGCTCCTTTACTTCAGCAGTAATAAAAATACATCGATATGTCTCGAACTCGTAACAGACTACACTTATTGCAAACGCCTTTACTCAACAGCTATACCAAGAATTGAGTCTTAAGGAAAAAAACGGATTAAAATAACAGCACAGAAAACAATATAATCTCAATCGCAATTCAATACAGAAGTTCTTGCAATTTGCGCCGACTACCGCAAACACGTGCGCAGCCAAAACACGTTTTCTTTGTGTTTCTTAACCGATCTTAATAAAATTTTTTACTGAACATCTTATAGTGATATAGAATATTTGTGTATTCTCAAAAAGTCAATTGCATTTAAATTGTGGCTTAAATTGGTGTGCAATACAAGTTGGTTTAATAACTAAATTTATAGCTGTGAGGTAGTAGCGGGGAGTTGGCGATAGGTATTTAATGAAAGATACTTGATATATATATATATATATACTGTTCTAGAAGCAACATATCAAGTTCGGTGACTCTAGCTCTTATTATTTACCCAATTGGCTCAAAAAACAGGATTTTGATCATGACTTTTTTCGATTGCTTGGAAACGGAGTAAGTTATCGATTATCTGAAACAAACTCGTACTGCGCATGGACTAGGAGGACCTACAGCTAAAATTTCAGTCTCTAGCTCTAATAGGTTTTGAGTACCTTGCGTTCATACATACAGGCAGACGAACGAATGGACAGACGGACATGGCTAGATCGGCTGTTTATCCTGATCAAGAATATATATATTTTATGGGGTCGGAGATGCTTCCATCTGCCTGTTACATACATTTGCACCAAAAACCCTTTTTACCCATATTCAATGGGTTCAGGGTATAATAAGAGGTGTTGTAAATAATTAGTCGATTTCACGAATAGTTTTTCACCTTATTTCCACCAATATTTCTGAAAATGCTTTAAGAGTTTTCTTGCATAAGAAAATATTGTGAAGGCTCCACCGAAATGCTATCCATTCACGTATCAGTTTTTCGCTCAATTTCCGCCAACGTTAGTGAAAATGATTTAAAGGTGTATTTGATAAAACCACTAAATTGAAATGCAGTTTCCTTTGGTTTCTATGATTTGAGCTGTGCAATCGTATTTGTCTATATAGATATGAATATTTACATATCCTTCGATGTATATTGAGGTCCTTTTAACCAAGTAGTTAACTTGTTCTATGTCTTTATTATTGTAGCAGCTTAATATGTTAAAATTTTGAGTACATGATAAAATAATCGCGAGTTAATACCAGTTATAATACCATATATAAGTATGTACATCGTATGCCTAAGAAGAATGTTCATAATACATGAATCTCGGCAGCCCCTACAAATTCTGGCCCAGGTTATCGATCTCGTTAAGAAAATAGAGCATATCGGACTCTTCGAGACAGGAGTTCTGCAGCACCAGACGGAAAAAGTTTGGTAACTTGCGCAGCGGCTGATATGTGATCATCATGGAGCCCTTCTTGATCATGGCCTCCTTAATTTTGGGTGCCACCTTGTGTAGTTTATCAAAGAACTCCTGATTGCGTTCCATTTTACGCAGACTGGGCGGCACATACCAGAATGTAATGTTGGTGCACTCTGGTCTCTCAAGGACTAGCTCGAAGCCTGGACGCTCACGCAGCTTGGCCGTAAAGTACTCCGACATTTCAAAGACTTGCTCCACATGCGCTTCAAAGCCCTTGCTGCCCTTGGCCTTCCACATGAACCAGAACTTGAACACATCTGCACGACGGCCGCACTGAATGTGTTTGTCTCCAGTATCAAAGGAGGTGTCATAGAACTTATCCTTCTGGAACAGATACGCGGCATTTGTCGAGTGGCACTGGCCCAGGATTTGGGCATGGGGCGTCAGGAAAGTTGAACACTGTTGCGAGGCGGACAACAGCTTGTGCGGATTCCATGTGACCGAATCAGCGCTACAAGTGGAATATTCAATAATTTACAATATATACTGGCAACTAAGCTTGCTCCATCCTCAACTTACCGTTCGATTCCATTGAGCAGCTGACGATACTTCCTGGACATGAGCGCACCACCGCCCCAGGCAGCATCCACATGCATCCACATATTGTGTTTGCGGCACAGCTCCGAAATGCCCACCAAATCATCGAAAGCACCCAGCACAGTGGTGCCCGCTGTTGCGGATACCATCAGTGGCTGCCAATTGTTGTCCAAGCACATCTGAATCTGATCCTCCAAATCACTAAGACGCATCTTGCCCAGCTCATTGGTAGCTATCTTGCGCACATGCTCGCTTCCAAAGCCCATAAACATGGCCAGCTTTTCTACGGAGTAATGTGCATCCTCCGACGTGAATATAATCAAGGGCTTGGCATTAAACAGGCCATTTTTCTAAGGAACATAAAAATGGGGATTGAAAGATAAATAAATGTGACAGATGGAAAAAAAAATTATATGCATGTATATACGGTTTTTATATGTGATAATATAAAAAAGGGAACCTAGGAAATTTTAAGCTTAAGGAGAAATTTATTCCAAATCAATAGAAATTTTGTTTGTTTGTGCCTGTGACTAATATTTTTGAGCACGACTGTAATACATTGATGAAATTTTATGCACAAGAGTTATTTAAAAAACGTTGTAAAACTTGCAAATTAAAAACCTATCTAAAAGAAAGGCAAATCTGCCACGGAATTAGAAAAACAAGTAAGATGTTCTAGTCGGGAGCTACCGACTAGGAGATACCCTAAACCCTCTTATTCCAACACCATAGAAAATGAAAGATACTTGATATATATATACTACTCTAGAAGCTACATGTCAAGTTTGGTAACTCTAGCTCTTATTATTTACCATAATTGCTTGAAAAACGGGATTTCGATATAAATTTTAATCGATTACTTAGAAACGGGGCAAGTTATCGTTTATCGAAAACAAACTCGATCTGCGCGGGCACCTGGAGGACCTACAGCTAAAATTTCAATTTTGCCTCTAGCTCTTACAGGTTCTGAGATCCTTGCGTTCATACATACGGACGGACGGACATGGCTAGATCGACTCGGCTATTGATGCTGATCAAGAATATATATACTTTATGTGGTCGGAGGTGCTTCCTTCTGCCTGTTACATACATTTGCACTTTGCACAAATACAATATACCCTTTTTACCCATTTTCAATGGGTTCAGGGTATAAAAATGAGGTTATAATATATAAAATAGTATAAAAAGCGTTGAGCTGAATTGCTTGGATTTTAGTAAGTCTCAAGCAGTGACTAATATTGTGGGACGCAACTGTGCACAAATGCTCAAAGAATACGCCACATTATCCCCAAGAGTCGTTCTGAGCCTTCAATCGGGAATATTGAAAAAACTTGCTAAGCTTAGCATTCAAATAAATAAGCTATAAGGAAGAGGAAAACAACAAAATAATTAATTTAAATCAGAAAAACCAAGTTGGCTACACTTATGGCTCGAACATGAGTCTAGCTAGTCGCTAACTGTGACTAATATCTTACATCGTAACTGTAGTTGAATATTGCCTGTTACGTTATCCAAGTTTGTGTCTAGGTCGTGTGCATTTCGCTTCCGGTTGGTTTGGCTTCAAACACTCGAACAAAGAAAACGGAAGCCAAAGTGGTTTTGGCCTTCGGCTCCATGCTTACCTTGGATTCGGGCGCATATTTGTAGCGTGCACAGCTGATTGCATAACCGTTGGCTATCGAGCCGCCTGGACAGAAGATGCCATCGCCGTGACCATTGTTTGGAAAGCCCACAATGCGTCGCATCTCACCGAGCACCTGTTCCTCCATGAGCGTAAAAACGGGCGCCACCTCATAGGTATAAACACTGGGATTAAGTGCATCGGTTAGCCATTGTCCCACCAGCGCATAGGGATCCACGCCCGAATACAGTTGATTAATAAAATACGGATGACCCGTCTTCACGGAGAAGCGTATTGTTTCACGAAGCAGCTGGCGCAGCTTATCCGGCGACTCGCCCTGCTCGCGCAGCTCAAAGTCGAAGAGCTTGCGCAGCTCGGCGGGCTCATGCCACTCGACCACCTTGGAGGATCGATTGGTGCCCTGAAAGACGGCCAGCTTTATAATCTCATCCACGCAGGCGCGTATGAAGCCCTCAAATTCAGCCGCAGGATGACTCGCCACAAAGCTGGCCAGCCCATTGACGTTGCCATTGTTGTTGTTGGAGGAGGAGCTAGCGGAGCTGTTCAACATTTTGTTTGGATTGCCGTAGTCAACTGTTGTCTTGACCACATCGATCACAGCTACATCACTCGATGACAACGTGGTTGTTGTCAATGTCTCGGCCATGCTTGCCAAATCCTCAACGTCCGGCGCACTGCTGGCCCCATTGTAGGGCTTATATATAGAATTCTTGAAGTGATGTGTGGGGAACGTTTCGCTGGCCAGCATTTTGTTGGCACCACCTGCACTGTGGCTGATCTCTGTTTTGGGGAAGATGGACCGCGACTCGTGTACGTATTGCCTGCGCTTTTTATTATTATTATTGCTTTTTTTTTTATCTGTGGACACTGCTGATCCCTGGGCGTACTGGGTGCGCACTTAACAATGATTTTAAAGTTCACTACCGAACTGAACGAATTGTTGTGGTTCTTGCTGCTTTTATAAAAGCTGAGATACACACACACACACACACACACGCTCACACACTCGTTCACTCGCGCACACACACGACTTACATAAAGACAATGCCGACGCTCTCCCAGCAAGATCGCTAAACCCGCTCGGTTCTCTGTTCTCGGCTGCGTTTTTTATTTTTATTTATTTTTTTTTTTCATACCCGCTAGTCATTTACTTACAATATGGGAAAGTTAAAAAAAAAAACGCACACACCTGCAGTTCAATCAATCCTAAACCCAAACCGAGTCCCATCGTCGATCTCATAATTAATCGAGCGAGAGGCAAGTTTCCAACTTATTTGCGAGCTTAACTTTTAAAATGCGATTTGGTTTTCCTTTCAAATGGGTTTTCCCTTTGGCTGCATCCATAAATTTTCTGTTGATTCGAAGAACGCAAAGAATTAACCAAAATTCCTTGAAACCTAAGGGAAGATCTCATGAAAGTGATGAAGATAATATGATATTATTTTTAAAGGCAAACCCCAAAAAACGTCTGTTGTTCTCTTTTATCAGGAAATAATTATATAGTACAGTGAAAACTTTATTCTAAATTTATAAATAAAATAAAGATTTTTGAAATATAGTCCGAGTAAATTCACAATTGAATGAATTAATTTTGAATATTTATATATATTTTATTTTTTTCTTATTATTTGTTGATGTTTTATGAATGTCAGCAAATTAACGATTATACTATATATATTTCTCTATATCTATCTATATATTATATTACGATCATGCTTTATATACCTTTCTCTATAAGCTATTATATATTAAAGTAAATGCGAGTAGAATGTTGGGTTTGATAGAAGTTTTCCGGTATTCTTTCACCACACACGATCATGTTAATGGGTTATATTCTATATAAAATAATAGACAATATCTTAATGATATAAAATATAAAAGAAAATGCTCCAAGATAAATGGATTAAAAATACGAGGCATAATATTTTAGCTACAAGTAGATTCCTGGTTCGAAACGCAAGGCTATGTCGAAGGTCACAGTAGCCAGAGTTATTATACATTGATTCGAAAGATTGTAATTATAGCAAAAATATATTAAAATATAACATAAGTTTAGTGAGAAGCTTTTGAACTGACCCTGTAAGATGAATAATTACTTTATAGGTAAATTATGATCGATAGATTTTAACTGGATTTAGATCTCTTCATTTAATCAACTCTACAGGCAAAATCAAACTAGGCTTAAACAAAGTTTCAACACAGTTTGAATTAAATATACATATGTGATATTACTAGCAGGTATAGCCCAGCCTTGCCCGTGGCACGTATGTTATAAAATCAATGTTCTCAAAAAGCTTTGAAAATGATTTTGAAACTGAGCGGACGGTAAACAAACTACTTTCATGTAATAGTTTTTGCCCTTTTACCACTGTTGCAAGTAGAATTTCCCAAATCGCTGAAACTCGTATTCATCATATAATTATGTAGAGCTTTGAAAATAAGTTTGATGCAAATCGGACAAAACTTAAAATTCACCAAAAAAAATCTTTA
The DNA here is from genome assembly GCA_035045725.1 of Drosophila ezoana. NCBI lineage: Eukaryota > Metazoa > Arthropoda > Insecta > Diptera > Drosophilidae > Drosophila > Drosophila ezoana. Next base: position 687,493 of record JAWNOU010000005.1, on the reverse strand, counting down.
AATTGCACTTTCCACCGAAGGAGTTTAGATTTTACGAAATATGTGAAACACGTCTCAAATGATTTCTTATGTAGAACCTTGGAAATGAATTTGAGGGCGAAACGACATCCACCAAATCATTGACCCCCATTTCCACCAAGGAGGAATACATTTTTGGAAAGGTGTGAAACACCCATCAAATGAATTTGAACAAAGAACTTTGAAATTGAGTTTGAGGCCAATCGGATAGTAAACAAAAAAGTTTCATACAAACGTTTTTCGCGATTTTTCCACACTTGCGGGTGGAATTTCCCGAAATTTCAGCTTCCTACTTCTTACGGTTTGGGCTGTGCGTTGATCACCAGTCAGTCAGTCAGTCAGTCAGGACAAACAGTTTTATATATAGAGATTATCTTAGATCTCTCTATTTTGTTTTTTTTTTTTTTTCTTTTTTTAGTTTGTTTCTACGGTCATTGTGAAAGCTCAATGATGACGTTTTCTTTTTCAGTTATTGAGGGTTTATTATTTACTCATCGTCGTATAAAAAAACCAAGTAAGAGGTTCTACTCGGGAGCTCTCGACTAGGGTATACCCTGAACCCTCTTCTTCCAACACCAAATGTAGATATATATACTATTTTAGAAGCTACATGTCAAGTTTGGTGACTCTAGCTCTTATTATTTACCAAAATTGCTCAAAAAACAGGATTTCGATATAGATTTTTATCGATTACTTAGAAACGGGGCAAGTTATCAAATATCGGAAACAAACTCGACCTGCGCGGGCACTAGGTGGACCTTCAGCTAAATTTTGTATTTAATAATAATAATAATATTTCAGGACTCTAGCTCTTATAGGTTCTGAGATCCTTGCGTTCATACATACGGACGGACGGACGGACAGACGGACGGACAGACTAGATCGAATCGTCTGTAGATGCTGATCAAGAATATATATACTTTATGGGGTCGGAGATGCTTCCTTCTGCCTGTTACATACATTTGCACAAATACATTATTCCCTTTTTACCCATTTTCAATGGGCTCAGGGTATAAAAAATAGTTTTAATTGAGCAAATTATGTTGCTTTTGCAAAATGAATAGTGCTTCATAGTGCTATATGATGGAATGTTAGGGGTATTCTGGTGCGCTTTTTTCGTGGAATTTCGTTGGATTGTAAATTTGAAATTTGCTCATGTAATGCAATTATGTAGTTGACCAATTTAAAAGTTAATTGTGTGAGTCGGCGTGTTGCCTTCGAAGAGGTGTCTAATGTGAATTGTTGTTGTCAGATTTCTCTCTCATTAGCCACAATCAACGGCAAATTAAATGCAAAAGCAATTGAGTAATTTTTGCAATTGCTGTGGGTGTTTTTTGTTTTTTGTATATATATATTATTTTTCTATGAATGGTTTGTTGTTAACGAGTTTATTGCGCAACTGAAACGTGATATGTAAATGCTCGAAAGATTTGAGGAGACCGAGAGCCCTCTATGCTTAAATTATTGCCGTAGGTCGCGTAGATCATGTGCATATTTAATAGTCTCTATAAGAAGTTGGTCAAGACTGCGAAAGAAAGTATTTTTTTCTAATTGACCTATTGTATTATATGATCTAAAACAACTGTCTCTGCTTAATTTAATACTGCAAAGGCATTTGCTTTATATTATTTATATATTGTCGAGCGTTCTATCTCATTCTGCAAGCAAAAGTTAAGGAACTGATCTTGGCCAACGGCCTTGACTGTCGTAAGACTGTCGAAGTCTCTATAAATAAAAGCGAAATTACACACAAGAATTTCTTAAGTGTCCACATAATCAAATAATTACAAATGTATATATAAATATATATATATATATTTAATATGTATTTTACTTCTATACATTTGATTACTCAACGAAATTCTTGTTTAAGATCAAATTATGACGTTTAGGTTTTTTGTGGTTTTTGTTATAATTTCAGGATCTGATCGGATTGTGACGCAGTTTTATGCCACGGTTATTCAACCTGCAATACAAACCCTTTTTTTAAACGCATGTGCTTTCCCATCAATGTAAACACAAATCGTTTTCGTAATAAAAATACCAATTTATAATTGAACCCTTTTTTTAATGTGTCGAATTTTGAATACCCTTTAACTTCAAATTTTTGTAGTATGCCTACTTTTTAAGCATACTTAAATTAAAATCTTTCAGTTTCGGAGCTGATTTTCATTTTTGAAAGCTTCACATTCTGAAAGGCCTAAGTATATTTAAATGTTAAGTTCGATTAAATAAGATCATAATGTATAGGTGGTATCTACTTTAGGGTTTTCTTATATTATATAAATTTATTTTTAAATGTTTTAAGCAAATAAATATGTCCTATCAAAGACCATAGATGAAGTTAACCTAAACCAATTCATATTCTACACAAATGGGAAAATTCTGGGCTTACTTTTTTATTACTATATGTCACTTTTTAATTAAATAGCTTATTTTTCTAATTTTAAATATATATGCGCTGCGAAATTGGGTATTGTCTTTAAATATACTGCCCCTAGGCATGGGCTGCGTATGTACATAAAACAATTTCCGAATTGTTACGGATATTATAAGATTAATATAATACCTTCTGCTAGGGTAAAATCAAAAAACCGGCCCTTGCGCTCGTTGCATAAATAAATGTCTCAGAAATGCACAAAAATAAAACCAGTTTCGATGCAATTATCCAAAATTCAGGAAGCATTTGAGCGACGTCATCGACTTTGTCTGAAAAGCGAAAGGAAACAAACAGTTGTGATTTAATTCCAATGCACAACACAAGCAAGCGACAACAATTAGCACAATCACCATTAATGAGCCCTCTTTCGGTATGCCCCCGTCTATACTCTAACCGAACTCTATCGACATGGTGGCTTTCCTGCTATTTAAACTAATTAACGATATCTCGAATACCTTTTAATTATTTAATGGTCCAGTTGATGGCAGGTGTTCCGGTCAAATGTTGGGTTTCTTTTCTAGCTGGTTAATGACACAGTTTTGTCTCGTTTATGCTTGGACAAGGCCGTCATGGAATGCCATCATGAAATTTGATAATGGCGCATGAAAATCGTTTAGAATCGAAGATTAAAAACATGTTTTGGGCGTTTGCATTAGCAATGTTTTAAAAATCGGAAGTTCATGACCACAAGATACTCCGTAGACGTAGAGATTAGTTTCATAGGAGTTCAATTGGAGAACAAAAGGTATTATTTTTTGTTTTAAAAAAAATTGTTAAAATATAAAATTGGTTTTAAAACAATTCCACAAGATAAATGTATATAGTTTGCAAACAATACCTTTTTTAGAAGGTTTATGCTTTTGTAGTTTTAACCTTAAAGAAAGAGAATTTAAATAAAACAGAATTTTAAATGGCTGATTATTTCTAAAAGGTTTTAAAAATATTATAGAATTGATAACCTTCCTGAATAAAATTTGTTGCTCTTGAAACCTATGTCATTTTACTCAAAATCGATTAGTCCCAGTTTCCATATCGAAATATTTACGTTAGATCAAAATGCATCTAATAATTCGATCAATGCGAATCTCTAACAGTAGTGTTATATTTTATTTTTTTTACGGGCTACGATCAATACAATGTTCTCGATATTTACAATTGTTTATCATATAATTAATATAATAACAGAAATTTTCATTTGAAAATGTTTTGTTTTGTTTTTTTTTTTGTTGAGTTTCGAATAATAAAAATCGTCGCATTTAACTCGGTCTATACTATATATCTCATTGAATACACATACATATACATAAATTGTTTTTGTGTTTTTTTTTTGTTTCTTTTGTGTATCTATATCTGTTATATTTCCTATTTTCTATGCACTCGCTGCCACGTTTTCTCTATCTTTGTGGTATTCTCTCGTTTTTTGTTTTAGTCCTATCACACATCGCCAGGCAATAAATATTATTCTTGGTTTGTACTTGGGTAAAGAAACATCGTACCTTTATCTGGAACGTAAAAAAATATTGAGAGTATTTTATTAAGATATATTTACGATATGGTTAGGTATCGAAGCTCACCTGGATTGTTGTAGAAGTTTGCGCTTAGACTAGGTTTTGGTGGAAGTTTGGGTGTGCCCTCATGGCTCGTGGCAATCGGAAAGAATTCCTTTGGGGACGAGCGTCTGTTCGGGTGCTGTGATGGATGCTGATGCTGTGAATGCGTGTGCGTATGCGTATGCGGATGTGAATGAGAATGATGCTGTTGGTGCTGATGCTGGTGATGATGTTGCTGCTGTTGTGCATATGCTACTGGTTGTTGCGTTTGCGCAGTCTGTGGCCTTAGGCGTGTTTGATGCTGCTGCTGCTGCTGTTGTGGGAAACTGCTCGTCGTGCTGCCGTCTACTGTGCTGGGAATGTACGGTGACATGGGCGTCATAGGTGTCATAGGTGATGTGGTTGTCGAGGAGCTTAACGCTGGCGAGATCGACTGCGGCGGCTGTTGCAACTGTTGTTGCTGCTGTTGCTCTTCGCTGCCCGCCATGGCAATGGACTGAGCCATCATTGGAGTTGCGGCAGCACAATTGTTGCCCGTCACAGTTGACGTGTTCACACCCAGCGATGGTTGCTTTGCCGAATTACGGCGTATCATAATACTGCTCGTGTTGGGCAACAGTAGGCTGCTGCTCTTGCCCACAAACTCCTTTGGCTGACGCGTAAAGCCCGCTGCCGTGGAATGATTGAGTCTGGGCGGTATGGGCGGTGGGCTCAGCTCGCCATCGCGCGGAGGTAGCTGTCAATACATAACAAAACAGACCGGTTAGCATATAAAGTAAATTAAGCAGGCCTCCACTTACTGTGGGTGCATCGGGCGCTTGGCGCTTTTGTGCCATATCCGCACAGCTTTCCGTGCGTTCTTTGCGTCGCGGTGGCAATGGCGGCGGCACCGCTCGATACTCCAATGTGGTTGCTGTGGGCACATTTACATGCGGCGATATCGGCACTGCACCTGTCTGGCCCTGGCCCTGGCCCTGGCCCTGTTCACTGTTAAAGTAGAAGCCGCCCAGCTGTGGACTCACATCACCGAAGCCGCCGCTAATAAGCGTCACCGTGCTGGCAATGCTGTGCGTCGGACTATATTGCATCTGTTGAATGCGTCCATGGAATGGTGAGCGATTGCTGGCGGGCGGCGGCGGTGGTGGCGCCGTTTCGTGCCTGGGACTAATCATCAGTTTGGGCAGTGGCGATGGCGGCAACACATCAGCTGTATTCGCATCCGAAATGACATAACAATCCGACATAATCCAGCTGCTGGTAGCAGCAGCGGATGTTGCCGGTGGCAACTGTTGCTCCGCTGGACTAAACCCATCCGTTGGCGCATTGCTGTTGTGTGTCCAGACATGCGCTGCCGGCTTGCGCGGCAGATGTGGCGCCGGCGCCACTTCACCATTGTCTATGGTGCGCTGCATCGTATGGCTGCTCCAGCTACTGCCGCCATTGCGCTCCGGTATGATCACCGGCGCAAATACGGAATACGCATGGGGATTATGCTGCGGACTCTGATCCCCGATGCTGGCTGCCGTTGTACTCGCAGTTGATGACGACGACGCCGCCGCCGTCGTCGCTGCTGGTGGCTCCACGTTGGCTGGCGCATTGCTGGACAACTTGTTGCTGTTGTTGTTTTGGTTCTGGCGACGAGGTTTGATGCCCGGCGATTTAAGCGGAATGTTCGGCCATTTGCGGGGCTGTAAAATTAAAAGAATTTTAAATGAGGCTGCTCGAGATATTGGTGCTCAGGCGTTTAGACTTACGAATTTGGGTACCGTTTTGCAGGCGCGCGGCTCAATGCGCAGACTCTCATTGTACAGATAGTCGGACATTTCCTTGTCGGATAGTCCATTGAAGGGATCTAGCTGCTCGAAAAAGTGCCGTATGGTGGGCTCTTCGTTGAGACAATACGGCTGATTCTGGTACTGTTGTATCTCGCCGATGATCTCCGATACTTTTCGCCGTTTCGAGAAATTGATAAGCTCCGTGTTGGTCAACAGATCCGGATTGCCTTCCTCCAGGTGCAAAATATTTGTCAGATAACGACCAAAGAATGGCACGCAGGGCGGATTAATAGAGCGCAAACGCTCCTGGTATTTCTTCAAATGATCCTCGCTCAGCTCACGGCACTCGTCCAGGAACTTACGATGCCGCTCTGGCAATCCATTGAATGTGGCGCGTAAACGAAAAACAGCCGCTGTGCCCATGGCAGCCACAATTGAGAGTATGCCATTGAAATTGTTTAACTCGAGCATGACCATCATCACCTCAATGGCGCGCTGCATAATGGCCAACCGTTCGTCGTAATTCTCCGCCTCCATGATGGACCTTTCAATCCAGCGCGTTACATTTGTGGTATGTTTCATGATCTTGAGCAGATTGGGACTCTTTAGTTCCTTGTCCTTCTTAGTCCACGGCGACCCGACCAGTTCCGATGGCTTCACATTCTTGTACATCTCAAATTCCAGCAGTGTCAGCTGCCGCGCCACCTCCAGCGGATGTAAAGTAAGCAGCGTAATCTCATCATCCGGCACATTTAGATGGTATTCAATGGGCGGCGGATCATGCCCATAGGCATAGACGATCTTCTTATTGCTTTGTTTATTCTGCAGAGAAGAGAGAGCCATCAATTTGTATATTTTGTAGGATTTGTTTGGATCTGGTTAACATATACGGTACGATTTTCTATGCCGGGGAGTCTTAAAACCAATTCAAATAATATTTAGATTTGCCATGATTGATTATTAAAGGGACATGTATCTTAAAAGTTATTATCTATGGTTCATAGTCACAAGAAATTAAATTTATAATCTGATTAAAAATTACTTTTAAAAGCTGCTATTTATATTAGTTGAACACCTTACCTTACGATCGACAATCTTGCGCACAGAGTCGACCCATTTGCGCATGGATTTGCTGTTGACATCGTTGAGAAAGTGTAACAGTCTGTCCAGCAGTGTCGGATCCTTCTCAAAATCATAAAAATGATGGTCCACCCAGTGGCGCAGTACGTTTAGGACACGAAACTGCACCGGCTGGACAAACTCCTTGCGATAACGTTTCCAATCCTCGCGCTGCGAGTTCTTAAGCATTTTATCACTGTCCGCTGTTGAGGCAGTTACTGTTGCTGCATCCTTATCGAGATCAGAGTTACCGCCACAGCCGCCAATATTATTTGTCTGCTGTTCCTGGTAAACCAGGCTCGGCTCGGGTATCTCAAAACGCTCTATCAGCAACGTGAGCAGCTGCTGGGGTGAGCAAAAATACCGATATGTGGTGAGAAAGGTGCGCACAAATGTTGGATCCGCATAAATGTGATAGGTGAGGCGCTCAATCAGTTTGCACAGTGTGGCGCCTTTGATCATGGGCACCACGCCGCTGTCTCTCTCCTCGAGCACAATATTCTCGGCGCTGTCGGGCACAGCAAACTTATATATTTCAGGGCTGGGCATGCGTAGCGGATGTTTGCGCTCAATATCCTGCAGTATGCTGTCCAGTATGCGATCTAACATCGATTTGGTATTCACCATTATCAAATCCGCCATCCAATCGTTCTTGTGTTGGGCATTCTTAGCCGACAGCACAATGGCCGGATGCATGCGGGTGATTAGCTCAAAGCTATGCTTCAACTCCTCCGTGTCCGCACGATCGTTAATCTCGACGCGTCGCATAAAAAACTTCTCCTTCAGCCTGTAATCATAGGCGGTCGCGCCAGCCGAGGGAGTTTGCTTTTTGGTATTCGCTTTACATAGCACCATGAGGCCATCAAAAAGGAATACTTTACGCTCGCTCCAGATGCGCTTGCCTGAGCCGAGTTTGCTGAGTGCATCCTCTGCAAATTATTATTGTGATTACTATATCGTTATACTTAAAGGACGCACACATCGACTTACCGCGTATGAATTCGTTACAATTCAGGCCCACATCTTTGTCATCCCAGTGCTCCACTTTGAGCTGGAGCTCGCGTGTGCGCTCAATGGCCATTTGGCGTCGAACGCGACCGCTGACTGGCACAAGTCGCTCTTTGGACAGATTGGCCATCACCTTCTCGAGATCACAGTGCAGCGGATGAAGCAGACCCTGCACCTGGGCAAAACTCTCGATGTCATCCTGTGATGTACTGAGATCCATTAGGTGCTTGATGTAATCAAAGTAGACAAACGCATGGCAGATGGGCACCAGAAGCAGCTTGGGCAAATAATACTTGACCGCCTCGCGAAAGCCATGACCCGCTGACATTAATGACAATGCATCGGGCTTGGCCAGCAGATTGCTGAGTGCATCGCGCGACGCCTGCGAGGTGACATCGTGTGCATATTTCTTATACACATCAAACTCCTCGGCTTCGGCTAGCTCCTCAAAGCAGCTGGCAACGCAGGGCGCATTCTGTTCCTGCGACATTTCAATCACATCCTCCAGAGAGCCCAGAAGCGTTACCGTAACCTCATATATATCCATAATGTTTGAGAAGATCGGCTCCAGCTCCTTGGGATCGCGCGCTATCTTGACCAGCTCTTCGCGAAATACCCGTATAATCATATGCAAATCCCGTTGATATTGTTTTTCATCGTTGATCAGCTCCTTTACTGTCTCCTCGTACGTGGCGCTCGCACGCTGCGCCTGCAGAGACAGCGGACTGGGCAGGACATTGCACTTGAGCTGTTCGCTGCTACGATTGAGCATATCGAGTAGGACACCATCCGCATTGAGAACCACCTCAATATCCTCCTTCACGATTTCGCTATGCGCGATGTTGCACACATAATCCGCAGCCATTTTCAGTATATCCGATGCGATGCACTCGAGTACAGCGACCAAATATGCCGATACGGAGCTATCGATCTTATACTGCAGCACATCTTTCTGCAGCAGTGTATGAACACGCTCTGTGGGCAGCAAGCATTTGCGCTTCTTCGAATTGATCACCTCGTTGGCCTCCTTGAGGGCCCAACGATCAAGCGGCGATTTGTTCACCTTCTCCTCCACATCCTGCACCGAGTGTGGCAATGGCTGTGCGCACAATTTGGCCAAGAGGCGGACGCATAGATTCTCCACATAGAGCAGGGCATCCTCTTTGGCTGTTACGCGCGGATTCACCTGCTCCAGCACCTTGCGCAGTGATGGTACAAATAGCCCGCGCCAACGTGCCGCATTCTCGTTTTTCGTAAAATCATAACCATCGGTGTCATGCACGGTGGAGGCAATGCCAACGCTAATCCCATGGCTGCCAACGCTGGAAAACATTTCTGCACTCCACACTCACATACATGCGCATACACACACACACATGCACACGTACACGCGCACACACGTACACACGCTCTTGTTATTAGTCAACAGCAACGTCTTCGTCGGGCAGCAACATTTTTACCGTTTGCTTCTGTCCTCTATTTCGTTTAGTGTTTTTTGCTGCTTAACTTACGCGTCGCGATATCTATTTGCATGCGAAACGAAAAAAAAACAAAACTTTGTTTTCACATACTATACACACAATTTTTTTCAATATATTTTCTCTGCAAATTCTGCTTACAACGGCGTTAAGTTAGCAGCAACATTCGTTTATCAGTGCTGGCAAACGCTAAACATATTCGATAAGCGATAACTTTCATACTATGCTGCACCTTATTTAAATTAATATCAATACAAAAGCAGTTAATTCCCATTTTAGCGGTAATAATCCAGTCTTTATAGACAATGTGTGTAATAACGGAAAACCGAACTAAATTATTACATATCCAAATTAAGTAAATAATCCTGATATGTCTTTGAAAATGGCAAATGAATAAATCGCAATGAACTTCCAATAATTTCAAGGTATTAAACTCATTAGAATTAGTAAGCAATTTATTACAAACATTGATAAATTGTATAAAAGTGAAGCTGTTAAAATGGTACGAAAGTCTTCTTGTGATCAATTTAGTAGATGCATTTTTAGCCCTGTCCGACCCTAAAATATATATACATATTTACCGAGGTTTTATAAATTATTGCACTCACTTGATGGTTTTCAAAAATATTGTGCTTATCAATATTCCGTTTCACCTGGCCATACCACACTCTCTATCCATTCACGATAAAAGGAAACTAAAGTATGACTTGAATATGAATACTTCATGGAACATTGACCACCATAAGAAAGAACACCAAAAACCTCAAAAAGGCAATCATTATCATGATGCCTGGTAAACAATGGACCACCAGAATCTCCTTGGCAAGCATCTCCGAGATCATTTTTGGGTCTTGCACAAATTTGTTTTTCCCTATTGAAAGGTAGATAATCTTCAGGACATTTCAGAGAATCTGCTTTAACCAATGTTCCAATTAACAGCACATTTGATTGGCTTTTATCATTATGATACCCCCAACCAGTAACATTATATTCTCCAGTTTTACTGCTGTGAGATGTAGATAGGCAGGCTGGCTTTATAAATTGTGTTGTAATATCCGCCTCATTATGCAGTTTCAACAGGGCAAGATCAGCATAAGGATCATCTGTGGTATAGTTGGGATGAACAAATTCTGTCACATTAAACCGCGTGCCGGAATTATTTTTGTCATGGGCTCCTAACAGCACTGAAATTTCCCTATAAATAATAATATATAATACAAAAAATATTCAAATAATAATAAAAAACTTACATATCCGGAAATTTAATTCTATCCACACAATGTGCCGCCGTGAGCACAAACATTGAATTTAATAACGTGCCACCGCAATGTGATTTATATACACTTTGATTTAACAGTCGATTTTGTATCAAGACCATAAAAGGATATGCATGCGGGGTTGTTTTATTTCCATTCATAATGAGCGGGTCTTTCGAACAAAAATCTTTAATCATTGTAAATTCCAAGCATTCTGAAAAAAAATAATACAGAAGAACGCAAATACCGGTAATTAAATAAAGATATATATGTATAATACAAAATTATATTATCTAGAAGACTATAATTGTTCTAGAAATATCTCCGTCCCATAAAGTATATATTCTTGACCGGGGCTGAGTCGATCTCGAATATATATATTTACTCCCACTGCCATATAATAGTTTTTTTTTTTTTTATGTATTTTAAACACATCTGAAAGATTATAATAGCTAGAGACATCAATGTCTCAATTTAGATTCTTATGTTGGATATAAAGAATAAAAATGTCAAATTACAGTGAAAACATTCTAAAGCTAGGGCCGTGTATTAAATAAACCGGAGTTTTTCAAGAATACGTTCCTAGAATTCTAACGCATGATTGAAATTTTGAGCATAAAATCGATTTTTTACTCAGTAATTTAAAAATTATATATATTAATTACTTTTTTCGGCAATAGTTTGTTTTTTTTGGTACCCACAGCAAACCATTTTATCTTTACGACTGCAATATATAGCGGCATCTTCTGGCTGTATATGTCTTTCCAAATCTTTAAAAAGATCACAATCGCTGAAGGGAGTACATCCTTTTTCACAGTCGTCACTATTTATATCGGTTGGAAAACAGTTAACCAATGTAATCGATATTAAAAACATTATTTTGATTCTATTAGAACTCATTTTAAGCTTTGCACAGATACGAGCATTAAATGTAGACTGTAACATGGTGTGTTTTTTTAATTTCAGGCAAGCTTTAAATAGTCAATTATGTTAATTGCACAGCGTTCTGAATGTAATTAAGCTAAAGGTTATAGAAAGCGCATAAAAATGTCTTGAAAAAAACAAGTAAGAGCCTATAGGCGGGAGTGCCCAACTTGGGGATACCCTGAATCCTGTTCTAACAAACCCCAAATACAGGTCGCGCTACGAGCTCGTTTCGAACTTGATGAAATTTTCAATAGTAGATCCTTTTGTGCTATTGAACATACGTATATTTTCAAAAAGACAATTGCATTGAAATTGTGGCTTAAACTGGTGCGTTGATTAATGTGGATTATTTATTAAATTTATACCATTACTAGCGGCTATAGCCCGGCCTTGCCCGTGGCACGTATGTATTAAAATCAATGTTATCAAAAAGCTTTGAAAATGATTTTGAAACTGAGCGGACGGTAAACAAACTACTTTCATGTAATAGTTTTTTGCCCTTTTACCACTGTTGCAAGACGAATTTCCCAAATCGCTGAAACACGTATTCATCATATAATTATGTAGAGCTTTGAAAATAAGTTTGATGCAAATCGGACAAAACTTAAAATTCACCAAAAAAATCTTAAAAATGCACATTCCACCGAAGGAGTTTAGATTTTACGAAATATGTGAAACACGTCTCAAATGATTTCTTATGTAGAACCTTGGAAATGAATTTGAGGGCGAAACGACATCCACCAAATCATTGACCCTCATTTCCACCAAGGAGGAATACATTTTTGGAAAGGTGTGAAACACCCATCAAATGAATTTGAACAAAGAACTTTGAAATTGAGTTTGAGGCCAATCGGATGGTAAACCAAAAAGTTTCATGCAAACGTTTTTCGCGATTTTTCCATACTTGCGGGTGGAATTTCCCAAATCGCTAAAACAAGTATTCATTAAGTTATTATGTAGAGCTCTGAAAATAAGTTTAAAGGTAAATCGGACAAAACTTAAAACTGCATCAAAAAAATCTTAGAATCGCATTTCTACCGAGGATGCTTTGATTCTGCGAAAAATGTGAAACACGTCTCAAATGATTTTTTATTTAGATCCTTGAAAATGAGTTTGAGCGCGAAACGACATCCACCAAATCTTTGACCCCAATTTCCACCAATGAGGAATACATTTTTGGAAAAGTGTGAAACACCCCTCAAATGAATTTGAACAAAAATCTATGAAATTGAGTTTGAGGCCAATCGGATAGAAAACACAGGTTTCAACAAACGTTTTTCTCGAACTTTCCATACTTGCAGGTGGAATTTCACTAAACCCCGTCTTAACGTGCACCTTCATCACATACAGGTGCAGTGAAATTTCAGCTTCCTAGCTCTTACGGTTTGGGCTGTGCGTTGATCACCAATCAGTCAGTCAGTATAAGTCAGTCAGTCAGTCAGGATAAACAGTTATATATATAGAGATATACTTGGATGGCTCGAGGTCAGGGTTTGTTTAAATAAAACTATGAAAACAATTTTATTGTTTTTTGCTTCTATATCAATTTACATTTAAATATACTAAATTAAACAATAAAGTGACACATTTAACATACATTATTTTACACGTCTGCGCTTTTTGACGTGGAGATTCAAACTGAGTCTGTTTGGCTGTTCAAAAGGTGTCTGTACGAGTGAAGGCAATTTTCTGTGTCCATCTGGTAGTTTAATTAATTTATATATTTATTTATTATTAATTTATATCTATATGCTTGTATCGATTAGGTGGCGATAGCTATAAAATGAAAGGTTCCTAATATACATATTTTATAAATATTAAGTTATTGTTATTTAAGAAGCTACTTGTCAAGTTTGGTGACTCTACGTTCCTACGTTCAAATCTCTAGCCTCTATCTCTCTGGTTCTGAGATTTGAGACACACGGGGACATGGGCAGATCGACTCGGCTATTGATCCCGATTAAAATTATATATGTCCATCGACTTCTTGTGGTTCCAAATATATTCATGTATATATAAATAGATTAAACAGATAAATATTTTGCGTACTCCCACTGGAGAACGGTTAGTTTTTTTAATTAGATATAATTTAGACAAAGTCCGATCTGGCATAAAAACTTGACAAAAAGAGGGTATTCTAGCATATGTACTTCCTGAATAATTTATATGCGTACAATCATTTGCTTATGTATATTTACTATAACAATGATGCGTTTAGAGTTTGTGCATCAGTTATCTTTCCAGCAGTGTGCCGCGTTGTTTTTTCTGCGGCGGTGGCATTTCTTCCGCCTTGGGCTTGGCGCCCAGGTCAGCCAGTTTCCCACCTTTGCGCTGCAGCTGCTTCTCAATGATGCGCGCGTTGTTGGCATAGCTATCGGCTATCTCTCGCTGCAATATGGAGAAGCAAAACTTGTATTATTCAAAATAAAATATTTGTGACTATGTTCATACCGCCTCAATTTCATCCTCCTCTTCGTCTATGGTGGATACCGTAACGGAGCTAAATTTGCCCATATTCTTGGTGTGACGCGTGACCATAATCTTTTTGCCACTGGCATCCACTATTCCCGAATCCTCACTGCTGGGAGCCGCTGTTGTGCTTGGCGGCGCACTCGCCGCATTAGTTGTGCTGCTGGCTGCTTTGGCTTTCGCCTCCGCTGCCAACAGCATTGCCAGCGGCTTCTCACCTTTGTTGCGCACCAGCGCATTGCTCATGACAAAGGTGACATGGGAGTCGGAATTGTGTCGATAGTACAATGGCAGGCTGCAGTTGCGGCACTGTAAATTGGAGTTTATGGTAATGATATCATATACATAAGCAATGAAATCTCCATTAACGAACAGCTGCGTATTGCGAAACTCTATGGGCGAGCGTAGTATAACAAACCGGACGGCAGAATTAATTATACAAGGATTGGACTTCAAAACAAAATGACAGCAAAAAGTCTTAGGGGTCTTTCAAATTGCAAAAATACTTTGCAATTAGTTAAAATAGATTTTCCTGTGTTTTCCGTTTTTGTAAACTAGCCATTTTGCCTAAAGTCACGAGCCGCGGCCGTTCGCTTAAAAAAGCTTTCACTATATTAAATATATGTATATAGTATATTTATATTCATTAATACACACGCTGTATCGATATTGCTTCTCAATGCCCTTGCCCTTGCGGCGTATGTAGATCATTCTGGGCGCCGGGTTGTAAGTTAATTTATTGGCATGTTCATTGGCATCAATAACTCGCGCATGATCTGCTTCGCGCAGCGGCAACTGCTCTAATGTGCAATCTGCCATAAGAATTTGTAAATTAAATAAAGGCTTTGAATGTAAACACATTTGTACGCACCCAAAATCAGCGACATTTTGCCACATAAGCAATAGTATATGTTTAACGGTTTCTCTTCAGTATATTCCTCTTGATCTTTTGTATCCGAGCAAACAATGCTACGCGAAACAACTTTTGGCATCTTACTTTTTATATTAAAATAACACTATTTGCTTAAATTGTGGCAACAACGCCAGACAATAATTGTCTAGTGTTGGGTAATTAGTTATTTGCAAAACAGCTGTGCTATATTTCGTCTCAAAAATCTATCGACAATCGATGGCATCATTTTTGTATGTTATCGCAACTTCTTAGCAATTGTATTTAAATGTGTTCTAAAACTAAGGACAATCCTACAGTTCAGCAAATAGCTGAACTATGTTACAGCAAACTTCGCGATTTACCAAAAACTGGCAAACCCACAAGCAGCCAATGGACAGTCCTGGCCGGCATAGTACAATACGACAGAGGAACACAAACCAGCACGGTGGTTGCACTTGCTACTGGGTTGGTACACTTTAAATAGAAGCATTTGAATAAGAAGCTTAATAATTGTAAATACGCAGCACCAGATGCATTGGCGCGAGTAAGCTATGTGCCAAAGGCTTTGTAATAAATGATTCCCATGCTGAGGTACTGGCGCGACGTGCTTTCCTACGCTATTTGCACAACGAGCTATTGAAGGCCACCGCGCAGAAGTGGCAGCAACAGGATGCAGTGCAGTCAATCTTCAGTTGGAAACCAGCGGCTGGGTGCTTTACGCTCAACGAGCAGCTCGAGTATCATTTTCTGAGCACACAAACGCCCTGCGGAGATGCGTGCATTGTGGCCGACAGCGAGCCCTCGACGCTGCCAGCGAAGCGATCGCGATTGGACCGAAAAGCGGCTTTGCCTCTAACGACAAGCTCAACGGTTTTCACGGGAGCCAAGTTAATAGGCCGACAGAAAGACCAGTGTGATGACATGCTGCAAACGCCAGCAGCTTTGCGCACAAAGCCGGGCCGTGGTGAACGCACGCTATCCATGTCCTGCAGCGACAAGCTGTCCCGCTGGAATGTGCTGGGTGTTCAAGGCGCGCTTCTGGATATGCTTATCGATAAACCCATCTACTTTAGCAGCCTTAACTTTTGTTGTGCCGAAGCGCACCTGGAGAGCCTGCAGCGTGCCATTTATCAACGCTGGTGCGAAAGAAACTGCACACTGGAACGCTATCAGCCGCAGGAGCCATGCATACGCATAGATAACCGACTTAAATTTGAGCATGCGCAATATGCGGAATGGCAGCCGGCGCCGAGTAGCCTTATTTGGGCCCAGTTGCCCGAGTCGCTTAGGTGAGCTGTAAACTGAGCTCTGGGAGTATTATTTAATCTTTAAATCTTCCACAGACCCTTTGAGATTGCAGTAGATGGCAAGCGTCAGGGCGTCACCAAACAGAAACTGAATACTGTACAAGCTGCTTTGGCAGTGAGTAAATATAGGCTGCTACTCAATTGGTTGGACTTGTTGCACTGCTGCCAAGAGGTGCGCGAAAAGTTCGGTCTGCACTTAACTGATCTGCAAACTATGAGCTATGCCGAGTGCAAAGCCTTGGCAAGGGATTACCGGCTGGCCTGGCGACAATTGAAATGCGAATATTTTAAGCAATGGACTTGCAAACCAAAAGAGCTGCTGGAATTCAGCAAACAGACTGCATGACATACGTTCAAATAACAATTCTCCAGCTCCCTATTGCATCTATTTTGAGAATTGTATATGACAAGACGGTAAGTAAAACAGTTTTAAATTAATTAAAACAAATTTAAAGCAGGAACGATAGATATTAATTATAATTATGGCTGTTAGAGAGCTTACAAGTCAATTGCTTTTTCTGTTTGTTTGTTATTAACCAAGCCTTAAACTAATTTATTGGATTAATGATAACGTGGTTATAAGTTTGCAATGGAACCCCAGGACAGTGTCACAGGATAACACAAGTAATTCTAAACTCCTTTGCAGCTAAAAATACTGTTCAGCAGCCTTTCTCGATATAATGCAGGCTTTTGACCGAGTATGGCATGCAGGATTGCTGCATAAGCTATAGCTCCTACTTCCAGCCACGTTTGATTTAACGCTAAGGTCATACCTTTATAGGAGGAGTGAGAAGCGAATGGGCCGAGTCCGAAATATGCGTGTTGGGCCCAGTCCTATACACCCGACAGAGATGACCTGCTCATGACAAGAGATTGGCGTGGTCAACCCACATAAAGGCCAAAAGAAAGCAGCTCAGCCCGAAAATCCGGCAGATGAACTGGTTCGAAGGGTACAGATCGCAGCTGAGCTTAAGACACAAAGTGCTTTTATACAAGCTAATTCTGAAGCCAATCTGGACATACGGGATTTCAAAATAAAACTCTACGCACGCTGGTCAAGGCCCCCTATTACGTAAAAAACAGTGTAATCCACAATGACCTCAACATCCCATCCGTCGCCGAAGAAGTGAAACGAATAAGCCTGAAGGACACAGACCGACTGGACAACCACCTTGCAATAAACCTCCCCGACAACAGCCTGCACCCCGACGCCTAAGAGGACACCACTCACTCGTCCTGCCTTTTACGCCGCTAAAAGTGGTGAGACCGTTTAAAATACCATTGCCAACACACAAAAACCACATGCAAATATCTACATCACATAATCTACTTATTATGGAAGAGATAAATCGTAAATAAAAATAGAAACTGGAACAAAAAATAAGTTTGCAAAAAACAATTCTGTTTCAGCAGCTGTGAACTTTTTTCGTTTATTGTGTTCAGTATCTGGATTAAGACTGAAGTACAAAAATTGGCTTACACTATGTATAAAGCTAAACAATAATTGGAGTACGTGACTTCCTGCAAAGGGACATCAGCTTGTTTATAGTTTACTTTCTATTGGTCAGTTTTTGTTTATAAATAATTTGTTGACATTATTTGAGCTCGGCATGTTATTGATAAAAATTGTGTTGTGAATATGTCACTCATAGATTTCTTTTTATTATTTTGAAAAATATCCAATATCAAAGCACGTTCATAAGAAACAAGTGCTTTTTAATCTTTAAACAAGATTAACGAATCGATTTAATGGCTTGACTGAGTCAAAACTTAAATTGGTTCGGGCATCATTATTAATTTAATTTAATTAAACAAAATCGATAACCCAGCCAATGCCTGATTTTTGTTTGTACGCATATTTTGAGCATATCATGTTACCACACCACAATTGAAATAGTGCGGGGTGAGGATAGTTGGCAAATGAAGTTTGCCTTTTCCAGGCAATTCGCCTGCTTCATCACAAAACCATCTTCATAATCGCTTACTAAGACCACACATTTTAATTCTTCATCCATTTCATGGGGGTCCTTCACATGCTGCACATCCTCATCGATCCATTTCTCATAGCCAGTCGGTAGACCCGTCCCAATCGAAACATATTCCTCTTGACCCAGTCGATTAATGTCCAGCCAATAGCTTTGACTCACATTTAGTCGAAGGCCTATAAGTAGCCTTTCCTCTTCCATTTTCAGGTTAATTAGATTACCGCCTTTTTGGCGACATTCCTGTGCCGCTTGAAACCAGTTGAGATCCTGGTTTGCAATGAAATAAAACTTACGACCAATTAATTCGAATGGTTTTAACTGGGCTACATATTTCTGCGGCACGAAATCTATTGTCTTGTACTCCAGGCGGGTGCTCAGCGTAGTTGCTATTAGAATTATTTATTTAATGGGTACATAATTGTTATTGGCTATAATATTTGATATCTCTTACATTTAACCAGTTTCGTTTGCATCAGCATATGAAGCAGCAGAATGGAAAAAACAATACACCGAAACATTCTACTTGTACTTTTTTTTACTACTACTCGCTCAAAGGTTATATTCGCAATGGTCTTAGTTATTATTACTTGCATATACCTAAAGCTATATTCGCTTTTGCACGCTTGCTCTGACTAACTATTCTGCGGATTATGCGTTATGTATAAATATACCGAAGCATTAATCAACATAGTTATTGTTTAGTTTTTATATGATCCCAACTAATAAATGAATAATAAATGTTTTCGATACAATGCACTATGGACTTGGTCGCTGGTGTTTTGGAAAAATAAATATATTGGGAATATAAAGTAAATAACTATTGAAGAGCATTTCACAAGCATTGGCATATTTTTACTCAAAATGTAACAGGAATAACACCTGGCTGCAGTTTTTTTTACATTTTTGGTTTTTAATTTATATATAAATATATGTATATGCCACAGAGTTTGGTCAGTCGTGCTGTAAATAAAAACGTATTTGCTTTCAGTCAAGTCAGTTGCTAATTATTTAATTGATCGGCCCAAATGTATGCAACGATTTTGTAAATGTCGGGGAGTAGATACACAAATTGGCGGAATTTTTAACAAATAAATCCTGTGGATATCTATCCGAGGTCTCCTATGGCCATCAATTTGTATAAGTTTTTGATACAGTGTAGAGCTTCATACTTCCTGTGGAAATATTGGTCAAACAAAAATCAGAAACCAAAAATTTATTCGGCTCATAAAATATAAAAAAAAAAACACTTCTTTAATTTGTGTTTTATAATTATTTTGACGGCGTCAATCGATGAAAAATAAAATCGATAAGCTGTAAAACAACTTAAGTTGACAAAAAATATAGGGAGGGAAGTGAATATGTTTCCAATATTTAAAAAAATGTTTTTAAAACAGTTTGTTATATAATAGAGAATTATACAAGATTAACCGATTAAAATCGATAAGGTATTGAAAAAATGAAACATCGATTTTTTTCCATTTTCAATTGCAACATCTAATAGTAATATATTTATTTTTTAATACCGTAAAGTGTAATACACATTAATCTAATTGTCATTTAGCAAATGTTTAACAAACAAACGTACAAAGCACTCGTACAGTAACAATATACAAGATACAAGATACAAATACACAGTTAGACAAGCAAATACATATATAAAGAGGTACAGGTGTTTGCTATATAAAGTAATAAAAACTAAAACGAGACTTTAACAATGGACATCTGCTGCTCTGGGGATATGGTATGGGTGAAGACGGGCAGGGGATGTTTATTGGTGGTGGGTCAGAGCAGCTCATCCGATTCGCCACTACGGTGCAGACTGTGTATAAGAATATATATGTATATATACATATATATATAGCTAAGCATACGACTCGATTTATCCAATGTGTTTGACCGTGTGACCAATCCATCCTTAGTGTCCGCCAATTTCGCGCAGCTCGCGCTTGCCTAGCGGCAGTGGCGGGCGGAAATTGTTGATAACCTTGCCATTAAATTCATTGGAGGGACATTCCTCCTTGACATCGTAGGCATTGAGATTGCGCATGGCATTCAGTTGATCGTCGGAAACTTGGATGGGCGTCTTGAATACAATCCATATGACACATTCGGAGCAGGGTGGCGTTGTCAGCGAACCCTCATACGTCCAGTAGGTGTGCACATTGGGCAACAGCTGGCCAGGATCACAGCCCTGTGGCAGGGTGACACGATCGCCCTTGTGCAGCACAAACTGCAACAGGCTGCTGACCTTGTCCAGCTCGGCATGATGATCGCCCGGCTGCAGGAAAACTCCCAGCACGGCCAGACCATCCGGCGCGGCGGCCGCCTCGCCAAATGACTTGTACTTGGTGGTGTTCCAGTGCACCAGATGCAGTTCGCCGGCATATGAGACACCATCGACCGTATGCTCCGAGCCCTTGGAGTCTGTGCAGCCCCAGTGGCAATGGAACTGTTCCAATTTAAAGATCTGATCGCCCAATGGACCGCCAGTCAGCTCCGAGTTGGCGCCATTCACATCCACGCGCCAGCAGTAGCCTGTAAAGTGTTTGAAAAACATGTTTAGCTTGCCAGACCTCATAGGATGTTGTGTGCCAACCTACCTGGATTTACCAGACTCTTTGTATCCTCCGGCACGTACTTCCATTTAAGCGGCGACACCTTCAGATCGCTGCCCTTTTTAGCGCTTGAGGGCGTTATGTCCACGGGCGACTGACGATGTCCGGATGCATGCGGGTAATCCTTGGCCCAGTGTGCGGGTCCTGCAAAACAAACAAACTTCACTTAATTAACTGCGACTATTAACAACTCGTTTAGCCAAAACACATTTGATTAATTGTAAATTGTAAATGTAAATCTTTTGATGGTCTTTCGAATTTCAATCTATTTATGATGTCATTAAGCCAAAGCAATAAGACTTAAAGCAACATTTAGCCTCTAGCCAAGCATGTGGGCGAGGAGGTAATTACCAAAGTTAGTTAAGACTTATGAAAACACCCTCTATTCAGGCCACGAACCAAAGGGTCGTCCTTAAGTGCGAAAATCTTGTTTTTTACATCGAGAAACAAAGTTGGGAATTCCTGGTTTGAACACCAATTTCCCATAAGATTTTCTGAGATCCTTTGTCAAAATTGAAATTTAATGAGTCCCAACTGAGAGCTCAGTCCCAGCTAGGCTCGTTCCCATCAACTTCTCCTTTATGCACACACTAGCCTGCGATTCGAAACCGAATCTTCTTAGATAACTTATCCAACGAAAACATATATATATATATATCTTTCTTTTTATCTTACATGAATTCCTGAGACATTAGAAGTAAGAACTGCTATGATGCTCTTTGTACCGGAAATTTGTGTATGGCTTTAATGATAACCATATCTGATAAATGCGTGTACAAATACAAAAGAATATGTACGTGTATATTTGCAGAAGGCTTAAGCATTTTAAAAGACTTCTTTTAATTAATATCTGACTGGTGTTTGGAAGGCTTAAGCAAAAGCTGGCATAGCTTACTGTGTGCTTCGACATTCGACTCAGGTTTTGTCTAGGCAAATATTTGTGCTACGTTGGTAAAAATGGGTAAGAAAGCTCTTGGTTTAGTTTTAAGCAAGAAAGTTAAATACCCTACCAAATTCAATTTACATCCGATATATGGTAAAGTAGAACTATATTCTTATATAATAACTTAGCCTGTTCTAAAGTGTTTAATGTGTTTATATGTCAACAGGTTGGTAAAGGTGTAGGACTATATCCAAGTCAACTTAAAATCAGGGTCAAATCTGGTTAATAGCGTAATAATAAACGACGTCCAACAACTGTTTAAATATTTAAACTAATTCATTTACCAAACTGGGTAAAGGCCCAATTAAATAAACACTAAAGATATGTCAAATTACGTGCAATGGAAAACCCACGGGAAAAATATCATTACATAACATATTAGAAATCTATTTGGAAATAAACGTCAATTAAATGAGTGAAGTAAAGCTTTCAAGAATAATTAAAAAATATCCTATAGAATTTTAGGCAAAAATTAAATAATTTAAATTACAACACACCCTAATTCTTTGCTAAAATGTCAACAAATAGAAATCAATTTTAATTTTAGAAAACCATTTGAAAAAAAAAATATAAGTAAAGCTTAGGTATAATTAAAATATACTATACAATTTTAGGCAATTGTTAAAAATGTTTACCTAACTCTTTCCTAAAATGTCAACATATGTGAATTTTAAGATCATAAAAATGACAAATTGAAAAAAAAATTTAATTTTGGAAAACCATTTGGAAATAAACATTAATAAAATGAGTGAAGTAGAGCTTTCAAGTATAAATAAAATATTCTATACAATTTTAGGCAAATGTTAAATAATATAAATTACAACACACCCTAATTCTTTGCTAAAATGTCAACAGATGTGAATTTTGAGATCATGAAAATGCTTAATAGAAAAAAACATTTAATTTTGGAAAACCATTTTTAAATGAGAAAAGAAACGCTTTCATGTTTAATTAAAAAATATAATATAGAATTGTAGGCAAATCTTAAATACTAGAAATAACAACAAACCTGTCTTCGTTAACCTAACTTTTTTGATAAAATATGAACAGATGTGGATTTGAGATCATAAAAATGTTAAATAGAAAAAGTACTTTTATGTCTGCTAAATGCCAAGACAAATATTATTTTAGAATAAATGAGACTTTTACTTCTATTTTGTGGCAATAGAATTTGTTGTCTGAAGGCGCTTTATCTACTCAAGAAACATCTGTGACAACAAAATAAAATAATAATTTAAATTGTATATTCCTTTATTTTTTGACGTTATTTGCTGCTTGCGTTTTTTTAATTTTGTCGTGTGCTGCAGCAACGACAACAACAACAACAATAACATATATTTACTTGGAGAGAGGCGTCACGTGCTTTGACAGAGACTCACCCGAGAGTTGCGGCTCGGAGGCAGAGTCATGTGATAGGATCGTTCGCACTGACGCACGGCAACAGATAAATCGCAAACTGTGGGCGGCTGGGCGTGGCAGCGAAAATATCTTACAAATGTGTTAGGGTGTACTTAATCATGCATTCACCTTATCTAAACAGGTCTTTTACTTTGTCTATGACACACGATAAATCAACGACTTGAGCTACGGTCTTAGGGCATTAATTTCGTTTCGATTTTAAAGCCCCAGACCAAACTGATAAATCATATAATGTGTTGCAATGCAGTTTCCTTATCAATGGACAGCGTTAGTTATGTAATTAGGAAAAAGTCGAAAAAATGCCTCAAGTAACATTCAACTTTGCAAGTGATACGCAATTTGCACATGTGACAGGCAAATTGATAGGGTATATAAATCAAGCAAACAGCTATAATACAGGTGCACATATCACGCAAACGCCCGGACAAACCTATGCTGCTTTATGCAACTAGAGCTAACAATCTAAAGCCATTTTGAAGTTTGCCACTTGCACATGTGACAAAATATATTGCTAGGCTAGATTAATTAGTTGTATTCAGAATCTCGTATACGCCATGTGTGGCTGAGAGCTGTTACCCTGTTATCCTTTGTAAAGCTAAAAATGACAATTGTAAGGCATATCAGGTTTCGCCACTGGGTCTTGTGATAGGCGCATGCATAGTGCATATAATAATACTATTGTTAAACATACAAATAGCTCATGCATATCACGTATACACACTGTTAAGCAAAATCTAAAGGTAAGACCTATTGATCCTTTGTGAAATGGAGGGAATTAATTGAGCCAACGAAAAATGAGTATAATGTGTATTCAAGTATTAGAACTCCACACCTGTATGTAGCTGTCTTGAATATTTATATCACGTATACGCCATGTATGGCTAAATCTAAAGCTGGTGCCCAATGATCCTTTGTTTTATTGAAAGGCTTGCCATTTGAGTGTTTGTATTCTCCACGTATGACAAGCGGGTATATTGTGTATATAAATACAAGAGCTACACACCTAATATGCAGCCTTCTTACATATCTATATGAGTTGAGTTACCTGGGGGTTGTAAGAGTATAGCTGTTGAAACACACACCTGAAACGCACTTGACTCACGTATACGTCTTTTGTGGCAGCTGTTCCTGTACAACCGATGCAATCCTTTTAAATTTATATCCGGCTAATGATAAATTAACCAAATATTTTGTCCGGCTATAAAGCTGTCATTTAGTCAGCTGCTCAGCTCCGTTTTGTTGTCGGTTTTCATTTATACTCATATTTATTAAACAAATTTCATTTATTGCACCTTTTCACCATTTCAGAGTGTAGCAGCTGCTGCTACTAGCAAATAATATGCCCGTTTTGCGGCTGTAAATTCTTAAGATCAACACGCTATTCCAGTTAAACAATGGTAAAGTCAAAACAAACCGAAAGCAGAGCTTATGGTTTGGCTAGCCGAAGTTTAATTACTCTGCAAATGAGTTTTCAGTGTTATAGTTAGCTGATCTTGAGGGTACTATTAAATGCAAATCTATTAAACTTAACCATAACTATGCAAAATATTATTTTTATTGAGTTTTATAAATATATCAGAGAGTAAGAGCTCCAAAATATAAAAAAAAAACAATTAGAATTAATTAGAAATTAAAAGAAAAGGGAATAAAATTGATTGACCAATTGTATCTTGGCCAGCTTTACAACAAGAACAAGAAGTCTGTTTAAAATAAAAGCTTGGCAAAAAATTTCAAATATTTTTAATAAATTCTAATTTTGTACATTTAGTTTACATTTCCTATATCTATCTATATTAATATAAAACAAGTAAGAGGTTCTAGTCGGGAGCTCCCGACTAGGGGATACCCTGAACCCTCATATTCCTACACCAAATGCAGCGCGCGCTTATAGATAGAGAGTAGCGGGGAGGTGGCGATAGGTATAAAATGAAAGATAATCGATATATATATACTTTTCTAGAAGCTAAATGTCAAGTTTGGTAACTCTAGCTCTTATTATTTACCAAAATTGCTTAAAACAGGATATCGATATACATTTTTATCGATTACTCGGAAACGGGGCAAGTTATCGATTATCGGAAACAAACTCGATCTGCGTAGGACCTAGGAGCACCTACATCTAAAATTTCAAGTCTCTAGCTCTTATAGGTTCTGAGATCCTTGCGTTCATACATACGGACGGACGGACGGACGGACGGACGGACGGACGGACAGACAGACGGACATGGCTAGATCGACTCGGCTATTAATGCTGATCAAGAATATATATACTTTATGGGGTCGGAGATGCTTCCTTCTGCCTGTTACATACATTTGGATTTTGCACAAAAACATAATACCCCTTTTACCCATTTTTAATGGGTTCAGGGTATAAAAAGTAATTGTACAAAATATTGCTTTGGTTGGCTCGAAAATTAAAAAATTTCAATTATATCAAAATTAAAAAGAAAAAGAATCAATAATTGATTCTTTGCCAGCTTTATAAAATAGAAGTCCGTTTAAAATAAAAGCTCAGCAAAAATTTTTTTTATTTAAATTCAAATTTTGTACAAAGACTGAGTATTTCATTAAGTTTATATTTCCTATATCTATCTATATCTATATTGTTCTTTGAAACAGCCGAAATAGATGTTATCGTATGCTAGCAGCTATATAAATTGCAGTATAGCCTGTATTACTCTTTTTTAGTTACGAAATCCCCAATTAAATAAAATTAATAAGTAAATTAAGGCAACGAAATGTCAAGTTGGCCACTTGTGCAAAAAACAGTTAACGTAATGCACGTGCCCGTAATTTGCAATAAAGATTAAATATGAATCTGTAGCGCCGTCTCAGAGACTGCTGCAAGTTCTACCTAATTAACAAAACCAACAATAATATTTATATATATTTATAATATATATACAATATATTTATATTTATATATACAATTGTTACAGTTTACAGAACTCTTTAGGACATGCTTGTGATAAAACCCAAATGCTTATTTAATTGAATTAAATTGAAATTAAACTTTCCAAATGTGGCATGATATCGGTGATTTATATGTCCATGTCCAAAACGATCAACTGAACAGCCGGCAAAAACTTGTTTTGCGCTATTTTTTCCCCACAATAAGGAACAAAGTCACATTTTCATTAGAATTTATGCAACATTTCCCAGTTATTTACTTTCGTTTCGATTTCCAAGCAAACAAACTCAAGCTAGAACAAAACCAACTTAAGTGCGCGACTAAGAGTTACTCTGTGAAAATGCCTGAAATTGGCTAGAATTCCATAGAAAAATAATTGTGTCTTAAGTTGAGACATTGCTTAACAAATTTGACGGAGAATCGATATTTATCGATAGCAGAAGGACTTTTGATTTTTATCGATATTTAGCGTGAAACAAGGCTTGTTATTGAAAATTGAACCTATATACACTTAAACTGAATATGATATACGTATAGAAATCTATATTCGAAATGCCTCTCTTTCGCTTTCCTCAATATATATGTATATATATATAAAGGTACATATGTATATATGAGGTCGCAGATGATATAAAAATATCCCTTATGGTTCAAGATGTTTAATCACCATTAGTGTTTTCAAATGCCTACAGGGTATAAAAACGAAAAAGTTTTGCAGTGCATGTGTTAACCATTTAAGTTGAATAAAAAACAAAACTGTTTCTGTGTCAGAAAACCGGCTAGAAAAGTCGTAACTATAAACTTAAATTGCATGATCATATCTTAAAATTCGCACAGTAGCCGCTAGAACTTGTAGATACACTCGCCTTTAGACATTTCATCATGAGCTTATTGCGTGTTTTTTGTTTTTTTTTGTTTTAATGAACTAAGGAAGTGTTTGCTAATTGAACCCTGAGATGTACAACTGGCTCATAAAAATGCTATTTCTCCAGTCGGTTTATTCCTGCGTGAGTCGGATATATATGGATATGTATATTTATCAGAAAATGTCGTTAAGTGACCCAACAAATGGCTTGCATAACCCCGTCTCGCGTCTAGTCTTTGGCGAAGCCCCAGCAATGCGCTAAGCTCTGGTGGTTGGCCAAGTGTCCGACTGGCACGATGTGGAGACAACCCTCTAAAGAAAAGCGTTTTGGTCAGTTTTCATTGCTAATTATTTGTTTGCATGTGAGAATGGCCGCAGAAATAGATACATTGAATGACCATTAAAACGAAAACAACGAATTGAACAACAATATTTTATAGAACAATAAACATGCAAAATTCGAAATTTCATTGAATTGTCACGTACAGTCTGAAATTTTTGCACTCGGAATGCTAATCTGTAGAGCAAAAGTTTTCCAACTCATAAATTTTATTGTTGTTTCTGTTTTTCTTTTAATATCGCTCCGATATACAAACACAAACCATTTTACATATCATTCATATAGATATATATCTTTCTATATCTACTTATTTTTTTATCACACCGTCCGTTTGATTTTATTACCCTAGCCAAAAATAATAATCATATATACGTAATATATACGTAATATCATCCGAGCAGCATTTTCTCGCACCTTCAACATTATATCTCAAGACTTTGATCAGCTCTCAAGTGCTCTCTCTCGCTCTCTCTCTCTCTCTCTCTCTCTCTCCTCTGTTTGCTTGTTTTCATAACATCTTTATATGGTATCATAAATAGTTATTGTAATATTGAATTTTCAATGTGCCAAGAAGTTTTCATCTATTTGAATGCCAAATGGGGGTGTGGCAATATGGAAGTCTACTTTTTCGTAATATGTTATAGCGCATCATGCCATTTATGGATTAAGGACGTCAATGGAATATATTATTAATTTGTAATAAAGAAATCAATATTATATTAAAGACATTGAAACTCACAAATACTTGTTTGTTATATACTATAAAGTAGACAATCAGAAGCAAAAGGCTATCTAGGAGAACTTGAATAATTGTTAACTTTTTTTCGCCTGGCTTAAAAGCAAAAAAAACATTTCTCAATCAAAATTATGCAAGAGAGGGAGAATTATCTAAACAAGCAAAAAAGAACAATTTTAATTTTAAATCAAGAGTGAGATAACACGATAAACGTAGATAATAGTTTTGTGTTATTTCGATGGATATTACTAATTGGAATACTTCAATAAAATTGACGCATTATGACAATAAATAAACCATATACATATATATATGGAGAACAGATTAAATACCGTGGAAAACCTTATGACAATCAATTTTTGTTTTTAGCCCCATTTCACAAAAAGATAAGCATATACAAAAGAAACCCGTCATATGTAACTGATAGCTACTAAACAAATAATGATTGAAGAATTTGTTGGTATAAACAACAACAAAAAGCAAATCACGCCTTAAATGAAATTTGATTGATTTACAAAATATAAACACGCGAGTTTTAATCTGAAACTCAAGTCTAATCGTACTATATAGACAACAATTCTGCAGGTTTGACAGGGCCAGAGGTAAAAATGATTAAAACAGATCGCCTAATCTCTCAGTTAAAGCACACACATGCATGCACACATAAACACATACATACACATATAAGTATGTTTAATATATGTAATTAATTCTCGAGTACTGTGCACTTATGCTTAATGTAAGAACCACTCTAGACTAGAGTGGACCATAAACAGAAACATATATAAAGATCGGCTGGCGGCGATAAGACAGCATTCTCTGATAGAATCCATTGGAAAGTTACCCAGCGCAGACGAATCGAATCAATCAACGCAATCAGCGACATTTAAACAAATCAAAACAAATTGCCAAAAAAAAAAACAAATATATAAAATTTCTTCAACTTTGATTTGGAAGATGCAAACATTCTACATAGGGCATATATCATTTATTTTTTGTACGATAAGTGAGTATCATGTGATATTCGACGATTGCAGGGGCAGGGCTTAGCCAGACAGAACGTTCGACAGGCTTAGGCCATGACAAACGGCTGACTTTGGAACCGGTCTTTCATGCGTCCTTAAGAACCGAACATGCACTTGACCAGCGCCGCAAAAGCAAACGAACTGCCTTCAAAAGGCAGCAAACAACAAACAAAAGAGAAGGCGAAACTGAACATGAATAACAATAATGAGCAAAAAACAAGTCTGCCACAAAGAAAAAAAAAAGAGTGTGCCGAATATTAAATACCCAACACTTAAATGGCATTTTATTTTGTCATTTTACGAAATTGACTTATATCATTTTAATTGGAGAATGCAAATAAGAAATTATTGCTCGTTTCCAAATATATATAGAGAGAAAGTGTTCTTGATTGACTTTACAAAATTGACTAATATCATTTTATTGGGGTAGCTTGATAAGTAATTGTTCCTAGTTTGCAAATACATATATCTGGAAAGAGTGTTGTCCATCTTTTTGTCTATATCTTAAACAAACCAGGGAATGGAATGGATTAATATTAAAATAGTATATCCTATGGAAATTTACTTATGACGCACATTTCTTATGTGTGAAATCTTAAGGTAAAGCTAAAGCAAGTGTTTTGCATATTAAATACTTAATTTATATGCGAGATATTAAGCTGTTTAACATGTTTTTGCCTTTACAAATGTGCCAGGACTTTGACATCAAAACGTAATTTAGGTAAATTTAAACCGATTTCCTTTACAAAATAAAATTTACATTATTTATTTTTTCTAAACATTAAAAAAAAAAAAAAAACACAAAACTTTTAAGATATTATGTTGTAGATTAAGCCCAAAAATTGTCTTTAAAGTTGAAGTTTTTTTAAATCTACAAAGAGAGAACTTTAATTTATACAATTTCGTAAGGTAAGATTCTTATTGAGGGGTAGGGAAAAACTTTAAGAATATATATCTACATATGCTGTATCAAATCAACCTACAATTTTGGTATAACTCTTGAATAGAGAATTATAAAAGAAAACAACAAATAAGAACTCGGAACTTGTTAGAGTCCGACGGGGCGACTGACTTTGTGACTGGTTTAATGGGAAGCACCCGCAACGGAGTCCAGTTGAGATCACGAGACGCAGCTCGTGCAAAACAACGATTGTCAGTCTACCCGCTCTGTAGCCCCTCCCCTCCCCTCCCGACACCCGACAAGCTGCGTCTCTCTGCTGCTCATTTGTTTGTGCTAGTTCTCCGTGTATGCGATTTAATAATGGCTGTCGAATATTTATGAGCTGCCGACGAACCTATGAACGTGCCCAAGTCTCTCGAACTTTGGGTGTGTATGTGTTTTCTGTGTGTGTTTGTTGTGTGGAGTGGCAAAGCGATGATGCATGTAATTGAGGCGCAAGCGTCATTTGCGCGCAAAACTGGACTTGATTGAATTAACAGCGAGTGGAACACATGAAGTTGGCGAGTTTTTAACCGGAGTGAACCCAAAAAAATTGACAGCTGAGTAATCAATAGTCGGAGCGCAATCACTTAATTTTAGTCACTCGACTGACTTGTTTTTAGCTCGCATTATTCAACGTTTCCCTGCCGCAGCAATAATACTAAATATAATATCTGAATGGTAATTATTTGCTAGAATCCAAGCAGTCTGAGGCCAAAAATTTCCGCAACTATATGACGGATCCGCTGCATCGGAGCAAACAGCATGCAATTAAATTTCAACAAACAATAACTCAGGCAAATAACTTAAATGTCTGTTATCTATTAGATAACATTCGTGTTCAATCAACGGTGTTGTCTCAATTAAACGACAAGCACAACAGCAACAGCTACACAATAAACTGCGCCTACGACCCAACCTGTCTCTCGAAATCTTTGTTTTTTCGCTGCTCCAAAACTTTCCCAAAAAAAAAGTCGTTGCACGCATGCGCAGCGTGCGTCACGTTCATAAACAAACCGAGAAAAACGTAGCAAAACAAACAAGCAGAAAGTCTGTACATTGCCGACGACAAAACACCCTTGAAGACATATTATATGCTTACCAGTGTTACTGACAACACTATTTTTTCCGATTTTTCTTTTAAAGCTGCATTATATAGTAGTCCGACGGTATGTATAACTTTTCGCCCGTAAATTATGATCAAATATATTGGTAAAAGACCAACCATATTTTCGTGCAAAAAAAATGTTTATCCTAAAGTTTCTATGACAAGCTTTAAGATTCATGGATTCAGATCCTGACAATGTCTTTTGCTATGCACATTTTATCACAAAATTAAAATACCCTTTGCCGGGGTTAACAAATTATAAAGCGCCGCTTACCGTTCTCTTCCGTATAGCCCCAGTGATGGCTCATTTTGAAATTGATCTTTGGTTTCTAGTAGAGATTTTGTGAAATAACAATAACTTTTGTTCTTGTACTCGCGGTTTCTGGCACGCGTTTGAATTTCGTCGCGAATGCAACTGAACGTTTTATAAAGACCCGATAATGGGCTGGGGTTACGGTTTGCTAAGGGTAGCGCGTCTGCTTAGCTAGTCCGCTGTCTGTAGACTGTTTGACTCGCGGCCGCGTCGCTGACTTCGAAGCCGCTGCGCCAACCAAATAGCAGAAAAAAAAAACACAACAGCAAAATTAAAAACAAAAAACACGCACCTAACCGGACTGAAACAGCGAGAGAGTAAGAGAGAGTGCGGGAGAAAAAGAGCGCACGCTAGCAGGCGAGCGAGTGAATGAGAGAAAGCCCAAAGAGAACATGTCAATTGAGCAAGTGAACTACTGTTTCTAGCCCCGCTCACGCTGCTGCGCGCGCGGAGGTGCAGTGGCAGAGAGTGTTGTAAAAAGCGTCGACGGTTCAATAGCAGCCGCACCGCTCTCACCCGCGCGGCAACATTAATTGCATTGTGTTGCGTATACGCAATGCTGGTTAATGCCTGTTAAATGTCAACTGTCTGTTGATCGATAGCGACAATCGATTAATTGCTGTTAGTTTGCTGTTACTGTTTAACGGACGGGTGTTATTTATGGTACGCTGTTAAGTTGCGCTGTTTGCTTGAAAATGTAAGCTGAGCTTCCACTGTGCACACACACAATAAATTCTCGCCTTAATTTATTGTTGAACTTTAGTGCATTGTTTTTTTTTTGTGGCTCTTAGTAGACAAACACAAAGCGTGATCACAATCGCACGCTCAGCGGCACACACGCAACACACATACATACACACACACACTCACACACACACAGCTGCTAACCGTTTATGCGCAGCCACAATTTAATCTTTTTTTTTTGACAAAAATTGAACCACAGCTCGCCTCTCAATTGCCATAGGGTTCTTTAATAGGTTTCTTAGGGGGTTGCGGGCAGGTTTTCGTGCCTCAATTTTCGTCAACGCTTATTTCATTAAAACAGTGCCACAAACGTTGCACGGGGCTAGTTTAGCGAGTTAAACCAATTTTGCAACTAATTTAGAAAATTTGTATGAGTTTCAACTCACATCTGATCTATATGATTGTCGCAATATGGAACTGGTTCATTGCTCGTTGCACGCTGCGTATGCGCAATTAATTAAATCGTGCGCTATTTAAACAGATATTGGTTCTGGGCTCCAGCTTTTATCGCAGCTTTTTTTTTCAATTAAGAACAGAGACATTTTTGATATTTGCACGTTGCTCACGTGAGCGTAAGCGGCAAACTTAAAATACATTTCCGTAATTGTGCAATTATTGCACAACAAATATTGCAGCAAAAAAAAGGGGGGAAACGGAAAACGGGAAATGCGGGAGCAAAAGTGCTCGCTGGTAGCCAGATTTATCTATATGCGCTAGCCCCTCGCCCACTCAAGGTCAAGCATGATAATTAAATAGAACTCTAATGATTGTCTGTTAAATTCAGACTGTTTTCACAGTGTTGTGCAATCTTTGCATTTGGCTTGAGTGGAAGCTAAAAAAACAGCACTCACTAAGAAATACTCCCAGTCAGTTGAACTCAAGAGTTCAAGGCATAGCAGATCTTTTGAACTCACCCATGGTCGCATTTCTTTCTTGTTTGTCAACTAATCTCTAGCTTGATAAAAACAACAAAATAAATCTACTTTGCTTTATTTGACTGGCCAATTTCCCGCACTACTGTGTTTATTTATTTATTCTATCTTTTTTTTTTTTATTTGTTTGAGTTTTAGATAAACACGCGTGCCCGGGTCTTGTTTTTCGGTTTAAAAGGCTACCTTTTGGCATTATTATTGTGTTACCATATTATAATCTTTTATATCTTTTATCTAGCAGTTGTCATAAAGCGAATATATAACGTGATCACAGCATACATCTGGCAGTTGCCTTGCTAGACTGCTGGGGAAAAAAGTACCATGAAAATAACATATCAAATAGAAGCTGCATAGAAACTAGATAATTCTTCTTAGATCTGGTATGTTTTACTGTCAACAACATCTTAAAACACATTCGTTCCTTTTAATATCAAGAGAAAAACAGAACTAACCAATTTTTAGTCGCTTTTTTTTTTTGATTGACTCAAGCATACGATGTACAACCCTCTAGATCTAGTTTACACTTAATATTATAAAACTCAGTTTGCCGTATTATAATATTTTGTTTATCTAGATGATTACATGTTATAAAACGCATAAAGGGTCTTCTTTCACCTAAAATGGTTCTTTATTTCTCCCCATATTTAAGACCATTTGCACGGCATAGAAACTTGTTTTCTTACATCTCCTTAACTCAATAAACCTCTATCATTTGCTTGTGGTTTTTTCTGCTTATATTCCGTTTTTATTTTTTTCGATTGATACACATTTTATTATTTAATTAAGTGTTTAATAAAATAAGCGTTCGTTAACAATTAGCACATATCGAAATCTGATAATTTCAATAGCTGCAAATTCGTCAGGGGCGTCATCGTGTGAGAGCCTGATTAAGTTTCCATTGAAATTGACTTATAAACAAGATTTATTAGCATATCGCTCAGAATTTGTAGCTCACACAAAATATTGGTCTCCACCTTTCCCCCCATCCCCGCCAAAACTTTCCTTTGCTCGCTTCTTTCTGCTGTTTGGTCATTTAGCAAACATCACTGCGTGTTAATTAAATTGCTTGAATAAAAAACAAAATATAAAAAAATATTTCACATATGTGTCACGTGTGCAGCGATTATTTGAATAGAAAGAAATTTGGATGCTAAACAATTTTCAAGGTGCTCACTTTATATAAAGTCCATTTCATGTCCCAAATCGTACGATCCCAGAGCTGTATAAATACAAAGCAAATCGGATAAAGAAAGCATTTTATAGCAGAAATAATTTTTTATTGCATTTAAAAATACATTTTGGCTATATCTTGCTTTGTTAATTTATTTATCATATTTATTCCAAGTGCTAACTGCAGCATTATAAATGTATACCCCATCGATCTGCTGTTGCGAAATGTCTACTACTATATCATATTTTTTAAATTAAAAATGCTAGACATTTTGAGAGAAATTCTGCAACTGCCTATTGTTGCCAAAGTTCTGTAATTCCTTTCGAAATATCTCTAGCTAAAGTAAGGATCTAGCTACAAACGGAAATTCTCTTAAAAGAAAACTTCTTAACATAAGCGATTTTAACTATTTACGCCGAAAATAT
The DNA here is from genome assembly GCA_035045725.1 of Drosophila ezoana. Classification (NCBI taxonomy): domain Eukaryota; kingdom Metazoa; phylum Arthropoda; class Insecta; order Diptera; family Drosophilidae; genus Drosophila; species Drosophila ezoana. Next base: position 652,782 of record JAWNOU010000005.1, on the reverse strand, counting down.
ATAAGAAACTATGATATATTTATTTATTTAGTTATTTTTTATTAATTTACTTAATATTTGCTCAAGCGTGTGTACTTATTGCCTTTAAACTTCTCCTCGACATTATAAATAATTTAATATAGTTTCACAAGCTCAAAGAATTCATTCTAGCTAGTTTGTTTATATTGTAACAAAACTACACACATTAATAACAATATAGATATCTCAGTTGTCAAGCCTGGTTCTCTGGATTAATCGTCACGGAGGCTGTCCGAAGGCTCTGGGCCATCCCAAAGATATATGTATATGCATCAATTGTGTTGCATACTTGTAGGCTCGTGTATTAAAATTTTCTTTATCAGATACAGCAAGAATTCGTCTGAGCGCGATTTATAAGAAAATTATACATAAGCAAACACACATGTATATGCATAATTGGATAACGCACACAGTTAACAAGTAAGAGGTTCTTTTCGAGAGCTCCCGCCTAGGGGATACCCTGAACCCTCTGCTTCCAACACCAAGTGCAAATATATATAATATTCTAGAAGCAACATATCAAGTTTGGTGACTCTGGCTCTTATTATTTACCCAATTTGCCCAAAAAACAGGATGTCGATATCGATTTTTATCGATTGTCTGGAAACGGAGTAAGTTATCGATTATCGGAAACAAACTCGATCTGCGTAGGCACTGGGAGGACCTACATCTAGCTTTCAAGTCTCTAGCTCTTATTGGTTCTAAGATCCTTGCGTTCATACATACGGACGGACGGACGGATAGACGGACGGACGGACGGACGGATGGACGGACGATCGGCCGGATAGACGGACGGACGGACGGACGGATGGACGGACGGACGGACGGATGGACGGACAGTTGGACGGATGGACGGACGGATGGACGGACGGACGGAAGGACGGACGGACGGATGGACGGACGGACGGACGGACGGAAGGACGGACGGACGGATGGACGGACGGACGGACGGATGGACGGACGGACGGATGGACGGACGGATGGACGGACGGACGGATGGACGGACGGACGGACGGACGGATGGACGGACGGACGGATGGACGGACGGACGGACGGATGGACGGACGGACGGATGGACGGATGGACGGACGGATGGACGGACGGACGGATGGACGGACGGATGGACGGACGGATGGACGGACGGACGGATGGACGGACGGATGGACGGACGGACGGATGGACGGACGGACGGATGGACGGACGGATGGACGGACGGATGGACGGACGGACGGATGGACGGACGGACGGATGGACGGGCATGGCTACATCGACTCGGCTGTTGACGCTGATCAAGAATATATATACTTTATGGGGTCGGATATGCTTCCTTTTGCCTGTTACATACATTTACATTTTGCACAAAAACATTATACCCCTTTTACCCATTTTTAATGGGTTCAGGGTATAAAAACAAAAAATGTTTTCAGATGGAAGCGCAATTTTTTATCGCTTTCCGATACAAAACAATTGCTCTGTACGAATTCGTCTTGTAAGCAGCTGCTTGCCTATTTTCTGTGCGCCTCTTATGTTACGTTCAACTTGGGCTCTCGCCATTCAATTCTGTATTGGTTTAACCACAGTAGTCAATTTGATATGTGGCAACCATTTTGCCCATTCGGGCTAGCTGAAAGAAAGAGGTGATTTTTTCATTTGCAGGGCTTACTGCAATTGGTTTTTACATTAGTAAAGAGCAGCCTCATCTAACAAAAGAGTTTTCCACACAACAAATTAATTTCGACCGATCGTTCCAATGGCAGCTAGATAATATAGTGGTCCGATGTTGATAGGATTTTGTATATATATACGCTGAGCATAGTGAAACTAATAAATGCGTAGTTTTGTCAAGATATCTTTATAAACAAAAAGTTTTTCATTTAAGAACATACTTTTCGAGCGATCGTTCCCATGTGCTGCGTGTAACAGAAAATGGGACGTATGCAAAGTTTTATGACGATGCCTTTAAAATTGAGCGATTTATTCGCATCGACTCGGCTCTTGATACTGATCAAGAATATATATACTCTATGGGGTCGTAAATGTCTCCTTCTATGTGTACACATGTCACTACACAATTATAATACCCTCTGCAAGGGTATAAAAACGACGCATAGAAATTAAGGCAAGAATAGACGACCAATATTCATAAACGAAAATATATATGTATGTGTGCACCATAATGCACATTTGTTTGTGTCTTTGTAATGGGCGTAAAAACAAACGACTCAAGCAAAAAACTTAAGCGGGACACAGAGTTAGCAAAATCTTTTCAATTGTCCGATTGTATACATACGTACTTAATTATTTTAAGATAATGTTGTGTAGAAGCTAAAAGTTAGTTTCTTTAAACTTGGCGTATTTTCGGCCATTTCAAAATTTAAATTATTTAATTATCCGTTCTATTCGGATATAAAAATTCTTGGATTCGATTCGATTTTATAGGCTCACATCGTCCATGATCGGACTTAAATTCCGGAGCCATTTTTTGGAATACCTAAATGAATTATAACGCATTTTGCAATAATCAGCCAAGTCTGGCCTTGTAAATTCGCGCTATTCCGCCATCATTATATTGACAAAGGTTAAAGTCGTTAAAAGCTTTTGGATATGTATAACCAATATATTGACATTTTACGAATCAAAATTATTAATTGGCATTCCAAAATATATATTTTTATGGCATTACAAAAATAAAGCTCTTTTTCTATTTTTGGGGCCTTCAATTCTTCATAGCCCGGTTCCCTATCGTAATGCTTTTATTTATCCATTCATTGCCAGTTCCTGATTAAGAGATGTAAATAAATAAATATTAGTCACTCTCTTCTCTTGTCTGCAATTATAGGACTACTGTTAGGATAAGCGGAACGTCCGCGCGTAACTGGACATAGTTGGATTCTCAATTAATCCCAAGAAAGGCACGTAAGGCTGCTCTCTGGGATGCAAGGTAACTCCATAATTCAAGAGACTTTCAGTTTAAATTACATTATTCTGCAATTTCAGATGACGGACGTCTTCCATGATCTCAGTTTTTGATCTTCCTTTTCCGGCTGTAATGGCCAAGCGCTTAACTCCCTTCTCAGATCAGACTACATTCTGTGAATAAACTTGGATATCCTGTACCGACGTCTCTGCCGCAGCTATGCCGTCCAGATTGCTAATACTCGCAACTAAGAATGTCACTTCTGAGTCTTACTATTTTTTAATCATTCGGTTCAGATCTTTAAATGCAGATTGATGCTGTTGATTCTTAAGATCAACTCTGCAACTCTGACTTAGTTATGAATATTTTTCTAAAAAGGATACTTTTCACAAAATCGCCTATAACTTGCGCATTTCAAAGACAACCCTGACCTTCTTTCTGAAAAATTCCGGTCTAACTTCACTATTTTGCTACTTTTCCGTTATTCCACTAAAGAATGGGCCCAATATTAAGTAAATAAAGGCCGCTCCCAGCATGTTATTGCCTTTCAATTGATCGATTGCATTTCAAAATTTTAATTCTAATATTCAACTAAATTTTAAATAATATCGCAGATGAATCTTAATGTCATACTTTTGCGGATTTTGTATTTTTTTTTCAAATTCACCATACCATTGAAATAGTCCTTGGGAACGTGAAGGAACACATTCGTGCAAAATTGGCACTGAGATGGTCTAAAAATATGTATGTATAGAAACGGCAACGCATCCTTGATGGTTCTAGGTTGGCCATCATATCCATGGTTTTACCACACCATAGATGTAGTCCTAAACCTTAAGGTCCAAATCCGTGCAAAATTGGCACATAAAAGGTCCAAAAATATGTAAGCTTTTTACAGCTCCCTTCTACAACTCTGAAAGAGCCGCGCCCTCAATGGTTCCTAGTTGACCAACATATCCTTGGTTTAACCATACCATTGCTATAGTCCATGGGAACCTAAGGGTTCAAATTCTTACAAATTTGCATTGAAATGGTCCTTAATTGTACGTACGATATGTACGATTGTTCTTTTAGCAGCCCTTGTACATGAACTGTTAAGTAACAGACGTCCTTACAGCGCCCATTTGACATTAACAGATGCCTAACAGCCGTGTTACAGCACTCATTTTATATGATTTACTTTTTGCCCCTTAAGCCTATGCTATACAATTTTTCATTCGATTATTACCAGCACTTGCTGGGCATTTCTGTTTAGGATGTGGCCGAGTTATGGGCTATTTTGTATTTACATATTTTTCCCGAAAAGTTTTGTCTGAAGTACTTTCGCCTCTTGGGTTGTAAATTCACTTTAGTGATCAAAGGACATCCCGATAGTTCTATAAATGGCGAAGTAAGCCCCGATTTCTTCGGTTTTGGCTAATTTTGCGACTAAACCCCTAAGAAAAATGTTAGTTCATATTTTTGTCGAAATATGAAAATCCTTTAATGCAAATCAAAAGTCCTGGTCCTAACGCGTTCAGAAAGGTATATCCTTGTGATATCCTTAGGGATTTGGCCGAGTTATGACTAAAATGTCCTTTATACAAAAAAAATCATATCTATGAAACTACAAGGACGATGTTGATGTCCTTTAAGCGGCTTATAGCCTTGGTCCATACGGATTGTTTGACACAAGACTTGCGGGGATCCGCAAGGATTCGTCCGAGCTATGGCAAATATACAAAATGAATACCCATATATCTAAGTTGCTTAAAGGTCTTTCGTCCATTTCTTTGCATATTTTGAATTGGCCTGTCAACGACAGTGGGGAGCCAAAGGACATCCAGAAAGTCTTGAAATGCTCCAGTTATGACCGATTTTTTGATGATATCCTTTCTAGTAAAATAGCTCGGTCATATCCTAGTGGATTTACAAAAAATTGGTGGGCTTAAATCGTAAGGACCAACTGTAACGATCTTCATTTAAGGATTTTTGGATTACATTAAATTTTTCAAGGTAATAAAATTTGAAATATTATGAATAGTGCGGGGACTATTTTGACGCCCTTTGGCTAGTTGATAGCCTTGTTCCATACGCATTGCTGACACAGGACTTGTCAGGATCCGCATCGATACGACCGCGCTATGACATTTTTAATCCATAAAATAAATGTCTTTATATCTCGGGTGTTTGGTCGAATAACGTCCTTTTCTTTGCATATTTTTAATGGGCAGGGCGACGACAGTATGGTAGCCATAGGCATGTCGATAATCCTTGCAATGGTGTTGAGTAATGGCCGATTTTGTGATGTTATTCATTTCAGAAATATAAGCTCGGCCGTATTCCGGCGGATTCTCATCGAACTGCATTTTAGGATCTAAGGATCAGAAAACTATAAGGACGATCTTATATCCTTAAGGAGATGTCCGGCTGGATAGAAAGAATGGTAAAGAAAACTGTTGTCGAAATATGAAAATCCTTGAATAGAGCTGAAATGGGCAAGTAATGGCCGATTTTGTGATGCATATCCTTTTTCAAAAAATATCCCTAATTTGGTCCGGATCTTGCAGATTTGGTGGTAAGGATCGTAAGGATCAGCTGCATCGATCTGCATTTAAAGCTATAAAGATACAGTCGTGAGCAGGAAGAAAACAGGATGTAATGACAAAATCTTTAATATCGATGACCTTTGGCCAGCTGGTCGTCCTGGTCCATATGAAGTGTTTGACACACCAGGATCTACAAGGACGGGAGCAAGTTATGGCATATTTTATGTACACATTAAGATCTTTTAATAAAGATCTTTACTATTGCATATTCCATAGTGGCAGAACAAGAACTATCTGTTGGCCAACTTACATCAGGCTAGTCTTTGAATCGCGTCGATCTGCATCAAAAAGTAATGGCTCATACAGATAACCTAATGCTTATAATACAATGCCTTGCAGTTTTCATCTAATTTTAAATACAATTTGCGTACACTTCTTATTGCTGTAATAGATATATTTGTAATATATAATTTGATTTAAACTAAAACTAGCAATATACAGGCTAAAGTGTAGCATATTATTTATCATTATTTATGCTATACAATAATAGATAGATAAGATATAATAATAGTGGATTAAATGAATGGTTACACCAAAGAATTTTGCGTTGCCAGAAAGAAAAGGATAAACTATAGGTTATATAACACATATATATGTATGTGGCACATAAACCGATACACATACACTTTAAAGCATTTAGCGCGCGCGCACGCACACATGTGTAAACATGGTAAAAAACAACAACATTTTGTTTAAACCTAGGTATAAACATTACGATCGCATAAATGTATACATTTATGTATATAAATATAATAAAATATAAACTCTGCTTGCGGAGGATGGGGCCAAATGTGACAATAAACTAAACAACATAACAACAAAGCCAGGATATGGATAACTAGTGGGTAGCCAGTTGGTTGTGGAGGTGTGTGTGGGTGTGTGAGTGTGTGTATGAATGGGTAGGTGGAGAGGGTGGATTCCTTTCAACCCTGCCAAGTCAGCGTAGCAGTGGCCGTGTCGCTGTTAAGTGCGTGCGCCTTGACTATTTAACATTTAGATTAACATTCACATTCATAATATTGAATACTGGACCGATGCGCATAAAGACACGCCTAAGGACACTTCTCAATTCGGGCTTGAGGTCGAAGCACATCATTTCGCACAGCAGGCTGTAGTAGTTGGACACATGCGTCGCAAACTGCAAAAGGTTAACGGTCAAATTTAAAGCAAGATCAAATATAGATATATTTATATATATAACACTCACCCGGGCATCGGTCATCTTGAGCAGCCGCGTCAGGATGAGCAACAGCAGTGAAGTCCACGCTTCGCGATGCGCCTCGCTCTGCAGGCTTAGATAGTAGGCGAGCGCTTCTTTGCAGACTTGCACCAGCTCCTGCTCAATGCCGGGCCAGTCGCTGCGTCGATTCTCATCGCCGTACATTTTGAAAAAGATGCGCAGCACGCAGGCCAACGAGGCTGTCTCCTGCTTGAGCAGATTCGGCTTGACGGAGCCTTTAAAGCCCGCACGCCACAATAAATTACGCTGATCCTGATCCGCATTGAAGCACTTGGCAAAGCGATGTGACTGCATCAGGCACTCGGCGAGCGTGAAGAGCTGCCGTGTGCGCAAATAGCCGTACATGCCCTGTTCCTCGCGCTGGCAGTCCAGTTGTAGCTGTTGTGATTGCCCGGAACCGCCACGACAGCCGCTCATATCGGCCGCCGCCTGAGCAAGCGTTTCTGCATCCTCCTTGCGCGAGGTCGCCGGAAAGAAGACAATATTATCCATGGTCTGTATCAGCTCCAGCTGCACCACACACTTGATATGCAGTGCCTCGAACTGATTGTGCGCCAACGCCATATACGTCTGTTCCTGCGGCGCACTGCTTGTGGAATGTGGTGTACTGGAGGCACGGCGTGGCAGCTGCTGCTGTGGCTGTTGTTCGGTGCCCTTGTTGGGCCGCCAAGTGAGCAGCTCCTTGGGCAGCGTTGCATTGAATATGTCCAGTATGCACTGGCAGGTCTTGTCCCAGGTGACCTCATTAAACTTGAACCCATTCGAGATAACCAAATTCTCGAGGCAATTGGTGCCGGAGCGTGCCAGCTGCTCGTTGTTTTGCTGCACGCACCAGTGCAGCTGGGCGAAGAGCTCCTCTAGCAGCAGATGGCCCAGCACATCAAAATACTGCGTGAAGACATCAATGATTGCATAAAGCGCATGATTGCAAGTGGTTGTCATCCATTCGGACTTTTCGGTCACATGCTCCGGTAGCTTCATGTTGTCGAAAATGCGAAAGATCACATTGAACAAATCCTTCCACCAGTTTGGCTTGAAGCTATCGCCATGCGTTTTCACGATCTCAAAGAGCACGGTCAGGCCGCGTGTGCGGACATCCAGCTTGCAGCGATTGACAACGCAGGAAAGCGAAAAGAGCATGGGAAACCAGCCGCGCACCCACACCCGATCCTCCTCTGCCACGGAGGCATCGTTCTCCATGCCGGCATGCTCAGCAAACAGCTGGGGCGCATCATGGACGCACTGGGCACAGTTGCGCACTAGGCGTATGGCCTCCATGCTAGTGTCCGGAAAGCGTGCATTGCACGCAAACTCTGACAGGCACTTGACGGCATCCTGGAAAGAGTCCACCATAACGGCAAATTGTCGCCGATAGAGCTCGCCAATGATTTTGCCCGTTGTTTGGAACGCCAGCTCCACAATTGGCTCCTCATGATCGCCGGCAGCTAGGTGAAATATAGAGAAGATGTTCTTCCAGCCGGATCTTATATTATGCGCCTGCAGAAAAAGAAAAATAAAAACGTGATTACGAAAATATTAAGTAGAGATAGTTTGTTACGAAGTTGGGATAATTACTTGAGAGTTGACCATCTGAGCAATGCAGCGGACGACCATGTCGCGTATTGCCGGCGAATTGTTCTTCTTCATGATGTGCTCGAAGGGACGTAGGAAATCCTTTTGGAAACGAAAGTTGCTGAATTCGCCCTTCTCCATGAACTTCATGGACAGCTGACGCAGTGAGTCCAAAGCAAAGAATGCAATCTCCTCGTTGCTATTGCAGCCGACGGTATTGAAGTGCTCGCCAAGCACCTGCCAGATGCGTGACCATTGCAAACGAATGCGCTCCATGTTGTAGTAGCTTATCTCGACGATCTTCTGTAGCGAGAACATTCGCGGCTGTGTCTGCTGCAACTCATCCACAGACACCTGGCAGAGTGCCTTCACAAAGTCCACAATGGCATCGCCATCGAGACGCATGGAGCCCGTAAAGATGCGATCGACAGCCACAACAACGCTCTGGCTGCTCGTCTCACCAATGTGCTCCTTGACGCTGGGATTGAGCGTATCCTTGAGCGTAGTCTGTGCGCCGGACAAAAACTGCGGCCGCACTCCAGTGCCAATGAGCTGCGCCAGCTCCAGCTGGCTAATGCACTTGACTATGTCTAGCCAGCTACTGCCCAGATAATTGCCATCAGTGTGGGCGACCATGATGAGCGTCTTGATGGTATCTATATTCTTGGCCTTCATTTCATTAATTGGCGAATTGGCGTTCAATAAGGTGAAGCGTGCCAGCGCCTGAACATAGGCGTCCCGTTCCAGAGACATGTGGAAAATGCACGCAATTCGAATTGCACAGCGAATGCCGTCCAGACAGAGAGTAGCTATCTCTGGATCATCGCAGACCTGCAGGCCCACCGAAAAGGCGGCCAGAAATGGTGTCCAGGCCATTTTGAACATTGGACGCACATGCTCCAGGTGTTTGGCCGATGTAAACGGCGATTTCACATGCGATACAGACTGCATCAGATTGGTAGCTGTCAGAGAGATGACCTCCATTTCCATGTTCCACAACAGTTTTCGTCGCTTCTCCGTAATGAAGGGCTGCTTGCCCGCTGGCTTTGGTGCTATGAGCATTGTGGTATTATTCTTCATTTTAATCTCATGCTCGGCAATTTCATCGTAGATAGAGGACAAATATTCCTCGGGCAGATCATCTTTGCTGTCGCTAATGCCGCGATTCATTTTAATGTACTGCTCCTTGGTCATCTTGTGCTTGACCTGCGGGGAATGAAGATCCGTGGTCAACATAATAATGCTAAAGGCTAGCACATAAACTGTGTCCGCGCTCTGGAACAGCTGATTCTGTGGATTGCATTCGCAGTATCTGCTCGCAAACTTCTCCATCAGTCGATCAATCTTTTGCGCCTCGCCGGGCAAACGGAATTCCTCAAGAAGTATGCGCAGAGCTGCCACTACTTCCATCTGGCGAAAGTCAAAGGCATCGATATATGCGCACATCACTTCCTTGGAGTGATCGTCGTTCTCGCCCAGATAATTGCCAATGACGGTCTTGTCCAGGCGTTCGTCATCATGCAGCCAGCGTGCGATGTCCTGGCAGCTGCTGCCCAACAGCTGCTTCTCTTGCAGGAATTGCACACCCTTCTGGGGCTTACGGTTGAACAGCTCAATGCCCGTCTCCATAACCTCCTTCCGCATCTTACGCTCCTCCAGCGCCTCAGGCAAATCTAACAGCTCTTGATTCTTAGCGCTGCCGTACGAGTTAAGGCTATGACTCGAGCCGCCATGCGTAGAGCGTAGACTTGAATTCTGCGCGGATATCGCATCGGCATTATCCCCCGCCTGCATCTCCTGTGTGGTGGGTGACTGCAGCGACTGGACCTGCAATGGAGATAATTTAATATCCGGTAGTAAAAAGCTTTGCCTATTTAACTTACTTGCAGTGCAGGTGTCGGCATATTGGGATTCACATAGAGATCCTTGCTCCACTCGACCATGCACTTCAGTATGGATACAAGGCACTCCAGTCCGCGTTTACGCATTGATTTCTCTTGCATGGGATTTGCGCCCAGTTCAAGGGCCTGCCGACCCTGCGCAATCTTCGAGAGATCGTTAACGAGTCGCTCAAACAGATTGGCCGCCGAGAAATCACAATCATAGTTAACGTAAATATCCACGACAGACTGTGCATCGGCACAGATCCGCGTCAACGCCTGTATAACCATCCATTTGTGCTCAAAGGAGCTCGAACTGGCCTCCAGAATATTCAGGAAGATCTCCTTGAAAAACACCTCAATTTGCCGCTTCAAATGCACCTTAAAGTTTGAAAGCAGCGCCACAAAAATGGAGAGCGACAACTCAAAGACCTCGGCCACCAGGCTGACACCATTGTTGGACAGCGCAACGCAGAGATACTGTTTGATTGCCATGATGAACATCTCATTGGAGCGGAAGACGGGACCGGCATTCTGCAGAATCAGCAGAAGCAAATGCAGCGACAAAACCTTGGAGCGCAGCTCATGTGACTTGGGGTCGGGCTGACCTTCGGGCAGCGGCTTCATCGAGAGTTTGCATAACGCTCGGAATACCAGAAACGCATCCTTTTGCAATATGTGTGTGAATTTGGCTGTGACTATTGCATCATTCTCGCTATGCAGCTCAACGCTATCATGATCCGAGTGCGAAGAATCAGCCGACCCGTTCCCATTGACAGATGCCTCCATTTCGGCCACATCCGGCTCTAGACTTTGCTCCTTCATCGCCTCATTAAAGGCAGCTAAAAGATAGACATGGTTTAGCTTTAACTTTAAATAAATAAAACAAAATATCAACTATTGATCTTATAGCAAATAACCACAGCCTGATCGAAGCTAACCATTAACGATAAAGTTGCGCAGATAGATCATAAATTCCACTCACCTGTTATTATCTCAGCCAGCAGCTCTGAGGCGATGGCTTCATCGCTGTCGGATATTTCTGTAGCCTCCGTTGTCAGCTCCTCGCCATTGCCTTCCGGACTGCCTATGCTGCCATTAAGCGTTGTCGTTGATGGCGTTGGTGGCACCTCATAGACTTGATTCTCCATACGCGCAAAGATCACATTTAGCATCTGGGTGAGTGTGGCACGCGCCGTCGTCTGATTAACCAGATTCCTGCTGGACAGATATATGTCATAGCAGGTGCGCACCGCTTGCAGCAGTGTAAACTCATGTATTTCGACGTGCTGCGATGTGACCACGGTTAGCAAAGCCTTGATGATCTGAAGCTGCACACCCTCGTCCGTCTGGGGTCCATTGAAACAGCCATATATGGTGATGACAATGCGATCGATGAGCAAATGACCCGGATTGGCTGAATCCTGAATGGCGCCCGTCAAGTGTCCATAGGCAATTAACTTCTGTAGGCAATCCAGCGCAGTCACAACAATGCGCGGAGAGCGGCTCTTGCAGGCCAGTTCAAAGGGCAGGAAATAGGTTTCCGCATTGATAATGCTCGCCGCATCGTTTTTGGGCAGCGGCAGCGCAGCGCAGGGTAACTCATTGCCTTCGGCGATTTGGCCCGCATTGATGAGCTCCGCTTTGATCTGTTCGAGCGCCGTGTCGCAGGATTTCTTCAGCTGCGAGTGATGTGAACGCCGTATGTCCTTATCGGCAAGGATTTTCTCTAGAGCACGCACAATAAACATTTCCTTGGTTTTCGTGGAGTTATTTTGCATATTGTATGCAACTCCAAGGTCGTCTTATAGTTGTGGTTTTATTGCTTTCCTCTTTAACTAATTACCGTGAGTGTACGTCTGTCCGTGAGTTTTTGTGGAAGAGTGAGAGACGACAGCGCCAGCAACTTTTGCGCTGCCGCAACGGTGCGTGGTCCTCGGTTATTGGTGTTTATTTCGGCTCGTCTGCTACACTCTGCACCCGTTGCGTGTGTGTGTATGCTATTTAATTGTTTTATGCGTTTGCATATTGCAATGTTTTAACTTTTCACATCAAATATGCTTAAAAAATACAATGCGTGAAAAAACGTCATCAGTACTGCACAACATTGCCAGACTGTTGATATATCGTTTCTTTCGATGAGCGATTGCTGACATTCGATTAAATACGATACAATATACATATATGCCATTCTGAGTTTACCGGGCTTAGTTCTAATAAATAAAATAAACTTCTATTGACTCATTACACGATATCTGCTGCTTATCCTAAAATTTGTCCCACATATATGATTGCTACTAATTCTTAATATTGATACAAATTTTCTAAAATATTTTTATAAAGATTTATATGTACTATAATTGCCACTCTTCCTGTGTGCAATCCGCCATAAAGAGCATGTTGCTCATGTGCTCACCCATGAGTTTGCGATGTTGTGCGAATTCTTCACCAGAGGCTGTAAACATGCGAGCCGGTGGTATTGCCGATGCCGGTATGTGCATATACTTTTTAGCCAAACTGTGTAGAAACGGATGAAACTGAGAAAGATCCTTCCATAACAGCAATGGCTCCGTTTGCAAGCTGCTAATGTTTGTGCAAAAATAGCTGGAAATTTCATCCATGTTCTCGCTTTCACCATTCATAGTAATATGTTTGTGCTTCTCGTGCGAGAATGCCCTGTAGGCCGCCCAAATGTCGTAACTTTCGGTGCTAGCTTCTTCGCCAGATTCAGCGGCAAGAGCACCACCCTTCTCCTCGTACAGATCGTACAGATGTGTCATATATTTGGCCACCAGTGGGGCACTCTGGAACGGCATGTTGCGAAAGCGCGGATCCAACAGACTGGACAGGGCCAGTTGTGTGTTCTTCTCCATTCCCTCAAAACGCTCCTCCAGAAGTCGAATGACAAATAGGCGAATGTCATACGAGACTTGATGCTGCTGCTCGGCGTTCTCCGGCTGCTTCATTTCGTTGAGCACGGTGTAAGCTATGGGCAGCGCATTGCTAGCACTAGGATATGAGAAAACGCTTGCACCACACAACTGCCGCACCGCACTGGCCAAAGGCGCCAGCACGGCAAGCAGCTCTCCTGCCAGCTCCAACTCACTGGCCGTCAGCATGAGAGCCGGCTCCAACGGCTGCACTTTCTGCAACTGGGCTGCCTGCCTGACGTAGCGTTCCAACATCTCGTAAGTGCTTATTGCGCGTCCGGTTACATCCAGCTGCAGTTGCGATGCGTCCAAATTACTGCAGCTGCTGAGATGGTAAGCAACACAACGGCGCACCTTGTCGCAGAGTGCACTGAACTCCTGGCGCTGCACCACAAGCTCAAACAACGTCTCCAGCAGATGGGCAAAACATGGCACATGCCGCTGGCTACCCAACAGGGAGGCCACAGCGTTCTCCAGCAAACGACTGCTTCTGCTCACAATGCAAACGATCTTTGACTTATCTATGTCAAATCGCTGACAAACGCGCTCCAAACGCTCCACAATGTTGCTGGTATTATACTGCGCTGGCAGCGCTTGCACGGAGAGTGTGCGTGCCCGACGATGGACGCCATCGTAATAATGGGCAGCCACCTCCAAGTAGCCGCTCTGCTGCTCGGCCGTTGTGGTAATGGCGCAGCTTAGCGAAAGGGTTTGTATGTGAGCAAAGTGTTGGCGCAGCTGCGCAGTTTGCAATTGTGCCTTTTGACCAATGTGGGCGCCCAGTTGATCAACGCTGGGCAACTGAAAGGCGGGACAGAGCACTTGAGCTAAACGCTTGAAACCCTCTCCCTGTATTATGTGCAGCGGCTGCTTGTCGCGGCACACAAAATATGCCAGGCTGTCCTGGTAAATAGTATTGTGAGATGTTTGGAAATTGCTACAAAAATAATTCAACTATAAATAAATTACATTTACATATGTGAGCGCGTGATTTACCTGACCATCAGCTGCACTTCGGGCTGCTGTTCGTCTTGTTGCAGCGTTTGGTACAATGCGGCGGTTTGATCGTTCTGATCTTGTGCCTCCTTTGGCTCAAATTCAATAATGTCCTCTGCGCTGGCTGTCTCAGCGGCAGATTCTGTTTCAGCCGCAGCCCAATTGGCATAGGTTTCTTCATTTACAACACTTTCGACGGCAGCATGGGCTTCTGCGTCCACCAGCTCGATTATGTTTACATCCATGTCGGGTCCCACTGGGTCGGCTTCTATTTCTCCCTTCGGTTCCGATTTTATTTTAATGGATGCATATTTAATCATTTTTCTGCCACGGCTCTTGATCGGATTTGGCTCCCGTTTGAGCATGCCGCGCACCACAATAGAATCATGGTCATTGACATCGCTGTAAACAAAACCGTCTGCGTTTAGTGCATGTACACAAATACTGTTTGGCTGGCTTACATTTGTGGATGGGTCTTCATGTGCTTCATCAGATTGGAGGTATTGCCGCAGGTTTTGATTATCTTCTCGCATAGCAAACATTGTGCTGTTTGAAGATTTATTTTATCGTAGTATTTCCAAATTTTACTACGCGCCATTATTGGTTGTCTACGTTGTTTAGCATCGATTTCTGAATATACAATTGTATCGAATCGTTTGGAATCAGTTCACTGGGGTGGTTCAATTGAGCGAGCGTGGAACACCTTAGTGCTCGTTCATTAAGTTCCTTTTCCTTACTCGCTTCGTTCATATGACTGCCAGTCTAGTTCGTAGAAAATGAGCAAAACAATTTAATAGTTCTCCCAAGACTTACTGAACTAAAAATTAGTTCCATTGTCTTGATAAGTTTTTATTACTTTATTACTAGTCTTATTACTAGTCTTATTATAATAAAATATTGATTTTGAATTTTTAGAAGCTATGAGATTCCCACGTTTTTTATACCTTTTGACAAAATAATCGTGCTTCAAAATAGTAAAGACTTGGCGATATGCACTCACATGCCATAGCAAGGCGCTGACCACAGGGTATCTCATGGATAGCATTTTATAATTATCAGACAATTAATTATTTTTAAATAAGATAAGTTAATTAAAGTTGAAATTATATTACAGTCGATGATTAACGATGAGCGCGATTTCCTTTGGTTCTGACGTGTACATGATTTGTTTGGTAAACTGACAGCATAGGCACACTTGTGCACTTCCATTGCGCACTTATGCAGCGAATACGGATGTCCAGCTAAAAGTATCATTGCCATAGCCAGTGGCGGGTAATGCCCTACTCCGCAAAGGACGCTCAAACATAGTTTTCCGAGCCCGAATTCGACAATGATTTTGATTGTCTCTCGAATTTCAAAAATATGTCTTCGAGCGTGCACTCATTTACCGAATAATACTCGACTAGATCGCCAAGACTATCGCCCAGATATTGGTCTGCTATCTTAAATACATTCGACCAAAGGATGTGATCCTCTGTTCGTACAAAATATGTTAATGTGCCAGCATGATTCTCTCGTAGGTCCAAGTCCTCGAATTGTCCCTTTAATGTGCTGGTAATTGTCGACACATTTGCATCCGTCTCCGTGTCGATTTTCATTTTTAATTTAATGGTAAAGCCGCTGAGGCGCTTCAAAGCGCAAATGTTGTTCAGGCATTTAAATTTTCCGTTTGCCATGATGGCCAGTCGATTGCACAACTCCTCGCACTCATCCATGCTGTGTACAGGAATACAGTAGATGTTATAAAATGAATGAATCACATGCGATTCAGTATGACCCACCTGTGCGATGTGAGCACCACCGTTCGATCCTGCGCCAGGAAATCCTTAATACATTTCCACAAAAATCTTCGCGATATTGGATCCACGCCCGTTGTCGGCTCATCCAGCAGCACCAGCGATGGTGCACCGATCATGGCCATAGCTGCCATCAGCTTACGTTTTGTGCCACCTGAATAATTGCGCACCGCCACATGGCGATATTTAAGTAAATGCATTTTATGCAGCCAGAAATTTACGCTACTCTCCACATCCCCGGGCTCATTGCTTCGCCACCTAAGACCACGCAGTAGCGCCATTAAACGCAAACATTGCTCGGCGGTCATGAATTGGTTGATCGCATCGTTTTGCGGGCAGTAGCCAAACTGCTGGCGATAGGCCACCTCGTTGAGGCGTATGTCAATGCCCTTGGTTCGTATATGCCCGCTATCCACAACTTTATTGGCGGCAATCATTTGGAAAGTGGTTGTTTTGCCTGCACCATTAACGCCCAAAAGTCCAAAGCATTCGCCACTCACGGCAGCAAAACTGATGCCGCTGACAGCCGGCTTGCCGGCATAGCTTTTGCGTAGATTGCTCACAATCAGGGGGTAATCTTCTGAGGCCTGTTGCGCAGTGCCATCCAGCAGCTGCTTAACGTGCTGCTCCTCGTTGACGCAATCATTGATGCAGTCGAGCTCCTGGTTCGAATGGCCGGTCTTCGGTGGTATCTTACAGGTTTTGCCACAAAAGAAGTCTTTTAACTGCCGGCGATAGTACTTGTGTTCCAGCACAATGGTAAAGAAGCCCATAACCAGGGTCAAAACAGTTAGAGCATATGCAAAAAATTCGCTAGTGGTTTCAGGCGGATTCTTCGATTTACTTCGCTGCGATAAAAGGTTCTCGTTTATGATGCGCAGCTGATGGTTTAAATTATAATCGGGTAAAAAGCGCAAAAATGCGATCTTTGTCCCGTGCAGCTTCATGGCCTGGATGTTGCTCGAGGTGATAAGTGGCGCAATTTCTGCAGGAAAAGGAGAGCAAAAAATTTTATTTTTGAGGGGTATTAAAGATCAAATACTTTAAATATTTGGAAGCACACAAAACTGATTTACTTGCAACGACTCCATTTTTATTCAAACAAAAAAGTTGCTAATATGATTTTGTTGGCTTAAAATATATCTCCTCTGGGGTTGTTGAGTAATGTTCATTTATACTTATAAAATAAACACATAAAACATGTTCATAAGTAAAAATACGCATACTAAATCACTCAAGATGGTAAGTTGATGACTTTAAGTGGCATACCAAGTAATTCATTAAAATATATTTACAAAAAGTAAAAAGCACCTCAACAAGATTTCCCTCAAAGGGAGCTTCGCAAGCTTTTAAGTTAATCTGAGCTTAAAAAATGGGCCGTGTCCCAAGGAATGTTAAAAGTATTGTTGATTACTCACCTGAAACGTTAAGCATAAGCAGCAGATATGTTGAAATTGTTGATATGGACTGGAAATTGTTGCCAAGAGCGTACAAGATGGGCAAATAGCTGCAGCCATAAAAGAATATGCTTATGACTATCAGCTGCTGCTCCTCGATATTGTACAGTTCAGCGGGCATTATCGCTTTCTGGACCAAAAACAGTACCAGACAGACGAGGGCATGCAATATCATATCAAATACAAACGTGGCACACCAATATGTGTAGCGTGACATGGGCTGCAGTTGGCGGAAACCGTTGGAATTCTCTCGGAACGGCAATGCGACGTAGTAGAACATGCTGAAGAACATCGCGGCCGAGACGATGACCACATAGTACTCGAGCCGTGCAGCACTGATGTCGCTCACGAAATGCTTCATGGGCACATAGGTGGTATCGATATATGCATCCGACTGCCGGCTGAGATGCTGCAGCATGCAAGTGTCCAGCATATTTACGAGCATGACGCTGCTATGGTAGCGATTGCTTGCCCAGTATACCTCCAAAATTGGCGTGTCACTGGTGCTGCGCTCCTCAGCGGCCATTTCAATTAGGCCAATGGCATCCTCCAGGAAATAAGCCAAATTATCGCGCTGCAACTGCAGTAACTCTGGGGTAAGGACATTGCGTCACTTAAGCTTAATTCGTGACAGACATTTTGTTATATTACCTTCCCGCACGCTGTTGTTGCCGCGTAATGTGAGCGTCTTGTCATTGAGACCACTCTGTTGGATGTACTGACGCAGCTGCTGCTCCAACTGGTCATGTTGATTCGTCGGATTGTAAATGTAGACACTGCCCGTACGTAGCTGGCTAAGTTTTAGCGGCAATGCCGTCTCATTGGTGATCACGGACGAGTAATGCATTAGCAAAATAGCGCATGTGATGCCAAGAATAGGTAAGATCAACTGCAATAAATATGGGACAAATAATTATAACTTTATATAACAATATTTATTATTTATACTAATAAAAATGGTGGAGTTTTAAATAACTTAAAACTTTTCCGCTCTCAAATAAACCATAATCTGATCAACAGCACTCTATCTAAGCATGTAAACAAATATATATATCTCTATATTTAAAACTGTTTGTCCTAACTGACTGACTGATTGTGGATCAACGCACAGCCCAAACCGTAGGAGCTAGGAAGCACAAATTTCACTGTAATTACCTTATGTGACGAAGGTGCACGTTAAGGCGGGGTTTCGGGAAATTCCACCCGCAAGTGTGAAAAAATCGCGAAAAACTTTTTTGTTTACCATTCGATCGGCCGCAACTCAATTTCAAAGTTCTTTGTTCAAATTCATTTAAAAGGTGTTTCGCACTTTTTGGAAAATGCATCCCTCCTTAGTGGAAATGGGGGTCAAAGATTTGGTGGGTGACGTTTCGCCCTCAAATTCATTTCCAAGGATCTACATAAAAAATCATTTGAGACAAATTCTATACTCCTTCGGTGAAAAGTGCATTTTAAAGATTTTTGTTGGTTACTTTTAAGTTGTGTCCGATTTGCATCAAGTCGCAACAGTGGTAAAATGGAGGAAAACGCATGTATGACAATTGTTTGTTTGCCGTCAGCTCAGTTTCAAAATCATTTTCAAAGCTTCTTAAGAACATTGATTTTTATAACATACGTGCCACAGGCAAGGCCGGGCTATACCCGCTAGTATCTATATATATTTTCAGATCACAGCGACAAGTTCAGTCAGTCTGGAGAGGTCCGCTTATCTACGTTTTAACGCATCGATCTCGAAGACTATAAGTGCTAGAGACTTGACAAGCATATTGCATTGTTTGCCCAGCATTAAAAGCGGAAGACACCTAATTTTATGCTTAAATTGATGTTAAGTATACAAAGATAAGAAATGTTTTTGGATACATTCGCGAAAACTTATAGACATGAATTTTGTGAATGATAGTGAGAGTTGCTTAATAAACAATTTGGGGTAAACTTTGCTGATTGAAGAAAAAGCAAAAACAATGCCGAAATGACACAGCTTGCAGAGTGTGTGCTTGAGAGTTTTTGTGTATGTATGTATATAAGTGAATACGATAGCTCACACTTTAATTGTGAATAAACATATTGTTAGTTTTTTTTTTTGCTTCGCAGCCTTATCTACTTGGTGAGGAAAAGGTATCAGGTTTTTGTTTTGCTATCTTTATCGTATTTCGTTGCTTATAATCATCAATGGGTTATAGCGTCTGACTGAGGGCCTTGCAAAGTTGAAATCGATAGCAGAGTCGGCTATTATCAGCTACATTTGTTTTACAGTTCTGCATAATCCATTTTGCTTATAAAACGAAGGAGTTACTTTCTTACCATGCAGACGGCATAGAGCCACTCGTTAAATAAGAATGTTGATTTTTTGTAGAAAATTGCAAGCCACAGCTGCCAGTAAGGGGTCTCAATATGTTGCAGTCGTTTGTATTGAACGGCCAAGGGTGGCGCATTATTGTGGGTACCAATATCGGGTGTATCCACTTGATCACATTCCCCAGCACAGCTAAAAAGGAAAGGATATTATTGTCGAGGTTATAAATTCAGGCCCAACGGAGCACTCACTTTAGAAACACAGTCTCCAGTGAGGTGTCTGCAATCGAGATCGTTTCAATGCCTAGTTTATACTGGTTTTTTTCCAAGTTTCGTAACATGTCATGGAATTGCAGGCGATAGTCATATGGAAGGCATATATAAAGCGTCGGCTTTACATAATTCTGTGTACAAAAAAGAGTTGATAATGGGTCTAAAGCTAACAACAACAAAAATATTGTCATCAATTAATTACCTCCTCTTTAGCAGTCGGTATAAATTTCAATATCTCTTTCATTGTTTCTTCTTTCAAAAACAGCGTCTCATGGGCCTGCAGCTTTAGGCGATAGCCGCTGCCCGATTTACGTTTAAGTTCCAGCGGCGAGCCGATCGCCTGCAGCTTGCCGTTGGCCAGTATGCAGATGGTATCGCCTAGCACCTCGGCCTCTTCCATATAATGTGTGGTCACTAGAATTGCCTTCTCTTTGCGCAGCTCCAGCAAAATGTCCCAAAGTTCTCGACGTGATTCAATGTCCAGGCCGGAGGATGGTTCGTCTAGGATGACAATTCTGTAAGTAAAAAATAAATCAGTCTGACAGAACGACAGTTGCAGTATAACAGATAAATTCTTGCTGGAATATTAAAGATAAATTGTTGCTACTAATAGCACTTAATAAATGTATGTGTACCTGCTACTTCTTGTTAAAATATTAGCTATTAACAGTTACTAACTTGGTATTCCCAGCAATTGCGATTCCCAGCGACAGGCGCCTTTTCATGCCGCCTGATAAATTGCGACCATATTCATTGGCCTTGTCTTTAAGGTTCAGCTTGCGTAGCTTCAATTCTGCCCAGTTACGTGCGTCGGAGAGCTTGGCGCCGCGCAGCTGTGCAAAAAATTCCAAATGTTGCTGACACGTCATATAGCTCATGAAGACGCTATGCTGTGGACAGAAGCCGATAAGGTGGCGATACGAGGCAACATCACGCTCGCTGCAAACAACAATTTTGCCCGCATCCTTAGGTACAATGCCTAGACAAGTAAAGAAAAGAGTGGAAGTAAGATACTAAGCGCGTTTTCTCTATCACAATTAGAATAGGCATATTACCAGGACTTTAAATTTTGACCGCAAGCTAACTTACCCATAATCATGTTCATCATAGTTGTCTTTCCGGCACCGTTGTGGCCCAGCAGCACAGTGATCTCCTTGTTGTTGATTGTCATATTTAAATGATCAGCAATGTGGGTTTCGCGTTTGCTCGTCTGGAATTTCTTGCACAGATCACTGATGATGATTGCATGGGTACCACGGGGCGATGTCGTGTATTCATTGCGCTGACGCTTTTTATATGTGTCGGGCTGAATAAGGCAGGAAAATTTGGTAAATTATGGCAGCAGAGCTTGTAGCCTGGATAGGAACTTACATTTAGGATAAATAAGAATGGGCGCTTGAGGCCGCCAGGTCCGGGAAATACGCACACCAAATAGTTGTAGAGCACGGCGTAAAAAACGGTCTGACAGATGAGCACAACATAAACAGTAAAGATACGACTGGAGTCATCTTTAATGAGTCGAAACAAATCGGCGCCTGCAAAGTCGCGATCTGTAAGAGATTTTAAAGTTAATCAAATATTTAATTGAGTTTCGAAGCTTAAATGCTCTGGCACTTTCAGTCGGATTGTAGGCTTAATGTAGAGGTTGGGGAACTAAGTCATATATTCTTTAATATTTAGTCCGCCTCCATAATAATATTAGGTAAAAAAAAAATAACGAAATTAAGTTTTAGTTTAAATTTCCTTGTAGCAGGTATTTCATTTTTGTCATGAAAAGTCTAACGCATAGAAGGAAATATTTTCGACCCCGTAAAGTATATATATTCTTGTTCAGCATCAACAACCATCCCATTCTCTCTACGTTTATGCAGGCAGTTCATATGCCGGGATCGATATATCATGTAGCTGCCACAGCAATCGGTCATAATGTAGGTTCTTTTGTGAAAAACTAAAGATATCTTAACTAAACCTGGTACTTAACTAACTATCACTACGCAGCTTATACATGAGCAATATTATATTGCATAGCTGTACAGGAATTTTACAAAGTCCGTGACTAATTTTAAAAAAAAAAACAAGAGGTTCTAGTCGTGAGCACCCGACTAGGGGATATCCTGAACCCCCTTCTTCCAACACCAAATGCAGATATATATACTATTCTTAGGAGGACCTACATCTAAAATTTTAAGTCTCTAGCTCTTAAAGGTTTTAAAATCCTTGCGTTCATACATACGGACAGACGGACGGAAGGTCGGACGGACAGACGGACACGGCTAGAACGACTCGGCTATTGATGCTGATCAAGAATATATGTACTTTATCGGAGATGCTTCCTTCTGCCTGTTACATACATTTGCATTTTGCACAAATACAATATACCCTTTTTACCCATTTTTAATGGGTCCAGGGTATAAAAAACATTTGCAAGGGGTAGTAATCTCAACTTACGTTTATTGCAGAAGGTCTGCAGTACATCCAGGCCTTCCAAAAATGAATTGGTGCAAAACAAGAAAAATGCTATATTAGTAAGCAAGCTGCGTACAATACTAAACACATAGGGGATAACGAGCAGGATAAGTCCACCGATTTTTGCGTAAAACACTGCAAGATAAAATATAAATCTAAATAAGTAGAAGAACCAAGCACACATATAAAGAAGCGCAGCTTACCTGAAGAAAAGCAGACTGAGATTAAATAGGCATACGACATATTTGCCACAATGTACAATAAATACAAGGTATATATATAAAAAAAGGGAATCAGTCCCAAAGCGCCATATTGCCAGGCGATAATTAGGTTTAACATCAGGAATGTTGCATAGAAAACAATACGTATCAGGAAAAATGTGAGGCCATTCAAAAAGCTCATGGGTGTGACCAGGTTCAGAAACTCCTTCAGACCATTCTGTTTCTCTTCGACGAATGGCACCAGAAATGTGCTTAACAACATAATACTAAATAATATGCTAAATAATGTGCCGAAATTAATCAGGCGAGAGCTGTCCGAGTAGCCAACCTCCAGATTTGGTATGACATTCAACAGCAGCTCATAGTTGTCAATAATTTGCTGATAGCGCAAAAACTGACGGTCAATAACATACTGAAGAGTAAGAAACCCCTCACGAATATATTCATCATCATCTGCCAAAGTGTTAATGATATGGTGTGAATAATAAACATAAATGTATCCTAGCTATATACGCACTTTTCAGATGATTTATTTCCTCGTCATTTACAAAGCGCTTTTTTGGCGAGTTTCGCATTTGATTTGAGTAAAGACTGTACTTTAATCCCCACCCACTTCTCGGGTCTGGCAATGCTTGAAAATTTATGGCAAAACAGCTTCCTTTGCACTCTCGCTGCATATCCAATTCCATTTCCACGCTATTGTTGTACTCCCGCATACCTAAAAATGTTCGAAAATCGTGTTATATTACATTTGTTGAAATAATAGAGGTGTCCATTAATCTTACGTTCATAGGGAATTTCCAATTCTTCCCGCACATGTTCCATTAATAATCCCACATTGTTCGTATTCGGCCCATAGTATATCCAATCAAATTCGTTACCGGGAAAGTACAATGACTTTAGTGCAACCTATAAACAAAAAGTATTGTTATAATTAGTAAATAAAAGAAAGTGATTATCAATACTCACATAATCTTTGCTTTCGAACTCTTCGCTTTTGTGGAAGTTAGAGTTGTTTGACCAATGCAAATAACTGAACTGTACTCCTGTCCATAAAAACCAAATAATGCCTAATGGTATCCAGTTGTAAATCAAGTATAGCAAATTCTTACGCCAAAACACTTGAAACAATGAACAGCTACACGCCATTGTTGTTTTTTTCCCCTTGTTCACTCTAATGTCTTCTAGTTTTGGAGGATTATTTGGTCGTCCTGTGAAGACGCCAACACCAATGTGTGAAACTTAGCTTTTTTCATATGAAAGTTAAACTTTCTTTTGTCTATATTTTGTGGCTTAGGGAGCAGCCTAGCCAGGCTAGGGATGAGCGATATTTACTCAACCTGTTACAAGTAACAAGTTACACCTTTCAAAAGTAGCAGCGACAAAAATCATCCTATGATATGCACGGATAGTAAAGCATGGGTCTACTTTTGGTCGTTGTTCACTCAAAAGATTGACACCGAAAATTTCACTATGAGATTATTGCGACGATATAACAAATGACTGGTTCAATGTTGATGGCGAAATTTGTATACACTTTACACGAAGATATACTTTTTAATAAATATCAAAAACTTGCACAGTTTTTTAATTTTTATGGTTGCTGTCTTATCAAAAACTTGCACCGTTTTTGTATTTTTATGGTTGCTGTCTTGTCAGATTTGTTCTCAGTTTGTTCCTTTCGTACTCGTCGAAGAGCTGAGTACTGTGTCACAGGCTTGTACTCAGGTTGTTCCTTTCGTACTCTTCGGGAAGCGGAGTACTGTGTCACAGGCCTGTACTCAGGTTGTTCCTTTCGTACTCTTCGAGAGGCTGAGTACTGTGTCACAGGCCTGTACTCAGATTGTTCCTTTCGTACTCTTCGAGTACTGAGTACTGTGTCACAGGCCTGTACTCAGGCTGTTACTTTCGTACTGGCTACAAAGCTAAGAACTATGAAACTGATGTGTACTTGGCTGTTATTTTGAACTTGCAAATATACGCTTACAAAAACCGTTTAAATTTGTGCGTACGTTTTCACCTTATCTTAAAATGGGTAAAAAAACGAGTGAAATTTTGTCCCTATTTAAGGCTGTCGACGACAAATTTGCAAGATGCAATATTTGCATGGAAAAGTACTCCTATAAAACTTCAACAAGTAATTTGCACAAACATATTATGCGCAAGCATCCAACATGTGTTGTGCCAAAAAAGATACGTACTTACGCACATGTTTATTTTGTTAACTTATTACAAAAACATGTTATTTGTCACTGGTACTTTTTTGTAACTGTCACAGATGTCACTGTGACACCGAAATAACACTATCGATCATCCCTGCGTATTACGCAGACGTCCGAAATTATCGATAAATATCGCTGTACTTAGTCATTAAAAAGTGACGTATGATGCTTCTTTAGTGACTTTACCGTTGTTACAGACTATCAGTTAGTAGTAGGCTACGTACACATTGTGTGCCTATCGACTTTAACTCGTACCATCGCTATTTCGTATTTTTAGTATTTCTCTCTGTCAACAAGTATTATTGTTGTAATCTTGGGATATAATGAGCAGCACTACAATATTTCCCATTAACATAGAAAAGCTCTCGGCCAAGGAGCGTCACAATTATATTCTTAATCAATATGTGTTGCCCACAGCTGCTGAAAATGAATCGCGCAACCATAAACGGGACATTGATGTCATCCGTGAAAACCATCGTTTCCTTTGGGACGAAGAGGAAGCTGATAATGGATCGCTGAGCTGGGAACAGCGCTTGGCGTTGCGCTATTACCGAAAATTATTCAAAGAGTATTGCATAGCCGATCTCACGCGCTATAAGGACAATAAAATAGCTTTGCGCTGGCGCACCGAACAGGAAGTCGTCACCGGCCTGGGTCAGTTCCAATGCGGCAGCCGGCACTGCGGCGAGCGTGAGGGTTTACGCAGCTGGGAAGTCAACTTTAAATATATTGAGCAAGGTGCTCCGCAAAATGCACTAGTTAAGGTAGGCAAAAACAGCACACGACAATTATCTTCGTGCTAAAACAGATTTTCTGCAGGTTCGTCTATGTCCCGAGCATACAGAGCAGCTGAACTACCGAACGAAGAAAAGGGAGTACAAACGACAGCGGCGCAGGGAGAAGGACGAGCGTAAAACCGAACGAAAGCATAAGAAACGCAAACTGGATAAAAAGAAACAAGAGAATGAAGAGCAAGAGGAGGAAGAACAGGAGCCGCAACATGACGATGCAGCCACAAGCGGTGAAACTGCAACGGATAAACCCGACGAAACTGTGGACGAGGACATTTGGAGCAAACAGCTGGATCTGAGCAAGGAACAGCCGTCGCGTGAACAGGAATTCGAACGTTATTTGGAGGATCTATTATTGTAAAAATCGTTTCAAGATGTTTTGGTTTGAACTGCACTTTTGTAAATACAATAGCATTATTTATTAATTATGCAGAGCTTGTGCTCTTCTATGGCTATATAGCTAACTACTGCACTTTGAAGACTTGTACATAAATTTACATACATTCACATTTATACAATCAATACTCAAAAGTATGTACAGTGAAAGCTTTGCTATCTTATGACTTGCTTTTAATTTATCTTGAACATGCACAAATAATGTAAAATTAAAAACGTATGAATTTGTTAATTTTGTATCTTAGCAGGAGAACACAGTTGACCGTGTTTGTTCGCCCAGGAGAGCTTTCACTGTATACACATAAATAATATTGTTAATATATTGTTACACACCAACACCAAAAAGTTGAACTGGACATTAAGGCTGTGACTTGTTTTTGAAACAGTTGCGAAATTACAAATACAATTGGACTCTCATATTTAAATAACTAAATTTGTAGCATCGTTCATAGACCTGACGTCTTTGCCTCCGTCATTTGAAAAAGCACCTCGTTAGCTATTGAGCCTGCGGCAGGAGGTCGGCGAACGCCTGCGGCGGTTTGAAGTCGCGCACTTCGGTGAACACGAGCTCCTTCCATTTCTCCACCGGTAGCTCGTTCTCCTCGAAACTTTGATCGTACAGCGTTGATGTGGCCTCATCGCTGGGATCGTGCCATTTCTCCATATAAGGATGTGCCAGCGCTTGTTCAGCAGTAATGCGCTTCTCCGCATCTAGCTCCAACATCTTCTCAAGCAACTCAATGGCCAGCGGATTAGCACCCCGAAAAATATCACGGAAGTTGCGGCGCGGCATCACCGGCAAAGATCGTATGTAGGTGCGTGCGCTCTCCGATGAAATCTTGCTCATAAACTCATCGTTTGGCGTGCCCAATATCTCCATGATCAGGTTCAGCTGGTGTATGTGATCGGTGCCCGGGAAGAGTGTACGACCGGTCAAAAGCTCTGCCATAATGCAGCCCACAGACCAAATGTCCACCGTCTGATTGTAGTGCATCCAATTGAGCATGATTTCCGGAGCGCGATACCATCGTGTGGCCACATACCCGGTCATTTCGCTCTCGGCGGGTCTCGCAAGGCCGAAATCTAAAATACGCAGCTCGCAATCTTCATTCACAGCCAAATTGGACGGCTTCAGGTCACGATGTATGACGCCAGCGCTGTGTATATACTTCAGGCCGCGCAGTATCTGGTAGACCAAGAACTGCACATGCTCGTCAGACAACTTCTGCGTGCGTATTATATTATTTAAATCGGCGTCCATCAGATGCGTCACCATGTAAACCTGCTGAAACTGCTCTAGCGAATCTGCTGGCTGGCCCGGATGGAAGACGTCTAGCAGTCCAATAACGTTCTCGTGATCCATGTGCTTTAGCAGACGCAGTTCGCGGTATGTGCGCTTCGCATGCACCGCCGACTGAAAGGGGCGGGCTAATTTCTTAATGGCCACCTTTGTGGTGGTGCCTCGCACCAAAGCCTTGCACACCTGACCATATGCCCCCTGTCCGACCGACTGCAGATTTTGGTACGTTTCGGGTATCTCCCATTCGGTGCGATTAATGTCAAGTTTATAGAACTTCGGCATTTTTGTTATTGTGGATTTGATTGATTGTCGCGTACGCCCCAAATTACTGAAAATCCCTTTGCTCTTTATGTCCAAAAAAAAATTTCACGTATTCAAGAAGAAGCAGTCTTCTTTTAGTGATGTAAGAAAACAACGATGCAACAATTTATCGATAGTCTCATGCTATGATATTTTTTCTTTTGATAATGAGCCAATCGATACTAGCGATAAGCTGATTGTATCAGCTGTTAGAATTAAGCTTCTTCAGTTTCAATTTGTAAACTTTGCGGCAGACCCCATCAGCTGTGTGTGTATCAAGCTTTCAGTTTCAATCGGTCGTTTGTAAGCGCAGCAACCTAAGTGCGGACTACGCTACTTCGAGCTTGAACGTTTTTTGCACGAGTTTTTTCCTTACGTATTTATTCATTGACAAAAACTCGAGTTATGTTCCGTATGTGTGTGTGAATGCGCGCGTTTGTGAGGCCGCCTTTTGCGTGTATTGTGCGAATGTGTGCTTGTGTGTGAGCAGCTCCGGCTTTAGACTGCTTTACAGAATACATTTTTCGCAATTAATTTGAATATTATATATGTATATAATTAATTAAAAAACAGTAACAACATTTTCGAACTCACACTAGCCTTGTGTTTAGTGTTCAAGCGCAACAGTTTAAAAAACAAATACACACAAACACAAAAGAAACACTTATTTACAAACAAAGCTCCTTCCAAAAAATCGAGTTAGACACCTTAACAGTGATCGACCATAGGGGGCGCTGCACTTGCTTCCAATCAAAAGGAAAATAGCGGGTGAGCTTCAAGAACCGTTGCACCGAAACAAAATGGCCACGACAGCGGCTGCCGTGGCAGCCACCAGTGTTGTCGTATTGGATCGTGGCAATAATACGACATGCACAATCAACTTGCATGGTAAGCGTGTGTGTGAATGTGTGTGTGTGTGGCTTAAAACCAATAATTAATCATAATTAACCAAAACATAATAATGCGCGAAGCAACAACAATTCGCAATTAATATTTTCGGTTTTGGTGTTTCGGAGCTTTTAAAAAAGTTGTTGGCGTTATTTTTAGCGCATGATTAGCAACGCTGTATTTTTTTTTATTTTACTGTATTTTTGTGTTAAGCATTTTATGGACTTTCGTTTTATAGACTTCAGCCGCGTTCGCGCTGACGCTCGACAATTTATGCAACCCATTGGGGTTATCAGAGATAATACACAGCGGGAAAAATAATGGGTCAAAGTTAAGTTCAACTGAACTCGAATCAAAGTAAACAAATTTGGAAATCAAAACAACAACACACTAAAAATATGAATCGAACATTCAACCTAAAATACAAATTCTTTGATCTTATTTTTTTTTTTTTCACTGAAAACTGCTTTTTAAAAGTCATATACTTAATTTCAGAATGTATCCTTCTCAATTCCTTCTGTGGGTTAAGTTCAAATACAACCGACTCGACCTTTATAATGCCAATCTGAGTTAGATATCAGCTTTAGAGTGGAGGTTACATTTGTTTTCTGTGTAGAACTATAAAGTTAACTTACATAAACCTTGCTTATATAGTATGCTAACTTTGTTTTGTTCTCATTCCAAATCGACTGCGTAGCCCGCTCAAGTGATTGTCGTAGTATCTTATCAGCATTGTCCAAATGATCTAGCTACGCTCTCTATCTCTCTCCCTTGGGGATATGCGCAACTAGACAGAAAAATCGGCTCGTTGAGAGATCGCCTGTGTCTGTGTACGGCCCCTACTCACGACACATTTCGATTAGGCGTTATATATATACAATGTACACAAACATATACATATTTATGTGAACAGAGCGCACTTTCAACAATTACGACTCGTTCGCCCTGCCCACGTTGTGTTTTTGACGTGGTTTGAGCCACAGCCAGACACATTTGCCACCACAAACTGCGATCCAACTCTGGCAAGTCTTGTGTGTGCGCTTTGCTCGAGTCAAACCTTAAACTTTGGCTAGTCTTTTTGATTTCCGCTTGGCTTACACTATATTTACTTTTTCTAATATTTAAATTTGCAGCTAGGCCTATGCGCAAAACTCTAATTGTAAACGCTGCTTAGACGCCAGCAGGCTTGCGGCCAAAAACAGGCCCAGCCGTACACACACAATCACACACAAACACACACAAACACCCACACGCAGCTGTGGTGCTCCCAACCAATAGTCGAATGGCCATTGGAACTGGGAGTCGGTCTATTGCTCATTCTCCTCACTTTTAGCCGGTTTACTTAGACTTTTCTCTGTCTATGTGGGTTAGATTTGTGTGTATGTGTGTATATAAATACTTATATATATACATATATGTGTGTGTGTGTGCGTGTGCATGCATCATGGATGACAGTTTTAAAATCAGTCTTCAAAATGGAATGTTATGTAAATGTATTTACATTTACATAACACAAGTACAACACTTAGCAAAATGTTAAAAGCGCTTTAAATGCATACGTTAAGCTAGCAATGTACGCAAAAAAAGAAGGATCTTGCAAATAATTAAGTGACACTGTAATAGTTTAATGAAATTTACACGTTGACACTAAGTTATATTGAAATTCTTGAATACACGTTTCTACGCGTTATAAATATCAGAAACATTTTAACATGTAAACCTATGAAATTATCTTTGTGTGGTTAAAATAAGAATACTTTTATCAAAACTTGCCATATACCTTTGCATGTGTATGAAAAATGAGTATTTTATTTTGAGCACTCAAAAATATCTCTCAATATTAATCGTTTCTATTGATATGCCCAATACTAAGGCAATTTATATTGATGTTAGTGGACTTCTATTGTTATTAAAATTATTTTGTTTTGTTTTAATTTATTACAGGCGCCACAGTTGTGTCTTGGCGGGTTAATAATCAGGAACAGTTGTTTGTCAGGTAAGTTTTAAAATATTACGCATACGCCGCATTGGCGGAGGGAACCACGCGCTTTAAGCCCAAAGCGCACGGGCAGCCGTTTGAAGTTGAAGCAACTTACGCAAGTCCACCGTAACTAACGGTGTGCAACCAAAAAAGTGTTGGGCAAAACTTTTCAACAGACGAACACATACAAGCACTGAAGCACAAACATACACACCCACACGTACAGGCACACGCACATGCACACTTGGCCGTTAGCTGGCCACAAAGGATGCCCTGCAGTATAAACAGGAGGTGGTCTGAGCGGGAGCACGGGTGGAGTGGGGTTAGGTAGCCTTAGCCATTCCGTTTGGCGGCAAAATGTTTTTGTATGACACAGCAACAAAAACTCGGCGAACCAGCGAACCAAAAAGAGACGCATAAAAAACGCGCACTCAGCCAAAGAGAGGCCAGCGCCAGAATGAACGAGAGTGAGCGAGAGAGTTTGTAGCAGAGAGCGTGCTGCACATGCACAAAACAGGCCTGCGGACTGGGCAGCTTTGAGGGCCGCTCTCTTGCTGGCTGGGCGTCCTGCTCTAACTAACGATAACGAAAAGACAACAACAACAACGAAAACAATGCGCTGGTTTTTATGAATGAAGTTTTTTGGCGCGGCATCTAGATCGATAAATCCCGACTAAGACTACATGATGTGCCATGTACACTGTGCATTGCTCGCACAGTGGCACAAAATCTTTATACATTTTAGTGAATATGGTATCTTCACTGTTAGCAACAGCGTTGCTAATGTAGTCCAATTAGAAATCTTAAACTTGAAAGCTTTCAGGCACAACTTTGTCAATTTATTGATATCAGTGTCCTAAGAGCTTTAACTGTGTTCACATTGTTTAACTTAAGCTTTTAAAATTAAGCAATTTAACAATATTCGATCAATTTAATATTTTAGCGATCATTTACTGTCAGAAATTTAAGTTCCTTACGTCGTTAACGCCATTTCCTCCCGTAGTTTATATCTGTTGCTTTTGGGCTTTAAGCAAAATTTTTAATGCTTAGCATTGCAAAAATAGTTTCAAGAATTTAAGGACGTGCATAACGCCTGTGTATCATCAATATATTGGATATTCCATAACATTTTGTAGGGTATAACTCTGTATGGCAAAGTTTTTTGTTACCATACTTTGTTTTTGCTTAAATGTGCTTCGCCTGTTTGTCCGAATGTTCGTTACACATTGCGTCGCCTGTTTTCTTAAATGTTTTTTTTTTATTTTCAAATATTTCGTTTTTGTTCGTTTGCGTTTGGAAACCGTGCAACAGCAACGAAGAACTCTGAAAATTGCAGCACAAAAAGCGCTGCTGAGTCGAGTTGAAGTTGAGTATTGTGGCAAAAAGCAGGGACAAATATTTTGCGTGTGAGCCAAAAGGAGCTGTACGTGGGCCAACAACTGTGGCCGAAGGAAAGGGCCAAAAAACAGAACCAGAAACTAAAACAGAAAATCAGAGCGGGCAGCTCCAGCTAATGCTTAAAGAGCTGCCACAATAAATGCCACTTGGATAGATTCCACAAAATGCTGCACGGCCAAACTGATCCATTGCACAGCTACAACCTGACAATATTAATGACACAATTGCCCAGTCTCTGAGATGAGGGCCAGAGTGCCAAAAGGGGGGCCCCGTTGATGGATGCGTCGGCAAATTAGCGCACGCAAAAAACTAAAAGGCGAACCAACCGAATCCATTCGGCAAAAAGCAGCCAGCCAAACGCCAATTGCCAGACACTTTTTTTCGTGTATCCCCATCCCCATTCCCATCTCAAACTGAAGATTCAGAAATTTCTGAATGTCTACGCTGGTTTTTATGCAACGCGTTCGTCAACTCTTGAAAGATATTTTGTCAGCTCAAAAGCTTTGCGCTGTCGCACGAAATCTCCGAAACTCCCAATCCAAATTAATAAGGGGCAATCTTTTCGTTCTTTCCTTCTTGGAGATAAAACACGTTGCTTTTAATTTAGTATCTTATGATTTATGATTTTCCAATTTGTAGTATATACATTCCAGTAATATTCAGATCACTTTAAATTTGTTTGATTAAATAATTAATTATGAATTATAAAACGATTTTGAACGTGTGTAAATATTTTTGAAGTACTTCTTGTTCTTTGATTTTATTTCGAAATCCATTAGGCTTTTTTAAATACCTTTTTTATTTTAAATTTGATTTAGATTTATTTTAAAGTTATTTTGCTTACCCAGAGAATGAAAGTATTTAAATATTTAAAGGAAATTGAGAGATTTTTTAAATAAAAGAGAAATATTTAATATATGAAATTTTTTCATACACTTGCAGTAAGCTGGCCTCGTTTGATGGCAAAAAGGCGATACGTGGTGGCATACCCTTTGTATTTCGTGAGTACAGATACGGTACACTACTTTACTCTAACCTAATCCTTCCTAATTTGCAGCTCAATTTGGACCCTGGTCCTTTGGACCACAGCATGGCTTTGCAAGAATCACGCGCTGGCATTTGGATCGCGCACCCGAACGCTTACACAACGGCGATGTGGAGGCAATTTTTTCGCTAATGGACAACGAGTTTACTCGCTCTATATGGAACTATCAGTGGGTATTTCATGGGTCTATCAGTACAACATAATGCATATGAAAACAATTTACAGATTTCGCATCACCTATCGCCTGATACTACGCGAGAAGGAGCTACACTTTCACATCGGAGTCTATAATCCCAGCAAAGACCTGAGCTTTACATTTAACATGTTGCTGCATACCTATCTAAAGGTGCCAGACGTCCGACGCTGCCAAATAACTGGTCTGCAGGGCTGTCATTTTATAGACAAGACACGCGAGGGTGCTTTGTATCAGGTATAGTTAGAATTATCTTATGATAACTAGAAATATTAAACTGTGTGTCTTACCTTCCAGGAGGGTCGCGAGGTAGTCACCGTCAATGAATGGACAGATCGCATCTATCAGCATACGCCGCAGGAGCATGTGATTACCAATGTGGTATCCGGCCGTAAGATGAGGCTACACAAATACAATTTCCCAGATACGGGTGAGTTTGGTACAGCCTCTGTTAAAATTACGTAATGAGTCATGTGCTTAACATAACATACAAGTTCTTTAAAAGCTTACCAATTTAACCAACTAAAAAGTCAACAAAGTTTTTCATTTAATACGACTATCAATTAATTGTTTTTGCTTGAAACCCATATAATTTGCTTTAAAAAATATGTCAATCTGAACTCACAGCTAACCAAAATTCCGACCCTGTAAGAGTTTCGCAGTTGATGTTTTTTTCAAATATTTGAAATTCACCTAAAACAGTTCTTAAACAGTCGCTGCTTGCTAACAGTCTCTGTTAAAGTGTCAACGTTAATTTAACCTTAGTAAGTTAACATATTACCTCATTTGATAGCAGCTGTTAAATTCGTAGTAAACTGTTATGCGCTCATCTCTATAAAAGCTTATTACAGTGCGCCACAGTTATGGTAGCTAATAATTTGTAACGTTCATTTATATTTTCTGTTCAATTTCAGTTATTTGGAATCCCTGGATTGATCGATCCCGTGAGATGAGCGACTTTGGCGACGACGAATTCCCCAATATGTTGTGCGTAGAAGCTGGCAATGTCACCTCACCAGTTATACTGCTACCTGGCACCTGTTTCGAGGCCAGCCAGATACTACAGGTATTGATATACATTTATATATATAAAGCAAAGTGATATTATATTTAAGCTAAAACTAAAATCACGCCCGCAGCAATTCAAGTGTCCCTATGATTTGCAGTTACCACCAGTCAAAGTAGTACAAGAAAATGACATGCACTTTGTTCGTGATTTATTTATCATGTAAAATATTGATTAAATCTATGATTCTTTACCCATTTAGATCATCATCGAGGGCAATGTGAGTCGCAAGACCAAACGGAATCGCTAGCGTTTAAAGAATCGGAACCCGTTGAGGTAAACCGATTCGCAAAACATTCGACTGAGAACCTTAAGAGTTTTCGAAAGGCACAGCAGCAACACTTACACATTAGGAACACTGTCAGCTACATTTTGGATTAGTGTAAATCTTAAGTAACAAATCGACTAGCGCAATATTGAGACCCACAAAAAAAAAAAAAACAAAATATAAAATTGTAATGGTTTGTAAACCTAGTGCTACATGCTATATATGCAAAACTATATTAATCGCTCACATTGAATGGGTTCGTGTCGTGTCCAAGCTAATTAAATGATAAACTAAATGAAAAATACTTAAAGTACATATTAAATTGTGCATTAACTAAACTAAATGAGCGTTAGGCCCGCATATCTAGTGTATCTAGGCTGCAGTCAATGTGGTTATGTGTATACGAAACGATTTATAGATACTTTACAGCTTAGTTTTAAAATCGTCTTTGTGTAAATTACTAAAAAAAAACAAGCTAAATAAATTAACAATTAGTTTGTTCTATGTCAGTTTTCATAGTTATAGTTGATAATTCAAAATTAAAAAAATATATATACACATTTGTATGCAATCATTTTTCATGTCCATCATCCGTGGGCAACCAGGAAGGAGATGCAGCTTCCATAAAATTATACATCAAATGAGTGATATTTCCCAAGATACGTTTTTTATCTGAAACATCACGTGACTGAAAATCAAAATATTATTTTTTGGATTAAATTATGAGTCAATTCAATAAAATCGCGACTTACTTTATAATAATCATCGAAAAATCGAACGCCCATTACAAGGTGAAAGCCGACAAGTGCCAGGAAAAATAGCATAATCAGTTTAAACATTATATGAACAGCTCTTAATAGATATTTCAAATCAAAGAGTTAGTCAAACCTATTTGGGTTGCTCAATGTAACTGTTAAAATATGCTGCGCAAAGCTCTTATATATGTGAACAGAAAGGCCCAGTTCTTGGAAAACAATCTATAACAACTGCACATCTGGCGGCACAACTTTTGATTATAGCTTCACATTTTCTAAATTGACCAATGTGCAACATTTTACATTGAAATGTTATTGCAGCTGTTAACATCACATTAATAATAGTGGGAAAAAAGTAAAATCACACCCAGAAAATCTGCATAACAATCAACAAGAATGCCCCCCCTGATAAGACAAATGCTTTTTATTGCGCGACTTCTTTATTGGCAATAAACATATCTGCTCTATCCACAAGTTTACCATAGATCGTGACATTCCAGGTTTTGCGTCCTAGTTAGAATCACTGCTATTAAAATCTACGCTGTTAAGCAGCCGAGTATAAATAGCGGATAAACAAATATTAACCAGCGCTTTAAAATTACCTAATTAAGATTGTAGTAAAATAAATATACTTTAATCACTTGGTCGCAATCTATAATTAGCTTATATTTATTAGATTTCTTGTTTTTATGTTTTAGCTTAGATTAGGTTCTCTTTTTGTTATTTATTACAATACATATATAAATTAGGTGTTCCTATAATGTACCCTACGCAATGCACTCGCAGTTTGAGCGACGCCCAACTAAACTCTTAGTTAAGTTTCTCAATCGGTGTTTTGTCGGTAATTAAAGCGCATCTGCAGACAAAAAGGAAACTTATAGCGACTTAGTTAAGAGTTGTGAGCTAAATAGCTTAAACAAGATTTTACACATGGCCTTTTGTAGACTGCTAGGCGTTCTTTCATATTATATATATATATAAATATTTATATTATACGCAATAAGTATTACGATGAAATGATATTGCAGGGATAGTTTGGTGTACAGCATAGTGTGCCAGTGTGATGTCTATAGGTCTTAATCAATTTTCACGGCACCATAGATTTTCAATATGAATATATAGGCAGCAAAGAAGCCAATGGAGCCAGTCAACAGCCAGAAAGTTAGCACCATGAGACCTAAAGAGGAACACATATATTGTTTAGACACGGCTTTTAGTGGCCCATCTTCACCACGCACCTGTGTAGCCCAAGTAAAGTAGCGTGGGTATAAATTCTGTAATCTCCAGCTTGGTAAAGAAGTAAAATATGCTATAGAATAGCACATACACAGCCGAGCCACCGGAGACGATAAAGCTGCGCCACCACCAGCGATAATCCTGTAGATTAAACGTTAACCAAACATGATTTAAATAAAGTATTGTATATAGCATTACCTCGCCGCACAGTTGAAAATATGTCATGACAATTGATATTTGGCCGCAGCTAACAACCAGAATACAAAAGACTAAAAACAGAAATCCAAACAAATAATAAAACTGATTTTGCCAAATGGCTGTAAAGACAAAGAAAAGCTCGATAAAAACGGCGCCAAAGGGCAATATGCCAGCCATAAGGGTGCTGTGGAAAGAAAGAGAATGGTTAAGCATCGCTTCAACTTATCAAGGAGCAGCTAACCCACCTCAAAGCGGCATTCATGTACCAGTGCTGAGCAGGCACCTGACGTGGTATCATGTTGGTGCGTACTGGATGCTGATACGGCTGCTTGCGATAGCCCAGGTAGAAGCCCAGGTATACCAGGGGCACAGAGATGCCGAACCATAGCAATAGCAGCGATATCATTGTGGTAAAAGGCACAGCGCCACTTGAGGACTTGTCCCAAATGAAGAAGTTCAAAATGAAGCCAGTGCTGTAATGAAAAATGAGAGCCTAATTAAAAAACAATTTTCAATTACATTGAAGCGTCAACTCACCCGAAGACAATGCCCGGATAGAGAGTGGCTGTTAGGAAGGCGGCGCGCTTCCACTCACGCCCCTTCATCGTCTTGTAGAGCCGCGCAGCATAGTAGCCCGCAATGGTGCCCATAAAGACATACATAAATATGCCTGAGGTCATTAGAGCACCGCGTGAGGAGGGCGAGAGCATGCCCAGCATGGCAAAGAATATGGTAATCATGGACATGAAAAAGATTTGAATGCCACTGCCAATTATAGCAGAAAAGAGGCGAGTATTTTTGGGCGGACGAAAGACGTCGCCATGCACCAGCTTCCAGCCGGTCTCCTCCAGAGTGTCCTCGATATTATCATCCGTATTATACCGCGCAATGTCGCGCCTCAATGTGCGTATCATAATCATGGTGAGTATTCCCGACAAAAAGAAGACGACGACCAGCGAGTTGATAATGCTAAACCAATGGATCTGCACATCACGCATGCCCAAATAAATGTCCCAGCGTGAGGCCCAGCTAACCTTGGACTCCTTCCATACGACAGAGTACGTGAAATACAGCTGAGTTTCGCCCGAAGGATTAACCACCTGTGGACTTGGGCTATCCGGAAAATTGCAGCTATCGCCCTCAAACTTGATCTCCTTGTTGCTTACAGAACCAGTTATCACCTCAAAGCCAACGACGCGATATTTATCCTTAGTGTACATGTGATAGGAAAGTATAAATTTAAGATGATTGTTGATGTACATTTTATCGCCATCAACTTGGCCCAATCGGTAGCCATGCTCATAGGTAACTTCGGCGGGATTATTGACATTGACAATGCGCGTTGCCACCGGTAAATTGTCCACCAGCAAATGCACAAAATACTCGTGTTGTATGCGCTCAGCGACCATGGCCGAATCCTCTTTGCTCCAGGTCATGGGCAAATCCTTCTTATTGCACAGCAGCTTGCAATTAATGTTCTCCGCCATTTGGACCTCGTACGGTGTATTGACAATTCGATCGCCACGCAGCACCTCGCCCAGATTCTCCGACTTGAATATGAGTGTGCCATTCTTAGGATAACAGAAGCGCAGCGAATAATACTGATACGGCAGCTGTGTCCGGCTGCTGGTCATTTTTACCGCTTTCACATCGATTTTTTGGCCACGCACAAACTCAACGGGCGCCACACCGGGCACATAAAAGCAATCGACAATGACGACAACGCTGCTGCTGGCAAGCAGCGCCAACATCACCGTCCACTACAAAAAAAAAAAACAAAGAGAACATAAACAAATGCGATGAGAAACAATTGATTGCGTGTCTCTTTTGCCAACGTTTCGTTATCGGCAACTAGCAGCTCAAAGCGCTGAGTACTTGCTGTTTCTGCTGCAGTGTGCATCAGACTTACCTGCATGGCTGGATGCGGGTTTAAAGCCTAAATGATATGCACTAAATGTAGTTATAACTAAAAATTTGCCAATTTATAAACTAGCTATAAAAATATATTCTCTATTCTTATTGCCTCCTCTAGCTCGCAATCGTCGCCCGCTCAGTGTTGCGCAAGGCTCGAATGTTGTATTGTTCAATAACATTTGTAGTCTGGTATTTTTTCTGTTAATGTCAATTCAGCAGCTGCAAAATTCAAATTCAAGCTTCATAAGTAAATGTTTTACTTTGGTTGCATCATTTTGGCATAATAAAATGAGAAATTGTTATTTCTAAAAATAAATGTAAAATTTTGCTATATAAATATTGATATTTTGACAAAACCTATGCAATAAATGATATTTTTTTAATAACAGATTAGCAATTTGTTAAATTACGAGCTGCAACGAACTAGTCGAATAGCCATTTGGCACTAGTTCGTTCCACCTAGTTCATTTAGTTTAACGAGTCGTTTGAGCGAACCTATTCCAAGCGATCCGATACAAGCAGAAATATGTGT
The DNA here is from genome assembly GCA_035045725.1 of Drosophila ezoana. Taxonomy (NCBI): domain Eukaryota; kingdom Metazoa; phylum Arthropoda; class Insecta; order Diptera; family Drosophilidae; genus Drosophila; species Drosophila ezoana. Next base: position 613,653 of record JAWNOU010000005.1, on the reverse strand, counting down.
CTCAAATAGTGTTTAATGCAATCTCATTAACTTTTAGCTTCTTTTAGTTTTGAATATTAAAAGCAAACCTCAAACGGCTTGCTCAATTGCTGTGTGTGTTTGCCAGCTCAAAATATTTCACCTGCGTCTACGCTTACTGTGCACTGCTGTTTTTTGTTGTTGTTTGTTACACTTGTTTCAAGTTTTTGTGTGCAAGGACGCTGCTGGGACGCTGTTTACGTTGTGCTCGTCCTTGGTGGTGAAGGCGCAACAATTAGAACACCCAACAAGGCGGGTGAGTCGGTATGTGTGTGTGTGCGTGGGAAAATCAATAATAGTCGAAAAAACAAGAACTGCATACCTTGTTTGTGTGCGCGTGTAGATATGCGTCTGTGTGTGAGCAGTTGTAGGTGTTGCGTACTAAACTTTCTTTTTCTACGAATAGCCACAAGCAAAGCAGTCAAAAAATACCAAAAATAAAAAATACCAAAACTATAATATCGTATTATGGAAAATACGCACAATGCCACAGTCGCCTCCAACGCCGCTGCCACCACCGCCGCCAGCAGCAGCACTGCCGACGACAATGACAGCGATAATGATGTGGTCACCGATTTTCTAAACTCCAATTGCAACAGTAACGGCGTCGCCGATGTATCTGTGCCTCCACCGGTACCACTTCCTCCCATTATAAATGGTGCCACAGCCAAAATATTGAGCCCTGCCTTGCGCGTTACCGTGGAAAGCCAAAATTATTGCATACCCGTTATCAATGCACCTGCGGCAGCTGCTCTGCCCTGTATTAATAATAACAACAATAGCAATAGCAACAATACGCACCACCAGCCCAACAACAACAACATGATACCCACTATCAATGTGACACCCCACAGCCCCGCGTTGGCCTTCAAGTACAATAACATATTTGAGGACACACTGAGCCAACTGCAGAACATACGTGAAACGGTGCAACAAATGAAAAATTCCTCCTCCAGCCAGCATCAACAAGATGGTCTGGCCAACAATTATGGATTGCTCAATGCGGCTATACTTAGCGCCTCGCTGCCCGATCTCAGTAATGTGGGCGCCGCTGGCGGCATCGGCGGCAGCAATGTGGGCGTCATGTGGTCAGCGGCACCACAACAATGCCTGCTGCTGCACACGGATCGCCGCAAGTCTTGGACGGCCGTGGACGATGCCAATGCCACGGGCGACTGCACCAACAAGAGCGTCAGCCTCTCCAGTCTGGACAGCGAGGAGCAGGAAACCATACGCGTCACCGAACAGCGTCGGCGCTCGGCGCGCAACAGTACGGGTGGTGAGTAATTGCATTGGCTGGGATCTGCCAGACTCCCTGGGACCTCCCCTCTTCAGACTTTCAGACTTTTGTGCTGATTTTGATGTGCGCGATAGTTTCGTTTTGTAAGTGAAGATTAAGAAAGTGTGTAGGAAAATTATTGTATGCACCACATATGATCTTCATCTAATCCGCTTTTAATTAACTTCCAAGTATTTCGAAGAAATCCACCGAGGGGTGAAAAATAGGGTTTTAATATGTCCAATCCACAAGCTGAAAATGGACGGAACAGGTATAAGAAATTGCATTGAACGCGCAATGCCGAATGATACTGGATGACAATAGAATTTCTATAATTGGTTTCGTGTGGGTTGGTTTTGTGGTGCCATAAAACTGAATACAATATAAGTATAAGTAAGAAAAATGCGACTGGCAAATGTGTTGTTGATATTTTCTATGGCTAGCAATATCGAGTGATATTTATCATTAACCAGCTGGGATTATAAAGAATAATTCCAATAATGTCAATGCGTTACGTTTCCTGTTGAAGGTCGTCTGACGATCCCAATGGACAGATATTTTCTATGGCTAGCAATATCGAGTGATATTTATTATTAACCAGCTGGGATTATAAAGAATAATTCCAATAATGTCAACAACCAAGCTTCCAGTTAGTACTCATAGATTTCAATTTGTTTCTAAAGAAGTTCAAAAACTAATTGGATAAAAGATAAAAAATGCATAAAAATTTATAAAATGTCACAGGCCCACCATGAAGAATTAAATATGTTTAAAAAGTTAGATTTAATATAGTCAAGGCCCACTGTCCGGTCCTATGCAAAATAATGTCTTTTACCTTAAAATTAAACTTTTCAAAAACCTTTTTGTTTAAAGCAGCGCATAGACTGCTTATAAACATATATTGACATTTCTGATATGCTAGAAATCTCAAGGTTTTCACACGAAGCAAACGCTTTATATGCAGTAATATGCCGCAATAGTCGAAGTTTTTAGTAGGGCTAGTTTCGATTACGATAAGAAATTCCGCAAGAATCGCGCGGGGCGTGTTATCAGTGCCCCGTAACGAAGTCCAAGAATAAGTTGTGCATACCTTAGTAAATTATTTAACTTGATTTTCATTTGGCTTTCTCACTGTTTGTCTTTTCACATTTTCCCCGAAGGCATTTCAACGCACTCGCTGAACGAGGCGGAGCTGGCGCGAGATTTTGAGCGAATTGCCGCAAAGAGGAGTCTGGCCACGGAAATAATCAGCCGGATACCGTTGCAAAAAAGCATCTCGACGTCGTCGATTATTGCCAAGGAGGACATCAAGGCCATAGCGCGCCATCTCACAGATAGCGAAGATGAGAATCAGAGTCTGTTACGTTCGCATGCCAAGATCGAGGTCTACGATCACGTAGAGAAGCGACCCAAGCGCGGCTCCCTGTTCTTTCGCAAAAAGAAGCCCAAGGCCAAGACGAAGTCCTTGGTGGGTGGTGTCCAACTGAACGACATGGATGCGCATCTCGAACGCAAGAAACTCACTTCGGGTCAGGACTATTGCGATGGCTCTGAGGCGCTGCAACATCATCAGCAGCACCAAATGCTAGACCAGGAGGATCAACAGCCGCTCATACGTGCCGCTGAGCTGCAGTTTCTCAATGAGCCGCCTATTGAGGCGCAGGATTTGGGCGCCGATCCAGCTTTAGGCATTGTGCTGCAGGAGCCCGACTCCTGGACGCCCAATGTGCCAAAGGAGCAGCTGAAAACGCTTAAAGAGCTGCAAATCAAGCGTCAGGAGCATATCTACGAATTCATCATGACCGAGAAGCATCACTGCCAGACGCTGATTGTTATGCGTAAAGTCTTTGTGGAGAGTCTGGAGCGGCATTTTCCGGCACTCAATACGCACAGCATGTTCCCTCGCCTGCAGCAGTTGACCGAGCTGCACACATGCTTTTTACGCCAACTGCGCCAGAAACAGCGCGAACATCTGCTGGTGGACAGCATTGCGGACATACTGCTGGAGTTCTTCTCGCTGGAGCAGGCGCAATGCCTGCGCCTGGCCTATGGCGAGTTCTGTGCCAATCATCGCACCGCCCTGGAACAGTTCAAGCAGTGCCTGTCGGAGCCCAGTTTTGCCGAATGGTACAAGCATTGCCTGCAGAACCCTCTGCTCAAAAAGAAGGGCATACCGGAGTGCATATTGTTTGTGACCCAGCGGCTAACCAAATATCCGTTGCTTATCGAACCGCTGCTCAAGAGCGCACGGGATAATAAGCTGGAGACGGACAAGTTGCAGCATGCCTTGAATCTAGTTAAATCGCTACTGGTCGATGTGGATGCTTGTGTGGCGGAGAAGGAGCTGCGTGAACGACAGTTGGAGATTTATGGACGCGTCGATGCCAAATCTTTTGCTATATATAAAAATAAACCCTTTCGCAAAACCGAACTGGGCGTGGAGTCGCGACGTCGGCTCAAATTCGATGGGCTGGCCACGCTGATGCAGGGTCGTGCCAAGACCCAATTGGTCTTGGTTGTGGTGCTTACGGACTGCTTGTGCTTTCTCAGCGAAAATTCGGCGCATAACAAATACGCATTCTTTACGCCGGAGCACAAGGCGGGCGTGGTGCCGCTACAGAAGTTATTGATACGCGAGAAAGCGGGTACCGAATCGCGCGGTATTTATATAATCAGCTCTAATCCCGATTTTCCCGAAATGTATGAGCTCAAGGTGCAAACGCCAAAGGATAAACAAACCTGGATACAGAGCATCCGGCAAGCGGTGCTAGATTGTCCAGCCACGGATATTATTGAAGCGGAGGCTCTCACCGCCGAGGAGAAGCTGCGCATTGGCGTCAACAAACGCGAGACCATTGAGAAGATGCGTCAAAAGGACATCGAACAGGCGCTGCTGCTGGAAGAGAAGCTATTGCTGCAGTTCAATTTGCTGAAGCAACAGCAACCGTTTGGGGATCTCAATACAGCCAATATGAATGGAAGCGCAGCCAATTTCCTGGCCGCCTTTGGCTCCTACAAGGAGCTGGTCAGCACAGACTGCGACACCACGGAGCTCTGGCGTCGCGTGCTCAACACCGTGCAGGATATTAGCCAGCTGGCGGCGAGCATCTATAGCGCCGCCACGGGCCTGCCCGTCTCGCGCACCGTCAGCAGCGTGGGTGAGAAACAGAGCGTGCTCTATGCCTCACCCACGCTGCCAAAGCGCGCCGAAACCTTTGCCGGTTTTGATGAGAAGCGTGGCAAGTTGGGCCGCGATGCCAAACTGACGCCGCGACTCCAGGAGCTGGAGGAGAAGCGTGAGCTGAAAACCCAAACGCCCACAGAGACGCCACCGCCACAGATGCAATTGCAGCTGCATGCAAGCACGCTGCCTGCCAACAGCAAGGAACATAACTATGCGGTGCTGCAAGTCTCACATCATCTGCATACGCTCCTCTGCATCATCTCGCAGCAGATGACCTGCATACAGAGTCTGCAGCTGCAGCTGGCCCTGTATCGCGAATCGCCGCGAAATAGCAGTGGCGGTGGTGGTGGTGGCGGTGGTAGCAGCGGTGGTGGTGGTAGCGGCGCCTCTGCCTATACGCACAAGGATCAGCTGGAGGAGCTGCGAAATTTGCAGGATAAACTGCAGGAGGAGAAGACCGCCTGGCTGCGTCAAAAGCAACAGCAAATGGACGAACTGGCCGAGATGCGTGCCCAGCAGCTGCATCTGCAGCAGCAAATCAAGGCCGAGCAGGAGGATGTGCGTCAGCAGCGCGAGCAGCTCTATCGCAAAATGGAGCTCCTGTCCAGTCAGGGTCTGTTGCTATCGCCCAGCACGCCGCTGCCAACGCTATCGCCAGCGCTGGCGCCCGTGGCAGTGCCCGAGGATGCACACGAGCTGGACACGCCCACCGGAACAGTAGGCGGCACATCAACTGCCTCCACAATTGATCGACGCAAGGAGAAGTGGCTCAGCGGCAGCTCCAATTGCAAAACTCCGCCAGTGCATTTGCTTAGCGCTAACAATGCGCCCAAGGCGAATTCAACGCTGGTCAAACAAAAGCTGCCCATGAAGCTGTCCTCATTGTCCTCCAGTGCGCGTGTGGACAAATCCGCCAGCTTTAACAATAGCTCCAACAGTGTCGCCTCGCCAGCAGCAGGCTCTAGTGCCAGCGGCGGGGTGCAGCAATTGTTTCCACTCAAACTGGCCGATAAGCAGCGTCAAATGGCTACGCTCACGCCGCAACATGCGCGCACCGGCAGCTCACCGGCCATCATACAACAAGCCACAACGCCTGTCGCCGCCGTCGCAGGGCATTCCGCAGCCGCTACACAGCAGCAGCAGCAGCAGCAGCGTCTGGGGCAGACGCCAACGAGCAGCCGCAATGCGCATGTATCAACAGCGCGCGGTCCAGCTACTTCTTTGGCCAACTCCGGGCAGGCTCCACGCGCCAAGCCCGAGGAGGAGGAGATTTACTTCTGACGCAAATTCACGCCAGAGGTCGAAATATAAAGTCCAAAAAATAACATTCCAATTACAACTCGAAATATGGTATAATTTGCCAAAGACTTGTTATTTGACTAACCCAATCGTTTCCCATGGCTTGTTTCGGTTCTCAGTGTTCCGTGTTTCGCGTTTCATTCCAGTATTTCATTCAAATCATTTCCAATTGCATTTTAAAATTCGCTTAATTTTCCACTCTGTCAATTTTGTGTTTCGTTACATTATGAGAGACCATGAGAGTGTTTAGATATGTTATATTTAAAAGTCCAAATTTAGTTAAAAGGATATCATTCCGTTTAGTACAATTTTTAATTGTATGCAATTATAAAACTGCGTGTTTCATTCAAGTATTCCATATAACAGACAGGGAGATAACTTTAAAATATCTGAAAATATTATAATAATGAAATGTGAAAAAAAAACTTCTTAATTTAAAGAATTTCCTTTTTTAACAACGCGGACTGAAAAAACTATGAGAGATTTTTATTTAGACTCTGACAATATAAATAATAATAATTATTATTTCAAAAACAAGTTTTATTAACATATCTTCAAAAATTAGAGATTAAGAAAAAAAAGCATAAAACGGAGAGCAGAAAAAATCGAAAAAAGGTTCTTCCTAATGCTTATATAAATTAAATAATTAATTTAATCTACATAATGCATGGCAATATTTATATATCATAAGCTGGAATCATAATTGGTAATTTCTTTTAAAACATACTTTTTAAACGTAAGGCCAAAGTCGAAAGATAGAAGAAAGATTTTCATTTAATGCTTTTCAAAATTATCTATATATGAGAACCAAAACATGCCCGAATAAAAAAATATATATACATATGTTTCCATTGTATATATGCTTTTAATCTTGGCAAATTATACCAGTAACCAAGCATCTCAAAGCGCGCAGTCTACTCGTCTGTTGAGTGCTCGTCCATTAACTTAAGTAACCCCAAGTCTGTGTTTACCAATAATATGTACTTAATACGTTCCAATATTTTCAACTAAGCATCTCAAAACCTTGCTCTGCAAAGTTTTTATAACCTTAAAGTATTATATATACAAAAAACTTCTTGATATAGTTTTTTAACTATTTATGAACGTTGGGTCTATAAAAACTTTGAGCATTTCCTAACAAAAACTTGTCAAACTGTTTCTTAATGTGTTCTAAAATGTGTTGTAAAACTGTCAAATGCATTTCTCTTTTCGTTTATAACAAATTCAATATTAAATAATCACAAGTAATTGATGACTTAAATGCGCTTAACGTAAATCGAACTATTTATTCACTCGATGTATTTATGCTTGTATTTTCATAAAAGCTTTTGAATTTTATTTCAACTAACTTCAAAATGCAATTTAAAAATGTATTACAAAAATAAACAAACAAGCTCTAGATGTTAGTAACTGATAACTGAAACGAGTATGTGTGTTAAAAAAAAAACATATGGTCGCGCCTCTATACAAAAATTAGTAATTTTAAGCCTATATACAGATTATATATACAAAATCTATATGTATACATAACCTTATAATAAGTAACTGTACTTAGATGAGCTATATACTGTTTAATATTTACAAAAACAAGTCAGGCACCAAAAGGTCTTGAATATTATTTCAGAAAACTTTTTTTTTCCGTTTTTAATATATACACAAATATAAATATATATGATAATACATTTATGTAAACTTTAAAGATAGTTTTGATTTTTAGTTTCAATGTTTAACTTTGTAGTTAAATAAAAAATTTGTTGATATTAAATACAGAGAAAAATCTTCTAAAAAATCAATATTTCGAAAAGAATGAGTATATACAAAATTTTAAAATTAGTACAAACTAAAAAAGAAAATGAACTTTCATTCTTCAAATTTAAATATATCAAATATAAAAGAAAAAACCTTTAAAAAACCTAAGAGATTAAAAATTGGAATTTTTTTTAGAATATTCAATTGATAATTATTTATAAAATTTCAATTCTTAGCAGTTATTGTTTTCCAGCATTCACTGTGTGTATATAATTTTTTCAAGAGATATTTATTGACTTTTTTATGTGCAAATTAACGTTTACATTTATTTGTTTCAAATGTAATAACATGATTTAAAATATTATGCATTTTATTTACAAATTAAATATGACATGTTCCACGAGTGTTAAACAGTATATGGCTAATTTAATCCTTTGCTCTTTTCAAGATCTTCAACAATTAGAGCTTTAAATATTTGTTTGTTAAGTATGGATCAATCTACGATATAAATAAATCGTATATACAGAATGTGTACCTTAACTGTGCGTGTGTATGCATACATATCCATTTTTTTTGCGCTATGCAGCTATATACATAATCGATATCTGTTGCTTGCTCCAATAAATGTTTAAAATTAAATTGAATGTAATTCCCGAGGTAATTGTTTTAGTGCTTCGATCAGTAGTCAAAATCGCCTTTGCGTGGACACTTTTGGCGCGTGTGTCCTTCGGCGCGGCACAGGCCACAGCGACGCGTGCGACTACCAGCGGGAGCGGTGGCGGCCGTGCTTGTCTTGGCGTTGTCCCTCGATGCATTCGAGCTGCCTGCTAATTGGATAGAGAGTATTAAATAGTCGTAGTCATCAATTGGATCCAATGCTCACCTTGTTGCTCATTCGTATCGCCCCATTGAAAAAAGCCGCAGGACTTTTCGCGCGTTTCACACGCATAGAAGGGTCGTCCTTGATTGGGTCCATCTTTGCGCACGGTCAAACTTTTGGCTGGTTTGCCGCAGTTGCAATTTACGGCGCCAGGTTGCATGGGTTGGGTGATAGTCACAGTGCTGCTGCCATTGGAGCGTAAATTGGTGCCAGCATCACGTTGATTGCTCCGAGAACTGACCGCAGACATGTTGTTGTTGCTGCCCCACGCTCTTTGAACGGCGCCTGTGACAGTGCTTGTGCCCCAACTAGAGGAGTTGTTGTTGTTGCTGCTGCGGGCATTCGATGTCTGGAAACTGCCAGTTCCTTGCTGTGCCGCTGGCTTTGTACCCCAACCTGAAGCATAGTTGCTATTGGATTCTTGAGAATTACCAGCGCTCCGTTGCGATGTTCCTTTTGTGCCCCAAGAATTATTTTCCAACGAGTTCCTTGTTCCTTGCTGGTCAACTCCTTTTGTGCCCCATGAACTGGTCTGCTGCGAGTTGGCTATTCCTTGCTGGGAAGGTCTTCTCGTACCCCAACTAGAGGAGTTGCTGCCACTGCCCCATGCATTGGCTTCCAATGTGCCGCCCGTACCTTGCTGAGCAGTTGCTTTTTTGCTCCATGAATTCGTTTCCTGCGAGTTGCCTGCGCCAAGCTGGCCAGATCCTTCTGTACCCCAACTTAAGTGGTCGGTTTCCCGAGAGATGCCTATGTTTTGTTGTTGCCCTGATGCCTGTGTGCCCCAACTGGTTGTGCTACTGCCGCCATCCCATGCACTGCTCAACTGCGCTCCTGCAGCTCCTCTTGTACCCCAATTGCTGTCTGCCATGGCGCCTGCTGTAGGGGCCGGTTCATCTGCCCACTGAAAGAATTTGCACTCATTGGGCTTGGGGCATTTATAGTAAAGTCTGCAATGGTTGGGTCCATCCTTGCGTACAGTTTGCTGACGCGCCGGCTGATGGCAGCCGCTGCAGAGCACCACAGAAGCAGCAGAATCTGAAGGAGCAATGTTTTCAATCAATCGCGGCCGCTTCACCGTTGGTTGCGCCTCGGCAGCAGCTCGCGCCTGCCTGCCCCATAGCATTGGCTGTTCTTCGGCCTCGTACGCCTTGCGCATCCATTGCGTCAAGCTGGTGTCCAAGTTATCTGTTGTCGGAGCTGTTGATTGGTAATTGCTGCTGCCCGCTTCAAGAAGCGCCTCAAAATCTGCATCATCGTCGGCAGCAAAGGCGGCCGCAATGTCTTCATCAAGTTGTGGAGCTGGAGCGGCAACTGATTCGGCCATGGCTGCAGCAGCTAGCAGTTGCTCGTCGAAGCCATCGTTGCTGTCGAAGAAGCCATCTAGGCTGGCAGTGTCCTGGCCGGTGCTCGTGGAGTAGTTTCTAATGCCGCCTGTTGTTGCTGGAGCGGTCGTGCGCTTGGTTTTGGTTGCCTTTTGCGTGCCTGTGGCTGTTTCATGTGAGGTTTTATTGTTGCGCTTCGGTTGAGCTGGCTTTTGAGTTCCTGAATTGGATGCAGGGCCCCAGGTGCTGCCACCGCCGCCACCTGGAGGGCCGCGTGGACCAGAACCGCCGCCACCTCCTCCTGGACCACGACTGGGGCCACCGCCACCACCTCCCCCTCCTCCTGGTCCTGGCCCACCGCCTGAACCCGGCGCCTGCCCCACGATGCCGCCCACGCGCTTTACCTGATCCAGATTAATGTTGAAGGTGCTCCTAAAGAGCTCATCACAGCGCAAGCAATTCTTGTACCAGCCATGTGGCGCATTAAATAGTCCACGATAGTAGGCGCTGCTTAAGCGAAACTTGAGCATGTGGTATCCCTCGCCACAGCTGGGACAGCACTCGTCCAGCACGCTGTACTCCTTGCACTCCTCGGGCAGCCAAATGACATTCTTACAGTCTGGAAAATTGAGGCAACCTATAAAAAAGCTGGTCTGATTCTTCTTGGGCTTGAGCACCAGAGGTGCCAGTTCGCATTTGGGACATTGGAAGAGCTCGCGCAGCATGCTCATCGACTGCTCCTGCGCTGTATCAATTACTGCCGCCGCCGCCGGAGTTTCATTAATCCGTTGCGCTATCTTAGCATCCATGGCCGTGATTTTTTCCATAATCTGTTGATAGGCCAGCTTATATTTGGCTATTTGCTCTCGCAGCACCAGCTTGGGGTCCTTTTCGCCTAGGCAAATGCGTTTAAGATCCGCTTCAAATTCAGCACGCAGCAGCGGCTTGGCCAAAGCCAACTCCATTGCATCATAGCCCTCGTACAGGCCCATGCCAATGACGCCCGGCACCAGGGCGCCCTTGTCCACAACGCCTATATAGCCACGCTCCTTGATGGTATTTATGTGCTCCGCATGAGTGGCATCTGTTCCGATGCCATGCTTCTCCATAAGCGCTATGAGATCCGCTTCTGTAAGCAGCGGTGGCGCCGTAGTTGCGCCCTCGTGCAACACAATCTCTGTGGGCTCAAAGCGCTGGCCCCGCTCATAGTTGTGTATCTGCTTGGCGCTCCACTTGTCATACACATAGACATCCAGATAGTTACGCTCGTGTATGACCAGCCCATTGGCGCTGAACTTCTCTCCGGCAATGTCTATATTTACAATAGTCTCCGAGCCGACGGCGTCCTTGCTGACGCAGGCGAGAAAATGACGCACGACTAGCTCATAGACGCGTGCTTCGTTGCCCTGCAGATCTGCGAGTAGAGTTTTAATATAAAGGCAACTATTAGTTGGAAAATCCGTTTTACGGCCATTTTCGGACAGTTAATTAAGTCAGTTAATTTTCCAAGATCGGGGAATATCGGAGAGTATCCATTAATATTTTTCAAAATCGAAAATAAAGTTCCTTAAACACTTTTCTTTCCATTTTCCGACCCTTAGTGTGATTTATCCATAACTGATTAGGAACGTTTTTAATAATTATTAATATATTATTTTATTTTTATATTAAATTATATATATTTTTATATTTTATTAAATTATTATTGATCGTAAGCGTGTTGTCAGTCGATCTTATAAAGCCTTTGCACATGCAACCTTAAATCCCATCTTTTACCCAGCTGGGTGATTTCACCGAAAAGTTTGAAACTCGAAATTTTCACATTAATACTAAACACATGAAAAACAAAAAAAAAACAGGTTTCACACAACCATTTGCGTTGATCATCCCTCAATTAGCTAGTCAGTCAGTAAATCAATCAGTCATTCATCACCAGAACAAATAATTAACAAGAGGTTCTAGTCGGGAGCTCCCGACTAGGGGATACCCTGAACCCTCATATTCCAACACCAAATGCAGCGCGCGCTTATAGATAGAGAGTAGCGGGGAGGTGGCGATAGGTATAAAATGAAAGATACTTGATATATATATACTTTTCTAGAAGCTACATGTCAAGTTAGGTGACTCTAGCTCTTATTATTTACAAAAATTGCTTAAAAAACAGGATTTCGATATACATTTTTATCGATTACTTTAAAACGGAGTAAGTTATCGATTATCGGAAAAAAACTCGATCTGCGCAGGCACTAGGAGAACCTACGTCTAAAATTGTCTCTAGCCCTTATAGGTTCTGAGATCCTTGCGTTCATACATACGGACGGACGGACAGACAGACGGACATGGCTAGATCGACTCGGCTATTGATGCTGATCAAGAATATATATACTTTATGGGGTCGGAGATGCTTCCTTCTGCCTGTTACATACATTTGCATTTTGCACAAATACAATATACCCTTTTTACCCATTTTCAATGGGTTCAGGGTATAAATAGATTACCTTTACAGCGTTAAACTTACTTGTCACCAGCTTAGTGGGGTGTATGGGGGGATGCGCCTGATCGGATTTGTTGCCATTCCGCGGATTTGGTCCCCATTCCAGCACACGCTGGGCGAATGCGCCCCACGCCTCGTGGCCAGTTTGCTGCTCTACGAGTGGTGCCAGTTCGAATTCCTTAGAGAATTGATTGGTCTCTGTGCGTGGGTAGCTAATGAAACCCTTGCTATAGAGCTTTTCTGCTATGGTCATGGTCTCCTTGGCGGAAAGCTTTAGTTTGCGTGACCCCAACTTTTCCATTTCCACGGTATCCAGCGGTGTGGGTCGCCACTTGTGCTTAGGCTTAACTGTGACGCTCTCTACAGTTGCGCGCGGCTCTGGCTCAGCCAGGCAGAGCAGCAGATAGTTTTCGCAGGCCTCCTTGTCAAACAAACGATTACGCGCCCAATTAAACTCCACCGTCAAATCCTCAATGGTGTGCAGCACTGCGAGAGTAATTCATTAGCAACGTCATCTTAAGTTTATGCTAAATAGTTACCCCTGATCTTCCAGAAGGGCTCGGAGACAAATGCTTCGATCTCCTTGTAGCGTTCTGCCACAAAGCCCAACGTGGGTATTTGGCAGCTGCCATACGAAATGAGCTTGTCTGCAATCTTCTCAGGAAACAGACGTTGCAGCCGCAACGTTTGGAAACGTGTAATTGCCGCGCCCGTGCGCAGATCCAGCTCTGAGCGCACATCCACCGCATCACTTTGGCGTTTATCCGGTTGACCCAGCTGCAGCAGAGCGCGCCGCACTGCAGTCGTCGTAATCTCTGAGAAACTAGCACGATACACCGTCAAATTGGGTTTAATAGCAGTGCATACATCAATAATCTCATAGCCAATGTTCTCGCCCTCGCGATCGCAATCCGTCCAGATGATCAGTCCCTGACAGCCGCGCACCTCGCGCTCCAGTGTCCGCTTAATGGGCTCATAGTTCTCGCCAACGCTTTTTCGTATGGGCGCATCGAAAAGCGAACGTGGATCCACATTCCGCCAGTTGCGGTACGAGACGAGAAACTCTAATTGCATCAAATGTCCCGATACAGAGGTCATAACCATTTTGGCGTTGCGACCGCGCACCTGTGCCTCGAAATCGTACACTTTATTGTACACAGAGTAGCCTTCGCGCTACAATTATTATTAAGAAACCAATGTGCAACCCAATATATAATAAACTTGTTGCTTACCCGACGCGCCGATCCATTTGATAGGAGCCCGGCAATCGTTTTGGCCGCATCATTCTTTTCCGCCACATTTAGAAACTTCATGTCCTTTGATAGCTTAGAGTAGTTACGCGCATATTTGTCTAACCGTAAACATTTTAATGGGCTAAAAAGCATTTAAAAACAATCCAAGAGAAAAACCCATGAATTCCCGCCACAGTAAATTTTTTACATTGAGATGAGTGTTATTAGCGATGAAGTTGATAGAAGTATCGTTACAGCACTAGTTATTGCCTATCGACTAGCTAGACAGGAACTATCGATATACTGGATAGTCACTTATCGTTGAAATCATCTTATCGGATTCTCAATAGGCGCTCGATGGAGAAAGTTCGTGCTTGCAATTTTAAATAGAATTTTGTATGCCTTACAATATTGGCAAAAGTGGTGTTACTTAATAAAAAACTCTTTTGCGATTCATAGAAAGGGCTAACTTAATTAGCAAGACCATATGAGTGGAATTCTGAGACAACCCCATTTCTTCGTGTACCACTTTGCAAATCAAACAAATTTTGTTTTATGTGAAATTAATAGCAAATACGAAACTATTTACTTTATTTATTATACTCTCTCTATAACTTGCTTTTGTATTCACGTTGCTGTTTTTTGTTTTAACTTTGATTTGCTTTTACCATTTTTTTGTTTAGTAATTTTTTGCTTTTTTGTTTTTTTTTTTTTTTGTTTTATCTGAACATAAGGATAGCGGGAAAAGTATGTAAATACAAAGAAGTACCTAATATAAGGATGCTTAATCAATGCATTTGTTTTGCATTTGTAACGCATAGTTGTGTAATTGTTGTTTCTGTTCTAATTTTGTTGTTGTTTAGTTTGTTATTGATGTTATATACGACTCTTGTTAATTGTGGACTATATAGAGGCGCTTAGCTAATTGCACTCGTTGACCGAATGCAAAGTACATATACATTTATAACTTATATATTCCGTAAATATTAGTAATATTAAGAGCGTTTCTTTTAATTCAAGACGTTTATCGATTATTAGCTCTAGGATTAGAAATAGAGCTACCAACAGTTGCAAATGTCCAGTGTGTGTGTGTGTATGTTGTTTGTTGTTGGTGTTTGTGGCGGCCTGCCTTTTAGTTTAAAATATGGTACATAACATAAGCATTTTTTTTTGTTTTTTTTTGTTTTTGTATAAAATTAACGATGGTTGCTTTGCATGCATACATATTTAGATAGATATCTATATATATATGTGTACGTGCACGTTTTGGATATAGAATAACAACAAATAGAAATACAATTAATGCTTTTCTAACGATTATGAGCCGCATGGAGCTAATTAGCCACTAGGAGCAGCGCATGGCGTTACATCAACGACGCCAGGAACGATCCTCAGACTCTTCGTCCTCCTCCTCATCCTCGAGCCGCAGCTCTGGCAGTGTATCGCTGCCCAGCACAGATTCGCTCTCGCTGACCGATGAATGCAACAGTTGCTTGGGATTGTCCAGTTTATCGCCAGCCGGTGAGGCCAACGCTGCCGGCGATTTATCAGCCGGTGCGCCCATGGGCACAGCGGCAGGCGCCGCCACCACGGGTGCCCATGATATCTACGATTGCAATGGTCTTGGCTTATCGAAAACAATGTGCGACTTGATTTGGGGGCTCACCTGCAACCGTTTGTCTTTGTACATTTTGCCGCGGAGCACCGCTTGCTCGGCATTTAGACGCGTAGCATAGGAGAGTATCAGCTGGGGAATCTCACGGTCCACATCGTGTTTGGATATTTCGCCGAAATGCTGCAAGATCAAACAACTTATTAAGCGAGCTTTAATTTAAATGGGTCTATAATTGCTCACCTTAAAGTGACCCAGCACAAAATCGGCTTCCTCGGCTGCAAAGCCGGTGACCACAATTGCTTTTGTTCGTCGATCTACACGCGTGGAGCCTTCAGGATATGTGGCACGTTTGCGTGCACCGCCACCGGGCAACTTGGCACCACCGCCGCCAGACAATGCGCCACCTGCTGTGGCTGAGAGCGTGCGCTGCAGCTCCTCTAGACGTTTCTGTATGGCTGTTGTATCATTGCCTTCCTGCTGCTGGGCAATCAGCTCCAGTTCCATGTCGAGCAGTTCCTTCTTTTGTTGCTCTTTGGTTTTCTTAACGGGCAGCGTTTGTTGTTGTTGTTGCTGCTGCTGTTGTTGTTGGATTTGCGCCTGCAGCTGATCCTGATCGGCGTGCACATCCTTGCGCAGCTTATCAATTGTCGCCTGTAGCACTTTGATCGTTTCCAGCGTCGGCACACGCTGCACATCCTGCTGATCCATGCGTTCGACTAGTTCAAGCGCTGTTTTCATTTGTTTCACATAACTCTGGAGTAGCTCCTGCTTGCGCTTACGCAGCCCATTCGCCAGCTGATGCATTGCCTTCTGCTGTTCCTCCTGTTTTTTGCGTATGCTCGCCGCATTTGCCGCC
This sequence comes from Drosophila ezoana, assembly GCA_035045725.1. Lineage (NCBI taxonomy): Eukaryota > Metazoa > Arthropoda > Insecta > Diptera > Drosophilidae > Drosophila > Drosophila ezoana. Next base: position 597,722 of record JAWNOU010000005.1, on the reverse strand, counting down.
GGCGTCAGCGCACGCACGCCACCGTTTGCTGCCGCATTGGGTGTGGCATTTGTATTGAGCTTTAGACGCATAGATGCCGGCGCTGCGGTGCTGGCCAGCGCCTGTTCCGTTGTGGGCACTGCCAAAGCATTATTCGACTGGCTGCCCGTTTCGCCAAGGGGTTGAGTCGGATTGGCATTATTGCTGTTGTTGGTAATCTTGGCGCTGTCCGCATTCGGTGTCGGCACCGCGGGTACATTATGTAAATGATATTGACTTTTGCGATTCACATTCGAGTTGCCCGCCTCATTGTTGTTGTTGATGTTGTTGTTGTTACTATTGCTGTTGTTGTCGTTGTGCCAGAAGACTTTGATGAAGCGATTATTGAGCACCGCCTCGGTGCTGCGGTAGGCTACATTTGCCTCCGCATGCGTGGAGAACGTTACAATGGCCGCCTCGGGATCACCCTCATATGACACTTGGATATTGACAATTTTACCAAATTTGGCAAAATGATTGTTCAGATGCGCAATTGTATTTAGGCCACGCGGCACTTTGCGCAGCTCCAGGGAGCTATTGTGCTGCTGCATATTCGGATTGACGCGCGGTCCCAGGCGACTATTGATGGGCACCTTGCGCATCTTGCTGGGCACATCAGCTATGGCCACGCTATCCTCCAGCTCAAAGCGCCGTTTGCCCATCTCAGCGGCCATGCCACCACCGCCGCCGACACCTCCAGCGCCGCCATCCATCACGGGAATAGGTATGAGCTGGCGCTGTAAGGGCGTTGTCACGGCTGTAGGATTAAAGGGAAATGGCATCATTGGCGGTGGTGCGGGCACTTGTGGCGCTTGGCCGGGCTGTCGTGCGTAGTCAGCGGGATTGGGTACACCCAGAGGCGCACATGCACGCACATTGCCACTGAACGGATTAATGCTGTTTGGCCCACCCTGGGGCGGCACAGGCAACGCCTGTTGATTACCTGGGCCTGCGGCTGGCACGCCCGGCACACCGGCTGGTCCACCGCGTGCCCAAATCTCAGGCGCATCTGGATTGTACTCGCGCATGGACATCATTAGCGCTGAATTGTTAATGCCCTCAAAGACTACCGGATTAATGCCATGATCCCAGGGACATGTCTCGCCACGCACACAATAACCCTTCTCATCGAAGTCGCGGCAACGTTGACGGACCATTGCAGCCACTGGATGCGTTACAGGCACCGGCACGGGCGCTGATGCTGCCACTGAGGCGGATGAGCTGGCAGCTGGTTCAATGTTGTTACTGCGACGAGCATTGCGAGATTCTGGCGATATGGAGCGACTGCGCGGCGAGTGACGACCCTTGTTGCCGCCAAAGCGCTGATTGCGTTCATCGACGTTGTTGTTATTGTTGCTGTTGTTGTTGTTGCCAATGCGACGCCTGTCGAAAGTGTTATTGTTGTTGTTGCGTCTGTGCCGCTGCTCACTGGCACCGCCCGGCGGCGATTTATTGCGAAACTGTCTCTGGCTCTTTTCGCGCTCATTGATGCGACGATCCCGCGAACGTGAGCGCCTAAACGAGCGATCATTGGATCGGGAACGGGAACGCGAACGGGAACGCAAAGAGGCACGACGCCGGCGACTGTCACGCGGCTGATTCTCCTTGTCAGCAGCATAGGCGCCACCACCAGCTGGACCGCTGCTGCGCAGTGGCGGGCTAGCGCTGCGCACAAAACCCGGGGCGCTGACGCCACCTCCACCACCGCTGCTGCTGTGATGATGATGCACCAGCTGCTGCTGCTGGCTGTGAGAGTCTTTGGTTTTGTGCTGTAAGCAATAAAGTACTTAATAAGGGAGAGTGTTTGTTAGAGTGTGAAGAGAGCTTAACTTACATCGAAGGCTGTCTTGGTGCTGTGTGTTCCCGTTGCGTTGGCATCTGTGGCGATTGAGGCACTGCCGCCGGCGCTGGACGTTTCCGTAGCGGTCTCCTTGCTATTGCTATCGCTGGTTATTTGCTGTTGATTGCTATCTGGTTTTATCACAATATCTTTTGGCGCGGGTGGCGGTGGCGGCGATGAATTGGCAGCCAACACAGCCTCAATATCGGCCACAACATCTAAATCATGTTCCAGCTCCAGTTCGGCAATGCCCGACGTTGCCGCTGGCATTGGAGCGGGCATTGTTAGATATTCCTCGCTGGCAATGGCATCGAATAGACGATCAACAAAACGTGTCGTCTCCTCGGAGAGAAACACATCCAATTGCTCAATCATGATGCGCTTGAGATCCTTATCCGATTTGTCTTTTTTCAGCAACGCAATTACGTAGCGCGCCAAAGCCGAGGAATCAGCATCGCAGCTATTAAATGACAATTTAAATAAATACAAAAAACACACAAACAAATGTATATATTTAATAATTTTATGACGAGTAGCTATCGAAGTCAATCGTTAGTAAAGAGTCAACTACTTACAGTGGCTCGAGCACAACGCTCAGCCAATCCTTGAGCTTATCCGAGTTTTCCAATATCATTTTATTGAATGGCCCCAAATGTTGTATGCCTTCTGCTTGCGTTGGTCTGCGTGCTGGTCTGCGTTTTATTTCTAATCGTTTTAGGGGGGCCAAAAATATACTTATTTTTAATATGACCTCTGCCTCACTCTGCTCACTTTTTCACTCGCTGTCTCTCTCTGCCCGCCACAAAGGCTGTGCGGTTGCTGCGAGTTAACTGCACTATACACTATATGTACAATATTAGCTAGAATGCTGAAAAACACAAGCAAAAACAGTTATTAACACTGGCTACTTGCAGAGTTGCTGTTCATGTTAATTGAAATTTTCGGCCAATTAAACTCAACGAAAATGCTTTGTATTTTAAGGCGCTTATCACACACGTTGTTTGCCAGCGTCTCATTTGTTGTTGTTATTATTGTAGTAGCACCCCAAGGGCATGCATACTTTTAAGTAGGCTGGGCACAATTTATATTTATTAATTTTTTTTTTTACTCGATTTTCGTAGGCTTCTTCAAAATATTGATGTAAATTTTGTAGTGACTGACAGCTGGCTTGAACGTACATAGAGTCCACCTCACCACTTTGGCAGCCATTCGTTTGTGTATGTTCCAATAAGAAAGTTTCTCGATTTTGCTACCCGATACTTTTGCTTGCGTACTACAGCACACACACATACACAAACACACGGACACAAAAATTTACATTTGCACGCACACATGCAAAGGGAGCAGCCAAAATTTTGCGCTCAAATTTGACACATTTCATCAACTCTTTTTTATAGATTAACACTTTTTACACATACCTTATGCACTAAATTAACCTTATGCAATAGTTTTGTACAACGAATTACAGTTTTAAATAGTTATTTTTATATTTTTCACTGCACTTTATTGCTGGGCGCAAGGTTGCTTGCTAGAAAAGTTGGCTGCATATCGCACTCTAAGACGATACATGAAGATATCGAAATCAATAACAGCCCTGTGCACAGCCCTAACTACGATATGTCTTATCGGTCAACATATCATCACTATTTCTTACACACGCACAGTTTGATGTGAGGGTTAGTTTATATTTCGTTATTTGCTGAAATTTAGATTTAATGTGCAGCATTGGCGAAGATGATTTTGGTGACGAGGGCGCAACGCATGCCATGCTGCCTGGTTCCTCAACAGTGGGCACTGTTCTTACTGCAGGCAGCTGCAACAAGTGCGGCCTCAACTCGTTGGAGCTGTACAAATTGAACTTTCGTGCCGCTGAATGTCATGAATGTTTCCTCAGCTATGCCAGGCACAAGTTTCGTGCTGCATTGGGGGCGGCAAAGGCGCTGCCACGCAATGCCGAGGTTCTACTTCTGTTAGACGGTAGTGCCGAGTCTTTAGTTCTGCTGGACATGTTACACTTTGCGCAAACGCAAAACAATTTCAAGCGGCTGCACTGCAGCGCACGTGTGCTTCACATAGATGATCGAGCATCGCCGTCCGAGAATGATTCTTTATCAACGCTAAACGAACTACGTACGATTTATGCGCCCTTTGAGTTCTATGCCATACAGCTGGGTGCAGAGGTCCACAGTTTGCAGCTGCTCAAGGATTACAGTGCCGCCTGGTTAGACTCAATTGATAACAAATTGCGCAGCTTAACAGCTCGGCAGGACTATGTACGGCAGCGGCGTAAACGTCTCATTAGCGCCGTTGCCATCCAGCTGCAGTGCACTCATGTTTTTGAGCCCAGCATAAGCACCAGCCTGGCTGCACAGCTATTAACATCAGTGGCATTGGGGCGCGGCGGTAGCGTCGCTTTGGATGTGGCTCTGCTGGATGATCGCCTGCAGGGCGGCGTCACGCTTCTGCGTCCCTTGAAGGACCTCAACGAACAGGAAGTGCAGTTCTATATAAACGCCCAGCAGCTGCATCCGTTTCGGTCGGATGAATCTAGTCGATTGTCCAATGCTAGTCTCCAAAATCTGACAAGTGCGTTTGTGGCAAATCTGCAATTGAATTATGCATCCACGGTGTCTACGGTCTTTCGCACGGGCGATAAAATTGCCGCCAAGCGTCAACCAATTGAAGAAGTAGCCTCGACTTGTGCGCTTTGTCAATCTGATCTAGATTCTGGACTCTCCGACACTTTGCTAGCGATTGAATATTCGCGCGCCGTCTCTGAAATGGGCGTGGCACTGCAACAACAGGATAATATGGAGGCTCTGGAGCAGCGCGCCAGACAACGTTTGAATTCAATGGAGGATTTGTGTCACGCTTGCCGCAATATACAAGCAGAGCTTACTAGTGGTAGCTTAATTTAGTCCAAACTGCTAAAATATATTTACATACATTTTTTACATTATTTTCGTCTGTGTACAAATTACTTAGTAATTGTAGTAATAATGGAATTTTTGCCCATTGAATAACAAAAGTTCCATACAGGAGCTCTCAACAAAAATTAGCCTTAATTAGTCACGACAAATCAGTTTATATACATATTAAAGCTATTTGATGTTATAATTTGGCCAGACGAGTATTAACAAGCGCGTGCAGCGGCAAATGTCCATTCAGGGGCAATACATTGCAGGCAAAATCTACGCGCTGGAAGCCATAGATCATATAACGATTGTAGCGCTTGGCAAGCGCATTCAGTTCCTTGATGGAGTCCGGTAATATTATGGACTCGGTGCAGTTCTCCGGCTTAACCAAGTAGAGTTCATCGCCTGGCAAGACGCCAAGCAGGCAGTCAGTGGTCCGATAATAGATTGGCTGCATTAGCGTGGAGCCTTGGGCGCTGCGATGATGCGCGAACTGTAGAAGCTGCTTCCAGCTGTGCATGTTTATTAGACGCGCCGTCTCGTAGAGCAAGATGAAGGGCAGCCAGATGATGGCCTCCTGAGATTGTTGCCAGCAGTCGCCTGGGTGCAGCCAGTGAGACGAAGCTACCTCACTAGGTTCGAGCAACAAATCCACTTGGCTGGTCTCTAGGGCTGCAAAGTAGTAGACCGTATCGTACTTGCGACTCGCTGAAGCTGGTGTGCGCCAAACCGACCACTCGCTCAGTGCCCACAGATCGGGTATGACAGACAGATGACGACATAGCTCGAGAAACTGGGTTGCATCATTGTGTACGCGCTGTTGCCAAAGCTCACTGTCGAATGGCTGCAGCAGCATGTGTGCCGGCTGGCCCTTGTCCAAGTCCTTGAGACTTGTACAGCACAATAGAATGCCCACCTCCTCAAAGGTTTCTCGTAGTGCCGTTAAACGCAGTGAGATATCGCGTGAGAAATTAACGCCCCCGCTCATGAGTTCTGGTCTACCTGTAGCTTGACGGCATTTCAATAGCTCCAGCTGCGCCTGGGTAATGCCACAATGCTGGAAATAGGTCAGCCAATCGGCGGATTCGTCTGCCTTGGCATCAAAAACGCCGCCAGGAAAGACGCAGTGATTTAGTGCATATGCTGTGCGCTCTGTGCGTTTAATTAGCAAAAGCTGTGATGAATAAAAGTGACAAATATTTTCTTTGTTTTTTATTTATTTACTCTTACATTGTAATCAAATTGCGCTTCTGAGTTGGACGCCGCTCTTCCTGCTAGAATTAAGCTGGCTGATGGCCTATACCCATTGACCCGGACTTTATCTGAGGTAGCCATACTGGGAGCTGGTAGCTGATCGTGGCTTTTTAGCCACTTAATTCATATCAAAATCATATTTTATTTTCACCTTTGCACCGCGAGGCGAGAGTTCGATAGCTGGAAAGATATATCGAAAAGATTGACGATACAATCGATAGTTGCGGTAGCAGCCAGATCGATAGCTGCGTGCTTCTTTTATGTTTGTAATCGCTTATTGCGTTTATTGATTGGCAAATTAAACTATTGTTGAAAATCATAGCTGGAACGGGCGTAAATTAACTTTAAAACAGTCAGATCGAAATGTACACAGTTTATATTAGCGTTTATGGCCTAGGTAATGCAAGTGTTGGCCAACGGATGACAGTATCAGCGCAAACGATAGTAGTGGTGTCCGCCCGCCCCCACCATCAGCCAGATCGATAGGCGCTTGCTTGCATTGTTATCGTATCGTTATTATTATTATCTAAGTCATGTCGAGGCAAGTTTTGGCCAAAATACGTCAATCCGCCAGTCTAATACTTCTGGCCAAGGACAACAGTGCTGCGCCGTCCTGCTATGATTACAATGTTTGTATATTTACTTTATATTTATAGCTACTTTACTTACTAGCTTTTATTTTGCAGGCGCTGCTCTTCACACGCCACTCCAAGTCCAGCTTCATGCCGGATTCTTCCGTGTTTCCGGGCGGCGTTTGTGAAGCGGTAGACAGCTCACCCGCTTGGCTTAAACACTTTCAGCGCTACGACATTAACGCTGTCAAATTGCAACAGCTCTGCCCGGTGGCTGTGCCATCGAACACCTCTGATGAGACTCTCAATTCGTAAAATAGAAAATATCATAGTTCTTCAATTTTTCTTTCATTTTTATACCCTGTTCAGGGCTGTGTCGCTGCGTCTGACTGCGCTACGTGAGACATTTGAGGAAATGGGCATTTTGCTTTGCCGTGATCGGAAAACCTTGACCAGCACCGATGGCTATGCGCAGTTCAATGAGCAATTCGACCGTAAGCACTGGCAGCATGCGGTGCACAATGATGCCAGCAAGTTCCTTACGCTCTGCGAGGAGCTGGACGTGCTGCCAGATCTGTGGGCGTTGCACGAATGGTCCGCCTGGCGGACGCCCTCCACGTTCAAAAAACGTTTTGAAACTGCCTTTTTTCTAGCCGCACTTAAGACTCAGCCGCAGGTGCTGACGGAGCCCAACGAAGTTAAAGACTATGCGGTAATGAGAGTAAAAAAAAATATTATGGTAATCCCTGCTAATTTTTTTTTAATTTGTGAAACAGTGGCGCGACCCCTTGGATTATCTGCAGGCTGCGCTACAAAAAAAACTCTGGCTGCCTCCACCGCAATACTATGAACTTTCGCGTTGTCTCAATTTCCAAACGTTGGAGGAACTGCGCCAGTTTGCACAGAAGCGTGCATCCTTGGGCTATGTGCTCACACACCCGGTCATGTACAAATGCACAGATGGACTGGTGCATCTGTTGCCCGGTGACGACATGTATCCCGAAGATCCCGATGCCAGCAACGACAAAATCGAGACAGGCCTCTCCACAGAGGCCTTTCGCTCTTTGGCCAAAAAGAATTTGCATCGTTCAGAGCATAAGAATCAGCATGAATCGCAGCTCCATATCAACTTTAAGCCAGCCGATGGTCAGGTCAACCCCGTCGATCCAAGAACTCTTTAATATGGGAAGCATAAAAATGCATTAATGAAAACACAGGTATTTATTTTTCAACAAAAAACTTTATTAACAATTCATAAATGGTTAATTACGGTTGCAGGTGTCATTCCACCATAAATACAACAGAGGCTTTATCAGGTGCAATTGTTAGTTGAAAAACGAAGTATAATTGTTATTAGGTATATTTTTCTAAAAAAAACAAATGTTAAACAAAAAATAAACGACAAAGAACAAGAACTATTGGAATGCCAAGTGTTTTTTCAGCTTGCAGTGACAAATAATTGTTTAAGATAAGTTAAAAGAAGAGAAGGCACAAGCCTTTACCATACCTATAGATATTTATCAATATCAAAGATTTCAAATGCTTTTAAGAAATATGCCTATATAATATCCGATTTAAAACCCTTTCGTTATATTTATACCAAAATAGCTGATGGATGTGATGAAATATTTGCAAAAAATTGTTAATATGGCTAGCTTTAAGATACATCGATCCTAACTGTAGCTGCCAATGGGTATAACGACTACTGACGGAGTCCTAAAACGCATATTATGGACATGTTGGCAACGGATATCGCAACTTCTATAGGGATTAACTTGAATGTACGCTGCAAGGGTAAGAAGCTATGCTCATCTATTTATCATCCTTGCCATACCAGAGCTGGTACAGATAGGAAGCCTCATCCGCATTGGCATAGCCGCTATCGTAGTCCGGCTTCGAGGGCGTTTTGTGTTGATCCTTGTGCCTAAAAATTGTCAAAGAGTATTGTAAATCATAATAGTTATTTAGGATAATGTTACCTACTCGTAAGATACGTAGGCAGGCTGTTGCCAGTGCTCTTGTGGGTGCTCTGGCAGCTTAATGTGATCTTTGTGATCGGGCTCGTGGTGACATTTCTTGCACTCCACCAGCGCACGCTCAATGTTTTTCTGTGTGCTGAGGAGCACGCCCAGCTTATTGTCAATCTGCCAGGAGGTGGCGCCCACCTGCTGCACTGTCTGCCCAAATGCCGCCAATTGGCGCTGCTGTGTGCTATTTATGGAGCGCAAGCCATGCTCCAGCTGTTGCACTTTATTGGCTGTAATGCTGCTCAGCGCCGTCAGCTCATCCAAATGGTTGACCTTGCCCTCAATGTGGCGTTGTGCATGGTCCAGCTTTTTGGCGAGCTGCACAAGCGCCACTAGCTCCTTGAGCACCGACTGTTTGAGCAAATTATCCAGACCGGATAGGTGCTGGTGCACCGACTTGGCCACCTGGTCCAGGTTACGCACATATCTGTTTTGATTGGCATCCACCTTGACGAGCACCTGTTTGATATCCTGCTGGCCGCGTGCCAGGCTCACGATAGCCCTGTCTGTTCTATTCTCGGCGGCTCTGATGCTGGCCGACAGGATCTTGACGCCATTGGCTGTTTGCTGAAAGTTGCTCTCCGAGACACGCTCCAGTTTCTTGAGTCCATCCTCCAGGCGACCAATGCCAGCTACATCCTGGCCCAGCAGTCTCAGCTTGTTCTCAATGCCCTTCTGGGAGTTGCTAATGCCATGTGCTTTAATGTCCAATTTTAGCAGTGCCTCGGTATTCTCCTCCAGAATGCGACGTATTGAGGCTTCGCTTGGATTATGTCCGTGCTCCACGTGCTTAGTCGCCGCTGCTTGCTGCTGGAGAGGATTTGACTATGGAAATGCAATTTGCTGTTGATTTGTTATGGGACCCACCTGCTCCGCTTGCGGCTCCTCGGCGACGCATATGGCAGTCAAGCACACAATAAGCACAACTAGTTGAGATTTCATGTCTGACCGTTAATTTGGAACTGCCCTCAGTTGGCGTGGGTTACATCTTAAATACTCGCAGCTGTGAATAGCTGGCGCGTGCCAGGTGCACCTTGACCTAATCAGCGGGGCAGCATTGGGTATAAGCGCTCCATATTCTATTTGATAACATTTGGCAATGGGGGATTTTTAGTTATTAGGATAAGGTACCATAAATCTTATCACGGCTAATCAAAATTTTCCATAACCTCGAATCTTAATATCTGTACCAGCTGCCAAAAACTCCAGGTCTTAGCCCTCGTAATCATCCCGAAAAATAGTTCATCGACTTTTGGACTTAAAAATAATTTAAACATTTGTTGGGTCACGTCTTGACATTCTTCTACGATAGCTATTAATAGATTTGGAGCCCCCGATTGACCAACATTTTCAAGTGTACGTCCAAAAACTAAACGTGCCAAATTCTACCTTTTCCGGCTGTTTGCAACTGTTCCAAAAATGGGGCACAATTTTATATATATTTTTTTTTAATAAATTCATTCAGTAAAGTGTAGGTTAGGCTTACAGGCTGTTATATTATAGTGAAAATTAGAGTTTTAAATAACCCCAACTGTTCAGGATAAAAAAAATCCTTGTGTTTGTCTCTCGATTTTTCAACATATCCGTGAAATGGATTTTTAAGGAATCATTAAATTTTAAATATATTTTTTTGATTTTTAATTATTATGCTTTAATATATATATATATATTGATGAAATAAAAAGTCGAAATTCTGTGAATAATTTCGAAAATTAAAAAATTCCTTGAACTGCTTTATTCTAATAAAAAATCGAGAACTTTGTGTATATATTAATGGATTATATTTATTGTATTATGTAGATATGCATGTTTCGAAGTCTTTGAACAATGCTTTTCTGTGTATATCACGAAACCCAAAATTAAGGTGCTAAGGACGATTCAAATTAAATAAATAGGATAGAAACATTAATTTTTCTAAATAGTAAATTTACAAAAAGAATATTTAAAATAATTCATAGTGCTTTGCTCATATCTAAGAAGCACGAAGAAAATAGTTAATGTCGAGTATGGTTAAGATATCTATTTTAATATATATATCAAAAAAGTTTTCCATACAACAACTTTATTTTCGACCGATCATTCCTATAGGCAGCTACATGATATTGTAGTCCGATGTAAATAAGATTTTGCAGAAATGTGGAAAACATAGTGAAATCTCTAAATGCCAAGTTTGGTCAAGATATCTTAAAAAACAAAAAGTTTTTGATACAACAACTTAATTTTCGACCGATCGTTCCTATGGCAGCTATATGATATAGTGGACCGATGCTGATAGGATTTTGCGTTACACATTTCACTACAAAATTATAATACCCAATGCAAGGGTATAGCAAGTTCCGTTTTTAGGATGTAGAAAATCATAGGACATCTGTAAATCCATTAGAGTTTTCACGGAGAAATCAAAAAGTCAAATGTTTAACCAATTTTAGCTATTGGACGCCGCTTAGGTTATTTAGAGCTTCGGTTCTTTGTAATTAATTGTAGCTGACCATTGCGAGACGTCGAGACCAATTATTGCATAAAAATGACCATTGGTCAAATTTTCGATACGAAATCTAAGTAAACGAGAAAAGAGAAAAATAAGAGCTACTGTTAATTTATAATTAAGTAATATTTTACGCTGCTCCAACATCTTTAATTAAGTTCCATGAAATTCAAAATTTTCGCACTTTAAGCACTAGGGAGAGATTAAATGAGCCAAATAGAGAAATAAAATAAAAATAAAATAAAAAAATAAATCAAAATCAATAATAACTTCTATAAGCCTGAGATTATAAAAATTTCTACCGGCTTTAGCTTGTTAAGTCAAAGAGAAGTGTCTAAATAGAGCTTATAATCTTAAAAACCTTTGCATATAGTTTATATAATTTATTATTTGGTCTAAAATTGTTGACTAAAAACTTTGCTGTACATATATATATTTCGGCTAAATCTATTAGTTTAAATAATTGCAAAACTTCACAAAACATGAAGTTGATGTGCCTTAGTAGCCGTCGGATGGGGAGTTGGCGCCGTACCAGGGAGCGTGGCTTTGCTGGGGTGCAGCTTGACCAGGCTTATTGCCTTGCTGGGAATGGGACTGTACTGGTGGCGCTGGTGGTCCATAGCTAGCTGGAACTGAGTGTTGGTCCTGCGCACATGGCTTCTGGTTTGCTGTGGGTCTCCTGCGGTCTGAACCAGGCTGATAGGGCTTAGGCGTGGGCGCTGGAGCGGACAGATAGTGTGGTTCAGTTGGCCATGCTAGTGAATTGGGCTTGGGCTTGGGCGCTGGCGCGGATTGATAGGCGAAAACAGCTTCCCACGGTAGAGGCTGCTGCCAGGAAACGGAGCTGGAGCCAGCGGGCTTGGCAGCTGGTGCAACAAAATGGCTGTAGCTGGGATTTGATGGCTTGCTGGGTTTGGGTTTCGGTTCAAGTGCCTGGCCGTAGGCGATAGAGTAGTAGGGAGTACCGTGCGCACCTGCAAAATGTGTGGATAGTTAGCTTGTGTTTTGTATAAGTTTATTAGTCATAACATACTTTGCTGGTTTTGCTCCTCGCCGTTCCAGACCTGCGCCAGATCCACCTGCTTGCCGGGCTGAGCGCGCGGTGGTGGTGGTGCATGGGATTTAAACTCATAGGCTGAATAGGAGGCGGAGCGGGGCAGATTGGCGTAATGCGGCGATGCCCGTCTCTCGCAAGCCTCCAGATCCAACTCAATGCGTTTCTGGGAAATTATGAGCTCGCGTAGTGCGTGCTCAATTTGCCAGGTATTCATAGGCTTCAGCTGTGTCAGAGCGTGCGTGAGGACTGCGAGACGTGCGTCCTGGGTGCGATTCAGGCTGACCAGTCGGTCGCCCAGCATCTTCAGCTTCAGATTAGAATCCTCACTAATGTCCTTGACACGTGTCAAACTCTTGAGCTCCACCTCTATGTTGATTTGCGACGTCTCCAGACTATCGAAGGAGCATTGCAGTCCATTTAGCTGGGGTAAAATGGCGCGAGTTATCAATTTGGTCAGATCTAGTATGTTATTGTCAATGCTCCGTGCATTTTGGAGCACATGCTTCTGGTGGGCATCCAGCTTTCGCTCCAGGCCGCTGATCTGTTGTTGAGTGGAGAGCTGCAGGCGTACCAGGCCGCCTAGCTCCTTAGACACGCGCTCCGCATGTAGCCCAGACTTGAGCGTTATGTTGTTAAAAGCCTCCTGGACAACAGCGCTTTGCGCATCAAGAAATAGATGTAGTTTTGCCAGCAGACCATCAACATTTTTAATGGACTCCAGCCAGACGCGCTGCTGTTCTATGGCGGCCTTGATTCGTTCGTTTGTGGCATCAATGTGGTGTAGTATAAGCTTGGTGTCGCTTAGTTCCTTGGTATTCGCCGCCAGCAACTGTTCGATATTCTTTACTTCGTTTTCAGCAGAGCTTGCACATATGCAGCCCAGCCAAATGATTGTTAACAGAATTTTCATATTGCTTCAGTTTGAAAACAGAAAGTGCAAGTGCCTTGGGCTGAGTCTTGCTGGCCCTTAAGTACACTTACCATTTGGGCAGCTGCAGTGGCACGTGTTTGTGTACATCTTCAGCTATCTGTCAAGTGGGTTTTTTACTCGGCGCACAACAAATGTTTATTGTTATTTCGGCTGCTGCTGTAATCGGAGTTCGCTGTGTCGTCGGTTGCCGTTGTGCACGAATTTTGAGCGGTAGTGTTGATAAATATGTTTCGACGTCCGTTAGATTCAGGAGCAACAAGTAACCGATAGCGTGTCTCTAGTACCGATAACCGATTGCTCCTGCAATTCGCTGGCTCGTGTCAGCTGTCAGCACTACGCGTTTCAGCTGTTTAAAGGCACAGGTACAGGGTGAAAAGAAAATACATTGTTCTAGAAAGAGAAATCAACATATTGTGTATAAATAAATGCAAGAATCGTGCGCTTGTATTTGTTGTGTTCACTTTGCAATTTACATCCCATACAAACGTACGCACGGCAAATAAAGCGAAGAAAGCGCAAACGAAAAACGTGTGCAAAGTTCAACAATCACAATCGGTTACCGGAGCCATAAGAAGCAACTGCAAAGATGGAATCCCAACAAAATACAGTCGAAGCTGATGCAACAGCCGATTCGTCATTTCTGGCGGCCGCTTTTCGTGAAATCTTTTACAGTCCCATGAATCTGGCTCTGCTCTCAATCATTTGCTTTTTGGTATATAAAATAGTGCGTGACCGTTGCGAGGGACCGGGCACACGGGATTTGGCACAGCAACCGGCTGAGCCGGAGTTGCCCAAATTGCGTCGTGACTTTACTGTTAAGGAGCTGCGGGCATATGATGGCAATCAGCCGGATGGCCGTGTTTTGGTTGCCGTCAATGGCAATGTTTATGACGTCACCAAGGGCAAACGTTTCTATGGCCCAGGCGGACCATATGCCACATTTGCCGGACGCGATGCATCGCGCAATCTGGCCACATTCAGTGTGGTGGCCAACGATAAGGACGATTACGATGATCTGAGCGATCTGGGCACCATGGAAATGGACTCAGTGCGCGATTGGGAAATGCAATTCAAGGAGAAATACGAATTCGTTGGCAAATTGCTGCGTAATGGTGAGCAGCCGACCAACTATGATAACGATAGCAACGATGATGATGACAATATTGACGCTGGCACCAAGAAAGACGAATAGATGGGAAGGCATATATGGAAGGCATGGAAAACTTTTGTTTTGTAACGATGATTAGCACAAAAGCGACAGGTGGCGATCGGATTGGCAATCTAGTTACATTTTGAATACACACCCACACCAACACCTCCCGCACACACACACACACACACTCACACCCTGGCTTAGGCAAGCTGTAAAAACATTTAGATTTTATGGGAAAACTATATTATAAGATTTATATGTATGTTTTAAAAAAAGATAACCAAAATAACTTGGTATATCAAAATCGAAACAGTGCACCAAATTCTATGCTTAACTATCAGTAAAGAAAGAGAAAACATAATACCCTAGCATGATCATAAATGGTCTGCGAAATCACGTTAAATAAAGCCAGAAATACATTAAATGGCGAAAGCTGATTAAATATATAAATATATATGTACTTGTGAACATGTTGTGTGCATATACTTAATGGTTACGAGGGCTGTCTCTTATATCGTGCACCTTGGTACCTTTGTCTAAGTGACCCAGTCTTTCAGGTAACTGAATCAAGCAGACGGGTTTGCAGCTTAGACTTGTGTTTCGATGTAGTAATGTTTTAGCCGGAGGCTATATTAGCTACTCTACTTTATAGATAATTGATTGTTTTGTAACTATGTACTACATTAAAAAATATAATAAACGTGTGAATTTTCAAGGCAGCCATCGGTTTCCTTTGACTTTGACAATGAATGAATAATCATGAATGATAATCATGCTGAAAGGCTTCCGGTCTAATTTCGTGGACGCTAAATTAAATTGCAAGATCGGTCGTTAGACCTAAAAAAAAACAAAGATTTCTGATTCTTCGCAAGTGTTCATGATCAATGTAAAGGTAACCCTCGCAACGTGAAAAAACAAGCAATAAATGTTTTTAGGTGCAGCTGTACCCCCGCACCATACTCGTGGTTGCGCTTATCACTTAGTAATCGATTTCAAGTTAATCGAGATGTTATCGACCGTCCAAAGCGCATCCAATTGATTTTGCCTATTAGCAACAGGTTTTTGGCAATAAAAACAAACAAAATAAGTATTAAATGGAAAATAAAATAAAACAGCCGAGTGCAACAAATGCGAACACTAGATGGCGTACCTCGGCGAGCCTCATTTTGGTGGCGCCAGCAGCAGCAGCTAGCGAGGATTACAATGTGAGTGGCAAACGTTAGAAATTAGAAGCAACAGGTGCAGCAAATAATTTTTTTTTGTTTTATTCTCCATAGCTACTAATGCTGAAGCGCAGCGAGGCCACGGCCATAGCGCACAATCAAACTGTTTTTCCCGGCGGCCTACTGGACGTCGAGGGGGATGAGAGCGTCGCCTGGCTGGAGTATTTTGAGCAGTTTGGCGTGTTCCAAGATTCGCTGCATAGCCTGATACTCATCGGTGAACACAGGCCGGGAATATTGGCTCCCCAAGGCAACGGTTGCTACGATCGTTTTTTTAAACGCTCCAAAATTTGGGCACGGTCAGTACAAGGTGCAAAACCAATCTCGATGAAATCTAATCTTTGTGGTTTATTAGGGAAATAACGCTACGCTTGACGGCGTTGCGTGAGTGTTTCGAGGAGGTGGGCATTCTGCTCTGCCGCAGCCGTGCGCAGCTGAATCAACTGGATGCAGTGCCTCTGACAGCACAGTTTCAGCCGGACCAGCAGCACTTCGATCGTGAGACCTGGCAGCGACGTGTGCATAATAAGCCCAGCGAATTCTTAGAGCTGTGCCGTGAACTGCAAGTGGTGCCGGATTTGTGGGCCCTACACGAGTGGTCCGCCTGGGCGAGTCCAGCGATTGTCAAAAAAGGGTGGGTAGGGTAGGGTTGGTTGGGGATGAAAAAGGTTTTATATATTTAAATTGGTGGAATAGGTTACTTGAAACTTCTTACTTTGCCATGCCGTTATCTTTAAACTTTTCCTGACGAATGATGGTCGAAAAACTGATTGAATTTGATTACCTTTCAACAAATTTGTTATTTTTTGTAGCTATGAAACAGTTTTCTTCATGGTATTTTTGGACAGCGAGCCTAACCTGCTCGCAGAGCCCACTGAGGTCAAGGAGTGCTTGGTAACCAACTTAGGTGTAACTCATCCATGTATATCCATTAAATATATAATATTTTTACAGTGGCGCACTCCGATCGAATTTTTGCGTATGTACCAGCACGGGGAAGTTTGGCTTATGCCACCACAAGTCTATGAACTCTTGCGCCTGCTAGCTATCCCGGATTACCAGAAGCTGCTGCACTTTGCAGCGCAGCGTAGCCAATTGGGCATAACTATGTTTTTACCGGTTGGTTACAATTGCAGCGATGGCATGGTATTTGCTCTGCCAGGTAAACTCTGCTTAGTTTTTTAATAACTTCTCAAATTCTAATTTGTATAATATTTATGCAGGCGACGATCTCTATGTGAGCGAGCCGCACTTGGCAACTGAACCCATTTACTTTCCGGGCACTGCTGACGAGCTGCGCACGCGCTCCACTCGCTTGCATCGTTATGAGTTTACGGGACCAACTGTTTGTAGAGTACTTTTAAATATTCCAACTCCGAATGGTCATCTGTCGCCACAGAATCTGCCAAACCAGCTGCACAAGCTTTAGGCGTCCCGTTTCGGAAATGAAGAAAGGTAACTGCAAAGTTGAATTACTTTTTGAGTTGAAAACCAAAAGAGCTAAATTTTAATATTAAGTGAAGGGATACATTCCTTTGCAATTTACGTTCAGTTTTGAATTGATCAGCAGGACAAGTTTAGTCAAAGGGTTGGCAAATTAAAAATAAACAATTTTTGCTTAACTTTGTAAATAAAGAGCTTGTAAATATTAGTATATACAGTCGGTCGCGGTAATACGAACTTACAATTAGCATTGGATATATTTTCAAATTCGTTTGTAAAGTCTTAATTGTTTAACTTATTATTTCCTGTTCTATTGCTCGGTTTTTAGTATAATCTTTTGAAATATAATTTTGTAAAATCCTAAAAGCAATATTATATAAAAATTAATGTTAAATTGATACAGTATATTATCTTTTTTTTATATTTACCCTTAACCTTGGAATTTTGTGGTTTTTTCGCTTAAAATATACTTTTCCAGGGTATTTTTTATTATTGGTGCCATTGAAATATTATTTGCAGAACTCTTAGGCATTATATTAAGTATGAATATATTAAAACTTTTAATCAAAATATGTCGCTTCAAAATATAACATAACAACTATACAAAAAAAGTATTATAAAATTGAAACAAAAAATAAAATACAATAATATAAAAATCGTGTGCCTTTTCTGTCTAAGGTTTTTCTACCCAATTCAGGCAAAAGCTTACGCTGGCGGGGTCAAAGTAAAGTGTGACCGCTGCTTAGCATAGATAAGGACTCTTAATGTGACCCGTAAACGGGATTCGCTACAAATTGTTATTTTGTTATGATTTTAAGCGGCTTTCGTGGGTCGCGCTGTACTTGTCAAATTCCCAACTTTAATTAGAATTTTATAGGCAAGGTTTTTAATTAAAGAAATTGTGGTTAAAGAGTAACATAAGTTAGCTTAAGATCAACATTATGTACGAAGGATGTGCCAGGTTCGTTTTAGCTAGACAGAGCGCACATCAAAAGCGCAAGCTTATGCATATTTATATCTGTATATGTATCTTGAGAAGGTTGGGGCTGCCCTTGAGCTGGTCTGAAGGTACTACGTCAAACCGCAAATCAGACCGAGCACATCAATTCATCCCATTAAGAATGCATTTAAATCACTTTGCGCACCAACCCCTGGCCCTAGCTTAGTGCCGCCACCTGCAGTGTGACTTTGTACGCTTTACCAGCCAGCCCCCTTCCACACTCCCACCCCACCAGCCATTCCACTCCGTTTAAAAATCAAAAACTCTCAACGAGCTACCCCCGCTCCCTCTTCCTCTTCCACTAAAAACCCACCCATCGGGCTATGCCTTGTGCGTGTCTGGGCAACTGTTTGTTGTGCATTGTGCCAGTGTGCCCAGCCCTCCAGTCAGAATCTCTGGATCTCGAGTTGTGGGGGAGAGTTTCGTCGGTTGTCTGTGTCGGTAACAATTACTTCGTTTAATTTAACCTTTTGTAGGTTTTCCGGCGTTTATTGTTCTGCTGTTGTTGCTACTGTGTTCATTTAATATCGATTAATTATGCTATTATGTTCGCAGGACGTAAACATTATCAAGCAATTAACATGGTGCAACACTTTTCGGTTAGGTTGGCAACGCCAACGGCAAAGCTGCTCATAAATTAGAAAACAAATTAAAATATGCGACAAAACGACGTGCAGCCAAGCAAAGCAATGAGTTATGAGCTGCTGCTAGTTTGGTTGGTTTGCTTCTAAAGCTGCTTAAAATGTAATAAGACGCATACCTGGCTTGGCAAAATTATGCGAGGTCTTCATTTGCGGTGGTGGTTGATTTATGGTGGCGCCTTGAAAGACGATGGCGATTTAATGCGTCCTGCCCCCTCCTCTAGCTGTAATTGAATTTTGAGCTCATTTTCATTTTCGTTTTCAACATAATGCTGATTTACGTGGTCCACTGATAAGAGTGGTGCCAAGAAATTGGCTTATTAATTGCCAGCCAACATAGCTCGGGCGTTGGCTAAAATGCATATCACGTAGTTTTTTTCCGTCTTTGTCAAAGTAAAGCCCAATTATAGTGATTATTGTAATGGGCAGACTAGAGAGCTGCCAGGGCTGCCAGGGCTGCAAGTGACATGAATACCAAAAACCGTTAGCAATCAATGGCGCATCAAACTCAAAGTAATTGGCAACGCGACGCATTGACAGCCATTAAAACAGTCAGTCGTCGCCACAGACGACTTCCCACGGGTATAACTAAACACACTTGTAAGTTAAAGCCACTCCCCATCCCCTGCCCTAACCAGTTGGAGATTTATTTTTATTGTGCGCATTGTTTGCACTCGTCTTGAGCACGGCCACACACACACACACACACACACACACACACACATACACACAGGCACACACATTCGACACCCACTGTTTTCAGGCAACTAAATGAGTATTACCGCAATAAATCGCCGCAATTCATTTAAGGGCAGCGTCGTCCAACCCTTAAATCAGCAGCAAAGCAACTGCAAACTGTTGATGAGCACGCACCCATACAGCATCAACAACACCCGCCGAGATCGATGCCCAAACCACACGTGCGGCAGACCGTGAACCTGTTACGGCATTTTCAACTCTCATGTCAATTGTCACTGGGGACCCAAGGAATAAGAAACATGGGGTACACAAGCACCAGTCGGAGGCGACCCAATTGCCGGCAGCTTGTCGAACAAATTGCATCAATTGACTTGCGTGTTCAACATTATGTGCAAATTGTGGGTGGGTGCCGACAGTTGGACTAATGTGCTACACGATTTTCTAATGATTTCTTTATTTTGTGGCTATTTTCTTTTTTATTGCTTTGAGGTGGGCAGGTGTTAAAGAGAGCGGTGTAAAGAAAGTTTGAGCAGAAGTTATAAAAAATATGTGCATGCATTTAAATTAAATTCGCGAACGACTATTCACTGTAAATAAACAAAGAAAATGATACAAGAGCAACATCAACAACAAAAATACAATCAAAAAACAAAAACAACAACGAAACATAACAATGGCAATGACGCAAACAATTTGCAGGTGTCGTGTGAGCTTGCATATAAAATGTAATGGAAGTCCTTAACATATGTATGTATGCACAAACATACTTGCACATATGGAATTGTACATTCATATATATATATTTATGTATTTATTGTAACTCTGTACATATTCTGGAATGTGGTAATGTATGCAAGTATAATTGCATTTATGCTTTCCATAAAACATAACTGTAAGTTAGCTTCCACGCGCCTCACACTCAGTAAGCGAGCAAGAGCAAGAGCGATGCGAGGGCGTTGCTTTTTTTGTAGATCATGAATTATGTGCTAGCGGATAAAGTATACATTTGAAGTTTTTTCGCGCTCCTTTTGCGTTAATTTCTATTTCATATCTCTCAAACCTGCACAGCCACAGCTGTAGCCGCCATTACTGCATGGTGCTTTGCCTTCATTGTTGTTGTAGGGAGTCGTGTGGCCCTACTTCGCAACACTTGTAATTCATTTCCAGTCTTGGACCTGCGCAAAAGCAGTGCTGGGAAACTTTGTTTTCAGCTTGCTTTTTTTTGTCTTTGCTATATTGGGGTAGGTGGTGTCTGCTCTTCTCCTCTGTCCGCCGGTGCATTATCTTGTCACGGATTTCAATTGCATTCCGTGGAAAGGCCGCACACACACAAACACAAACACATATGTACATGTACATATTTGTTTCCCATGTGCAAAATTTGCAATTTTGTTAGCGGCGGCGTCGCAGTCATTTGTAGCAATTTTCCTTGTCTGTGCAAAAACGGTGACCTTGTACTTGGTTTTAATTGCGATTGTGAATGCATTTTCGAGGCTTTACGTTTGAAGCCTCAATAAATGAACCAAAATTAAAAAAAAAAATAAATTAAAAAATAGGAAACTTATTTTTGCTTTCAGCAACATATGCCTGCATTAATTCCAGTTTGAATTGTCAAAACTTTCTTATCGTCAAAAGTTTCTATATGTAATCTTGCAATAAACTTGGGCAGCTGTCGAAGTTTTTTTTTTAACTAATAGAAGATTTTTGGCCACATCTAAGGAACTGGCCACATAGTTGCGACCCTTTTCAAAATCCATCCAATTTGGCTTGCATAATGCGTAACATGTGCGTCTCATATTTCTCTAGAAGGGGGGGTTGGCAGGGGGCAGGGGCAGCATTTAAGAAACCATAAATTTGACGGCAATAACGGATAAAGTATGTTTATTTCGATATTAGGCTAAGCAGCAAACGGAAATGCTCGTAAAAGGGCTACAAAAAAGAACAAGTGTGCTTGAGTTAAGATTGCCCGACTGGGATATACCCTGTACCCCAACTGCGCTAACGTAAACTTATATTCTTATATATATGTATATACATACTTTTGAATGTTGTCTCTTAAATAAGTTTTGTGTTTATTGTTGGAGTATCTATATGCTATATTACATATAAATTCTTGTAAAATTAGATTTTTACAGTTACATTTTGAATAACATACACACGCCCAAATCCATTATACCCTATCCTTATCCATTTGAAATGGGGCAAGAAAAGGCTTGCAAAAGAATTGCGACATTGTTAAGGGTAAATATGTATATCTAGACTTCTTTCTCAAAACTCTTTAACACTTGATTTCACTTTCTGACTATGTCATGGTACAGAGTGGTGTGGGATTGGGCAATGTGTGTGTGTGTGTGTGCGGAATATGAATATGAATTGTAATAGATTTAGATAGGGATCAGACAGAGGGGAACCAGTGAAAGGAACAGTCGCACCGTAAAACCTTACAAATTGATAAAGAAAAATGTTTACTTTGAAAATGTTTTTGCCAAAGCAGCTTAGGGCCAAAGAAGAAAATCTTAAAAAGAAATATATTGCATGAGAAAATTAATTTCTTTTCATAATGAGAAAGAAGAGACTTAAGCCAAATGAATTTGATAAAACTGTAAAGCGAACAAATTGAAACAATTTAAGACCAGAAAATTTTTCATACATTTTTAAAGCTTGAAGCATATCAAATTTAACTCTCGCAAAGTCTAAAAAAAATAAATCGCAAAAAAAATCATAGAAAATATAAAGTTGATATAAATTATATGGCACTTGCCACGTGTCGTTGATTGTGCAACAACAACAACGACAACGACAGACGTCAAAGTGTGAAAAACGCCGGCAATAGGCTCGAAGGACTCTATAATATGGCCGGCACGCCCATCGCCCATCGCCCAGCGTCTTGTCTGCCAGTTGATGCGTGAAGTATTCTTTCTTTTTTTTTTCTTTTCGGCTCGACAGAAAATTTAATTCGTGCGGAAATTCAGTCAATTTAAAAGGCGCTACACACACTTGCACACACGCACACACACCATATTAGAGCATGCCACGAGGGCGACGCCTTCTCGGCACGCCCACTTTCCTAGCAGGGTTCATTGTATCCCTTTTGTATGCCGGGGCCGCTTAATCCGTTTTATTGTGGTAATAAAACTACAATACAAATTGTTTGAATGAGATTGAACAACATTTGAATTGAGCATGAAATGACGCTCCGTCCTGGTCCTGCTCCAGATATGGTCTGTCTCATGGTTTGAACTCCTCAGCCGTTGTCGATATTAATAGATTTTATTTCATGGATTTGTTACCAGTTTGATTTCTACCAAACGAAATTCGGCTTTATTCAGGTTGGACGTTTGTTTGGTAGGCACTTAACATTCTTACATGCTGTTCCTTTGAGTTGAGACTTAAGATTTGTAGCTAAATAATTTATGTTTTATTTCTGTTCCTACAAATTAAATTATAACTTCCGACTATTTGTATGTGCACTAGAATTGTAAAAATTAATTTGTTTTAATTATGTACACCCTTATATTAAATGAAATAAATTTATTTGTAGAATTTTTCCTCTCAACGTGCACATCATGCAAAATAAAGCATTACGCATAATCACAGATTGTCCATTGTATGTCAGGAACTCTGAGCCCTGCCTAGACACTTGAATCTGGCTGTTGTCGAGGACCAGATCGCCTTCCACCCAAGTCAATACAACGATCGACTGTTGGTTCCCAGCAATCGCTTGGCCAGACCCCTGGCTACGGCTTGAAAGGCGCCACTTTGACCTTCTCCCACGAGGGTGTTGACGGCGCAGGAGGCGTCCAGGAGGTCACCCAAGGCCGTAATAAATTACCACTTTAACTTAGTTTTTATATATGTACCTATACTTTATACTGTTTATGGTACAAATCTAGCGACACCTAACGTGATTCTAAGCGCATTATAGGACACTTTTGAGTTCTGAATTCATGAGAACCGTAAGTAGTATTAAATAAATATTAAATATTAAATAAGGAGTTGGCAATACTCTACAATTTCTAAGAAAGTTAAAATTGTTTGCGGTCAATTGCAACATTTTTGCTTAAATATTTTTTTAACTAAGAAACTTGCCATAGCTGCAACACCTTAGTATACATACGATTACTATCTTGAAGTTATTTTTTTGCAAAACTTAATCATCAATAACCAAAATCGGTAAATTTGTTTGATCTGGGCAATGTAAACACATAAAATTGTTGCATTAATTACATTTCGGAATGCTCTGGACCAAAGTTCCATTAAAGGCGACCAATATAAATGGCCGGAAACAAGGTCAGAAGGGCCAAAGACAACCTTTGGCAGTTGGGTTGCATTTCGGGTGTTCGTTTATAATCTACATGTTTATGGCTATTTGCATTTTGACCTCCGCTAAGACGAGATAAGCCATAATTTGATTAAGCCCCCCTATGGTCAAAGCCTGACAGGGGGGGGGGGGAATGTGTTAAGTGAATAAAAATATGTAAAGCATAATTCATCCAATGTTTTTGCCTGCCCCCCCCGGACCGAAAAAAGGCTTATGGACAGGCACATAAAATGGAATGTGTGCGCATATCATAAACGGGTTGCGACATCCAGAGATTTCCCCCTGCACAGATCCCTGCACAGCCCCCTGCCATGTGTTGGTCAGCTTGACCAAGCGCGTCCTTGTTTAACCAGCGATTATGGAAATTGTTATCCTGGTCTGGCAGGGGCGGGGGAATGGGGGACGACAAAGATTTGCAGTGGCAGATAGGCCAAATGACACGTAGCCGTTGGCCAGGCAAATGGAACCCGCATAAAGTGGGTGACACCCTCTAAAAAATATTTGTTCACACATGTGGGCAGGCATGGCCCTGACTTTTATGTTGACTGACCAGCTCCTGGTCGGCTGCAGTCACGTGTAAAGTTTTTCCTTCTTTTTTCTGGCTCCAACCACACACATAAATTGCATTTGTCGAGAGAGAGAGGGTGGATAGGATGGGAGAGGGAGGTGGGTCTGTGCTATTTAAAGTAAATCAAGTTCCGAGATATCAGCAGCCAAATTGGCAGCCAAGTCGAAACTCCATAAAAATAATCATAAACGTTTATCACAGGATCCGAACAAAAGCGGACACAGACAAAACACAGCTCTGATCTGTGGCAGAGAACAACGAGACGAGACACGAATTTGATGGAAAAGGATAGCATAAATTTTAGTTCAGCTGCGGTACGTGACATTCGTATCGAAATCTTTCTTTTGTGGGTCAGCGTGAAAGCTGTGCAAGGTGGAGGAAAACACCATCGGAATATTCCTATAACAGGAAAACAGAAGTACTGCGAGTTGATGGCATGAAATGGAAATAAGAATTGAAACAGACGTAAGAAAATATACTTAACAATAAAAAGTGGAAGTTTATATAAAATATCAACTAAAACTGAAAACTATTCGAAAGAGAAAATGGAAAGCAAATCTATGCCAAGTAAATGAAAAATAAATATAACAAATATAACAAAATATAACAATTTAGAATGTGGGGTATTCCCATAACTTAGGCGTAACAGTCCAGCACATTTTCCACAATTTACTTTCAAAATCTTTTAAATTGTAAACCAGATCGAGTATTAGATATAAAATACAAAGGGCCGTCAATGTAGGAAGAACAAGTAAGAGGTTCTAGTCGGGAGCTCCCGACTAGGGGATACCCTGAACCCTCATATTCCAACACCAAATGCAGCGCGCGCTTATAGATAGAGAGTAGCGGGGAGTTGGCGATAGGTATAAAATAAAAGATAATCGATATATACATACTTTTCTAGAAGCAACATGTCAAGTTTGGTGACTCTAGCTCTTATTATTTACCAAAATTGCTTAAAAAACAGGATATCGATATACATTTTTATCGACTACTTGGAAACGGGGCAAGTTATCGATTATCGGAAACAAACTCGATCTGCGTAGGAGCTAGGAGCACCTACATCTAAAATTTCAAGTCCCTAGCTCTTATAGGTTCTGAGATCCTTGCGTTCATACATACGGACGGACGGACAGACCGCGCGCGGACGACGGACGGACGGACGGACGGACGGACGGACGGACGGACGGACGGACGGACGGACGGACGGACAGACGGACATGGCTAGATCGACTCGGCTATTAATGCTGATCAAGAATATATATACTTTATGGGGTCGGAGATGCTTCCTTCTGCCTGTTACATACATTTGGATTTTGCACAAAAACATAATACCCCTTTTACCCATTTTTAATGGGTTCAGGGTATAAAAAGCCCAAAGAAAGTATTTGATTTATTAATATGAACAATACAAAATATTGTTTTTGAAAGATTTTAAGATTATTTTTGTCTTATCAAATTAAAAAATTAAACAAGTAAGTGGTTCTAGTCGGGAGCTCCCGACTAGGGGATACCCTGAACCCTCATACTCCAACACCAAATGCAGCGCGCGCTTATAGATAGAGAGTAGCGGGGAGTTGGCGATAGGTATTAAATGAAAGATAATCGATATATATATACTTTTCTAGAAGCAACATGTCAAGTTTGGTAACTCTAGCTCTTATTATTTACCAAAATTGCTTAAAAAACAGGATATCGATATACATTTTTATCGATTACTTGGAAACGGGGATTATCGATTATCGGAAACAAACTCGATCTGCGTAGGAACTAGGAGCATCTACATCTAAAATTTCAAGTCTCTAGCTCTTATAGGTTCTGAGATCCTTGCGTTCATACATACGGACGGACGGACGGACGGACGGACGAACGGACGGACGGACGGACAGACAGACGGACATGGCTAGATCGACTCGGCTATTAATGCTGATCAAGAATATATATACTTTATGGGGTCGGAGATGCTTCCTTCTGCCTGTTACATACATTTGGATTTTGCACAAAAACATAATACCCCTTTTACCCATTTTTAATGGGTTCAGGGTATAAAAAGATGAACGCGGATATATAGGAATAAAAATTTATTCATATCAAGGCCAGAATGTACAATACTATTATTTTTGAACATAAATATAAACACAACCATGAACTACATTTTGCACATTAACCCAATTTCGATTAGTGAGATCTGGTTAATATATAATATATATATGTATGGTATAATCTGACGAAACCAGTTTTCCATCGAAATCAAAATATAGCCTAAGGGCAGGACATTATTTTTTAACTATGCCGCTTTTAATTTTAAGCAAATAATACTTATAAAAATAAGATATAGTTAAATATATCATGGATGTTTCGATTAAGAAGATCGCTGGAAGAGGTACGACATCCTGATTGGCGACAAGGCAACTCCCCTTTTGCTAAGCCTTTTCCGCAACCTGCACCGAAAATTGCACTTAAGTGTTGTTTCAACTGTCAATTTCCGGTTGCAGATTGTGTGTGAGTTTTGCTTACATTGTTGCTGAAACAATGTGCACTTAATAAAGCCATGCAAATGATTTTACCTATTCACACACATGGCGCAAATGTCGAGCCAAGTCAACCACACATGCCAAATCTGAGCTCTCTGGTTAGCAATTAAATGCTAGCCAAAATCTCAACCCCTGACTCAAAATACCCCAGCGCAGTATTAACATGAAATGAGGGTCATTAAGTTGCCCAGTTCGACAGTTTATCGATGAGAATTGCTGGTCCGCACCCGCTTCCTCTTCCCTTCCCCTTGTTGTTGTTGTGTATGTGTGCTAATCTCTTAATGCGTTTAGCGCACATTTCTATTTGCTTAATGAATTGTTACCGAATACATTCATTTCCATTCTTATTCCCGTATTCGCATTCGCATTCGCACATTCGCATTTATTCATCCAGCTCATTGCTGGGTCATTTGTCGACGTTTGTCTTTTGACATTGGCTTTTGGGCTGGACGGTGTGTGTGGGTGTGTGTGGGTGTGTGTGTGTTTGGGGGGGTCTGTAAGACTGGCCTAAAGGTCTTGCCAACAGTTAGCCCAATTAGGCTGATTGGAGCATGGTCAGTGTCAAGTTGTCGCTGGTTAAAAACAAAAGACGTTGTTACTTTTAGAAAATTTTATTTGTAAGATTATCAGAATAATCTTTAAAACTTGGCTAAAGAACTTTTTCATATGAAATTTTAAAAATTTTGAAATATTTTTTGTGTAATTGTATAACAGTTTTTTAAAATGTAGAGTCTCTTGTAAAACTTACATTAAAATAAAATACAAATTAATTACCATGGTGTTAATTATACCCTGAACCCATTGAAAATGGGTAAAAAGGGTAAATTGTATTTGTGCAAAATGCAAATGTATGTAACAGGCAGAAGGAAGCATCTCCGACCCCATAAAGTATATATATTCTTGATCAGCATTAATAGCCGAGTCGATCTAGCCATGTCCGTCTGTCTGTCCGTCCGTCCGTCCGTCCGTCCGTCCGTCCGTCCGTATGTATGAACGCAAGGATCTCAGAACCTATAAGAGCTAGAGACTTGAAATTTTAGATGTAGGTGCTCCTAGGTCCTACGCAGATCGAGTTTGTTTCCGATAATCGATAACTTGCCCCGTTTCCAAGTAATCGATAAAAATGTATATCGATATCCTGTTTTTTAAGCAATTTTGGTAAATAATAAGAGCTAGAGTCACCAAACTTGACATGTAGCTTCTAGAAAAGTATATATATATCGATTATCTTTCATTTTATACCTATCGCCACCTCCCCGCTACTCTCTATCTATAAGCGCGCGCTGCATTTGGTGTAGGAATATGAGGGTTCAGGGTATCCCCTAGTCGGGAGCTCCCGACTAGAACCTCTTACTTGTTTTTAAATATAACAGTTGCATTACAGATTTGATTAAAAAGATCAAAAATAGATTGTCTTCTATTGTAACAAAACATATAGTTGTGTGCGCATTGACTGTAAAACCTTTCGTATTATAGAGCATACCTGTTGTATAACAGTTTATAATAGTACATATTGGTCAGCGTGCAAGGTTATCTGCGTTTCCTTTCTTTGTTCCTTGCAGCAAATTCTAAAGATCAGATTCTTGGAGATTCCTTTGGTGAAACAATTTCGTACACTTGTATGTATAAAAGTTATGGAATGTCGCGTAACATAGAGAATCCATTTTAATTTACATTAACGCTATAGTATAAAAGCGCAAATTGTATTATATGAATAATATTTACATCAGCTCTGCAAAACATTTATACCATATTGGTGCCATGGTAGTTATAAACGTTGCAAGTTATATAACAGTTTCAAGCTATGCTTTCCTGCAATTGTCCCTGTTATTTGGACCCCCATTGTTTTCTTTCTGTTCTCTTCCATTTTCAGAGCACGCTCCAGTAAGCAGCAGCCTGAAAGAAAGTAGTCCAATTATTCAGCCACATATGACATGTATCCTGTGTGTGTGTATCCTTTGTATCTTTGTATCTTTGTTAACTGCAGCCGCAACATATCTATAAACAATAATTTTATTACCCTGCCGCGACAGAGCCAAGGAAGAGCTGATGTGAGCGATATGCAGCGATTGGTTACGGCATAAATTACAATCAAAATGAATTGATATGCGTGTTAATAAAGCAGCCAGTTGGCAGGCGAGGGCGGGCGGCCTGTATAACAGACAGACGCTGTCGAAAGGGGGGCAGACAGGAAGTCTGCAAGTTTGGCAAGAGCCACCACGAAATGGCGGCATTTCGATTTTACGCTTTTATGATTTCTCGATTTTTGAGGGGCGAAAAGAAGACAACCGAACGAGACTCGTATGGAGTATGGGTAAGAGTATGAGTGCGGTCGGTCTCTTAATTAATAAGCTCTGGCAGTGTGTGCGTGTGTGTTTGTATGCTAAATATTTGCCTGGCATAAATTAAAGACTGCCTGTTTACGGTCAGGTACAGTTGCCACACCAATTAACAAACCGGCGCAGAGCTGATTGAGTTGATACAATGATTGTATAACTAATTGTTGATGGCCTGGACTGAACGGTCATCCTCTGAATGTGTAATTCAATATTAATTAAATCATCAAATTGCATTTTGTGCGAGCACAATAAATAAATTAAAAGTCCAGCACTTAATGCTGATCTCTGCAATCGATTTTCTGTTTGAGCACCTGTATTTCAATATAGGGTATATGCAGTTTTATTACTTGTAGGTTTAATTTTTTAAAAATAAATTTGAAATTGAATATGTTAAAAATGTACAAGAAACATATAATTTTTTTAATTGGAACCACTCGCCTTGTTGGAAAGTCTGTTCATGGAGTACTATATTTTTTTTTTCTAATAGCTAAATTGATATAAATTTAATACTTCACTTGGAACACTGTCAGCTTTAGAGGTTTAAACAGGTTTGCAGCACTGGCTTTTTGATATAAGCATTTGGTCAGGTCTCAGCTTTAGAGGCTTAAACACCTGGGAATTCTCGAAACTAAAAGTTAGGTTAGGTTTTAATTGAACCATCGAAATTTAAGTTCATTTTGCAACACTGGCTTTTTGATATAAACACCAAGTAAGGGCAAATGTTATCGATCAGATTCTGACTTTTATCTCGTATCTTTCATATTTCGCCAAGGAAACATACATCATATTTTAGTCGTTCATTTATTTTATTTATTACTTGTCGTTTATTCAAATTTTACCCAACCACAACCCCCCCCCCCCCCCAAATATTATTCCCCCCCCCCCCCCCCCCCCCCCCCCCCCCCCCCCCCCCTCCCCCCCCCCCCCCCCCCCCCAAAAAAAAATTTAAAAAAAAACCCCCCCAAAAAAAAAAAATATTATTTTTTTTTTTACCCCCCCCCCCCCCCCCCCCCCCCCCCCACCCCCTTTTTTAAAATCCCCCCGCTCCCACTAGAACCTCTTACTTGTTTTATTTTGTGTTCTGCCTACCTTTCGGTTTATTGCAAATTCAGCATTTAAAACAATTTGCACAAATCTTTTTTCCCCCCTTATTTCTGAAAGCAATAAGCTGTTGAAATTGAAATACAATTTATTATAAACATTTTATGAAAATTAAAAAAAAAGACGGAGAAATGCATTTTATTTTAACCTTATTATGCGCTGAAATTGTTGTCAGAGCCGCGCGTGTAGTTTTTCTCGTGCAGCTTATAGAAAAAATTAATTTCATATATATTTATATATATATATATATATATGAATATGTATTTGTGTTTCTTTATAAGAGCTTAGCGTAGACCCTCGTAATCAGTTTTTTAGTTTTCCGCCCGTGGTTCATTGACCGACTCAGACGACCCCAGAATGCTGACACGAGCACTTCGCAACGAGCTGCCCCCCCTCGCCCCCTTTTCGACCAACAGACTTATTTTGCAATCGTAACGTGTCTTTCTTTTAATCAGCACAAATCTACAGGTCTTATAGAGCACCTCAAGCCCCCCTCGTAACCCCCTTTTAGACAGTTATAAACAAATGCAAAGTCGAAGATTCGTTTGTTCGTGTGGAATAGCTCGTCTAACCCTTACCCGATGACTGTTTGGGATTGTTTATGGAGCAGGTTTCTCTAGAATTCCAAATGTTTATAAGACATCATCGTGGAACGATTTGTTTATGTTCCCACGCTGGTCTAACATCTATTTTTTAATAGGGTCTGGCAATTGGATTAGCCTGTGAATTGTAGAACATGACACGGTTTCTAAATAAATATCAATCTATTTGTTTTTATTATGTTCTGATAAACATGTGACTTGGGGTCATGCAAGGATTCAAAGTTGTGTGCTTTTTTGTTTCAATACTTGTTTACAACTTGATTGTAGGTAAAGTTATCATACAAAACATATCCACCTTTTTATCAATCACTTAAAGTTCTTCAATTTATAGGTATCACAGGTTCTGTTGTTGTATATTTCTCATTAGACTCATATCATCCTACCTCTAGAATTTTTGAATTTCTATATTTTGTTTCGTTCTTATCAGACTTTTTCATCAGAAAACATTTATCTTTGAAATATTTTCAGAAAAACTCCTGACAGATTTTCTAGGAACTTGGTAATGCAAAGCTTTTATCTAGTTGTACTTAAATACATATCTTAAGAGCTATATATATATGTTATGTATATTGCTATATCAGCCAGTATATATCTGGATATATAGTTGTGCTCATTACTCATCTACTTTTTATGCTGTTGCCTTTTTTGTTGTCATTTTATATAAGACCCAAAACAGCGACATAAAAATGCCAAATTGGCGGAAATTTAACACCCAAAACAAAAAGAGATACATGAGATATATACATATATACATATATATGTCTGTATGTATGTACTTATATGTATGTATGAATTATAAAGCTCAAAAAATAAACTAGAATATGTATGAATGCACCTGCTACTACCTGGTTGGGGCTTGAAGCTACCGCATTCGCTTCAAATTCGGCTGCATAACCTTCTTCATCGAAGGTTGACCGAAAACGGGGTTCTTAAAGTAAGCCAAATGAAAATTGCGCTGGAAAACTGTGCGAAACCTTATTTTCTTTTCTTGTTTTTTTGCATGCAATTCGCAATGGTAGTTGGGCTAACTTTTGTGGCAAGGGCCAGCCCAATCCTCATATGCTAAGCCAATGAACCGTAGACGAACCCCCAGAAGTAGACTACGCAAAGATAGAAAAAAAACGAAGTAGAAAAGCCGAAATGTGATTTAATTTATTATTACAAACGTTAAAAGGAGTCCAGATCGAAGGCTTACTCGATTTACGGCACCGCATCAATACTGCAAAGGGAGTAGGTGGGGGGAAGGTGGGCGGGGCGACTGGCAAATGAGTTCCATTTATATCATTGGTCATTACGGAAATTATGCGAGTCTGTCCCCGGCCTGTCCTCGACTGACCCGTACGGAAACGGGTATAAAGCGATAAAGATACATGGCAAACGGAACTGGATATCGCCTTCAGGGAACGACAACTGCACGGACAAAAAAACAAGAAGAAGTAGAACGAACGAAATGTGCGAGTTTGAATGACACGGAAAAGTCCAGTTCAGTCCAGTCCATTGCTTCGCTGTGTTGGGGTGGGAGAAGTCGTAAAAAACAGCAAAGCAGCCCATCAATAAAAATGCAAGACAATGCCACACAGAATGGGGCGCAACAAATAAAAAAAAAAAAGAAAAGAAAAATTCCGAAAGCGTGTCAGCCATGGGGCCTGAGCCAAATGCTCACAAGTGGGTTTATTTTCAATGGATTTTCTCTTTGGTTTGCTCGAGCTGCGGCTGTACAAGATGCCAGCCGGAGATAGGCGCTGTAGAAGAGAACAGCCAAAGAACGTCCAGATTATCCTGATTCGATTTAAGTTTAAGGTCCGACTGGTATACAATTCTCATAGAACGACTTGGGTTTGAGTAATATAAGGTTACGATTAAATAAGTAGACAACTGTTATTAAGCTGCTATATGGTGGTTATGCCAGTTTTATATCAATCCTATTTAACTGTTATACAACTGTTAAATAATATATATGTATATTGTGCTATACAGACAAAGAACGCCTAGATTATCATGCGCGTAATTCGATTATAATTTAAGATCTAACTGGTATACAAGATGTTCATAACTGCAATTCAATCAACTGTATACAACTGTTATAAAACTGCTATATGGTGGTTATGCAAGTATTATATTAATCCTTTTCAACTGTTATACAACTGTTAAATAGCATAGATTTATGTGTCATACATGCAACCGTGTCTGTTGTACAAATTTTAAATACCATCGATTTAAGTGTTATACAAGTGATGCATAATGGTTATACAAGCTTACTACAAATGATTAAAGTGCGAATTAGTCAACGTATATTTTGTGTGAGATTTTTTGTTTAAAATATTTTCATCCTATTCCGATTTTGTGCTGTTATAATAAACTGTTATACTGTGTAATCGACTGCTATACAACTCCTATTTTGCAACATTTTAACATAAATGTATATACTGTTAAACTGTGAAATCGACTGCTATACAAATCCTGTTTTGCAACATTTTAACACACGATTTACAAATAATATATAGGACAAAAACTTGTTGAAGTAAATATTTGAAAAATTATTATTTTCATTCATAAACAGTTCTATGATTTGCTGATATAGAAAGGCGAAATAACTTCTTAAACAGCTTGCTTATCACTCAGATGTAGAACAACTGTTATACGTGAGAATCTGATGCCAGACATGTTTGCAAAAACGTATGTAAGAGGCATGCATATAAAACTCAACAAGTATTATTTCTGTTATACCATATAAGTGTCATACAACCTACATATCAGGTTTTACATTACCCTTATTATACCCTGAACCCATAAAAAATGGGTAAAATGGGTATAATGTTTTTGTGCAAATGTATGTAACGGACAGAAGGAAGCACCTCCGACCCCATAAAGTATATATATTCTTGATCAGCGTTAACAGCCGAGTCTATCTAGCCAGCTCTGTCTGTCTGTCAGTCCGTCTGTCCATCCGTCCGTCCGTCCGTCTGTATGAACGCAAGGATCTCAGAACCTATAAGAGCTAGAGACTTGAAATTGTAGTTTGTTTCCGATATTCGATAACTTGCCCCGTTTCCAAGAAATCAATAGAAATCAATATCGAAATCCTGATTTTTGAGCAATTTTGGTAAATAATAAGAGCTAGAGTCACCAAACTTGACATGTAACTTCTAGAATAGTATATACATATATCTGCATTAGGTGTTGGAAGAAGAGGGTTCAGGGTATCCCCTAGTCGGGAGCTCCCGACTAGAACCTCTTACTTGTTGGTTTTTATTTCCTTGCAGACTGTATTTTATAATATTTGTGTCTATTACCTTAAGTCCTTAAGCTCTCAAATAACTCCTGATCTGCGGCCACTCGAGCGCTGCGACATTTGCTTCAGCTCAAGTGCATATTAAACAATAATTATTGAATTCTAATGCAAATCGTAGCTAGCTCCATGATGCCTGCGGCCAAAAAGCGACTCAAGTGTCTGGCCAGGATGCTGGAGCGGTGGCAGGAGCAGGGGCAGGGGCAGGCACGCAGCTCGTCAAAAATGAAATTTATAGACACGGCGCAAAGTGGCAATGACAATCGGCCTGCGCTCAGGGTCCAGTTCGTGGGCATAATCACAGCCAAAGGGCGTTAGAGGAATGTGTGTGAGGGCGGTGACCGGGCAAGTTGTCAACATTTATTACACACACACACTCACACTCATGCACACACACACATGCGCTCGGCGCTTGATTATGCTGCGTACTGTTTTTATGCCTGCAGTGCGACGTGTTGACGACTTGAATGAGGTTTGAGTTTTGGGGTTGTTGCGTTTTTTCTCTCTGCTCTTCTTTTTTTATGCCTCAAGTGGACGGCGACGCGCTTAAGTGGCTACATCCCACCTGCCCCACCCACCGACCCATGCCACCTACCCCACCCACCTTGAGTGAAGCACTCCTCGTTGCGTTTTGTCTTAATTCAATCGATAGTTCACACATGTAATCGCATGATTGGGGGCTTCCTGCTTTTTTTTCTCGGTGTCGTCTATATTTATCATGTTTGCATGCCGCACACGTAGCGGCGACATTGTAGAAGGGCGGTGGGTGTGGCCGGGTTAGATATACTTGTGCTGGTATTCCAATTTTTGGCGCGCACTGACTTTAACCTTAAATCGTTAAGACATCCTCAACGAGCACTCATTTGTCGCGTCATGCCCGAGGCTCTACAAGCTGAACTCCCCTTTTTTTGGCCACTCATTAGGCTAATGAAGCGCTCCACTTGCCACTTTCTGTGGCGCTTCAAAAGCTCATTAGTTCATTAGTTTACTCTTTGTCCGGCAAAAGTTTGCTGCTAAATATGCTCGTAAATCTCATTTGGAAGCAGAAGCAGCATGAAAAAGCGAAATTTATCGCGCCAAAGGACAAGTGCCAAAAAGTTTCGCCAACCTCTTATCAATCATTGACGTATGTGATGCTGCGAGCGGGGGAAAATGTGGAGGGGGTGAGAGAGGATAGGTACTCCTTATGGTAGTAAAACTCTAAAAACTTCGTATACAAAAAGTTTTCATTTGCTTGCAAGTTGATTATGCGAATAAGAATACTCGACAGCTTTTCAGCTTATTTGGTAAATGTTTATTTATGATTTGGAGGAGCCCGTCCTCATAAAAAAATATATAAGTATAAAAATATAAATATAATAGAGAATATATAATAGAGAATTTGTATACCCTCTGCACATATGTAATGGTAAAGGTTTGATGAGGTTGAGCAATTGTTTAAAGCAGAACATGCATATACATATATTCCTGGTTCCCCTCTCTGTCCGTTTATATAAAACCGATTTCAGAAACTTTGAACGTAATTCACTTCAGATTCAGAAAAAGGGTTTTCGTTACTCCCCATTCTTCCGCTAAATCCATAAAAATAAATTTGTAGCCTGGATATATAGAAAGGTCCGGGATACCAAATTTGGCAAAAAGATTCTGGTATAGATAGATCAATTTATTGGAGAACTTTCCTTCATTATTCTCTACCTTTATTTAAAGAGGTAAAGTCAAACTAATTAAATAACGTCTATAATTACTTAGTATATCATAACAATTGACTGATAAGACTTAAATAAATTAAGAATTAATTTTTCTTAGTGCTGGCAAGAAGAAGATTGTGTGTTTTTATATTCATGTGCTTATAACTCATATCGAGATGTTGCGGAACGTTTTATAGGGTATAACCAAGTCGCATACACACTCTCTAGTTGGTTTATACACAGTCTTGCTCGTTTTAGGAACTGTCTTTTTTAATTAAAAGTATCTGAAAGAAGTCCCCAATATTTCGAGTATACTTGAATTTGAATGTAGCTCAAGATACTTTCTAAATATTAAAATATGCCCGACTGAAGATATTTATAACGAAAAGTTCTTATATTTTCTAGTTGCATAAATATATATAGATATAGTTGAATATGTTTGTTTGATTGTTGCTTTAGGCCATTTAAAGCAATAAAATCATATCTTGCCTGTTGCATGCGCCGCTTTCATGCATAAAAAAAAAAGAGAGAGAAGAAGTGTAATTCGACACTTCCTGCTGGCCACAGAGCCAGAGCCGGGGCCAGAATGACAAGCGTATAAGCAAATAAATAATGAAACCAAAAGAAATCAAAATAAAATGGCCACTTGGTGGACATTGACAAAGCAATCATTATGAAGCGCATATGTCGTATATATATATATATATTCATATATGCGACAAATAAAATTCGTCAAAAATTCTAGCGCAACTTTATCGCGTTGTCGTCGTTGTTTCTCCATTACATAAAGAGAAGCCGATGTCCATAGAGTTTTTATTTTAGGTTCGCTGGAACACAGGAAATTCACAAAACGCCGAAACAATAATAGAAGTAGAGAGTGCAAGACTAGAAGATACCCTTTTAACGTATGTATAATATACAATTGAGTATTTCTTGGAATAGACAACTTTTAAAAGAACTTTTACTTTTATTCAAGCTCATAAACGAATATTTCTATTAGATAAATTAATAAATAAATGTATAACTCATTTTATATGAAATAAATTAATTTAATTAAACAAATATGTGTTAAGAAGAAAAAAAAAAAAAAAAAAATAAAAATATATATATATATATATATATATAGTTAATGTTGTTGTTCAATCTTAGACACTTTTCTATAATTTTTACTAGAAGGGACATTTTTCTATAATTGGAGTTCAAAATTCAACAAAACCATTTTAAACATTTTCAATAAATACAAAATATACTCGCAAAGCAAAAAGGATTAATTAAAAAAACATTTCAAAATTATATTTCATAAGTAATACGATTATAATAATATACAAACTCATTTAATAATTATATAGCCGAAATAATTTTTTTCTGACTCCAGAATGTAAATTATGTAATTATTTTCGATCAGTTATTGTCTTTCAAAAAATGTTGTTTAAACGCCTTTCTTTGCTTAAAACGTAGGCCTAATTTTTATTTATTTCAAATAATCCCTAAAGTCGACCCGTAAAGGCAGACATACGGACATTGTCAATCTGACTAGGCATAGGTATAAATCATATATAAATTTCATAGGGTAGCAGACAGCTTGCTTACACACTTCGACGCCAATTTTTATTGGTGTCAAAAATATAAACAAATGCACAGTCGGTGGCAACAGCTGGTCAAGAGAAATGAAAACAAACAAACCAAAAATTTGGCATCGCATATCAAAAACTTTTTATTAATGAATACAAGAGCAAAGTTTGATCTTAAGCCTACAACACGCAGTTACTTCACCGAATTACGCTGAGGATCCTCCGGCCCCTGCATCTCCGGATGATCCGGGCTTATAAACAGAGACTCTGCATCAACATACACAATCTGTAGATCGCCTGCCCGGGCATCTGTTTGGACATAAAAAGCGCAAGTGGCCATCGATTGTTTGTTGACACAATTTTGGACCCAACTTGGCAGCTTGGCATCTTGGCATCCGCTGGAGATGCTGTAGCTGGATCTGAAACTCGATTTGTTTACTTTAAGCGTATCGGGTTTTGCCACTGTTGCTAGTGGTCGGTCGCCCGCCGATATCAATTGCCAGCAGACCACACAAAATTAAGTTCCATGGAAGCTGTTGCATACACTATAACAATTCGGTATATGAATCCATTCCACATATATGTATAAATCATTCATACTTCGTGCCTAGTCCGATATGCGAAAGATAGACACATATCCAATTTATCAGGTTACTTACCGAATACATTTTCAAGTATTTAATTTGATTGAGCACATTTATCTCTATATTTAAAACTGTTTGTCCTGACTGCCTGACTGACTGACTGATTGGTGATCAACGCACAGCCCAAACCGAAAGAGCTAGGAAGCTGAAATTTTTACTGTAGTTACCTTATGTGATGAAGGTACACGTTTAGACGGGGATTCACCCGCAAGTATGGAAAAATCGCGAAAACATTTGTATGAAACTGTTATGTTTACCATCCGATTGGCCTCAAACTCAATTTCAAAGTTCTTTGTTCAAATTCATTTGAGGGGTGTTTCACACTTTTCCAAAAATGTATCCCTCCTTGGTGGAAATTGGGTTCAAAGATTTGGTGGATGTCGTTTCGTTCTCAAATTCATTTCCAAGGATCTACATAAGAAATCATTTGAGACGTGTTTCACATATTTCGTAAAATCTTAACTCCTTCTTTTTGGTGAATTTTAAGTTTTGTCCGATTTGCATCAAACTTATTTTCAAAGCTCTACATAATTTAAATGATGAATACGTGTTTCAGCGATTTGGGAATTTCCACTTGCAATAGTAGTAAAGGGGCGGAAAACTTTTATATGAAAGTAGTTTGTTTATCGTCCGCTCAGTTTCAAAATCATTTTCAAAGCTTTTTGAGAACATTGATTTTATAACATACGTGCCACGGGCAAGGCCGGACTATACACGCTAGTAATATATATGTATACATGTACAATATAATACTTAATCTTAAGCTTAGACTAAGCATTGCTTGTTTAAGTATCTCGGCCGAAGGTCGAATTGTTATTTGCAGCATGTGTGCGGCATAGTTTGTAACTAAGTATAGCCCAAACAAAATCAGATTGTAATCCAAAAGCCTTATCATTGCGAAATTGATTACCTGAGTTCAGTGACGTCTATTTCCTTAATGTGTTTCAATTGTGGCTATAAAGCACGAGCTATGTAAATGTTGTTGTAAATGACTTAAACCAACAACTACTTGGAGCTTGATATTGGGATAATAATATAAGCAACCTCTAGCTAACTTTTTTGGTTACTAAGGACAATATCCGAACCAGGAGGCTCCTTTATATTTTATTCTGTTGAAGAGGTTCTGCTCAGGAATTCGCGGGGCTCCAATTAAAGTTTTCTTTTCTTTCAAAGGACTGGCATAAAAACTGACATTTTTATAAGAATTTTTATATTTTTAATAATTTTAATAATTAAACTAGTCTGTAATATTTTGCTTAACAAATGGAAACGACCAAATTATATTTCATCGAGTTACTTCGACTTTTTTTGTTGTGATTTTTATCAAGCAGCCAAATTGAAATGAAAATAATATATATATATTAAGGTTCCTTGATTAGACATACACTAAAAAAAATAACAACGAGAGTTAAGAAAACATTCGATATGGTTTTATTTTTTGAAAGTGTTTTTTTTTTTTGCATTTATTACTAAGTTTTATTATGCACACTTAATCTATTCACAATTGTTGTCGTATTCAGTATTGTATTCCTTAAACATTTTTATTTGTTTATTTTAATTATTTCATTCATAAAGACAGACATCGAATGTTTAGCTTAGAATTTATACAATTTGATTTGTATTTACAATATTTGTTATTTTTGTTTTTGTTTTCGTTTTTTATTGAGTTAATTACATGTATAGGACTTGGTTTTCATTAGTATTTTCAACTGTTTCAAGTGCTTGTGTTTAAAACATAATACAACCTTTAGTTTATAGTTTTTCTTATATATTTTTTTATTGCATTTGCAGGGTATTACAGGAGTGTGTGTGTGTGTGTGATATGGAAACCAAATGAAAGCGTCTGCTATGAAACATGCTATACAGCTATTTAGTCTAACCCTATGTCTAGGGTATACGATATTTTGGTTGTTGTTGTCATCTCTCACTTAATACTAGAAAAAACTAAAGCTATAACTAATCAACAAATAAGCGTGTGTTACTAACTCGTAATTTGTAATACAATGTTGCGATCGGTCGATTGATCATTAATCAGTAGCTGACAAAAATTTGTTTGTTTGTTTTATGTTTTAATTCCTTTTTTCTACAATTCATAATCAATAATTTGAACTAAGTGTTCGGGGTGTGCGATCTCCACTCTCTCTCTCTCTCATTCTCCCTCTCTTTGTCCCTATACGCAATGATTATCATCAGCCAATGTTCGATTTAAATCGATTCGTATCGCATCGATCGATAACTTAACAAGAACTTACAAAATTATTTGGAAATATTTTATTGTCACAACTTGAAAGTGAAAACTTTTTTTTAAAATTAATTCCGAGGTTTTTAAATGCATGAAAATACCTATTTTTTGCAGTAGCAAATTGATAAGGGGACGCTCTAAAATAATCCACATATGAACATATTAGTTAAATTATAATTTAGTAACTAAATTTAAAACAAGTTTTTCAAATATGGTTCAATATGGAACTTAATAAAAAGCAAACCATGTTTAAATATAAATATAAACAAGTAAGAGGTTCTAGTCGGGAGCTCCCGACTAGGGGATACCCTGAACCCTCATATTCCAACACCAAATGCAGCGCGCGCTTATAGATAGAGAGTAGCGGGGAGGTGGCGATAGGTATAAAATGAAAGATAATCGATATATATATACTTTTCTAGAAGCAACATGTCAAGTTTGGCAACTCTAGCTCTTATTATTTACCAAAATTGCTTAAAAAACAGGATATCGATATACATTTTTATCGATTACTTGGAAACGGGGCAAGTTATCGATTATCGGAAACAAACTCGATCTGCGTAGGAACTAGGAGCATCTACATTTAAAATTTCAAGTCTCTAGCTCTTATAGGTTCTGAGATCCTTGCGTTCATACATACGGACGGACGGACGGACGGACGGACGGACGGACGGACGGACAGACAGACGGACATGGCTAGATCGACTCGGCTATTAATGCTGATCAAGAATATATATACTTTATGGGGTCGGAGATGCTTCCTTCTGCCTGTTACATACATTTGGATTTTGCACAAAAACATAATACCCCTTTTACCCATTTTTAATGGGTTCAGGGTATAAAAAACGTTAAGGAAATCTTATATAGTTCCTTGCGTTCTTCTTATTTATTTTTTTTTTTCAGTTTTCTTTGAGCTATTATTTTTTGGAAAAGTTATTGTAATAAAAGCTGATTTAAGATTAAAAAATATATTTTTCTGATTTTTAAAATGATTTCATATGTAAGCTATGCTTTATATATTGTGTATTCATTAGGCTTTTTTTATTTAAGGACTTTTCTGGGAAATTACTTGGATGTAAGAGCTGAAAGCTGAAGGTCTTTCTTTTTATGGGCATTTTTGGGTTTTTAGTTTCTCTTTTCAATGGAGCTTTTTCGAATGGTTGGACAATAGAGATCAAATAATTTTGAAAATAAACTATATAACACAGTATTTATTTACGGGGTAAACCATATTTGAATTTTTTTTTGGGCTTACTTGCAAATATATTGGAAAAATCTTTTTTGTTCGAAAAGAAACCGTAGAAAAATATGATAGAATAGCAAATATTGGGGATATTATTTAGAAAACTATAGTACGGTCCCAGGGAAACTTTATGTATGAGATGTATCTTATATTAAACGGGTTTTTTAATATGTAGTTCAAATTTGTTGGGAACCCTTTTCACTTGTGGACTATTTAGGCGTCATTTACCAGATCAGATTAGTTAACCACCTGCTGTGGTGGCCACTGCGAATGCGGATGAGAATGCGAGGCACGATGCGGCGGCAGCGACTGTGACTGTGACTGCGACTGAGGCTGCTGCTGCTGCTGCAAGGGATGCGAGTTATTTGAGGTGGAAGCCGTTGGGGCCGCCGCCAGTTGGCGTCATAGATAGAATTCCGGTGTGCTTTGACTGTCCGCGCCGGCGGCGGCGGCGGCGCCAGTTCTCTGCTGCTGCTGGAGGCGCAACATCAGTGAGTCGCGTTCCTGGCAAACGCGCGAATACTCCATCTTGA
Source organism: Drosophila ezoana (assembly GCA_035045725.1). Classification (NCBI taxonomy): domain Eukaryota; kingdom Metazoa; phylum Arthropoda; class Insecta; order Diptera; family Drosophilidae; genus Drosophila; species Drosophila ezoana. The sequence continues at coordinate 555,789 of JAWNOU010000005.1, read as the reverse complement.
GTCGATGCAGATCCTGGTTGAGCTGGCGATTGGCCTTCTCCAGTTCGTGGCGCTGATGCAGCCGCTTGGAGCGGCAATTCTGTGCATATCCGCGATTCTTGAGCGTGCGTCGCTTCTGCTTCAGGCGCACCACCTCCTCCCGTGGGCAGCCGTGCAGCCGCTTATTGAGCTCTCTCACCGTCAACGTGGTCAGCATGTCATCATTGATGCAATCCTCCAGCGTGGCATTGCTATACGCACCGGAGCAGGTGCGTGGCGAATTGTTAGAGCTGCGTGTGGAGCTCGCCGACAGCGGGCGGCAGGGCTGCAGTATGGAGCGGACACAGCCACGTGAATTGGAGGCGCTGCTAGCGCCGCTGCTGCTGCCAGCCGAGGGCAGCTGTGGTCCACAATTGGTAAGCGTTTGGCAAAGGCTGCCGGGGGCACCGGAAACAGGGCCGGGGCTGCCCGCATACGAGTTGGCGGAGTTTGAGTGCATATTGATGGGCAGCGCGTGCTCCAGGCTGTGAAAATGATGATGGGCATGATGCGGGGGATGTTGTGCCTGCATGTGCCTTGTCTGGGCATGATGATGATGATGATGATGGCTCTGCATCAGCGGATGTCCATGATGATGATGTGCCGCCGCAGCGGCGGCATGCATGGCATACTCCCGCTGACGCTCCCACTCCTCGGCCTCCTCCTGTGTGCCGGGACAGGCAAGCGGACGCAAATCTAACGGCTGTTGATCGGCACGCATCGAATTTGGCAGCCACATCATCTCCTGACTGAGACCCACGGCGGCCACATTGGCGCCGGAGTTGGCGCGTCCGGCATGGTAGTGATGCGCATATGCCTGACTGGGGCAGCTGCTGCTGCCGGTGGGTGAACCCACCACAGGCGGTGTCTCTGGCGGTGTGGAGGGCACGCCGCCAGGCACAGTTGGGGCAGCGGCAGATGCGGCGGCGGTGTTAACCAACACAGCTTGACCGCCAACGGGATCGCCCACATAGCCCTCGGGCGGTGGGCTCAGCGGCTGCAAACGTCGCTCATCTATGTGCCACTGATGTCCCGAAAAGGAGCGTAGCTTTATGTGCGATACGGAAGCCAGCTGGGAGCCATCGGCGCCGGGCGCTTCCGGTACAGCAATGGGCAGTGGCAGTGGTATTGGCAGCGGTTCCGTCTCATCATCCGCTGGCGGCTCGGTGCCATGCACTGTCGTCCATTTAACCGGCTGTGGTGGACTGTGATCCTCACGCTTAACATGCCCAATGGCAGCGGCGGCGGCAGCGTTCACCGGCGTTAGGGTTGTTACCGAGTTGTTGCCGGCCACGCCTTCGCCCAGATGATCCAAATTAAATTCCTGCAGGTATGACTCGGCGATGGTGGGATCTTCCATTTTCATTGGATCGCCGGTTCACATACAACTACGGGTGGGTTGGGTTTGGGGTGGAGGGGGAGTTGCTTTGAGTTGACAGTTATCAGGGAGCACTCACGCACTGACACTGCTCGATTTTGATTTGGTTTAACTTTCTTATGGGCCACACTGCACTTGGTTGGGTCTTGGCTCTTGCGTTTAAAATTTCAAATTTGTTTGTTTAAATTTTTTTTAAATCTCTCAAATTTGTGTTTAATTTTTCTGAATTTGGCGCGAGCGCGTTTGAATTGTGTTATTATGTTTTATTTGTTTCTTTTGCCGCTCGCTGCGTCCAGTTTCAAAGAGTTAACGGTGGCGACTGAGTCTGGTTCTAGTCGTATACTTGACTGCAGGGTGGCCCTGGCCGCAGAATGGCCGCGACGCGCGCATCGCCTCAATTCGATGTATATGTGTGTGACTGTGTGTAAGTGTGTGTGTGTGTGTGTATTAAAGAGCAACAACAGCTCCAAGCGCTACCAGCTTGCACGCCATTCGCTGTTGAACTCCTGCTGGAATTGTAAAAGCTTAGCCGCAATAACAACAACAGGCGTTAGCGGCGTGAGAGAGATTTTGGCACCCTTACACGGTTAAATGTTTGTTGTCAGGCGCTCTCTCGCGCTTCGCAGTGCAGTTCAGAATGCCTCTCATCTTCTGCACAGTGGCACACTGTATATTAATAAAGATTAATACAATTTTGTTTAGAGAAATTTTTTACGATTTTCCGGATTTCTCATAGGTCATAGGTCCTTTGTATATATGTATTTATATAGAATATAGAATATTTTGTTTTTTTATTGTTATAAATAGGCATACTTTTACTACTATACTTTGCATTGATTTTTTTTGGTATTCGTATTTTTATTGTTTTCACTATTCTAATTTTCCAAAAATAATATTTTTTGCAACAACTTACAAATCATACTCTAATTAATGTTCTTTCTATTTTACCTTTGCTCTGCTCTTTCTTGAAAGCTTTTTTATGCTCTTCCTACCAATGCTTCGGCTATGTTTGTTCGCTTTCTGTTGACTTCGTAACTTGTCGTCGTTTGCTTGGCTTTGGTGGTGGCTGTTGTTGTTGCTGTTCTTGAAGTAGGCGTTTTTGAATTGCCATGGAGCGCATAAAAATGGCACACACACACACACACACGGCAAGCATAGAGCGCATGGTGCACACATATACAAGCTCACCTTATGCTGCGACGGCTCCGCCCACTTGCTGTTGACCATGGCTTGTATGTGTGCGTTTGTGTTTGTGTTTGTGTTCGCGCATATTTATGAGAAACTACCACAGAAATTCCTATATATACCAACATTCCAGTTGGCTGGCAAAGGTTTGGTTGGCGCTTGCATTGGAAAAACGGCGCACTGTGTATAGCATCCTTTTGGGGCATCCATTGTTCCAGTTTTCCAGTGCATAAGTCAATGGTAGATATTTTAGTGTTGATAAGTCGCTCGATTTGTTTTGTTCCAAGAACTCTCTACTATATACTATATAAACATACACTTGCACACGTATGTATGAATATATTGTAGCTGTATTTGTGTTTGCTTTGGCTTGGCTTGTGCAAAGGATTTTGGGCTGGACTGCACAGGTGCATGCTGCTGACTCGGCATTAAATTGTCCCTACCTTCGACTCGGTTTTTCGGACATGGGCGTTGAGAGTTTTTTCCATGTTGTTAGTGTGTTTCTTTTAATTTGATTCTTTTGCTGTGCAAATGTTTTGGCTGCCGCAACTAAACAGATTTTCTGCTCCGGTTATGTAATATTATTGTGAGCTATCCGAACTGGGAAGCTGTGTATTTTATGGTCACAACTTTCATGCAACAAGTTTTTTTTTGCGGGTTGCGGGCGGATCTTTTCGCCCATCGAGGGACACTAAATGTGGGTTAACAATTGAATACTGCTAAAATAGAAAGTTAGGCACATTCGAGCTTATGTTTAACTTATTGTGGGATGGGATTTGTTTAAATTTATGTTTTGCGGACACGCTTTCTTTAGGCTCTCATAACTGATCCGATTTTTATATGTCATAGTAATTTGTTAATATTTGATTTTATACAAAACTTTGGCATCTGAAAGTTATGACTTTATTAACTCGATTTTTTTAAATTCTAAGAAAATCTATATCAACTAGCGTGTATTGCCCGGCCTTGCCCGTGGTACGTTTTGTGCTAAAAATTTTAGATGTTACCTTTCCACCAAGTAAACGACCGTGAAAAACTGAAATCTACCCGTACCATCTTAATCTCCTCTTCTATTTGAAAATAAGTTTAAAGCGCTTCGAATAATGAACCAAATGTTGGAATCGGAGATTTCCACCCTTATCAATCTTATGGTAAGAATCTTGAGGCCGCATAAAAACCCGCATTTCCATCCGATAGCAGTGAACTTTGAACAGTGAGCAGTCAAATAAGTTCTAATGAAGATATTTGAAAATGAGTTTGAAACCGATAATAAACCAAAATGTTTAGATTTTTGCCAAATTTCCACACTTGCGGCTGGAATTTCCCAATTCGCTAAAACACGTATTCATAAAGTTTTTTGTAGAGCTTTGAAAATAAGTTTGAAGGAAATCGAACAAAACTTAAAAAATCTTAGAATCGCACTTTCCCCCGAGGATGCTTGGATTTTGCGAAAAATGTGAAACTCGTCTTAAATGATTTTTCATATGGATCCTTGGTAATGCATTTGAGCGCGAAACGTCATCCACCAAATCGTTGACCCCCATTCCCACCAAGGAGGAATACACCACAAATGAATTTGAGCAAAGAACTTTGAAATTGAGTTTGAGGCCAATCGAATGGTTAACAAAAAAGTTTCATACAAACGTTTTTCGCGATTTTTCCACAGTTGCGGGTGGAATATACCGAAACCCCGTCTTAACGTGCATCTAGAGATATCATTACAAACTCCAAGCCATAATAACTTATAATCCATTGAGGTGGTTAATTTAAGTAGAACACAATCTTTAAGCTAGACTGCGAGAAAAGTTATCAAAAATTGAGATATTTTTAATATGTGTTTGCTAACATCTAAACATCAAATTTTGTATATAGGAAGCTATATTCCAAAATGCAGTCGCTAGCTCTACTGAAATCTAATAATAGAATTTAGGCAAAAAAACGGACGTAAATAGATCGATAACGCTTGTTGATCAATAATACATGTAAAATCAAGTATATATGTATGTGGTATACACGATATGTGCTCTGAAATGTCTTCATCTGCCTCTTTTAGATGGGTACAGGGTATTAAAGACCATCCTTATAATTTAGCAAATTTTGATTTATAAACTAATTCATACTTAGTAAACTTATTTATAGTAAATACCCCAGAAATCCCTCACAATAATATAACTGGACCGCCTTTATATGTATGGATTAATTTCGATCATAACCTACCGACCAGTTTGATTTTTCTTGATGTTACATACCATAATTCTAATTTTTTAGGTCTATAAAAAGAAAACTTTTGACATATTCAAGTTTCTTTAATTCTCACTACTGTCACTTAATCGGGCTTTAGAAGTATTTTACTACTCTAATCTTTGGTAAGCCGCAAAAACTGACCACAAAATCTTTACATGCGGCAGCTGCTGTTGTTTTCCAAGCTCGTATCTTACCCCAAGACAACAATCCAAAGCCTCCCGGCCGACTCAATGTAGTAGATGGGGGGCGAAATCGAAGAATTGCCCGCCAGCAGGAAAAACATAAAACAAAATCAAATCAACTGCCGCCTCGCCCAATTCATGTGCCATAGCACACACACCCCGCCCACTGCCTACCCCTTCCCCGCTCGGGGGCAGATCCTTTGGGCTTGGATTGCTGTGCCATTGAAGCTTGTCAAAATTAAATTGAACACAATCGAATTATACTCCTGAGCATGCTCCATTTGGTTTTTTGTTTGGAATTTTTCCGCATACCCTGCAACGGAGAGGGTAGTTTGAAGCGGTTGCAGCTCTGTAATCCATTTGATCTCTATAAGAACTATACGCGGCTTATATTATATTAGTAAATATATAAATTTTATATCTAGGCCATTTTCTCAACACGTTTATTTTGGAGTATTACATTTATAAGTTGAAAATTTGTTAAGCAATCGATTTACAAACATAACACATTATTCTAAAGCAAGTATCACAGCTAGGATTTTTATTAAGCAAACCAATTTTTTCCAGAAATTTTAGCTATTTAAACTGTCATGGGTGTGAATGTCGAAACAGAGCATCTCATAGTCGAGTCACGCAAGTTAAATGCATTCAAGCTGGATTTTTTTGCTCATTTGGACCCATTTGGACTCCCGACTGACTCGAGACTGCGTCCAGGCTGCTGTGATTCAACCGTTGAGGTTTCTGTTTGGTTGGACGAGAGTCAACATTTATTTCGGATAGACAACTGCAGCACTTAGCCATATTAAAAAGGGTTAAAGGTGTGCAAATATTTGCCAGCGGCCAATTAAAATATTGTAATAATCAACGTCAGCCAAGGCAGGAGTCGGGACTAACGAGGCTAGGCAGGTGGCGGCAGGACACGTGTGTCTGTTGGCCTGGCTGTTGGAGAGCAGGGGATTGGAAGTTGTGAGCTCTTGCTCTTTTATTTACATTTAGCCCTCATCCCGAAAAGTATGCTGCGGTTTATTTCTCGCATTCACAACTAATTCGCGGCTCAAGTGCCGCGACTTTTGTCTGTTGACTTAGACTTAAGGCTAGAGATGGGCGCGTGTTGGATTTTTCTAACACGATTTTTCATTTCATTTCGTTTATTGGTTTTACTGAGCTGCTTGCATTTAAGCAAAATCTAATCAACATCGGATAACAATGTCGAAGAGCTGTATTAGAAAAAGGTATCGAGGAAAACCCAATTACGTTAATCTTTAGTATTCTTCTCACATATTCAAAAGCCCGTGCGAGTTCGTGTCACGAGAGAAAAGAACGACACGCGCCCAACTCTATTTGATGTGGTTGTGTGTGTGTGTGTTTGTGTGCTTCTGTTTTACCCATTGTCATTCGCTATATCCTGTCAAATATTTGCATGACGAGTCCTTTCAATTGCATTTCAATTGATTCCCGCATATTACGTGAATGTTTATTACGCCGGATTAGGCAGCATTAAAAGCGCATAGTTGTCCTCGCATGTCCTCCGCCTGGATCTTCAGTCTGCCATATGATGCGATTGATTGTCATCCAGTCAACCACACACACATACACACACACACCCCACGCAGCATCTCTCAACCCCACCTTCAGCGCTTCATCTCCTGGAGTGCACTTTAAACATGACGAAATATCGTGTTTTATCACAAATAATTTCTGGTAAATCAACAGAAAATCGATGCAGACTTAACAACGACTTGTGCAAAAATTTACATTGCCATCCCCTTGGCGGCGTCGCCCCCCTTTTCCATGTGAGTTGCTAAGAGCGGTATGTCTTTATGTGCTGAATGGTGCAACTCGACGGGGCGGATTTAATGAGAACGTGAGGGATGCGCATCAATGTAGGGAATCGATTTTGACAGAATTTTACAAGGCTGGAGCTTGGGCTGGCAATTAACTCTTATACTCATGAACTAGATACTATTATAACTGTTATACCCATGTTAAGAAACTGTCATGCTCTTATTTCTTTCACACTCTCTTACAATATGACCCGAGCTTAGTAACTGTTATACAATGCTAAAGAAACTGTTATACTCTTAGTGTTTTATATATTCCAATGAGCTTGAAAAATGTTTAAAATGTAGCTCTTATACAGCTGTTTAATGTAACTGATATAACTGCCTTGTTCGACTTAGGAAGCTGTTATATTATATTCCATGTAAAAGCAACAGTCAATCACCAAACGTGGCAATGCTTGACTTTTATTTAATAGTGTTCTGAATTACACATATTTATAACTTTAGCTGTTATAATACGTTTTGTATGCGAGATTATAGAAATGCGAGGCATAGTTTTCCATTATTTTTAAGCATAAATATGTAATCTTCTTCTCCTATTATTATATAGCTCTATAAAAATATAGAAAGCTACATTGCTGGCCAATTGTTATACGAAAGTTGTATGACCATTGAAGTACCTGTATAACAGTCACATGGATAAAGACTAAAGTATTGACTAAATATTGTGCATGTTTTGACTCCGAATATTTATAAAGTCTGTAGTAGAACAGATATAGTCTCTCTCTCTCCTCCTTTATCTCGCTGTATTCTCACTCTCCCTATTTCTCTCTCTGTCTCACCCGCTTCATTCTATTCGATTAGCAACAAGTTTATAATTTCAGTAGATATACAGATAATAATACATTAGTTGGACCTTGGCCCTATCCACTTTTTCACACTAAAAAATTAACCATATTATACGAGGGCCACATTTGTGGGCGTCGCCCAGCTGTCAACTGTCAGTCAACTCTGACATTTGGACATGCCGTACCTGACCTTTTTTCAGAGACACTCAGCCGAGAGGGTGACATTTGCCGGCAACCCTAAGCTGTTAGCGTGTGTGTGCCTGCTTTTGTAATTGTTTCCTAATGAGCTCTATAACCACTCATCGGCCCGTCAACCCCTGAAGCCCTCTGCCCATCCATCAGCCAATGTCGTTGGTTATCACGAGTCGCAGTTTATCATTCACTCATTGGCAGAATGTTGGCCAAAAACAAGAAAGGACAATAAATAATGGCCAGCAATTTGTAAACAACATTAAGTCAACCAAAAAGCAGCGTAACTGACCTCGGCTTGGGGTGAGTGCAAAAACGTCCCCCTCCTCCTACAAAGACCCTGAATTATCCCATAAATAAACTGCCGGCAAACATAATTGAAATATTTGCTGTCAATGTGTTGACTTCCGTTTGCGTCGCCCGGCACCGGCTCCGGATACGGCTACGGGCATCGTCTTCTCGCCCGGAGGCGAAGGTGTAAACTGTATAAATGGCGGCTCGTTATGACCCTGGTTAACACACAGACACATAGTCACCAGCGGCCAGGCTACGACGAGCACTGCTTCACATATGAGGCACCACCATGCTTGATAAATGGTTGCCATATATATCTCTTTTCAGCTTCTCTGTGGTTGGGACCAAATGCTATGCTTGGGATTAAGCTATCAACGCTATTTAATGATGAGGATTTTGGATAACGCTTGCGATGGAGAATAAGATAATAAGGTCAAAAACTTTGGTTAGCCGATGAGCTTAAAGTTCTAGGCTAAGAGAAAGACTCGAAGGTGATCTATGAAAGCCCCAAATTCGGAGAGGACTACAAAAGTTTATCAATTTTTATTTTGGATTTTTACAACGATTTTTAAAATTCGGCAATCCAAAATGATTTTCTTAAACTGTTTTCAAACAATTTTCCAGGATCTTTCCAAAACCTCATGTTCACTAAGATTGCAATAGTTAACTTTTATGAAGTAAAAAAGTCTTGTAACTCTTAGGAGGCTTTGGTCAATCAATCATAGCATTTGTCAATCAATCAATCAGTTTTGTCGAACAGCACATATTTAAAGACTTTTTCGTATATGAAAATAACATAAATTAAAAGAATTGTATCAAATTTTTCTAAGAGCTTTTCATTTATATAGATTTATTCATGTGTAATATTATCGCTAAGAATTTCCCATTTTTCTCATGCTTAGATTTTTAGACAAAATAATCAGTTAAGAGAGATATTTCTCATTGACTTATGCGTATATGTATGTGGCATATGTTGAATATAAGAAGACATGGTTTTCCCGCCCCGCTGCCTTTCCACTCCCCTTGTCAATAAAACACAAATAAATAATGTGCTCGCCAGCAATAAATTATATTCAGTTCAGCCTTTGGCTCGGCACACGTGTTACTCAGAGCTGAGCTAATAACGGGACAGTGTCCGTATACCGTATACCCCACCTCAGATGTAGGCTATGTTTCCGTCTGTTCTTTATATTTTTGTTCGCTCTCCCTCTCCCTCTCTCGCTCTCTCTTTCTGTTTTTTGGGCTACTGTTCCCCATAAATATTTGCGCAATAAATTTTTTAATCTTGTCGCTTTAATCGCCCAAATGGCGCACACATAGAGATTATGTCCGAGGACAACTGGGCGACCCCTTGGCACCAAAATCAATTTCACTATCGTTTTCACTGACCAAAGTGGTAGGGGGACGGGTCAGCGAGAGGGGGCGGGAGCTAACTTTTTTTTACGGTTTGTTTGTGTGCGTAGACTTGGAGCAGCTTCCGGTGCCAAAGAATTCAATATAAAAAAATGGATATATGGTATATCAAACATATTTGTGAAGCGCAAAAATATTTATATGCTGTGGCAATGTTTGGTGGGCTGCATTTTATGCGTTGTCCAACACTCAATTACCATAACGGCAAATCACAGCCAGTGGTGCCATCTCGCTCTATCTACCATTTACCCTAACGCATTTTGCATATAAAACACATAAAACGAACATGTCGAGAAATTGTCTTCGACTCAGGGTTTCTTGACCGGAACCAATTTTCAATATGGACTCGTTTCCTCATTTGATTTGCTCGGTCTGTTGTTGTTATTGTTATTGCCTCGGGGCAGTTGTCATTTTTGGTTTTTGTTGTCGCCAAATGTGCGGCGCATTAAATTTTATAGAATACACCAGATCTAACCTCAAAGTGTGTGGTGTCCTAACCTCAAATGGCTATTGGCTTTTTGATTAATATATGCTGAAAATATGATCAGCTCGAAAATATGTTGGTCAGTAACTAATAAGATGTGCCTATAATTGAAGTGCCTATCAGCTGGTGTAGACCCGGAAAGTCTAATGCTGGTAAATCGCAAATAACAGACCTAAACTAATATTATTTGATTAATAACTTCAAATAGTTACTTGTTTTTTAATGAAAATAGCTAAGTATATGCATATTTGATCAGACATGCATAAGCTTAGAAAGTCAATAACTACGGATAAAATGATTTAAAAGGTAATACAAATCTATAAAGTGTAAGCCCTACCAAAATTGAGGTTTGAACGCACTTTTCAATTTGCATTTTTCGATGCTCATAGAGCACAAACCCAACTCAAATTGTTTGACATCAGATCCTCAAAGTTATAATCTAAACACTCTTTTTAAAGTTTGGTAGGTTAGGTTTGACAAAAAAATTAAAAGTTATTTTCAGTTATGCTTAAAGTTCGTCCTAGAGTTTTTTTTTACAATTTTTATACCCTGAACCCATTAAAAATGGGTAAAAGGGGTATAATGTTTTTGTGAAAAATGTAAATGTATGTAACAGGCAGAAGGAAGCATCTCCGACCCCATAAAGTATATATATTCTTGATCAACATCAATAGCCGATCCAGCCATGTCCGTCTGTCCGTCCGCATGTATGTACGCAAGGATCTCAGAACCTATAAGAGCTTGTTTTAGATAATCGATAACTTACTCCGTTTCCAAGCAATCGATAAAAATCGATATCGATATCCTGTTTTTTGAGCAATTTTGGTAAATAATAAGAGCTAGAGTCACCAAACATGTTATGTAGCTTCTAGAATAGTATATATATCTGCATTAGGTGTTGGAAGAAGAGGGTTCACGGTATCCCCTAGTCGGGAGCTCCCGATTAAATATTCATCAGATTAAAACAAAAAGCACCAAACCTAACCTCCAAATTATTGTAGTTCATTCTAACCTCAAAAGCGCATTCTTTTTTCAATTAGTATGTTAAAAAAATGATTACGAAAGCTATATTATAAGATATTTTAAATATTTTCTCTTAATTCGTAATGTGTCCTTACAATTAAAATTATGCTTTTATGAAGATTATTTAATATTTAAGAGAGCATTAAACCGCAGAACATTAAAGAGAATTAAAGATTGCTAATCGAAAATAAAGCCTAATTGTTCCATGTCCTTTTGAATCTCACTGCTTGCGCACTGATGCTGCAACATATCCAACCAGAGCGTATAGGAATAATCCTCATGCATACCGCCATAACTGTCGGATATCAAGTTTAGTTATTCGTTTATGCATTGAAGAAAACCCCATTGTAAACTTACCGTTTGGGCAAATGCTCGGGATAAATGTGCTCGTGCAAGGAGCTCATGTCGCTTCCATGTATAAAGAGTCGCTCACGCATGGAGGCATTGAGAAACGGCTTAAAGATCTTGAAAGCCGCATTAAACAGCCAGTTCTGATTGACTATATGCAGGGCGGCGGTTCGTATGGGCATGGAGGTCTGCGAGAAAGAAAAACCCCGAATTTTAAATTCGTATTTAGACAGATCTTTGCCGCACTCACCACAAGCAAGGCAATCATTTTCTGTGCCACACTGGGACTTAAATGTAGCATATGCTCCAGGCCCAAATCCTTTAAATCGAATATGGCCACCCCACCCATTATTTGTGAGATAGGCTCGAGGGAGCCCAGTTCCTGCAGCAAAATAGTTGCCCTAAAAATATCGTCCACTGTAACGCGATTTGGCCGCCACAATCCAAAGTGATAGATGAGTATGCGATGTCCCAGCTGATCACGATATGGCGTCACAGTCAATATATTCTCATCGCCGAGATGACGCAAATCCAATGGACGGACCTTCTCGTAATAATTTTTGTTCTCTTCACGAAATTTGTAATAGTTGCAGATCTGTAAAAGTAAATAGTTAATAAGCACTAGAATATATCATATATATGTAACCAAACTTTGTCTGGAAAGAGCTTTATATTAAATTTAAAATCAGTTTTTCTCCCAATTTTTGCTCGTGATGACCTCCATCTTTCACCTAGTCCAATGATTTTTCGAAAAAATTGAAACAAGTCTCCAATAAAATCTTTAAAAATTCCAGTTTTTCGGAGAGAATTATCTAAAACTTAATTAATTAAAGAAACTGTGAAAATTCAACTTCCCAGTTGTTACGGGCTCCATTGAGCATTTGTCAATCAATAAATAAGTCAATTAGTCCTTCATAAAAAATAGTTTTAAATAAATTAGTTTAGGTAAGCCCACCAATTTGTAGCTATTCTCAATTTTCCAGTAGCGCGCACGCAGAAACTTCTCAAGATATTTGTCATCATTGCGATGCGGCTGACAGTCCTTGCGCTCTGTAGAATGTTTAAAACAATTTTTATTCGGGGTTTTCCTCGGGCGTATATCATTCAAAACGTACCTAAGATATAATTGCGAAATTGTGCAATTGTCTCCTGTTTTGTCTTCGGGCATTCTCCCTGTTTCTCTGATATGAGACGTATGCGCTCTGGTACTTCCTCCTCGGTGATATTTAACTTGTGCTCTATGGCAGGCATGGCTCGGGCCTTTAGAAAGAGAATGGATCAAAGAAGATGAGTAAGCAACATGTTGGGCTACATGTTGTATTAAGTTATATGAGACTCTCTCTCTCTCTCTCTCTCTCTACTCTCTCAAATGCAACCTTTGCAACACTGCACTCAAATGCTGCTAAGGTGACATGTTGCTAAACTCCAACTTGTTGCTGAGCGTGTTGTTTGAATGTTGCGAGCGTAAAATTTAGCAAAAGCAAACTTGACGTGAGTCGCACAAAGTTTTTTGTTAATTTCAAACGCGAGAATTAAAGCAATAATTAAGTGTACAGAACGAGAAATTTTTGTTAACCTCACGTGTCTCATTGTTAGCAGCGTTTTGTTTTGTTTGATTTTTTTTCTGGGGCTAAACTTGAAGTGCTGCCTGTAATTGAACTTGGCATTGGCGGCACTTTGAAGCTTGACTATAAAGCAATTGCCTGAGACACTTGGTGTCTTTTTTATTTTACCATTTTGTTTCGATTTTTCTATTCCTTTACCAGTTGGGCAACGTTCGACTTCAAGTTTGAAACTGAGTCCGCATATCACACCAAATGTTTTCAATCCCATGCAATATATGGTATAAACAAAAACAAAACAAAGGCACATTTTTGCGATAACAAAATGAGGCAGCGACAACGATTATCGCTTTAACCCAGTTCGAAATCTCTTCCTGAACCCAACCGAGCTGAACTCAACGCCCAATTGCTCAAAAACCTGATAAGGGTAAGGTCTCTTCCATTCTGTTGCAATGTATTTTTTGCTGCTCTGATCGCTTTCGAGCACGTAGCAAATTTTCGCGTTAATGTCTCATCTTAGTAAACAATTGAAAGAAAATAACAAAAAAAAAAACCCCGCGCCATTTTACATGACAAAGTGCATTGGGTACATTAACTTAGGCACTTAACTCCTTGTTTGCATTCGCTCGAGAAGTTAACACTTTGTGTGGAAAAAACGGAGGAGAGCAGGGGCAGCGGTATTTATGAATTTATCTATGCGTCAAATTTAATTATCAGGCGTTCTTAAGAAGAAATAATTGTTTTATTGGTCTTTAACTCTTCTGTTATTCAAGTTATTTTGTCTGACATTGCGCGGGCGTATGAGAGATGCGATCACATCTATTTCTCCTCAAAAACAATCTCACTTTAAAATCAGCTTATAAAGTGCCAATTTGTGGGCAAATTCCAAATTCCAGATTTCAGGCTCAACTCGCAAATATTTTCAGGCGTGACAGAATGCAGGCCTATCTTGAATGTATTTTAATCTTAAGTTCAAGTGCTAATGAACCGCATTTCTAGTTATGATGCGTTAATTCGGACAGCACTTTACTCAATTGGCAAATGAAAAAATAAAACCGGACTGAATGCAATAACAAGAAAGTGTTCTGCATAAATTTCTCTAACTTGTTTGCTTTTATTTATATTAAATTATATACCGGTTTTAATTTAAAAGAAACAACTGCAGTAATCAACGCACGACCTTTACCTAATTGATATATTATATCAATTATAGCAGGTGCATTTATTTTTCAACTGGCATTAATCTTCAAAATGCACTTTTTATTTTTTTAACCAAGTAAATATTTGTGTGCAACTTATTTAGGTTTTCTATAGGTTTTGATGTTTTTTCACCCACAGCATATCTCTGATATTTTTTATAATAATATACTCGGACATACATATATACTTTTTAATCTTTTTCGAAATTGAAAGCCAACAACTGTCAATGCGAAGACTTCGTGTCGCACAACTTTGTTTTAAGACTGACTCAAAGATCGTTTAGAACAAAACGTTTTATGCCCCCAGCACTCAGAACAACACTCAGAGAAAACCCGTATTCAAGCCGGGTAACGAGTTAAATTAAAAGCATCAAGTTCTATGTGCTGTAAGAAAAAAAAGTAAAACAATAAAACGAAGCTGTTGTACACTAGTAAAAAAATATCAAGCATAAAATGTACAAAAGAAGTTATGGAGCAAAATGTATCTTATTTTTAAGTTATCTTTAAGATATCTGTGTGCCAAGTTGATGATTAAATACTATGAACTAAATTCTCTATCTTTGTGTCATAAGCTCATTGTTAGGGTAACTGCATGTTATTAAATGCCAGTGAGAGTGAAAATATTATGTAGCCGTAAACTTGCAGCTAATCGGAAGGCTAAAAATGGAGGCCACAGCATGATGATGAAGTTTCTGATGCTATTGTATGCATGTATGTAGGTATGTATGTATGCATATATGCATGTATGTATGTATGTATGTATGTATGTATGTATGTATGAATGTATGTATACACATGTAATAAGAGATGCTGTGCAAGTTCAATGAGCTTTAATGACGTCACCCCGTTAAGTACTGGCAATGTGTAAGTCGTTATTGAGTAACTGACCTATACGATTACATGCAATTTTAACTTCCAGCCTCGGATCAATTTAAAACAGAACATTCGTGGTTTATAGAAATATTTGTAAAAAAAAAACAAGTTTTAGTTGCAAGTGCAACAAACCTTTTATTGTCGTTGGTCAAGGTCAGTTGAACGTAGTCGAGGAGCAAAAACCTTGTTTTTAACCGGCCGGGCCTCTCCTAGTCGCATAAGGCTTAAATTTGCGTTAACTAAGCATGATATTTAGCCATTATCATTTCCGGCAATTATATTTGTATATAAACAAGATTCTGCTACAGAATTTAAATATAACTGATATTTTTCTAATTCATATCGATTGTTACATTGCACATATTGAACAAAATATCAAACAGGTGGCAGCACTAGTGTAGAGTTCTATCCGTTTCATGCCTGTTGCAATACAAAATCAGCATTTACCTAGGTCTGGCAACATCTGCTTCACGTATCGATAAATATATCGAAAGAGGAACCATCGTCTGTATTCTTGGCTTGGCGACGACGGGTGATTGTGCAGCCAAGAAATTTTCACCAATTAAATTTTATTGTAAAGTCCGTTTTATTAAGTGTTACAACTAATTGATTGCGTGTAATATAGAATTAAGTGTTACTGTGCAAGTAAAACGTGCAGAACAAATCAAAGACCAACGCAGCATATAAAATAAAGTGCGGCGGCGTCTACTGTGTGTGCAAATTTTGCAGTCGCTGTCGCGCGTTGGTTTCGTCAAAGCAGCCACAAAATTCACACAAATAACTAAAAAGGTAAGCAAAATGGTGTTTGGCATAATAAAAGTGAATGGAAAGAGTTAAAGCAAACTATCTAACGGGTCTTTTGTTAAAGTGAGTTCAGAATAAAACGCTTTTAACCCGTTGGCGTCGCATTTGCAAATTAAAAATGGCGCTGCCCATGTAGATAGAATTTTTGTGCGTAAGTTGTGTATACGAAATACCTTTACGAAGGCATTTGTAGAAGTTGGGCTTTTTAAATGCCCTTTATATATACACTCGATTTATTTTGGTAAAATGATATTTTATAGCATATTTCATAGGCTAAACAGCAAAGCCGGTAAAGCCGCTCACACAGATACACACGCACACAGAGGCACGCATAAATATATTTGCGCTAAGTTTGCGTTTTTCTTTTTGTGGGTGCAACTGAACGTGGCGCATTTACATATGTACAGTTGCATTACATAATGCTGCAAATATTTGTAAAAATGTATTGCTTATTTCTTGTCTAGCAAATGTTTTTCGTGTTGTAGTTGTTGTTGACGCATAAGCAGCCGGCTCAACTATCCCGCCTAAAGACAGGGCTGTTATACATACACAAACACAACATTGCGCGCGTCTTGCATGCTAGAAAATTATTAGAACATGTAATATAAGTCTTAAGTACATGCTGCTGCACTTTTATATTAAACTAAAAGGTATTCAGTTACTCAATAAAGGAAGAATACAATTAATTTAAACCAAATATTCTATTTGGATCACAGTTTGTGTTGAAAAAAAGTTTTTGTGCCTGTATGTTTGTGTATTTGTGTGCGCGCCAAAAACAAAACTATTAAAAACTATTTTAACAGAGTACATCAGCTTTGTCATGAAATTTGCTACACACTTAAGGCAACATCTCCAGCCATAATAAGCATATATATTCTTGATCAACAATACAAGCAGTTACGTTTGGCATAGTTCCTTATTTTTTTTGTTGTTGCAGGCAGAACAGTTTTTCCAAAAAGAAATCAAGCATTTTTTGCATTTTAAAGTCTGTAAGGGTATTTAAACTTCCACAGCCCGAAGATATCATTTTTTCTTTTACACTCATGGCTAATCACAATTTGTGCTACGGTTTTCTATTCGTAAACAAAGCAGCGTGCTTGTGGGTACAGTTATGTTGGGTTGCTTTTAACCATCTTTGGTGTGTTTTTATTTTTAGCACGTGCAACACAGCAGCAGCAAAATCGTCATCATGGAGAATGGTAAAGGTAAAGGTGGCATGTCCATCGAACAGATGTACCAGAAGAAATCGCAGCTGGAGCATATTCTTTTGCGCCCGGATTCATATATTGGATCCGTGGAGTTCACCAAGGAGCTAATGTGGGTACATGATGCGGAAAAGAATCGCATGGTGCAACGTGAGATATCATTTGTGCCGGGACTTTACAAGATATTTGATGAGATTCTGGTGAATGCGGCTGATAATAAGCAGCGCGACAAGACGATGAATACGATTAAAGTTGATATTGATCCGGAGCGTAATCTTGTGTCCATTTGGAATAATGGCCAGGGCATACCGGTTACGATGCACAAGGACGAGAATATGTATGTGCCCACGATGATATTTGGTCATCTTTTGACCTCATCCAATTACAATGATGACGAGAAGAAGGTAACTGGTGGTCGTAATGGCTACGGTGCCAAATTGTGCAACATTTTCTCGACCAGCTTCACCGTGGAAACGGCGACAAAGAAGTATAAGAAGTGCTTCAAGCAAACCTGGGGCAACAACATGGGTAAAGCGGGTGATCCAGTTGTAAGTACCAAATACCGATGTTAAATACGAAGCCTTAACTAATAAAAGTTTCCTTTTAGATTTCAGATTTTAATGGCACCGATTACACGAAAATAACATTCAGCCCCGACTTAACTAAGTTTAAAATGGAATCATTGGATAATGATATTGTTGCGCTTATGTCGCGTCGCGCCTACGATGTGGCAGCATCCACGAAGGGCGTGTCTGTGTTCTTGAACGGCACCAAGGTGCCGGTGAAGGGCTTCAAGGATTACATTGATCTATTTATCAAGAATACAGATGATGACGCTGGCCAGCCTCTGAAGGTGGTATACGAGGCGTGCGGCGATCGCTGGGAAATCGCCTGTTGTCCCTCGGATCGTGGCTTTCAGCAGGTCTCGTTTGTTAATTCCATAGCAACCACCAAGGGTGGTCGCCATGTCGATCATGTGGTCGACAATGTCATCAAGCAGCTGATTGAGGTGCTCAAGAAGAAGAACAAGAATGGCATCAGTATAAAACCGTTTCAAGTGCGCAACCATTTGTGGATATTTGTGAATTGCCTGATCGAGAATCCCACGTTTGACTCGCAGACCAAAGAGAACATGACACTGCAGGCCAAAAGCTTTGGCTCCAAGTGTGTGCTCTCTGAAAAGTTTATTTCTAATGTAGCGAAGGCGGGCATTGTGGAGTCCGTACTGGCCTGGGCCAAGTTTAAAGCACAGAATGATATTGCCAAAACTGGCGGCAAGAAATCACATAAGATCAAAGGCATACCCAAGCTGGAGGATGCCAATGAGGCAGGCACCAAAAATTCCATAATGTGTACACTCATTCTCACCGAGGGAGACTCAGCCAAATCTTTGGCTGTCTCCGGCCTGGGCGTCATCGGACGCAACTATTATGGGGTCTTTCCGCTGCGCGGTAAGCTGCTCAATGTGCGTGAGGCCACCTTCAAGCAGCTCACGGAGAATGCTGAGATCAATAATCTGTGCAAGATTATTGGACTGCAGTACAAGAAGAAATACCTGACAACAGATGATCTAAAGACATTGAGATATGGCAAAGTTATGATCATGACTGATCAGGATCAGGATGGTTCGCATATTAAGGGTTTACTGATCAATTTTATACACACCAATTGGCCGGAACTTTTGCGTTTGCCCTTTCTCGAGGAGTTCATAACGCCCATTGTGAAGGCATCGAAAAAGAACGAAGAGATTGCCTTCTATTCGCTGCCCGAATTCGAGGAATGGAAAATGGATACGCCCAATCATCATACGTACAATATCAAATACTATAAGGGTCTCGGTACTTCAACTTCCAAGGAGGCAAAAGAATATTTCCAGGTGGGCTTAACGGTTTATATTATTGATTGTATTATTATATTTTTGGAGAACTGGTATTTCATACTATGTCGTAAGTAGTCTCTGTTCAAAGTCCCTGAATAAATATCTTTATACTATGTAGAAACCAAGATGCCTTTAACTGCCACATTGGTAGTTAAACATCATTATAAATTTGTTATAGGTCCATGAGGAACCTATTATTACTATTTATATTTTAATACTTCTTAATCTAACTTGTCAGCTAAAAGCTTCTTAAATATTTAAACTATGTAATGTAGGTTTCATAGGAATTTCGTGCCTGTCCCACGAACTTCCCAGAAAGGATTTAAGATGACTTTTTTCCAGCGACATGTGTTCTCGTTGATGAATATTTGTTTATTAAGCAGTTATTTTTTTTATATATTCCCGGAAATGAGTTGATAGACATACATTAATCTTTATTTTATAATTTTTAAAATCGAAATACTTAAAAGAAAAAAAGAAAAATTAAACGAATTTGAAATCTAATTGTATCATTCAAAGGATATGGAACGTCATCGGATCCTATTCAAGTACGATGGCCAGGTGGATGACGATAACATTGTGATGGCCTTTGCCAAGAAGCATGTGGAGTCGCGCAAAACCTGGTTAACCAATCACATGGACGAGGTGAAGCGTCGCAAGCAATTGGGTCTGCCGGAGCGTTATCTGTACACCAAGGGCACAAAGCATGTTAGCTACTCAGACTTCATCAATCTGGAGCTGGTGCTTTTCTCCAATGCGGACAACGAACGTTCTATACCCAGTCTGGTGGATGGCCTCAAGCCCGGTCAGCGCAAGGTCATGTTTACGTGCTTCAAGCGTAACGATAAGCGTGAGGTGAAAGTGGCCCAATTGTCGGGTTCGGTGGCTGAAATGTCAGCCTATCATCACGGCGAGGTGTCCCTGCAGATGACCATTGTGAATTTGGCACAGAATTTTGTGGGCTCAAACAATATCAATTTGCTGGAGCCGCGTGGTCAGTTCGGTACACGTCTCACTGGTGGCAAGGATTGTGCTAGCGCTCGTTATATTTTCACATTGATGTCGCCACTAACACGTCTCATCTATCATCCGTTGGATGATCCCCTGCTGCAGTATCAGGTGGATGACGGTCAGCGAATTGAGCCAATTTGGTATATTCCCATTATACCCATGGTCCTGGTGAATGGCGCCGAGGGCATCGGCACCGGTTGGTCCACCAAAATAGCCAATTATAATCCGCGCGAGCTTATCAGCAATTTGCGTCGCATGATCAATGGTGAGGAGCCGTTGCCATTGCATCCATGGTACAAAAACTTTACCGGCTCCATGGACTACGTTTCTGATGGTCGTTACGTACATTCGGGCAACATTCAATTACTTCCCGATAATCGCATAGAGATCACTGAGCTGCCCGTTGGCGTCTGGACGCAAAACTACAAGGAGAACGTGCTAGAAGTTTTGTCCAATGGCACCGAGAAGGTGAAGGCAGTTGTATCCGAATATCGTGAATATCATACGGATACCACAGTGCGTTTTGTCGTCAGCTTTGCGCCGGGTGAATTTGAGCGTCTGCGCAGCGAGCCTGGCGGTTTCCATCGTGTCTTTAAGCTGAGCTCATCAATATCCACAAACCAGATGCACGCCTTCGATGAGAACAATTGTCTGCGTCGCTTTCCGTCGCCTAAGGATTTATTGCTAGAGTTTTATAAACTGCGCTTGGAATACTATAATCGCCGCAAGGATTATCTTGTCGGTCAGCTGACGGCACAAGCAGATCGCCTAAGCGATCAGGCCCGCTTCATTTTGGAAAAGTGCGAGAAAAAGCTGACGATTGAGAATAAACAGCGCAAGGTCATGATTGAGGAGCTCATCAAGCGTGGCTATCGTCCTGATCCTGTCAAGGAATGGCAACGGCGGATCAAAATGGAGGAGGCCGAAGCTGCCGAAGATGATGACGATGAGGAGGAGGAGGGTGCAGAGTCGGCTACGACTAGCAGCAAGAAGGTCAAAAAAGAAGTAGATCCCGAAAAGGCCTTCCAGAAGCTAACGGAGGTCAAGAAATTCGACTACCTGCTGGGCATGTCCATGTGGATGTTGACAGAGGAACGAAAGAACGAGCTACTCAAACAGCGTGATCTCAAACTGGCCGAGCTGGATAATCTAATAAAGAAGACGCCAACTCATCTATGGCTGGATGATCTCGATAATCTTGAAGCTAAGCTGAACGAGGTCGAGGAGAAGGAGCGACTCGATGAACAGGGCGTCAATCTTAAGCAGGCCAAGGCCATGAAGGGTCAAAAGCCAGCAACAGTCCGTGGCAAAAAGGGCAAAGCTGCCGCTGGCAACGCGGACATCTTTCCCGATCCCATTGGCGAACGTGTGGCATTTAAGATCACCGATGATCTTATCAAGAAATTCCAAGCCGCCACAATGTGCGCCGTCAAGGCTAAGGAGCGGAGCACCAAGGTTAAAGTGGAAAAGAAGGAAACTGTCGAAGAGGTCGACGATTTCGACGCCTTGGTCGAGGGCGGCGCTACAAAAACCTCGCCCAAGGCTAAGAAAGCGCCAGTCCCCAAAAAGGAGCCAGCCGAGAAGAAGCCGCGTCAAAAGAAGGAGAACGGTGATGGACTTAAGCAGGCCAAGCTAGACTTTTCCAAGCCTAAGGTAAGTTTCATGACTATAGCTCTTTGCTGGTGTCCTTTATTAATATCCCATAACCGATAATTAGGCCACAAAGAAGGATTCCCTTGATGAGAGTGCCGGAGATGTCGAAATGGAAACGTTACGTGTTGAGCGGCCTGGTCGCCGGGCCGCTAGTAAAAAAATCAACTACTCTTTCTTACTATCGGATGATGAGGATGGCAATGAGGCAGCCAGCGCACCAGGAAACAACGATGATGGCGATGAGGATATCGATGATTCACCAATCAAACGACCGGCGGCTGCAAAGCGTCAACGTGATGACGACAGCAGCGGCGGTGGTGCCAAGAAGAAGAAGGCACCCAAAAAGCGATACGCCATCGATAGCGACAGCAGCGATGCTGAGATCGAATGCTTAGACGATGACGATGATTCCGATTTCGAGGCATAAGCTGTATAGGCATTAAGAGTCAATATTTTCCAGCAGCTGTTATGCTCATTGCTCCTGGATCTACTCCTGGTATATTATTACAAATATTTTACCAAAAAAGATGCCGAATGCATAGAATACAAATTGTGTTTAAGGTCATAAACTTGGTTAAATAAGTAAAGGAAAAAGTATTTCTAATATACGAATGCGAAACGTTCATATAAACATAAAAAATTAAGGAAATGTTTAAAGTATTGCAGTTTGTCCACTTCATGTTTCTAAATTTCCTCACACTTGATTATTTTTATTTATATTGTGTAACAACTTCGCAACATTCTTTCAATTTGTAGTTTTTAACAAGGAGAACGATAAACAGCAAAAAAAAAAACAAGCGATAATCCACCACTATATAAAATACAAAGCACTCTTTAATCTATCAATTATCATGTTTTGTAAACATAGTTTGTAGTCACATACAATACCATTTTTTTCATGTAAATAAATTGTATTTTACGCATTCTTACTGTTTGAATTATATTGTCAAATGTAAATAACAATGCAGGGGATCCCATTCTACGGTTCTTGAAACATAAAGCTCGCAAATTAAAACCTACTGAACTTAAATTTCTTTCGGATTTCAAATATTTTGCTTTCAATTACTTACTTGGCTTCCAGAACTTAGAAAGATGACTTAAAATGAAAAAGTAGAGCTTTAAATCTAACAAATCCCATTGTGAGATCGGAACTTATAAACATAGAAATGTTTTAGTCTTTTATAAAGTTCATATCGATCAACTAAAAAATATTTTTATCATAAACTCTTTATTTTGACGAAGGCTAACAAATATAGTTTATTTAAATAAGTTTTATATTCTTTCTTATTTCTCCGATTTTAACGGAATTCTTTTTAAATCTTATTTTTCTCATTTTCTTATTTATTTTCTTTATAATTTTGAAAGTTCAAATAACAGTTTTTTTACCCGTTGATTGTGTTGTGGAATAAGTAAATGTCTTCTTTCTCCTATTTTAAAGATTGTGAGTATAATTAGTTGATTATTTTTCAAACAGAAACCCAAACAAAACGAGCATTTAAATTTTTCTTTGGAATTTGTGGTATGTACTTATTTATTTAAATTGTTAATATAGTTCTTGAAGCTTTTTGTGCTTGCAGGACCCGATAAATCCTTTATTTATCGTTTTTAATGGCACACTCTAAACATCGAGTTGATCGAGAAATATTTTAAATGTATTTTTAATATTATCATTGGCAAACGTTTCCCTTTTGATTGCCTCCCGGAGAGCATAGCGACAGCTTTTCACATTGTAGTCGCTCTTGAAGTGCTCTTCGCTGCGCAACAGACCCAGCTGCTTGAGATAATAGTCCAGCACTCGCGACTCCTGCTCCGTTTTGATGGCATAGTCAAAGGTCGCCTGGTAGAGTGAAACGGCCAGCTCCAGAGCCGCCTGGGATGTCTGGGAAAGATGCGCGCACTTGAGTGTCGTAAAGATGAGCAGCAGCAAGTGGTTGTCATCACTAAATTGCTGTGGATGAATATAAATAAATGGGATTTGTTAATATTTTAAAGAATAGCAAATAATAACCGGCTTGGCACGGTCAAAGAAAACTCAGTGCAGTTCAAATCAGTTTTGCTTCCCTCCCTAATAAGTTTGTACCTGAAAGATCGGACTAAAATTGAATTTCTATAAAGCAGTCAGCACAATTGGTGTCTATATACTATATAGCTAAATGACTCCCGCATCTTACATTGATTATGTTCTGCAGCGCCTGCAGTTTGTTTGTCGCTTCAAGGGAATCAAACTGCTGCAGCGTGCACGGCGCTTGGCTCAGGCAAAACTCCGCCGGTGTGCAACTGACGTTGATGACCGTCTTGTTGCCATTTTTGTTAATGTCAGAAGTGTTGCTGGTCTTGTTAGAGTTGATGGTTTCGTTAAAAAGCTGTGGCGAATCAAAAATTTAGCAAGGATATTAAACGGATCGGTTTGAACTGCAACTGGTCACTTACCTTGGTGCAAAAGGCATTGCTGGTCACGTAGGCGGTCTCCTCGGCGAGATTTTCGTTGGCATAGTCCTCTTCATCATCTTCGTCCACCTCTTCGGTGGTATCATTGGGATCGTATTCACCATCATCCTCTTGGTCCTCCTCTTCCTCCAAGTAATCGTTATACTCGTCCTCGCTATTCTCGGGTGTCTCATTGTCATCACCATCATTTTCGGCACCGCTTTCTTCACCCTCCTCCTCAGATACGACCTCGTCCATGGACAATGCGGCGGAATTCTTGCCTTTGGCCATTTGCTCAACGATTTGCGCGCTCCCAGCTTGGCCAAAGCAATTGCCATCCAAATTGAATATCCTTAGCTTGGGCTTATTTTGCACAGCTGTCACCAGCGCTAGGCCGCCATCGTAGTTGATCTCATTAAAGCCCAAATCCAATACCTCCAGATGCTCATGGTTCTGCTCCAAAGCCTCGGCAAAATGATAGGCGCCATCAGTCTTCAGCAAACAGTCCCCAAAATTAATTTCCCGCAAACTGCAATAGAGGTTGGTATTTAAATCGATTAAACAAGAATTAACAGACAGAGGGATGGCTATATGGACTCCTCTGAATACATAATTATTCAGGTTTGCAAGGGTTGCACTTACAGCGGCGTATGCTCGAAAACTTCTGCTATTTTGGCGGCACCCCGGACGTTGAGCGTATTGTCATTCATATTGAGGACGCGCAAGTGTGGATTCTTTTTGAAGCTACTGGCGAGAGCGGCGACGCCCACGTGATAAATGGAATTCTGTGGCATGGTAATTTCCTCTAGGGTTTGCAGTACCTTGAATGTCTTAGATATTGCCTTGGCGCCAGCATTTTCTAAGCGATTGCGGCCGGCGACAAAGATGCGCAACTGCAGCGGTGTGCCCGCCGCCTTGGCATTCTTGTGGAGATCGATCAGTGCCACGGACAGCATACGTCCGCCCTCCGGTCCAAGCCCGCAGTTGTTCAGATACAGCTCCTGCAGCGAGAAGCACACGGGCGAGCGCAAAAACTCCTCCAGGCCAGTCATGCCATTGGGCCCCAGCGCATTATCGCTGAGGTCGAGCACCGTCAACTTGGCGCCAGCTGCAATTAAACCAGCACCCAGATGCTTCAGTGCCAGAGGAATCTCCGACTTGAGACGTCGCGTAAATAGATTCTTCCACAATGCTTTGCGAAATTCCGGATGTGTTTTCAGTGCCTCGCTAATGGCCTGTGCCGCCTCCACGCCCAGCGTATTGCCATCAAGATTGAGATAATGCACTGTGGACTTGCTGTTGAGAGCCTCAACAACAGCTTTGACTGTAAGATGGGATAATATTTAGTGGGCTGCGTTTAGCTGGCGGCGTCTACACTCACCATCCTCGGCATTGTCCCAGGTTTCGGCTTTGTCTTGGAACGAAATGCCCTGCTCCTCGTTAAGCTGCGCTGCCATACTTGCAAAACTGAAGGTAGACATGGTTGTGCTCGACATGTGTGCTTGTTAAATTTAATTATCGTTTTTTTTTTATTTAATATAGTTTCTGCTTGCACTGTACTTTTTTAGTTTTTTTTTTCTGCAAGCCGCTTGCGAATTTTCTTTGCTTTAACCTCGTAAAAGAGCGCTAGAAGTGACAGCGGTTGCGGCGTTTGTTTGCGGGCAGCTGCATCTTTTTTGACAGCTGCTGTCAGTGTAGTGTGGTCTCGCTCTAGCGCAGACTGTGTGCAGATTTTACAACACTGCGCGGCACCAGAGCTGTGCATTTTCGTTCGAAATTTGATTTAGTTCATTTATTCATGTGACCAATGCTATTCTTGAATTGATTATGAATATTTTAATGTTTAAGTTTTTAAAATGTTGTTTTTAAGGTTTTAAAAACTTTGCACGAAATACTTTTTAAGTGCTGCTATGCTGTTTCCTTCATGAAGAACAGGGTAAATGAATAGAAGATTTTATGTATGATTAAATAAATGTACAAAATGTAGAATACAATTAATCATAATTGAAATTTTTCATGCCCAATACATACATTTTTTTCAATTTTTTAACTAAATAGTTGCCTGCGAACTTAACCTTCGATTTAAGGAACAGAAAATAGATCATTAGATCACACACTTCTTTCCTGCAGTTCAATTAATTGAACTAAATCTGGATGACACGCGACAACTCTGAAAGCACAGCTGTTTTACGCGACGACGGTCAGTCCTTCAGTGAATAAAATTGAAATGCGAATTAAATAGTTCAAAGTGGCATTTGAAAACTGACAAAATGTGTGCGGCACATGCAGGTGGCTCCTGGATAAGCGCCGTATTTGATGAAATAGCGCTGGAAGGCTTGGAAGGCACCACATTGCCATGTAAGTGAATTCGGTAAATTGGGACACTTTAAACAGTGTGCACAAGCAGTCTGCGTACTTGAGGAAAAGTCTGAAAATAAAAATAATAATAATCCCTACTCTAGATTTGTGGTCCCTGATAAACATACGTCTATACGGTGGAAAACCTTTGCCGGACTCGCTGCAGCAGCAGATATGGTTGTTATTGCTGTGCTCCTCGGACAAAGTTAAGTTCTATGAACTGTTCGTAGCACGTCCTTTGCTGCCGCCCTATAAGCGCTTCAATGATCAGGATGAGGAATCGGGCTTGCCAGTAGTCCCGGAAAGCTGCCCCTTTTTGCGTCCTCCCTATGCGCCCATACAGGATGGGTCTATTCGTGGCAACTGCATGGACTACAAGATGCGCAAGGCCGTTAATGTAAGTGTGCTGCAGGAACTAACCGCCGCGGAGGCAACCGAGCGCTATCACCAGACGCTGGTTGTGGTGGCCAGCCAGGATGAGCGTACAAAGGCGCTGAAGCCTCCCAATATGCTGCTGCCCCGTGAAATGTCCGTGCAACACTATATTTTCCTAGAGAGTGTAGGACGTGCACGCTACAATGGCGAAACGACGCGTGGTCCCTGGTCGATGACCAACTATTTTAAGGATCCGAGCTTAATATTTTACTTAAGGTGAGTAGTCCAGCTAGTAGTCCAACAGCTGCTCACTCATCAGAATTGAATGCTGCACAGAAATTGGTTGATGAAGCAGAATCTGATAATCGGCCAGCAGTATACGGAACGCTGCAATGGACGCAATCTGGCCTCGACGTTGGTCATGCTGCCGCGCTTCTTTCGCATTTACAAGAATCATTTGCAGTGCATCATGGAGAAGTTTTATATAGAAATCAAGGCGAGTCCAAACCAGTATGTGCCCCCTGGTGAAATTTTGGATCGCATACCGGATCTGAATAATTCAAGGATGAAAAAGCTGCTCGTCTCGCACAATTTTCGCAAGATCTTTGAGACTACAATGGTTCATCCGCCACAGGCCGCCAGCAGCGGCGCCAAGCAGACCAAAGGACGCAAGATTTCGGTGGTGCGCCTGCGTAATCCCAACATGGAATTCGATGAGCTCAGCCAAATGGACAACAACGATGAGCGCGACGACAAGGAGCCGGATGAGTTGCTTAGCCAGCGTCACGCCTATGTCAATATGCCCATTGAGCTGGAGTGCCTGCGCGCCATCAAGCGTTTTGGCGCACGCGGCATGACCACCCTCGAGCTGGGCCAATATGTGTCCATTAATTTTCAAATCGCACGCAGTGCCATCAAGCATCTGCTACGTAAGCAAGTGATCAAAAGTTATACGGAAACTGTGGGCAAGTCGCGCCTCACGCGCTTTGTGGTTGTTGGCACTGAGGCCGAGGCATATGTCATGGAAAAGAAAGAACAGTTGGAAAAGTCGGTGTTGCAGCTGCAGTGCCAGGAGGAGCTGGTGAGTCAAGTTATAGAGACAAAGTAATAAGCCCAAAGAATATATATGTAACCCATTTCATCACTTTTTGTTTCCAGAACGTGCCACAGAATGTAGACATTGTTGTAAATGATCTGCCCAATATTAAAGTTAATGTTCGTCCCATGGTATTCAACATGAAGCCGGCTAAAAGCGCAGAAAAGGAGACACCGCAGCATGTGGCACGCAAAATATTGATTGTGCAGCAAATTGACAAGGCCTGCATCATACACACCATGGATTTGGCGAGATCCATAATGCAATCGGAGAAGAATATCGGTTCGCTTGAGAAAATATGCCGCAAATCAATGTTTCGGCTGCTGGAACGAATGCAGCATGCACGCATTTTGAATTTGTACGAGGTGACCCTAGAGTATGAGCAGCGTGTACGTCTCTATCGTCTGGTCACGCATCCCAAGATTGATATCCAGCACGAGCAGCTGCAGCGAGAAATTTTGCGTCTGAAGAACAATTTCCATTTGCTGACTGAGGAACGACAATTGCGTCCCTCCCAAATGGCGGGCAAGGACCGACGCGAGTTGTTGGCACGCAAAAGGTTACGTATGGAGCGTCAGCAACCGGAAAATCCAAAACCATCGGCGCCCAAGCTGCTGGTGGCGTGCACCCTGCACGAGTTCCTCTTTTATTTGCTGTGCGAACAGCAACGGGACCAGAAGCCGCTGGAAATGAACGAGGAACTGTTGCAGCATTGGCAGCGTACGGAGCCATCGCTGATGACGCGCGAGTTTCTCGAGGAATGGCAGGCCGAAGAGTCAGAAGTGCTACCCTACACCCAGGAAATAAGCTGGCGCACCTTCATACCACCGCTGCCAGCCTACAGCGACAAACCCGCCGGCTGGCTGTACTTTGTGGATGCACTGGAGCGTATGCCGCTGTCTCTGATGTTGCGTATATTTCGCGTTGAGCGGGATATTATGGACAAATTGCGACCACAACTGCAGCATCCGGTGCGTCAGCATTATCTGCTTAGCCAGCTGAATCTGCAGCATCTAATACCACGCGTGAGTCTTCAGCAGCGATATCTAGGCACGCTGCGACTGCTGAACAACATGGGCCTGTTGCAGGTCAGCGAACGGCAGCTCGGTCGCGATACACTGCAGCGTTGGGTCTATCTGAATCGACGCACCTGCCTGCTGGACACCACCACGAGCAGCGGTCATAACTATAAACGGATTAGTCCGGAGCGTAGCTATGAGAAGATCACGTTTGAGTTCGGGAGTCGCGAACAGATTGCCGACTATTGGGCCAAGCTGCAGCATGTGTGCATATATACCAAGCTGGGGTTTCTCAAGCACAAGGAGCGTAAGGTGGTCGGCAGAAACGAGAATCGTTTGCCGCCCCTGAGCTTTGTGCGTACCGTTGACTTTGAGGAGGCACTGGAGCTGGATAATGGCAGTGTGCCGGGTGATCAACAAGGCGCCGCTGGTCTTAGCTCGTCGCTCTTCGCCCATCAGTTTCGCCATTGGTCCTGGGTGAAGCGCAACTCAGTGGCTGCCACCCGGTCAACGGCATCCAATGCACGCAAGGCCACAGCACCGTTCCCTGTGCGCAAGCGTCTCAGCCTGATGCGCCTCAAGCCGGTGCCGCGTTTCAGTAAAATCCGTGGTCCCAACTCAATGGATGTGCGCAAGCGCAAGAGCGGACCGCGAGATGACATAGATCGCGATGCATTGCGCAATATGCGCACCCTGCGCGTCACCTGGTGCCCCGCCGAGGATCGTGTGCTGAAAATGGGACGAGCTGTCTACCTGTTCATTGATGCACCGCTACCTGCACTGGCACTCTATAATGTTGGCACCATTTGCCGTGATGTAATCCGTCGCTATTTGGGCATCAATAACAAGACGACGCAGGCTTGTGTGCGCCGGCTGCAGTTCCTCATACGCATGAAACGCGATCAGCCCGATGTGCGCAATTGGATCTATATGATGCAGGCCCAGCCGGAGTTCAATGCCATCTACAATGAACGCTTCCTGCCCCAGCTCAAGCTAGAGTATCCTGCACGCAGCGATCAAATCGAGAAGCTAATTATTCACTTTGTGATCATACTTGAGAAACTGCATCGAATGATCATTAATGAGGTGAGTGATCAGTTGGATTGTTATACAATGTGTATGCCCTTTCCATTCAAACTTGCCATGTCCTCCCGTTAATAGAGTTAGAAAGGAACGGCACGTGGATTTCGAAATTTTCATAATTGAACTTTTTACTCGTTTACTAAAATCGAAAAATATCGATTTTCTACTTTCTGTTTTGAGCATATTAAAGAGATTTTAAGAAACAGATTCAACAAATTTGAAATGCGCTTCACATACGAAAATCAAGTTATTTTTTTAATATTTTTTGACACTTATTTAGTGCCCAATAAATCGATAACGATAATCGATACACGACTCAATTATCGAAAATTGAAATTTAAGGTTTTCCAAATACTAAAAGTGGATCAAGTTAAGTATTAATTTGTTCTATGTTCTAAATTATACTCGTTTTTTTCAAATGCGATAAATATTCAGATATATAGAAGTATTTAAGAAGTCCCCACATTGGCATGTAGGTTCTCTTTAAGCATGCGCACCTCAAGTAGATTGCAGTCTTTCGATACCCTATCCTCATATTCTATTAATTAAATGTATAGTCACGATTTTTGCTAAATGCATCTTTGTGTCTCTCAGAGGCATGAAAATCCTGAACCCCTGCCTAAATTTTGTGCTTCGATTATTTTACACCATCACGCTCTTATCTTATCTTATTTTGCCTGCAGGACTTTGTGTATCGTCAGTTCTTGTTGCCGGACAACCTTGAGGATTATCGCAGCCGTTTCAGGGAGTGCATCCCGCCGAATGGTGAACAAGATTCATTGCTTTATGCAAATCCAACCACAGAGACCGAACTGCAGATAACTGTCGTCTTGGGTGTACAGCATAGCATACTGTGCAGTGCCAAGGATAAGACGCTGTTCAATCTGCAAGCCTTCGAGATCTACAAACACTTCTCTGAGGATGTTCTGAATGCCGTCTTTAATAAAGCTCGAGCTGATTCGCTGTTGGTGGCCGTCAAGCGGCGTAATATGCAGCACGTTAATCGTCAAGTATCCGGACCGGGACATTTGCTCAGCTCCAAGTACAAGTACCGGCTGGTGTGCCAAAAGTACGGACACTTGCTCTACGATGCCTACTATGCGTTTGAGAGACGTTTCCATGAGCAGCCGGGCTTGACCACTTTGCAATTGGCCTCGCCCAATTTCGCTCAGCTGCTGCTTCTGGGCGAGTGGACGATAAATAATTGGTTAACTTTGGATCTGCAATTGCCAGCAAATATACTCAATGTGGACACAAGCAGCATGCCCGTCAAGAGCGGCTCCGCCACCGATCGCATATTGGATCATTATAGCAGCATCTTTGATAATGCACCGCAAACGGAGTATTCCAAGCGGCTGGAGAGCGTCTGCAGTGCTCGCCATGCTGCTCGTGTGCGTTTCCATCCAGCTAATCTCACGTATCGGGTGCAGTGCAGCGTCTACAATCAGCTCAATAAGCTGCCCATGCGCTCCATGCACTTCTTTTGCGCTCTGGACGCGCTTGGTCAATCGGTAAACATTAGCTGCGCGCGGCTGGAGCACGGCGAATGCCCCTTTGGCTGCATCATGCGCAGTGGTAACTATCTGAATGCCATAGAGCGCATCATCCACGAGCATCGCGCCCTTTTACGTCAACTGGTGGCGGACGCATTGCCGATGGTACCGCTGCAGCTGCAACTGGACAGCTCCACGTCGAGCAGCACAACGCTTACCGTGTCCACGGGCAATCTCATTGCGTTGGTGCAGCAACTGGAGGCATATTGGCGCCAGCAGCAGCAGCCGCAGGAGGTAAAGGATCTGGGCAAAACTCTAGCTGATACAACGCTGTATAGGATCACGAATTGGCATACGCTCTGCAATGCGCTGCTCAACTATGAGGCGGGCAAAGAGGAAACAGATCGGCCGCAGGATTACGAACCATCGTTGAACAAGGAGGAGCGTGCACGCGCCCAGGACGTCTTTGTCGTCCATCTGCCCACTATTCGCATGAAGGAAATGGAGCATTCGCAGCTGCAGGCTAAACATGATGAGCGGCGCAAAATGGTGCTCGATAAGGTGGCCAAGTAAGTGACGTGCCATGCCATGCTCTCCCCTTCTCTTGTTTCTCGCTTTTCTCCTTTAATTTCTGCCTCAGCCAGAAATTGGACCCGTCCCTGCTGCTACTGCTGCTACATATTCAGCTCCCACCTTCGCTTTCCTTTTCCCATCTTTAAAAGTGTATTCATTATCATTTTCCTTTCTTACAGAGCCACATATTGGCACTATACGGATAACAGCTTCGAGACGCTGCTGCCCACGCTGCTTGAGCGCAACTATGAGCCAAGCTCCATTCAGCACATAAAGGACATACTGGAGCATGTACAACAATATCCACTTGGCGCAGATGCTGTGGCGCTGCGACGCATTTTTCCGTTGGGCCAATTTTTGCTGGTGGCGCTGCACGAACTGGAGGCGCATGATCTTATCAAGCGAGTGGGCGTAGCCAGCTATATGTATGTGCATAAGTCGCACATGCGCAACTGGGTAGTGCACACCTTCCACATCAAGCGATTGGAACGTGAGCGCGTCCAGACACTGGTAGCTGCATCGCCGGCAACGTTGCAAGCGGTGGCGGGTCAAAAGCGCCACCTTTCTGACTCGGATACGCAACAGGCGAGTCCCAGCAAAAAGGTCAAACTGTGCTTCACGCCGATGATGGAGCCGAGCAGCGGGGATGAGGCCACAGATACGGATACAGACGGTGAAATGGCAATGTTCAATTGCGCGCGCCGCTCCAAACGGCTCAAGAGAGCCGAAGGCAAGCCGGAATCGGCGGCCAAGTCCGTTGGCGATACAGAGGCCACGCGCGATGTGATTGCTATGCGTCCACAGCCCTGGATACGTGTGAACGCTTCTCTCAATCGTCGCGTCCTCGATCGCTGGATGGGCGCCGTGCTGAGCGAGTGCACTACGCGCAACGGTTGCACCGTGCACAGCCTATTCCTTCGCTTTCCGCATCTGTTGCCCGTGGACACAATGCTCCTACTGGAGCTACTTTGCGATCTGGGCTGCATTAAGCTTGTCGAACTGCATATGCCGACTGTGCATTTGGAGAGCTCATACGATGATGAGTTCCAGGAAGAGCAAGTCACTGTCCTGTACGATCCCAATTGCACCTATATCAAGGTGCACACGGACGCCATAGGACATCTGACAAATTTTATAGGATGCAAGAAGTACAACTCAGAGTTTATTTAAAATAAAAACCATCAAATTATTTCTACATTTACTACTTTGTGTGCAATAATAAATCCCCACACATAAAAGCCTGTGAAACGTTTACGAACGTGAAAGGAAAACACAAAGTGGTCCGATGTAAAGACATTGCATAAATGTAGGCAGCAGTGAAACTTATAAATGCCGAGTTTGCTCACAATATCTTGAAAAACAAAAAAGTTTTTTATACAAGAACCTCATTTTCGACTGATCGTTCTTTTATGTTACAGTGGTCCGATCCGGTCGGTACGTCAGAAAAAGGGACGCAAAGTTTCATGACGATTGCTTTAAAACTGAGAGAATTGTTTGCATAGAAACAAAAAGACGGACATGCCTATATCGACTCGGCTCTTGATATTGATCAAGAATATATGTATTTTATGGGTTCAGAGATGTCTCCTTGTATGCGTTGCACATTTCATGACAAAATTATAAAAGCCTCTGCAAGGGTATAAAAAAACTAGACTAGAATCAAAGAAGTCACGCAGTCTACATTATGGATAGGTGGCAGGGAAACGTTTGCCGAAGAAAGAAAGTTAAACAAGAAGTTAAGTCCCGAATGCCGAAGATTAAATGCCCTAACAAATGCAGCTTTTCTTTTTTCAAGGAACAAATGTTATTACCACTCTAATCTACGAATACAATTCTGAGATTATTAAATATTATAAGGAACATATAATAGATTGGTCATATTGAAACATCGTTTTTAATAGAGCCGCAAGTTTTAGTCAATTGTTCTTTCAGTCCCAACATAATTAAACTATTACTTTATAGAAAAAATCGAAAAACTCTACCGTTATTGACAGGTCTATGAAATGTCTACAATTCAAATGCTTATTTTTTTTTGTTTATATTAATTAAGTTAAAGCTCCAAGTTGGGTAAGACCCTGGCCAATTCGAAATAACCGAACGTAAACTTGTATTTTTTTTTTATATACATATGTTGTCCATATTTTGAATATTATATTTCTTTTTAACCGGCGGCTAAACGCACCTGGCAAAAACAAAAATACGCGCAATTTTTTTTTTACCGCTACAAATTTACATTTGTAGCTTTTGTTTTTTAATTAGTTTTTCACTAAAATTTTTTTCTTAAATCATTTTTGTTGTAAAAACCGTAGCACTTCACTTCCCTTCGCTACAACCGAGCAGCTAGCTAGTTGTTATTTACCGCTTGCCACCGACGCGAGGCGCGGACTTCTGCGTAACCTTGGTGGCCTTCTGCTTGGGCGCGGACTTCTTGGCGGGTGCTGGTGCTGCGGCCTTTTTGGCTGCCTTGACGGCACGCTTCTGTTCCTTGGCCACCTTGATGGCCTGGTCGCGCTGAGCCTTACGCACCTCCGGTTTCATGTTGCGCTTGGCCATGATCTCGGCCAGCGAGGCGCCAACAATGGCGCGCTGGAATTTCTGTGTGCGGCGCGTGCGCTTCTTGGAGGCCTCCTCCTCAATACCCTTGCGGTGCTTACGGCGGTACAGCACCGTCCAGGTAACCTTACGGGGATTACGCTTCATCAGGTAGGAACGCTCGCACTTCTTGTCCAGGAAGGTGAAGGTCTACAAATATACATATACAAATTAAATCTTTCAATCAGATCATACAAATTGTTTACATTACCTTGCCATCGATTTTGACCATGGTCTTGCCATGGCCAGGGTAAATCTTATACCCACTGAATGCACACAAACCGATTCTGAAAAATAAACGTATTGTTTGAGCATAAGCATAGGAAATATTATAGCACAACACCAATGCACAACATCAATTGTCACTTGAAACACTAATCAATCGGCTTTGCGCAGTGATGTACATATTTTCTATAAATTAATTTATTTTTTACGTACTTCATCTTGCTGGTGAAAAGTGAAAAGAAACGGAAGTGGACGCGTTGTTTGACGGGCGCTGTCACAAACGAACAGCTGATGGCCAGTGTTGTTTAACTATCTGGCCGTACGGTTGTATTTATGGTGCTGCCAAGCGTTGAGCGCTAATTTAAACTATTTTTGTGTACTCACTTTAGCTTTTTAATTTTTTTTTTCAGTTTACATGTATTTGAGGTTTGTAACAAAAAATTTTTAAATAAGTTACATTTTATATTCTTCCAATAATTTCTCAAGTTCCGCATTGTTGTGTTCTTCGTTTGCATCAATTATGGGTGGCTCTTCTTCGCGAATTAAATGGCCAACAAGAGGATACTTTTCTGCATATTGTTGATCCCACTCCACTAATGTGCTCCTTTGCTTTGCAGTTAAATCGCTAAGATCATCAAAGTCCAGACAGTCATTTCGCTCCGCTGAAAAGTTAATTAAACTGCGCGATATATCACAGCCTGCATACTGAGGGTATGTGCCACCCTCGCCATAAAAGTGCTTGGCACAGGACACGTCATATACATTAAAATTGACCGCTACCAGAATACGTCCATCTTCTTGTGTGCCATTATATTCGAGTAACTCTGTAACGGTAAAATCACGATGCAGCGGCGGCAGCTGCGATATCTGGTTGCCTTTGTCGTAGCCAAAGAAATTCCGGATACGATTCAGATTACGCCGTTGGCGGGTTATGTTAACCACTTTATAGAAAACAAAGGCCGAGACGAGAAGCAGCGTCAGATTAATGGGCGTATCCTTGATGGTATTGTATACATTGTAGTACCAGGGTAACTTTGCTTCGAGCGATTTGGTCTGTCCATTCTTTTCAGACATATCTGGCGTGCTCGTTTATTAATGCTATATTTAGTTTTTACGAGTTTGGTTTATTTAAATTTTTTTATTTAACTCACCTGAAAATCTGTAAGACTGGTATCTACATATAATTCAGAATTTACGTTTGTTATATGTTCTTAAGTGAAGTATTTGGCAGGTGATATCAGCCTGCTTTAATTTGAATTGTATTTTGAATATTGAAAATTGTAAGTTTGCAGAGCTGCAATTAAAGGTTGCTACATGTTGTTGCTTCTCAACACTGGGTCGCGACGCTCAGTGCGCAGCCCTCATTTCACCGAATGCCGTCGCAGTCTAGCGCGCAGAAAATTTAACAATTTCGAAATTATTGTCTCAAGTGCGTGTTTTTTAATATTAAAAAGGGCACGGGGTAGTTTAACAAGCCAATAATTTAAGCATCTTCTTCAATTGACTGGAAGGTAGCGAAAAATCGCGCATTGTGTGCGAAAAAATATGTAAAATAGTTTACATTTATTACGCTGCAGTCAGTGCTGATATGCTTGGCTTCCCAGGCAGCGGACCTGTGGCGTGAATTCTGCTAAAACTAATTTAATAATCAAGAAATCAGGCGTTATGGACACTTAACTTAATATCAAGTAATAAAGAACTCTTAAATATGATATTGCTTGACATTAAAGTTAATAGAAATCATATCAAATGCGCAATTTGTTTGTAAAGTGACGCTATCAAAAGGCTAAAAGTTAGCTGGCAAACGGCTAATTTAATATTTGCGCACAACTTGTGAAATGCATTTTGAATTACAGTGAGTTAATTGAGTTCTTTTAAAGTAATATACATATTAAGTATTATGTTCTATTTCTATAGTTTACATGTCCAACATGGATCTGCAGCCATTCTTATCTCTGGAACGGCAGAAGCTGGAAAACGATCGCCACCGCCTGAGCGCAGCTATCAAAACCCTTGAAAACAATACTAACAAAAACAATGCAACAGCCACTTGTCCTGCCGCTTCATTAATGCAACTGGAGGGTTATAAGCCAGGGCAATGTCATCGCATGGCCAACACAAGCAGCGAGTGCAATGAACCCGCAAAAGCCTTAAACTCTACCTTAGCAACCACAAGCCAAAACTCTGAGCAGCAGCAACTGGAGCTAAGCGAGGCGCAGGCGGACGCGGAGTCGCAGGAGCAGCAGAAGGGGAGCCCATCTATCGCATCGCTAGTGAAGTCGGCCAAGGAATTTGTGAATCAACGCGAATTGCTTATTGGCAGCGCGCGACAATACAAATCGCCTTATGCGTCGCAGCGTAATTTGGAAAGCGAGCGACCGCAAAGCGAGAATCGTTTGCCAATTGGTCGTCGTACAGGAGGGGTAAGTGGGTAGAAGAAGTGGCGCCCAAAAGCTTGCCAATTTTGGTTGTTCACGCTTGATTGGCACAACGCCCAAAATAATGCTCGTAAGATTATCCACAACTATGCGAATATTTTACGGCTCGTTGAGCCGATGCGCTTTGGCCGAGCAGCTGCCACAAAACTTAACTTTAGTTGTCAACGGCTTTTCAAAGTGTTTCGAGTTGAACTTTTCCCGAATCGTGAGTGGGTTTTTTCTTTTTTAATTTATTCGATTAGAAATTATAGTAATTTTCTTAAAATTTGTGGTACAAGTTCAATCCGGCTTTTAATTTTTTAAAAAATGTTCATAATTTTTTGGCCATTTTCTCGAAATAAATTTTGTTTCCGTTTATGAGCATTGTCGCAGAGCATAAAAGCAAGTGCCATCAAATGGAATGGGAATGTAGCTCTATCTATAGATCGTTTGCCATTATTCCATTATCTATCGTTAACCTAGTTTTTTTTTTGATAATTACTTGCTGTCATCTTGTCATCTTGTGTTTCGTATAGCATTCGCAGACTGAGTTCAGACAATAATTTATAGGGTATGTGGCAGTTAAGCACACTCAGCGTACTACTTTTTACTAGTTTCAATTAGAAAATTAATAGATATGTAGACGCTTTCGCTTTTCACAATTCACTTTTTCAATTTTTTATGCGTTGTTTGCGTTTATAACGTGCATGTTGTCAATTATTGCAGCTCGTGTACTCTGCAAACGGGCATATCAGGCAACAGGACGCACTTGGCTAACGGAGCTAGTTTTTTTTATTTAACAATGGCGTAATTTAAATTATTAATTAATGCTGTCGTTTGCGTTTTTAACTTTGAAGAGCATTGCCCTCCATTTGTTTTGGTCACATGCATTTTTAATGCCCTTTACTCTGTTAATTCTATTGTTACTTTTTATGTAGTTATTGTTGTTGTGGTTGTTCTTCGTGCTCCAGTTGGCATTTTGGCTGTGTGTTTGTATTCAGTCGGCTAATGAATTTCGCTTGCGCTGCTCAGTTGTAATTTGAAGCTCGTCTGTTGCGTTTGTTGCTTTTGTTTTGGCCTGAACTTGTAAAGTTGTTATGCAAATAAAACTCATGCGATTGAAATAACAAATAACAACAAATGCTAACTATATAGGTGAGCAGGTGTTGGGGCTGGACAAATTGTCCAAATTTTAATTGTGTGTAAAAAGAAAACAAATAGAAAAAAAAATATATATATAAATTGTTTAATTAAAGCAACGCGAAGCTATAATTTAAACTCGCGTCGACGAAAATTTAACTGTGTGCAAAATATGCAAAATACCGGTGGTAAAAACCGAAGAGAGAAAAAGAAAATGCAAGCAAACAAATTGGCATGACTGGAAAAATTGCTGCCTTTTTAAATGTAGTTTAACTCTAGAATTGTATACTCTTTCCAGACAAAAAGTGCATATTAAAAAGCATAAAGGAAAGATATGCCTTCAATAAATATTTCTTATTCATCTAAGGCTATGCATATTAGAAATATAATGTTAAACTTTTTTAACACCATCCATCAAATATTATATGCTTAATTAATGATTAAAGCTGTAAAAGATACCAAAAGAGGGTAGAATAAAAATATTCATAATTTTTTCGCCCCTTCTTTTGTCTAAATATTTGAGCCATGTTTGTTTTTTCAATTTTATAGTTTTTTGTTGCTCAAGTTGTTTGCATTTTTTAGCAACTCTTAAGTCTGTTTAGTTTTGTGGCTAGTGCATGAAAACTGAAAGCGTTGGTCATGCAATTTCCGGCCACAAAGTGCATTGTGCCATTTTTGTCGCGGCTTTGGGTTGCAGGCTGCGGGACTATATGGTGTTAAGTGGCTGGTCATTTCCGCGGAAGCGTTTCTTTCTCAATAGCTAATGACAGTTTTGTATGTGTGGATGATTGATGAGGTGACCTAACCACATCGATAGTTTTGTATACCCTTTTAGTCGGGCCACTTAAGTCATTAGCTAAGGAAAAGAAATGGAGAACAAAAAAATAAAACAAAAAAGGGACGTGACTTAAACAAGGTCAGTTATATCAAAGCCTCTAATTAATTGGTCAACATTGTGTAGCCTTTCCAAGTGGGTATTATTAGTGGACTTGTGGTTTAGATTTTTGTCGCTGGGTCAGCCTAATGAGCCGTTCAAAATAATTTGAAAAGCGTGACACTAAAAGCTTTTGGGGTGAAGTGCATACATATAATTTACAGTTCCACTTGTTCAAAATACCATTGAATGGCCTTGAACTTATGGTGCATAAATGGCCTCTGAGATACCAATGCGTGGCTTCTCGTTAGACATTTTCCACCCGCTGCGCTTTTACACGCATTTTCATTAGCTTTCGCACTTTTCGCGCAAACCAAAACGAGTTTACCACTTAGTTAACCTAAATCGAATGGGACACGCAAGAGCTGCCCCTAATGAATGGACGTAGTAAAATTATATTATATGATAAAACCCAACACAATGGCAAAATAGCCAGTAAATTTAGTTCAAGCTTTTTTTTTAGGTTAAAGCATCTACGTTATTTTTGTTCGATTTATTTAGTGTTTGAAGACTTAAATTTTCAATAAATAATAAATACAACTAGAAGCAAAGTCGATTAGTAGTTGGTTCACGGCTGGAATTGGAATTAAGTTAAAATTTCCTATTAAATAAAAACAAACAATATTTTGTAGAAACTCTGTGTTTGTGCAAAGTGCAAATGTATGTAACAGGCAGAAGGAAGCATCTCTGACCCCATAAAGTATATATATTCTTGGTCAGCATCAATAGCCGAGTCGATCTAGCCATGTCCGTCCCGTCCGTCCGTCCGTCCGTATGTATGAACGCAAGGATCTTTAGCTGTAGGTCCTCCAGGTGCCCGCGCAGATCGAGTTTGTTTCCGATAAACGATAACTTGCCCCGTTTCCAAGTAATCGATAAAAATGTATATCGAAATCCCGTTTTTTAAGCAAATTTGGTAAATAATAAGAGCTTGAGTCTCCAAACTTGACATGTAGCTTCTAGAAAAGTATATATATATCAAGTATCTTTCATTTTATACCTATCGCCACCTCCCCGCTACTCTCTATCTATAAGCGCGAGCTGCATTTGGTGTTGGAATAAGAGGGTTCTGGGTATCCCCTAGTCGGGAGCTCCCGACTAGAACCTCTTACTTGTTTAATATTTTAAAGATAAGATTATAAAATAAATTTCACACTTTGTGCCACTGTGACGGCGTTAAGGTATTTTCGTTCGGCGCACCTTAATGTACAATCAAATTATCCGTGCTCAAACAAAGGCGAGACGCATAAACTATTTATTTATATACATCCAACAATTCGCATAGCATTCCTTTTGCGTCTCTCCATACTCATACTATACATTTTCGTTGATAGTTTCCTTGACCTGAATAACAAAGTGCTAGAGTATGCAAATTATGTGTAGAGTGTTGACGGAGTGCCAGACTAATACTAATAGGTGGCAGAGAAGTATTTGTGCAAAAGTAATACTTACTGCAAATTAGCCTTCAATTATGCTTAGATCCAAAGTATTTAATCAACTGGCAGAGCTCGTCGCTGTCAAGTAATGAAATTTTTAAAATGTGCTTTAATTGAGGTGAACATCAGCCAGCAAGTCGACTGAAATGCATGCAGCTAATAAATTGTACAACTCGCTACCGCTTAGGGCCCCGACAGCAATACGAGTCTGGGCATTGAACAGCTCGGAACAGCTGGCCCTTGTTGATAAACTGCCATCGGGAACGTCTTTGGCTTGCGTCAATGACGCCGTTATTGTTGTTGGTCTTGCTCCGCCCCTGGTTCATAATGCTCTTTGTGTTACGATACCCTGTACAATGGGTCTAAGAAGAAAGTAAAACTCAACTCATATTTCCATGCAAAAGCACTTTTTATCTTATCCTTGTTTGCTTTATGGCTTTTCTCTTTCAATTACTTGCTCACAGTCTTCTTTAATTGTATTTCTTTTTTTATTAAATTTTCCTCTATTTTTATATTTTTTTTATTATTGTTAGTATTTACAATTAGGTTCTTTTTTGCGTCCGTTACTTGACTTGATCTTGAATATTTTTTGGTAGATTCATGGTGTGTGAATTATTTGATATATTTTATAGAGGATATTATGAAAGTCAGCTAATTTTAATTTGTGAAGTCTTACCTGTTTTCTATAAAAAAAACTCTGATGCCAGCGTCGCACGCGATTTGCAACGTCGACGTCAGCGTCGCCAGCATAAAAATGATGTGGCAAATGTGGCAGTAGGCAAAGTGTTGCCTTTGCTGGAGCAGCTCCAGTCGCAGTTTATAAGCAATAGGCTGACCCCAAAAAAGAAAAAAACTACTTCAGGCCTACGACTAATTTGCCTTCGAAGGCTCACCCCAGTCCCTGCCACAGCCAGTCCTCGCACTGCCAGCCAAAAAATGTATACGAGCTTCCTGCTGGTGGTTGGTGTCGCCAAAACCCTACGACACGAGAAAAGAAAAAACCCCCTGACCAAAATCTAAATACTAACTCAGAGCTTTCTCTCTTTCTTTCTCATAGGATGATATGGAGCAATGGGTTACGGACACATTTTATTCGTATTTTCCCGGCTTTAACAATGAAAATCAGAAACGTCAAAATTATTTGCGTGAGCGTCAGCGCGAGAATCAGCAGAACTTTCTCAAGCACCAGGTAAGTGCCATGAACCATGAACCCTGAACCCTGAACCATATGGTCATTCGTTATGGTAATCAGTGTGAAATTTATAACCTGCCAAATAATTGAATTACTTTATTGGGCTGTAGATGCTGCATCCGCCGTTGGCAAAGCAACGACGTAACCTGCATCCAGCGCCATCGCCGGTGCCGGTAGAGGAGCAGCAGCAAACGGCGCGCTCCAGTCAATCAAGCACAAGCACATCCCAAAGCAGAACGGATAAGACTGATCTAGAGTTAATTGTTAATAATAATCCCAATTATGTGCCCCCGAAAATACGTCCGGCTACCAACCGCCAGCAGCTGCTCCACGATCTGGGTCATGTAGAGCTCTCCAATATTGTTAGCGGAGATGGCATCAATGAGCGCAATATGCGCAGCGCTGAACTGGAAACGGCGCGCAAAAAGGACTATCAAAGGGACTTGATGCAACAGATCGAGGAGAAGCGTCGCTCCATAGAAATCCTACGGGAAAAAGAACGACGACAGGAGGAGATCCTGACCAGGTGAGTGTTGGCTAACGAATTTGTCTAGATGTGCCTAAAAAGTGTAAAATTGTCTTGTATAGGCGTCTGGAGGCACAGTTAAAGACCATACATTTGGAGGAGCAGTTGGAAAAGCAGCGTCAACGCGCGGAAAAGGTAGGTGCAAATTCATAATATCCTTTAAAACGTCATCAAAACACACACCAGTTGGCATATTACTCTTTTTCATATTCTTATCGTTCATTTTTATATTCTCATTCATATCTAGCTACTTGTTTTCATCTCTTTCGCTAGTTTTGCTTTTGGTCTTTTGCTTGTTGAAGGGTTTGGCAAATCAAAATTAAAACACTTCTATTCTACGCTGTTGTTCTTAAATTTCCTATCACAACCTTTTTTTATAATTGGGTAATTGTTCCTTTTTTCAATTGGCGTTAAAATTACATCTACATCTTCTACATTTGTTTTGGTTCTTAATTTGAATCTTTGTCTCTTTGTTATTAATTTTGGTTGTTTATATATTTTAATTTTATTGTAAAACCATACACTTTTCTCATACTTCTTTCAATTTTCATGTAGTCCAATCATAACATACCGTTTTTAATTTCAATAAGTCATATTCATCCATTCATTCATACTCTTTAATACTCTAATACTCT
Organism: Drosophila ezoana; assembly: GCA_035045725.1. Classification (NCBI taxonomy): domain Eukaryota; kingdom Metazoa; phylum Arthropoda; class Insecta; order Diptera; family Drosophilidae; genus Drosophila; species Drosophila ezoana. The sequence goes on along the minus strand of JAWNOU010000005.1, from coordinate 512,695 downwards.
CTAATCCAAAGATCAAATCAGTTTGTTTCATACATTTCCAAGTTTACTACATTTCACATGTTTTTTAAACCCAATATCAAAGGCATTATTATTAATTAGCACCCAATGCTCCGTTTCATTCTATTCTGTATTATTGAAGAGATTTCTATTGTCCGATTTCCAACCAGTTCCAATATGAAAGTGCATGGATTCCATTCCATTTTAATCTAAGTTTCTTACATTCAATTTTATTAAATACCCAAATCCGAGTCTTAGACTCTCATTAGTTTCCGATGTTTCATTAATCATATTCCGTTAAAAGCTTTTTATTTCCATTATTCCATTAATTTTTTTTTACTCCATACTCACTTTCCATTGAGCCTTAATGTGCAAAATCAGCTATTCCATATTATTTCATTCCATTTCCGCATTAATTGTAATTTTTAAGTCCGAAAATGCTCTCGCTACTCCTACATTTCTATCATAATTCAATTGGAAAACCAAATCTGGAAAACGTCTTTTGGTTTTCCTTTTTGTTTCGTGCTTGATTTAGCCTTAATTTTATATTTTCTTATTACTTTTGAAATGCCTAAGTGTGTGTGATATACACAAATGTGATATTTGGTAAAAATAAAAAAAAAATACGCTTATGAAACGCTTCAACAGGCACGCATCGAGACGGAACAGAATCGTTTGATGCGCGAGAAGCTGCTTGCCAAGCTGGAGCAGGATGCGGAGCTGTTGCGCTCCAAGGAGCGCAATAACCTGGCTGCAGCAAAGGATGTAAAAGGCAGTAACAACAACAATAACAACGACAACATCAGCAACAACAACAACAACACAAACTCCAATAAGGTATACAAATACTTCAGCAATTCGGCGAGGCACGAGTATCGACGTGGTAAGCCGTTGCCGGCGGGCGTGGAACTGGACTTTGAGCTGCCGCAAATGGCAAAAATCGAGCGCGAATGCTTTCATTTGTGCGAGAAGATCTGTCCGCTGTGCGATGAACCGCTGAAGAGCTACGAGAGCTGCTGTCTACGCTGCCATCGCAAATTGGCACTTAAAATGAAGCAGCAGAGCAGCGAGCAGACAGCTGCTGGAGAGGTAGAGACAGATACCGCGGATGCAGTGGATCACGATTGTCAGAATAGCTATGCACTGGTCTGCCTCAAATGCGAACGCCTGTATGCCCTTTGCAGCCAGTGTCTGGTCAAAAGCGATGTGTGCCGTGCCTGCCAGGGGGAGCGTAATGTCTGCATGAGCTGTCGTCGTAATCTGTGCTCCTTTTGCCTGGACGAGATTGCCTGTGGCCGTGATACCGAACGTACGCACATTAACGAGCAGCAGGATCGTGAGCCGCAATCGGAGGATGCATTTCGTGTGCTGGATGTTAATTATGCGATGCCAACTCCGGCGGCAGAAAACAATGCCTCTAGTTTGTCTAATACCACGCCGCCACCATATTCTTGTTGTATAGCGTCTAACTCGGTGCACCATGCGGACCATAAGGCCACGCCCGTAAAGCCAATGCTGCTAGATCAGCTGCCCACCGTCTCTGGAAGCGCTAACAATAGTTTCGAACTCGACAGTGCCGATGAGCAGGCCATGGAGCGTGTGCGTCGACAAACAGATCAGCGGCTGTCGCGTTATCTCAAGAATTATGGGGATTTAGCTGTCAAGCAGCAACATATGCGCAGTAAAAGCGAATCTCGCCATCGCGGCACGCAGACGACGCCCCAATCCTTGGGTCGACGCGATGTGGTGCTGCATGAGGCGCCCACACAGAATCTATCCATGCCGCTGCTGCGAGAAATGCCAAAAATGACGCGCAAGGAGACGGCCACAACGCTGGACGGGGATCGTCAGCAGAAAATGGATAATCTCAAGAAGCGCTGGGAGGTGTGTAGTTCAAAGTGTAATTATGCGAATAACAAATAGATTAACATTTTCAATCTCTGCCAGGTGCCCGCCGTACAAAAGTTTACGTTGTCCACTTCGTCACCCAAGATATTGACCCAAGTGGGCGCCATACGTAAACAGCTGCAGGCGGCGCGTTTCTTTGATGATGTGCAGGACGAAGTCGACTAAGCGAAAACTAACAGCAATTTTTCAGCTGTTTTCGAAAAATTGTCTGTTTAGTTTACATTCAGTTTGAATTACTTTAGTATTGAGAATTTTTAATATTTCACGTTTAATTTTCACGTCTATTCCACGTTCTTTTACCATTTCAATTCGTACTCCACATTCGACTATCCAATCAAACTACCCCCTGCGATATATAAAATATGATATGAGACCATGTGCTTCTGCTGTTTTGCGCAGCAATTGAATTTATAATATATTTAAGCCATAAAGTTTGTTAATGTTTTTACAAATATATACATATATAGACAAGGATAATTTAACTAAATTAAATAATTGTATTTTGAATCGGCACGTTTAGGCGCTTTGTGGACAACAGCTAAGGAAATGCGCTGGTCGTTAAAGTTGACAATAAATGGATATTTTATAAAAAAGAAAATAAACAAATTTCTCTAAATCTTAGTTTTAAATTCTTTCAGAAATTAAGTTTAAGCTTATTTAAAAAGTAGGTAGAATTCTTCCATATACCATAAATAACTTTATTGCATAGATATATATTATATATATTAATTTCAACAATAAATTTGCAGAGAATTCGAATTTTGTTATGAAATTCGCTTTGCACAATATATGAGTACTATTCAAATATTTCGAGATCAGATACCTCTAACATATCATATAAGACATGGGTTATAAAAAGATAGAATTATTTTTATAATAAAGTGTTATTTGCTTAGCTGCCTCGAGTACTTTGCATAGACATTAGAGACAGCTATCCTAAAAAGGCAGTTAACTTTATTTGTTTTTTTACCTAAAAGTAAATCGCTTTCATAGTAACCTCTATTTTTTTTAAGTTACACTGAATTATATTTAACAGTACTAAGGTTAATTAATAAATATGATAGTATTTATTAACTTTATGTACAGTGGACCCTTCGGTCAACGAACGCCCCGCATAATATTTCGCATATCGAACACATATTTTTGGGAGAAAGAGTTTCTCTTAACGAACGAATTTCCGCATAACGACCAACGAAAAAGGGGGGAACCTTAATCAGTCTGTGTTAAGCAATGGCCGCATTCTGCAGACTTAACAGTTGCACAACAGTTGATATAAAATACAGCACTTAGTTTTCTACACGAACTGCTCTATCTACATTCTCTCAACATGTTCAGATAGCAATCGACCCATTAAAAATGGGTAAAAAGGGTATATTGTATTTGTGCAAAATGTATGTAACAGGCAGAAGGAAGTTTCTCCGACCCCATATTCTTGATTAGCATCAATAGCCGAGTCGATCTAGCCATGTCCGTCTGTCTGTCCGTCCGTCTGTCCGTATGTATGAACGCAAGGATCTCAGAACCTATAAGGGCTAGAGACTGAAATCTTAGCTGTATGTCCTCCTGGTGCCCGCGCAGATCGAGTTTGTTTCCGATAATCGATAACTTGCCCCGTTTCCAAGTAATCGATAAAAATGTATATCGAAATCCCGTTTTTTAAGCAATTTTGGTAAATAATAAGAGCTAGAGTCTCCAAACTTTACATGTAGCTTCTAGAAAAGTATATATATATCAAGTATGTTTCATTTGATACCTATCGCCACCTCCCCGCTACTCTCTATCTATTAGCGCGAGCTGCATTTGGTGTTGGAATATGAGGGTTCAGGGTAACCCCTAGTCGGGAACTCCCGACTAGAACCTCTTACTTGTTTCCATTTCAGATTGTCTCCTTCCGTCTAATACATATTCAGTTTCTTAAAAAATGTTAAGCGTTTCATATTTTGGTGTATTTTTTCAGTTCTTTAAAAGTTTTGTTACATTTTATGTTACTTTCTTTCAATAAAAGTTCAAATTGAAACATATTAGAATGTATTTTTTTCGACCTGGAACGCATTATTTTATTTTACATCTCTATATATAAAACTGTTTGTCCTGACTGACTGACTGACTGATTGGTGATCAACGCACAGCCCAACCCGTAAGAGCTAGGAAGCTGAAATTTTCACTGTAGTTATGTAGTGATGAAGGTGCACGTTAAGACGGGGTTTTGGAACATTCCACCCGCAAGTATGGAAAAATCGCGTAAAACGTTTGTATGAAACTTTTTTGTTTACCATCCGAATGGCCTCAACCGATTGGCCTCAATTTCAAAGTTCTTTGTTCAAATTGATTTGAGGGGTGTTTCACACTTTTCCAAAAATGTATTCCTCCTTGGTGGAAATGGGGGTCTAAGATTTGGTGGATGTCGTTTCGCTCTCAAATTCATTTCCAAGAATCAACATAAGAAATCATTTGGGACGTGTTTCACATATTTCGTAAAATCTAAACACCTTCAGTGAAAAGTGAATTTTAAAGATTTTTTTGGTGAATTTTGAGTTTTGTCCGATTTGCATCAAACTTATTTTCAAAGCTCTACATAATAATACGACGAATACGTGTTTCAGCGATTTGGGAAATTCGACTTGTAACAGTGGTAAAAGGGCGGAAAACTTTTATATAAAAGTAGTTTCTTTACCGTCCGCTCAGTTTCAAAATCATTTTCAAAGCTTTTGAGACAATTGATTTTATAACATACGTGCCACAGGCAAGGCCGGGCTATACCCGCTAGTTGATTTATATGGGAATAATGGTTTTGCTTAACAAACGTTTTGCTGGAACCAATTGTGTACGTCAACCGAGGGTCCACTATATTTAAATTAAATTTAATTCAATTTCAATACAGTTTATTGTATACAAAAGGTAAAGAGTTCTTTAAAAGAGTATTTGTTACATAAAGATTATTAATTAAGTTGGCTTTTCAATTCTATACCCTGCATCAAATTGCTCAGAAATCATCAGTAATATTTTTTTGCTGTTAAGGCAGCTAAGTAAGATGCAAAATTAGTTCTTATTGCAGCGAAAAGAAAATTTCAGGTAGCTATCTTACCGATGAAGCTAAGTTTCGAGGCAGCTAAGCGAATTATACTGTACAAGTAATATTTTGCATAAAAACTAACGTAACAATTGCGGTACACCCTTATATTCGATGGTTACAGGGTATAAGACATGCAATTCTGATTTTGAATAAAATCTGATTTTTTATTACTGAAAGAATACTTTAAAATCAGCCCAAAAACCCATTGTCCAATTTACAAAAATATTTATAAGATTCGGTTATCAAATCGTATTTATTTATTATGTTGTTTTCGTAAATGTCCGGTTTAATGTTTTAGTAATCCTTCCATTACTAGTACATTGGGCGGGACGAATAGACGGGCGCGTAGTGGGAGTAGGCACCGGCAGATCCATAACTGGGCGCTGGGGCGCTGCATGGCACTGGGGCCAAGTTAGGCTGGCAGCTGAACAGATAGTTCTTGGGGCACGGCGGTGCCGGTATGGAGACTGGTGCTGGCGCGGAGTAGGATGGTGCAGCGGGTGCCGCATAAGATGGTGCAGCCGGTGCCGAATAAGATGGCGCAGCAGGCGCAGCAGCAGGCTGGCCATAGCCACCACCACCATAAGAAGAGCCCAGCATCTTCTCCTCCTTGTCGGCAGCAACGGATGCGGCCAGCAGGCAGGCAACGGCGGCGAACACAATGAATTTCATGTTGATTGTTTGCTGAACTTGGCTAAAAGCGAACTGCGATATTGAGTGCAGCACCCAAGTGGGTTTATATAGGGCCACGGGTGGTGTCAAAGAAATGCAGCGACAAGCATTGACCAAGTTTGAAGTCGCGCTGTTTTGAACAACTCAGCGATTTTTTGTATAGTGCTCGAAAAGCAACTATTCCCATTTTTTATATCTGACTTTAATACATTTTTTTTTTCTATTTCCGCTACATATAGTTGGTTATTTTTTATACCCTGAACCCATTAAAAATGGGTAAAAGGGGTATTATGTTTTTGTGCAAAATCCAAATGTATGTAACAGGCAGAAGGAAGCATCTCCGACCCCATAAAGTATATATATTCTTGATCAGCATTAATAGCCGAGTCGATCTAGCCATGTCCGTCTGTCTGTCCGTCCGTCCGTCCGTCCGTCCGTCCGTCCGTATGTATGAACGCAAGGATCTCAGAACCTATAAGAGCTAGAGACTTGAAATTTTAGATGTAGGTGCTCCTAGTTCCTACGCAGATCGAGTTTGTTTTCGATAATCGATAACTTGCCCCGTTTCCAAGTAATCGATAAAAATGTATATCGATATCCTGTTTTTTAAGCAATTTTGGTAAATAATAAGAGCTAGAGTTACCAAACTTGACATGTAGCTTCTAGAAAAGTATATATATATCGATTATCTTTCATTTTATACCTATCGCCACCTCCCCGCTACTCTCTATCTATAAGCGCGCGCTGCATTTGGTGTTGGAATATGAGGGTTCAGGGTATCCCCTAGTCGGGAGCTCCCGACTAGAACCTCTTACTTGTTTTAAATTATTATTTATATATTTATTTTCCGTTTTATATACCCTTTGATGTCATCTCAGAGAAGCCATATCCGAACCTATTAAGTAAATAAAAATATTCTTGACCAGCATCATTGGAGGCGTCGTTAGGGCTATTTCTGTCTGTTTTTATGCTAACTAATGAGTTCAAGAAGTTCTTAAAAAAAAAAAAAAAAAAAAAAAAAAAAAAAAAAAAAAAAAAAAGAAAAAAAAAAAAACAAAAAAAAACTAAACATTTTTACTGTTAAAAGAAACCTTTATCTTCCCTAGCTACAATATAATAAGCTTCATTTTGCTATTTAGCTATAAGAACAATGTTAACTGGATCTCATTACTATATTATATAAATATATAGCTTTGCATATAATTGGCTGAGAATTGATTGGTTTCAAAATACTGTGTTATTAAGATCTTAATTAATCTGGCTGTCTTCTAAGCCCTGGTTAAATAAGGAATTTAGAAAGTAAATTGTTATTGGGCTTGACAATGATAATAAAAAGATTAAATATTAAAATATTAAACTAGCTGGCTCGAGGTCCAGACCTAAACAAATATTTTACAAATTGAAAAGTAGTCCAAATCTGAAATAGATATTTAGATATTAAGATGAAGCATTTCCCGCGCTTTTCTATAGTTATTTCCAAATTTTTTTGTGTAATGTATAGAAGTCAGAATTTGTCACAGCTGATGTTTAAAAATATTTACATTTTAGAAATAGGTAATATAATAGAAAAAAAAAATTTTAGCATTCCGAAGAAGCAGGCGCCATGATTTTACAGCAACAAAATTGGCTGAGAATGTGGCAACATTCGGTGAGACTGAAGCGCAGTTGTTATTGTAAGGCTACGGATACATCGAAGAGCAAAAGGAAAGCGCAACTGGCGACCAAGCTGGAGCGGGCAGAGTCAATTATTAAGCGTGCCAAAAGCTTGTACGGGCCGGAGGAGCTGATGTTGTGCTTCAATGGCGGCAAGGACTGCACCGTGCTGCTGGATGTGCTGAGCAAGCAGCGCGATGCTTTGAAGCCCCTGCGCGCCGTAAGCGTCAAATCCTTACATCCCTTCAAGGAGGTAGAGCAGTTTATGAATATATGCACGCTGCGTTATTCTATGGATCTGAGGCGCTATTATGGCGTACTGAAGCTGGCCATTGAGCAGGCGCTAGCCGAGCAGCCGCAGGTGCGTGCCGTCTTTCTTGGCTGTCGACGCAGCGATCCCGGCTGCGCAGAGCTGTCGGAGTTGACACTCTGCGACAGGGATTGGCCGCCACTGATGCGAATCTTTCCACTGCTGGACTGGAGCTATCATGATATTTGGGATTATCTGCGTAGCCATCAGTTGCCCTATTGCAGTCTCTATGATCAGGGCTACACATCGCTCGGGGAACGAAGCAACACACGGATTAATCCCAGTCTGCTGGTCTACGATGAGCAATTGGGAAAGCTGATCTATCGTCCGGCCTATGAGCTAAGCGATGATAAACTGGAGCGTGCCAATCGCGAGGATTCGCAAATACTCCAATTCCAGCAGCACAATACCTAAATAAAAGTCCAATTTAGATTGAGTCAAATTCTAGTTTTTCCATTTTAATTTTTTGATTATAGGTATATATATATATATTTATAATTTGAAATTGAATTTGGTTGGTCAAAGTTTTCTTTTTTTTTTTATCAACTTGCGAATGGTTTGCAATTGGAGCAGCAAGTGTCCAAAGAACTGGGTCACACACAAACATATGCAAACTCTTTCACACACACACACCACATTTTTTGTTTGGCCTTAGCGCTTATCAGAGGCCATATTATAGCATATTTTTGTATAAGAGCTAGCATATTGAGTAGTATAAGAGAAATTCGTGTGGTGAGTATAGGTATCATAGGGTAAAAGCGCATTGAATTGATAGGGCAAAACTTAACAAAAAATATATATCTAATTATGCGCCGCATTTAAAACCTATTTTTTTTTGGTACAAAACCATTTAATGTAAAATCATATTAAAATAAAGATAAATTTAAATGTCTTGAAGAATATATGTTTAACACGAGATTTATTGCCATACAACTAATTCTTTGACTTGTGTAGAAATGTATGAATGTATATCGCATTATAATGATATTGTATTAAAATGTATAATGCATGAAAATTTAAATTGAAAATATTGATACAGATGTTGTGGTTTGTAGATTCAGAGAAATGATCTTTGACTTATTTATCAACTGTAAGTTAACATTAAGTTGATTACCTGCAGTTCAGGTACACTTAGTTATAAGAATATTTGGTTTATTTTGATTAGAGTGTGATTCCTGCGTTTTATACTGATGCGTTCTCATTTCAAGCCCTTTATAAAGTAAACAAAATTCTTAACCATTGACGGATCACTGCCATTTTGGCTATTGCCTGGCGTGTTTCCTTGCAGCTCGCCTACTAAAACCAGGGGTCGATTCGGATCGGTTTTCAGATTTCTCACATCCAGATCGTTATCCAATTCAATTTCAATTTTATCTACATTGCGCTTGCTTTTGCCATCCTGATCGTTGTAGTCCTCGCTGGCCAGCAGCTGCCCATAGACCTTTAGCAGATTATGCTCTTCGGATTTTTCCAGGAAATTGAGCAGCTCCTTGATGGTCTTGTCGTGCTTGTGTGCCTGCTGTGCATCGTAGGGCGGCGATTTTCGTGTTGAAAACTGGGCACGATAGCCAGACTTGTGGCCCGTCGGGGTAAGACTGACGCGATACCAGTGTTGATCCTCCGGGTCCTGACCCAGCAGCGCATATTCAAATTGTGGTGCGGGCGTGGTCGCTGTTACGCCCAGTCGATCGGTGGTGGGCACCAGGTTGTTGTAGCCACTTGAGTTGTTCAATTGAGGCTGCTTGTACCTAGTTTAATAAAGAATTAACACTTGGTTAAATTGAGAGTGCTCAAGCCGACAGTGCCCGACTATGAGATATGCTGCAGTCAGGTTAAAACTTTCGTAACATATATTTGCAATTTGTGCCTTTGTTCTACCCCATTCTATCTGAATTTGATTCTTATATAACTTTGTTGCTTTTTGTGTGTTGAAAGTGACAAGGCATAAAGATGGCATGACATTTTGGTGGGAATTGGATTTAATGGTGGTAATGTTTTTTTTTATCTGTTCGGGTTGTAAAAGAACCTGACAAAAAACTTGACAATGTATACTTAATTGGGTACGTTTGTGCCTGCTTCTGTCTAATATATACCTTGGCACAATTGAAAAATACCCTCTTATTTAACCATTTTGAATAGGGTATACCCATTTGTTTCTTTTGCACTTACCCCAGCTGATTGTAGCGTGGTACATCCAATGGCAGGGCGTGGCCCAGGGCCAACAGAATATAGATGACAATGCTCAGTGTTTGCTGCTTCCACATATTCCCAAGTTTTGCTGACTGTTTCTCATTTGTGGCTAGCTTTTGGTTTTTATAGCCACATCATCAGAGTCGATTCAATTCGGTATTGGATTGCAGCAGCTGGCTTCGAATTCGGCGTACACATTGAAATGTAAATGTAGCTGCGACTACAAATAATATTTGATTCTACAACGGAACAACTCAGATAACCCGCTGTCTTTTTTCTTTAACATCAAATCATAATTTTGTCACGTTTGATGCGGATCTCTTTCGCGTTTTTATAAGCTTGAATCACTCGGTTTTTTGACTTGAGTTTAATTAGTAGAAGATTATAGAAAGTCAATCGAATTGAACTCATTTTTTCGACATAATTTAATTACTAAAAGCTTTCTTTCTTTTTGCCAAAATCCAAAAGAAAATCGCCAAGAATATAAAGCATTTTTTTAAAATGTTTTTTATGTCTGTCAAATATCATATCATGGCTGGAAAAGTGTGTTAATTCATTGTAAATGTTCATGCTGAACTTTTAGCTAAATGCGATTCATTTTAGATGCTCTTGTAAAATGTTTAACTAATATAAAACAACTTAACCAAAGCTTAAACAAATTTTGTTTATGAGTTTTTCTTTGTATTTGGACTTACTTATCAGAAAAATTCCTACATACTTACCTTGACTAAATTATAAAGGTTTACAAAATAATCCTTAAGTATAATCTCTGTAAATTTAATATTAAGTTGCAACATTTTGCGCTCTACTTTCTTGACTTGAATTGCATTTTATTAGGCTAACAATCGTTTGCTTGAGGAAATGCCACTTACCAATAGGCACTTCCGGCCAACTGTACACACTGAGTGGGCAGCATAACAAAAACGAGAATATCTCTCTATCTCTGTCCATCGCATGCTCGACATGAATGACAGCGTTGCCAACGTGGATGTTGAAATTATTATCAGTGAAATTGGCGACCTTTCTAATGGCCTGTAAGTGGGTGGCTGGGCGGTTGGGCGGTTGGGCTCAGCATAGGGTGGAGGGGGGCTCACACTAGGCTGTTAATCAACACAAAAATACTTTCACTTTAACTTTCCTGGACACTGTGCGCGTGCTCTCTCGCTCTCAATCGTTTTTTTGTCGCTCTCGTTTTTGCGCTCTCTCGCCAGCTCTTTCAGCAGCTGGTCGCCTGCTCAGCTGTTGTGGGCGACATTGCCATTTGCCTGTTGTGTGCAAGCGTTTGGCAATTTGCGCGCGCATTGCTCAACACTACTGTACAACACTGACACACGCACTTCGCTCACAACACACATACGCAACGTTGTCCGTGAAGCAGCAGCTGCAAAGCTCTGGCTCTACTGTGGCTGCGCCTCGACTCAGTTCGTTTGGCTTTTGGTTCGGGCCAAGTTTTTTGCAAATTCAGTAGACAATCTTTCCTCATTTCGTAAACACACACAGACACGCAGCACAACTAAACAAAAACTGGCTTCAAACTCCAAGCAGCAATAACTAATAGGATAACCAATAAATAAATCAAATAAATAAATAAACAAATATTAAAATTTATTAATTAAATGGTAGTGCTTAATGAGCTTAGCTGTACATATGTTTAACGGTCGTGTATTTGATAAACCCAAATAAATTAATCTAATTAATTCCTAAATTAAACAAAATATTTGTTCGCACACTAACAAAAAAAAAATAAATATATATATATCTATAACTTATATATATATATATATATTTAATAATGTTTCCAGCCGTGCGCGTCTCGTGCGTATCCTTCTTCTAGCTACGAATCTAAAGTACGTAAAAAAAATGTATCTCTTATCAGCCAGGTTATGCGTAGCAGAGCAAATATGCTGATAAAAATGCTGCCAATTGTAGCGTAGACCAAATTGCATGATTTTAGCCTATTTTGCCTTGTGCCGGACCTGACTGTGAAATACTTTAGTTTCTATAAGCAATAGGCCCAAATTATTCTGTTTAACCAGCAAACGCTTGTTTTTTTTAGCAATTATAGCGTCCGACTTATGCTTATCGCCAGTTCAGCCCATAATAGTATTATAATTGATATGGTTTCTTCTCTTTAAGCATACGGCTTTCATGTTGTTTAATTTCCTTAAAGTTTATTTACATTTCTTACAGCTATAAAAAAAATGAATATACTTTTTATTTATTTTATACTTGAATCAAAACGTATGTAGTAATCTACTTTTGTTTCAAATCCGCAAACTTTTATATTTGCACTTTATGACTGAGTGTAAGTAAAAAATTAAAATTATTTAACCAATATTTATTTTCGAGCATTTTGGGATCGCGAACAAAGCATCTGCTTTATGATACCTAATCCAAATATGTTAGTCTATAAACCATGATACAACAAAAGTGTGCTACAAAACCTTTTGAAACCTTATAATAGCATTATTTTTATGTCGTACGCGGTAAGGTTACGTTCCATTGGCATTATAATGTTGTGTAGGTTTTCATTACAATTTATACTTATTTTTTTTAATTTAATTAAATGTTCAGCTCATGTTGAGAATGGAATTTACGTAGCCTGCGTGTTCAAGTAGCGTGTAAAGTAATTTACCAACCAACGAAAGTTTCGTGTACGTTTAATTTTAAGCTCAAAATAAATAAGCAATCGCAAAAGGCATGACCAAATGCCAAAAAGGCCTTCAAAATAAGTCAAGTTTAGTTTAATTTGAAACAGTTAGGCGAAATAAAAAAAAAAAGAGGAAGAGAACAAAATAATGTAGAATAGAAACTTTACCATTACTTTCGCTTTTAGCTGCCTCAGACTTTATGTACTTGGCTAGGTACTAGCTGTTGTTGTTACCTAGATTAGGCTAAGACGCATACATAATATCTACTTGTGTGTGTGTGTGTGTGTGTGTGTGTGTGTGTGTGTGTGGATGTTTGTATGTCTTACACTCAGGTGTGTCGAATACTTTTGTGTGCGTGCGTTTGTGTGAGCGTGTGTGTGTTTGTCCAATCGTCCTTCAACAATTTTGCAATCGTTGAACTTCTGAAGCACATATATAAGAAGACATTCCTACATTCATTCATTCTTTTCGTATCAATTTTTTAAATTCCCGTTTTGAATGTCACCCAACTTAACTGCTTCACATAATGCTTTTAGTTGTATAAAAAAGAACCCAGCTCATTTTCCGTTGAATTTTGGGGAACAGCCATGTTCTCAACAAAATACATATTTAGGCACTTTTCTCACATTGTAACTTCAATAGCGACCATTTTGAAATTTATTAAAAACTTTTGGAAAAAGGTACTTTAAAGGCCAATATTCTTAAATTTGTCCTCCTTGGTGTCTTAATAGGTAGAAATTCCGATTATTTGTCTTTTTAATGTTTGAGGAAAAATGTTCTTTTATCACAATTTACTTTGACAGTAAGCTCCTGTGAATCCAATATTTATTTTATCGTTTCGTAACGCATTGAAAATTCAGCAAGTCCAATAAAATCTAGACATTACCAATAAATAGAGTTATATATCAACTTTTGATTTAACTGATATTTTTATTTATTTTTCATTCTTTTACTACTTTTGGGTCATTTTGAGATAATGTGTGCGGGTGACTATTGTCCTGTCTGTATATATGTGTGTATGTGTGAGAGCGGCTTTTCTATAAGGTGAGCAGCCGGTAGCCATAAAAAAGGCGAACCTGCTTGCTGTGGAGTCGTAAATTGCTGCTCGTTCCTGCTGTTCTTTCTCGTGGTTGTAATGAATATAAAACAGACTTTTAACTGCCTGTATTTTGTATTGTATTTTACTGTGTATATATACACAACAACTGTGAGCATTTTCTTAACATAACTTCGACTTGGCCTAAACGCGAGCTTTAAATGATGCCTTAGCTTATTTTTCTTTCTGTTTGTCAACCAGAAACTTGTTGAGGCTTTTGGCCAAGCAAGCAAAGAAAATACAGAAATATTCCAGTTTTTGGCATGCCATAAACAAGTGTACAATTTTTAAGCACAATTATTTTATTTTTCTCTAAAAAAGAAAAAAAAACATTTCAACATTTCACTTGCATTTTCTTGCTCCAATTCCAGTTGGCAACATTTTCCACTTGGTTCTTTTTATTTTCTTCTGCTTTTAGTTCGAAAACTCACTCGCAGAGCAACCAGTGTTTCCTATGAGATAAGCAGTTCGTGGACAGTAGCGAGTAGGAGGAGGATGAGGAGGAAGATGAGGGGGGGGGGAGGGTGAGAGGGCAGCTGCACGAGCTGTAGCCAGCCAAGCACAACGACACACTCCTGGCTTCTTAGAACTTGGCCAGGCGGCACGTACGAAGCAAGATGATAATTTTATTGAATACATACAAAACAGTCTCACATATATATTGCATATAGATGGAGCAGTTGGGTTCGGGCGGAATATAGATATATGGAACGCAGTGTGTTAAGAGTGTTAGGTGTTGACCTGCTATGCAAAACGGAATATAGCTTTGACTATTGCAAACCGTCTTCCCTCCAAATCCTCCCACGTAAAATCTACAAAACTCTCAAGAAGCTTTTTCAGTTGCCCCCAGAGATAGCCTTAAGAAAGTTAAAACCTGTTTTTTTTTGTTTATAATTATTTCCTCAAGATTTTAATACCTACGTTTTTCAAATTTAAAGATCTTTATTAACTTCTTCACTTTTTTTTGTTTATTGTTTTGGTATGTAATAATTGCATATTTTATTTAAGATAATTAAATTCTTAAGTATAAGTTCTCTGTCATAAATTTCTATACAAACTAGTTGTAATCATTGGCATAATAATTTCTTAATTAGCCTTTGGTTATTAAAACAAGAATAATTTTAAACATATTATTAAAAGAGATTTTTAGCTAGTGTAGTTTTCTGCCAAACTTAATGGCAAAAGGGCACAATATTTTAACTCTTACATACATATATGAATATTATATATAAATTAAATTAACTTAAATTAAATTTGTTCCATCAAAGTTGTTTTTCAACAAGAATGGTATTTTGTGTTCAATTCAAATAACTGGACGAAAGTTAGTTTGCCAAGTCAGAGGGCTGTTGGATATTAGGCTGACGTAGTGCTCGAGTTTATTTGCGTTTGATAAGCAGTCAGTTTTTTTTGTGAATATGAATGCTAAAACATGGCTATAAGGAGACACTTTAATGGGCCCGGTCAATGCCAAAGCCGTAGCCAAAGCCAAAGGCCAATGCGTATTTCTTTCAAAGTCGTCATCGTGTGGGTGGTTGGGTGGTTGACTATTTGAGTGGGTCGTGCCAAGCCCACAAGGCTTAGCCATATGTGTGGCCTTTCCAACGCCTAACTGTCTCAGCAGTATAAAACAGTTAAAAAGACCTAAAACAAGAAAAATAAAACACAGCGCAGAAATCGAAGTAAATTCCTTGAAATCAGTTTAAAAGTATAGAAGGGCGCCGCGTGCCAATTTTTTAAAAAGTTTAATTTAAGTGCAGTAGCAACAACAATAACAACGGCTATGAATATACACTTTACTGCTGCGAGTTTTGTTGTTATAAACAAGTCGAGTACAAAGCCACCTCTCCCAAATGTTTTGCTCTCCTGAAACGAATTGCGCGCGCATTTTATGCAGAGAGCGCGCACAGGACGGACAAACTCTTCCCACAGGAGCTGAGACGCAGCTGCTCGGGCATCTGGAGTTAGTATACAAAACGCCAGCAAGCAAGGCGCATGCAAAAGGCGGCAGCAGCAGCAGGCGAAACAGCGCCAAAAAATGCGCGTCAAGTGTTGGTAAAAAGTGAAAGTTGTGCAGTTGCCTCAAAAAGTTGTAATTATATCGCCGCCATTCTATTCGCTTCTCATTTGGTCAAGTTAAAAAGTGCGGGTGTACTGCTTCTCAGCTGTTGCTATCTGAAACTTATGTCTTGAATGATTACAAATTTTATTGCTATTCAATAAACATAAAAAGCTTCTAGAAATGAGAACGTGACAAACAAATACCCCGGCGGAATTTCTTTAGCATTTCTTTTTAAATGCCAATTTAAGTTTAAAATCGTAAATTGCTGGGGTTAACTCTTTTTTTTTTTAGCAATCAAAGTTCGTCTGTTTAACTCTCGTTCATTTTGAAATTGTTTTTGAACTGCAGAGTTTACATTTTATGTGAAAATTGTTAAGTATTACCGTATCTTTTTTAAAACTATGCAGTCACATTATGATCGAATATGTTTAATGCTTGGTGGTCTCTTTAACACTAAGCCATGGATTATTTAGTAGTTAAATATATTCAGTTTATTCTGGGTATTTACTATAGAAATCGCCTTTGGATTTTGATTTTTCTGTTTATTGTAAAACTTTGGGCTGTTCATCTTTGGGGTTGGCATTCCTTTCAGGCGTTTTCATGCTCATCTCTAGTTTTTTTAGGGTCAACTAAATGTTTTTTTGGGTGCGACTGTAAACGATTGTCAATGTTCCTATTGTTACTTATCGATATGTTTTTCCTTTGATGTTCCTGTTGTTATTGTACTTATGCTTTTATTCTTTTTTGTTTTTTTTTTTTTGTATTAGTTTAGTTTTTTGGGTAAAAGCTGATGAATTTAAAGATTGCATTCGTAATCATGGCATTTTTCATTTTTTAGGGCAGTCTGTGCAAATTATGCGCTGCGCAAGGCTAAACCCAAAGTTAAGCTATAATTAAAACTGAAACTTCAGCGGCCATTAAACCGAGACTTTCATAACAAAGTAAAAAACTAGATAAAATAAAAAAGAAAAAATAAGAAAAAAACGAGCTATCAGCAATTGTAAAACTGTGAAAAGTGCAACCAAATAAATTTTTCTGCTGACACACTAAGGGCCGTGGCAGCAAAAGGTCAGCCAAGGAAAATGTGCATTAAAAATTGTGCTAACATTCAGTTCGGGGGCAGCACCAACACCAACGGCAACAACAACAACAATAGCGAAGATAGCAACAACAAAAACAAGGATAATACGCCAGAGGACAACGTCAGCCGGTTCGAGTTTCGATTGCAATTGCCACGCAAAAGTGCCAAAGGCCCCAAATTATCGAGCTTTAAAATTGTCATGTGCTGTTGCTATTTTATCATCATTGTCCTGTTGATCTAACTAACACTAACCCGAATGCTTAACAAAATACAAAAACAAGATTTAACAAACAAATTACTTAAAATACTCGCAAACCACAAGCAAAGCACAAGCAGCAGGTAAATTTTTGTTGCCTTCTTTTAGAGGTGGCAAATTTTGAATTTCGGGCGGTAAAATTGTACATTTTTTGAAGAGTGTATTTTAATTATACCCTGAACCCATTAAAAATGGGTAAAAGGGGTATTATGTTTTTGTGCAAAATCCAAATGTATGTAACAGGCCAGGCAGAAGGAAGCATCGCCGACCCCATAAAGTATATATATTCTTGATCAGTATTAATAGCCGAGTCGATCTAGCCATGTCCGTCTGTCTGTCCGTCCGTCCGTCTGTCCGTCCGTCCGTCCGTCCGACCGTCCGTATGTATGAACGCAAGGATCTCAGAACCTATAAGAGCTAGAGACTTGAAATTTTAGATGTAGGTGCTCCTAGTTCCTACGCAGATCGAGTTTGTTTCCGATAATCGATAACTTACCCCGTTTCCAAGTAATCGATAAAAATGTATATCGAAATCCTGTTGTTTAAGCAATTTTGGTAAATAATAAGAGCTAGAGTCACCAAACTTGAAATGTAGCTTCTAGAATAGTATATATATATCGATTATCTTTCATTTTATACCTATCGCCAACTTCCCGCTACTCTCTATCTATTAGCGCGAGCTGCATTTGGTGATGGAATAAGAGGGTTCAGGGTATCCCCTAGTCGGGAGCTCCCGACTAGAACCTCTTACTTGTTTTATATATAAAACTATTTCTCCTGACTGACTGACTGACTACTGAATGACTGACTGGTGATCAACGCACAGCCCAACCCGTAAGAGCTTGGAAGCTGCATTTTTTACTGATTTTAAATTATGTGATGAAAGTGCACGTCAACACGGGGTTTCGGGAAATTCCAGCCGCATATGTGGAAAATCGAGAAAAACGTTGGTGTGAAACTTTTTTCCTTACCATTCGATCAGCCTCAAACTCATTTTCAAAGATCTTTTAAATTCATTTGAGGAGTGTTTCAATGATTTGGTGGGTGACGTTTCGCGCTCAAATTAATTTCCAAGGGTCTATATGAAAAATCATTTGAGACGTGTTTTTCACTTTCCGCAGAATCAGAGCTTCCACGGTGGAAAATGCGATTCAATGATTTCTTTAAGTGAAGCTTTAAGTTTTGTCCGATTTGCATCAAACTATACTATATATACATCAAACTGTACTATAACCTTTGGTAAAGTTCACTTATTTTTGATCATTTTTGATCATTTACTATAATTGAGTCCATATGTCGGTTAAAATGTCGGTGTACCTGTGGATTTGTTGATATGATACTTCGTCTTCCGCCGAATCGGAACAAAATCCGTAGAAGTATCGGTCAAAAATGTAGCTACGTATAAAAACTTATTTGTTTTTCATTTTTTTAAATTAAATTTCAGCAATTTTAAGTTTTACCTTATATATAAGGAAAATCTAATCAAAATCGGGCCACTTCACACACTGGCAATGACCTGTAAGGGTATTTGTCTTCGGTAACCCGGAGGTATGTGTTCTTTTCTTTTCATTTTTACTAAGCTTCAATTCTTTGTGTACACTTTGGTTTAATCAATACACAATTGTTCTCAATTCAACTAAATCGCTACTAAATAGTTTATGTGTTTTAGTTTGAAAGTATGCATGCATAAATCAATATGATTAGAGCTACCGTACAATTAGAATACATATGGTTAGAATCCAGCAACTTATTGAATAACATTTTAAGCAAATTATATACCTGCATTGGATTGCCATGAATAAAATAAAACTGGCTTAATGTTAAGGCTTATTGTGCTATACAAATGAGCATTACCAATGTCATTAGACATATTTATACAGACTTTTTCGTATTAAGAGCCGGGTATATGCCGGCCTTGCAATGCTTTGCTATCGCTTTCTTATCCTACATCGGAAAGCTATAAATATAGTCAAACACATTTTCCGTGAATGCTAATTTTAGTAGAGTACGAACAAAATAACTTCTAGATTTTTCTCTCTGCTTTTAAGTCAAAAAACATTTTGTTAAATTAAAGCAGTGTTATTAATGGATTTTTGCTTACAGGGTGTTTGTTGCGCGTTCTCGAGCAGATAATTTGTTCTTATGTTTGCTTGTTTTTATTGGTTTCGAATTGCATTTAGCATTTATCGAGTGCGGCATTTCGTTTTATTGAAATTAATGTTAAATTGATGCAAACCACAATCTGCTAACGTCAACACACACCCCCCCCCCCCCCCCCCCCCCCCCCCCCCCCCCCCCCCCCCCCCCCCCCACACACACACACACACACACACACACACACACACACACACACACACACACACACACACACACACACACACACACACACACACACACACACACACACACACACACACACACACACACACACTGTTTCCCAGACACCCACAATTAGAGGCGGTATCGGCAGACGAAGTAAAAAATGGGCGATAGAAATGACCCAGGCCCAGATGGTGTGCCAAACGTTGAAGCTACCCACGTCAACGAAACCAAAAGTCTTCACCGAGATATAAACTGGATGCTTACAAGACGGAATATTCCCTAAGCGATGGAAGCGACAGGGCAACTAATCCTACTATCGGAAGGGGACAAACCAGTCGAGGAACCATCGGGATATAGGCCAATGGGAATACTCCTGGAGATGATCGTATATAACGGACTACTTAGTGTCGTCGAGGAGAAAGAGGCTCTTTCCAAACATCAATATGGATTTCGGAAGGCAAGGTGGGAAGAAAATGAGTATTGCGCGGTGATTACTTTGGACATCTGCAATGCCTTTAACTCAGCAAGCTGGTCGCTCATCCAGGGAGCCTTATCTCAGAAAGGGATACAGTCCACCATTTTCCGTACAATATCCAACTACTTGCCCGATCGGGTGGATTATGATTACGACACAGGGGTCGGTCTTGCGACCACTTCCGTGGAACACAATGTTCGAAGGAAGTGGAAAAAATATACATAGCCTGAATAACGATAATCGCCGTCTCGATGGACGTCATCCGTAGATCGAAGAGAGCAGCATCAATGGCAACTAGGCAGGAAAGATGGAACCCGGCGAACAAAGGAAGGTGGACACACAAACTAAACCCCAATGTGGCGCAATGGACTAGGAAACGGAAAGGAGAAATTAACTTCCCCTTAACGTAGATTTTTACTGACACGAAGGGGATCGGAAGTACCTTTTCTAGCACGAGAACACTCCAGAATGCCCGAACTTCCCAAATCTGAACACGGATCACGTGCTGTACCAATGCTCGAGTTACAAAGATGCAGTAGAATCTGTGTCCCCACCTGAGGTACTGGTAACGTTCATGTTGGAAGGAGAGGACAACCGGAGGAATCCAAGCCAGGTCATTATAGGCATCCAGAGGGATCCGAGAATGGAGACTGCCTAAAATAGGCAACCTATCCCCGCGAAGAAATTCTTTGTGGTGATCCCGCGGAGAATGTGCAGTGTGAGGGGGGGGGGGGGGTGAGTTTAGTTTGCGAATCGTGCATACGGTTGGGCCGGGCCATCAATATCTTAGGAAGATTTTTACTTTCTTGCCGTAAGCAAAAATAAACACACACACACACTCACTAACAGTCACACATTGTGCATACGCTGCATGGGCCGTTGTTGTCTTTCGTTTCTTGCCTGCTGATTACTCATACGATACGTACTTCACTTTAATGATAATTGGTTTTACAGTGTGCCAGAGTACAAAGCACACACACGCACACACATGTACTCACACACACAGACACTCGCATAAATATGTATGTGTTTTTGTTGGCGTTTTCATGGGTGCTTTTCAATTCACGTTGCTGACCCAAATTTTCACTTGTTGTTGTCTTTTTTTTGTGTGGGTGGAATAATTTTTTCGGACGGCATTTTGTAAAAATTATGACACTAGGGCATAAATATTGTTGGCCTGTAAATGTACCGTTTGCCAAGAAAATGAATTAATCCGAAAGGTCGAATTTTTTTGTACCCTGAACCCATTAAAAATGGGTAAAGGGGGTATAATGTTTTTGTGCAAAAAGTAAATGTATTTAACAGGCAGAAGGAAGCATCTCTATTCTACATCTATTCTTGATCAGCATCAACAGCCGTGTCGATCTAGCCATGTCCGTCTGTCCGTCCGTCCGTCTGTATGAACGCAAGGATCTCAGAACCTAAAGGAGCTACAGGCTTGAAATTTTAGATGTAGGTCCGCCTAGTGTCTACGCAGATCGAGTTTGTTTCTGATATTCTAAAACTTGCCCCGTTTCAAAAAAAACTATATCGAAATCTTGTTTTTTGAGCAATTTTGGTAAGTAATAAGAGCTAGAGTCACCAAACTTAACATGTAGCTTCTGTAATAGTATTTATACATATATGCGTTTGGTGTTGGAAGAAGACGGTTCAGGGTATCCCCTAGTCGGGAGCTCCCGACTAGAACCTATTACTTGTTTTAAGTTTAATGCGTACATACATATATAAATGTATAAGCGGCGAGTCCACGTTTATATCCTTCATTTTTATACCCTATAGCTATCCAATTGCAGGTTCAAACTTTATACAAAAATTTATTATTTTAATATTCTGATAAGACTCGATATTTCTCCTATAATTTCCTTAAGACTTATATTTTAATTTAATAATGTAGGTAAGACTCTGAAAGAAACAGAATGTCTTGTAATAAAAATACTTTATTGTAAAGCCACGAAATCAATTATGCCCTGCTCCATCTAGATTTTTGGTGGGTGTTTCCATTGGAAAATAAGAAAATTTGTGCTCCTTTTTTTTTATATGGCCCATAAATGCAATGTTCACATAGCCCACATATATAAATGTATTTGTGTATGTGTGTCTGTGTGCGTGTGCCTGTGAATTGCGCTCGTTATTACAGAAACGCTCTTCCATTGATATCAACGCGAATTTATTTTTATATTGTCGAATTTTATGGCCGCCGTAAATATGCATTTATTCCCCTCTATTTTTTAAGGTCCTGTGCAGAGTTTTTTTCTTGAGTTTTAAGTAGAATCCATTCTCTAATCTACATTATATATATATTTACTTATTTATATGGCGTGTACATGCGTCAATTTGTGTAAATTCAATGCCAGATTTTACCATATGCCATGGAAACCTAAAAGCGATGCACAATAAATTTATTAAACAAGTTCAAAATGTTCTGGATAAATGTCCGAATTTCGCATGTAACTGTGAACAAAGTAAGAAAAAAAGTAAGAAACACCATTTTATTTTCGAGCGCTCAACGAGCTGGTAGTCTGAACTACAATTAAAAAAAAAACAGATATGTATACTTAACAAGTAAGAGGTTCTAGTCGGAAGCTCCCGACTAGGGGATACCCTGAACCCTCATATTCCAACACCAAATGCAGCTCGCGCTAATAGATAGAGAGTAGCGGGGAGGTGGCGATAGGTATAAAATGAAAGATACTTGATATATATATACTTTTCTAGAAGCTACATGTCAAGTTTGGTGACTCTAGCTCTTATTATTTACCAAAATTGCTTAAAAAACCGGATTTCGCTATACATTTTTATCGATTCCTTTGAAACGGAGTAAGTTATCGATTATCGGAAACAAACTCGATCTGCGCAGACACTAGGAGCACCTACATCTTAAATTTCAAGTCTCTAGCTCCTATCGGTTCTGAGATCCTTGCGTTCATACATACGGACGGACGGACGGACGGACGGACAGACAGACGGACATGGCTAGATCGACTCGGCTATTGATGCTGATCAAGAATATATACACTTTATGGGGTCGGAGATGCTTCCTTCTGCCTGTTACATACATTTGCATTTTGCACAAATACAATATACCCTTTTTATCCATTTTCAATGGGTTCAGGGTATAAAAATAGTTGACTGTAGAAAACAATTAAATTATGTATATATAGAAATCCTGTTTTTTAAGCAATTTTTGTAAATAATAAGAGCTAGAGTCACCAAACTTGACATGTAGCTTCTAGAAAAGTATATATATATATCAAGTATCTTTCATTTTATACCTATCGCCACCTCCCCGCTACTCTCTATCTATTAGCGCGAGCTGCATTTGGTGTTGGAATATGAGGGTTCAGGGTATCCCCTAGTCGGGAGCTCCCGACTAGAACCTCTTACTTGTTATAATTGTTATAATTGAGGGTAATGTTGACATTGCAACACTTTCATTGTAATAAAGCGACTTATAGCTAAAAACAAAAAATAAATATATTTTTCGACTTTAACATTTTTAAACAAATCTGGTTTACAGCGCTTTGCAAAACTAATACAGTACATTTTCACTATAAAAGACTTGAATCCTCAATCCAACCGTTCACCAATCTAAGGCGTAAACAAATATTTACAAAGCTTATAGATTAATAATATTATTATAACTTTTATTTTCTTCAGTGTTATTAAAGAACTGAAACACACATCCATATATCTATAATATATATGGATCCTATATAAGCTTTATGTAAACCCTTTATTTGCTATTCAGTGGGCGCGCGGGTACGCTTACAAATTTATTAAATTATTGTTGTTATTATTGTTATTGCTTGTTGTTGTCTAGCAAATCGCTTTGTGTTATCGGCGCTTACGCATGCTTTACAATAAATTATACGGAATTGTCACTTGTGTTTGGACAAGGTCACATAATTTCGCAGTTTCAAATTAAGTTAAATGTGTAACCTAAGTCTTATATTTTCAATATATCAATAGTATTACATTAATTTTTAACATCTTTTTTTTTTTTTCAGCTACAAAAGAGTCTGCTCTGCAAATATAATTTAAATAGTTTAGCTCGACTTAACAGCTCACAATTTACTTCGGTGTTTTTTTTTAAATATTGTGTATAAATATCTTTGCGTGTTTGGACAACAGATAATCACCCTTTAAAAAAGTATTCTCAAATAGCTAAAAGCAAAATTATAAGAAAAACTAAAGTGTAGAGTGAGTGTAGTGTAGTGTAGCGTCCATAAAGTGTGTTAAACCAAATGCTATGAAAAATTTGGCACAATAATAAATATTACAATGCTGTTGAAAGGAAAATGAAAATCGCAAGAATCCAGTGAAAAACAGGTTAAAACTGCGGTCAATTCAAACGGAATACACACCTAAGGTGAGAGAATAATCAACTGCTTTTCTACAGATTGTTCCATTAAAAATAGGTTAAGATCTTTTTAAGATGGACACAAATATTTGTTTTTTTTTGTTAATGCCAAAAAATGTGCATAAAAAATATATGTCTCTGTCCCATATTAGTTTTGGTCATATGTATTGGTTATATAAAATAAAAATGTAGTATATATATAACAATTAAAAAATATTTTTATTGGAACATTCGCAAGTAGCATTTCATCTTTATATATAATTCTATTATACTTAGAAAAACATACATCAGAATAATATCACGTATGCTCCATTGTTCCGCTAGATTTTGTTGCCTACAGTAGTGGCTCAGAAACCTCTAAAACCTTTTTATTCTTCTAAATTAATTTTTTTTTTAATTTTATAGCCAACAGTTTAAAATAAAGTTATATTGAAATGTTGATAAAATATATCTCAATTTTATATATTGTGTTTTTCTTGAGCTGTCAAAGGGGGGTTTGTGTAATATGCATCATATTTATGAAGCTGCACAGCTAACAATTTGCCAAATATCAATATTTAATGCCACGCAAACTGTCAAATCGTTGACACAAATACAGCAAAAAGAAATTTCCAAGGTAAAGCAAACAAAAGTAAACCAACTGAAAACATAGACAGACAACAGTCCCACCAAATGTGTGTATGTGTGTGCTGTTGTTGTGTTTACTAGCAGCTTGTGCTTGTGCATGTGTGCGTGTATGTGTGTGCGATTGTGTGTGTGTGTGTGTGTGTGTGTTTGTTTTTTCAGCTTGTGCCCTTTGTCAATAGAACACATAATTTTAAATATGTTGGGGTAATTGTTTTATAGCCCTCACAGGACACACAAAAACAAATCAAAAACTCAACAAGTAAGAGGATCTAGTCGGGAGCTCCCGACTAGGGGATACCCTGAACCCTCTTATTCCAACACCAAATGCAGCGCGCGCTTATAGATGAAGAGTAGCGGGGAGGTGGCGATAGGTATAAAATGAAAGATACTCGATATATATATACTATTCTAGAAGCTAAATGTCAAGTTTGGTGACTCTAGCTCTTATTATTTACCAAAATTCCTAAAAAACGGGATTTCGATATACATTTTTATCGATTACTTGGAAATGGGGCAAGTTATCGATTATCGGAAATTATGCGCGGGCACCAGGAGGACCTACAGCTAAAATTTCAAGTCTCTAGCTCTTATAGGTTCTGAGATCCTTGCGTTCATACATACGGACGGACGGACAGACAGACGGACATGGCTAGATCGACTCGACTATTGATGCTGATCAAGAATATATATACTTTATGGGGTCGGAGATGCTTCCTTCTGCCTGTTACATACATTTGCACTTTGCACAAATACAATATACCCTTTTTACCCATTTTCAATGGGTTCAGGGTATAACAAAACCCAAGCAGATATAAACATTATTTTAAGGTTTACGAGTTTATTTCAATATATGTACACACATAGCTCAAATTATGTGGACATGTTAAAGATAGCTCCCCGGACAATTCAACTCATCGAAAAATCACAAATCTAAAGCATTAAATGCGCCTTAAAAATAAAATAACGTCATTTATTATTTGACATTTTAATTATTTAACAAAAAATGCCAATATCTGTATCAAAAATTGTACATAATAAGGAATATATTTTATAGCCCGCTGTCTCTTCGTTTGTCCGCCAATCTGCATAGGTCTGTTGAAGTAGATATATTATATAGCTCTCAAAAGAATAACTGATTGAAAACTGCATTTTTGTTTAAAGAAGTTTGGGTATTAAAATATCCAAGTGAAATTCTCCAAATGCCAGATTCACGCTGCTCCTAGTGTGTATGAGTGCCTACGCTCCAGAAGGTATCTTAGCCAAACTAACTAATTACAATTTTTTTTGTTTTGATTTTAACATCTGCAAAAATCAGTCTCGGACTACTATATCATATAGTTTCGGTGGCAACTAAATGTCTTAAATTAAATATACCTATTGAAAATGGGTAAAAGGGGTATTATGTTTTTGTGCACAGTGCAAATGTATGTAACACGCAGAAGGAGACATCTCCGACCCCATAAAGAATATATATTCTTGATCAGCATCAATAGCCGAGTCGATCTAGCCATGTCCGTCTGTCCGTCTGTCTGTTTCTATGCGAACTAGTCTCTCAGTTTTAAAGCTATCTTTATGAAACTTTGCAGAAGTCCCTCTTTCTGCTGCACGCAGCCATGTGAAAACCAGCTGGATCGGACCACTGTATCATATAGCTGTCAATTTTGTTTATCAAGATATCTTGACCAAACTCGGCACTTATTAGTTTTACTATGCTCCTCACATATATATGCAAAATCCTATTAAGATCGGACCACTATATCATATACCTGCCATTGGAACGATCGGTCGAAAATTAAGTTGTATTAAAAAAATGTTTGTTTCTCGTTAAATTTATCTTTATTTCTTCAAACGAGCGCGTAGCGCGTGCTGCATTTGGTGTTAGAACAAGAGGGTTCAGGGTATTACCTGGTCGGTAGCTCCCGACTAGAATCTCTGACTTGTTTAATAGTTGTGCAGGCAATTCCTAGCTATAGTTTGTAATTATATTTAAATATAAGCAATTACCCGTCCTTGCTGGGGTCAAATGATTAATGTTTCGTATGAAAGTTTTTTGGACAATGCAAGCTAACTGCTGGCATGCTTAGTCTGTGCATAGACCCTTGCTTAACGTTGGTTAAGACTCATTACTGTTCTCGTTGCTCGTAATTTTTTTTATACCCTGAACCCATTAAAAATGGGTAAAAGGGGTATTATGTTTTTGTGCAAAGTGCAAATGTATGTAACAGGCAGAAGGAAGCATCTCCGACCCCATAAAGTATATATATTCTTGATCAGATTCAATAGCCGAGTCGATCTAGCCATGTCCGTCTGTCTGTCCGTCCGTCCGTCCGGATGTATGAACGCAAGGATCTCAGAACCTATAAGAGCTAGAGACTAGAGAAATTTTAGCTGTAGGTCCTCCTGGTGCCCGCGCATAATTTCAGATAATCGATAACTTGCCCCGTTTCCAAGTAATCGATAAAAATGTATATCGAAATCCCGTTTTTTAAGCAATTTTGGTAAATAATAAGAGCTAGAGTCACCAAACTTGGCATGTAGCTTCTATATTAGTATATATATATCGAGTATCTTTCATATTATACCTATCGCCACCTGCCCGCTACTCTCTATCTATAAGCGCGCGCTGCATTTGGTGTTGGAATAAGAGAGTTCAGGGTATCCCCTAGTCGGGAGCTCCCGACTAGATCCTCTTACTTGTTTCGTATTAAGTTTGCTGACACCAACTCTACTACGCTTCTCACAAAACTGATCTGGGCCCGCTATTCATTACATATCAAGCAATGTTGTCAAATAAAAATATTCAAATTTTAATTAATTTTGTTACCAGCCGTGATTTATCCATTTCTTTGTTTTATTGTTTTCGTTTTATTTTTTTGTACATTTGTTCATAATTAAACACATTGAACATTTCTGAAATTAACTTTGGAGCACCAACCTACTTTTCATTGCATTGTACTTGTTGTTGATGTTCTTCTGACCCATATATTTATAAATATAAATATTATACATATATGCCGTCAACTTGAGTGGGCTTCAAGGCCAATCTGGCACAGACAGGATTCGATTGTCATTGGAACCATCAAGCGGCGAATTTTCGTGTGGATTAACGATAAGTTTTTATAATATACATCCCTAATATCTGCGCATTGTTGATATTTCTCACATCCATAACAATAATTTATTTATACAATTGATGTACCAAGTGTTGAAGAAGACGAGTACGTGTCGAAACAATGATGTTCGCAGAAGCAACTCCACCTTTCCTTCAATTAATGGCGGAAAAAACAAAGGTCGACGAAGTTCTGTCGTTATAAATGTTGAACGAGGTCAACATTAACAACCCAAAAGATCTGGAAGCCCTTAGGAGCAGCAACACCAATACGAAACCCGTAAACGTTACGCTCTCAGGCACACTGCTCATCTTAATAGCGGTTGTAGTTGTTCGCCTGATAGGCAAAGAAGCACCTCGCAACAAATAAACGGGAATGCTACTTGACCAGAAGCCATTCCAATAGAACACTCCAACAATACCCAAACGCGCTATGTGAGGAGTTAAGAATAGTTATTACAATTACTAAGAGAAAGTACTTATGCACCCAGCCCAACAATCACGTCTAAGGTGCACGACTAATAATCAACACGTGCGCCAAGTCAACGAATTCCTAAGAGCCACAGCTCCACCGCCCAACCCACAGCTGGGATTCAACCTGGACACCCGACACCAACCAATAAACCGGCAACGGCGATAGCAGTAGCAGCGGCGACAAACCAACGGTGACAAAACGCCAGCAGCAGCGGCAGTTCGAGCCTAAAAATATTAAACAAAATTTTGTCAAGTTAGTTCTTAAGCAGCACAACAAATAAACAGATGTTTTTTTTAATAAAAACAATCGCATGTTTTAATTTATATATATGCCGCTTGATGTTTTCAATACCAATCGAGTCCTGTCAGTGCCAGATTGGCCTTGATAGATACATTTATATATAAATATATATACATATATAACATATATATAAATATAAATATACATAAATATAAGCATTAACATATATTTTTTAAATTTGTTGTGCAACAATTATTACAAAATAATGTCTTCTAATGTCTAATGTCTAATTATAAATGGTTATGGGATATCTAATTGGAAAGTCTGTAATTTTAAACGATGCTTACGGAATGTCAACCCTATATCTTTCTGTCAACTTGAGTGGGCTTCAAGGCCAATCTGATACAGACAGGATTCGATTGTTATTGGAACCATCAAGCGGCAGAATTTTCAATTTGGATCAACAATAATTTTGTATAATATACATCCCTAATATCTGCGCATTGTTGATATTTCTCACATCCAGACCAATAATTTAAAGATACAATTTATGTACCATGTGTTCTTCGCCAACAATATTCACTTTTCTTGGTCCTTTGCCGCGGAGGAATTCGGATCATATGACTGTACATCGGCCGTACCCCAAATCCAAAATACGATGGCAGATAATACCAATATAACAAATCCCAACCAGAATACCCCTCGCCATTCATTTAAAGTTGCCTGTTATGACCGTTTAATAACGTTAGTTGGGATACATATGTATCTGAAAAATCATATTGTACAATGTCCCACTTACGTTAGGTGTCATAATACCGACAACGGGAGGTGACAACAAGCCCGCTAAAGAACCGAGTCCATTAGTGAGGGCCATAAGAGTTCCCGAATAACTAGGTGACATGTCCATTGGCGTCAATTTCTGGCCAGCATAGTACGGACCCATGGAAAACATCGATAGGGTAAAAAACACCACAACCAAGATCTTATTGCATCCGGCGTACGAGGCTATGACCGTGAACGCTCCCGGGAGGAGGGCGCCTAAGTTAAAAGAATTTAAAATGTTTTTTAAAAAAAAGTGCGCCGTACTTACCAATAAACGTAAACAGCTTTCTTTCGAGATTTCTTGACAATTTGCCTGATCTTATTAGCCAATCGGCCAGAAAGCCGGACAAAAATGAGCTGAGCCACATCGCAATGAAGGGTAAAGAGGTCAAGATGCCGTTGGAGCGTATGGAAAATTGAATCACATCGGCCATGTACTTGGGCAGACAGGATATCATCACAAAGTATCCCCAGTCATGACCCATCTGACTGACGATACAAGCCCACAAAGCCTTGCTAAGCATAATTTTTTTCCAGGGTATAGGCAGCTTACCCGACTTTTTTGGTATCATTTCGTCTAGATAAGCCATCTCCTTAGGTTTAATGCATAGGTGTGCATTGGGTGCGCTGCTACTCAGTAATATCTGTCAGGGTAAAAGGATGAAGTACCAAATAAAAAACAAGTAAGAGGTTCTAGTCAGGAGCTCCCGACTAGGGAATACCCTGAACCCTCTTATTCCAACACCAAATGCAGTTCGCGCAAAAAGCTCGTTTGAAGGATAAAGATAAATTAAAAAAAATAAGTTCCCTTGGCAGGGCTCGAACTCAAAACTGACCGTATTACTTGCTGACGACTCTACTCAACAGACAAACCAGCAAAAAAAAAAAATAGTTTCCCAGGTAGGGCACGAACTCGCAACCGAACTAAAATAGC
Source organism: Drosophila ezoana (assembly GCA_035045725.1). Classification (NCBI taxonomy): domain Eukaryota; kingdom Metazoa; phylum Arthropoda; class Insecta; order Diptera; family Drosophilidae; genus Drosophila; species Drosophila ezoana. The sequence continues at coordinate 482,385 of JAWNOU010000005.1, read as the reverse complement.
ATTACAAAAAAAATCGCAATTACAATGCTGTTAGAATGCGATAGACTGTGAGGCAGACGCGCATGAATGTGTGTGTGTACACAAATTCTTTTCGCTAGCTGTGCCATCCAATTGCGCAGTTACATATAACTTTGGTTTTCTCTTAACCGATCTTAATGAAATTTTCTACAGTATATATTATTGTACCATAGAATATTTTTGTATTCTCAAAAAGTCAATTGCATTAAAATTGTGACTTAGATTGGTTGGCAATGTAAGTTGGGCTCTGCGGTGCTAGCGGGGAGGTGGCGATAGGTATAAAATGAAAGATACTTGATATATATAAAATATTCTAGAAGCAACATATCAAGTTTGGTGACTCTAGCTCTTAATATTTACCAAAATTGCTAAAAAAAAAAAACAGGATGTTGATATCGATTTTTATCGATTGCTTGGAAACGGAGTAAGTTATCGATTATCGGAAACAAACTCGATCTGCGCAGGCACTAGGAGGACCTACATCCAAAATTTTAGTTCTAGCTCTTAAAGGTTCTGAGATCCTTGCGTTCATGCATACGAACGGATGGACAGACGGACGGACGGTCGGTCGGACGGACGGACGAACGGACGGACGGACAAACAAACGGACATGGCTAGATCGACTCGGCTATTGATGCTGATCAAGAATATATATACTTTATGCCTGTTATTGCCTGTTACATACATTTGCATTTTGCACAAATACAATATATCCTTTTTACGCATTTTTAATGGGTTCAGGGTATAAAAACAATACCTGGTCATTAAGGTATAAAATAAACGATACACTTACAAAAAATATAAACCAGATTATAGATATGCCGCCAAAAACGTATAAAGTTACCGACCAATGATAGGAGTGAAGCATTAACCCAGAACATAAGTTGCTAACGACGGTACCTGCAGTCACCCCGCTGTAACAGAATGTGCCCAATGACCCGCGCTCCTTGGCGGGTACCCAATAGGAGAGCAGTGTGGTCAATGCCGGAAATAGGGGTCCTTGTGCGAGGCCCATTATAATGCGGATTGTCATCAGTCCCCATTCGGCGCCATAATCAAGAGCTAACGGGGAAAAAGCAGTGCTTATGCCGGACAATAATATGCAGATGGCCAAGATCCATTTTGCGCCGAACTTGTCTGCCAATATTCCTCCGGGAAGGTGGGCGAGCAGGTAGCCGATGTAGAAGCTGCCCAGAACTAAGCCCTGCAGCTCCTCGGACCATTTGTAAGTGCCCTCGTTCTGTTTGTGATAAATATTTACAAACGAAATGAATTAAGCGACCATTAGGGGGTCTGTCTTCTCATAATCATGTAAACTGTGTTCAGTGGACGTGAGGCAACGTTTTGTTGACAAGTTTGAAGATGGTGTTGAGAGAATTTAAAATACTTATGTTGCGTATGCTATTTTATCCACATTGTAAATATTCACAATGAACATGAGAATACACACACCTTGTATCCACTGTCATTATTAGACTCCTCCTTGTGGCACACCACCTCCCCTTCATCCGAACTCGTTCGATTTATGGGTACTACCAGCTTGGTGATAACATGTGAAAGTGAGACGCGATTCGTATAGGCACATATAAGCGCAAAGAAACCCAGTATTGCGATGACGATGCGCAGTGGTAGTAGGCAGCCTGGCAACGTGAGCGAAGTTAGAATAGTTTGGATAGTAAATTTTAAAAAATGAATCAATTTTAGCGTACCATGACTACAGGTGCGTCCCCAGCCGGGTCTATGATCAGCTTGCGTATTTTCCATTTAGTGTTAGAAATTGAAAGCTGGTTTACTTAATGTTTATGTGTTGTTTTATTTCAAAACTGATACTTATAGACAAGTAAGACAAATTCTTTTTTTTTTTTTTTGTAATCAAGAATTTTCATTTTATTATATGCGTCTTTTCCCCCGCTTATATTAATAGATTGCTGCCGCCATCTTTAAACCTATATGTTCTTGACCATTATTATTCCTACTACTTTCACTATTTAAATTAAATAACTTGATTAAATTAAATTAAATTTTGTTCTCTTGATGCATCCTTTTATTTATACCCTGAACCCATTGAAAATGGGTAAAAAGGGTATAATGTATTTGTGCAAATGTATTTAACAGGCAGAAGGATGCATCTACGACCCCATAAAGTATATTATATAAAGTATATATATATATTCTTCATCAGCATTAAGTTAAGTTGATCTCGCCATGTCCGTCCGTCCGTCCATAAAGTATAAATATTCTTGATCAGCATCAATAGCCGAGTCGATACAGCCATGTCCGTCTGTCTGTCCGTCCGTCCGTCCGTCCGTATGTATGAACGCAAGGATCTCAGAACCTATAAGAGCTAGAGACTTGAAATTTAAGCTGTAGGTCCTCCAGGGGCCCGCGCATATCGAGTTTGTTTCCGATAAACGATAACTTGCCCCGTTTCCAAGTAATCGATAAAAATGTATATCGAAATCCCGTTTTTTAAGCAATTTTGGTAAATAATAAGAGCTAGAGTCCCCAAACTTGGCATGTAGCTTCTAGAATAGTATATATTCATCGATTATCTTTCATTTTATACTTATCGCCAACTCCCCGCTATTCTCTATCTTTAAGCGCGCGCTGCATTTGGTGATGGAATTAGAGGGAGCTCCCGACTAGAACCTCTTACTTGTTTTAATTTATCTTTATTACTACAAACGAGCGCGTAGCGCGAGGTGCATTTGTTGTTGGAATAAGGGGGCTCAGGGTATCCCCTAGTCGGTAACTCCCGACTAGAACCTCTTACTTGTTATAATACAGCTGTTGATTATGTTCTATGTTTCTGCATGAATCTTTAATAAGTCTAAAAATAATAGACATTTTGTTGTCTTAGGCGAATGAAATTGAAACAAATATTGCTTTCGTTCTAATCGACAACATGTATACTTAAACGTATAGGACCCTTTTTAAAGACATAACAATTTCATAGTACTCGCCTTTTGGAACTACTTAAATACCGGAATATCTAGATCTTGATTAAGGAAAAATATCCCCAAACAACCCCACTGCATATATGTGATAGCTTTAATTTCCAACAAGTAGATCAATTTCTGTATTATACAGTCGAATTAAACGAATGCTGATTAACGGTAAGAATGGCGTTACGAAACGTCGTTCAAGGCATGTCACGCTCACCTTTCGCACACACACGCGCACACTCCTACCTTATATCGATTTGCCGTGTGGATCGTGACACCCTTGACGTTATGCAAAGCATTAAAAAAGCAAAGGAGATGGTAAAACGATGCCAATATCAACGTATTTTAATTATAAGAAGAGGGTACAGGTTTTTTTTAATGCGCGCACATTACGATATTATTGTGTTCAATTCAGCACTAGCTATTTAGGCAATTTTTGTTGGCGAACTTGGACCGCACTTCAGACTGCACTTCAGCCGTGCTCCAAATCCAAAAAACAAGGGCAGATAATACTATGACTAGACCCAACCAGAGTACCCAACGCCATTCATGCATTGTTGCCTGCAATAAAAGAGTAAAAGAGGATTCTTTATTTGTAACACATTATATAAATCATTTTCAACTCAATCCCACTTACGTTAGGAGTCATGGCAACAAGCTGGCTACAGTACTGATGCCACTAATGATGGCCATAATAGTGCCCGAATACCTAGGTGACACGTCCAAAGGCGTTTGATTTTGGTCAGCAAAGTACGGACCCATGGTGAAATACGATAGGGTAAATAATACCACAACCAAGGTCCTATTGCTCCCAGTTTACGAGGATATAACAATTATCATCCCCGGAAGAAAGGCATTTTTTTTCCAGAGTATGGGCAACTTATCAGGTTTTTATACCCTTGCAGAGGGTATCATAATTTCGTCGTGAAATGTGTAACACATAGAAGGAGAGATCTCCGAACCCATAAAGTATATATATTCTTGATTAGTATCAACAGCCGAGTCGATATAGCCATGTCCCTCTGTCTGTTTCTATGCGAACTAGTCTCTCAGTTTTAAAGCTATCTTATAAAACGTTGCAGAAGCCCCTCTTTTTGCTGCAGCTGAATCGGACCACTATATCATATACATAGCTGCCATAGGAACGATCGGTCGTAAAGTGGGATCTTGTATGAAAAACATTTTTGCTTGACCAAACTCAGCATTTATTAGTTTTACTATACTCCTCATATATATGCAAAATCCTATTAAGATCGGACCACTGTATTATATAGCTGCCATAGGAACGATCGCTCGAAAACTAGGTTTTTCATTAAAAACCTTTTTGTTTATCAAGATACCTTGACCAAACTCGGCATTAACCATTTTCCATGTGCTTCTTAGATACAGGCAAAGCAGTTTGAGCATTATGAAAAGTTGGGTCTGCAAGGGTATTAGTTTTTCGGCGTGCCCTATCTTCGGCATCTTTCCTTCTCGTTTTAATATCTGTTCTAAGCCAATTCCTGGATGTTTGGCAGGTGTGGTGCTGCAGAGTAATATCTGTCAGGGTAAAAGGATGAAGAAGGGGATTTTGATTAATGATAAATAATATGAGAATACAGAAAGAACGTGAATATGGTAATTTAGGAACATAAGAAACGAATCACATATAGTATTACTCCATCAAAAGCGTAAAGCGTCATTGACCAATGAAAGAAGTGAATCTTAAGGCCAGAACATATGTTGCTTATGACAGTACCGATGGTAATCCCGCTGTAGTAAAAGGTGCCCAATGAGCCGAGCTCTTTGGCGGGTACCCAATAGGAAAGGAGTGTGGTCAGAGCCGGGAAAACGGGTCCTGATGCGATACCCATTAAAATACGGATTGCCATCAAGCCCCATTCGGCTCCATAGTCAACAGCAAGCGGGCAACAAATAATGCTTATGACCAAGATCCACTCTGCCGAACTTGTCTTCCAATATGCCTCGCGATTATGGAGCCGATGTAGAAGCTACCCAAAATGAAGCCCAGCAATGCTTGGACCATACATACATTCTGTTTGCGAAAAAGAGGAATCAGTAAGAACGCTTAATTAACAGTTAATATTAAATGGAACTTTTGACCACTCAAATTATATTTAAAGTATTCCTCTGAGACCTTCTTCGGGGGCACACGCCGCCACTTGCTGTATCATGATTAGAGCAAAAATTCAATTAACCACAAAAAAATTCAATTTTAGCGTTCCATGTATACAGCCCTGTCCTCATTTTCCATTAGGTGTATGAAATTAAAAGGGACATTTATTTCATTAATATTTACAAGTTTGTTTGCTTGTTTCTTTTTTTTTATACCCTGAACCCATTTAAAATGGGTAAAAGGGTATATTGCATTTGTGCAAAATGTAAATGTATGTAACAGGCAGAAGGAAGCATCTCCGACCCCATAAAGTATATATATTCTTGATCAGCATCAATAGCCGAGTCGATCTAGCCATGTCCGTCTGTCTGTCCATCCGCCCGTCCGTCCGTCCGTCCGTCCGTATGTATGAACGCAAGGATCTCAGAACCTATAAGAGCTAGAGACCTGAAATTTTAGCTGTAGGTCCTCCTAGTGCCTACGCAGATCGAGTTTTTCCGATAATCGATAACTTGCTCCGTTTCCATGCAAGCGATAAAATTCGATATAGATGTCCTGTTTTTTTATACCCTGAACCCATTAAAAATGGGTAAAAGGGGTATTATGTTTTTGTGCAAAATCCAAATGTATGTAACAGGCAGAAGGAAGCATCTCCGACCCCATAAAGTATATATATTCTTGATCAGCATTAATAGCCGAGTCGATCTAGCCATGTCCGTCTGTCTGTCCGTCCGTCCGTCCGTCCGTCCGTCCGTATGTATGAACGCAAGGATCTCAGAACCTATAAGAGCTAGAGACTTGAAATTTTAGATGTAGATGCTCCTAGTTCCTACGCAGATCGAGTTTGTTTCCGATAATCGATAACTTGCCCCGTTTCCAAATAATCGATAAAAATGTATATCGATATCCTGTTTTTTAAGCAATTTTGGTAAATAATAAGAGCTAGAGTTACTAAACTTGACATGTTGCTTCTAGAAAAGTATATATATATCGATTATCTTTCATTTTATACCTATCGCCACCTCCCCGCTACTCTCTATCTATAAGCCCGCGCTGCATTTGGTGTTGGAGTATGAGGGTTCAGGGTATCCCCTAGTCGGGAGCTCCCGACTAGAACCTCTTACTTGTTTTTTAGTAATTTTGGTAAATAATAATAAGTTATAATAAGTTAACAAGTTAGAGTCACCGAACTTGACATGTAGCTTCTAGAATAGTATATATATCTACATTTGGTGTTGGAAGAAGGGGGTTCAGGGTATCCCCTAGTCGGGACTAGAACCTCTTACTTGTTTTTAAAAGTTGTGCTCGCCAAAACATACATATCATTGTATTGTTGAAAAAAAATATTCAAATTATAATTTATTTTGTTAAAAGCCGTGATATATCAATTTCTTGGTTTAATTATTTTCGTTTTATTTTTTTGTACATTTGTTTATAATTAATCACAAGTTAAACACACATTGAAAATTTTTGAAATTAAATTTGAAGCACCGACCTACTTTTCATTAGCCCTACGCTCAGGTCGCATTCATTTATATGGGTGCATTGTAGTTGTTGTTGATGTTCTTCTGACCCGTATATTTAAAAATATAAATATATATATAAACAAGTAAGAGGTTCTAGTCGGGAGCTCCCGACTAGGGGATACCCTGAACCCTCTTAGTCCAACACCAAATGCAGCGCGCGCTTATAGATAGAGAGTAGCGGGGAGGTGGCGATAGGTATAAAATGAAAGATACTCGATATATATATACTTTTCTAGAAGCTACATGTCAAGTTTGGTAACTGTAGCTCTTATTATTTACCAAAATTGCTTAAAAAACAGGATATCGATATACATTTTTATCGATTACTTGGAAACGGGGCAAGTTATCGATTATCGGAAACAAACTCGATCTGCGTAGGAACTAGGAGCACCTAAATCTAAAATTTCAAGTCCCTAGCTCTTATAGGTTCTGAGATCCTTGCGTTCATACATACGGACGGACGGACGGACGGACGGACGGACAGACAGACGGACATGGCTAGATCGACTCGGCTATTAATGCTGATCAAGAATATATATACTTTATGGGGTCGGAGATGCTTCCTTCTGCCTGTTACATACATTTGGATTTTGCACAAAAACATAATACCCCTTTTACCCATTTTTAATGGGTTCAGGGTTCTAGTCGGGAGCTCCCGACTAGGGGATACCCTGAACCCTCTTAGTCCAACACCAAATGCAGCGCGCGCTTATAGATAGAGAGTAGCGGGGAGGTGGCGATAGGTATAAAATGAAAGATACTCGATATATATATACTTTTCTAGAAGCTACATGTCAAGTTTGGTAACTCTAGCTCTTATTATTTACCAAAATTGCTTAAAAAACAGGATATCGATATACATTTTTATCGATTACTTGGAAACGGGGCAAGTTATCGATTATCGGAAACAAACTCGATCTGCGTAGGAACTAGGAGCACCTAAATCTAAAATTTCAAGTCCCTAGCTCTTATAGGTTCTGAGATCCTTGCGTTCATACATACGGACGGACGGACGGACGGACGGACGGACAGACAGACGGACATGGCTAGATCGACTCGGCTATTAATGCTGATCAAGAATATATATACTTTATGGGGTCGGAGATGCTTCCTTCTGCCTGTTACATACATTTGGATTTTGCACAAAAACATAATACCCCTTTTACCCATTTTTAATGGGTTCAGGGTATAATAAACACATATATATACATATATATATATATATATATATATATATATACATAAGTTAATAACAATTATAACAAATACTAAGAGGAAGTACTGATGCACCCAGCCCAACGATCACGGCTAAGGTGCATGACCAATAATCGTCACGTGCGCCAAGTCAGCGCATTCCTCAGCTCCACCGTGGGATTCAACCTGGACACCCGACAGCAACCAATAAAGCGGAAACGGCTACTAAGCGGCTATGGCGACAGCAGTAGCAGCGGCGAAAAACCAACGGCGACAAAACGCCAGCAGCAGCGGCAGTTCGAGCCTAATAAATGTTAAGCTAAATTTTGTCAAGTTTGTTTTTAAGCAGCACTACAAATAAACAGTTGTGTTTTCTTTTTATACCCTGAACCCATTAAAAATGGGTAAAAGGGCTATTATGTTTTTGTGCAAAATGCAAATGTATGTAACAGGCAGAAGGAAGCATCTCCGACCACATAAAGTATATATATTCTTGATCAGCATCAATAGCTGAGTCGATCTAGCCGTGTCCGTCTGTCTGTCCGTCCGTCCGTCCGTCCGTCCGTCCGTCCGTCCGTATGTATGAACGCAAGGATCTCAGAACCTATAAGAGCTAGAGACCTGAAATTTTAGCTGTAGGTCCTCCTAGTGCCTACGCAGATCGAGTTTTTCCGATAATCGATAACTTGCTCCGTTTCCATGCAATCGATAAAATTCGATATAGATGTCCTGTTTTTTTATACCCTGAACCCATTAAAAATGGGTAAAAGGGGTATTATGTTTTTGTGCAAAATCCAAATGTATGTAACAGGCAGAAGGAAGCATCTCCGACCCCATAAAGTATATATATTCTTGATTAGCATTAATAGCCGAGTCGATCTAGCCATGTCCGTCTGTCCGTCCGTCCGTCCGTCCGTCCGTCCGTCCGTCCGTCCGTATGTATGAACGCAAGGATCTCAGAACCTATAAGAGCTAGAGACTTGAAATTTTAGATGTAGGTGCTCCTAGTGCCCGCGCAGATCGAGTTTGTTTTCGATAAACGATAACTTGCCCCGTTTCCAAGTAATCGATAAAAATGTATATCAAAATCCCGTTTTTTAAGCAATTTTGGTAAATAATAAGAGCTAGAGTTACCAAACTTCACATGTAGCTTCTAGAATAGTATATATATATCGATTATCTTTTATTTTATACCTATCGCCAACTCCCCGCTACTCTCTATCTATAAGCGCGCGCTGCATTTGGTGATGGAATAAAAGGGTTCAGGGTATCCCCTAGTCGGGAGCTCCCGACTAGAACCTCTTACTTGTTTTTAACGAAAACAATAACCAATTGTTTCAATTGCCACCCGAGCAGGGACCGGTTAAAGCCAATAAAGGATAACGCGTCGCGAAATAAAAGTGCCTCAAAAGGAGCCACAAAGCGTGAAAGTTCAAGTACTCCGAAAAGTGCCTCAAAAAGGAGCTACAGCGCGAGTGCAATCCATAAAGACAATCCTTACTGCGTTTATCCTCTAACGTTTTCCGGTCGTTATCGCCGAACACCCTGTAGTACCAATTCGCAGGGTACCATGTACTAGTGTCTCGCAGCATCCCCAGTAACCCACCGTTGCTACACCGCTTTACCGTTACACCGCGGGATAAAAAGGAAATAATCCAAAGGACCAGCGAAGGAGATTCGCCGAATGTTACTTATCGTGTAGGATTAGTGCTTAAGTGACAGAAAAAATTAATCAAGAAAACAAACAAAAATACTTTCTTAACATTAAAAACAAAATTAAAAAGAAAATAGAAAAAAAACGATAATTTATACCTTACAACTTTGGAATATTTTAAGATCGATTATTATTACAGGTAAATAATAAGAGCTAAAGTCACCAAACTTGACATGTAGCTTCTAGAATAGTATATATATTAAGTATCTTTCATTTTATAGCTATCGCCACCTCCCTGCTACCACCACAAAGCTATTAATCAATTTAATAAACCAACTTGTATTGTCCACCAATTTATCACACAATTTAAATGCAATTGACTTTTTGAGAATACGCGAATTTATGGTACAAAAGGATGTACTGCCAAAAATTTCAAGACCGGTCAGGAAACATAAAAGAAAATGTGTTTTGGTTGCCCACGTGCTTAAGAATTAATAATTGATGTGGCTGTTGAGTACAGGCGGCAGCAAGTAATGCGGCCAGTTGTGAGCTCAAACCCTGCCAAGCGCGCAGCGCGAGCTGCATTTGGTGTTGGAATAAGGGGGTTCAGGGTATTCCCTAGTCGGTAGGTCCCGACTAGAACCTCTTACTCTTTTTATACCCTGAACCCATTGAAAATGGGTAAAAAGGGTATATTGTATTTGTGCAAAATGTAATGTATGTAACAGGCAGAAGGAAGCATCTCCGACCCCATAAAGTATAAATATTCTTGATCAGCATCAATAGCCGAGTCGATACAGCCATGTCCGTCTGTCTGTCCGTCCGTCCGTCCGTCCGTATGTATGAACGCAAGGATCTCAGAACCTATAAGAGCTAGAGACTTAAAATTTAAGCTGTAGGTCCTCCAGGGGCCCGCGCATATCGAGTTTGTTTCCGATAAACGATAACTTGCCCCGTTTCCAAGTAATCGATAAAAATGTATATCGAAATCCCGTTTTTTAAGCAATTTTGGTAAATAATAAGCGCTAGAGTCCCCAAACTTGGCATGTAGCTTCTAGAATAGTATATATTCATCGATTATCTTTCATTTTATACTTATCGCCAACTCCCCGCTATTCTCTATCTTTAAGCGCGCGCTGCATTTGGTGATGGAATAAGAGGGAGCTCCCGACTAGAACCTCTTACTTGTTTTAATTTATCTTTATTACTACAAACGAGCGCGTAGCGCGAGGTGCATTTGTTGTTGGAATAAGGGGGCTCAGGGTATCCCCTAGTCGGTAACTCCCGACTAGAACCTCTTACTTGTTATAATACAGCTGTTGATTATGTTCTATGTTTCTGCATGAATCTTTAATAAGTCTAAAAATAATAGACATTTTGTTGTCTTAGGCGAATGAAATTGAAACAAATATTGCTTTCGTTCTAATCGACAACATGTATACTTAAACGTATAGGACCCTTTTTAAAGACATAACAATTTCATAGTACTCGCCTTTTGGAACTACTTAAATACCGGAATATCTAGATCTTGATTAAGGAATAAAAAGCAATATATGTAGACGTGTCACCCCAAAGTGAGGTCACAAAGACAGCTAACCTACAGGGAACTGGGCATATATGTGATAGCTTTAATTTCCAACAAGTAGATCAATTTCTGTATTATACAGTCGAATTAAACGAATGCTGATTAACGGTAAGAATGGCGTTACGAAACGTCGTTCAAGGCATGTCACGCTCACCTTTCGCACACACACGCGCACACTCCTACCTTATATCGATTTGCCGTGTGGATCGTGACACCCTTGACGTTATGCAAAGCATTAAAAAAGCAAAGGAGATGGTAAAACGATGCCAATATCAACGTATTTTAATTATAAGAAGAGGGTACAGGTTTTTTTTAATGCGCGCACATTACGATATTATTGTGTTCAATTCAGCACTAGCTATTTAGGCAATTTTTGTTGGCGAACTTGGACCGCACTTCAGACTGCACTTCAGCCGTGCTCCAAATCCAAAAAACAAGGGCAGATAATACTATGACTAGACCCAACCAGAGTACCCAACGCCATTCATGCATTGTTGCCTGCAATAAAAGAGTAAAAGAGGATTCTTTATTTGTAACACATTATATAAATCATTTTCAACTCAATCCCACTTACGTTAGGAGTCATGGCAACAAGCTGGCTACAGTACTGATGCCACTAATGATGGCCATAATAGTGCCCGAATACCTAGGTGACACGTCCAAAGGCGTTTGATTTTGGTCAGCAAAGTACGGACCCATGGTGAAATACGATAGGGTAAATAATACCACAACCAAGGTCCTATTGCTCCCAGTTTACGAGGATATAACAATTATCATCCCCGGAAGAAAGGCATTTTTTTTCCAGAGTATGGGCAACTTATCAGGTTTTTATACCCTTGCAGAGGGTATCATAATTTCGTCGTGAAATGTGTAACACATAGAAGGAGAGATCTCCGAACCCATAAAGTATATATATTCTTGATTAGTACCAACAGCCGAGTCGATATAGCCATGTCCCTCTGTCTGTTTCTATGCGAACTAGTCTCTCAGTTTTAAAGCTATCTTATAAAACGTTGCAGAAGCCCCTCTTTTTGCTGCAGCTGAATCGGACCACTATATCATATACATAGCTGCCATAGGAACGATCGGTCGTAAAGTGGGATCTTGTATGAAAAACATTTTGGCTTGACCAAACTCGGCATTTATTAGTTTTACTATACTCCTCATATATATGCAAAATCCTATTAAGATCGGACCACTGTATTATATAGCTGCCATAGGAACGATCGCTCGAAAACTAGGTTTTTCATTAAAAACCTTTTTGTTTATCAAGATACCTTGACCAAACTCGGCATTAACCATTTTCCATGTGCTTCTTAGATACAGGCAAAGCAGTTTGAGCATTATGAAAAGTTGGGTCTGCAAGGGTATTAGTTTTTCGGCGTGCCCTATCTTCGGCATCTTTCCTTCTCGTTTTAATATCTGTTCTAAGCCAATTCCTGGATGTTTGGCAGGTGTGGTGCTGCAGAGTAATATCTGTCAGGGTAAAAGGATGAAGAAGGGGATTTTGATTAATGATAAATAATATGAGAATACAGAAAGAACGTGAATATGGTAATTTAGGAACATAAGAAACGAATCACATATAGTATTACTCCATCAAAAGCGTAAAGCGTCATTGACCAATGAAAGAAGTGAATCTTAAGGCCAGAACATATGTTGCTTATGACAGTACCGATGGTAATCCCGCTGTAGTAAAAGGTGCCCAATGAGCCGAGCTCTTTGGCGGGTACCCAATAGGAAAGGAGTGTGGTCAGAGCCGGGAAAACGGGTCCTGATGCGATACCCATTAAAATACGGATTGCCATCAAGCCCCATTCGGCTCCATAGTCAACAGCAAGCGGGCAACAAATAATGCTTATGACCAAGATCCACTCTGCCGAACTTGTCTTCCAATATGCCTCGCGATTATGGAGCCGATGTAGAAGCTACCCAAAATGAAGCCCAGCAATGCTTGGACCATACATACATTCTGTTTGCGAAAAAGAGGAATCAGTAAGAACGCTTAATTAACAGTTAATATTAAATGGAACTTTTGACCACTCAAATTATATTTAAAGTATTCCTCTGAGACCTTCTTCGGGGGCACACGCCGCCACTTGCTGTATCATGATTAGAGCAAAAATTCAATTAACCACAAAAAAATTCAATTTTAGCGTTCCATGTATACAGCCCTGTCCTCATTTTCCATTAGGTGTATGAAATTAAAAGGGACATTTATTTCATTAATATTTACAAGTTTGTTTGCTTGTTTCTTTTTTTTTATACCCTGAACCCATTTAAAATGGGTAAAAGGGTATATTGCATTTGTGCAAAATGTAAATGTATGTAACAGGCAGAAGGAAGCATCTCCGACCCCATAAAGTATATATATTCTTGATCAGCATCAATAGCCGAGTCGATCTAGCCATGTCCGTCTGTCTGTCCATCCGCCCGTCCGTCCGTCCGTCCGTCCGTATGTATGAACGCAAGGATCTCAGAACCTATAAGAGCTAGAGACCTGAAATTTTAGCTGTAGGTCCTCCTAGTGCCTACGCAGATCGAGTTTTTCCGATAATCGATAACTTGCTCCGTTTCCATGCAAGCGATAAAATTCGATATAGATGTCCTGTTTTTTTATACCCTGAACCCATTAAAAATGGGTAAAAGGGGTATTATGTTTTTGTGCAAAATCCAAATGTATGTAACAGGCAGAAGGAAGCATCTCCGACCCCATAAAGTATATATATTCTTGATCAGCATTAATAGCCGAGTCGATCTAGCCATGTCCGTCTGTCTGTCCGTCCGTCCGTCCGTCCGTCCGTCCGTATGTATGAACGCAAGGATCTCAGAACCTATAAGAGCTAGAGACTTGAAATTTTAGATGTAGATGCTCCTAGTTCCTACGCAGATCGAGTTTGTTTCCGATAATCGATAACTTGCCCCGTTTCCAAGTAATCGATAAAAATGTATATCGATATCCTGTTTTTTAAGCAATTTTGGTAAATAATAAGAGCTAGAGTTACCAAACTTGACATGTAGCTTCTAGAAAAGTATATATATATCGATTATCTTTCATTTAATACCTATCGCCACCTCCCCGCTACTCTCTATCTATAAGCGCGCGCTGCATTTGGTGTTGGAATATGAGGGTTCAGGGTATCCCCTAGTCGGGAGCTCCCGACTAGAACCAAAAAGGAGCTACAGCGCGAGTGCAATCCATAAAGACAATCCTTACTGCGTTTATCCTCTAACGTTTTCCGGTCGTTATCGCCGAACACCCTGTAGTACCAATTCGCAGGGTACCATGTACTAGTGTCTCGCAGCATCCCCAGTAACCCACCGTTGCTACACCGCTTTACCGTTACACCGCGGGATAAAAAGGAAATAATCCAAAGGACCAGCGAAGGAGATTCGCCGAATGTTACTTATCGTGTAGGATTAGTGCTTAAGTGACAGAAAAAATTAATCAAGAAAACAAACAAAAATACTTTCTTAACATTAAAAACAAAATTAAAAAGAAAATAGAAAAAAAACGATAATTTATACCTTACAACTTTGGAATATTTTAAGATCGATTATTATTACATTAAGATTATGTAATCTGAAAAGCTATTTACAAAACCCTGTTATAATTTGTATACCCATTCTAACAGCATTGTAATTGCCCTTTTTTTCTGTAATGCTATTTTATTTCGGTTTTTCTCAATAATTCTTAATTATTGGTGTGGCTGTTGAGTAGAGGCATAGCAAGTGTTGCGGTCTGTCGCGAGCTCGATCCCTACCGGGGAAACTTTTTTTTTTTTTGCTGGTTTGTCTGTTGAGTAGAGTCGTCAGCAAGTAATACGGTCAGTTGCGAGTTCGAGCCCTGCCAAGGGAACTTATTTTTTTAAAATTTATCTTTATCCTTCAAACGAGCTTTTTGCGCGAACTGCATTTGGTGTTGGAATAAGGAGGTTCAGGGCATTCCCTAGTCGGTAGCTCCCGACTAGAACCTCTTACTTGTTATGTGTATATACCCTTTTTACCCATTTTTAATGGGTTCAGGGTATAAACAAGTAAGAGGTTCTAGTCGGGAGCTCCCGACTAGGGGATACCCTGAACCCTCATACTCCAACACCAAATGCAGCGCGCGCTTATAGATAGAGAGTAGCGGGGAGGTGGCGATAGGTATAAAATGAAAGATAATCGATATATATATACTTTTCTAGAAGCAACATGTCAAGTTTGGTAACTCTAGCTCTTATTATTTACCAAAATTGCTTAAAAAACAGGATATCGATAAGCTCTCTAGCTCTTATAGGTTCTGAGATCCTTGCGTTCATACATACGGACGGACGGACGGACGGACGGACGGACAGACAGACAGACAGACAGACAGACAGACAGACAGACAGACAGACAGACAGACAGACAGACAGACAGACAGACAGACAGACGGACGGACGGACGGACGGACGGACAGACAGACGGACATGGCTAGATCGACTCGGCTATTAATGCTGATCAAGAATATATATACTTTATGGGGTCGGAGATGCTTCCTTCTGCCTGTTACATACATTTGGATTTTGCACAAAAACATAATACCCCTTTTACCCATTTTTAATGGGTTCAGGGTATAAAAAGCAAGAGACTCAAATTGTCCGATTCATCAAAAATACAGGAAAAGGATCTTTCTGACGCGCTAGCTAATATGAAACTCGGTTCATCTAGTAACCCGTAAGGACGCACTTGAGGGAGGCGAAATAATACGCCATTCCATTAATGGAGTAAATGGCGGGCATTTAGCCGATATCCTTACGAGTCCGACTCGGGGTGAAGATTCAGAAAAGGTTCCCGATAAAACGCGTTTAATAAGGGAGTTCTCAAGAGATAAAACCGCATTCGGGTAATGGAAGAAAATCGTCGAAAGAGTAATGGCTATTTATAAGGGCCAAGAGCATATCTATAAATATTATTTAATTACTCTAGCCATACCTCAAT
Organism: Drosophila ezoana; assembly: GCA_035045725.1. NCBI lineage: Eukaryota > Metazoa > Arthropoda > Insecta > Diptera > Drosophilidae > Drosophila > Drosophila ezoana. The sequence continues at coordinate 466,382 of JAWNOU010000005.1, read as the reverse complement.
GAATTGGAAAGCCATTTCCAAGTGTCTTACAGAACATTACGCCGATAAGCGAGATTTGAAAACTCTCGAGTATTAGATGTTCTCACTGAAACAGTGTCGTCTGTCCGTTACCGAATTTTATCAAACGGATACCACCAGTTGTCTTTGACTCTTAGTAAGGGTTTTGACGAATAGTTACCGAGGCAAAGTCTTGGACACGTTTGTGCGAGGTCTAATTGGCGTTACACCTCGACTCCTGGCCATCAAGGAGCCTACAGATTTAAGCCACGCCCTGCATTTGTGCAGCTTTGTAGAGAACCAAGAACAGAGACATTTTTTTATACCCAAAATTAGACAACAACCGCCAACTCTACCACCTAGACATTTTTCAGCTCACCCTGATCCTAAATACCAACCTCCAAAAATTATACAAAATAATAGTTCTGGACAGTGGAGAAGATTTGATCCGACACTGTATTACATCCCAAGACCAGTCGCGAACTACCAGACTACACAACCAACAATAACTCAACAAGCCAAAAAATTCCTTCAGCCGACATACGCACAATACGCTACACCCCAACAGTTCTTAGGGCCTAGACAACCCTACCCAGCGCCTCCGCGCCCAACGGCTCCCAAACCGGAGCCCAAACTTATACCGATGGAATTAGATGGTTCCATACGGACCGGAAATATTTATTATATGAACAGGCCCCAGGCAAACGATTTCGTGGGTAAACGCTCCCCTATCGCAACCATCGGACCTTCTCCGAAATTCCTACGACAGTTCCATATAGAGTTCTATATAGACCGAACCGTGTGCTTTATATTACACAGATGTTGACGAACAAGCCTGTTTCGGAAGCGCAAAGTTAGAAGGAGCTACCGTTTTATCTGATCAAACAAAAAGAACACAACATAGCTACATAAGTTTGTCCTCACAAAAAGATAAGCCAATCAAATTTTTCTTGTTACCCACACTTAAAACTTTCCATGGGATATTAGGTAATGATACCCTTAAACAGCTTAACGCTGTTATTGACGTTAAAAACGATATATTAATAATAAATGGTAACTATAGAATTAAAATAAAACAACAAGCAACTCAAGCGGTAAAATAAGAACTGAACACATATCACACACACAGGGAAATCTCATAGCTCGTATCACTCAAACACACTCAGACTTGTTCGCAGATCCAGACGAAAAACTGACCTGCACCACGAAAGTGTTAGGCGAGATAAGAACGACATCGGACTCTCCGGTGTATAGCAAGCATTAACCCTACCCTAGGAGAAGTAGAAAAACAATTACATCAGTTGCTGCGCGACGGCATCACGAGACATTCACGGTCACCGTACAATGCGTACAAGGGGTCCCTTAAAAGAGCGATGCGTCAGGAGATAAGAAGAATCGTATAGTCATCGACTATAGGAAACTCAACGCGGTAATAATTTCGGATCGGTATCCGATCCCTGAAATCGGAGAAATAATCGCACAATTGGGCGAGAATAAATATTTCTCTTTGCTCGATCTGAAAAGCGGTTTTCATCAAATTCCACTCAAGAAGAGAGATAGAACAAGTAAGAGGTTCTAGTCAGGAGCTCCCGACTAGGGGATACCCTGAACCCTCTTATTCCAACACCAAATGCAGCGCGCGCTTATAGATAGAGAGAAGCGGGGAGGTGGCGATAGGTATAAAATGAAAGATACTCGATATATATATATTATTCTAGAAGCTACATGTCAAGTTTGGAGACTCTAGCTCTTATTATTTACCAAATTTGCTTAAAAATCGGGATTTCGACATACATTTTTATCGATTACTTGGAAACGGGGCAAGTTATCGTTTATCGGAAACAAACTCGATCTGCGCGGGCACTAGGAGGACCTACAGCTGACGGACGGACGGACGGACGGACAGACGGACATGGCTAGATCGACTCGGCTATTGATGCTGATCAAGAATATATATACTTTATGGGGTCGGAGATGCTTCCTTCTGCCTGTTACACACATTTGCATTTTGCACAAAAACATAATACCCCTTTTACCCATTTTTAATAAGTTCAGGGTATAAACAAGTAAGAGGTTCTAGTCGGGAGCTCCCGACTAGGGGATACCCTGAACCCTCATATTCCTACACCCAATGCAGCGCGCGCTTATAGATAAAGAGTAGCGGGGAGGTGGCGATAGGTATAAAATGAAAGATAATCGATATATATATATACTTTTTTAGAAGCTACATGTCAAGTTTGGTACCTCTAGCTCTTATTATTTACCAAAATTGCTTAAAAAACAGGATATCGATATACATTTTTATCGATTACTTGGAAACGGGGCAAGTTATCGATTATCGGAAACAAACTCGATCTGCGTAGGACCTAGGAGCACCTACATCTAAAATTTCAAGTCTCTAGCTCTTATAGGTTCTGAGATCCTTGCGTTCATACATACGGACGGACGGACGGACGGACGGACGGACGGACGGACGGACGGACAGACAGACGGACATAGCTAGATCGACTCGGCTATTAATGCTGATCAAGAATATATATACTTTATGGGGTCGGAGATGCTTCCTTCTGCCTGTTACATACATTTGGATTTTGCACAAAAACATAATACCCCTTTTACCCATTTTTAATGGGTTCAGGGTATAAAAAAAGCATTTGCAGTAAACGGAGGTAGATATGAATTTACCAGACTTCCATTTGGGCTGAAAAATTCCCCATCAATATTCCAGAGGGCCTTGGATGATATTCTAAGAGAACACGTTGAAAAAGTATGCTACGTTTACATCGACGATATTATCGTCTTTAGTCAGTCCGAGAACGATCACGCCAAACACCTAGAAATGATCTTCACGACCCTAGGCAAGGCGAATATGAAAATACAAATCGACAAATGTGAGTTTTTCAAACCCGAAGTCGATCTTATAGGTTTTACCATATCGGCCAACGGCGTAAAAACCAATTCCGAAAAAGTAAGGGCAATAGAAAAGTTGCCCATGCCCACCACCCACAAGGACTTGCGTTCTTTTCTTATCGAGTTATTATAGGAGATTTATCCGCGATTATGCCAAATTAGCGAAACCTCTTGCAACTCTTCTTAGGGGAGAAAAAGGCAGACTCTCCAAAAATGTCTTTCATAAAGTAAAAGTGACATTTGACAACAGCGCACTGGACGCATTCAATAAAATCAAGACGACGCTCAACTCAAACGATGTGATACTAGCTTACCCCAATTTCGAAAGAGAATTTCATTTAACAACCGATGCATCAAACCTATCACCTACATATCGCGTACACTTTCCAAAGCGGAAGAAAATTACGCCACGAATGAGAAGGAAATGTTAGCCATCGTATGGGACCTACAGAGCTTGCGCATGTATTTGTACGGAACTTCAAGAGATATTATATTCACCGACCATCAACCTTTGACTTTCGCTCTTAGCAACAAGAACCACTCGGGAAACTCAAAAGGTGGAAAAGCTACCTTGAAGAGAACAATCATGAACTACGATACAAACCAGGAACTTCAAACGTAGTTGCGGACTCTTTGTCCAGAAATCCCCCAAACCCCCAAATAAATAGCACAAAAGCAACGGTACATAGAGACGATAGCTCGTCATATAACCTAATACCCGTCATGAAAGTTCCAATAAACGTTTTTAAGAACCAACTTTTCTTATAAACTTCAAATACAGAATAATTTCAAACTCAAATCTTGAGCAAATTCTTTTTTCCCAACATGAAACGTAAGATAGGAACGATGACAAAAGCTGCGAAACTAAAAGCTGGAAAACAAATACGATATGCACCTGCCAAAAGCCGAGCTGCAACCGACACCCATTTCCTTTTACCCCGGTCAAATTATTCATATAGATTTGTACACTACCGAAAGAAACATTGTCTTAACCGCCATAGACAAATTTTCTAAATATGCTCAAATGCCGAAATTAGTTGTTATGGACAACGAGAAGTCATTAAATTCCGCATCCATCAAATTCCTATTGGAGAACCAATTGAAAGCAACCGTATACACGACATCGCTATACACCTCAGTAAGCAATGGTCAAGTTGAAAGATTCCATTCAACTCTGACCGAAATAATGAGATGTGTAAAGTAGGATGACGGATGTGTAAATTTCGAAGATCTAATATTCAAAGCCGTTGAATTATACAACCAATCCGTACACTCCACAGTAAACGCAAAACCCATAGATATATTTTTCGGAACTCAGCATACCACCGACCCTCAGGAATTAAAAGATACAAGAACTAAAATCAGGAAAAAAATTTAAAAAAAAATAGGATTTTGATTTGCAATATCATAACAGCAAGAAAAAAACAAGTAAGAGGTTCTAGTCGGGAGCTCCCGACTAGGGGATACCCTGAACCCTCATACTCCTACACCAAATGCAGCGCGCGCTTATAGATAGGGAGTAGCGGGGAGGTGGCGATAGGTATAAAATGAAAGATAATCGATATATATATACTTTTCTAGAAGCTACATGTCAAGTTTGGTAACTCTAGCTCTTATTATTTACCAAAATTGCTTAAAAAACAGGATATCGATATACATTTTTATCGATTACTTGGAAACGGGGCAAGTTATCGATTATCGGAAACAAACTCGATCTGCGTAGGACCTAGGAGCACCTACATCTAAAATTTCAAGTCTCTAGCTCTTATAGGTTCTGAGATCCTTGCGTTCATACATACGGACGGACGGACGGACGGACAGACAGACGGACATGGCTAGATCGACTCGGCTATTAATGCTGATCAAGAATATATATACTTTATGGGGTCGGAGATGCTTCCTTCTGCCTGTTACATACATTTGGATTTTGCACAAAAACATAATACCCCTTTTACCCATTTTTAATGGGTTCAGGGTATAAAAATAAATATATAAAAATAAATATAAAAATATAAAAATATATAAATATATAAATATATAAATATATAAATATATAAATATATAAATATATAAATATATAAATATATAAATATATAAATATATAAATATAAAAATATAAAAATAAAAATATATAAAAATATAAATATATAAATATATAAATATATAAATATATAAATATATAAATATATAAATATATAAATATATAAATATATAAATATATAAATATATAAATATATAAATATATAAATATATAAATATATAAATATATAAATATATAAATATATAAATATATAAATATATAAATATATAAATATATAAATATATAAATAACAAGTAAGAGTCTAGTCGGAGCCCACTAGGAAACCTAACCCTAAATATATAAATATATAAATAAATATAAATATATAAATATTTATAAATATATAAATATATAAATATATAAATATATACAATATACTAAATATATAAATATATAAATATATAACCCGAGGCACCCTTTCCCTTTTATGGTTCAGGTATAAAAATATAAGCAAATATATATATGTATACATACACGAACATATGTATATACATATGTATCTCTATATATAAAACTGTTTGTCCTGACTGACGTACTGACTGACTGATTGGTGATCAACGCACAGCCCAAACCATAAGAGCTATGAAGCTGAAATTTTCACTGTAGTTACCTTATGTGATTAAGGTGCACGTTAAGACGGGGTTTCGGGAAATTCCACCCGCAAGTATGGAAAAATCTTTTTTGCTTACTATCCGATTGGCCTCAAACTCAATTTCAAAGTTCTTTGTTCAAATTCATTTGAGGGGTGTTTCACACTTTTCCAAAAATGTATTCCTCCTTGGTGGAAATGGGGGTCAAAGATTTGGTGGTTGATGTTTCGCCCTCCAATTCATTTCCAAAGATCTACATAAGAAATCATTTGAGACGTGTTCCACATATTTCGTAAAATCTAAACTCTTTCGGTGAAAAGTGCATTTTAAAGATTTTTTTGGTGAATTTTAAGTTTTGTCCGATTTGCATCAAACTTATTTTCAAAGCTTTACATAATAATATGATGAACACGTGTATCAGCGATTTGGGAAATTCCAATTGCAACAGTGGTAAAAGGGCGGAAAACTTTTATATGAAAGTAGTGTGTGTTCAAAATCATTTGCAAAGCTTTCTGAGAACATTGATTTTATAACATACGTGCCACGGGCAGGGCCGGGCTATACCTGCTAGTATATACATACATGTATATGCCGCTGGATGTTTTCAACACCAATCGACTCCTGTCAGTGCCAGATTGGTCTTGAAGCCCACTCAAGTTGACAGATAGAGAAATGGATATATGTATGTGTTGATTCTCCCTAAAGTGAGGCCACAAAAACAGCTTATCTACAGGGAAATGGGACATATATGTGATAGCTTTAAGTTCCAACATGGGGATCAATTTCTATATTATACATTCGAAGCCATCAGGACTGACCCCGAAGTTATCCATTAAACGAATGCAGATTAACGGTAGGAATGGCGTTACGAGACGTCGTTCTAGGCATGTTAATTAGGTAATTTTGTCCAGCCCACCTGGTCTGGCCACGCTCACCTTTCGCACACACCGAAAACACTCCTACCTTATATCGATTTGCCGTGCGGATCGTGACACCCTTGACTTAAACGCAAATCATTAAGAAAGCAAAAGAGATGGTAAATCGATGTCAATTTTAACGTATGTTAACTATGAGAAGAGGGTACAGGTTTTTTTAATGCGAACTTGGACCGCACTTCAGACTGCACTTCAGCCGTGCCCCAGATCCAAAAAACAAGGGCAGATAATACTATGACTAGACCCAGAATACCCAAAGGCATTCATGCATTGTTGCCTGCAATAGAAGAGTAAAAGAGGATTCTTTATATATAACGCATGATATAAATCATTTTAAACTCAATCCCACTTACGTTAGGAGTCATAGCACCTATAATAGGAGGTGCCAACAAGCCGGCTACAGTACCGATGCCATTAATGATGACCATAATAGTGCCCAAATAACTATGTGACATGTCCGTAGGCGTTTGATTTTAGTCAGCAAAGTACGGACCCATGATAATTGCAGTCGGCATACGAGGTTGCCACCATAAACGTTCCCGGAAGATGGGCGCCTAAAAGGTTCTACACGAAATTCGTCACCTAAGTATGCCCGATACATATTTTATACAGTACTTGTATACTTGTCATATTTTAAACTGTACTCACCAAGAAATGTACTTTTTGTTTTAAGCTTTTGGGCATTCTTCCTGTACGAATTAGCCAATCGGCCATAAATAGATATGAGCACGCTGCCCCACATCGCGATAAAGGGAAAAGAGGATACGATGCCGTTGGTGCGTATTGAAAACCGAAGTACATCGGCCATGTACTTGGGTAGGCAGGAGACCATAGCATTGTAGGCACAGCTGTGGCTCATCTGGCTGATGATCGCTGCGAACAAAGCCTTGCTAAGCAGCATATCGGCATACTACCTGACTTTTTTGGTATCTGTTCAGCCAGAAAAGTAATTTCCTTAGTGGTGATGCATGGATGTTTATCAGGTGTGCTGGTGCTTACTAAGATCTGCAATGGTTACCGATTAAGGCACAATCATCTATCAGCGTATCGCAAATTATTTACGAGACAGGCGATTGCCGACAAATTGGCTTTATAATAAAATAAAACTTACGAAAAATATAAACCAAACTAATGTTATATACCCAAATGTAATGAGCGTTACCGTCCAGTGGAAGAAGTGGAGCATTTGTCCGGAGCAAATATTGCTTATGACCATTCCGGCGTTAACCCCGCTGTAGCGGGGTAAATAGCAAGCGGAGTTAAAGCAGTGCACATGCCGGAGATTAATATGCTGATGCCCAAGACCCCAAGACCCACTTTGCACCAAATTTGTCCGCCAAAATGCCTCCGGGTAGATGGCTGATGAAGTAACTGATGTAGAAGCTGCCCAGAATTAAGCCCTGTAGCGGCTCAGACCATTTATACGTGCCTGAGGTCTGTTTTTGGGGGAACCGATTAAGATTTATCCGTTATTTTTGTCCACTCACATTGTCTCCTGAGCCTTCCTCGGACACCAGCTCCGGCGGACACACCCCGCTATTTTGGTCCGTTCGATTTATCGGTATAGCCAGCTTGGTGATAACTAGTGAGATTGATACACGATTCGTATAGACACAGATTAATGCAAAGAAACCCATTAATGTGATAACAACGCGTTGCGGCAGTAGGCAGCCTGGAGGTGTGATTGTAGGTGGAATATGCTAAATTATCAATGTCCATTTTTAACCCACCATGACTACAATTGCGCGCCCAGACAGGTCTATTGTCCTCATCCTGTGTTTCCATTTGGTGGATAAAATTAAACGGTCATTTTTTTTGATTTTGATTTGTGTTTTATGTGTGCAGTGTTTTTCTGACAAAAAGCAAAATGGGATACATTTAGACAAGTTAGACAAATTTATTTTTTTCACCCGAAAGTGATCAGTAAGGATACGCTCGGGCCTGAAGTGAACTTTTATATAATCGTTTTTATAATTATAGTCCTAAATCTTGCCTCTGCTTGGATTGGGGATTGAGGGCGACTTCAAGCACATAAGATTTTGAGGATTTGTCTCTTAAGCATAACATGATATTGCAAAATTGGGAGGGGAAATCAAAATTATTTAATTAACTCGAAAAAAATATTTAACAAATTCAAATCTATGGTATCTTGAGTTTCTGATATCGATGCGAACATACGATCGAATTAATAAACGAACACTGAATTTTAAGAAGAGTATAGTTATTTAAAGGCGATTTAGTTATAAAAGATAAAAATAAATTTTAAAATATAGAGAGTAGACAGTCCATGGGTCTCTTGATTTCAAAAACGATTTTACGCATTGGTAATGTCAAGTTGCAAGTCAATGCCGAAAAAATATGTAATTTTAATATAGGAGATGCAGCAAAGGTGCCTATCCCTCTTTTTTTTCTCCGGCCTTTGGATCATAGGGCTGCACATCAGCCGAGCCCCAGATCCAAAATATGATAGAAGAAATTAACAAAATTGTAAGCCCCAACCAGAATACCCAACGCCACTCACTCATTGTAGCCTGCAATTGGAGAGTTATAGAGAATTGTATATAAAATACGAATCTGATAAGTCAGCTTTAACTCTATCCCACTTACGTTAGGTGTCATAACACCAACAATGTATGGTGAAAAAAGGCCGGCAAATGAGCCAAGCCCATTAGAGATGGCCATAATTGTGCCCGAAAAACTAGGTGACATGTCCAAAGGCGTCAATTTCTGGCCAGCATAGTACGGACCCATGGTGAACAGCGATAGGGTAAAGAACGCCACAACCAAGGTCTTATTGCATCCGGCGTACGAGGCTATAACCATGAACGCTCCCGGAAAGAGGGCGCCTAAGTTAAAGAATTCAAAATGTTTAAAAAAAAAATAAAGTGAGCTGTACTTACCAATAAACGTAAACAGCTTTCTTTCAAGATTTATTGACAATTTGCCTGATCTTATTAGCCAATCGGCCAGAAAGCCAGAGAGAAGTGAGCTGATCCACATCGCAAGGAAGGGTAAGGAGGTCAGGATACCGTTGGAGCGTATGGAAAACTGAAGTACATCGGCCATGTACTTGGGTAGGCAGGATATCATCACATAGTATCCCCAGTCATGACCTATTTGGCTGATGATCACAGCGAGCATGGGCTTGCTAAGCAGCAATTCTTTCCAGGGTATCGGTAACTTATCAGCTTTTTTTGGTATAAATTCTTCCAGATAACTTATCTCCTTAGGTTTGATGCATGGATGTCCGGAGGGGGAACTACTGCATAGCAATATCTGTTGGGGTTAACGCATGAAGATAAAGAATTACACTAACCTGTCAGATCGATAAAAAACAACTGAAACACTTACAAAGATTATAAACCATAGAATAGTTATGACGCCAAAAACATAGAGGGTCACCGGCCAATCAAAGCTGTGAAGCATTAATCCAGAGCAAGAGTTGCTAATCACAGTACCTGCGGTAACTCCGCTGTAACAGAAGGTTCCCAAAGTGGCACGCTCTTTAGAGGGTACCCAATGAGAAAGGAGCGTAGTAATAGCAGGGAAAATGGGTCCTTGTGCGGCGCCCATTACAGCACGGATTGCCATCAATCCCCATTCGTGCCCATATTCAAGAGCAATCGGGGAAAAGGCAGTGCTCAGACCAGAGACTAACATGCTGATGCCCAAGACCCACTTTGCGCCGAATTCGTCCGCCAATATGCCACCGGGCAGATGGGTGATTAGGTAGCCGATGTAGAAGCTACCCAGAACTAATCCCTGTAGCTGCTCAGACCAGTTATACGTGCCTGGAATCTGTTTTCGGAAGAAAGGGTTTAGATGGAGCCCTTAAATAAAAGTAAATATTAACTAGTATTTTTGCCCACTCACAAAGAAACCTGCGTCTTCCGCCGACACCTTCTCCGGCGGACACACGCCGTCTTGTTTTTCCGTTCGATTTTTGGATATAACCAGCTTTGTGATAACATGCGACATTGATACACGATTCGTATAAGCGCAGATTAGCGCAAAGAAACCCATTATAGTAATGACAATGCGCAGCGGGATAAGACAACCTAAATGTGTGTAGTAGGCAATAATCGTGGCTGCATAACCGAATCATTTGACAACTACCTTTGCTGCATTTCTGTCCCCATACAGGTCTTTTATCCGCGTCCATAATTTTGTGTATAACTGCAACTTATTTGTAAAACTCAAAAATTTTTATTTTTAATTTCTTAACAGAAAATTTCAAACATGTTTGCTGGCAGATTGAAAATAAAATAATTAAGAATAATAAAATATGTCAAACCGGATTATTAACTTAACTGATAGGTCACTCGATGAGTGGTTTGATGATTAAAAATTGTCTACCCCATAAGGTATGGGGAATGTTTGAAAACGTCCATTTCGCAAATATAAGTTATAGAGACTTACAATTTTGAACGTAGGTCCTCCAAGGCTGTTTAAATATCTCAGGGTATCTCCTAATGTACTTATGATACCGAATTTTTTCAAATTAATTATTATAAAACAGAAACAATTGTTAAGTCGGCTGGCTCGAGGTCCGGGTTAGTTTTAATAAGACAATGAAAACAATTTTATTGAGTTTTGCTTCCAATATATTTCGGTTGCGCATCGGCAAACCGTCTTCAGGGCACTAACACAAGGTACAAACAAGTAAGAGGTTCTAGTCGGGAGCTCCGGACTAGGGGATACCCTGAACCCTCTTATTCCAACAACAAATGCAGCGCGCGCTTATAGATAGAGAGTAGCGGGGAGTTGGCGATAGGTATAAAATGAAAGACAATCGATATATATATACTATTCTAGAAGCTACATGTCAAGTTTGGTGACTCTAGCTCTTATTATTTACCAAAATTGCTTAAAAAACGGGATTTCGATATACACCATTATCGATTACTTGGAAACGGGGCAAGTTATCGTTTATCGGAAAGAAACTCGATCTGCGCGGGCACTAGGAGCACTTACATCTAAAATTTCAAGACTCTAGCTCTTATAGGTTCTGAGATCCTTGCGTTCATACATACGGACGGACAGACAGACGGACATGACTAGATCGACTCGGCTATCGATGCTGATCAAGAATATATATACTTTATGGGGTTGGAGATGCTTCCTTCTGCCTGTTACATACATTTGCACTTTGCACAAATACAATATACCCTTTTTACCCATTTTCAATGGGTTCAGGGTATAAAAACAATTAACATTAAAATATATTAAATTAAACAATAAAATGACACATTTAATATACATTATTTTACACGTCTGCGCTCTATGACGTGGAGATTTAAACTGAGTCTGTTTGGCTGTTCAATAGGTGTCTGTACGCATTATGTTTTCTTTTCTGCATATTATTTTGATGTCTTAATTTGAAGTCTGATTTATGTTAGGTAATCCTTGCTTTTAGTTTACATTTTGTTGTGCCTATGTACATACTATTGCATTTGTTGTTATTTTCCCCAGCACATGGTATTTGGTGAATTACATTACTTTTATCGGCCATAGGAATTTTTGCTTTAATCTTATTAAAAAATTTTGTAACGTGTTCGTAGGGTTGTGTGCTACTTTTATTTCTCGGTTGTTGTAGCAATCCGAGTTCGTGAGGCGTTTTGATACTCGTGGGACATATATTAGTGATTTGTATATTTTTTTAGGTTCTGTAGGCTTTTCTGTTCCGATGTGTCGTCTTTTTATACCCTGAACCCATTAAAAATGGGTAAAAGGGGTATTATGTTTTTGTGCAAAATCCAAATGTATGTAACAGGCAGAAGGAAGCATCTCCGACCCCATAAAGTATATATATTCTTGATCAGCATTAACAGCCGAGTCGATCTAGCCATGTCCGTCTGTCTGTCCGTCCGTCCGACCGTCCGTCCGTCCGTCCGTCCGTCCATCCGTATGTATGAACGCAAGGATCTCAGAACCTATAAGAGCTAGAGACTTGAAATTTTAGATGTAGGTGCTCCTAGTTCCTACGCAGATCGAGTTTGTTTCCGATCACCGATAACTTGCCCCGTTTCCAAGTAATCGATAAAAATGTATATCGAAATCCTGTTTTTTAAGCAATTTTGGTAAATAATAAGAGCTAGAGTCACCAAACTTGACATGTAGCTTCTAGAAAAGTATATATATATCGATTATCTTTCATTTTATACCTATCGCCACCTCCCCGCTACTCTCTATCTATAAGCGCGCGCTGCATTTGGTGTTGGAATATGAGGGTTCAGGGTATCCCCTAGTCGGGAGCTCCCGACTAGAACCTCTTACTTGTTAATAATACTAATTGTATTGATTATCATACTCTTGGGGTGGTTTAAATTGAAGTTGAGTATTCGTCCGGAGGATATGGGTTTCTTATACCACTTAATTTTGAGTGTGTTGTCCAATCATATTACTAAAGAGTTTAAAATTGGTAGTTTCCCGTCTTTTTCTAATTCAATTGTGAATTTGATGTGTCTATGGAAGGAGTTCAATTCTTTCAGAATCTTCTGTGCTTCTGTTTTGTCCGTTATGGCAAACAGGTCATCTACATATTTGGTCAAAAGTCTTGGGTTTATTGTCAATTTATGCGTTACGTTGTCTAATAGTTCCTCCATTACTATATCTGCGATTACTGGGGAGGCTGGTGATCCCATTGCCATTTCTTTTAGTTGTGTGTATATCTTGTCTTCGTATTTAAAATATCTGTTTTCTTGTATACAAAATTTAATTTACTTTAATGTTCATAAATAGTTGTTTAGGTATACTTGTGTGTTCTTCTAACTTTGTCCGTTTTCGTCTTATTGTGTCAAGTGCTAATTCCATTGGTATGCTGGGAAACAAGGATACTACGTCAAAAGATACAAATGTTTCGTCTTTCCTAATGTGGGAATTGTTAACTCAGTCTTTAAAATCTACCGCGTTCTTTAGTTGTATTTTGAGTCCATTGTCAGATTTCTTAATATTTTAATAATATATTTGCACAGCCCGCAAGAAGGATATCCGATGGAGGAGCATATTGGTCTCAGTGGTGTTCCTTCTTTATGTATCTTCGGTAGTCCATTTATCCTCGGAGATACCGATGTTGTTTTGGTGATCTTATTTCTTTCGTCCTTTGAAATAAGACCCATCTTGAATAATTTCGCCCCGAAGTTGTTATTCTTTGTCTGTAGTCTTGATGTCGGATCAGAAAAATTATTATAAGTTATTATAAACAAGTAAGAGGTTCTAATCGGGAGCTCCCGACTAGGGGATACCCTGAACCCTCTTAGTCCAACACCAAATGAAGCACGCGCATATAGATAGAGAGAAGCGGGGAGGTGGCGATAGGTATAAAATGAAAGATACTCGATATATATATACTATTATAGAAGCTATATGTCAAGTTTGGTGACTCTAGCTCTTATTATTTACCAAAATTGCTTAAAAAAGGGATATCGATATACATTTTTATCGATTACTTGGAAACGGGGCAAGTTATCGATTATCGGAAACAAACTCGATCTGCGCGGGCACCAGGAGGACCTACAGCTAAAATATCAAGTCTCTACATACGGACGGACGGACGGACGGACAGACATGGCTAGATCGACTCGGCTATTGATGCTGATCAAGAATATATATACTTTATGGTGTCGGAGATGCTTCCTTCTGCCTGTTACATACATTTGCACTTTGCACAAATACAATATACCCATTTTATAAGGGTTCAGGGTATAAAAAATTAATGTCACAGTTTTAAATAAAATGCAGTTCTGAAAGTACAAGAATCAATCACAAATATAATTGCGATGGCTTCTTTACTTTTTGAAATCAAGGCATATATAAAACATTCCGTTACATTATTCTACCAAAATATAATATTCTTGATAACAAATTTACCTTCTAGGATCATGATGGATTTGTATATCTTAACTCGCGGGTATTGCCCGGCCTTCCCCGTGGCACGTATAAATAAGTTTGAAGTAAATCGGACAAAACAATTGGACAAAGTTAGGAATTTGCGAAAAATGTGAAACACATCTCAATAGATCCTTGGATATGAATTTAAGCGTGTAAAGTTACCCACCAAATAATTGACCCCCATTTCCACCAAGGAGGGATGGAATGCTTTGTTAAGTTGAGGTTGATGTATAAACGGGGGTATAAAAGTGTGAGTGATTCCACTGCGTTCTTTATATTTCTCGCACTTCTTAGAGCTTCAAACTTTCCACCTGAAATTTCCGCTTATGTTGGGAAATGTGACTTAGGATTTTCCGAGCAAAATATTCGTAGCTGACGCTTGTCGTCATAAATCAGCCGTGTGGAATGCTTACATAATTTGCTGGGCTCGTCACAGAAGCTGCTGCTAAAAGCAAATTGCTGTTAAAGTAAATACGAAATCGTATTTCATGTCACACACGACAGCCGCATGGCACATACGACACATATGCAAATCTGAATCAAATTAAGAATCAAAGTGGGGGATTTTGGGTTTCCTTTTCAGTTTTGTAACGTTTCGTAAATTACCTTTTAGACCGCCTCTGAATAACTATAATTTCTGTTTTCCCTTAGAAAATAAAGAATCTTTAACTAGATAATTTTTCTTTTACAACTTTCTTAAAGTCCTCAATTGTTATTAAACATTTATCTACCCTTTTCTTACTAACCCAAGAAACAAGTATCCTGAGTAATTTTTGTATATGTTATTTAATTGGCCTATATTTTTATTATACCCTGAATCCATTGAAAATGGTCAGAAGGAAGTATCTCCGACCTATAAAGTATATATATTCTTAATCAGCATCAATAGACGAGTCGATCTAGCCATACCCGTCTATCTGTCCGTCCGTCCGTCCGTATGTATGAATGCTTGGATCTCAAAATAAATTATATAGCTCGAGACTTCAAATTTTAAACGTAGGTCCTTCTAGTGCCCCCGAAAATCCATATCAAATCCTTTTTTGAGTAAATCTCGTAAATAAGAAGAGCTAGAGTTACCAAATTTGGCATATAGCTTCTTGAATAGTACATACATATATCAAATATCTTTTATTTTATAGCTATCGCCACCCCCGCTTACTCGCCATAGCTATGAATCAAATAAATACCAATTGAAACTAGCCACCAACTTAAGCCACAAGTTCAATGCAAATTACTTTTGAGCATATACAAATATTCTGTTAAAAAACAAAAAAGTTATTAAACAAGAGGTGTTCTTATATTGACACGTTTATGCGGCAGATAGCGTAAATTGCAAGAATTTATGTATACACTAATTCACACACATTCATTCGCGTCTTTATTGAATTCTATCAACAGTATTGCAATTACGATTGTAATTTTTATACCATGAACCCATTAAAAATGCGTAAAAGGGGTATATTGTATTTTTGCAAAGTGCAAATGTTTGTAACAGGCAGAAGGAAGCATCTCCGACCCCATAAAGTATATATATTCTTGATCAGCATCAATAGCCGAGTCAATCTAGCCATGTCCGTCTGTCTGTCCGTCCGTATGTATGAACGCAAGAATCTCAGAACCTATAAGAGCTAGAGACTTGAAATTTAAGATGTAGGTGCTCCTAGTGCCTGCGCAGATCGAGTTTGTTTCCGATAATCGATAACTTACTCCGTTTTCAAGTAATCGATAAAGGTGTATATCGAAATCCTGTTTTTTAAGCAATTTTGATAAATAATAAAAGCTAGAGTCACCAAACATGATATGCTTCTGGAATATTATATATATGTAAAGTATCTTTCATTTTATACCATTCGCCATCTCCCCGCTACCACCTCAAAGAGGGTTCAGGGTATTCCCTAGTCGGGAGCTCCCGATATATGTATGTGCTTCGATTTTAAAATGGTTTTATTAATGAAAAGTGATCTGTCGGTAAGGATGTCGAGTAGTGGCGGTAAGAACTTTTTTTAAATTAATTTTTATTACTGCTTAAGAAAACGAGTTCGTATCGCGCACTGCATTAGTTGTTAGTATAAGATGGTAGAGTTCAAAATTAAAAAAAAAAATTAAAATCTTTATGTTCTGTTTCATGCTGAATTTATAATATAAATGCAAGAATATACAAAAAATCTTGTCTCTAATAGTATTCAGAGAATTAAAAAATAACGACAGCGACCCTATACAAAACGTGGCAATAACATTTTAACGTATAGATAAAATAACCTATTCAAATAATATTAAACAAGTAAGAGGTTCTAGTCGGGAGCTCCCGACTAGGGGATACCCCGAACCCCCTTGTTCCAACACCAAATGCAGCTCGCGCTCATAGATAGAGAGTAGCGGGGAGGGGGCGATAGGTTAAAAATGAAAGATACTTGATATATATATACTATTCTAGAAGCTACATGTCAAGTTTGGTAGCTCTAGCTCTTATTATTTACCAAAATTGCCTAAAAAACGGGATTTCGATATACATTTTTATCGATTACTTGGAAACGGGGCAAATTATCGTTTATCGGAAACAAACTCGATCTGCGCGGGCACCTGGAGGACCTACAGTTAAAATTTCAAGTCTCTAGCTCTTATAGGTTCTGAGATCCTTGCGTTCATACATGCGGACGGACGGACGGACGGACGGACGGACGGACGGACGGACGGACGGACAAACGGACATGGCTAGATCGACTCGGCTATTGATGCTGATCAAGAATATATGTACTTTATGGGGTCGGAGATGCTTCCTTCTGCCTGTTACATACATTTGCACTTTGCACAAATACAATATACCCTTTTTACCCATTTTCAATGGGTTCAGGGTATAAATAGCAACATCTACAGGAGGCGAGGCCTTTCAGCTCGTGCAGCAAAATGTTGCACAAGTGCTCGACACTCGTTGCACTACGCAAACAATAAGCAAAACAGCAGCAACGATAAGAACAACTTAGCCTACTTGAGTTAAGCGTGCCTGACCTAGAGATACTATGTACTAAACTCAGTGCTTATTGATTATTATTGTTTTTTATTATTATATAAAATACTGCTTCGCTCATTAAATAATTGAAGATAGGCTTATCATTGATTTCGTGTCACGGTAGATGAAAGATATCGATAAGGAGAAATATTAATTATTCTGAATATATTTTTTTCATACAAAACTCTGGGTTTTATAGAACTAAAAGCTAAACTTAAAACGATAATTAAAATCAGTCTTCAATTGAGTATGCTAATTCAGGAAGCTGCATGTCAAACTTGGTAACTTATAAAGTCGCATATTGGTGAAATTGAAATGCATACCCTTCCTTAACTATAGGTAGTGGGTATAGGATAAAAAAAGCGAGCCAAGCTCGTTAAAATTACAAATAGAAGGCAAGTGGCAGAAAAGTGCGCTGAAGGACACGTCTGGGGTCTTAGATCCGTCTATAAGGGGGCGCTGCACGTGTGCAGCCAAAGGGTTTGGGTGGGTGGGTGGCAGCCCTGCCATCTGTCAGGCTTCGCCATTGTATGGCCATCGAGTCATGCAACTGCAACTGCGACTGTTACGCGGCTGCATTTGAACTTATCACGACATCAAAACTTGCGCCAGCCTCAATTACCAAATGTAATGCTCACTCTGGCCGCATTAAGTGGTGGGCGAGACATGCGTGTTTGCCCGCGCATTAGCTTAAAAGTTTTTGTTTTGGTTTCTATTCGGTTGCTGCCACTGTTGCATATGAAATTAGCCATATTCTCTGCCTCTGCTTTTTACAGGCTTGGTGGCTCTGCAAAAATCAATATTGATATATACCTTTTATTGGAACTCATTAATAGACATTTAATGGAAAATTTAGTAAGTTGCCATAGGAAGCATCGGATACACTGATTAAAAAGCTTTTCTTTCTGTTCCAATATTATTTTTATCATTCGAATATAATCTTTCTTGATTTAACTTAAAACCTTATGTATTGCCTAGCCATTTATACCAAAAGCTCATCTTTTAATAGAATACATTTTAACAGTTTTTATAAATATTAAAATTTAAGCAAATTATTATCGTATATACATAGTTATAATGAAGAGATTTAATGTGATGTGGTATAAGTCAAACTTGTGGGTTAAACATTTTCTAGATTTTTCTTAAAATTTGCTATTAGGTTTGTTTAAGAATAAAATTTTATAGAACCGTTCTCTTCGTATGCATCGGGTGTCGACTGCTTGTCCTCGCAACGCTCACCTGTATAGCCAGTGGCACATTCACAGGTATAGATGGGCTTTTGGGCAATGATGAGCATAAAACATTTTCCATTATTCTCGCAGTAAGAGTTGGCCAAGTTTTTAGGGCATTCGCCAGATCTTAAGATATGTAGGATCAAATTGTTATAGGTTATATCGGTATTAACAGAGCTTATCGATGTCCATAATAAAACCAGCAGCAGGCTGTTGATCAGCATGTTGTTCTTCCAGGCAAATGCTGAAATTTGCTGTTGTCTTCAGATCTAACAGGCTATTTCAGAATTAACTCGGGAAGGCGTAACAAATATGTGTGTCTAAAAAAATTAGATATGTTTGCACAGTGGGCAAAGTTTGAGCTTTCATTCATATATTTTCTTGTTTCCTCTTCACTGCCTCTCTCTCTCTCTCTCTCTCTCTCTCTCTCTCTCTCTCTCTCCCTCTCTGGTCTCTCTCTCTCTTTCTCTCTCTCTCTCTTTCTTTATCTCCTTATATCTCTATTGTCTTTTCTCTTCTGTGTTAGTAATGAATTATATAGAATGAAACCATCTAAATTCCATTTTATTTTCTCAAAATATTATTTTAATAATTATTTAAAGAATAATATAATTTTAAGATTTTGATCATTCTCGACTTTTGCCGAAATTTAAAATTCAACTTTTAATCAGAAAACACAGTAAGTTTCCTTTTTAAGTAAATCGTAATTTATGGCTGCTGGAATGGACGCCACATGAAAGGGCATTAAAGCTGCCAAGTCATAAATAAGCAAAAATAAATCGCCAATAAAAACAAAATGTGACATCATCATAATTATTGATGGGCAATGCATAGCAAAGAAACAACATAAAAGAAAGAAATATCAATTAAATTTAAATAAAAATGCACTTGCATAAATAAAATATGCATAATGTGGTAAATGAGGCACACACACTTATGGCTTTTGGTCATACACACACACACACACACACACACACACTCGATCACACAGACTAATCCTGTCATGCATTATGAGTTTATTGTGTGCACACTGGCATCGAAAACCGGGTTCCTTTCGTTCCACTTGCCTTGTTTAACGAGCATGTAAAAACAAATGTGCATAATTTGTCAGCTCAAATCACTGGCGATTGACCCCATACCAAAAAATTGCCGCTCGAACTGACCGAAATATGAAGTGCAGTAGATCAAGGATAGTACGTTGTTAATTTGCTCACTAATTGACTACAACAGGCGAACGCTAAAGCGCATTTTAATTGTACCTCCAGATGGTTAACTAAAGCTTTATATATTTTATTTGATACAAGAGAAAAATGTGTTTTACAGATTAACGAAGATTAAATACTTTTGTATTTTATATAGTTCCCAAAAACTAAGTTTGTAAAAGGAAAAATATTAAATAACATCAAAGAGAGGATTCGTAGTTGGAAAAATGTGATTGCTCGCAGTTTAAATCGAATTCTTGCCTTTGCTGGAAAAATTTGATTTCTCACATTTTAAATCGAATTCTTGCCTTTAGCTTCAGACTGAAATTTAGTTTTCCTCTAGCATGAACTTTAATACCTTGAAATCTTAACGATTTTTCCAATTTTAAATAAAACAATTTAATTATATATTTTAATTGATATAAAAACATATTGTAGGCGTCACAAGAATAAATTCAGTAATGGCTCGACTCGGATTGATTCAAAACGATTTTATAACCTTGATAGGCCATTCGCTTTGAACTAAATAACTATGTGAAACCTTACCAAAAATAAAAGGAAGTGTATTTAATCTTCGGCAGATTATTCTTGATAAAAATGTTGCTTAAATTTGGCATATAAATAAGTTATTTGCTTACACAATGAAATCATTAAAGAGCTGGCTCTTGAGTATAATGACAACAAGCTTTTTTTTTGTACAATCTAAATTCTGGTATGGCTCAGACACACACGCCTTAAGTGTGTAGCATCTTGTTGTTGCTTCTGTTGCTGTTGTGTGTGTGTGTGTGTGTGGCTGCTCTGTATGTGTCTGGGATGCTGTGTTGGCGTCGCTGATGCGGCTGATATGACATGCATTATGGCGATATAACAAATATGACCGCACTGCAGCGGCTGGCTTGGGTTAGCCATGGCGGGTTTCGAGGCTTTGGGCTGTTGAGCTGCCGGTTGGGCGTGCTGCGGGGACGCCACTCGAATGACATAATCGAGCGCTGCAGTTTCCGCCTGCTGCCACAGTGTTCGGGTGCTGTGGCAGCTTCCTGCTGCTTCCTGTTATGAGGAGACGATGTCATGGGTCTGAGCTATTACATAACCAAGCATACAACACACACACAAATGTATTCCTTTTCGCTTATTTCGTTGTACTATCTCTCCGAATAGTTCTTAATTAGTCTGGCGAGCATGTGAGCGGGCACATAAAATAACAAGTAAGAGTTTCTAGTCGGGAGCTCCCGACTAGGGGATACCCTGAACCCTCTTATTCCAACACCAAATGCAGCGCGCGCTTATAGATAGAGAGTAGTATAAAGCCTGAGGACCCAACCAGGCTTGACGTAATATCACCTAAGCCAACTGATTCAATACAATAAACATAAATAAAAAAAATCAAGTAAGAGGTTCTAGTCGGGAGCTCCCGACTAGGGGATACCCTGAACCCTCTTATTCCATCCCCAAATGCAGCGCGCGCTTATAGATAGAGAGTAGCGGGGAGTTGGCGATAGGTATGAAATGAAAGATAATCGATAAATATATACTATTCTAGAAGCTACATGTCAAGTTTGGTAACTTTAGCTCTTATTATTTACCAAAATTGCTTAAAAAACGGGATTTCGATATACATTTTTATCGATTACTTGGAAACGGGGCAAGTTATCGATTATCGGAAACAAACTCGATCTGCGTAGGAACTAGGAGCATCTACATCTAAAATTTCAAGTCTCTAGCTCTTATAGGTTCTGAGATCCTTGCGTTCATACATACGGACGGACGGACGGACGGACGGACGGACGGACGGACGGACAGACAGACGGACATGGCTAGATCGACTCGGCTATTGATGCTGATCAAGAATATATATACTTTATGGGGTCGGAGATGCTTCCTTCTGCCTGTTACATACATTTGCACTTTGCACAAATACAATATACCCTTTTTTATACCCTGAACCCATTAAAAATGGGTAAAAGGGGTATTATGTTTTTGTGCAAAATCCAAATGTATGTAACAGGCAGAAGGAAGCATCTCCGACCCCATAAAGTATATATATTCTTGATCAGCATTAATAGCCGAGTCGATCTAGCCATGTCTGTCTGTCTGTCCGTCCGTCCGTCCGTCCGTCCGTCCGTCCGTCCGTCCGTCCGTCCGTCCGTATGTATGAACGCAAGGATCTCAGAACCTATTAGAGCTAGAGACTTGAAATTTTAAATGTAGGTGCTCCTAGGTCCTACGCAGATCGAGTTTGTTTCCGATAATCGATAACTTGCCCCGTTTCCAAGTAATCGATAAAAATGTATATCGATATCCTGTTTTTTAAGCAATTTTGGTAAATAATAAGAGCTAGAGTTACCAAACTTGACATGTAGCTTCTAGAAAAGTATATATATATCGATTATCTTTCATTTTATACCTATCGCCACCTCCCCGCTACTCTCTATCTATAAGCGCGCGCTGCATTTGGTGTAGGAATATGAGGGTTCAGGGTATCCCCTAGTCGGGAGCTCCCGACTAGAACCTCTTACTTGTTATACCCTGAACCCATTAAAAAGGGGTAAAAGGGGTATTATGTTTTTGTGCAAAATCCAAATGTATGTAACAGGCAGAAGGAAGCATCTCCGACCCCATAAAGTATATATATTCTTGATCAGCATTAATAGCCGAGTCGATCTAGCCATGTCCGTCTGTCTGTCCGTCCGTCCGTCCGTCCGTCCGTCCGTCCGTCCGTCCGTATGTATGAACGCAAGGATCTCAGAACCTATAAGAGCTAGAGAAATTGAAATTGAAATTTTAGATGTAGGTGCTCCTAGTGCCCGCGCAGATCGAGTTTGTTTCCGATAATCGATAGCTTACTCCGTTTCAAAGTAATCGATAAAAATGTATATCGAAATCCTGTTTTTAAGCAATTTTTGTAAATAATAAGAGCTAGAGTCAGCAAACTTGACATGTTGCTTCTAGAAAAGTATATATATATAAAGTATCTTTCATTTAATACCTATCGCCACCTGCCCGCTACTCTCTATCTATTAGCGCGAGCTGCATTTGGTGTTGGAATATGAGTGTTCAGGTTATCCCCTAGTCGGGAGCTCCCGACTAGAACCTCTTACTTGTTTTAAATAATTTGGGGATAGCGGACAGCTTTGCAATGCCCCTGTTAATTTGTATATCAGACTTTCCACCTTTCTTGTGGAGAAGTATGATATAAGATTCTTTCCAAAGAGATGGAAACACAGAAGATTCAAGGGATAGATTAAAAAGCTATAGAAATAGACGAAGAAGGGAAGAGTTACACTCCTTGAGTAGACAACTAGGAATATTGTCAGGCCAGGAGAGTAAGAAGATTTTAAAGAATATATAGCGAAAAGAAGACAGGAATGGGAAATAATAGAAATGGGTATAGAACCGAATGAAGTCATATTGTAAGGGTAAGAATTATTATTAAGAGTATTATTCAAGAATTATTAAAGAGTAGGTTGTTTGGAAAAAAATAGCAAAGAAGTTAGCAGAATCGGAATCGTTGCTAGCTTTATATATCCCGAGAGAGAAAGAAGATGGAAAACTTAAAGATTTACGCTTCAAGTTTACCAAATTATAAAACTGTCTCGGGTTTTGGGAAAATTGACTTTTGCAACAAGAAAGATTATTTTCATAGCACTGAGAATTAAGAAGAAAGATGTTCGACTTGGCTACGGTATATTTGGCCAAGTCAATACTCGAACCAGACCTTTAAAACTTTTTAAAATATTTAGACTTTATATTTTGTAGGTTTGATAGTCTGGGAGTGAACCAGGGTGGCTTTGAAGAAGCAATTGAGGGAATTGAATTAGGAAAACAACCATCTAAAATGGAGTTCATGGTATTATAAAAAAAATTAATAGCAATATTCATATCAACCGCGTCATAAAAAGACCAATCGATTGCATGAATACGTTGATTAAGCAAGGAATAGTTTCCTTTGCGAAAGCAACGGCGGGGCTTATAGGTAGCTAATGAATGTAAAACGAGAGGATTGCAATTGAGCATTGCAACCTCTAAAGTAGGATGATATACATCGTCAGGAAGGGATAAAGGAGGGGTCCTGGACACATTAGTAATAAGGTAGTCATTAACAAATACCAAATCAAGAGTTCTTTTCAAATAATTGGAAATTGAATTTATTTGAAACCAGGAAAGGTCCAGCATGCAATCTATAAAGTCATGCTGTGCTGAGGGCACTAGATAATTTTCGGCAGTCAATAAAGACCAAGAGATATTCGCCATTTTAAAATCACCCAACATCAAAAATAGGTCATTATCACGCACATGTGAAGAAACTTCTTTAATACAAGTAATATGTTTCAGATAAACTTGAAGTTCAGAAGAAGGCGGAACATAAGAGCATGTAATATAGATATTCCGTGTAGGAAAAGACACCTTAACTGAGATCATCTTCAGAAAACAGAAAAGTTCTGACTGGAGAGTGGCTTTATCGGCAGTTAATACCCCACCACCTCGAGTCAGCCGATCATTTCTATGCAAAATAAAATTGTTCGAAGGAAATGCTGGGCATGAAAAAATTGTTAAGTTTAGAAATAAGACCAATGACATTCTGGTAATGAAGACGAAATTAGTTTTTTGGGGCAGAAATAATACCCTGTATTGAAGGGACTAGAAGGGTGACAGGCTGGTTATGCTTTTTATACCCTGAACCCATTAAAAATGAGTAAAAGGGGTATAATGTTTTTGTGCAAAATGTAAATGTATGTAACAGGCAGAAGCATCTCCGAGCCCATAAAGTATATATATTCTTGATCAGCATCAATAGCCGAGTCGATCTAGCCATGTCCGTCTGTCTGTCCGTCCGTCCGTCTGTCCGTATGTATGAACGCAAGGATCTCAGAACCTATGAGAGCTAGAGACTTGAAATTGTAGCTGTAGGTCCTCTTAGTGTCTACGCAGATCGAATTTGTTTCCGATAATTGATTACTTACTTACTTCGATTGCTTCCAAGCAATCGATTAAAATCGATATCGACATCTTGGTTTTTAAGCAGTTTTGGTAAATAATAAAAGCTAGAGTCACCATACTTGATATGAAGCTTCTAGAATAGTATATGTATACATCTCCATTTGGTGTTGGAATAAGAGGGCTTAGGATATCCCCTAGTCGGGAGCTCCCGACTAGAACCTCTTACTTGTTTTTATACCCATGGGAAATGGGTAAAAAGGGTATATTGTATTTGTGCAAAATGCAAATGTATGTAACAGGCAGAAGGAACCAACTCCGACCCCATAAAGTATATATATTCTTGATCAGCCTCAATAGCCGAGTCGATCTAGCCATGTCCGTCTGTCTGTCCGACCGTATGTATGAACGCAAGGATCTCAGAACCTATAAGAGCTAGAGACTTGAAATTTTAGCTGTAGGTCCTCCTGGTGCCCGCGCAGATCGAGTTTGTTTCCGATAAACGATAACTTGCCCCGTTTCCAAGTTTCGAAATCCGGTTTTTTAAGCAATTTTGGTAAATAATAAGAGCTAGAGTCACCAAACTTGACATATAGTTTCTTGAATAGTATATATATATCGAGTATCTTTCATTTTATACCTATCGCCACCTCCCCGCTACTCTCTATGTATAAGCGCGCGCTGCATTCGGTGTTGGAATAAGAGGGTTCAGGGTATCCCCTAGTCGGGAGCTCCCGACTAGAACCTCTTGCTTGTTTTATTTGGCATTTTGGGCCGAAGCCCTTTCCGGCTTGCCACACGATAAGTGCAGCCAGGGAGCGCAACAATTTCCTCTGCAACAATTTTTTTGCTGCTTATGCAAATATAAGAAGTCAAAGATATAAAAGATGACTGAAAGCTGTGCATACACACACACATGTGTCACTTTGCATATGTGTGCGTATGTGCTTTGCTCTTGGCCGACCTTCAATATATATTCGCTGCAGTTATTTTGGCCAACTGTTTGTAGATTTGTGCCTGCAACGGTCGCACAGTGGAATGTATTCATTGATTTCGGCTTAAAAAAAAATTATAAAACTAAACTAAATAGGACAATCTTGGATTAATAAGTCGATTTTAAAAGCAAACATGATGGCTCATAAAGAAATATTTTATACGTAAATAGCCCGCAGTGAAAGTATGTTTTTTATGAAGTACAATATTTGTTATTAAAAAAAATTCCATTAAGATATATATATACAAATATAATTCAAGTTAATTATTTTATTTGTATTGTATATATACATCGCCCCTTAATGCATAATGCTATTATTTTTTGCTGCTCGACGAATTGCGAGTCAAAATTTGATTCTCGCTTCCTTTGGACATCGGCAAACACTTGCGCACAGTTCATAAATAAAATAAATAATTAAAAATATATTTAAAAACAAGTAAGAGGTTCTAGTCGGGAGCTCCCGACTAGGGGATACCCTGAACCCTCATATTCCAACACCAAATGCAGCGCGCGCTTATAGATAGAGAGTAGCGGGGAGGTGGCGATAGGTATAAAATGAAAGATAATCGATATATATATACTTTTCTAAAAGCAACATGTCAAGTTTGGTAACTCTAGCTCTTATTATTTACCAAAATTGCTTTAAAAACAGGATATCGATATACATTTTTATCGATTACTTGGAAACGGGGCAAGTTATCGATTATCGGAAACAAACTCGATCTGCGTAGGAACTAGGAGCATCTACATCTAAAATTTCAAGTCTCTAGCTCTTATAGGTTCTGAGATCCTTGCGTTCATACATACGGACGGACGGACGGACGGACGGACGGACGGACGGACGGACGGACGGACGGACGGACGGACAGACAGACGGACATGGCTAGATCGACTCGGCTATTAATGCTGATCAAGAATATATATACTTTATGGGGTCGGAGATGCTTCCTTCTGCCTGTTACATACATTTGGATTTTGCACAAAAACATAATACCCCTTTTACCCATTTTTAATGGGTTCAGGGTATAATAAAAGTTTTCTAAACATCCAATCCTGCAACCGCCTCTACATAAACCGAATTTAAATAGCAAAACATACACATAGCACTGAAAACAAATATAATTGCAATTGTGTTGATAGAATTCAATAAAAAAGCGCATGAATGTGTGTGTGTGTAAATGTATACAGACATTTTTGCTAGCTGCCGCAAACAATAAATAAAAGATTTTGTTTCCTAGCCGATCTTGATACAATTTTGAACAGTAGATTTTATTGTATTAAAGAATATTCGCATCTACTTAAAAAGACAATTGTATTAAAATGTTGCTTCAATTCAAGAGCCCAGCGATCTGTACCAAGTCGTACCTCCCTCAGTGCACATTGTCAGTGTGGTTGAGATTTTTCATAGTATATGTATGCTAGTTTTAAATTCCTTACAGCCCAGAGCCATATGGGTGTATGCATGTGCAGGGTGTGCCTTGTTCACACTAATTTCTTCAAGCAATTGTGTGTAGCTCAATCTCTGGGATCTACAATATACAGAGATATTTTCTTCAACCTGCCTGCGGTATCAAAATGCACACACATTCAAATGCTATCATGTATTGCTACGTCCAGTCAGGCATAATGGGTAGAACCTTATTTCTTTTTATTAAAAAAAACTTAAATGACTTAATTGAAATAATTATAATTTTTTTTTCATAACACTCTCATTTCTGCAAGGGCAATTAGTCGTCGGATTGTGGAACAATTCTGAAATATACCAATAATTTAAAATTTTGCCACAAACATTTATTTTGGCGATATGATTACAATAATGGCAGTGAGTTATTGTACAATTGATATTTTCCAGCAATATTATAATTTAATGCCTGCAGGTTATGCCCAACTAAAGTTGAATG
This sequence comes from Drosophila ezoana, assembly GCA_035045725.1. NCBI lineage: Eukaryota > Metazoa > Arthropoda > Insecta > Diptera > Drosophilidae > Drosophila > Drosophila ezoana. Next base: position 438,709 of record JAWNOU010000005.1, on the reverse strand, counting down.
CAGGCTTGTAATGTTTCTTAAACTGCTGTGATTTTTTAGGGTATCTATGCCAAATTGAGAATCATTTTGGCAATTGCGCTGAAATATATTCCATTTGCCTTTTTAATGCAGTTTTGTCTTGAAATAGGCAAATTGTGTAGTTGTTTTTTACTCAATTTAATTTGTGAGTTTTTACTTTGTGCACTGTTAGCTGTCGAATTTCCTGCTGCTGCTGTCGCTTGTTCTTTATTTCGGGTCGCTGTCGCAGTCGCTTCATGCACCGTTGCATTTGAACACTTGCGATGTCGCAGGCATCTGCATCCACAGTTGACAGCAATGCAGGAGGTAGCAGCAACAGCACCCTGCAGCGGGTGCAGCGTGAAGGGTAATCCATACTAAACTATTTGATACCCTATTCAAAATAACTTTGTACTATCAGGCAATAGTCGGCTCAGTTCGGACGAACTGAAAACATATTCTTCCCCACTGTCCACTCAGGAAGGTGGACTTTATACAAGCAATGAAACGAATTTCATGCGAATATATCCTTATTAAAATAACTTTCCACTATTAAGTAGTAATTGGCTAAGCTTGGACTAAATGTTTGCTCTGAAAACTAATTTTCAACAATTTTTAGCCCAAGGGGTGCGGAAGTTAAAACGAATTATATTATGAATTTTTTATCATTTAAATATAATATGTAAAAATTTAGTATTCTACAGTTACCTACTGTCTTTAATTTAATGAATTTAATTTTTATCGCTTAAAAATAGGAAAGGGGCATCAGGGTCTTTAAATATATATATATATATATTAAGGATACCTATAGGTCTATCACCTATTACATGAAAACTTTTTCGTGCTGTTTGCTTGGATGCGATTGTGGGTGTGTGTCCGTGTGCATGTCCTTGGTGTGTGTACCGGCAGCTGCAAGTCCACGCCCTTGTTCGTAACTTGCACGCCCCACACGCCACTTTTCGCTTCTTTTTATTTTGTGGTTCTGTGCTCAGCACAACAAAAATAAAAAGCAAGTAAGAGGTTCTAGTCGGGAGCTCCCGACTAGGGGATACCCTGAACCGTCTTATTCCATCACCAAATGCAGCGCGCGCTTATAGATATAAAATGAAAGATAATCGATATATATATACTTTTCTAGAAGCTACATGTCAAGTTTGGCGACTCTAGCTTTTATTATTTACCAAAATTGCTTAAAAAACAGGATTTCGATATACATTTTTATCGATTACTTGGAAACGGGGCAAGTTATCGTTTATCGGAATCAAACTTGATCTGCGCGGGCACTAGGAGCACCTACATCTGAAATTTCAAGTCTCTAGCTCTTATAGGTTCTGAGATCCTTGCGTTCATACATACGGACGGACGGACGGACGGAGGGACGGACGGACGGACAGACAGACGGACATGGCTAGATCGACTCGGCTATTGATGCTGATCAAGAATATATATACTTTATGGGGTCGGAGATGCTTCCTTCTGCCTGTTACATACATTTGCACTTTGCACAAATACAATATACCCTTTTTACCCATTTTCAATGGGTTCAGGGTATAAAAAATGCCAACAAAATATAAACAAACTACTTAGCTCGCTTTGAATTGCAGTTGAGCGTTAATAAAAAACCGGTAAAAATATGCATTTGTTGTCCACTTAAAATGCCGAGTCATGCGGCGCTTTTGACAAGAAATCATAATTAACAAGTAAGAGGATCTAGTCGGGAGCTCCCGACTAGGGGATACCCTGAACCCTCATATTCCAACACCAAATGCAGTTCGCGCTAATAGATAGAGAGTAGCGGGCAGGTGGCGATAGGTATAAAATGAAAGATACTTGATATATATATACTTTTCTAGAAGCTACATGTCAAGTTTGGTGACTCTAGCTCTTATTATTTACCAAAATTGCTTAAAAAACGGGATTTCGATATACATTTTTATCGATTACTTTGAAACGGAGTAAGTTATCGATTATCGGAAACAAACTCGATCTGCGCAGGCACTAGGAGCACCTACATCTAAAATTTCAAGACTCTAGCTCTTCATTCATACGGACGGACCGACGGACAGACAGACGGACATGGCTAGATCGACTCGGCTATTGATGCTGATCAAGAATATATATACTTTATGGGGTCGGAGATGCTTCCTTCTGCCTGTTACATACATTTGCATTTTGCACAAATACAATTTACCCTTTTTACCCATTTTCAATGGGTTCAGGGTATAAAAATACTGGTGGCTCACGTTTTGTGAGCATGCAGAAGAAGAACGTTTTGACTTGATCTCTTAATGAACAAAAAATTGTGACAATCAAACATTTTTTTTTCTAATGATCAAAAATGGTGATTGTTCGTGCAAGACGATTTTGTGTATCCTAAAATTTATAGTATATTTACTTTAATGAGCGTATGAAATATAAGATACAGATTTGACAATATATGTTAAATTTGAGAATTTCGTTTAACTAGTGACAATGCCCAATTATAGAATAGTATAATACAATTTATATGGTATTTTTAGATTTATAAAGAATTTGTTTGGCAAGTTGTTGCAAAACAATTTCATTTTAAATACACCTTTTATTTGTAGGACCTTATGAGTGAATTATGTGTATCGAAAAATAATAAGCCAAATTCAACTGAAAAATAAAATTGTTCCTATTAAACAGCTAAAGTGTGTTGGTCCAAGAGCGCGGGCTGAGGGCAGGGCGCAAGAAATGCTGACAATATTTTCTGCTGTTGCACACAATGTCAAAACAATCGGACAAATGACACGAAAAGATGATGAAAAGAAGTTAAAACAAGAAAGAGGTTCTAGTCGGGAGCTCCCGACTAGGGGATACCCTGAACCCTCTTCTTCTAACACCAGCACGCCTCCTTCCACCCTCGACATACACACACATACACATTGAAACTGAAATGCAAAAGAAAACATATAACGGACGGTCGCCATTTGTTGCGGCATTTTTAAGAACTTAGCCAATGGCGAAACTTGCAAGTTTGTGGCTGCGCCGAGCTGCGAGTAGGTCTGGCAACTCCAAATACACTAATGGCGTATACTTAACATTTTGAGGCAGCCAACAAATCGCCCATTGCTGCCACATGAGAAATGATGATGCACGGAAAATGAGCGGCAAGTGCAGAAGCCAAATTAGGGATCAGCATTTGGAGGGGTAAGCAAAAAAATGTAAAGAAATTAAAGAACTAAAAAGAAATAAAAAAAACATGTAGAGGTTTAAACAAGTAAGAGGTTCTAGTCGGGAGCTCCCGACTAGGGGATACCCTGAACACTCATATTCCAACACCAAATGCAGCTCGCGCTAATAGATAGAGAGTAGCGGGGAGGTGGCGATAGGTATAAAATGAAAGATACTTGATATATATATACTTTTCTAGAAGCAACATGTCAACTTTGGTGACTCTAGCTCTTGTTCTTTACAAAAATTGCTTAAAAAACAGGATTTCGATATACATTTTTATCGATTATTTTGAAACGGAGTTACTTACATTTACAATTTGCACAAATACAATATACCCCTTTTACCCATTTTCAATGGGTTCAGGGTATAAAAAGCAAAAGGTTGAAAACATGAAATAAATAAAAGCAAAAAATAACATCGTAGAACAAAAGGAAGATAGCTGAAAAGAAAGACAATACAAAAACAAGTAAGAGGCTCTAGTCGGGAGCTCCCGACTAGGGGATACCCTGAACCGCGCTTTTAGATAGAGAGTAGCGGGAAGTTGGCAATAGATATAAAATTAAAGATAATCGATATATATATACTATTCTAGAAGCTACATGTCAAGTTTGGTGACTCTAGCTCTTATTATTTACCAAAATTGTTTAAAAAACAGGATTTCGATATACATTTTTATCGATTACTTGGAAACGGGGCAAGTAATCGTTTATCGGAAACAAATTCGATCTGCGTAGACACTAAGAGGACCTACATCTAAAATTTAAAGTCTCTAGCTCTTATAGGTTCTGAGATCCTTGCGTTCATACATACGGACGAACGGACGGACGGACGGACGGACGGACAGACAGACGGACATGGCTAGATCGACTCGGCTATTGATGCTGATCAAGAATATATATACTTTATGGGGTCGGAGATGCTTCCTTCTGCCTGTTACATACATTTGCACTTTGCACAAATACAATATACCCTTTTTACCCATTTTCAATGGGTTCAGGGTATAATAAATAGAAACACCGGAACAATCATTTAGACAGATACAAAAAAATATTAAATACTCTGTAGAACATGTGCGCCATAAAGTTTTAAATATAAATGCTGATCCTTTTATTTTGTTACCTATACTCAATGAACCATCCCCGGTGTTAATAAAGAAAACCTGCTGACTAATTTGTGGAGTTTCTCCCATAGTTTTCGTTATGCAAATGCCTGTTGAAGGGTCGATTGGTGACAATAAATAGCGCTTGAAAGCCGCATCAATAAGTTAGGGCTTGGACCATTTAAATGGACATTTCACATAAATGTCAGCACTAAACTGCCGCAAACATACACACACACACACACACGCACACACACACACACCACTTAACTAGTTGGTTAATTTATGTCTGCGCTTAGCCCTGGCACATGGCAAGTTTGAAAGCCAGCAGCAAGCGGCAGCTGGTAACTGTCAGTTAATGCAATTGTTATGGCAGCTTAAGTCAGCAGCAGCAGCGGCAGCACCTACCACTCCCCACGCTCCAACCTCTAGCGCAATTGGAATTTTGTGCATCTCAGTTCAGTGGGGAGGCCAAAAGGAAATGCATTGTAAATTAAATCAAAATATTTACAAAGCCATGTCTAGAGCTAAGCTTTTTGAATAAATATGCAGAACAACAACAATAAATTATTGTTGTTGCCACAAATGAAATGCGTTTTCAGGGCAACGCTGCCAAACATTTTGTGGGTTTTATACCCTGTATTTTGTGTGTGTAATAAGTAGATCCTACAAATGATATCATTTGACCAATCTCGAACACTAAAGCTATAGACTTCTAACTTTGTTGAATAACAAAAACTATATTTATATTGATTGGAATGCAGTAGTTTGTGTATTATATGTAGGGCATGTTTAAGAATGTTGTCCATAAATATATATAGATTTTAACCCCAGTCTACTTAAATGTATAAGTTAAATAATAATATGTATATATTTTAAATATATAATATTTATACCTTATATATTAATTATACACAGTTGAATGCTATCTTTATGGGCTGAAAATAATATAACCAACAATATATATATATACAAATTATAAAACAGAGCGGATTATTGATAGTCTAAGCCCATGGGAAAGAAGAAGCACTGATGATTTCCATGTATGATTATGTTTTTATGTGCATACTTGTTTTTGATACTTGCATATAGCGGGTATTTCCGGGTCGAGTACTCTTCAAAAGAGTACTTTTACTCGTTCTCTCTTTTTCCCTCTTTCGTTCGTTTACTCTGTGCTGCACTCGAAAAAAATCAAATAAAATTAATTATGTCAGCATTGTAAACAAGCTCAAGCTCAGTTACAAATCAATAAACTTGTACAAAGCCACAGCAGCCTTTGAAGTACTCAAAAGCAAAACCATTCCGCCCTCACTTACTTTTCCAGTAGCATGGGCAACATTGCGTATACGCAATGTGGCAATTTGTAAGCTCCTTCATATGAGTGTGCGTGTATGTTTGTTTTGTGTATGTGTGTGTTTTGTAACTGGATTTTTAGGACATGAAATCAATACATGCACACAAACATATATGGAGCAACAATTGCTTTTGAAATCAGCAAAGTTCTTAGCTTTGATATTTGTATTCAAATAAATTGCTTGGCCAACATTTGCAATTGAAACCGATTGAGATGTGGAGCGACGTTTATTATTTTGGCAAAACAAAGTTAGTTAATTTCATTTTACTAAAACAGTACATTATTTCTTATTATATTACAAAATTTTGGAGTATTTTTGAATCTTTTTCACAATCAGAAAACCTGGTTTTGGCATTAATCCAGATTCTTCATATATTTGTCCACATTATTATTTTATTTTAATTTTAAAATTGTATAAAGATATCGTCATGCAAATTCTTCTTGTTATTATCTAAAGATTTTGTTTATTCTACTGACAATTTGGCTATTAAACAAATTCTGATGAATAGTTATCACCACTTGAACCAATTTGGCCAAGTTCACTAAAAGCGCACCCTGCAACAAACACACTGAAAGGCGCCATAAGGGAGTAAGGCTCAGTCAGGTGAAAGCGTTGATAAGTGCAGCGTGCAACACGCGGCGGATGCATAATGTGTCATCCAAGGGGCGGGGCTGTGTAAATGGGGGGCCTGCCGTACTGGGGCCTGCCGCTTGGGTCCAAGGCATAATAGCAATCCAGAAGTTTCTTTTTATTTTCTCGCGTGGGGAATCGGCTAAAAACTGTTAATTGAGTTGCAGCCATCGGTGCGAAAATAAATTATGAGAAACTTGTACGTGGCTGGCAGCACAAATTGGTAAAGTTTTTCACGGCTCCAGCGTGCGATGTCCATGACGGGTTCAAGGCCAGCTATTTATATGATTGACTTGGCCTTATAGCGATTTATTTTTGATTACTCGCATGTGTCTCACGTCTCACCTGGCAGGTCTACAGTTTTTAGACCCTTACCCCAATTCGGGCTCGTGTTGTGTGGGGCTATTCGTATTTTTGGGCGTGAGCCTAAGCGCAGCTGTCAAAGCGTAAAGTTGTGAGTGTGCGGGGTGTGGCTTAAAGCTGTTGTTGTTGCCGCCTCATTGATTTTAGCCATGCATTAGGTTCTAGTGTTTTTCTAGATGTTCAGCAAAGATTTATTTACACAAATAATTCTCAGCAATTAACTTGGGCTACAAATAGCTCTTAACTAATTGAAACAAAAGATATTCACATTCATCTCTATATAAAACTGTTTGTCCTGATTGACTGAAAACTTCACAGTAGTTAACTTATGTGATAAAGGAGCACATCAAGACGGGGTTTCGGGAAATTCCTTCCACATGTCTGGAAAAATCGCAGAAAACATTGGTATGAAACTTTTTTATTTACCATCCGTACGGCCTCAAGCATTTTCAAATATCTTTCAAATTCATTTGAGGAGTGTTTCACACTTTTTGAAAGTGGCCTAAGTGAAAGTGGCAGTCAATGATTTGGTGGGTGACATTTCGCGTCGCATTTACCGTCCGATCAGTCTCAAAATTATTTTTAAAGCCTTTTGAGAACATTTATTTTATACGTGCCACGGGCAAGGACGGGTTATATACGATGTCATATATATATGTCAAAATTGTATTGAATATATTTTTTGCGCTTGATGATTATAAACTTCTTGGGAATTGTAATTTATTAGAGAAGGTAAATTGAAGAGTGTCTATATCAGTCTCATAGATAACGATCGCTAGTGAGTGCTCATTTAGAATATTAAATAATATTTTTAAAGATAACAATACCTATCAGGAACAATACTAATGCTTATCAATTACTTGCAGTGCTCAAAAGTAGGCAACATCAATTCTGATCCAACTACGATAGGCTATTTATCTTCGAAACAACTGACTCATATATAGACATCCATAAATAGTCACCAAGTTCATTGATAAGCGCCAAAGTAACCAACGAATGTAAACAAAATATTATAAAAAAAAAAATTAACAAAAAACTGACTGGATTTGATTTCTTATAGAGTGGGCTAGCTGAAAACTCATAGGCAGCAGCAATAAATTAAAATGATAAGATACCTTATTGAATCGTTGATTTTGGTCAAGTAATTAAGAAGATTGCTTAGCTTAGGGGAAAATAATTTTTAAAGCAATTAAACTTAGAGGCTTGGAATATGCGTTCGTGACACGAATAAACAACAAACCGATATTTATGCGCAAAAATTCATACATTGTGTTTTCTTACAAAATCAAATATTGCTTAAGGAACTTTTAATAAATTGGGAAAACATTTAATTATAAGCGTAAGATACATTATTATAAGAATAATTATAAATATCTCTCATTCAAATTGCCTGGTTATTTGGCGTTTGAGTTCGAGATATCCTGGGTTTATTTGAAGCTAACTATTATATATGTAATTATTACTTTTTTTTTTTTACAGTTTCTATATATAATTATTCACCAACTAGATCTGAGTATATGTCCCTTCAAGATCACGCAGTCAACTCTATTTTGTTTGTATTAATTGTTTTGCTTATGTGTCGTAGATATTGGTATCACCGAAGAAGCGACTCTCAAGACTGATATGGCACATGTTGATAAAGTCGTCAGTGAGTTGAACAAAAAAAAAATTTCGAGTGTTTAGTCACAGTTGAGGCGTTGCCATTGAATGTCATTTGAAACGCGCGCGTGCAAAATGTGTGAATATTAAATGTATATGAATTTCGAGTGTGAGTGTGTCTGTGTGGAATGTGCAGAACATGTTCTGTTATCGATATCTTATCGTAATTTGTGCGATTGCGTGCACAAATGCTCAGATCATACCGCTATCGAGCTACTGTCATCATGTCCATGATTGGTGCACCTGCGAGCCGCAGGCGAATCTGGTGCGCGTCTATTGCCGGGACGAGTATGCCATGATCTTACAGATCACGGACACTGGCAATAATATTGCGATGAGCTATTATGCGACTGGCGAAATACACTGGCTGCCGCGCCTCAATGTCAGCGAGGTGGCACAGTTTGAGTTTGATGCCTATAATTATTGGTCGGAGACATTTTTCCGGGAGCTACTGAATGCCCTGGGCGTGCAGCAGGTGTCAAGCATAAAGTTTCGTGATCGGAGCATGGAATCGGAATTTGGGATGAAGCCCAATGATGATGTCTTTAATTTGAGAGAGGAGACGGCTGGCACCAATGTGAGCACCTGGGTATTTAGTGAGGTGCCAAGGCTGCAGTATTTTAAGTACGAGAGCACTCAGCGTGTGCTAAATGAGTCAATTTTCCATGCATTTGATAATTTGACCACATTGGAGCTGCGTCTGGCTGTGCGTCATTTGCCGTCGCGGCTCTTCGCCAGCATTGCGCATAGCCTGCAAGTCCTGTCCATTTGGAATCCGCAAATGTTCCATTTTGAGCCAGCCCTACTGGATGAGCTGCAACAGCTGCGCAATTTGAGCCTAAAGCTGGCGAAGCCACCCGAGGACCGAATCAAACAGCGCCTGCGTTCGCTCTTCATCTCCATGCAACAGCTGGAGGAGCTGCGCTTGTCGCGTGCCAACAGCCATGTGAACGCAACCATGCTTAAAGGCAGCTACAATCTGCGCCTTATTGGCATCAATCAGAATCCGGAGCTGACCGAGCTGCCCAGCGAACTGTTCGTCGATCAGGGCAATCTTACGCTGCTCGATCTGTCCTGTAATGCGTTGTCCAAGCTGCCAACGGATCTGTTTAATGGCCTGGTCAAACTTAAAGTTTTGGATCTATCCAGCAACAGGCTAACGAGCTTATCGAGGTGGGTGCCAATCGTTTCGACTGATTAAGAAAAAGCACAACTCACGATATCAATAAGTCATGAACTTCTAATTGACTAAATATAAATAAAATATATGAATGTGTGTAAATATCATCTGAGAACAACTAACACACCATACACTCGGAGAAAACGCTAGGAATCAAAAGAAGAAGAGAAGTTTTTATTTCAAAAATAATTTGTTATCCGGTTTTAAAAGTTAATGCTTATATCATGTATTCGAGTACTAATATTTTGTGAAATTTATACCCAATCCAATCTAATTATTTGTTTTTTTATACCCTGAACCCATTGAAAATGGGTAAAAAGGGTATATTGTATTTGTGCAAAATGAAAATGTATGTAACAGGCAGAAGGAAGCATCTCCGACCCCATAAAGTATATATATTCTTGATCAGCATCAAAAGCCGAGTCGATCTAACCATGTCCGTCTGTCTGTCCGTCCGTCCGTCCGTCCGTCCGTATGTATGAACGCAAGGATCTCAGAACCTATAAGAGCTAGAGACTTGAAATTCTAACTGTAGGTCCTCCAGGTGCCCGCGCAGATCGAGTTTGTTTCCGATAAACGATAATTTGCCCCGTTTCTAAGTAATCGGTAAAAATGTATATCGAAATCCCGTTTTTTAAGCAATTTTGGTAAATAATAAGAGCTAGAGTTACCAAACTTGACATGTAGCTTCTAGAATAGTATATATACATATATCAAGTATCTTTCATTTTGAACCTATCGCCACCTCCCCGCTACTCTCTATCTATGAGCGCGAGCTGAATTTGGTGTTGGAATAAGGGGGTTCAGGGTATCCCCTAGTCGGGAGCTCCCGACTAGAATCTCTTACTTGTTTTTTTTAATAATGGTTCACATTAAAGTTAAGAATTTTCAAGAACGAGGGGAACGTTATTAATGATCTCTACCCCGTTCGTTTATGAATGCCGTTTTTCTCCGAGTGTAAGAGTAGACTAATTTACATGTTTAAACTTATCTTGGAGATAATTATATAAATTAGACATTTCTCATATATAAATTAAACTCATAGTTGAAGATCAGTTAATTTTATTAGCGTAAATTCTTTTCAATGTCACCTAAATTTCATAACTATTTGTTTTATTAATTTACAAACGTGAATACTTTATTAACATTAGATATATCTCAATTGTAGTGCAAATACCGCGTATAAATAGATACAATAGATTCCTGCCTTAAAATAAAGTCCTTTAAATTCTTAGTTACTTAAACTTAGATTCATGAGTGAACGTAAATACCTAAGCAATTCCTCATGTATTTAAAAGGTAATTAAACGCTAATTGTATTCGAAAATATATGTTTAAATTAATTAAAATGGGCTTTTAGTTACATAAAATATATTAATAAAGATTTCCAGTAGTAAATATCAAGCTAGATTGCCTAAACATATTTGTAGTATTATTAAGTATATTTATTTTTAACACTTACTAACTCACATTGATCCACAGTGAACTGTTTACAATGCTGACATCGCTCTCTAAGCTGTTGCTCAATAAAAATTCGCTGACCTCTCTGGATCCGGCCACATTTGGGAACGTGCGCAGTCTGGACTTTATCGATATGAGCGGTTCCCAGTTCTATGGAGTGAAACTCTGGATGCCCTTTGAAGCACTGGTGTGCACCAACGATGACATCTGCCAGTACAAGTCGGCGGATTGGGAATGCGATCCACAGTGCATTTGCTGGGTGCAGCGGGAAACGCTGCAGCTCTTTATAGACTGTCGGGGAGCGGCGATGACGGAGCTGCCGCTGCTGCCGCAAACAACGCTGGTACGGACAACCATCAAGATGATGAACAACAGCATTAGTCAGCTACCGGATGCCAGTGGCATTGTCGGCTATGCCAATGTCAGTAAACTGAGCCTTGCCGATAATCTGCTGGTTAGCTTGGATGGTGCCAAACAGCTGCCGGGCAATCTTAGCCTGCTGGACGTGCGTCGGAATAGGATTAGTGTGTTTGATCAGGACTTTATCGATTATCTGGCCAATAATACCATTAATCTGGCCATGGGTGGCAATCCATTGAGCTGTGATTGTTCCGCCCTGCCGCTGTTGGGATTTGTGCGTGCACAGCCGCAGCGTGTCCAGGATATGGGTGATATTTACTGCAGCGGCCAGCCGGAGAAACCATTCCAGCAAATGGAGGTGGGCGAACTGTGCCCCTCGTATATTCTGCTAATTGGCTGCATTCTGGGTGGCCTCGTGATTGTCATCTGTCTGATTAGTGTGGTTTATCTCATCTATCAGCAGGAGCTCAAGATATGGCTATACAATCACAATTTTTGCCTATGGTGGGTATCCGAGGAGGAGCTGGACAAGGACAAGACCTACGATGCCTTCATCTCCTATTCGCACAAGGACGAACAGCTGATTGCCCAGCTGCTGCCCAAGCTGGAGAGTGGTCTGCACGCCTTTCGTGTTTGCCTCCACGGCCGCGATTGGCTCGTCGGCGACTGCATTCCCGAACAGATTGTGCGCACCGTTAACGACTCGAAGCGTGTGATTATTGTGCTCTCACAGCATTTCATCGACTCCGTATGGGCGCGCATGGAGTTCCGCATTGCCTACCAGGCGACGCTGCAGGATAAACGCAAACGCATCATAATTATCCTGTACAAGGAGCTGGAACACTTTGAGGGCATCGATAGCGAGCTACGTGCCTATCTCAAGCTCAACACCTATCTCAAGTGGGGCGATCCACTGTTCTGGAGCAAACTGCGCTATGCCATGCCCCACAATCGACGGGTGCTCAAGGGGCAGAAGAAGCACGTGGGTCCACTCATCTGATATGTTCGCAAAATATATCAACCTTTGGTTAATTAAACACATAACTTTAGTTCTAGTTATTTTTTCCTAAGCTTATGCTATAAATTTAGGTAATCTAATCTTAACACGTTCTAAGATAATTTAAGATACTCGATAGGGAAGATTTATTTATAGCAAAGCTTATATTCGTTTAATTAAATTTAAAGGAAATATTTAATAAAATTCTTTAGTACGCATTCGCTTTAAGTTTGTTAAACTTTTTAGGCAATTTTTGAGAGTCCTCGAAGTACTTTAAGCCGATTACGAATCGTGGTTCGGCATAGTTATAAATATTTTGTGTAAGTTTATATGATTAAATGATGTTATCTGAGATAATTCATTGCAGTTTTCTTAAATAAAAAGTTTTATGTTAGTATAAAACATCCCAGAGTACTGACATTGATTAATTGTTTACATATATTTCTTTATCGTCATGATTTTCCAGTTTTATGTATTTATTATTTATATTGATTAATTTTATTTACTATAAAAAATAAAAAAAATATATATATAAAAAAAAAAAAAAAAATAAATTAATAAATATATAAAACTGGAAAATTTTGAAAAATGGAACATATCTAAATTATTTCAAATATTTTCAATCTAAATATACAGAGAACCGTATTCTTAATTTGACCCATAATCTTAAAGTTCATTACAGACCGAGTGCTAAATTAGCTGTATGCATATAATTTTGGGTAGCCTAATACGGAATACAATCTGCTTGAATTTGTCTTCTGCTTCTATTGTCTCCTCTTACCTTACTGAAATAAATGGTCCTTTTGAAATTGTTGTATTGTTCCGACTTTAACATTTTTAATTAAATTCTTATACGCATCATATTTGGTAGTCATAAAGTCGGTCTTTCTACACACATAAAAAACAGTTGTGAAGATTAAGGCACATATTTTATATTTAATTTTGGAGAGCTGACAGCATGGCAGAGAATTTGCTTCAATGCCATAAATTTGGAAATTTGTAAAAAAAATGATTTTTTATTATTCTCGTATAGCTTTGTGCTGGCATACGACAAATATTGTATCATATCTATAATCTTAAGTATCTAAAAAACTGACAGTAATACTGTTACAGTTTTGTTTTAATTAAATTTGTTACACAGGCATACCGAGAATTCCAATTAAACATACGAATTTAATAGAAACTAGCCAAGCCAAACTTAGTGTTGAGTAACAAAGTATGTTTACTGTTATACCGACAGCTATTATACTGTTATATTTATACCCTGAACAAATTAAAAAAAGTTTCCGATAAACGATAACTTGCCCCGTTTCCAAGTAATCGATAAAAATGTATATCAAAATCCCGTTTTTAAAGCAATTTTGGTAAATAATAAGAGCTAGAGTTACCAAACTTGACATGTAGCTTCTAGAATAGTATATATATATCGATTATCTTTCATTTTATACCTATCGACAACTTATATTGTTATATTGTTATATGTAAGATAATTATTCCTAATTGGCCACTTTATATTGTCATCGAACTCAACATCTTGTTAGTCTCTGACTGCTTTCCGTTCAATAAACTAACTTAAATATTTATTCAGTCACATGCTCCAAAACGGGCCTAGCGCCAAGGCCAGACTCTAATTATCCACTTCAGTAGTGTTGGCGGCCTTCAAAGAGTCGAGTACAGAGATGTGGGTCAGAATGGGGGAATAGAGGGCAAGGGCTACCACCAGCCCATGGCAAGTGGCAGCCAATTTTCAAGCAGCTAGTGAATATAGAAAAAAAAAATGTAAAAAAAAAGTTTGCCAAGTCTCGCTTTTACGCTGTCAGCCCTTTTGGCTACAATTGCTTGGCCTTTTGGGCATCAACTTTCATTGCAAGTGTGTGTGTGTGTGTGTGCGTGCGTGTGAGTTCAAGTGAGTCCGGAAGATTCATTGGCCGCCCGCCGGCCAACGTTTCGTGGGCGTTTAAAATGTCATAAAGCAAATGCTATTAAGCGGAGACAAAAATTTTAAGTTCAGAGCTTTCATTTTTAACACCAGAATACAAAATGGATTTGATATGAATTTTTATGCCCTGAACCCATTTAAAATGGTTCAGAAGGATGTAATGTATTTGTGCAAATGTATGTAACTCCGACCACATAAAGTATATATTCTTGATCAGATATGTTCAACAGCCGGGTCGATCTAGCCCCCCGGCCGTATAAGCCCAAGGATCCTAATACTTGAAAGAGCTGGAGACTTGAAATGTTTAACGTAGTTGAGGTCTTCTAGTGCCCGATAAAAATCGAATTCGAAATCATGTTTTTGAGCAAATCTCCTTTTTACCCATTTTCAATAGGTTCGGGGTATATTTTTATAGAAGGAAGCATAGAAGGAAGCATCTCCGACCCCATAAAGTATATATATTCTTGATCAGCTTCAATAGCCGAGTCGATCTAGCCATGTCCGTCTGTCTGTGCGTCCGTCCGTTTGTATGAACGCAAGGATCGCAGAGCTAGAGACTTTAAATTTTATCTGTAGGTCCTCCTAGTGCCTACGCAGATCGAGTTTGTTTCCGATAATCGATAACTTACTCCGTTTCCAAGCAATCGATAATAATCGATATCGACATCCTGTTTTTTGAGCAATTTTGGTAGATAACAAGAGCTGGAGCCACCAAACTTGACATGTAGCTTCTAGAATAGAATATATATTTGCATTTGGTGTGGGAAGAAGAGGGTTCAGGGTATCTCCTAGTCGGGAGCTCCCGGCTAAAACCTCTTACTTGTTTAATATGAATAATTAATATCAAGCTACAAAGAGATTTTATCTACTCTTTTCTATACAAATTTCAAAATTGCTTGCATTTTATTAAAGCTGAAACATTTTTTCTTTTGCTTAAGCCAAAGCCCAACGACTCGGGAGAAACTAATGAAAATTGATTGCTGAACTCACACCAAGCAGCTGCCGCGTACAATCATTTCAGCTCATTTTTCAAATATCAAATATGCCTCTTCCACCTTCTGCTCCCTCTTCGTCTGGTTTGCAGCTGCTCTTCATTTATCATAGCTTTCGAAGCGGCAACTATAAAAATCAGTCTGTAACTGCTGCAGCTTTTGGCCCTTTGAGCCCACCTAACCCTTAACGGTGGACGTTCGTTCGTGGTCTGCCCGGGCGTATACTATTTGCAACACTGTAGCCCTCTTACCCCAAAACAGTTTTCAATAAACTGCCAAACCTCAAGTATGCAGCATAAAGCTTAGATGACACAAGGGGTTTAAGCCGAACATTTTAAGTTTGACTATATACGTTTGTGTGTGTTTGTGTTAGGGCGTGTGTGTGGGTGGCTGCTGTGAGTGCTCTCCATTTATTTGTTGCACATAGAAGGGCATAGACAGCGCGTCATTTGAGACATTCAACTAGCTAGACACAAATTATAATAAACGAGTATTATATGCGCGTATATGAGTACATATACTCGATGCCATTCAACATTATTTGCTGACAATTACAAATGCATGTCACCCGCAGTTGCAGTTGATTCGATTGTGGATCTCAATTGCATTTCAAAGTACTTTTCTGTGGGTTACAAACAAATCCAAGGGACCAAAATGCCATGGGCTTGCCTTAAATTTCAAGTTGGAACCATTTCAGAAATCTCTTAACTGAGGTTTCTTTTTAATTCACTTAAAATTTCATAAATCTAACCAAGTTGCTTTCTATTTACGTTTTAAGGTATTAACCTTTAATTTAATACTGAAATTCTAAATAAATGGAACTAGTTTCCATTAAAGTCAAATAATTTTGCGCATAGAAATATTCAAATAGTTTGGCTAATTGCTTTTTCAGTGGTAAATTTGGGCTGTAATTACATACCAACATATACCCTACAGAGTAAATGAAGTGGGTATTTTTAAGCTAGCATTATTGCAATTTGCAAATTATACATGATTTTCTGATTTGCTTCTTAAAGTAATTCAAATGTATTATTCGATTCTAGAAAGACATATATATTCTTGATATGTAGCCATATCTGTGCATCTGAGCACATCAATCTTACGATCCACATCCAATTTATTTGTACACACATGTTTTATACACTTGAATTATGTACTTATTTTGAAATTAATATATATTTATTTGATATATATTATTAATATATACTTACATAGTATTTTGTAGTCGAACGCTATTAACTTACATACCCTGCGCAATGTTCAATTTTGCAATTTGGCTTAAATTGCAGCCAATTTGCTGTCTGATGTCTAACCAAGTTAACAGGTTTGCTTCAATTAAATAATTTGGCGAGTTGCCCACCCGATCTCTACATTTAACCTTTAGAATTAAGTAATTTGAGCTCTGAACAGTTCAACTGATAACAGAGGAAGTCTGATGACACTGTCAGCAAAATATATTTGATAACAAAATGCGAAAATTGAAATTTAATGCTGAAGCTTAGCGTTAAATTAAATTAAAAATTGTTTGGCACAGCGCAGAGCTAAAATCAATGTTTATATAAAAATATGAAAATATTTTATAATTTATTTAATTCAAAATTTGTTTATATGCGTGCTTGTGGCATCGAGTGAACAAACAGCAGATTTTGGCAAGGAACCACAGACCGTAAGCGAAAAAATTTAATAGACTTATAATTACATAGAAATCTACTCAAATTTCAAAGTTCTGTTTGAACAGTCAGCTTAAAGATGAACAGTGCGGTGCTTATTGCTATAAAATAGTGAAGCATCTGCTGCAATATGCTGCTTCGGTCCAAACGAAGGAACAACAGTATCTCAAGCTACTGGAAAAAGTCAATGTCCTTGATATAAGCGTAAAACATATGGAAGAAACAATTAGGGATAAGCAAATGCAATTGAAAATGCAACTTGAACTGAATGATATCCATAAAAAGAATGCCGCAATCACAGAGGAGTTGCTAAATGAAAACAAGTAAGAGGTTCTAGTCGGGAGCTCCCGACTAGGGGATACCCTGAACCCTCATATTCCAACACCAAATGCAGCGCGCGCTTATAGATAGAGAGTAGCGGGGATGTGGCGATAGGTATAAAATGAAAGATAATCGATATATATATACTTTTCTAGAAGCTACATGTCAAGTTTGGTGACTCTAGCTCTTATTATTTACCAAAATTGCTTAAAAATCAGGATTTCGATATACATTTTTATCGATTACTTGGAAACGGGGCAAGTTATCGATTATCGGAAACAAACTCGATCTGCGTAGGAACTAGGAGCACCTATATCTAAAACAGACAGACGGACATGGCTAGATCGACTCGGCTATTAATGCTGATCAAGAATATATATACTTTATGGGGTCGGAGATGCCTCCTTCTGCCTGTTACATACATTTGGATTTTGCACAAAAACATAATACCCCTTTTACCCATTTTTAATGGGTTCAGGGTATAAAAATAGACAACTATTGGAGCTACATGCTCAGATTGAACGCCATAAACTAGATAAGAATTCAGAATCTCTGGAAAAGTCTTTAAATGCTCAGACAGAACACTCCGAAGTTCTCTATAAAAATAATAATTCCCATGAATTGATTAGTACAGAAAATAGTCTACATTCTACGGATAATTCGCTAGACGATAAACGGCAGAAGCTTGTCAAAAACCTGGTAACTATATCCAAACTGCATTTTCCCATCGATAAATATTTGTCCAGCAATTGTCTAGACAAATCGAATGATATATATTTGTTAAAAGTGCCTGGCTTGGACCCTTTTCCAGTGCGATGTGGTGCGACTCTTGCTGGTTCCGGTTGGACTGTGGTGCAACGTCGTCAAGATGGCAGTGAAAACTTTAATCGTAACTGGCAAGATTATCGCGCTGGGTTTGGAGATTTGCGTGGCGAATTCTTTATGGGCTTGGAGATATTGCATCTGATGACCAAAGGGCAGTCCCACGAATTGTTTATACATCTCGAGGATTTTCATAATGAAACGCGATATGCACATTACAATAACTTTGTCATCAGCAGCGAGCATGAATCGTATAAGATAGAGAGTCTTGGCGAATATTCAGGAAATGCGGATGATGCATTGTTGCATCACAAAAATTGTAAATTCTCCACAAAACGATCGACCCGAACGATTGAATTGTGCTGTAATTTATCAATCTGGCTGGTGGTTCAATAGTGGTTGTTATAACTGGAAAACTATTCAAAGTTTTATTTTAATTTAAATAAGCTCTTATTTTTGTGTATTTTAGTAATCTCAATGGCCAATATATTACGCGGAATATTGAGAATTCAAATGCCATCGAGTGGAGAACTTGGCATTTTAGACCTCTTAAGTTTGTTCAAATGCTGATCAGACCGAATAAATAATTGACACAATCTTGATATGTGAACTACAATAAATATTGTAAATAAAATGAAGTTAAAAATTAAGTTGAAAGACGATTATGCATAGTAAATTTAACAAGTAAGAGGTTCTGGTCGGGAGTTCCCGACTAGGGAAACCCTCTTATTCAAACACCAAATGCAGCTCGCGCTACGCTCTCGTTTGTAGTAATAAAGATAAATTAAAAACAAAAAAAAAAAACGCTATCTACAAACACGTGTTTCTTAACCGATCTTAATGAAATTTTCTACAGTATATCTTATTGTACCATAGAATATTTGTGTATTCTCAAAAAGTCAATTGCATTAAAATTGTGGCTTAGATTGGTGGGCAATACAAGTTGGGTTATTTACTTAATTTATAGCAATGTGGTAGTAGCGGGGAGGTGGAGATTGGTATAAAATGAAAGATACTTTATATTTATATATAAAAGTCTAGAAGCACACTATCAAGTTTGGTGACTCTAGCTCTTATTATTTACCCAATTTGCTCAAAAAAACAGGATGTCGATGTTGATTATTATCGATTGCTTGGAAGCGGAGTAAGTTATCGTTTATCGGAAACAAACTCGACCTACGCTAAAAAAAAATAGAGGACCTACAGCTAAAATAGGGATTCAAGTCTCTAGCTCTTATAGGTTCTGAGATCCTTGCGTTCATACATACGGACAGACGGACGGACAGACAGACGGACATGGCTAGATCGACTCGGCTGTTGATGCTGATCAAGAATAAATATACTTTATGGGGTCGGAGATGCTTCCTTTTGCCTGTTACATACATTTGCACAAATACATTATATCCCTTTTACCCATTTTCAATGGGTTCAGGGTATAAAAATTACCAGGTCTTGAAGCTTCGCACTAAACAATTCACGGCTCAAACCCGGAACTCCGTGGCTTAGTATATTTGATGACACAAACTATGACAATCTTGTTGAGGAAAGTTAATCGACATTGTTTAGTCAGAGTTCAAGTAACATGAGACTCCTAATTAGCTGTTATAGCGTATACCGCAACCTGATTAAAAAACCTATATTGAGCTGCTGCTCTTTGACCCTACATTAAAGTCGTGGCAATTCATCGTTTGCATTGATTGTCTGACCTTCAAAACTTGCCAATTACCATATCTTATTGCAGTCGGGGCAAAAGCGCAAGGTGAATCTGAATTTCAATAAGGCTCTGCTGTAGGCTGCACTTGTTCCACTTTAAGTCCCCGCCAGGTGTTACGTGTAAAATGTTCACGCATTTGTCTTTGCCTGCAGAAAATGTAGCACATACAATCGTCTCACACACACACAACTCCTCCACCCGCTCTGCGGCACATTAATCAAAAACTCATTTTGGGTGGCCAAGGTCCTGGTTAGACACCTCGCCAGGCACCTCGCTCCTTGCTGCAGACCCAAGTGATTAGTTGTGCGTTAACCCCGCTGCAGTTCAGTTCAGTTCGGTTCCGTTTGGTTCTGTTGGGCCGGATACGGTTTTTGGTTTTTAGTTTCCGGCTTCGACGTGTTGGATGCGCCTGAAAATTGCATTAAATTATTCATTTTTCGGCCAGTGCTGTCCGCGTGCCTTGCTGAATACTCTGTTTCCATCAATGCAATAGAGCATTCTGGTTTTGTACAATTTTTTTCTGCCGGTCTGTTTTGCATAAAGCCTTTCATTAAGGCCAGCTACATGTCTTGGAATAATAAGTTGGATTTTCATCCCACTTTGATAAGCCTGTAAAACCTACATTGGCTGGAGGTCAAATATACCAAATCGACAAATTTTAAGGCGAATGTAATAGAAGTTAATCAAAAAACAACTTATTATTTTTGTTTTGAGGATATTTTTTCTTTGAGCTCATTTTAAAGCTAGCAACAGCTTTATAAGAATCCTTTCAGGACATATATCAAATTGTATATCCTTTTCAGAAAACATATTTAAGTGTCTTATTGTTTTCTTGGCATTTGGAATTCAACCTAATTTTTTCCCACCCACGCTACGCAATTATAAAAGACTGAGAACAGCGTGTCGTGCCGTCGGTAACAGTAGCCAACTGTTTCGTTCGAACTTCTTCTTTTTCGCGGATAAATTTGCAACGTGAATTTATGTGGGCAACTGTCGTTGGCATGCGATAGCAGTGCTGGTGCTGCTCTTGCTGCTGTTGCCGGTGGTCTGTTGTGGTTGGTGGCAACAGCACTCAGCCAATTAATAGCGCCACCGTCTGGCATTTATCTTCGGTGGCAGTGGCCGAAATTTGTTGCACTCTAGCACGAAAATAAGCAGCAAAACGACAAAAAATTGATTGAAACCTTAAACAAAACGCAATTAATTAAAGACAACCCAAAGTACATACATATGTGCTCATCTATTATTGAGGGCCAATCCACTAACCACCCACCCACCTGTAATGAGCCGCAAATAAGAAATATTTGTTTCCGCCGTTGTGTGGCACTAAAGCGACTTATTCGGCATCAGCTACCAACGAAAGTCAGTTAACATTTCGAGTGGGTCGCCTGAGCTCAAGTTCGCTTAGTAAGTCACAAAGGACAAGAAGAATACCAGAATCATGCTTGACAGTATGTTAAAGCTGAATGCACGTGATCTGTTGGTATGTGCCTTTTTTTTAATAAATACATATATACATATCATGCAAGCCTAATCCACATAACAAATAGTTTTAATTTCTAATTTGTTGGAGTTACTGTCAATTAACTAAAAACAAGTAAGAGGTTCTAGTCGGGAGCTCCCGACTAGGGGATACCCTGAACCCTCTTATTCCATCACCAAATGCAGCGCGCGCTTATAGAGAGTAGCGGGGAGTTGGCGATAAGTATAAAATGAAAGATAATCGATATATATATAATATTCTAGAAGCTACATGTCAAGTTTGGTGACTCTAGCTCTTATTATTTACCAAAATTGATTAAAATACATGATTTCGATATACATTTTTATCGATTACTTGGAAACGGGGCAAGTTATCGTTTATCGGAATCAAACTCGATCTGCGCGGGCACTAGGAGCACCTACATCTAAAATTTCAAGTCTCTAGCTCTTATAGGTTCTGAGATCCTTGCGTTCATACATACGGACGGACGGACGGACAGACAGACGGACATGGCTAGATCGACTCGGCTATTGATGCTGATCAAGAATATATATACTTTATGGGCTCGGAGATGCTTCCTTCTGCCTGTTACATACATTTGGATTTTGCACAAATACAATATACCATTTTTACCCATTTTCAATGGGTTCAGGGTATAATTATATATAATATATATTAAATGCTCTGTGTATTGATAAAGTATTCGTTGTCTGCCTTCGTTTAGTCAAAATGAACTTCCATTTCATGAAATTTAGTTGGTTTAGAAAGGAGCCTGTAGACCAGCATGGTTACAAAGTTTGGATATAAATAAAATACAATTGTATACAAAACTTCGTCATAGTAAGCACGTGCTTTACATTTTATCTCTTATGACTTGCTGTGCTGATTATCAATCAGTTGGACAGTCATCAATCCGTCAGTCAGGGATAGATGTTGTCTTATACCTGCCAATTCAAAAGTTAGATTCCACTTTGTAATATTAGACATAATTTATCCTGTTCAAAAATGTCTACAAATTGTTGAAAAGCATAAAAAAAAATTAAAAAAAACAAAAAAAAAAATTGGGAATAAGCACAGGAATTTTTAATATAGAATACATTTTTGAACTAACCGTTGTTTAAGAAACATTCTTAAATGCGGCCGATAAACTTGATTTGAACAAGCCGGATATAAATAAGTTCTTAATTAACTGATAGTCAATTAGATTTTCTTTTTATTGTTTTTTCATTATTTTAAAATTATGTAAATTTATGTGCGAGTGAAAATCTTTGGCCGTGCGATTGATATATATATTACCTATATAAACTGAGAGTACCAATGGGTGGCTAAGATCTTTGACACAACTCTTATCTAAACAATTGAGCACAAGTAAAAACATTAACTTAACATTTTGTTGGGGAATAGAACCAACAAAATATGAAAATTCGTGAATCTTAGTGCTAAGAAAATTCAGATGAATTCTTAATTAATTTTCGGCTTGGCGCGACCGCGTCCTAGTTTCTTGGCGCGCAGCTTGGACATGTGAGACATGACCAGATAGCTGCCAGGCAAAGCAAGTAGCAGCAGATAGACTTTTACAAATAGTACCATGTCGAAGGTTGAATTCCATTTGTTGGGCATGTCAACGCAAAAGCGTTTCGTTTCCTCAATATAGGGTATACTGCGCAGCAGAATAACGCCCTCACACACGATGCCCATGGGATAGAGAGGTATCCAGATGGTATAGCGCAGCCAGGTGAGCAAGCCGTTCTCCCGCTTAAGCAGCTGGCTGACATAGTATGGATAGCTGGAAGGAGAATCATAGCTGTAACGCTATTCAATTTTGAATTCAAATGCATCACTCACCGCACCAGCTCCACGAGGGACCATATAATAAATACATAGAAGACAACCGGCTTGGCATGCATGCGCGGCTCCAATTCGATCATAAGGAACAGAACGAAATTGCGTCCAGAGATTTGAAAGAAGGGCACAAGCGGACTGCCCTTGGTATAGCCGAACAGTGGATGCATTACCTCCATATATTGCATGAGCTGCACAAATTTGAACGATGTGCCCACATACTCATACGTATGCTTAATGCTGCCGGGTCCGTCCCGCATATAGAGCACACCCATGATGATGAGTATGTGCAGGTAGCCCACAAACATGGCCAGGTTATAGATGATCAAGTAAACCTTCTTGGCATTCTCTATAGAAGGGGTGAAAGTTGTTAAATGAGGGAACGCTTGGGAGTAGTCCTCCTTACCCCGCACATAGCCTATTTCCTGCTTCTGCAGGTTATTATACTCCTCCACATAATCCTCGCGCACATCACGCGCCGGCTCATTTAGCTCTGCATCATCCTCGGTGCGCCAGCGGTCAAAGTCAATGCGCAGCCAGTGCGGCTTCTGCGGCGTCGCCACCAGTCGCACCCACCAGGCAGGCTCTGCTTTACGTATGAGCAGCTCGATCTTATGATCGGTAACCGTAAATGTGGCCGTCTCATCATCGATCGGCTGATAGAAACGCATCTGAAACTTGTACGCATTCCGGCCGCGTGCCCCATGGCCATTGGCACCAAACGATATCGTCGTGGGCGTAAACTCTGCAATGACTCCCTAAAAATAAATTGAATGCCGGCCGGTTACCCATCACTGATTATTGATTTTTCGAAGTGTGCAAAATGTGCAGCGACTCACCTGCGCATCTTTAAGATCCACCTTTAGCAACAACGTATCCTTTGTTTGGGACCAATAAACAAATGGACTTAATTCAGTTGCTGCCATTGGATTGGCATTGGACATGGGCGACATAATTTTTATGTGTTTTGGCTCTTGTTACAGACTTTGACCAGCTAATTTTATGTGTCGGGTACGCACTTCATGCTTTTGCTTGCAGTAAATACAAAACAAATTTTATACTCGTTTTCACTGGCTCTCTCGTTTTCCTCTCTCTGTATTTACATATTGGTATATAATATTTTTCTGATGAAAACTTATAAGCAACACAGCGAATTATTTATATATTTTGTGAGTTTCGTGCACGCGCACAAGCTCTATGCAACCAAATAAGCAGCCCTAACGATAGTTCTTATCGATAGTTCCTATCGATTACACCAGCTCAGCCAAGTGAGCGCTGCCGCTTTTGAGCTAAATGCTACGACGCACAGTTGTGTAGCACTTAGCTTGTGTAATTGGCGCCAAAATTCAAAACTTTTGTGTATTATTTCTGTTTTATATAAAAAATTAAATTTAAAAAATATAAATATATGTTGATTGTATATTACACTACAATTTTAAAATTGACGGTAAAAAAGGAATAAAAACGGATAAAATGACGCATTTACTTGTGTAACTTAATTAACTTGCTCTGTCAGTTTTTGAAATATTTATTTAGATATTGACGCTCTTGTGCTGTGTGTGTGCATGTGTGTGTGTGTATGTCGCTTTGAGGCATTTTGATTTATGAGCTGCTCCCCGCAGACAAAATGACTGAGCAACTGTGTGGTTGCTGAGGCAGGCGGCAGCCGGGAGTGCTGTGGTTTTTGTGTTTTAAATATTCTTCCGTCCTTTGTTTTCTTTCATCATAGCTTTAACAAACAGCGACAAGTTGTCAGCACTGTTTTCAACTAAACAATGGAGCATACGTGTTATCAGGCTTAAAGTTTACAACTGTATTTGGTTTGTGCTAATCTCTTCCCCTTTCTCTCCATCTTTTTATCTATGCGAATTTCTTTTTTTCAGCCATCACAACGCACTAGATCTCATATTATTTATGCACGTTCAACAAACAAACAAAGAAAAAAAATACACCAACAAAATGTTCCGTTCTCTCAAGAACCGTTAGATATGGCCTAGATTACACCGCCCGACCAATCTCTATATCTGACAGCCTGTACATACATATGTGTATGCGTGAGTGTGCTCACTGTAATGACGTCATGCTTTTGGTGTAGCTTGCTCAGCATTAAAAATGTCCTAAGGTGAGTAGCAAGATATGTTTTAATATATAATCTTTATACTCAACATCGTTACAACTGCAAAGTTCTCAATGGAGTACCCACAACAAAAGTACATTTTGTTTTTACTAGATTATAGATATTTTTAACTCCTTTTCAATTTCTTTATTAAAGCAGTTTTTTATTAGCCTCTCATCGATATTCATGTGTGTTTCCGTTTTCACTTATTTTGTTCGTTTGATTTCACTAGATTTTTAGTATTTTTTCTTTGTTGACTTTAGATTTTTTTGTTTCTGTTTCTGTTTTAAGTATGAACAAGTAAGAAGTTCTAGTCGGGAGCTCCCGACTAGGGAATACCCTGAACCCTCTTATTCCAACACCAAATGTTTGAAGTAATAAAGATAAATTAAAAAAAAAAAGTTCACTTGGCAGGGTTCGAACTCGCAACTGACCGTATTACTTGCTGACGACTCTACTCAACAGACAAACAAGAAAAAAAAAAATTGTTTTCCCGGTAGGGCTCGAACTCGCGACAGACCGCAACACTTGCTATGCCTCTACTCAACACCAATAATTAAGAATTGTTGAGAAAAAACCGAACTAAAATAGCATTACAGAAAAAAATCGCAATTACAATGCTGTTAGAATGCGATAGAATGCGAAGAAGAAGTATGAATGTGTGTGTGTACACAAATTCTTTTCGCTAGCTGTGCCATCCAATTGCGCAGTTACATATAACTTTGGTTTTCTCTTAACCGATCCTTATGAAATTTTCTACAGCATATATTATTGTACCATAGAATATTTGTATATTCTCAAAAAGTCAATTGCATTAAAATTTTGGCTTAGATTGTTGGGCAATGTAAGTTGGGTTATTAACTTGATTTATAGCTATGTGGTAGTAGCGGGGAGGTGGCGATAGGTATAAAATGAAAGATACTTAATATATATATAATATTCTAGAAGTAACCTATCATGTTTGGTGACTCTAGCTCTTAATAATGTCGATATCAATTATTATCGATTGGAGCATCTACATCTATACATAACAGACGGACAGACGGACGGACAGACAGACGGACATGGCTAGATCGACTCGGCTGTTGATGCTGATCAAGAATATATATACTTTATGGGGTCGGAGATGCTTCCTTCTGCCTGTTACATACATTTGCATTTTGCACAGATACAATATACCCTTTTTACCCATTTTAATGGGTTCAGGGTATAAAAACAGATAAGGAAAACTATCGATAAATGTAAGTCGAGTTATCGCACACATATATCGATTCAATAAATTGTTAAGTGATCCAATCATTTGACTTCAACTGCAGTGTGCCCCATGGCGTATACGTGATTTAGGCACTATATTTTATGTAGTCAAACGTAATAATAACGTAGTCAAGCATCAAAATAAGTTTAATTAAATCAAAAGAATTCAGTAATTTATAAATTTCGTACTTTATTCAGATATTAAATTTTTCATTGAACCATGAACAACACGTAAAACAAGTAAATGGAAGGTATTGCTCATGAATAACTTAATCCCTGAATGATTAAAATGATTCAGTTGACGATTCAAAAACAAAGTTGCCAACTCCAATAACAAACGTTTGTGCCATGACAGATACAGTTAGCTGAGTAAAAGTAAAACAAAATGAACACTCGTCTATTTCCGGTTCGCGTTTTGTATAAATATGTTTTGGTTGTTGTTGTTGCCAACTGGTTAAGGTCAGGCAAACAAGTTAGTTAGAAGACAGGTAAGAAGCTGACATTGTTGTTGTGCCGTACACATACCGTACTTTTATATACATGTGCGATTGCGTGTTCACATGACTGAAATTATAATTGTCGGCCTGAGCTAAGCAGTTACCAAAATAAAGGATACACTACAGGAGACTCCGGGTACATATACACAGCATTTCAAGAGCTGTTCACCCAGATGGTTCGATTTTTGTAGTGCTGTAAGACAACCGAAAATAGTATTGCAGTTGTAGTTAACCGAGGGTTTTAGTTGCGACAGATCAGATCCAAACAAGTTTCACCCAATGATTTTTTATCTCAAATTCTTTTTCATTTTCGACAATAAGTAAAGGAGTTTATCTTGCAATTGAAATAAAATCACTAATCTTGACAGAATACTTGAATTCGTGCTTCCGCGATATAGTTAATGTACAACAAAGTAATAGCTGCGCGAATGTCAAAAAAAGTAGCTTCCCAGGTACTTAAAATGATGATTGACAAATCAGTTATTTGACGCATCTTGTTGGGGAGGGGTGAGGAAAATTCCATACACCAGCTTGGAAAATTGCTTGAATATATATATATATTTTTGTTCTTTGTCTGATCCGCCTTAAACTGACTTTCAAAGATCTTGGTGAACATTTATTTGAGTCGTGTTTAACACTAATCGGGAAATTCACTGTCATTTGTGAAAAATAAGGGAATTAATAAATAAGCGTTTAAGTGTCTATGCAAAATCTACCTCTAACCTTATTTTTTCGATAAACTTAAGCCAAAAGATTTATTTAAAGTGAAAATTTAAGCAACGATTGCGGATTTCTTGTCCCCAAGCACGTTAAAATTATAAAATTATATATCATTATATGCAGGTATATACGTGGAATATTTGTCGATTTAATAGAGTAGCTTCAAGTCGCATCTTTGCTGTACAATATTTTTATATTGCTCAAACTTCTGTCATTTTTGTGTTTCATAATTTTACTTTAACAGCGGATATTATATTTGCTTTGCTTTACGTTTATGTGCGTGTATGTTTTTCTTGCCCTTTATTCATTGAAATTGGCCCAAAAGGGTATATTGGTATTGAACAAATACATTTATGGCTCTTCTTGTATGTTTCCATTGTATTAAAATTTAAATATAGTTTCGTTATATCAGCTCGGATTTAAACAAATCTTTTTTTATTCTTGCTAGTGCTAGAGATTCTCGGTTAGCTTTTACAGCTTAAACATATTTGTTTTATACCTTACTCAATTACCACAATACTGAACACAAAAAATGTTTATATGAGAATAGCTTTTATAGCGGGTATTGCCCGGCCTTCCCTGTGGAAGTAATTAATAATATTTTTTAAATGCATCGTATAAAGAACCAGGAGTTGGAATCAACGGATTCCGCCCATGTTAGTGTTGCAATGATAATCTTGAAGCTGAAAACTGTCGTTTTACCCGCATTTCCCACCCAAGAATGTATTAAACAAATTCACACAAATCTGTATAAATGGTTTTGAATCCGATCGGATGGTAAGCAAAAAATTCGCTGGAATTTACCAAATCACTGAAACACGTATGTTCTTATGTAGAGCTTTGAAAATAAGTTTGGTGCAAATCGGACAAAACTTAAAACTTAGCCCACAAAATGTTTGAATCGCATTTCTACCGAGGAAACCTTCTTAAATAATATTTTGTTTAGATTTTTGGAAATAAATTTGAACACGAAACGTCAACCACCAAATCTTTGAGGAATGCATTTTTTGAAAAGTGTGAAACACCCCTCAAATGAATTTGAATAAAGATCTTTGAAAATGAGTTTTAGGCCGATCAGATGGTAAACAAAAAAGTATCATACAAACGTTTTCGATATTTATCCACACTTGCGGTGGGAATTTTCCGAAACCCCGTCTTAGCGCGCACCTCCATCACATAAAGTAACTACAGTACAAATTTCAGCCTCCTAGCTCATGGGCTTGAGCTTTGCGTTGATCACCAATCAGTCAGCCTGACAAATATATCTAATCATATATCACAACTTCCTAACAACCACATAATTCACAATATAAGTTATTTGGGAAATAATTTTTTATAACTTTGCGTTGCAACTTGTCTGGGTACAGGGTATCTGTAAGTCGGCACTCTTCACAAGCAATTTTATTTGTTTTTCGTTGTGTTTTTTTATGAAATGCGCACGTTTTGGTGAAACTAATACAAACACACTGTCGCCAGCACATTCACACACATACACACACACTCACTCAGAGAGAGAAAGAGACACACACACACAGACACAAAGGCGCAGACACAGCTGGCAGACAGTCGCGTCGGACATTAATATTAACGTTAAAACAACAACAACAACAGGCTTATCAAACATGCAGCGCTTAGTACATATATACACACACACACACACACACAGCGCCGAAGAGCGTGAGAGATAGTGAGCGCGTGTGCATGTGTGTGTAAGAGCGAAATGGCATCAACATGGACATTTTGTTTTTTTGGACTGGCTTTTCCGGTGCGTTTCGCTGTCGCTTGCTTGATTTTCCGACGCGACGCTTTTCAGTTGGCGGCGAGAGTTTTCTGCGATCAAAACAGCGGCTAGCCACGCAGTCGGTTATTGGTTTGCTTCGATTTGATTTTTAATTTGCGTGTGACTGTGTGTTTTGTGTGGCAAGCATGGCTTTGGTGGCGCATCGCATGATGCTGCCGGCACGGCATCGGCGCACGCATCAGCAGGTGGCGCGCAATAAGGTGGGCGTGCTGCTGGTGCCCAGCCTGGCGGACTACTACAACAGAGAAACGAATCAGGCGCAGCTGCAGCAGCTGGCCACGACCATGCCCCAGCTGGAGCTGCAGGCCGGCGACAGCGGCAATGCAAAAGTAAGTTCAACAAGTTGCATTCACAATTGCAATCACATAGACGTGACAAAGAGAATGTGAAATATTTGCCAACAATTGCTGCATTTTAACAAATTCAGTTCTGGCTACACAACTTATATCCTAACACCCCCGAAAAAAATACCCTACACCCACCCATGCGCCTGTTTATCTAGTTTTCTTTTTCATTATTCGCATTTCTTTTACGTTTTCCTTTTCTTTTTTTTTTTTTGGCTGGCGCCAACTTTATGCGGCTTATAGTACACAGGCGTGAATTGTTGTTGTTTTTACCATATTTCTTTTTCCTACTTTTTTTCTAACTATTTTAATTTTTCTGTTTCTGCTGGTCAGGATTTTCATTTGCGTATGCTAGTTTTCCCTATTAGAGTCTGAAAATAACCGATAAACTTTCCTAAAACTAGAAAAAATCGAAGAGTTATTGTAAAACTGGAAAGTTATGTACAGAAAATATTAAGCAAACAAAAATATTAAGCTGCATTATTTGTATCAGACTAATGTATTTTTATATATATATATATATATATATATTAATATGCATTAGAAAATTGATTTCTCGTAACTCTTTTGGACTCTGAGTTCGTTGAACATACATTATATATATATATATTATGTATATTATATGTTATATATATTTTATATTGTTGCAAATATTTAATATTTTTGTTCGTATATTTGATTAAAGCTCTTAAATAGAATTTTATTGATTTTTTTCTACCAAATTCTGTTTGTTCAATTGATGTTGCTCAAATAAATATTGTCAAAGTGTTTGATTGACCAATTAAATAATTGATTTGTGTTGTTCGTGATTTGCTTGCGACTAACCTTAAAGCAATTTGATGTTCGATTATAGCAGCGTTTCGGTTTTATTACACTTGCCACATGAAATACCAACATTCGTTTTTTTTTTTTGTCTCCGTCAAGCCTAAACTGAATTTTTAATGCTAATGCCCCCGAATTGAATAGGTGTCGCTTTTTGTTTTTCCCACAATAACACCCGCACGCCACTTTCCTCGGCCCCTTTGGGCCACTGGGCAGACCTTTAGCATGTATAGCAATGAAAACAAACCATCATTTATTTAGTAGTGTAAATTAGTGAGGAAATAATCGCCCGCCCATCTGGTTGACAGACTGATACGAAGCTCACCAATCAATAAGAACAAAGCCCTAAGCCTTGATTAGCTCTATATATATCGAGTTTGTTTCTTTACTTAATTCACTCGCATCTAAGGGGAAACCATATTTGCCAACATGTTGTCTAAGCCATTTAGGTTTTGACAACTGACAATTGATGGTTCCGGCAAATCATTTCAGTTACGAGGCTAAAATCTATGTAGCACGCGTTTTACCATAAACGAATTTGGGGCTAACAACGTCTTCAAAAACATTCAAGTTAATTTACTAATTACCAGTTAGGTAAAAAAAAATAAAACCCCCAAAAGGTCAAGGGGCATGCCTTGCGCATTTTCTGCAGCTAAATTTACACTTTTTTTTAGTTATCCTGAAAGAATTTATGAATATCTATATCTAAACAACTTAAGATATTATATTAACACGTTGAAGCATTTTATATTATGAATCACATTTTCATGAAAAGAGCCTACAATTGGCAGATTCTCATCTTCTTGTGGCCGTAGGCCCAACACTGCATAATTTTGTATAATCCAAAAATTTTTGTATTCAATTTTGGTCTTGTATAAGAGCTTTGGAGCTTAAAGATGAGATTCAATATCGGTGACATACCAAAAATCCAGACTGAATTCCAACTTAGTTGGATAGCATCATTAAGTAATAAACAGACAGAGAGGTCTTTGGGATCAAGAGCACAAATCGCATATACAAAATCCGGCTGTCTATATCTCTTTCTGCCGTTGCCCAAAATTCAAAGACATCTTCATAATATTTTCTATTAGAAACAAACACACAACAAGACTGATTCTTGCTATCCCTTTTCGGTTTTGGGTTACAGCATATCATCAAAGCATCTACGCTCTTCTTACTGATTGTTGCTCTTTCTTAGCCTACAATTCGCAGTCACCAAAATCATGTCTTCTCCTCATCCACCTTCAGACTTCAACTTGCAAGCAATCCGGAAAATTTTTATTTTCTTTCTGAAAATAATCAAAGACCACTAACTCTTTAATATAACAATTTTTATTCAATATCAGAGAAAAATATTACTTCATATAACGTTACAGCCTAAGGCGTATTATGTGCGATCATTGCGTTCAGCAAACTATTACATTTTTCAATAAATTAATTACTATTAAAGACCTTATTAATTAATTATTTAAATGTACATTATGAAGGTAGGAATATATACTAGTCAAGACACAAGAAATAAAGTTCGTCATAATTAGTGATGTTGATGCGCTGTGTGTTTGATTCGATTTCTTTGATTCGATTTCTACTCACTTGCACCGGGACTCAGTTCTGCATGTGCCCAAATTGTGTTTTTGTTGTTTCTACGCGTTGTCTTGTAGGAACGATAGCGAAACCAGCAACAAACACAGTGGTATTATTTGTCCCTTTTCTTTGCACTGAGGCGATCAAACCAGACGACGAAAAAAAAGGTGTATCATGCGTAATGTTGTTGTTTTGGAAGTGATTTGTTTTTGCTTCCTAACTAACATAGAGTAACAGGATACCAGATCTGGAAATAAACCAAATTAAAACAAGTAAGAGGTTCTAGTCGGGAGCTCCCGACTAGGGGATACCCTGAACCCTCATATTCCAACACCAAATGCAGCGCGCGCTTATAGATAGAGAGTAGCGGGGAGGTGGCGATAGGTATAAATTGAAAGATAATCGATATATATATACTTTTCTAGAAGCTACATGTCAAGTTTGGTGACTCTAGCTCTTATTATTTACCAAAATTGATTAAAAAACAGGATTTCGATATACATTTTTATCGATTACTTGGAAACGGGGCAAGTTATCGATTATCGGAAACAAACTCGATCTGCGTAGGAACTAGGAACACCTACATCTAAAATTTCAAGTCTCTAGCTCTTATAGGTTCTGAGATCCTTGCGTTCATACATACGGACGGACGGACGGACGGACGGACGGACGGACGGACGGACGGACGAAGACAGACGGACATGGCTAGATCGACTCGGCTATTAATGCTGATCAAGAATATATATACTTTATGGGGTCGGAGATGCTTCCTTCTGCCTGTTACATACATTTGGATTTTGCACAAAAACATAATACCCCTTTTACCCATTTTTAATGGGTTCAGGGTATTAAAACAAGTAAGAGGTTCTAGTCGCGAGCTCCCGACTAGGGGATACCCTGAACCCTCTTATTCCATCACCAAATGCAGCGCGCACTTATAGATAGAGAGTAGCGGGGAGTTGGCGATAAGTATAAAATGAAAGATAATCGATATATATATACTATTCTAGAAGCTACATGTCAAGTTTAGTGACTCTAGCTCTTATTATTTACCAAAATTGCTTAAAAAACGGGGTTTCGATATACATTTTTATCGATTACTTGGAAACGGGGCAAATGATCGATTATCGGAAACAAACTCGATCTGCGCGGGCACTAGGAGCACCTACATCTAAAATTTCAAGTCTCTAGCTCTTATAGGCTCTGAGATCCTTGCGTTCATACATACGGACGGACGGACGCACGGACGGACGGACGGACAGACAGACGGACATGGCTAAATCGACTCGGCTATTGATGCTGATCATGAATATATATACTTTATGGGGTCGGAGATGCTTCCTTCTGCCTGTTACATACATTTGCACTTTGCACAAATACAATATACCCTTTTTACCCATTTTCAATGGGTTCTGAGTATAAAAAAAAAGTTGCTTATTATTATTTTCATTTAAAATCTGCCCGCTTTTTGGGAATAATAAATCATCTTTTTTTGTGTTTGATTTTGAGCTTGCAGACCAGCCTAATGTACCTTGCTTGAGTTTTAAAGTGGAAATAAAGCTTGGGGTAACATTTCCTCTCCTTCTATTCATTACTCAAGGAATATCTGTATATTTCTATTTTATTCTTTAGTACCCTAGCTCAATGCCTGCCTCATTGTCCCAGGGCCAGCGTAAAGTAACGAGCATTTGACACGTTAAACGTAGCTAGTCAGGACGGCAACCGGCAAGCTTTTGCCGAAAGTTCAGCAGAGGCATAAAGTTTTCAATGCATAAAGTTATGAGAGCTTTAGAAGGGATAAAAAGCTCTTATTCTGAGTGCTCAGGGCAATCCCCAATTAGCCCTTGGGCCTTTAATGAACTGTCTTAGATATATGCGACGAATTTTGGCCTGGGCGGTTCGTGGATGTGTCTTGTTTGGGCGAGGGGGGTGGGCAGCTATAATATATCGTATTGAAAATTGACACAAATTGAAATGAGCGACGCCAAGAGGGGCGTGCGGGCTGTGGCTGGCGTTGAGAACCGAGTCGACTTGTTGATGCGGCACATTTGCTTCTGTTTATGGAAAATGTTTATACTATTATAACATATTTGCACACACATATATGTATACCTATCGGATCATTTGTTTGTTTTGCCTGAAAGTTAGATGACTAAAGTCGTAGCAACTGCTTTTCGAGGGGGGAAATGGCCACAATGGAATCAAGAGAAATGCTTCGAATTCAGTTTCAAGTCAATAAGCAGCGACGGCTGACTGCGCGATCAGGCCACAAAGAAAAAACTTCGCTCTTGCTGCCTGCCCCAAACAAACTGGCCAACTTATGGTATTGCCTTGAACCCGCCGCCTATGTGGAGATAACCAGCAGCTATAAGCCACTGCAGCAACTGATAACGATGGACAAGGAACAGCAGTTAGCTGGTCACGAGATCTCGAAGATCATCAGGCAGGCGGCCCTGGAACATGAGTCCAAAAAGCAGCAATGGTTTCTGAAGGCTCAGCATAAAATAGATCAGTTTTGCAAAGTCAAAAAAGATACTTCTGAAGGAGTGCCCAAATGAAGCAGAGAGTTATTTAAAATGTACAGAAAAACAATTTGTTGCTGTTTCAGTTTACAGTTGGAACCGCTTTCTCGCCTTCTGTGCCTAGTTCGAACCAGCGTTCGTCTCAGTTGTTCCCTATATAAAATGGAAAATTGTTTATTTTAATTTACAATTAATCTATATTTTGCGCTGAGCTTAGCTTAAATTTAAATTAATATCGTCTTCGAATGAAAACAATACGAATTCTGTAATTTTTAGAATTAACTTTAAAATATAAGAATATGTTTACAAATATCTCGAAATTTATTTATTTTTTCCTTCTTCTTTTCGATAATTTGGGTTTTGTTAGGTTTGCCCGTTTCAGGGCATTTGGTTTGGTTCAAGGCTCGTTTTATGGAAGAGAAAATATGTTTTTTGGGCTCAAACTGGTTGATCAAAACAGAGCATGCGTTGATTTATATGTGGGATTGTCCATTAGTCCTTTAGTCTTAAAATTTTTGAACTTTTTACAATGTTTTACTGTGAAGTTGACCTGTCGGAACCACCAGCTGCCAATGTGATGATTGACGACACCAAAAAGCAATTCCCAAAAAAACAAAGTGCTGAAGAACTCGCTGGACTAGAGATTGATCGTATTATAAAAGAGGCTTATGAGGAGCACGAGGTTTTTATCTATGAGCGCGGCATAGCAGAGCTTGCTAGACGGGAAATCATAATAGCCCGGACATATCCACCATATTCCAACAATATAAATACCTTGCAGGCTGAATACAACGAGGAAGTTAAATATTTAAAGCAACTGTTGCCCGAGGAGGACCTAGACTGGCTGGAAGATTTCTCTTTCTGACTGGACAGAGTTTAAAAAGGTAAAAGAGGCAGCTATAAGAACAACACTGACAACAAGGGTATTTCATGAATTACAGAAGAAAGCCAACGAAGGAGACTGGCATATTTAAGCTCAAGAGGAGCTTAATATGACTAAAGTTTGAAATCAAGCTGTCAAAATCTAATTGGACACATACAATAAATACTTAAACAGCATTAGAAAATATCTATTTTTACGGTATCGAAGACTCAATACCCTTGTAAACATTTTTTAGAAGCGAACCTTGCACCTCTAGTTACTATGGGAGCTCTCAATTGGAATATTTGTAAAACGAAATGTTTTTGATTGATCCTAAAAGGCTGTAATATGATTAAGTGATCCGATTGGTTCATTTTCGACAGGTGTACTGGCTGCGACAAAGAATATGGATTTTAAATTAGTTTTCAGTCTTGGTTGTTGCTAGGGTAAAACAACAAAAAACAGTGAGGCTGGTAAATTGCTAAAAGATTTTTAAAAGACGTATAAGCAGTTGTTCTATAGGCATCC
Organism: Drosophila ezoana; assembly: GCA_035045725.1. Taxonomy (NCBI): domain Eukaryota; kingdom Metazoa; phylum Arthropoda; class Insecta; order Diptera; family Drosophilidae; genus Drosophila; species Drosophila ezoana. The sequence continues at coordinate 402,578 of JAWNOU010000005.1, read as the reverse complement.
CTCGTTGTGATTATTATAATTTATGCAGCGATTTGTTCCTTTTTGAAACTTTAATTAAGTTGAACTTATCTTTGCGTTACACATGAGACCAAAACCACTTTCCTCCTCTCTTTCTTGCGCTCTCTCAAAGTGTGCTCAAATATGCAAATGAATGTGATGCTGGACACTTCAAATGCGGCTTTACGCCCACACTTACACGCACAAACACACACACACACACACACACACACACACACACACACACACACACACACACACACACACACACACACACACACACACACACACACACACACACACACACACACACACACACGCACGCACCTTTGGGAACATGCATTTCGGTCATGTTTACAATGTCAGATAGGATAACATGCAGACACACACACATACACACATATTGCGCTCATTGCAGTTGAAGCTTTAGGAGAGAGATGGCCTTAGCAATGCCAGCAAATTAGGGCAGAGCACAAACAGCTGTTTGTCGGACAAACAGAGAGAGAGAGAGAGAGAGAGAGAGAGAGACAGGGAGAGTAAGGGTGTGTGAGAGCCAGCTTTGTTGAGCGCACGCATGCAACGCCCCACACACACACACAGCTGACTGAGAGAGCCTGCATGAGCTTTTAACGAGTCTCTCAACGCTTGTTAGATACCTGGCACAGTGACGACTGTGCGTGGGTGTGTACATGTATGTGGGTGTGTGTAAACAAAGCGCGCGCTCGACTGCTACTGCATTGCAAAACGACTGCTCTGCGACCGAGCGACCCACTTCGTGTAACGGCTTTCAATTTCGTTCAACCTGTGCCGACGACAACTGCGACCTCGGCTTCGCTTTCAATTTCGTGTTCGTAATTCGTTGCTGGCCGTTGGACGGCTCAGTTGTGTTTTTGTTGTAGCACCTCGCGCGTGTCTCGCTGTCGTCGTCGTTGTCGCCGCGGCGTCAGGACCAGCAGCAGCAGGACTAAGCACAAGAAGTGTTGTTCCGAGGCTGGGTCCGTGTTCTCGCCTGCCGCGTCGCGTTGCCCAACAACAAAATACTTAAAACAATATTTAAATAGCAACAATAAATTTCTACGTTTTTTCTACTCGTACGCTATTAAACGAATTACAAGTTGTTCAATTCAGTGCAATTCCAAGTGCAATTCGCAAATCCGCAATTCAGTTTTAATGCCTTAGAATATAGTTTTGTGTATGAAATAAATAAAAAATAAAAAAACAACAACATCGCCTTACAACAGCAACAACAACAAAGCTAGTAAATAATTCATGTGGCTGCCTTTGCGAGTCCCGTGAATAATAATGCTTCATTTACAGTGCAAATGTATGGCAAGCCCGAATACACATTCAAATTAATTTATTTTATTTTAACAACAAAAACAACAGCGAATGCCTGCAATTTTGTCAGACAACATCGTAAAATGTCATTCTGTCCTCCAGGCCAATGACAACTGTAAACAAAAACATTCAAAGACATTCAATCAATAAAACTTCAATTATATATATTATTAATATATATAGTTATTAAGAAATATGCAAAAATTATTGTCATGTGTCCATTTTAAATCAATTAAGGAGTTCAGAAATTTATAAAGTATATTATCTGCATTTATTATGAAAATAAGAATTTGCGATACGTTTAAATCAGATTTATATAAAAAATAAATATTTTTCTCACAGAATTTATCACAGATATATTTTATATAAATAATAAGTTATAACAGATTCAAATGAGAATTTCAATTACAAGTACTTCATTTGTTAATTAAAATGAAAATAACTAAATTAACAATATTACATTAAATCGAATCTAAAAAATAAATGCATTAGTTGATTACAAATTAATGTTATAAACTTAATATATAAATGTATAAATACTTATAAACGCTTAAGTATAAAATAATAATATAAAATGCCTTGAGTGAATCAATAATACACATAATTAAATAAAAAAAAAATTATACAAAATTCTTGAAATTAATTAAAATAACATATTAAAACTTTTTAAACAATTACAAACATCAATTCATTATGAATATAACGACATAGGAATGATATCGTCGTTCAAACTGGAGACCTAGGTAAATGAATTTGATAATTTCTTAGGCTGGCGCTAAGAACCTAAAGGCATTTCATTTCTTTAATTTGAACTGAAAACCAACCTATCAAGAATTTTATTTCAGTTTATCAACATATCAAATAAAAGGAATTCAGTAGTAATATTTTTCACGCCAAAGTCCTAAAAGTGTTTAGGTTTTTAAATGAAGCTTTTGCGGCATATAAATCTAAAAGTATTTAAATGAGCAATATAATGTTTATAAAATTAGAAAAAAAAATACAATATTTCAAACAAGTTTGAAAATACATTTTTATTATATTAGATTCAAACTGAAATTTTAAATGTTTATTTTAATTTTAAATTAAATTTTAAATGACCTAAATAAAAGCTTTATTTATCATATAAAACGTAAAAAACAAAAAACAAAAATATAAAATTAAATAAATTATGAAGACAATATAATAATAAAAGTAAATTTATAAAATATAAAAAAATATACGCCTGCATGCAAAATAACAAATAAATAAATAAATCTAAAAAGCAACTGATTTTGGAAACGTGCAAAGCAAAACCAAACAACCGAAAATAAATATATTCATATATGTATATTATAAACGACATGTTTAATATAAATGCGAAGGCGTCTAACGATGCCGCATGTCAACAGAAAAAAACAAAAACAATAACCACAACAGCCAGCGACCAGCGAAAAACAACAAAAACAAAAGTTCACAACAAGACAGCGTGAAAAATGATAATGACAGCCGCAACTGTGGCAGCCACAGGCCAATGCGAAAAGTGATTATATATGTATATATGTAGTATTTAAAGTGTATGGATCTATCTATATATGAGATGCCAGTTGGGCTTACAATAAGTTAATTACCCACACAAAAGGGCGCGAATAAAATTCCTGCATCGATTTTACTTTTTTTCTCTGCATTAATTGCAAATTATAACTAGCTCAACCCGCACATTGCGTATACGTAATATTATATGCCATCCTCCATTTACAAGCAATTACGCTAATTTCAGTCACTTAATTAGCGATGGGGGTGGGGGGGTGTAGGGGGTGAAAAAATAAAGAAAATGAAAAACAACAAATGCAAATGGTAAATTTTTGTTTGCTATAAGTTTTCTCCATATTTTCACGCGAAGGTTGTGTTGCAGAATTCGTTGAGACAACTTTGTTCAGGTTCTTGTTTTTTGTCAGCACATGTTTTTCGCCCCCTGCTGCCCACGATTCGGTTTTTTAGTGCTGAGCAGAGCATAGGTCGAGTGGGGGTATGTGTAAGGTGTGTGTGACACCAACTTGACTTACCTTTGGCCTTTTTGGCAGCGTGGCAACCTTTAAGCACGTGTAGCTGCATTTTCAAACACTGCGAAAATGATATAATGCCATGTAAATATGATTTCAGAGATATTGCATAAGTCCTTGAAAATTAATATGGAGAATGCAAGATATAAATGGTTTGGGTCTATTGTAATATTTAAAATTTTAGATTTACCATTTTTTCTTGTTTGACCAGTACTGCAAAAATATGAATTATGAACAAGACAGTTGACTGAGTCAACTCAATTCTTTACTTACTCATTCACATAGACTTTCTATTATATGAATAAGGATCATAACTTACAGTTAAAGAGATCAAGTAGTTGTTACAACAGTTTCTGGTATATTAAAAAATGCTTAAGAGAGTCTACAAGCATTGTGTATGTCGCTGATAGGCCCTTCAGTAGATTTCAGCGTTTAATTCTTATAGCACATGTTCATTGTTTCGCGTTTTTTTTCGTTCTGCATTGTGCGGTATTCGCAAACTTTTTACAAAAAGCGCTTTAAGTTTAAATCGAAAAAATGTGTTAACTTTTGGGGAGTAGTTAATTGAATAAATATAGGCAAAAATATCGTAGCTTAGATAGATTCTTAGGCATGCCAATTGACCTTGACGCATATTTTTTGCAGTATCAAACTTTTTCAGGCCGTAACCTTTGGTCAGCCGTCCTTCACGGCTTAATTTGTTGGACGGTTTTTTGATTCTCTGCTCATTTCGTGCTTGCGAATCATATTTCAAAATTCACTTTTAGCCACATGGCCGAGCAGCCAAAATAGTGCAAAGTAGCCAACAACAATAATCAAATTAAACTCATGTGTATGTGGGCTAAATATCTAGCTGGACAGGACTTGAGTGTGGGCGTGGCATTTGTGTGGGGGCAACAGCTCAACGCTCCAGCTGCGACAGCGAACGTGGTCATAATTCAAATTATGCGCCAACTAACTTCTTAATGTTATTAGTTATATCTATGTCGGTAGGCGCAGACACGACACGATGCGCTGCAAGCAAATACTAAAAAACTGGCATTGATTGGTGTGTGTGTGTGTAGAATACTTGTCGCTCTCTGTTAAGTTTATGCTTATGTTGTTGATTACAGATGCTGCTGCGGGCAGTTGACTTATACTCTAACAGCGAGTATTATGAATTTGTCATGAATCGCAGAAGGATTATTTGTCTTATATTTTAGTTCTTTAGGGTTTCTAATTATTTCAAAGTCCGCTAATTAAAAACCAACAACAAAAAAAAAGGAAAAAAAAAAAAAAAATATTAAAAAAAAAAAAAATAAAAACAAAACCGAAAAACACCAAAAAACCAAAAAAAAAAAAAAAAAAAAAAAAAAAAAGGAACCTTCAAAAAAAAAAACCCCCTTCCCATTTTAGTAAGGAAAAGAAAATGTATTGATCAAATCTGTAAAAATGGTAATATATCAAATATATATCTTTTTTTACAAAACTCACTCTCAGTTGCAATTGAATTAGTGTGCATGCTGGCTCAGCGTAGGCTTGAGCCCACTTGGTGGATTTAGTCTGTTCGCGTCTGTACGAATGTTGTTTTTTTTGTTAAACCATCAAAAAGAAAAGCCTTTGTTATCAAGCTATATTTTAATATAAAATGATATACGCTATTGGACCGTACCGTCTATCAGTCTTTGAATCGATTTCAAGCCCTTTTGTGTATGTTTAGTAATTGCTGCAATTGTTGGTCATTTAATATTTGGTCTTTAACTTCCTCACCCAAAAGCGAATGGAGCAACAGGAGAATGAAGCGATGTTAGAAAGAGTATATTAAAGTTTTTAAAAAAATAAAAATTTTCAAAGGGCATGTGAATTTCGATGAATATGAAAGTTTTTCTTTTTCTGCTTGCTCAACTATCCGCCGTTGACTTTTTGTTTTCAGCATTCGCTCTGACGGCTTGGCCTTCTTCATCCTTCATCCTATCTTCCTTCATTTTTTTTTTATACCCTGAACCCATTAAAAATGGGTAAAAGGGGTATTATGTTTTTGTGCAAAATCCAAATGTATGTAACAGGCAGAAGGAAGCATCTCCGACCCCATAAAGTATATATATTCTTGATCAGCATTAATAGCCGAGTCGATCTACCCATGTCCGTCTGTCTGTCCGTCCGTCCGTCCGTCCGTCCGTCCGTCCGTCCGTCCGTCCGTCCGTATGTATGAACGCAAGGATCTCAGAACCTATAAGAGCTAGAGACTTGAAATTTTAGATGTAGGTGCTCCTAGGTCCTACGCAGATCGAGTTTGTTTCCGATAATCGATAACTTGCCCCGTTTCCAAGTAATCGATAAAAATGTATATCGATATCCTGTTTTTTAAGCAATTTTGGTAAATAATAAGAGCTAGAGTTACCAAACTTGACATGTAGCTTCTAGAAAAGTATATATATATCGATTATCTTTCATTTTATACCTATCGCCACCTCCCCGCTACTCTCTATCTATAAGCGCGCGCTGCATTTGGTGTAGGAATATGAGGGTTCAGGGTATCCCCTAGTCGGGAGCTCCCGACTAGAACCTCTTACTTGTTTATCTTTTTCGAGGCTTTTTTTGTGGCAGGAGCCTGTTTGAGCTGCAGGTGCTGCATTTAAAATGAAATATGGCAGACATTTTTTCGGCTCAGATAAATGCGACGCTGTTTGTTTGCCTTTTACGTTTCTGCTGGCTAACTTATTAGATTTAGCCATTTCTCGTTTCCGTATTTCGCTTTCTGCTTTCAACTATTTGTGCCATTGGGTTTGACGGATGAATTTTCGCCTTTTTTCCGGGCATGCTAATTATATTTGGCACAGCAAAAAGCTGCCTAATAAATTGGTAAGAGGCTTAATTTAAATTAAAAAAATTTTAATTTATTTAATAACATATTTTAGTTTTAATGCAAATAGATTCGATACATTGTTTAATATTTTCAATTAAATATAAATTTATTAATTTCTAAATTTATACAATTTCTTTTACTAGTAGTTAAATTTTAGTTATATGCAAGTGAAAAGTGCTCAAAGAGAAGCTCTTCCTCTACTGAGTACTCCTCTCAAGTAGTTCGCTCTTTCTCTCCGCCTCTCTCTAGCTCTCACTTTCCCTCTTGCTCTGTTTATCTGTAATGGCAATTAGCTTAAATCACAGGCACTGAGGCAGCCAATCAGGCAATGTGCAGCACTTAAAAACTTTGCACAACTTGAAATGCAATGGAGCCCGGCACACAAATGCCTTTGCCCTGCCCCCGTCCAGGATGCGCCGCATCCAATGTTAAGATTCTTGCATTGGGGTCATAAAAATCTATGCGCCGTAACAAGTTGGCAGCTCTCAGCTAGGTTTGCGGCCCCAGTTAGTTGATTTTACTGTTCTTCTTGATTTTTTTTTTTTTTTGCATATGACGAATAAAAAAAAATGCTTTCAGCTGGAAATGTAAATTTGTAGCGGCTCGTTAGATTTGAAAGCTGGCATATTTATCAGGTTTTGCATTTTGTTTGTGGAGATTTTAATCTCGGCTCGGATTAGGGCATCTACTCAACCCCAATCCCACATCCCTTAGCCAAACAAAAAGGTTATTTGTATTTGGCAAATTTACGCTTATCGACATCGGATCCACAGGCAGGGATGCTTGGCAAATGTTTTTTAATGAATCAGTCTCAGTTTTAGTCACAATCTCAGACTCAGTCAGCATATTGGCCTTCTTTTATTCCGTTTTCGGGTTGTTTATGACCTCAGCTTGTGCGGAGATAGGCCTGTCATTTATTAACTTGAATTTGAATTTAAGTCCCTGGCTTTCAACAAAAGGGTTGGAGACGTTGTGGCCTAGGACAAAAGCAGTTACCATTTGAAACTGAGTAACTGCCAGCGAATGTACTGCAATTTATGTTAAAAAATTTTTTTTAATAAAACAATGAAGCTCCGTACAGAGAAACTTACGATGCAAGCAAATGTATTTCCACAGAAATAGTTTGCGGTTTGTTAATATTATTATAAGAAAATATGTTTACTTTATGAAATTGGCTCTAAGAAAGGAACAGTCCCAACTATTGTTTATTATCGTACTTTGTATCTTCTTGGCATTTGCGTTAAAGAGATTTTACTGTAGCTTCTCAAGAAATGTTTTTAAATGCCAACTAAATGACTAAGCACCCAATTTGCAGAGCGTAAACTCTAAGCTATGGCTAAGCGTTGCTTTTGTCAATATGGGACCAAAAAAACCTTCCTTCCCTCAATCCTTGCCCTTTGCGAAACGCCTTGCGTTAGCTTTAATTTTTAAGTGTTTCTTTGTTTTCATTGCTCGGCAGAAGGCTTTCCAGGGGCAGGGCCCTACCCTTTTCAAACGTTGTTTGTAGCCTACTTATGAGCGCAGCCCATGCACCCTCAAGCTGTTGACACTGTGTGCGAGTGTATGTGAGTGTGTATGGCAGCTGTTGTTGTGTGCCAGGAATTAAACACTCTACGCTTGTACTTAAAGGTTCTTTTCTTTCATGCATACCCTGTCGGCATTAAAATGCCTGAAAAAGGTTTCATAAATCTGTGCAAATATTATAAATCTGTAATTATCAGTTTTTCTTGCACTTTTGGCTGGATTTCTGGATTTCTAAAATCACTTTTTTATTGTATTCAGATTGCTTTAAAAATTTGTTATATGTGTTCTTCTTAACTGATAAAAGTTTGAGTTAGTACCCTCCCTCTACCCTTATTGTTGAAGAAAAACAACGGTTGAGATTTCTAGTTCCACAGGGTATCTCTTAGTCTTATTTCTTATTTTCATTCGCATTTGGAGGTTGCAGCCACAGGCTGAAGTGTGTGTCGTGCCCTCCAACGCTGCCAGGGTCATTTTTTTTTCATATTTTATTTTTATTTTATTTTATTTTTTTATTTTTTCTTTTTGTCTTGAACTTGTTCATTTGCATACGCAATGCTTTTGAGTTTTATCTTATGCATTTTGCATTTGTCGTTTGCATTTAAAATATGCAAATTCTGTGTTTTAACAAAGTAAAAAATAATTAAACAAGTAAGAGGTTCTAGTCGGGAGCTCCCGACTAGGGGATACCCTGAACCCTCTTAGTCCAACACCAAATGCAGCGCGCGCTTATAGATAGAGAGTAGCGGGGAGGTGGCGATAGGTATAAAATGAAAGATACTCGATATATATATACTATTATAGAAGCTACATGTCAAGTTTGGTGACTCTAGCTCTTATTATTTACCAAATTTGATTAAAAAACCGGATTTCGATATACATTTTTATCGATTACTTGGAAACGGGGCAAATGATCGATTATCGGAAACAAACTCGATCTGCGCGGGCACCAGGAGGACCTACAGCTAAAATTTCAAGTCTCTAGCTCTTATAGGTTCTGAGATCCTTGCGTTCATACATACATACGGACGGACGGACGGACGGACGGACAGACAGACGGACATGGCTAGATCGACTCGGCTATTGATGCTGATCAAGAATATATATACTTTATGGGGTCGGAGATGCTTCCTTCTGCCTGTAACATACATTTGCATTTTGCACAAATACAATATACCCTTTTTACCCATTTTCAATGGGTTCAGGGTATAAAAATGTTTCACGTGACGCAAATGCAAATGAAAATGCGGCATCTGCCCCTTCGCATTCGCCCTATTCCCCCTCCCTCCCAAACGGTTGGCCATGTCGCTGGCTAATCCCAAAAATGAACAGGCATACGTCGTGGCTGGTCTTCAACTAATTGGGTTATGTGCTCCCTCGAGACATATGTGGGCGGCATGGCGTAGACAGTGCCTTGCGGCATGTGGCAACCTGCACTCATCTGTCAACCTATTGGCAATGACGCCGATAGCACTTAAATAACACTTCATTTGCACTCTCTGACACACACACACACTCACACCCAAATCTCGAAATCAGCATAAACAACAACCACAACAAGCGCACTCTTAGATACAAATCGCATGCATTTACAGCTACCTTTTTGAGGTCGAGTCTTAGATTCAAGTGTTTCGTCTGGAAAGATGTCTAGTCCATGCGCTTGCATTATTCAAGAGCTGACAAATTGGCTAGAGGGCTGCCTATGTGCTATCATATTTGATGGTTGACTTATGATTTCTTCAAGGCGATATACGTCAAGTAAAATTTGAATTTTTTATTGTCTTCAATGTGAATTTTAATTAATAATTAATATTTATTATAAAAATATTTTTAATAATTAATCATTTGCCTAGCAATTATAGTAAGATCATCAAAGGCATTTCAACCTGACTGAAAGCAAAGAAAATATGTTTTTAAATTTATCTGGGCTTACCTACGTGTCGCATACGTGAGTTTTGTTTGTTATTATTGTTATTATTATTATTATTATTATTATTATTATTATTTTTATTATTGTCATTATTATTATTATTATTATTATTATTATTATTATTATTATTATTATTATTATTATTATTATTATTATTATTATTATTATTATTATTATTATTATTATTATTATTATTATTATTATTATTATTATTATCATTATCATTATTATTATACCCTGAACCCATTTAAAATGGGTAAAAGGGGTATTATGTTTTTGTGCAAAATGCAAATGTATGTAACAGGCAGAAGGAAGCATCTCCGACCCCATAAAGTATATATATTCTTGATCAGCATCAATAGCCGAGTCGATCTAGCCATGTCCGTCTGTCTGTCCGTCCGTATGTATGAACGCAAGGATCTCAGAACCTATAAGAGCTAGAGACTTGAAATTTTAGATGTAGGTGCTCCTAGTGCCCGCGCAGATCGAGTTTGTTTCCGATAAACGATAACTTGCCCCGTTTCCAAGTAATCGATAAAAATGTATATCGAAATCCCGTTTTTTAGGCAATTTTGGTAAATAATAATAGCTAGTCATCAAACTTGACATGTAGCTTCTAGAATAGTATATATATATATCGAGTATCTTTCATTTTATACCTATCGCCACCTCCCCGCTAGTCTCTATCTATAAGCGCGCGCTGCATTTGGTGTTGGACTAAGAGGGTTCAGGGTATCCCCTAGTCGGGAGCTCCCGACTAGAACCTCTTACTTGTTTTTATATTTCAAGATATATTTTTATATATTGAGAAAATATTTTGAAAAGTTTTAAAGCATTGGTTTTCATTTGGATCTCAACACTTTTGATAATTAAGTACTTTTGTAGCTTGGCTTTGAATCTGTCTTTACGTATAGTATATGTATATACTTTTTAGCCAATCATATATCCGCAGATTAGGGTGAGAGTATATTTGATATTTCTGTTTGTTATTCTTTCAAAATTTTACGAAAATTAGTTTTTGTTTTTAATTTCTTTAAAACCCAATAATAACTAATTATTTTTTAAATTTCTTTTACTATAAGTTAGTAAAGATCCTAATAACAGTGTCGTTTACATATTTTACCTTTCATTAAAAATAATAGGTGACATTATAGACAGATACTAAACACATATATAAACTCAAGCTTTGCATAGGATTGGATTATTTTTTTTTTTGCGCAAATCCCGATACAATGTCCCACCTCCAACCCAACTGATGGGGCGCAGTCGAGTACCGTACGACACGACTCGCGATCAAAAGCGAATACTCTGTAATGCTTATGAATAAATATTACACCAAGCATGGCTCTACGATTAATTAACGAATAATCAGCAGAAGTCTACTGGAGTATGACGGTAACCGCACACGAGGATCCTAATTTAAGCCACAAAGGGCACGTCAGGGCACCACAGGGTTCAGGGTATAAAATTAAAAAAAAAAAAAAAAAATTTAGATGACTATATTAATATGTTTTAATGCAAACAGTTTTAATGAATATTTTTTAAAGGAGCTTCTTAAAACGCAGGTGTTTTATTCAAATCAACGACTATTCACAGACTTCAACAAACCCAAAAACAAATTCTTTATGCAATTGGCTTTGCTTGGTTTCAATTGATGCATAAATACATTTGTACATGTGACCTATATGTGTATTTACCTGTATCTTGTTTTGATCGGAGCTGCTTGGTGGCAGCGGTAGCTGGGAAGGGTTGGGTCAACATGCACAGAAAAGCGTCAACAAAATTGAATTTCCCATTTTCCATTGCCATTTAACATTTGCATAACGCGTTGCTTTTCTGATTTTCACCTGGCTGCCTTGCTGACTTTGACTGGCAGTTAGCATAGTCAATGTGTTGATGGGTGTGTTGAGGGGGGCACTGTTCGGGCAGGAGCACAGGACACGCTGTGTAGTAGATAAAAATGACATTGACGTAGCTCAGTTTTCGTTTGTTGCTCGATGTATTTACACAGCAATTTATTTGTATAGTTGAGGATTGTTCTTTACCTTGTCTGAACACCTGTCAGTCCCTGTGTACACGTTGTGGCACTATCATGCCGCATGCCACTTAATGGGTGGTTTGGGCAGTAGTAAAGCTTTACTCGTTGTCACTGATTTGGACGGCATTCAATCAACAAGTTTTGTTCGCTATTAATTACGCTGAATATCACCATAAAGATGACACCTACAAGTAGAGCTTGACTCTGGGGTCCAAGACGTTAAGGGTAACCAAAGAAAAACAATCAAACGCCAAGTGTGTCAATATGTCAATCATTTTTATGCTGACCCGTGTGCAAGGCCTGGGCCGGCCCATTGTATTTTTTTTACCTCCTTCCCAAAAAAGGTTATACATTATATTTTATCTGCCACTTCTTTCAATTCGATTGTGTTTTGCCTTAGGGTCATGCCTGTCTAAACAAAACTAACCTCATTTTTTATTGGTCAACAAAACGAAGGCTCCAACAAAACTGACCTCAATACACAAAGCAAAATAAATTGCGAAACTTTTTTTCTGAATGCAAAAGGATGCAAAATAAATTCCGAGTCCCTTTCAGACACCCACACAACAAAGAGGTCAGCACAATTGTGAGACTGAGGTTCCAGTGCCCGGTAGGCAGGGGGTTACGGATCCGAAGTCAAGTGCAACTGTTTTGCAGTTAAAAGATAATAAAAAAAAATCCTGTGCAGGCGGGCATAGAGCATGTACTTTATGGCCGTTGGACAATCATTTGTACACATAAAGGACTTCCATTATAACTGTGTGTGCCATTTGCATTTATTCTTCTTATATAATCGATTAGAGAGGCAAATGGAGTAGAGCTTGGAATTGGTTACGCGAAAGTATAATCGGTAAAGTTCGTTACAATGCCATAAAGACATTTTGAATTAAATATAATTTTGCCATATGTTTCTTTTATATTTATACTTTCGAGCTGCACTTGAAATTGTTGCTTATTGCGATCAACTCTGACTGCAACTGTAACTGTGACTGGGCCACAAGCACTGCAATTGTATTTTAGTTTGCAAATAGCGAAGCCAGCTGCCCCATGTTGGGGCGCCAAATGTAGCCATTAGGGCAGCACATAAAAGGCAATAAACACGGTCGCTTCATGGCGCTTCTTATGCCATTTTGCAGTGAGCCCAATGTGCGCTTAAACTGGCTTCAAATGGTCAACATGCCCCCTTTTGGGGCGTGGCGCCCCTGGGGAGTGACAGCGACTCGGGGCGATTTTACTCGCGCCTCCAGAGACTGCTCTTGTTTCGTTGTGTTTTAATTTATGTGTGTCTTTTTGTTGTTGCCGCTGTTGTGGTTGGTGCTTTTATGGGATATTTGCCTGGGCTGCCTGTTGCCTGTAGCCTATTGCTCCATGTAGGCCATGGCATAGGTGCTTTGTCTTAATCTGGCGACCATTCAACGCAACATTCCAACATTCTGGGAGCCTTAACGGCTTCAATTAAACAGAAGTGATAGCAAATGATATTATGTATACGCCATAAGGCCCATAAGGTGATCAATATTTCGATATTATGTGTACGACGAGTCAGCTTTGTGGAGAAATCGCCTTTAAATTGAGTGCTTGCTTTTGGTTATAGTTTTACCGGGAAATTTGAATTACTTACAATAGGGGAAAAAAAATTTATTTTTACATAGCTTTTGTTAGAGTCATAAATATTTGCAAAAAAAATATATATCACTGAAAAACTATTGGTGAAATATGACCGATCATATTGTCAAATAATTCCGCTTTTGTTATAAACATTTAGGGTAAATAATTGCTGCACAATTTGCATACAAATGAACTTTACTCTAGCTACTTTCTTAAGCGGAAATATTTTGTAATTAAAATTTATTTGATGAAACAGTAAAATACAACTACAAATTTATATAAAGTTTCATAAACTATTGTTGAGCTGGCATATGGCAATTATTTCTCTACGCTCAATGTCAGTGGCATACGAAAGCCGAGCAAAGTTGAAAGAATATGCTGAAGGATGCGCCAAAACTACGAGCTTTTCATGACGGTCGGTTAGTCGGTTAGTCAGTTAGGCAGTGATTCGGTCGCTTGGCTAACACCTTAATTAAAAATGTGCCGAAATTTGAAATGAAATCGAAAACTTATGAATGACAGCAGCCGCCCAACTGCAATATGCGCCCTTTGCCAACTAACTGTCTGCCTCAAGTATTGACGATGACGACGACGGAGGAAAAAAATAGAAAAACGCGAACGGAAACGGAAGTAGACAGCCAGCCAAGCGACTGAAATAGGGGCTGACATCGGCAGCGGAAAAGCAGACGCGGTGCAGATAGATGCTTATTAAGGCAGCGGCAATAACAACAACAACAACAGCAGCGAGTTGCGTTTTGCCACTTGCTCCACTTACATAAGAAATCAAACGGCTTCTTGCCAAAAATACCAAAATGGCCCTCAAAGTGGGTGGCGGTTGGGGGAAGCCCCTGCAAATAGTTTGCTATCAAATTGATATGTTTTCTTGCACATGTAGCGCGTGCCAGCAACGAAAAAAAAATAATGAGATGCTCATAATAAATGGAAATGATATAATAATAATAACAGTAAAAAAAGAAAAAATAAACGTTTAACGTTACGATAATCAATAATATTTCCGGTTCTGGATGGTTATAAACATTTCCGGCTTACTATACGAAATAACCAGCACAAATACATATGCCTGTCAGTCTTTCAATTTCATAGTGCTTGTGTGTGTCATTTCTATTGACAAATTTGCATGGCAATGACTTTGAAATTGTTTTGTACTAAGTTCTGAGAAATTACAACGCCCTCGAGTGCTGTCAATGTGTACTCAATATGTGTCTATTTGTTCAGCAGTAAAAGAATATTGAAACATAGACAGGTAGACAGAAAATGCATGGAAACAGTCACAGTGGAAGTCAATAATCTGGGGATTTTACATACTGTTTTTAAGATTTATCATTCAATCAGTAAAACAGCGTGCTCTCACATAAATAAAAAAATACGAAAAACAAAGTGTTTTGTTTTGTTTTGTTACCTGAAAAAAGCTTGCCCAACTTATTTCTTTATATTTTCAATAACACTGATATCGATAACAAAATAAGTTAATATTATTTAAAAGTCAAATAGATAAATCATTTTTAAGAACTTACAAAAAGTCATTACGTAGATTTTTAATAAAATGGAATCCAAAGTTGACAGTAGAAATTAAAACATATATTTCCGTTGCGCAGTTATTCAGTATTTTTAGCCAACCTTTCATTGATTTGGCCTAAAAGGTATTGACCAAAGAGGCCACAAAGTTCAGCTGAAATGAAAATTATCCTTGGCACTATCAAATATAAAATAGCAAAACAGACAAATGTCGCTCAAAGTGCACGCTTAATTAGCAATCAAATGGCAAGTTTTTTAACCGCTGAATCAACGCCACGCTATGTGCGATATGTGCAACATTTTATGGCGCACAGCAAGCGGGAATAAACAGAAGGCTGGCCACGCCACAAAAGTCAACTTAAAATAATTTTAAACTTTAATTTCAATCTCAACAAAGCGCACACAAATGCGACAGCCGACGCAGCCAAATGCCGAGGCTGCTGCTGCATAGACAGCTTTACGTGCCACAGCTGCCACTTATGTGTGTGTGTGTGTGTGTGTGTGTATGTGCGTGGGCGTGGGCTAGGTTTTATGGCAGGCAATAGCAGGTCCCTGCCCGGGCGTTGTCTGCCCGTATGTGTGCGCATGCATATTGCACAGTCGGGCAAACTGACGAATAAATGGCTTAATCGGATACTTTCCAAAAATCATAAACTCTTCTAAAACGCTTTATACATTGTTAAATGTTGCGCAACTTTGGCATAAATATTTAAAAAAAGTTTCAGCTTCAATATTTTTATACCCTGAAGCCATTAAAAATGGGTAAAAAGGGTATATTGTATTTGTGCAAAATGCAAATGTATGTAACAGGCAGAAGGTAGAATCTCCGACCCCATAAAGTATCTATATATATTCTTATATAGCCGAGTCGATCTAGCCATGTCCGTCTGTCTGTCCGTCCGTCTGTCCGTATGTATGAACTCAAGGATCTCAGAACCTGAAAGAGCTAGAAACCTGAAATTTTAGATGTAGGTCCTCCTAGACCTGCCTGCGCAGATCGAGTTTCTTTCCGATAATCGATAACTTACTCCGTTTCCAAATAATCGATAATAATCGATATCGACATCCTGTGTTTTTTTTGGCAATTTTGGTAAATATTAAGAGCTAGAGTCACCAAACTTGATATCAAGTATCTTTCATTTTATACCTATCGCTTCCTCCCCGCTAGCACCGCAGAGCTAAAAATCATGTTAATAACCCAACTTATATTGCTAACCAATCTAAGCCACAATTTTAATGCAATTGACTTTTTGAGTATACACAAATATTCTATGGTACAATAAGATATACATAGAATATATATATATATATAGAATACTGTAGAAAATTTCATTAAGATCGGTTAAGAGAAAACCAATTGGATGGCACAGCTAACGAAAACATCAGGAATTTGTGTACACACACACATTCATGCGCGTCTTCTTCGCATTCTATCGCATTCTAACAGCATTGTAATTGCGACTTTTTTCTGTAATGCTATTTAAGTTCGGTTTTTTCTCAATAATACTTAATTATTGGTGTGGCTGTTGAGTAGAGGCATATCAAGTGTTGTGGTCGGTCGCGAGTTCGAGCCCTACTGGGGAAACTGTTTTTTTTTTTGCTGATTTGTCTGTTGAGTAGAGTCGTCAGCAAGTAATACGGTCAGTTGCGAGTTCGAACCCTGCCAAGGGAACATTTTTTTTTAATTTATCTTTATTACTTCAAACAAGCGCGTTGCGCGAACTGCATTTGGTGTTGGAATAAGAGGGTTCAGGGTATTGCCTAGTCGGGAGCTCCCGACTAGAACCTCTTACTTGTGATCCTTGGTTATTATATATATCAAGTATCTTTCATTTTACAGCTTTTGCAACCCCGCTACCACCACATAGCTACAAATAAATTCAATAAACCAATTTTAACTACTCACCAATTAAAACACAATTTTAATGCAATTGGTTTTTTGAGAATAAACTAATATTTTATAGCACAGTGAGATCTACTGTTAGAAAATTCATCAAGATCGGTTAATAAACACAAAAATTATTAAAGAAAAAGTCCTTGAGGCTAGCCATGTGTTTGCAGCAGCTGTATACATGTGTATACATATATACACACACTCACATTCATATACACACAATAGAATTGCTCGAGTCCTATTAAGGGAACTGTTTTTTCTTTTGTATTTAATTTTACTACTGCTAAAGCAAACGAGTTCGTAGCGTGAACTGCACTTGGTGTTGGTAGAGGGTATCCCCCTGTTTTCTATTATTCTCACAAATTTAAAGCTCGAATGAATCTTTTGAATATGCAAATTTCTCAAAAGCGCCAAATAAAATGTTAGGTGTTAGCCACCGGTTTTGACAACCCCTTATAAATAGCATTAATATTCTATTTATTTAAATCTAAGAAAATCAGGCAATTCTAATTTTCATAAATTTTATAAAACCTCTGACAATAAGGGAGATTTATTGGAACGCCACACGTCTGCGGCTTGTATGTGCAGGGCTGCTGGGGCCTCTGTGTGGATGTAAGATATTCATGTACCATGAATGAATAAAGGGAAACCGCTTGGGTTGCTTTCTACCTTTTGCTGACTGGCTGTCTGACTGCTACTTTGGCAGTCGCATGACGTATACGCCGCTTTGTCTGACTCGAAACGGGCAGCCTTCTTGATATAATGTCTCCTGTGGCCAGTCGGTTCGCTCGATTTGCGTAACTATGCACAAGTTGACGCATTCGTTTGTGTGTGTGTGTGTGGGTGTGTGCATTGCGTGTAGGTGTGCTGTTTACAGTGCGGGGCTCTTTTAAATTAATGGCACACACGTCTGACTAAAACAGCATCAGAGTGTAATTAGCCAGCCTGCATAATTTAGCCTCATGCTGTTTTCTTTTTTCTAGGCTTATTTGGTGGGCGGAACGCCGGCCCGCCGACCACGCCTTTTGTGAGCCCTGAATTGTTATTAGTTTGCAATTATATTGATTTTTGGTCCACCCTTCACTACGTGCGACTGTGGAATGCCATTTTGTAGCATTAATTGCTGTCATCTTAATTCATATTACTCGTGGCCCACTTAAATTTGTGGTCAGCACGCGAAAAATACGTACATTTAAACAATTGCCAGCGCATTTAAGCACCACTTTTATAAATATATTTATGGCTTATAAATTTTTAAAGACTGCAAAATTTTTCTTGCTTTTCTTAATAATTTTAAGCTTGGGAGCTGTAAAAAAGATTTCACGGATCTTTTTGAGGGCTTTAATACTATTTTGTAAACGAATTTTCATTGGGACAACGGATTTTGAAAATATATTTATAAAGACCAATAGAATATTTGTTAGGACAAGTATTCGGGGATTCTGTTTAAAAAGAAATATAATTGTGCCCTTTAGTAGAAAGTTAAGAAGAAGAACAACACGTCAGCACATTTTGGGCCAACTATAATTTATCGCACCTGGGCAGCTGGCATAGTTGTATAGAGAAACTTGGCTGTAATGCTCGTCATCGGTTCGAGCTGAAGCCGTCGCATTTATTGTAGGGGCGTTGCCCAGGGTCTGAGTTTTAATTAGCCTTGAGTGCGTGTGTTGCGCAAAAAGTCATCAACAAATTGTTATATAAGCCGCACGCCTTAAAAGCGTTTTTAGGGTCTAAACATAGTCGTCACTTAGCCAGCATTTGCAGTTGGCCAATTTACGCAGCAAAGGGAAAGGCGAAAAGACGTGTTTCTTGCTTTTGGCTTATAAGGATATGTAAGCGTTTATTATGACCCTGAACGTTGTCGAATGTTGAACAGGCCAGGCCCCGTCATGGCAAATGTTAAGGTTAGCGGACTTACAGAGGCCATAACTGAAACCAAAACGTTTTTAATTCGCGTGTTTACGACAAAATTGCATGTGGCTCGCGTTAAGGCAAAAAGCAAACAGCAAGAAACAACGTGGAAATCTCGTAAAACGAAAATATTTTCGAAAACATAAAAAATATCTGCAGTAACATTTACACAAATGAAAACAAGTAAGAGGTTCTAGTCGGCAGCTCCCGACTAGGGGATACCCTGAACCATCTTCTCCAACACCAAATGCAAATATATATACTATCCTAGAAGCTACATGTCAAGTTTGGCTTGTCATTATTATTTACCAAAATTGCTCAAAAAACAGGATTTCGATATAGATTTTTATCGATTACTTGGAAACGGGGCATTTTATCGAATATCGGAGGAGGACACTAGGAGGGCCTACAGCTAAAATTTCAAGTCTCTAGCTCTTATAGGTTCTGAGAACCTTACGTTCATACATATGGACGGACGGACGGACGGACAGACAGACGGACATGGCTAGATCAACTCGGCTATTAATGCTGATCAAGAATATGTACACTTAATGTGGTCGGAGATGCTTCCTTCTGCCTGTTACATACACTTACATTTTGCACAAAAACATATACCCCTTTTACCCATTTTTAATGTGTTCGGGGTATAAAAAGTTTAACAAACAAAGAGTGTACTCGACCAGGAATTGTTCTGTACACATTTCCGCAAAATACACTCGTTATAAAATATATTCGAGCACCTCTTGCAAATTTTGTTTGTAGGTATATAAAAAAATCAAATTTTTTAACTTTTTAGTTTATGAGAGAAATACTTTGATATATTTTTGTGTGGTCTAGGCGAAAACCAACAACAAACAAACTTACTAATATTCTCAATGATGTTCTCTTAAAAAAGTCGATAAATTGTTAAATATAGCCAAATATAATAGATATTTCTATTTCTTATAGCTTCAAAGATTATTGATAAGTTAAGCTCGTAGATCCTTAAATACTCCGTCGGGTCGAAAATGCCAAAAAATTTTGTGTGTTACAAAGGAAAAAGAGTAGTGAACATATTTGCAATCAGTGCACAGAAAGCACAATACCCCATGAACACAGTAGTTAACATAGTTACTTTACTGTTACTGTTCTACTATACCAGGTAACTACGATTATCTACTCGCCACTTCGTCGTCAACATGTGGCGCATATTTGAATTTTCGAGTTTGAACTAGACATTTTAAACAGACCTCGGAATTTAAAATTTTTACTGCACAATGTGTTCGTCCAAAGTTTTTCTTCAATTTTTTTTTTATTTTTCGCTGCTAAATGATTTCCCCTTTTTGCTTTTAAGCGTTCATCTTTATCAGAGAACTTGAAGGTTTCAAACTGAAAGTAAAAATATAAAAGTTTGCATATTTTATTGTTTGATAAGTTTTGAATAGTGTGCGGCCAAAGGGTATGGCAATTGTGAAAATTGTTTTCAATAGTTTTTTTTTCGCTCTTTCGCTATACATTTCTCTCCTCCCTCTACTTTTTACTTTTCAACAAATCATCCATAACGAGTTGTGAAATTGATTAATGATGGATGAGTTCAGCATTTTGGGCAATTGAATAGAGAGAACAAGTAAGAGGTTCTAGTCGGGAGCGCCCGACTAGGGGATACCCTGAACCCTCATATTCCAACACCAAATGCAGCGCGCGCTTATAGATAAAGAGTAGCGGGGAGGTGGTGATAGGTATAAAATGAAAGATAATCGATATATATATACTTTTCTAGAAGCTACATGCTTCGATATACATTTTTATCGATTACTTGGAAACGGGGCAAGTTATCGATTATCGGAAACAAACTCGATCTGCGCGGGCACTAGGAGCACCTACATCTAAAATTTCAAGCCTCTAGCTCTTATAGGTTCTGAGATCCTTGCGTTCATACATACGGACGGACGGACGGACGGACAGACAGACGGACATGGCTAGATCGACTCGGCTATTAATGCTGATCAAGAATAAATATACTTTATGGGGTCGGAGATGCTTCCTTCTGCCTGTTACATACATTTGGATTTTGCACAAAAACATAATACCCCTTTTACCCATTTTTAATGGGTTCAGGGTATAAAAATAGCTAATCTAGAATGTGTTGTGAAAAGTTTTAATGTTCTTTTTCTAGGCGCGAGCTGTAAGAATTTTATTTAATACGTAGGCGCAACTATTCATGTTAAAATATTAAAATATGAAATATGCCTATGTTATATAAAATTGTTAAATTTTACATAACAACCGTTTTTCTCACAAAAACTCGCATTAATAGCCATCCTGCACTTTGATAATAACAAATATATATTAATTTTGACCATTTTTTTCTTGACCAACTGTCATTTGCATTAAGTGACTGCAAAAACATAAATTGTTTTACATACATATTTTGACTTATATTTAAACTTTTGGAACTTTAATTATGTTTACAGTCATTTAATATTTATTATATTCTATATTTAATATAACTTGGGGCATGCCAATGAGAACTTTGCAGTTACGATTTTTAAATTTATCTTTCACAATAACTAAGCTGAAAAGTTTCTATTATTACACAATATATATATACCTTACGTACATATTTTATACTTTGCAGCCTAGCAAATAGTTTACGAAATTGTTACATTTAATATGTGCGTCTACCATATATTCATATTATTTTAAGAACTGTTATTATCGCTTATCGTCGTGTTCCTTGCAGTAAATCCGTCTATATAAGTTAAGAGTAAAGTCGCCTAGTCGAAATCTACAAAAATGTGCAATGCCAGAGATATCAAAAAACATAATACTGCAACTCATTTCATTTCAATTGAAAAAACAAAAAAAAAATTGTTGAAAATGTAGTCGAGCTGAGACGAACTAAGGATTATCAAGCGTTGTGTGTGTGCATGTGTATTTCAACTTGTTAAACAAAATAAAAACATATAAAAACTAAATAGGAAAATTACATAAAACGGGCTTTCCATGCTAAGCTCACGTTAAGAGCAGCGGCAAAACAAACAAGAAACTACAGAAAAAAACTCAAATTAAAATATACTATTTAATTGTGTACATGTCCCGTGTGTAAGTGTGTGTTTTTAGAATTTAAACGCTTTTTGTACTCTAATGGACACTAGTTAGACAACAAGCAAACAAATATATGAAACATATAAGCAAAGTACATTTTATATAAATATAATCCAGGCAGCTTTTAGCAAAACCTATTTAAAATAAAAACAAATTAAATATTAACTCAATTATTTTTATCATACGGCCCGAGTGAAGAACAGTTGAAACAAAGGATACACACAGACAATACGCCCCGAAAAGTATGCAATTCGATTGTGAACAGAGCACATTTTTGAAATGTTTATAAGCAGAGAGTCGTGAAATATATTTGTAAAAACCAAAGCCCAAAAAAAAAAATATAAAAAAATACATATTTTTTAAATAGACACCAAGCGATAGCAAATTTTTTGACATATATACATGTATTTTTTTAATAATCCAGCAACAACAACAACAACAACAACAAAGCGAAATGCACAAAAACGTATTCCCTAACCTAAATTAAGTCAATGATTTGCTTTATTTTCGTTAGGTTGAAACATAGTTTATATATATTCAAAGATTGTTATACCAAATGAAATATTTACTTTTGATGGTTTCAATGAGGTTTATTTTAAGCGATTTTTATATGTCACTCGGTTGAAGCTTAAGCAAGTAATCCAAAGTACAATCATTTTTGTCAAAACAGACACAAAATAAAACATAAATAATAAATACTACACTAAAAGACCTAAATGAAACAGTTTATTGGCTAGACATAATAAATTGCACAATAATTGAAAGGAGAGTCACAGTTAATTAGGCATATTTACAGGGACAGACAGTAACAAAAACAAAATCAAAAAATATAAACAAAAAACATAAACAAAAATACTTTTGCTACAAATTTTAACGTTTATTTTACAACACGCTTAATATAAGCAAATGAAAAGTGCTGCAGATTAAGATTGTATTCGATTCAAGTGTGGTTAGAGTCGCTGTAATTGAGGTTAAAATATGCGTAAATTGAGGTTATGTTGGCAAGAAGTGAGGTTGGATCCGATAACTGCTGTTAGAATAGGTAGAAATGAAGCTGTAAATGCTTAAAGTGACGTTCGAGTTCAAAAATTTCAAGCCTAAACTAGTAAAAGTCAAGTTAAAAGAAAGCGTATTACTACAAGAATAGAGATTACAACTCGATATTAACGGTCAAATTTAAAAAAGAAAGATTGAGCTTAGAACTGTAAAAGGTGAGTTTAGAAAGCTAGCAAAGTTAGGTTTTATTTGGCAAGTGAGCGTTTAAGAAATGCATATTGAGATTATAACTGCTTAAAATTTGCGCAAATTGATGTTAGTAAAGTAGAAATCGAGTTCAAACCGAATGTTATTTAGGCGTAAATTATAGTTTACAATTAGAGCTATATCTAAGCGCATCAAGCAAAATGTATGCAGCTGCTGGCGGCGCCTCGCTGGCCTCGCGCCAGGCGCGTCAACGCCAGCGACAACAAAAGAAGAACCAACAGCTACAAGCGAAACTACATCCACCGAAACCAGCTGGCGTTGGTGTCGGCCTCGGTGCTGCCGATGGTGGCGCCTCGACGCCAACACGCAGTCAGTCGCGGCAGTTCCATCAGCTACCCACAAATTATTTGCGAGCACCGCAGCCGCAGGGACGCAAACTGAGTGCCACCTACACGCAGTCCCGATCGCTGCTGCCCATCGAGGAGGCCGGCGATACGCAGTCGGTGTTGCAGCTGCGCATGCACTCGCACACGCATGGGCATGGGCATGGTCACGCCCACGGCCTGCACGGGCATGGCCATAGTCATCTGCATCATGGTCTCGGCGCTCCAGTGCAGACGCCCTATCAACAGTTTGCCGTATCACATGGACGTGTCTCACCGAAACTTGTGCACCGGCACAGCGGCAGCAGCGCTGGCTTCCACACAGCAGCAGCCGCGGCGGCAGGAGCAGCGGGTGGAGGGCAGCTACATAAATCGGCAACTGCAACGCTGCCCCTGGTATCGCAAATGGAGGCATCGCCGCCAACGACACCCGCGTTGCCATCGGCTGCGGTCGGCGTTAAAACGACAGCGGCGTCGTTGGAGACAGACGCCACGCCCATGTCGGCAGCAGCGCCAACAGCACTGGGCATGGCTATGGCTAGCACATCCGCAGCAGCGGCGGCGGCGGCGGCGGCAGCTGCCGAGGCTGAAGCTCATTTGGAGCTGGCCGGCGCGGCGGCCATGTTTGTAGCCCACCATGATGCGATCATTGTAACGCCGGCCACGCCCATGGCCTCGCCGGGTCACGCCGCAGCTGTGAAGCTGCGACGCGCCGACGACGACGAGGAACCGCACGATTCAGCCGAGCGCCAGCCCCTAACCGCAACGGATGCCTACGACGAGGATGAGGCCATGCAGCCGCCCAGCGGTCCGCTAGAACGCAAGTGCAGCGTCTATCGCATGCGCCGTAGCGATGCATTTGAGCAGAGCGACGCCAGCGTCACCGGCGGCATCAAGCGTCAGCTGCGCGAACTGCAATTCCAACAGCCGCAATACGTGCCGCTGGTCAGCGATGAACCGCAGCTGCTCTTTAAAGGTCTGGGAAATGGACGCAAGTTTCAGATCTGCGCCTACTGCGAGGAGGGCATCTGCGTCTGTGAGCACATCGAGGTAAATTCAGCAGTTTCTAAAGCCAAAGTCTATCTTAAGACTGCCTAGTTGTGTCTTTTTCTTTTATGTATATGTGTGTGTGTGTGTGTCATATGTGTATCTTAAGTGTAATTCTAATCTAACTTAATATTGCATGTTCTGTATTCTAAATGTCAGCTGTGTATCTCTGCGAAGGCTTCAAGAAGTTGGCATGCCCCAGGGTATACAAAATTTTATTAAATTTGAAGTAATCAGAGTTCTTTAATATAATACAACATTATCAGATTATTTTATCATACTGACTGCAATTTGAATTGGGATACTTATTCAAGACTCAATAGTAAACAGTGAGAGAATTACATCGAATAATATTTACTGAACGATTTCTTTTCCAAACATGATTTTTTAAATTTTTTCAATAGTAAACAGTGAGAGAATTACATCGAATAATATTTACTGAACGATTTCTTTTCCAAACATGATTTTTTCTACTTTAAAATATTCATAAATAATTTTTATTATTAGTTAATAAAATATGCTTAATTTTATTTATAAATATATTTAAATATATAAGTTTACAAATTTTTCTGTGATCTACAACGAGTATGGCCTGCAGTTGTTTTATCTATACATATAATTAGTGTGTGTAAATTCAACTTGACTAGGGGTAGTTCTTTTCAGGCACAAAACTCGAATTAAGATACAAAACAGTGTATTGGAGAATTATATTTCCAGCTGATTTTTAGGGGCCTTATTTGAATTGAAAAACTGGTATGCTCTATTGGAATATATCTATATATATATATATATATAGCTTCAATTGACCCACTCCCAAAAGGAGAACAAAATTCAGCTCTTCATTTCGATAGGTTCTTGCAACTTTTCCCACAGCTAACCTTATTTTGAAGCGATGCCATAACTGACTAGAAAAATAACAGCAACAGCAAATGGGAAGCGCAGAATGAGCCTTTGTATCGGCCTGATAATGCGACGCCCCGGAAAAGCTTGGCAAGCTCTTCAATAGCGCCGCCCACGTTGCGCCACGCCCCTAAGTAAATGCAGCTGCTGCCAAATGTTGTGTAAAAGGCAAAAAGCAACTCAAAATGTGTGCCATAAAAGTGTTACATTCGGTGGCTCAAGGTGAGCGGTGGTGCCGTGGTGCGGAAGTTGAGTGGTTCAGAGCCTTTAAAGTTTTTCTCGCTTGCTCTTAACGAGCGCCAAAGCAACGAATTAAAAACTTAACGCTGTGCAATTATTTGACTTGCATAAAAACTGTAAAAATAAAACAAATAAAAAAAAATACATCAAATATTGCAAGCTCGGAGTACATGGCTGTAAGATGCTCTCTACTTTAAAATACACGTTTTTTTTGGCAATAGCTAAACATTTTCGTTGATCATTATAAAAAAAATTGAATATATAGACAGCATTAATTTAATAATGCTTGACTAGAAAATGAAATTTAAAAATCTTAATGCATTTTTTTGATATCCTTCAATCTTTCTCATAAAAGCCTGCATTTTGTCTATACGTTTTTGCCTATGATCTTAGCAACTTGTCTGCGCCCTATTTTGCGAACAGGGTACTAAAAATTGCACAAATTAAACAAAACTTTGCACAAAGAAAAATCTCTGTACCAAACCAAGGAAAATGGTTGCACAAAAAAAAAGCAAACAGCAAAAGTGAAGGGCGGCTAAAATTTATTATACGCCCACCCACGCGCGCCCTCTCATCCACACTTCCGCCCCCCCTCTTGCACGTGCTGAGTGGCCACTCAAGTCTCTAAGAGAGTCATAGATATATATGTAGTACGTACTTATATATAGTTTCTCTCACATAGTTCGCACAAAAACAACGGCAAGTAAATTAGCTGGAAAATAGTGGAAAAAGTGTGTTGCGAAATGGAGGACGCCAAAAATGTGGAAAATAAAACAAAAAGCGAAAAAGCGACAAAAAACAAGCAAAACGAATGTCATAAAAAAGTAAAATGAAAACGCCAAATAACGTATTCGGAAGGTAAAGACGCGAAACGAAAGGTGTAAAAATATGTAGAGCTCTTAGGCCAGCATGAATAAGCACATAAACAAGATGGCGGCATTGAGATTAGCAACTGCATTAGCTTTGATTGCGTTGAAATCACATATTTTTTCTTTAAAACTTTACAAAGTTAAGTATTTAGAAATGGTTTGCTTATAAAATATCAAAATTGTGCTATGGATTGTAAAAGAGGCACTAGATCTTGATGTGTTCTTTTTTCTTACCAATTGCGTAAATAAAAATGAAAATGAAAAGTCCTAGCTGGCAATGGGCACAATATAAAAGGCAGTCCTTGTTAAGTACCTTAACTTAGGATTCGTGGCCAACATTTTGGCCTGCGTAGACCTTTTACTATATCCTGCAATATTCATTGCAATACATTTAATATCTAACACTTTTGTTTAATTTGTAGTTGCGATTGTTTAAATTTGGAAAAAATTAAGAAGCTTGTTGATAAATTTTAGTGCCATAAACGAAATTTGCAGACCCACAACTATTATCCAAAAAAACCTCACCAATCAGCATTACGACTGAATTAAATTGTTAACGCTCAACTGTGTAGCTGACTTTTTGGACATATTTAAGCCCATCTCTCACTGCTCCCTTTTTCCCTCCTCTCATTGCGAACTGTCATCGAGCAGCAATTTAATTTTCAATTACGCGATGGCTGCCACAAAAAAAAAGAGATGCGAGAATTGCAGTCCCTGTCGTTGGCCATTCCAAAATTGCAGTCTCAATAATTACTCAAACTGTCGCCTGTGGCTCGCTATCTGTGGCCCACTCCCATCGCCAACCCCCCTGGGCTACCCCTCCACCATTTTACAGGCTCTTCATCATGTGCAGCCTGTTGGCGCATTGACCAAAGCCAGCCTCACAGGAGACTCGTTCGGCTCGGACTTTTTTGTGTTGTTGTCGTAATTGTTTGTCAGGCTTGTCGTTTGCTTTTTTACCATTGTTGTTGTTATTGTTGTCGTAATTGCAAGTGACATATTGAAGTCCCAGTTACGCCATTTGATTGAAACCCCTGCCCTACCCGGACCCCTTCAATGACAACTCACAATTAAGTGACAATCAGTAGGACAGTTGCGCCGCGCCAAGCGACTTTTGAGTTCGCTGTTCGCAAAAATTCAATTTCAGTTGCATAATTCATTGACTCACACACACACGCACAAACATAGATGTGTAGTACCAATCCTTGAGTCCAGATAATCGGAACTCGTTTACGTAGCCACATTTAAATTCATTTTGATTTTTTGGCTCGCTTTTCTTTGCTCCTCTTTTGGCAAACATTTATCTTCAATATTTGCCCATTTCATATTTGGGTGTGTGCGTATGTCGTGGTTATTGCGGTCGCCCTCGCCAATAAAAAGCATTTAAAAAGACACAAATTATAACGTGCTCCCCACAGAACTCAATTGCAATTGACATTTTTATGGGCATACAAATTTACGAGTAAATTCTGGAAATCACTTTCGCCTATAAACCAGTTTAATATATAGCTCTCGTTTGTTTTACTTAGGCATAAGCTGAATGTGCTGAAATCTATTCAAGTCGTATTCCGAAAGGAATAAACTTGAGGCTTAGTATCGGAGGTGTCTCTATTAATTGAGATTTTACAATATGGATACCCTGAAAAGTAAATAAATTTTCAGAAATTTTGAGATATATAGACCGACAATATTATTGGAATTCATTTTTTTTGGGATTTCTTTTTTGTTCAAAATAACGGGCATATTAGAAATGATTATTATTTTCTAGAAAAACGTAAAAAAAAAAAATGGATCGAAAGACACTTTTCTCTCACTTGACATATTCTATAAAAAGTCTAATAAAAATCTGGGCATATTAAGATTTAATTCCTGTTGAATGTGCGAATATTAAAGGGCAATCGATTTTGGGAACACTTGCATCCCATTTGTTGATTGGTTTTGATTAACGTGCCGCAAATCAAACGCCTGCAAATGGCTCAATTAACGGTTGGTTTATACGGTTGAATAAATAATAATCTATATACGCCACACCATACCAGACTCAGACACACACACACTCACACGGAAGACATATGATTGCTTTGGACAGTCAAATAACATGGCTTTCAATGGGGACAGTTGCCATTTCTCACGTGTGTGGCAAGCGGCATGTGGCATATGCAAATTTTTCGAGACGATTCACCGACTTTAATTACCTGTAGACAAGGCACTCTGAGCACCCTCTCAGCCCGCCCAGTTGACATGTGAACAAGAAAGCGGGCGCTGTGCCAAAATTGTTGCCAATAGCAAGACGAATGCGAATACTGAATACTGAATACTAAATACTCAGTAGAGTACGACTGTTTGCAATTCGCATTAATTAGCCAACGAGCTGCAACTTTGTCGACCAACCGACCCATCGTGCAACACGTTCCCATTGGGCCTGGCTGTGTGGGGGGGCAGCGTTTAATGGGCTCTCAACTGAGTTTATTATGGTCAATTTTTGCATATGCAAGACACAACCTTTGAGCTGTTATTCATTTACCTTCCAGAATTCAACCGTATTTAAATGTGAAAGTTGACTCTGGGTTGCGGCCATCATCAAATTTACATAAGCCAAAGCAAGATATTTCCATAGGAAAGACAGGGCAGGTTTAAGCCTGCAATTTTTTACTTAAGTCAGTAGCTGAGGATTCAATGGGAGAGAGCTATGAAGAAATATCCAGAAAACATAAAATATTGCCATATTAGAGGATTTGAAAGGAGATTTAACGCTTAACATTACCTATGTTAAGTATTATTATTCACCCTCATTTGGCAACATATTTACCACTCCTTAAAACAGAAACAAGTAAGAGGTTCTAGTCGGGAGCTCCCGACTAGGGGATACCCTGAACCCTCTTAATCCATCACCAAATGCAGCAAGCGCTTGTAGATAGAGAGTAGCGGGGGGTTGGCGATAGGTATAAAATGAAAGATAATCGATATATATACTATTCTAGAAGCTACATGTCAGGTTTGGTGACTCTAGCTCTTATTATTTACCAAAATTTCTTTAAAAACGGGATTTCGATATACATTTTTATCGATTACTTGGAAACGGGGCAAGTTATCGTTTATCGGAAACAAACTCGATCTGCGCGGGCACTAGGAGCACCTACATCTAAAATTTCAAGTCTCTAGCTCTTATAGGTTCTGAGATCCTTGCGTTCATACATACGGACGGACGGACGGACGGACGGACGGACGGACAGACAGACAGACGGACATGGCTAGATCGACTCGGCTATTGTCGGAGATGCTTCCCTCTGCCTGTTACATACATTTGCATTTTGCACAAATACAATATACCCTTTTTACCCATTTTCAATGGGTTCAGGGTATAAAAACATTTTTGTTCCAATTTTAAGTAGCAAAAATGTTGGAGATATTCGATGAATGTTTTCTTCCATCAGGAAAAGATATCCTTATACACTTAATGCTCTAGAAATTGTTCAAAAACATGCAAAATTTCAAACAAACATTATTTCTTTTGACAACAATATTTTCTTTCACTTATTTTTATACCCTGAACCCATTAAAGGATTAGATGTAGGTGCTCCTGGTTCCCGCGCAGATCGAGTTTGTTTCCGATAAACGATAACTTGCCCCGTTTCCAAGTAATCGATAAAAATGTATATCGAAATCCCGTTTTTTAAGCAATTTTGGTAAATAATAAGAGCTAGAGTTACCAAACTTGACATGTAGCTTCTATAATAGTATATATTTATCGATTATCTTTCATTTCATACCTATCGCCAACTCCCCGCTACTCTCTATCTATAAGCGCGCGCTGCATTTGAGTGTTGGAATAAGAGGGTTCAGGGTATCCTCTAGTCGGGAGCTCCCGACTAGAACCTCTTACTTGTTACCTTTTGTATTATGGAAATAATTCAATTCGCCGCACTTTAAAATTCTTTTGTTGTCTCTGTCCCATTGGTTCTACCCCACCTCTTGATTTCTAATTTATATGGATTTTAATAAATTCGAAAAGTTGTCAGTTTTAATGCACTCAACACAATTGGCCCATTAAATGCAGTCAGGCGAAATGCGAGTCGTGTTCATAAAATATACAGAAATATATATATATATATATATAGTAACATGGCGAAAATCTTTTGCAAATTAATTTTCATAACATATTTTATGCGCTTATGTTGTCAGCATGTGACATTGTTTCTGCTACAAGAGCAACAACAACAATAGCGACAAAAGTAGTTGCAACATGTGGAGAGATCAGTGCCAAAAACCCAGCAGGCGTCTGTCTGTGTGTCTGAGTTTAATTGCAAAAATGTTGCAATCTTTTAGGCGTTGCAAGCGAACAGCTTTTGTTATGTCAGATGTTGTGTGTGAGTGTGTGTGTAAGTGTGTGTGAGTCTCTGTGCGGCATGTTATTGTCTGTTAACGGCCCTGACTGCAATGCTGCTGTGTGTCTGTGTATCATGAATCTGTATTTCATTAAAATTTCATCTGCATCGTTCAACGAGTGACTTTTTCCGCTTTGCGCTGTTGAATTATTGAAATTTTTGGGTTTTTGCAGTTGCCAGTTTCGCTCAGTCGCTACGCTACCGACTTGCTCCCAGCTATGAAACTACAAAGAAAAAAATCAGAAACAAGTAAGAGGTTCTAGTCGGGAGCTCCCGACTAGGGGATACCCTGAACCCTGATATTCCATCCCCAAATGCAGCGCGCGCTTATAGATAGAGAGTAGCGGGGAGGTGGCGATAGGTATAAAATGAAAGATAATCGATATATATATACTTTTCTAGAAGCTACATGTCAAGTTTGGTAACTCTAGCTCTTATTATTTACCAAAATTGCTTAAAAAACAGGATATCGATATACATTTTTATCGATTACTTGGAAACGGGGCAAGTTATCGATTATCGGAAACAAACTCGATCTGCGTAGGAACTAGGAGCACCTACATCTAAAATTTCAAGTCCCTAGCTCTTATAGGTTCTGAGATCCTTGCGTTCATACATACGGACGGACGGACGGACGGACGGACGGACGGACGGACGGACAGACAGACGGACATGGCTAGATCGACTCGGCTATTAATGCTGATCAAGAATATATATACTTTATGGGGTCGGAGATGCTTCCTTCTGCCTGTTACATACATTTGGATTTTGCACAAAAACATAATACCCCTTTTACCCATTTTTAATGGGTTCAGGGTATAAAAAGCAGCTTTCTTCATGATGTCGAACAATAAACACCCTTCTCGGCATATAACAGATGTGCCTTAACGATCGATGGTGACAGATATTAATTAGAACTTTCTGTTATATTAGAGCGTAGTAAAATTCGTAACTGTCGCGGTACGTGAAAATGTTTTAAAAGACAAGTCGTGTTCACAAAAAGACAACTTTTGAAGGATCGTTTCTATGGCTCCTATTACAAAACCGTGCGATCTTCTGAACGCATAAAAGAAGTCGGACTTAGCTAAGTGTTATCTGCATAGGCAGATTGGCTGTTGCTGCCAATCAAGAAAAGATATACTTACAGGGATCGCAGATGCGTTGCATGCTTCTTATCAAAATTGTAATACCCTCTGTAATGGTAAAAAAAAAGAAAAATAAATAAAACAGTAGCAACTGCAACAACAAAAGAGCTGCTGCCTCGTCCGCTGCTGCTGCTGCATTTGCATATGAATTCCAGCAGCTGCAGTAGTTGCTCTGCTACTTTTGTGATTTTTCAGAGCCGCGAAATGGTCTCTGAAACACTCATGCACATAGTACGTCCCACACTTTTACACACTCACACATACATGTGCTTAGAAGCTGCATCTCTTTTGGGCTGGCATTTGAATTATGGCTTAGCAGTGCTGTAACATGGCTTATTCGAGTTTTGGTCATAAATATTTTGCTCTGTTTGCATTACTCACAAGATATTTCCTCGAGATTTGCCAACGGCCTGCAAAACTCTGCACTTGATTCGTCTTTGAGCTTTGAAAAGGCAAATGAAAGCTCTCCATGTGAATATAAATGCGAATGAGCTGAAAATTGGATTCAAGTCGAACATTAAATTATTATGAATGAGTGTTTCTTGCATTTATATTATATTTATATTTATCGAGCTGATACCATATTTCACTTTTAAAGATGTATATTTATTGATGCAAATTATTTTTGAGCTGTTGTTGAAACTAGTCTAAAGGCTGTTGATGCAATAAATTGATTGATATTGATAAAAATGACAAAATTTGTTGAAAACCATGACAATATATAACAGTTAAAATATAATAATAAAATTTGAATAACAAAACGTAAAGCTTCTGCCTGAAAATAAATCAATAATAATAATACATTAAGCCGTTTAAATATTTCTGAAATCGAAATAATTGAAAAATTAAAAATATTCGGAATCAAAATATAAAATATAAATTAAAGCACAGAAAATTATAAAGTAATATATAAAAAAAATATATAAAGTATGAAATATAATATAAAAATACACATATATATATAAATAAACATTTAAACCTTAATATTAAATCATAAATAAGTATAATTAATTAACAAACATATATTGTGTAAACAATAAATAAATAATATTGATAGGCTTATAGTAGAAAACCAATTGTTAAATGCATTTTAATAAAAATATTAAGTAATATTAAAACTTTAATATACACATAAACTACTCAACTCAATTTACCCAGAATGTACATTTTGAACTTTAATCTTTGCCGTTATCCTTCTGAAATTGCAGCGTTGCCTAATTGAATTTCCATTTTAATTCCTCTCTTCTTGCCACGCAGACGTCATGTTTTCAAGTTTAATCCTCTTTGAAATATGCAGTCAATAAATAATTGACAACTTTCGATTGAAGATTGTGTTAGGTAATGTTCGTAAATTATTCCGGCGTTTGGCTTGATTTAAAATGGACACACACATATGAGTTAAAAACAACTCAACTAAAAAACAAATACTCCAATTTATTCATAGCAAGTTTTGCAAGGCTACAAGTTACTATTCATGACTAAACTAAGTATACAGCTCTGAAAATTAAGAAAAAAGTAACTGCAACATATGTGATATGAACTATGTAAACTAAAACTATAAGCAAAATGGAAATATATTCTAAATCAACATGACAGCAACTGGCAGCGAAATAAACAAATCAAATCGTATAATAAAACCAAATAAAAAACGTAGTTGACCATTGGAGAACTTCGTTCAAAGCTTTAAATATATTTTCTACTAGTATAGAATCTGTTAATATTGATGAAAAAATAAAACTCAAACGCACCATATGTGATCGAACATGATTAAATATTGAAGAAAAGCAAAAAAATAGTTAAGCAATAGTTAAGAACAAAAAAAAAAAAAACAACGACATTGCCTTCTTTCATTTACACGCAAAACGTAAATTGAAAACGTAGCTTAAAAAAATACTATAAAATAAAATAAAAAGAAACAACCAAAGTATGTTAATCAATAATATTTAAAAAAAACCTCGAATTAATACCAATAACAATTTTTCTACGAACGCATTAGCTGTAGTTTAGTTAGGAAATGCATAGACTCATTCGGGCAATCAGTAATGGTTACGCGATAGTGCGCTTACGTTAACGTTACGCAAAAGACCATTGTCAATATATAGAAACCAATAAATGTTTAAAGCTTTCAATGCCAAAATACAAACGAAAATGAAATCACCAACGAATACGTTGCTGCGTGACGTGAACGCAACGTAACAACACAGTAACGCGTTACGTTACGCTACGTATCGGCAAAAAATAGACGAAATACTTAAAATCGCCCAACAATCAACTCACGTCATCGTCATTTCAACTAGTTAAAACAAACATCATCTCGTTACGTGCGCGCATCATAACGGTAACAGCAGCCTCTATTCTGGGACAACGTAACATCAGGTCGCATAAATCATCGCTGGACACAACGACAACGACGTAACGGAGCTAGAAAGTAGAGCCGACCACTTGCGATTCAACGCAGCACATCCTCCGCCCGCCACTCAACTGCGCCAGGACCAAAACACTGACGCAGTTCCTCAACACCAACTAAACAACAATAACAGCACAACACTTAGAGAAAAAAGAAAAAACAATATATATATACTTCAATACTCTTTAATTCTATATATATATATATATTTCTATAATCCTCCTCCTTGTGCCTAATCGAACGTGCGCTCATATTACGTTTTATTTCTTTCGTACGTTACGTTATCGTGGCTGTGCGCATAACGTTACCATTAACGTGAAAATTTGTTACACAATTATGTGCTGCCACAGGCAAACCGATTGATTGACTGAACTTGTACTCGGTATTGTTAACGTGACTTTTAGTTTTGACGTTTTTAAGCTCCTAAACGTAACCTGTATCATCCCATTGATTTCGTACTGACCTTGACGTTAACAAAGGTTTACGTAAAGCAGACGTTTTGACCGTTTAAGCCCGTACAACAAGCTAAACAACAACAACAAACAAGATGCAGGCCGCATTGATGCTAAGATCGAAATCTCGGGTGGCGAGAAGAAGAAAGCTACGAAAATTAGGTGGAAGACTTGAGTTGCCTAGTAATGTAGCAACTAAAGAAATAGCTCCATTTCCTCGTTATCCACCTGAGTCATGGGTAATAATATAAAATACCAAAATACAAAAAAAAAATCAAAAGAACTATAATTAATTATAATATACCACACTCTCTCTCCCTCTCTATAAATAATAGAAAGGCAAAGTACTTAAAATCAGTTCAATTGCTTTCTATCAATAAATTGAACTTATCTAATCGAAAAAGCAACGAGCGCAAAACTCTCTTTTAAAGCCGTCAAATGAAAATCATCAGCTAAAATGAAATTCTAATGCCCCCACCCAAAAAAATGTTACCCTTATCCAGTTAAACGATATACTCTTAAGCCGTATACTAAAATTAGTCCAATCTTTTTACCATTTGACTATCTTTTCGAACTATCTCCCTTTACTGTATCTCTCCCCCTGTCTCTATCTCTCTCTATCTCTATGTCTATCTCTCTCTCTCCAAGACACATTCCATTTTGATTTTGTCAAACCCTTTCCCCCAAACATTTATTTTCACAGAGCATTTAATTTAGTTTTGTAGTGTGCTTAGAGGTGAAGCACAAGTTCTTCGCTAGGTTTAACTAGTTTTTCTCCAATTTGTTCTTGCAGTTAAGTTTTATAGCGAGCGCCCAAAATTTGTTTGGCATTGAACGCATATAGCCAAATAGACCTATCAACCGCTTTAGAACGTACATAACCTATCTTTGCTCTGTCTCGTTTTGTAGTGAATAATATTCCATATACATATATATATGAAACTTAAGATAGATAGATATTTCAAGTCTTGAGCGCTCTGCCAGCCAACTACCTAATGCGCTGTACAATTAGCTTACTTTCACCTATTTTTCAATTATAAATACTTAAATACATATATAACTAATTAATATATATCTAAATATATATATATTTAGCGCTTTTGCTCTACTTCTACGACACACCACCCAACCACCTTTTCTTTGTCCGCCTAAGGCTTTTACTCTGTCTCTCTCTCTCTCTCGCTCTCTCTCTCTCTCTTACTCTTTCTATCTCTCTCCAACTCTCTATCTATCTATAAACCAACTATAACTCTATAAATGCTTTATACTCAATTACCCTATCTATATAAATCTGTCTCTGTCTGTCACCCCACAACACCTAGCTTTATATGTAGTTTCTGTACTGCCCCACAGCACAACCACCCCCAACCCAGCCGAACACTACTCTCACCTACTTTGCACCAGCTTTAAACTAACTGTAAAGTTAATAATCTGAGTACTATCTCTCCCTCTCTCTATCTAAATAAATAAACTACAACGTGTGTAGCCCTTCACTCACAAGCAGCAAAACAAGTAACTATATAGTGCGCTCTTTCTACCACACACGTTGCACCTAAACCCCTTTAAGTAACCTGCCTAGTAGTACTAATAACAAAATTATTAAGCAAAACGCTTCTAACTATTTCCCACATAAACTCAACTTAAAACTAAATCAACTAGTAAACAAAAATCGAGCTATGAAATATCAAATACAAATTACCTACATAACAAAAAATATAAAGCACATCAATCAATTTGACTAACACACACTCAAAAACAACACACGATCTTTTGTTTTGTTTTGTAGTTCTAGTGAAAAACAAAACTCACATAGTTTTTATTTTCAAACTTGGTACATAGCTCTGTGACAACGAATTATGTTATTTAAGCTTTACTCACACTAGAATAACTAAATGCTTTTGTTTTTATTTCTCACACCCACATTATTCTCGTACAAACATCTATTCTATTCTATTCTATTCTAAACGCGCTGTCACTTTCGCTTGCTGCTACTTACGTAACGTGCTACGCATACGTAATGTGCGTTACGCTACATTCCCAACATGACACGAAAACCAAAAACACGCAAATGATTTTTACGAACTACGTTTTACGTTTTTTACGTTTCAAAATCCACACTCCTCTATTTGCGTCTCGATGTCGTTGCGAAATACGTAAATCTATCATCACATTACGTTTACGTAACTCTTTATATTAATTGCGTAACTAGAAAAACACATACGTGACAACGCCACCGGCGCCACAGCCAGAGCCGCCGCCGCCACCGCCGGAAGTAAGTGACAATAAAATGATATTTCCTCCAATTCGATTCACAGTTTCAAAAAATACACATGCAACATGAGTTATATTATTGCCGTAACGTATTTTTTATTATTTAATTTTTGTGCCTATAATGTATTGAACACTTACGTAATTGCTGCAAACGCAACAACGTTGTGCCATTTACGTTGCCGTCTTGCAGTTGGTTGTAATTTGAAAGTACAATGAAAATGCCTGTAAATTAATCCATTGCTTTGCCTGTAATTCTCTCTCAGTAAATGTATGAATTACACACATTTTTTGCCAGTGTATTTTGTTATATATATTTCTGTTGAATTTTCGTCTACGCATTTGCATATAGAATATTTAAAATATTTTGCTGGTCTGCATTTCGTGTGCTTTGTTCCACCTTTTGTTTTTTGTTTTATTGATTATGCCAAAAGCCAATAAAATATTTTAAATATTTTATAAACCGCAAAACAGGGCCGTAGCCAAAACGAAACTTGTCTACGAAGCAAGAAGAAGAATAAAGATTGCATTGAATATTTACAGGCATTTTCATTGCTTTGATTTAAACGACCCATGTACCTACTTAGTATGTACAAATTCCTACCACACACTCCCCTATGTAGCTGCCAACTCAACTTAAGTTACACGTGCGAAATAATGTCAGACTGTCATTCAAATGCCATTAAAATAATTATAAGCAGAAAACTAAACGCACACAAAATATTTTATTTATTTAAAAAAATTTATGCACTCTATATGTGTCTTAAAAAAATGAAAAAGACGTTCAGAAAGAAGTTCAAATAATTAGTAGATTTTGAAAAGCTACATAAATACAATAATTTAATATTTAAAAGACACAAGGTTATACGTTTAGTGATAAAAAAAAAAGTCGATCAACAAAAGCTTCTCAAACTTTCTAGACTCATGAAAAGCGTGGGAAATTATCAGTTAAATTAAAGAATTTTCAAGATTTTGAAGAAAAACTCCGAATATTTTCTCAACTTCACCTTAAGCAACTTAAGTTAGCTTGCTAATTTTGCAAATTGCCTTTAGCTACTTAAGCGAAAATCAACAAAGTTAGAACAGATAAAGTAAAAGCTTTTGGAAGCTTTATATACATAGAAAAATAAATTCTTCATGTATTTTGTTTTTGCCCTTGAACAAATTAGGCACATCTAAAAAACTCTTAATAGCTAGGTATTTTAAAATAAATTTGACTTTGTTGCAGCCCTAATCTATTTTGACTGACGCTGAACCGCACCTGTGCTGTAAACGCACGTGTGCTGAAAATTTGCCATAAATTAGTGCGTTTATTACCGCATGCAAATGGCGGCGGTTTAATTAACATAACATCAGTGCAGTAATTAGCATAAATCAATTTGGCAACTCAACAAGTCGAAAGCCACAAACTCAACCAATATCTGAGTGGCCATTGTTAAATAATATTGTTCTAATATTTTGTGTGCGTATTTATATGATGCATTTGATAACAATTGAGTTTATGATTTCTATATATACATACATATATAGTTTACACTCATCTTAAAGCTTCAGTTTAAGTTGTAGTCATACGAATACAAATCGAAATACACACAACATACAAATCAACAAATCCAATGATAAACAAAAAGAAAGTATGCAACATTAACTAACAACCAGAACAAACCACCAACAAAAAATACTTAGAAAATAAAAAGAAACACACAAACACATATGCAAAAATATGCATTAAAAAATATATAAATATGATAAATGGTATCAAGTTTTCCCAAAATGATTCTGTAAAGCTTACTTGCCTCTCATTCCCGTTTTCGATCTAGGAGCTCAACTTGATTCAATTGCGAAATTTGTTCCACAAAGCCAAGTATAGGAAAAAAAAACCAACCAATACGCTAAGCAACACGCAAAAAGACCTAAAACAAAAGCAAATAAAATTTGAATGTTTTACAAAAAGTATAAAAAAGTTTTTTTCGCTTTGACAATCCAAATGGGCCACCAAAGCGAAAACAAAATACTTTGCCACAAATTGAAATGCACCATTTTAATTTCGGTTCGAAAAGATTTTATTGAATTTTTGTGGAACATTCACATGTTGAAGCAAGCGCTAAAAACTAAAAATACAAAAACAAAACCAATAAAAATACAACAAAAAAGAAAATACCGTTTACACCGTATCGTGTACGCGCTAGCATAAGTTAAAAATTAGGTTTTAGGGTTTTTTTTCTTTATTCCCCCTGTTTTAGTTCTGGGTTCTGTAAGTTTTTTTGCAGCACTCTGGGTAAGTCGGAGCTGGCGTATTACCTACTTATAATCAACTTATATAAATACGTTATAACGAAACTGTGTTTAAGTAGATTTAGCAAGCCTTTAAGTTTAGCTTTGCCGGCCCATCCATATGTACAAAATTTCTTAACCAATCCTTACAAAAAAATTCAAAAAAAAACTAGTAAAATCAGTTCATTATAAGTAATACATAAATCTTTCTAAGTATCATTTATTATGTTATGATAAAAGAAACCTATTAATGATTTTTATATTAATTTAACATTTTTGACATTTTCTTACAATGGTTTCATAAATTTAATTCTGTGTGAATTTTTTAAGAGTTGGTCAGATTTCTGACAGTAGCATACAGATTATGAGGCAATATTGTTAAAATGGCTGATGATGCAAATTGTGCATTGAGAATTCACATATCTTTTACTTTTTTTTGTACATTATGTTTTATGGACATCTTGTGGCACCTTAAAATAGAGCCTAATGGAAAAAGCGCTCTTCTTTAAGCTATTTTTTAACACAAACACACTTACACACACACATACCATACAAATTGCTAACCGTTTTCTCCTTTTTCCTCTCTTTTGCCTTTGCTCTCTTATTACAATATTTGAGGCACGCACCAAAAGTAAAAAAAAATAGCTTTAAAAAGTACACATACACATACACACTTTACACCTTACTCTTAATTTTTTTTCATCACAGGTACGCGACATCAAATCACAATTTATCATGCGCTCTGTATTTCTATGTATCTCTCTCTCACCCCACCGCCATAATGTATGCAACGCGATTGCCAAACAAAAATTTCAGATAAATCCCAACGAGAATTAGGTACAGTCCAAAATTTAACGTTTCAAAACAATGTGCTCGTTATTTATTACTATTGGTGTCTAAACGTCTAATCGCAACGCTCTCTCTCTCTCTATCTCTGTCTAGCTCTCAATATAAAATATATATATATATATATATATATATATATATATATATATATTAGTATAATTCTCTCTATCTGTCTCACACTCTCAATCTCTCTCGCTATCTCTCTCTCTCGCTCTCTCTCTGTGCAATGGCCAGTGCTCTATGTGACAAAGAACTTAATAGCGTGCTAGGCTTAGTATCATAGCTTATATAAGTTTGCCTGTATGCGTGTGTGTGTGGGTGTGTGCGTGTGTGTGTGCCTATCGAAAGTATCGTCCTGGCCAATTAACTATCGTACTATCGTGTAATTTCCGAACCAAAACAAATATTGTCTCTTGCATGTTTGCATTGCCTGGCGTTCATATCTTACTTTTTAACAACTGCAAACAATTGTTGTTGCTCTGTTTGTGCGTTGCTCGCATGCGCTTAATTTTAAAAAAACTCT
The DNA here is from genome assembly GCA_035045725.1 of Drosophila ezoana. Taxonomy (NCBI): domain Eukaryota; kingdom Metazoa; phylum Arthropoda; class Insecta; order Diptera; family Drosophilidae; genus Drosophila; species Drosophila ezoana. The sequence continues at coordinate 361,892 of JAWNOU010000005.1, read as the reverse complement.
TGTTAACATTTTTTCATATTTATTTTTTCCGTTTTATTTGTTTTTGGTTTGACAAGTGGGCCAGTCAATAATTGCATGACAGTTTATATGACGGCAACTGGGGCTGCCAACCTGCTGCAAAAAGCTATTACTCACTTAAAGTTAACTTAAATATGCACTTTACGAAGAACTATTACCTAAAAAATTTCTTTATTTCTTTGGCCTTGGCAGCGTTTTCTTGAAATATAGGGTATTAGATAGTCTGAAAACAAAAAAAAAAAAACTATTGGAGAACAACCGATAAAAGTATATTATATAAGCCTACAAAACCAGGCATTATGTCTGCCTATTAGCTCCAGTCTTCCATCGTCTATAAAAATTAAATAAACATATACGATTCCAAACATAATTTTGAGATTTTCGATGTAATTCTTCTCGCTCGCGCCTGTTATTCGTGTCTAAACATTGTGGTAAACTAAGTATAATCTACAAATTTGTTAACCACGTACTTCATGTAAGTAGTAAGTCAACTGCAACTATCTAAAATAATATTATAAACTTCCTGTGTTTTATATATAGAGAACTTCTCTAATATAAAATAATAAAATTTTACTTTAACTTGTCCAGTGTCAAGCTGAAAGTTTTGTCAAGTCTTACGTTTGTGCCACAGACCATTTCCTTAGCCAGCTATAATGCAAAAACCGTATAGAATTGCAATCAAAAAGAACTGAAATGTGACCCTTAACCCGAACCATTCGTCTACTTCCAGTAGAATCCCTTGCACGCCTCTGCGCTGCATTGTTCTGCTTGAAAGCTGTCGGGTGAGTTTTAGTGCTTAGCGCAGCACATTTTAAAAATTTGTATTGCGAACAAATTATGTAGCATATTTTTCAACGCTTCTCACAGTCTCTCTCTCTGCACTCTCCACTCTCCACTCGCCTCGTGATTTATGAAAGCCGCTTCCACGTCGCCGCTTAAATGTGAAATTGAGCGCAGCCAAAGGCGGCAACTATGATCGATGGCCGCAGGGTTTTGAGGTCTTGAAATGAGTCCATTCAGACCATTGTTAAATTCACTTTAATCAACCTGCGACAAGCTCTCAATTAGCAGCGCCTTGTGCCAGCGCTTCCGGCAACTCGGCAAGCATTTGACATTTTCGTTTGAAGGTGAAAAATAAAACATGGTAAAGGATTCGACTAGCAGACACCGTGTACAGATAATATAAGCAAAATCTGATTCCATATATAACTTCTATGTTGAGACTCGTTAAATAATATAAAAAAAATATTTTCAACAAATTTTGGGCTTTTATAGATTTTTAGTGCTTAGGGGAAATTACAGCTTCGAAAGGGACTTGAGCTATGTCGACCACATTTGGAATTTCTAGCTGCTTAACTGTCATTTAACATGCAGAAACCTAACCCAATTTACTTAACTCCTTATTCGACATATTTTCAAGTACAGGGTATATTAAAAAAATGCTAAAACGACGTTTGCATTTCATGGCCGGAAGTGCCACAAAAGAAAAGCTGAGAGAACCGTTTGTTTCCGCTGTGCGTTCGCATTGAAACAGAAAAGTTACAAACACACACACATGCTTACATACTTTTACAATCTGTGGCGCATTTAGCCACAAAATGACTTTAATTTGCGGTACCCATGGCTTAGATGCTTCACCCCAGGCCAGTCCGCACAATATCTGTAGACCATGCACCGCTGGTCCAATTCCGATTCCGATTTCATTATACAATCTGCGATTTTGCCTTTGCTTCCGTGTTTCCGTAAAAGAACTTGGACTATTTCATTCTTTTGTGGGTTTGCCTTTAAATTGTTTTGTTGCAATTTTTCTCCTAAGGCTCTCTATGCAGCTCGCTGCATCGTGTTTTTTTGCCTTGAATTCTATGAGTGTGTGTATGCAAATATAAATGTGTGTTTGTGTGTGTGCCTCATGTGTTGAATGCTTCTAACACACACTAAATTGATTTTCAGTCGAAAGGCTTTTATAAGGATTTAATAAACTATTTGTGGCTATTAAGCTGTGGGAAGCAAAAACAATTTTATTTATTATGGATTATGGAACATATATATTAAATAAATAGAAACAGCCTTAATAAAAGACAATGAAACAATCGCTGCCTGTTCTTAAAGCATAAAGCAATTTGAATTTATTCAATTTAGTTGTGCTTTAAAACTATTTTTCTAAAATTATTTTCCCAATATCCCTTTTTTTGACCGCTTCTCGAATCATGGTCAAGCACGTGCTACTGCAACCTTTGACTTGAAGGACCCTTGAATGGGTCACCTTGCGGTTGCGTCTTTTGAAGTATGCAACCCATAGCATTATTGTCTTTAATGAACTGGTCCAGGGCCCTGGTGCCCTAGACCTAGACATGAACAAGCACATATTTAAGGCTGATTTCTATTGTAAATTTTCCGCAAAGCCGTTTTGCACGTACCGGCGCCTCTCTGCACTCTTCCCTTTGCCCCTGGCCCAGTGCCAGTTGTGAGCTGGTTGTAAAGACAAAACCCATTCGCCGCATGAGCTGTGAACACCTTGAGGCTTTTTGCCCCAGGGCTGCGACAGCTAAACAAAAGAGCGGACGTCGAACAGCAAAGGCTGAAGGGGCGCCGGGGAGAGGCAAGGCGTTCAGTGTCATTTAGTGAAATTGCCTGTAATGTCTGTGCCCCTGAATGGCAGCAGCATCTTCAGCACCCGACTTCCACTTCCCCTTGCTGCTCAGCTGCATTGTCTAAGCGCCACTCGTTGATTTTCATTCTTTATGTGCTTTTCCGTGTGTCAGTGCCAGTTGCGGCTGCTGCTCCCTCCGCTTCCCCTTGCTGCAGCTGCATTTTTCATTAGCCTGCGCACTTTTTACCTGCAACTCGAGCTTGGCTGGGAGCCCACCTGTACGCTGCTCTGCCTCTGCCAGAGCTTGTGATTGTTGATTTTTCAAGTGCTTTTTACACTTGATTCAGTCTTACTCTCAACTCGAGTCGAGTTTAGCTGCATAATAAAATTTGCACACATGCCAAGTTCCAGTTAGTAGCTGCCGACATAGACGTGCACTTCTTTATGCATGCTAAGTTATGTGCTCCGCATAAGCTATCCACTCTGTCCATACATATATCTGTTTTTATTTAATTGCCAGTTTTGTGGCAAGCATAGACACTAGCACTCAGTATAACAGCAAATTGGAACTCAAATCAATTTGAAAAGCTCGACTATAACATTGATTCCACAATTTCAAAATAAAATCCTTGTATGTATAAGTTAATATATAGTAATAAGAATATAAAGTAAATTTTTCAATTCCTGCTGTGATCGTTGCTATATAATTTTCTAGTAAAATGGCCAGTTTTGTTATAATTTAAATGGTGTCTTACAACACTGAGGCTGATACTTGGAAATTATAATTAGAAGTCAATCAAAACAATTCAAAACTATTTGATTTAATTTAAAATTTGTTGGAGCACTAACTAGTAGTTATGGCTCAAAACAAAAACATTTCCCAAAAGAATCCGTATGTTTTATTCAAAACATACTCAGTACTTCAATTTGCGTTTTATATTTTACAACACCAATAATTTCCGGTTTCGATTACATTTACAATTGTCAGCTAAATTATCACGTTGACAGAAGTCTTAAATGAAGCCTAGTTCATGTTATAGCTGGCTGTGTATTAACAACAAGTTAACGGCAAACAGAGCCCCCCAGAAAACAACGAACAATCCAAGCAATCTGGGCAATCGGATCAATTAATGAACCAAAGTAAATTGCTGTCGTTAATGTCCGACATTTCCTGTTTGAGTCCGGAAGTTGGGTTTCAAGTACATGTTAATTTGTGGCGCCCCAACAATTTATTATTATGCCACAAATCAATAACGATATTCAAAGCAGGCAACCAATTTCAAACCAACTAATTATATATAATATAAAGAAAAAGTTTCGCTGCAATTACTTTAATACCTCCAAAGATCCTATCAGCTTTATAAGAGTCGCAGCCAACCGGATCTAAGCTAATCATGGATGGGTGATGCAAAATGTATTACTTTCTTAAAAAGGGCAATTTATTGGCAAATGTATTACTTTCGTAACAGAAATAATAATTTATAAATTATCTAAAATTTTTAACAAAATAATATTTCTTTTGAAACTCGTTTGGCGCAGTTTGATTTTAAAATTCTTCTTAAAGAGGGCCATCCGTAATCGCTTTAAATTAGTTTTTAATTAGCCAACATTTGGACTTCTTTAATAGAAATATATGTATATAAATTATAGGCATTAATAAAGTTGTTCATTATAAAACTAAAAAATATTTTCTAAAACTAAAGCGCATTTTAAGGCCGACCAACATAACAAAAATTATTTCCATTTTTTGTCCAGATAGTATTTCGATTTCTATGAATTTTGTTGTTGTTGTAAAGTAATATTCTTACAGTAGCCGAAACTAAATGTGTTCAATTTATTCATCCTATTATATTTTTGAGTTAACAACTGCCAGTGTGACCGTGTTTGTGTCTAAGCTTCGATTTACCATTAAAGCGCTGAGCACTCAACATAAAATTTTGTAGCTCTCTTTTTCGAGGTGCTTCTACTCTGAAGGCATCAGATTGGTTTCGAATGGCTGCCATGTTCGCTGTTCATTAGCGTTTTGTCCCCAAACAACAACAAATTTTATTTAGCGGGTTCTCTATTTTGCTCGGTATTTCTACAACATTTTTGGCAGCGTTGCGTGCGATTAAAAGAGCTGAGTTGGGAGATCAAGGACTAGAAGCGTTATGCGTATATATATAAACCTGTAATGTGGGCCGTTAATTATATTTAGCGATTGGGTTCCAAAGGTTAAAGTTTAATGAACATCTAGCGTGTTCGATTTGGCAAGTTAAAGGTATATATTTAAAATATTTGTATACAAATAAATTTTTATAAATTGAGTGCAAAGTAAGAATATGTTTTTGCCAGGTAGCCTCCAGTTCCAGTAGGAGTATATGTATATAGGTTCAACTATTCAGAAACTCCATTTTGTTTATAGTTGTTTATCGAAGCCCCCGCTTCACTGCGTGAATGCGTGCTAGTTAGTTATGGGGCAGAGAATTGCTGGCGCCGGGCGTCATTCGTCAATCAGCGTCGCAAATTGTTGATTACACCTACTACAACAACAACGTCAACTACAACAAGTCAAGGGCAGTTACAGTAACAGTTTATATGTAGAACTCAGTCAGGAAACTACACACAGTTCCACACAGTTCCGATCGATAGAGTCCATGCTGGCTGCGATTTTGCACACGAAAAGCAAACGAAACCAGAAGCGAGAAACCGAAACTGTAACGAAAACAAGTAATGCTTTTCGACTCAATGATACCCTGTGCAACTAGATCCATTGCAAGCTGGTTACTAGATGCTATGCTCTGCTGCCTTATAGAAAATATATTTTTATTTCAGTTTTTTGTTTATTGGCCGATCATTATTCAATTTGCAGGGATAAGAAACGACAATCGAATATTTTAAAATAATTTGGGCTATACCTCTAAATGTGTTAAGATGTCTTTTTTTTTGCACAATGTGTGAAGAAGCATTTATAATAAGTACAGATTTTTTATCTGCGTATACAGTGTTTGAAGAAAAAGTAAAACCGTATGTTCCATAATAATTCACTTTTCCAAACGTATTTTAAATGGGTACAGGGTATAAAGAAAGCCTTTAAAAAACTGAAAGCAAAGTGAAGCGTGCAACCTGAGGCTTTCACATATACCAAATGCTATATATGTATGACATATATACACAAGCAACACCTATATATCTGTTAGTGCTGTATATAGGACACTCTCTGTACATACGAGTGTGTGTGTCATTTTATTTGTATTATTACTAACACGCAGCATATTTAGTAGCTGGCTTAGAAGCTATGCCTTGTTTATCGTATAGTCTATGGCTCTGAGGCTTGTAGCGCCCACAAGTCGCGACTCATTAGTGTGTCTTAATGTAGGTCTGTGTATATCAGAGTTTGTGTGTGTCTGTGTTTGTGCAGGTTAAAATGGCATTGACATCTGATTGTCTGATTTAGCATCGAGCTTACTTTAAAACCCAAATAAATACACCAGGTATTATATATCACGTATATTACGTTTTTCCCCAAAGTGGTTTAAACTGATTAAAACTGAAAAATGTTGAAAAATATATAAATTTATTTTATTATATTTGTCTTTAGTCTTTATTTTATTTATTCTATTAAATCCTCAAATCAGTTTAATTTTAAGCGTGTTAGTTTTCTGAAAATTCATATTTTGAAGGCCCTGCCAACCTTTACAATTTATTCCATATAACTGATATTTATAATTTTTAATAGACCAATTACATACAAATTTCAAAAGATCTTAATTTATCGTATCTTTAAAAGACTTAGATGATTCAAATACTGATTCTTATTTTTATGACATTTAATTTCTTACTATTATTTTTTTATTTATTTTTTTGTTTGTTTCTATTAAGTGTAGAACCTGTACAAACATAATTTATTACCTTAACAACACATGGATTCTTACTATTATTAATAAATAATTTTGTAAACACCTTTAATTTTTATTTAAGTTCAATTTTTGATATGTTTTATATTTCATTTAATTTTTTTTTATTTTTATATTTTATATTTCATTTACTCTCGAATCTATTGAATCAAATAATTTAATGGAAAAACTTTTATCAAGAAATTACACCTAGGTTTCTTAAATCTACATGACAAAACTGGTCAACAGGCTCTTACAAGAGTGTTCGCTATAATTTAATTCATTTTGTTGCATGACTGTTTTGGTGAATGATATAAGCCATTTATAATATTTCTGCTGCGGCATGAGCATTTATTTTTGTAAACAATACTTAAGCATATGGAATTCTGAATGCTTTATAATATTAGGATTTTATTTGTATTTTTTTTTTGTTATGTGTTTACAACTTTCACTTTTTCTACCTAACCAAACTATCCTCCAATTAACTTGGTGTGTTTTTTCAATTTCTGTTTACATAACTGTTTCCTTACTGCTTACTGTTTATTCCTACGTAACTCTATGTGTGTTAAAAAAAAAAAAGAAAAAACAAAGTACTGTGAAAAATCAAATAAAATAGTCTGAAACGAAGTCTTTGTAATTGGCTGCTCAGTATTTTCTATTATTATTATTTTATATTGTTGTTGTTATTGATGGCGAACTCGTAACCCAATACCGCAAACAACTTTATGAAATTGAATATTGAATTGAGAAATTGAATTGAAATCTTATATCAAAATTACAAAATTTGATTGCTTTTGCATTAGTCGTTAAACTTGTGAGATGAGTTTTTTTATTTTATTTGTTTTCCTGTATGCTTTTGAATAAATATCTATATAATAGTATATAAAAAAAAATGAAAGAAATATAAAATTCACTGAGCGCTCTCACACAGTTGAACTAACCACAGTAACTGTATATATTTTCTATGCATTTGCCCACCACCAACACCACAACTAACCACCAAAACACCAACAACAACACCACACCACGCTCCTTGTGTGTGTGTGCGTGGGTGTGTGTATGCGTGTGCCCGTGTATCTGCGCCCGTCCGCGCGTGTTGTATACGTCGTCATCGCTGTAATCGATATCGATATCGCCTTTGATGTATCGTGCTCGTTGTCCACATATCGATCATCCGATCACACCCGATCACCACTGATCACACCCGATCGGTTACACAGTGCGCTCAGGGACGGGCCGCCTGGCTGGAGCGGGGCCGCCGCTGCAGCGTACAGGAGCAGCAACAGCAACAGGCCACCTGCCACAGACGCTGGGTGAAGCGCAATCGAGTAAGTTCATCAAGTAGCGCTCACTCACATAGCGCTGTGTACATAAACATCTCTCAATATATATATACATATATATATATTTATACATATTATCTCTATAAATCTGCAATCAAAACAATCAGCAATCTGTGCAATTAATTCCTCCTTCCTTTTCTTCTCTCACACGCACACACCCACAACTTTTCCCCTTCAAGTGCATAATTTATATATTTTCTTTTCCATGACGCCTCGCTATAAGCAAATGTTCAGTGCATTCAAAGCTAGGATATATAGGCGCAGAATATATATTACTTATATAAGACCCTAGACTATTTTCCTTATCAAGCCCCAAATGCTATAAACATTTTCATTTAATCTGCGATATTCATGTCCATTTTTAAGCATTTCATATAGACATTGACCGAGTACTTGCCCTTAGAAATATGCAACTATAATTGAGAATCATTGTTAATACCAAATTGAAAACATTTTTAACTGATATATAAGGCAAATCCAGGACGCCGCACATGATATTTGTACGTCTTCAATAAAAACGAGAAAGAAGAGCTATCTTCGGCACACCGAAGACATAATGCCCTTGCAGACCGAACGTTTTCATAATGCTTTGCTCGTATCTAAGAAGCACAGGGAAAATAGTTAATGATGAGTAAGATATCTTGAAAACAATAGTTTTCTATACAACAACTAAATTTTCGAATGATCGCTTCTATGGCAGCTATATGATATAGTGGTCCTATGCTAATAGGACTTTCCATGTATATGCGGAGCATAGTTAAACTGTTTAATGCCGAGTTTGGTCAATATATCTAGATGACAAAAAAGTTTTTCCTACAATAACGACGAGTTTGGTCAAGATATCTTGAAAACAAAAGTTTTTCATACCACAACTAAATTTTCGACCGATCGTTCATATGGCAGCTATGTATATGATATAGTGGTCCGATGTTGATAAAACGTGGCAGAGTTTCATGACGATAGCTTTAAAACTGAGAGACTAGTTCGCATAGAAACAGACAGACGGATAGACTGACATGAGGACATGGTTATATCGACACGACTGTTGACACTGATCCAGAATATATATACTTTATGGTGTCGGATGTACCTCCTTCTATGCGTTACACATTGCAGGACAAAATTAGAATACCCTCTGCAAGGGTATAAACAAATATTTAAGAATGATATGAGTATCTATATGTTTTCAAATGTTTCCCATATATGTTTAGAGGTACACGTAATATCATTCTAAGATTGAACATCGAAATTGCCTCTTCCTGGAAATGCTTATATAAACAAATTAAATATTTTTTTCTCAAATAAATTTAACATAATTTTACTAACATATCATTAGATAAATATCTCAATTATTTTGATTTGGGACCGAACTCTTATCACATCTTCAGTATAAGCCACTAATGAAATATATTCACTTCCATTACCAGATACAAGATGCCTCATTGGGCGGCTCCTCGGACGATGAAGATTTTCTGGGCGTACTACGTGGACCCAGCACCTTTGCGAATGCCTTTCTCTATGTGGGCCTGGGCACTGTCGCACTGGGCCTGGTCATTGCATTTGTAGGCACTGGCGAGAAGGGTTTTAAAACAGTGGAGCTAAGACTTATAGGGCCCTCTCTCATAGGCAATATAATTGTGGAATCGAGTCTAATTATTATAATCTCACTCACATGAGTTTCTCTTTTTTAGGTTTGGGTCTAATTTGTTGCATTTTACGCATTCTCTTCTGCATTTGCCCATCACACTGCATCTCATCCAGCAAGAAGACGGGCAAGAAAAATGCTAACAAAATCGATGCGGACCACACGACCTCCCTGCTGCGCAATGAAAGCAAACGGGTTTCCATAGCTCGTGGACCCTCTATACAAGTGCGTACGATTTCGTATTTTAATTCTTTGTTTTTTTTTTTTAATAATTTATAAAAACAATAAAACAGTTTAGTGACTCAAAAGAGGTCTATTTATTTTCGTAGTACCATTCAAAGAACAAATCTTTTAAAGGATATATGCTTTCAGTTGTTTCATTACTTATCTTTTTTGGGGCTTTTTTTGTTGTATTTACATTGAGGTTTATTTAAAAAAAAAATCCTTATTCAAAGATTTCCTCGGATTTCCTGTTCATTCTACGTCGTTTGCCCAAACCTTTTTGCTAAGTTATTTATTTATGTTTATTTTTATTTAACTTTTTCGTACCCCAAATAGCCAAAGTATCCTATTGCCCACAAGCGTAGCCAGAGCAAGATGCTCAATGAGGGCATGGAGGCACTGCGTCAAATAGCGACTACATCGCTCTTCATGCAGAACGAGCAGAAGACGGCCATAAATCGTGTTGTGCCCATCATAAACGAACCAGAGAGCATGGATCACATGTGTGGTAAGTGAATAAATCGAACGTACTCAAATAAAACCTTAATCTTGTAAATCTTCACAGCGGATGCGCCGCTGGAGATGAAGAAGCTGCAGACGGCGCTGAATATGTGTGAGATGAGCGATGAGGAGCAGGATGACAGCGTCCAAGTTGAGCAGCAGCAGCTGCAGCACGTCAAACGTACAAGAGCAACAACAACAACTGCCGTTACGAGTTGTACCACCAAAGCCATGGGGAAATCCACAAGCAAAACCACAACAACAAAAACAACAACGACCCTGAGCACCGTCGATGAACGACCCAACAGCAAATTGGTACGTCAGCGGGTCGCTCTGCAGCAGCAGCGACACCAGCATCAACAGCAGCAGCAGCAGCAACAACAACAACCGCAACAACAACCGCAACAACAACAACAATCACCACAACCACAATTGGAGCAATCGCAGTCATTGTCCTCCTCCTCCACCGTCAAGGATTCGCTGGATGGCGTTGTGATTGTGGAGGAGACCTCACTTATTGACACAGCTGTAGTCCCGCCAACGACGACGGCCATGGCCACGTCACTGCCCAGCAGCTGTAGCACCGGCGCCATACCCCGGCTTAAAAGCAATAGCGCAGCATTTAGCACGCCCTCGCCGCGACCGGGCATCTCAACGGGCGCCACGCCCAAGACAACGCCCACCACCACCACCAGCAGCAGCAGCAGCTACCGCACACGTCTCACTAGCTCCCAGTCGCAACCCACAAGCTACGATCTGCCGCCAGCGCTGCCGCACACCTATTCCGCGACAGCAACGGTGCGTGGTCCGCTGGGCATGACGTTGACCGGCTCCAGTCCCGCGTATGCCATGCCTGCCAGTCGCATGAACGCGATTGTCGTTCCGCCCACCACAACGACGATCAGTTTGCTACCGCTGCCGGCACCGCCGACGGCCACCACAACGTCGACTGCAAAGGCCAGTATACCTGGCCAGGTCCTGGAGGCGTCGGCAATGAGCATCCCAAGTCTGAGCATACTGCAGCCGTTGCCGGCGACGCAGCCAACGACAGCCTCCTCAATAACGGCCACATCGGCGGCGTCGACCTCCATGTTTGGCAGCATAGAGCACAAATCACAGCTGTCATCCGCCAGCCTAACGAAGGGCCGTGGTAGCTCGCTGCTGGCACCGCCACCACAGCCTAGCAAACTGGAGCCGGAGCTGGTGCTCAGTCCAGCAAAACTTGGCCAGTAAATACGACAAAGTAGTTACAATTTTAGTTAGGATATCATGCAGCTACAACCTATAAATAAAAAAATATATATATATGTATGTGTATATGTCATATGTCACATGTGTGTGTGTGCGCGTGTGTGTATGGGTGTGTGTGTGAGACATTTTTTGTGTGTGTGTGTGTGTGTGTGTGTGTGTGTGTGTGTGTGTGTGTGTGTAGCTACTTAACACTCTCTTTTGAATGTGCCACAAACATGATGAACTAAACAACAAAATGAAGAAAACAGTCATGTCATGGATTCCCTAAGCGTGAAATATGTATTTGGAGCTTTTCTATATTTAAAATATATCTTCATGAAATAATTTTAGCTGTTCATATTTTCGTTTTCAGTTTGAACACTATCCGCTAGTATCAAGTTTTAGTTTACAACTAAATTCCTAACAATTTTCTCCTTTTTAAGTTTTGGCGAATTCGACGCGTGGCTGACAACCTATAAAGCTCTCAGCTTCTAGAGCTTTCACCTCTGATTATAAATGGAGATATATTTTGGCAATGTTCAAGCCCACTCATTTCTATACAAAACTCTTGAAATTTCGCGTTTTCTGTGGCAACAATATTTGGCCAAATGCTCAGCAAATAGAAAATTGCCAAGTCGCGCTGTCTAAAGCTATACCTTAATTAGCCAGGGTATTATAAAGTTTGTATACCAACATATCGTTAAATAAATATACAAAAATAATAGAATATTTATCAAAAAAATAACTAAACATTGAAAAAGATAGCGAACAGAGAAAGCCGTCGTCCAGTTGATCAACTAATATAGCTAAGGTTCAATCAAGATTTGTGCATGGGCAGTACGAAAAGTAAGCAAACCACATTATATATAATTAATTAGATATGTAACCCAAAATTGAATGTCGATGTAGTTGAATGTAAAAAATACATATAACTAATATAATGGCCCAGTAGCAACAAACCAAAATCACATCGATTGCAACACGAGAGTCTTAAAATTATGTTAAGGGGGCTCTTAAAGGGTATAATCGTATAAGAAGAATGAAGTTTCAAATATGTTTAAACATTTCTGAAGTGATTTATTTTGATGTATTATTATATTTTTTCTCTTCAATTTTAAAAATGTATATTTACTTCTTGAGACACCTGTTTTAAAAGTATTGCAACATTCGAGAATCTCCACAAAAGTTACTCATACAACCAACGGAGAAAAATAAAAAAAGTTTAAAATAATTCCAAAATCGGAAAGCAAAGCTACAGCTATGAAACGGGCAAATAATAGGAAACATGTAAAGCCCAGAGAGAAAAAATCCAAATGCAACTAATAGAGAATTATATAAAAAACGATATATGAATTAGTATGTATGTCAGTATATGTATGTGCAAAATAAAAAACCAAAGACATAACGAAAGGTTGAGTTACGTTTTTTACTGTTTTATTTAAAACAAGTAAGGGGTTCTAGTCAAGAGCTCCCGACTAGGGAATACCCTGAACCCTCTTAATGAAATTTTCTACAGTATATCTTATTGTACCATAGAATATTTGTGTATTCTTAAATGGCTTAAATTGGTTGGCCATACCTGATTTTATTAACCTGATTTATAATATTCTAGAAGCAACATATCATGTATGGTGACGCTACCTCTTATTATTTACCCAATTTGCTCCAAAAACAGGATGTCGATATTGATTTTTATTGATTGCTTAGAAACGGAATAAGTTATCGATTATCGCAGGTACTAGGAGCACCTACATCTAAAATTTCAAGTCTCTAGCTCTTATAGGTTCTGATATCCTTGGGTTCATACACACGGACAGACGGACAGACGGACGGACAGACGGACGGACGGACAAACAGACGGACATGGCTAGATCAACTCGGCTATTGATGCTGATCAAGAATATATATACTTTATGGAGGCGGAGATGCTTCCTTCTGCCTGTTACTTACATTTGCATTTTGCACAAATACAATATACCCTTTTTACCCATTTTTAATGGGTTTAAAGTATAAAAATGATTGAGATTTCCATTCGTACACTAGATTAACAAATATTATATGTTTGAAACCAAAATTAAAGTTTCTTATAAGTCCTTGATTTCTCGAAAAGTGCTAAGACGATTCGGATGTCCTTACTAGCCGTGGTCCAAGCAAATACTATGTAGGAATTTTGTCCCTTTTTTTAATGCATATGTCGGGCAAAGGATATCAGAACTGGATCACATCCTTGCTGAAATCCAATCGATAGTCCTGCTGCCCACAAGTTAAAATTTAACTGTTATGGCTAAAAAAATTTCCTTTTCATAAAGTAGCTACAAACAATTCAATGTCCCTTGGCCAGCTGGTGGCTCTTTTGGTGGATTCAGGGAATAAACAATGGGCATTTTTGTGGAGCTGTTTATTGTTGACATTGACTAACATAAGTAAAATAACAGCACATAAAAGTGACCTTATGGGGTATTGAAACTCAAAATTGATGTGAAACCGAAGCACGGCTGATACATTATGGGACTGAAAATGCATTGTTACTTGACTAAAAAATATGCGAAGCTTAATTATGCCCAGAAAGAAATAAATTATTCTATTATTTTTTAATTATTTATTTCACAACTTTTTTATGCAACTAACTTCATCTCATATAAAAGTAGATAAAGCTTATGTTTGTTTTAAAACTTAACTTGTCCTTTTAACATAACAACTCCAGATGGATTTACCTTAACCTTGATTTTAGTCCTCGGGAACAATATTCCATAATCAATATTCTCGTAAAGGTCCTGAAATTAAAAAACGTGATTACTAGTCATATCCGGGAGAATAGCATATTTAAGTACTATTCGCGAGGCAACAAAAAAAATTGATCAAATGGCCGTCTGCGGTAAAAAAAATACTCTTTATCTAAATTTAATGGGTTCAGGGCTTAAGATAATGTGATAACAAGGTTTGGCTATCTTCGGCACGCCGAAGATTTAATATCTTTGTAGAAGTTTGACTTGCAGATTTATGGGAATAGTTATATTCTTGTAAATGATGAAGTTTGATAAAAATGTCTTGAAAATCAAAATATTCTACCATACAAAAACTTAATTTTAACCGGTTCTTTATATAGAACTATAAAATATAATAATGCGATGTGCATCAGATAAAATATCAAAATCCTGTTTTTAGAGCAAAACTCATAGGTTTTAGGAGCTAGAATCACCAAATATAACATGAAGCTTCCATGAAAGTATCAAGTATTTTTCATTTTATGCTATCGCCATATTCCAGTGTGCGCAAAAAAGTGATTTCAATTTAATGTTGGTGTTGGCCGACGGGCGCAACAATAAGACGATAAGGGATTCGTTTAATTGTTTATTGGGCATGACCAATCGTTATTAATGCCACAAAGGAACATCATAAAATTCAATTCTTTAGTACTAAACCCCAGCTGAGAATTGCAGCTCTCGAGCTGAACCCCTTTTTTGTCGATATGAAGACTCTATTTATTGTTTGTCTGTCAAAATATACAGACTGTATTTAGTAAATTAGCAATATTGACATTGTAACATTGACTTGGGCCATAGCGCAGGTTTTTTATTTTAAGCCCCTTACTTGTTGACGTACATCGTGATTCGTCCAGTGCCGCTTGTGGCGCATAGTTCCCGGTGTTCTGGTGAGTGATCCCAAATTTACTCGTGAAGTCTGCAAATCCATTAGAAGTGAACTATCTGCCATCGTCCATATGAATAATTTCCGGTATTTTAAATTGCGTTAATATGTGAACACGTAAAAATTTTACCCCTGCCGTAGTCGTCGCCTTTGGTATAACTTTCAGCCAGACGAATTTGTTCAAATGATCCACCAATATAAAAGGATGAGCGTTGCCATGTCGCAAGCGTGGATATTTTCCCAAAAATTCCACACACAACCTTTGTATTAGTTTTTCTGTGCTCACTTTTTTACCCATACGTGGACGAGTAATCCAAGTCGTGTGCTTTGTCTTTTTGGAGGTTTCGTAGCTGCTGACTTGGATTGATATCCGAGGCCATTAGTAGAACTGCTTGAATCTAGCCAGAGTCTTCGCATGTATCGCCATCTAACCTTCATGCGCTTTTTATGCAAACGTTGAGGTAAGCTCTGTGCGAACTGGGTTCTCTTTAATAACAGACGCTCCTCGAACCGTAAGTCTGAAAGCTTGTCCGGGTGCTACCCGACAACACTCAGCCTTTTCAAATACTCCTCGCTCTCGAACTTGGTCCCAAAATCAAATACATAAACTTCTTCCACTTCGAACGGTCTAGATAATATATCCCGCCACAATATATCTTTGCTTTTGCGATGTTCGATGTTGAAATTGAATGCTTGAGGAACCAATGACCACCGACCAAGTCTCCCACGCGTAACAACTGTAAACGGCATCAGTTCTTCATATGGGCGGAAGCGTTCGTCAAATTTGACGGCGACCAAGCATTATTTTTCGGACACATTATAATTTAGTTGTGCCCCCGCAATTTGGCTGAAAAAAAAGCAATCTGTCTTTCACTTCCACTATCATCCCTCTGAATAAGCACAGCTCCTACTCCCAATTGGCTTGCATGGCACTGTATATAAAATTTCGAGTTGATTAGAAAGTTATCCAAGTAGGTGAGTAAGCGATTGTGCAAGCGTTGAGAAATCACCTTTCCCATCAATCACCACCACAAACTCTGAGCTGCGTTGTATACCCCAAATGGCATCATTCTTAATTGATAGAGAGGCCTACCCGGTATGGTGAATGCTGTGAATTCGCGACTCTTCGGGTCCAGCTCTATCTGCCAAAACGCACGCTTTAAGTCTACGCTGCCTATTAATATGGTGTCGTCAACTCTGCTTAGTATGGACCCGATGTTCTGCAATGGGTATGCGCTTTGATGGTCACACTATTCAACTTGCGAACATCCAGACACATTCGATTCTTTCTGGGTTTTCTGACGAGCGTCATTCGGTTGTTCCACGGACTCTCGCACGGCTCGATTACTTCCACTTCTGCAAACAACAGCTGCTGCACTGATGAAGATACTGGATAGACTCGCTTCTTGACTGGCACTGCGTCTCCCACTAGTAGAATGGTATGTACTTTTATGTTTGTGTGTCACAAACCTTCAGGAAACCTTCTTTTGCCTCTTTCAGTCGATGTTGTTGCTCCGCATTCAGCTCATGGGCTACTATCGGTTCGCCTTTAGTCGTGAACTCAGAATCGACATACCTTAGCTCTTCGACTACTGAAATTTCCGGCGCCAGGCCACGATGACTGCTTGAGATATGGGCATTGGTAAAGCGCTAATTGGTGGGTCCGGTCGTTATACGAAATTGTGGCATAAGTACTTCCCAGAATGTGATGTTGTATTGCCCAGCTGATTGAAACGTCGATCGTAACTGGTCTATTTCTAATTCCAATTGTTTTATCAATTGCAGGCAGCCTTCTCCCAGCAAATTGACGGATGTATCTAGCAGCCTGTATCCAGCAGCCCAGGGCTTTCTCCCTATCCCAGCTTGACCGTTGCGAAGGCTCGATCGTCACCCGATTGAATCGCAGCGCTCTACGCTCATTCTACGTTCCTGGCGCTGTTTGAAACGAAAGCGCACTCGTTTCACCTTGCTCTGCGGTCGCTTCGTATTCTGTCGAAAATAAATACTCGAGCTTTTGCATTTTCTGCTTTTCTCAGTTCAAATGGCGTCCGTTCTAACCATCTAACGTAATTATTACGTAATAATTTAATTTTTAGTAGATAATATTTATCATTAAATTTCTTGTCTGTCCGTCAGTCTGTTTCTATGCGAACTAGTCTATCAGTTTTAAAGCCATCGTCATAAAACTTTGCAGAAGTTCTCTTTTCCGATGCACACAGTACTGGAACGGCTGGATCGGACCACTATATCGTATATCTGACATAGAAACGATCGGTCGAAAAGAAGGTTCTTGTATTGAAAACTTTTTTGTTTATCAAGATATCTTGACCAAACTTGGCATTTATAGGTTTCACCATGCTTCCTACATTAAAGCAAAATATTATTTACATCGAACCACTATAGCTGCCATAGAAACGATCGGTCGAAAATGAGGTTATTGTATGAAAATCTTTTTGTTTTTTAAGATATGTTAGCCAAACTCTGCGTTAACTATTTCCCCTGTGCTTCTTAAATACGGGCAAAATATTATGAGTATTATGAAAAGGTTGGATCTGCAAGGGTATCAAATCATAATTTTTAAATACTTTTCGTACTTATTTTTTGTATTTTAATTTGCACAATATTAATAAACAGTTCTTTCCGTGGATCAGTTGGGCGCCCGTTATCGCGTGACTCTTAACAAGTGTTGAAAAGGTTGATTTCATTTTAAGCTAAGTAATGGCGGTCGGTGTGACTTGCCATATAATAGCGCGATAGCTATTTTTTAACATCACGAAATATATGTATCATATTTCAAACAGACACAGTTGACAAATGTTTGATTACCATATCTCTATTTCTCTTTACCGCAACACCGGATATATTTATAATTAATTAATTAATTTTTTACGACTTACCTCAACTCTATATCCAGAACTATTGATTAGACCCAGCTCCTTCAATGTAACGGATATATCAGAAGGTGTGCCGTCTGTCCGTCTATTTACAAAGGCTAGAGCATATGAGTAAAAGCTTTGGTAAACTGGACTTATTGGTTTCGACCAAATTTCTATTCCCTTATGCTTATATATTCTTCGACCTTGTATGCCCAATGGATCTTGATCTACAGCTATAATCTTTCTATTGAGTAAAATCTCCTTAAATTCAGGTCGTATTGTTCTTAAGTCAACTGACATTAATAGTGGAGCAGCAAGAATGGCCCACACAGCAAATTGAGTCTTCGCCTGTTCATAGCTTAGGCCAAAGTTTCCAATTATTAACTGAAAGAAAGAAATATGAAATTGAAGATTTAACAAGTAAGAGGTTCTAGTCGGGAGCTCCCGACTAGGGGATACCCTGAACCCTCTTCTTCCAACACCAATTGCAAATATATATACTATCCAAAAAGCTACATGTCAAGTTTGGTGACTTTAGCTCTTATTATTTACCAAAATTGCTTAAAAACAGGATTTCGATAAATACTACATACATATATACATACATATATACATACATTTTTGTCGATTACTTGGAAACGGAGTAAGTTATCGTTTATCGGAAACAAACTCGATCTGCGCTGGCACCAGGAGGACCTACAGCTAATTATTTCAAGTCTCTAGCTCTTATAGGTTCTGAGATCCTTGCGTTCATACATACGGACAGACGGACGGACAGACAGACGGACATGGCTAGATCGACTCGGCTATTGATGCTGATCAAGAATATTTATACTTTATGGTATAAAATGGGTTCAGGGTATAAAAATGGTTATTATCAATGGTACGTCTTGAAGCAATCATTATTTAGAACCTATCCAAAATAATTTATAGTATTTACACAGCATTTATACAAGGACATATCTTTGCTTGTTAAAGATTTTATGAAAATATGTTCCTTATAAATTTGTTGGCGAAGATCTTCGCATTTAATAATAAAATTGTTTAAAAAGTTGAATTTTAGTGTATATTTATATCTGAGCGAGAGCGCAACAAAGCTTTAGCACTCGCTCTGGAATATACGCCTTGTTTCGCCGCCGTAGCTTAGCCTTAAGAAGCTTATAGTTTTTTGTTGTCCAAATATACGAAACCGATGAGCACGAAGCATTGAATTCGTTTACTTTTAAAGCCACCCGTTAACCTCTATATATAAAACTGTTTTCCTGACTGACTGACTGACAGATTGGTGATCAACGCACAGCCCAATCGTAAAGGTGCACCTTATGACGGGGTTACGGGAAATTCCATCCGCAAGTGTGGAAAAATCGTAATCGGCAGTGTGCCTACGCCCGTCCCCCCTCCGTAAAAGATGATATATTCTTTATCTTACCCTCAAAGATTATTACATTTTTATACCCTGAACCCATTGAAAATGGGTAAAAAGGGTGTAATGTATTTGTGCAAATGTATGTAACAGGCAGAAGGAAGCATCTCCGACCGCTTAAGTATATATATTCTTGAGCCGAGTTGATCTACCCATGTCCGTCTGTCTGTCCATATGAATGAACGCAGGGATCTTAGAACCTATAAGAGCTAGAGACTTGAAATTTCGGCTGTAGGTCCTCCTAGTCTATGCGCAAATCAGCATGTTTCCGATAATTGATAACTTACTCAGTTTCCAAGCAATCGATAAAAATCGATATCGAAATCCAATTTTTTTAACAATTTGGGTATATAATAAGAGCTAGAGTCACCAACAGTGATATGTTTATTCTTGAATAATATATACATATATATCAAGTATCTTTCATTTTATACCTATCGCCACCTTCCCGCTACTATAAATCAAGTTAATAACCCAACTTGTATTGCCCAACAATTTAAACTACAGTTTTAATGCAATTTACTTTTTGAGAATACACGCGAGTTCGAGCCCTACCGAAGAAACCATTTTTTTTTGGCTGGTGTGGCTGTTGAGTAGAGACGGCGACAAGTAGTGCGGTTAGTTGCGAGTTCAAAATAGTTCAAACCTTGCCAAAGGAACTATTTTTTTTTTAATTTATCGTTATTACTACAAACGAGCGCGTAGCACGAGCTGCATTTGGTGTTGAAATAAGAGGGTTCAGGGTATCCCCTAGTCGGGAACTCTCGACTAGAACCTCTTACTTGTTTTATATTGACACATGAAAGATATAAGAGATTTGTAAATACCATGTCGGGATCATTCCAGTGTCCAGGTCCAGCATAGGGTGCAATTACATCTTGATTATTTCCATAATAATCAATAATATTTTCAACAGATAACCACGAATCCTGGATGTCATCAAAATTTCTCCATAGATTGCAATGAGTTTGAATCGCTGAAAAATTTGGCGGAATCCCTGCATATATTTGGTAGACAGGCCAGCTACAAGAATACACCATATGCTTTCCCGTGCTATTAAGAAGTTTTCCAAACTCCGTGTAGCCTCTATCCATATCGAATGGTAAGGCGTAGCAACCATCTAATTTAACATAATCAACATTCCATTCTGCGAATTGATACGCATCTATTTTCTCAAACCCGATAATGCCAGGATATCCAGCGCATGTATAATTTCCATAGTCTTCATAAATTCCAAATTTTAATCCTTTCGAATGAATCTGAAATTAAGAAAATTAATGTACTTGTTATCTTTTTTAAAATTTAAATTATTTCAAAATTTATGTTGTAAGCATAAAATTGACATTTAGCCCGTTATCTTAAGGTCTCATTATTACACTTTCGCAACGCTTAAGTAAACAAATAAAACAAATCCAGCTGTATAGTAGACATGTTGTTTTGTTGAGCTTCGTATGTACATATAGAAAGGAAACACAGCGGATAACAAGATTTTGATAAGCCATCATGGCAGATCTTTCTGCGCCTTTAGAGTCCGCAAAGTCAATGAAGTCATAGTTGGGTGCCACCCAGTCGTTACTGCCATAAACTCGGACCCAATACTCTGGTGTCCCTAGGGTGGTTTCCTGGGCTCTTGGATGCGCCACTGGAGCCTGATTCCTTTGGATGAATGCTGGCCCTCACACCCATCAGCTATTCAGCGTGTCACGTGCACCAACTCAGAGGCGAATTCACTTGCAAGGGCGCTCTATGGGACGATTTTGGAAGAGGACGCGATCTTGCCAGATGGAAGGCTTCTATAACAGAGCACAAGTGGGATGGGGTTGATAAAATTGAGAAGGTGGTCAGTGTCATTAATCAAGTCGTAAGCCACGGACTTGCGCATTGGAAGTCCATCTGCAGCCATAAACGGCAGTCGCTTGGAGACCGTGTGCTAACTTGGATGATGATCAGGCCCCATGAAAGCAAGGCATGGGTAGTCATGATTAAAACCTTCACTTCTTGGACTCCTGGTTTGGCCTTTTGTTTGTTTTTTTTTTCAAGTTTGAATTCCCTTAGAATTTAACCTCTGCTTGGGAGAGTGAAATGATCTATGATTAAAAATAGATAAATACATACATAATCAGACAATGCTTTTATTCCATTAGGAAATCGCCTATGATCAGATAGAAGTTTTCCATCAGGTCCACGATACCTCTCCAACCAACAATCATCAATATTAACATATTCATATCCCACAGATGCATATCCCTCCGATACAAGAAGATCAGCCATTTTTTGAAAAAGTCGTTCACTAAAATTAAATATAAAGAAAGTTTTATTTTATTGAAAAATAAATCAATTTAAGATTTTCCAATGTAGTTGCTTTTGTAGGTTGTACCATTCTTAAATTATTACACAAAGAAAACAAGAAGGGGATACCTTGAACCTTGTTCTAGCAACACAAAGAATTATATAAACTTAAAACGAAAAAAAATGATATCTTCGGTATTCCGAAGATTTAATACCCTTGTAGGCGGTTGTGTTGTCGAGCTTTTTTAATAGCTTTCACAAATAGAAATAATTAAACTTATTTTTTTCTTGTATTTTAATTATTTGGTAAATTGTTGTAATTCACTGTTTGTATATTTGTTGTAACTTCAGAGAAGCAGGCCACCCGAAAAATTGGTGCGTGCCGATTGCAGAAATAATTAAACTTATTTTATTTCTTGTATTTGAATTATTTTGTACAATATATTGTTGTAATTTATAGTTTGTATATTTGTTGTCACTTCAGAGAAGTAGGCCGCCCGAAAAATTGGTGCGTGCCGATTGTAATAAAGCGACAACTTTGTGCAAGTAGCTGATATGTGCCAAATGCACGAAGCGAACAAACCTAACTAACTTAATGCGCAGCATCGAGGCCTTAGCATAAGTTAATGCTAGGGCAATAAATGATCGTTACAGCGCAGAGCGCCAGATTAAGAAAATAATGTTAACAGCGAAATTTAAGCAGTTGCTTCGCAGTATGATAAGTAAGAAGCTGCACTTATCAGGTGCGAGGTTGCTCCAGCTGTTTTGGCTGCGTCGCCAGTAGCTACTAGCCAGACACTAGTCTATATCTTAATGGCTATACAATCGAAAATGTTCCACAACCCGACGTGCCCCTTGATTCTACTAACTTCGAGCACAACAGAAATCACATGACCTAACCTCAATACAACAGCTTGTACCACGTATTTTCCAATTAACTTTCTCTTCTCTTAAAAAAAATCGTTGCTTTCGAAACCTTTCAACTCTTCGGATTTTATTGATCATAAACGGTCTAAAATATCTCTACAGGTTTATCAGTGAAATAAAAAATCCGTGCGATAGGGACAAAGATACGCTGAGGAGACAACAAGATGATCGGGGTTTCGGAGAGGGGTGACAGGTTTCCCTGCGGAGCCGAAGTTGGGTATTCGGGAAGGGGTAACCGTCTGCCCCACGAAGAAATTCCCGGAGGCACGGTAGGGTGATGGAGGGATTTCCAGGGTGCCGGTAGGAGTTCCAAAACGGGACCGTTTAGGGGCTCCACGAGGGGCAGCGTGGAAAGGAAGACGACGACAGAGGTCAGCGGAGGCGAGGATTCGGGGCCCTCGTGTGGATCAGCACCTAAGAGCGCGAGCTGGGAAGGGTGGTTTGATCCCATGGCCAGGAGGATCAACCTCGCACGTCAGGAGGAGTCGAACTAGCAGGCGAGATAGCCGCGAGGGAAACCCTGGTGAGTACCCCACGTGGTTAGTGGGGGCGAAGGATCTGAAGAGGGGAGTCCGAACAGTGAGGACGTCTGGCCGACAGACCTGGAGCCGAGCCTGCAAATGCGTCTGAAGGAGGAGTTGCACGATTCGAGGAGCTGGAGCATATAGCCAGCCATCGTATCGTGATGAAGGACACCGAGCCCATAAAGCAGAGGTTCTACCCGATGCAGCGAGTCATCGACGTGAAAGTGGAGGAATTGCTCCGGACGGGAGTCTTCGAGCTATCCCGAATACCATACAGTGCACCGAGCGTGCTGGTCAAAAAGAATACGGGGAAATGGCGAATGTGTATCGATTATAGGCAGCTCATACCCCGTATCCCATAACCACATCTGGGCGCGTTTACGGCATGCACGCTACAGATCGACGCTGGATCTCAAGCAGGGATATTGGCAGACACCTAAATGTCGTTTCTTCTATAAGAATCTGCCGAACTTAGTACATGAGGTGAGTGGCGAGGAAATTCGCACGGATCCTACAAAGGTGGCTGCGATCCAGAGGCTGACGGCCCCATCGAATTGTAAACAGCTGCGGCAGTGCCTGGGAATGGCCTAGTGGTATCAACGCTTCGTGCCCAATTTCGTGTCAGTAGTGCAGCCGATTACCGCTCTTCCGAAAGGGGAAGGCATGGTCGTAGGGTGTGGAGCA
Organism: Drosophila ezoana; assembly: GCA_035045725.1. NCBI lineage: Eukaryota > Metazoa > Arthropoda > Insecta > Diptera > Drosophilidae > Drosophila > Drosophila ezoana. Next base: position 338,097 of record JAWNOU010000005.1, on the reverse strand, counting down.
GTAGCCCGCGTTGGAACAACTTAAGGAGCGACTCATGACAGAGAGTAGCGTGTAATCGCGGAAAAGGAATGTCTGGCTATAGAATGGTCGATCCGCAAGTTAAGGTGTTATTTGGAGGGATAATGGTTTGCCGTCATCACCGACTCAAATGGCTCAAGTCGAAAGAGAGTCCATCTGGAAGGAACGCTCTATGGGCTAGAGTTGCAGCTGTTCCAGTTTGACATGCAGTACCGACGAGGGGAGCTGAATGTGGTAGCAGATGCGCTATCCAGGCAGCCATTAGAGGCATGCGGGCAAGCCGTGGAAGAGCAGCCCCCCTGCGGATGGCCCGCAAGCATACGAGAAAAGGTTACTGAGGAGAGCAGAGAAGTACCCGGATTACGCAGTCGAGAACGGCCAAATCTATTGTCACACAGAGCTGATAACGAGGACTACATCCCGTGGAAATTATACGTCGCCGGCAACCATCGGCAGAGAGTCCTGCAGGAGTGCCAGGGCCATCAAGGAGTGAGGAAGATGATCTCTTGACTAGCATGTAAGAGGCCCCTTACCACGATCGACGCACGGGAATACAATGCTGTTGGTATTCAACGACGTGTTCAGTAAGTGGGTGGACTTGGTTCCCTTAAGGAGGGCGACAGCGGAACACTTACAGGGAGCGTTCGAAAGCGAATTCAGAAATTTGTATGCGACAATGGGTGCAGTTCAATAGCCGGAATTCAAGGCATTTGTAAGTTCCATTGGCGTACAGGTGCAATGCACGGCGCAATACTTCTCTCAGGAAAATCCCACCGAACGGGCGAACTGAACGGTCAGGACGATGATCGTCCAGTTCATCAAAGAGCTTCAGAGTTCGTGGCACAAGATGCTAGGGGAGAAGGCCAGACGTCTGAAGAAAGTAAAAGATATCGTCCGCCACAACCTGCAGCGTGCTTTCCAGGATCAGGGACGGCACTACAATCTACGTCGAAAGGAGTGGCGACCAAAAGTCAACGAACACAAAGAGTCTCAAACGAACAACGAACACAAAGCGTCTCAAATTTCTTGTAAAATTAACCCGGGTAGACTGAGCTCTACGACCCCGGCTCCAAAGACTACTTTCCCTATTGAACTGGGCTTTTTTTTAAATGAAAGTCCCTCCTCGATCCGTAAGTCCGTAAACTTGTCAGCCTTTCCAAATACTCCTCACTTTCAATCTCGGTGGTCTCAAAGTCAAACACATCAACTTCCTCCAGTTCAAACGGTCTAGACAACATATCAGCCGATATTCTCTTTGCCTTCGCAATGTTCGATGTTGAAGTTGCTTACTGCATTGGCATGAGCTAGCCGTCGCAGTTAGCGTCCAGCGTCTTACATATCATCTTCTTTAATGATAATTTCGGCACAACTTTTCGTGTTTAATGTTGATAAAAATTACAATCTTTATGAGTTCTAATACTTTCCAATACATTTTAAATAAGTTTTATTAAACGAAAATGATTTGATTGAATTTTGTTGTTACACCTCTCACATAGGATTAGTTGCAAAGATGTACACTACACAGTATGATTATTTTATTCATATCAACATACCTTATACAATTGTCTGGATCATTTAAACAGTCAGTATTGCAACGAAACCGCTCCCAAGATAACCATCCCATTGGGGGAGTTCTTGCTAGTCCATTTTCTAAGCAGTTACATGTCGCAGTCAGAGCGCTTAAAATAAAAATATGCGTAAGCATATTGTCTGAAAAACACACAAAAAACATAATGAATATTTTTTTTTATTAAATTTTAAAGTTTGCTTTTGTCAGTAACAATCATGTATTTGCCCGATCAATAACTTACGCTAATTGTTCGATGCTGCATCGAGTTAGTTTATTTCGTTCGCTTTGTGCATTTGGCCATCGGCCAATTACATTATTCAAATATATTAAAAACTAATCAGTTTTCGCTTTGTTGCAATCGGCAAGTACCAGTTCTGCTTAACTGCCGCTGTAAAACTCCTTTAATTTAATAATAAACACTGACCAATTCGGATCAGCCTGCTTTACGTAACTTTTATCAAACATAGAATCAAATTGAAGCACAAGAAATAAAATTATTTTAACTATTTTTAGCGTAAGAGCTATTGAAAAAGCTCTAAAAGCGGCAACAGTTAGTTACATCGGTCCACTATATCATATGGTGTATACGCCACATCATCGGAACGATCGGAAAAAAATTAAGTAGTTAAGACAACTTGACCTTACTTGATTTATGTAGGCTTCACTTTGCTCCAAACATATTTGCAAAATCCCTTTATATCCTATATATGGAAAACGTTTTGTTACCCAAACTAGGCATATATCTTTATGTGTATACCCCAAGTGTGGCGAAATATACACGTTTTGAAAATAAACGTCTCCTAGTCAATAGTCAACCCAAAAATATTTTCAATCCTGCTTTCAAAAAAATTGACGCCTTTGAGGCAAGCAAAATGGCTCTTCTAACGGGCTCGCTAATTGATCGGGATCCGATAGTCAAAGTTGTCACTAAGGCCTACAGTCCAGATCCTGGAAACCTCAAGTGAATATACAAAACTACTCTGCTAACAGCATCCGGGTATATTCAGGTAGTTGATCCATTCTTCTCGAAAAGCGCACACATCGATGTACTGATTGGTGCAGAAGTCCTCCTATCGATATTGTTCGATGGACTCCAGTTCAATATCTGCTGTACACCACTCGGGCAGGAAAATTATTTCGGATGGACACTTACCGGTCCAGTGACAATACCGATAAGAAAGTCGAATTCATTGGTTTCCACTCAAGAGGCAGTCTCTGCCAAAGGGAGGTGGAGGGACTACCGGGCAAAATAGGTAGGGAATTTTACAATCACTGTGAGCAATATTTTCCTGCCAATTTCTGTGAAATCGGTGATGCCAGCACTGCGAAAACTTTGGGTGTCCGCGTGCTTATGGCGCTACCATTTAAATTCCGCAGCTAGAATGAAAAAGCAGTCCTTCTTGTCGATCTGTCCCCAGTTTTTTTTCACAACTTCTAATGAACGAATTTAAAACCTACTACTGGACCGATTCAACTAACATATAGTACTGGCGTTGATCCGTTAGAAACCACGCAATTGGACAACCTTTGTAGCCAAACCCAGCTGATCTCGCTAGTCGCGAGTTTGCGTCCTTAGATCTGATTGCCAACAGCTTATGGTGGCATTTTATAGAATAATTTTTAAAGCAGAATTTGCTCATTTGCTGCTTTTTGTACGGAATTCATGGTGTACTTAACGTCAAACTTGACATTCCACAGTTCGAGTTTCAGGTATACGCCCTTTCCCGTTCGTTGGCATACGCTTCCAACGGCTGGAAGTTATCTACTTTTCTGCCTGGAAGTTACGATAGTTGGTTTTGTGCTTTTGATAAATACTCTGTTCCCCGCTGGGCCCTTTTTTTTCATCCCCTCCATTAAGCCCGTCCCCGTCTCCTCGGGGATAGACTTGCTGATGCAGGGCATGTCAATACCAATTCGATGGACAGCGGGTGTCAATGCATGGTGTTTCATGGTCGCTAACTCGAACTAGTTGTGTCTATATTGCGATAAAACAAAAAACTTTAAACGGTTTGTAAAACGAATAAAATGCAAGTTCAAAGGGTCCCGCTGAGGTCGATGGACAGCGGGTGTCAATGGAGCGGGCCGACGAAAAAGAATGGGCGGCAGAGACAAAGAGCGCTTGTTTGCTTTTAAGCTGTATTTATGATTGTCGTATTCTGCTGCTGGATATTGCCCGCAGCCGGCGGTGTCTCTATTGATTACTTGACTAAACATTCTCCCCCCGTTGGAAGGCAAGGGCTTTCAACATTATCCTATTTGGGCATCAAATATAACTTGCGTACGGCTCTGCGTATGACTCTAGTCGCAGTCTAAGGCACAGCAATTTTGGAAACCCCATCAGATCCCAAGATCAGCTGTAGCACTCCATCTAGTAGCCACTTCAGTGGAGGTAGATTCTACACCTTTTACAAGGACGACATCGTTAATGGAGAGTCTTGCCCAATGAGTGCGCATTTGGAGCGGTGTTGAAGAAATACCAAAATACTTGTTGGAGATATGTGACGCGCTGAAAAAAGTGTAGTAGGATAAATACATGCATACATACATACATGTATACATACATACATACATGCAGACACATCACATCATCACATTCAATCACTTCTTGTCAGAGGATGGTTCCTGGGCCAGATCGAGCCTAGAACGCGCTGAAACTTTCGCCACGCACCTAGAAGAGCGATTTAAACCGTTCGATTCCCCCCACTCGCTCCATGAAGAATACATAGACAGGACCCTTGAAGCACTACAACAACCTGATCTGTCCACTCTCCAGGTGGCCCTCAAAGAGGTCGAAACACAAATCCAAGCGCTTAAGATTCGTAAAGCCCCTGGATCTGATGAACTGGACAGCAGAACAATAAAGCTGCTCCCCACCAAAGGCATACTCTTCATTGTGCTCTTATATAATACAATGCTTCGAATCGGACACTTCCCAAGGCAATGGAAAAGCGCTCTAATTGCCATGATTCCAAAACCCAAAAAATCGCTCACGCAAGTCGAATCTTATCGACCAATCAGCCTGCTTCCGACCCTCTCCAAAATATTCGAAAGAATATTAATGGCCAGAGTGTCGGAGCTGGATTGTGTTAAGCGCATCATACCAAGGCATCAGTTCGGATTTCGAAGACGGCATGGGACACCGGAGCAGCTCCACCGAGTGGTGGATTTCATCCTCAACAGCTTTGAGAACCTCGAGTATTGCGTCGCGGCATTTGTTGACATCAAACAAGCGTTTGACCGAGTGTGGCACAAAGGAATCCTGTTCAAAATAAAAACTTTGCTTCCCCCCTCTCTTTTTGATATAATCCACAGCTTCCTCAAAAACAGAAAGTTTGTAGTGGTAGTCGACGGCACGTTCTCTGCAGTCTAGGAAATCCAAGCTGGACTCCCCCAGGGCAGTGTCCTTGCTCCGTGGCTCTACACTGTTTACACAGCCGACATGCCGACGGTGGACCCGACGACACTGGAGCATCCCGATAGCTTTAACCTCGCCACGTTCGCCGACGATACAGCAATCCTCTCAAAAGCCAGCTGTGTTACCAAGCCACTGACCAACTACAAGAATACCTGCATGAGTTTGAGACGTGGGCATCAAAGTGGCGAATTGCCATTAACAGGCAAAAATCGATATGCTGCACATTCGCGATCCGGAGAGATACCTCGCCAGGAGTATTCCTCCAAGGCGAACTTCTTGATCATAAAGACGGCCATCGCTACCTGGGAGTCTACCTTGATCGCAGACTCACTTGGAGCAAACACAACGCTACAACATGCCACAGCGTACGTCAAAAACTAAAAAGTATGGCTTGGATCCTTAAGGCAAGCAGCAAGCTTTCCCTGAGCAATAAGGTGCTGCTTTATAAAACCCTCCTGGCCCCAGTCTGGCGCTATGCAAGCCAAATTTTCGGCCCGGCAGCAAAATCTCACTTGAGGAAAATAAGTGTCTTCCAAGCGAAGGTACTCAGACTGAGTACTGGGGCTCCCTGGTACATCCGCAACCGGGCCCTAGCAAGAGACCTAAAGGTCCCCTTGGTGGGCGACCTTCTACGACAGCAGTCCACCAGCTACAGGGCCCGTCTTTCTGCCCACCCCAATATATTGGCTAGAAGACTTTTCAGAAGAAAGCGACGGAGACTTCGCAGAATCCACCCCATCGACCTCCCAAACCGGGTAATCATTTGAAAAAAAAAAAATAAAATAAAATAAATAGATAAAAATAATAACAATCATACTAAAAATATAAGATAAATTGAATAATTAGAACACTTAATAGGTAATATTAAGTATGTTTATCCCATTATAGTCAATCTAGGTTAAGGTACTCATGTATAGTATCAATAAATTAGCTAATAAAGAGAATAAAAAAAATAAAAATAAAAAATAAAAATCACTTCACCATTTTCGCAGCTTAACGTTGCCCTTGGCGAGTAGTCCATACGTTTACTTCAATATCTCAACTGCTTCTTGAGCACAGCTACCGTTCCACGCTTCTTCGTCCACGTAGTAGTAGCTGCGGAGCCATCAAACACGACATTTAGCTCGGTGTTGGTGCCTTTCTCCTTAAGCACACAATGATGTGGCAGGAAGTACTTGGATTGACCCTTGATAAATGCTGCAAACTGGATCCTCAAAATTGGATTACAGTCTAGTAAATTAAGAAATCGACAGAAATTCGACTGCATGTGAAGCATTCCCCGTTGGGGCCCAAACAGAGCGAGTCCTTTACAATATTAGTCCAAAAACTAGTTTAACCTAGCCGACGCATAGGAGATCGAAAAACAGACCAGCTCAAATCCATTTGTCAATTTGCTGAGATTTGAAGAATTCGGGATCAGCTAGTTATATATTTGATGGAATGTTCCATAATGCAGGGTCAATAGTGAAGCAGTACATATGTCAAAACCGGAGCCAGATCAGACCACTATATTAAATAGCTGCCATAAGATCTATCAGTCAAAAAGATGATTCTTGTATGTACAACTTTTTTATTTCGCGCGTGAATCCCGTTGCAATGTACTGCATCCCACATCTCGCCCAACCAACCTCAGTCGTGTAACGTACGACACGAGTCGCGAAGTTCTTAACGAACACAAACTACGACTATATGCTAAGACTACCTACTTACTAAATAGTTGAGAATAGATGACATTATACATGGAAGAGAAGAGTCTTAGCAGTATACTCTGCAATGCTTGTTACAATCATCACAGAGAACCCTAAAAACGGTTCATGCAGACATAATTAGTTGACCAAAATTGAAGCGACAAAGGTATAAAATGACGTGCTAGTCTAGTAGGGATAAAAACTTTTAATTGACTAGTCAACACAGAAGAGTTGATGTAACCAGTAATAAGTTTATGAATTAATATTAAACCAAGCATGGTTTATATGCAAGCAAATCTGAAAATTCTCCGTAGAATATTATCACACAGTCCTGCAAATCTCAGACCACCTTTAAGCGGACTGTGATGGAGGTAATACCCTAGCTGTCACAAATTGCATCCCAAAAACAAATTTCACATTTGGCGAGCTTGCGACACGCCACACCTGCGCTCGTGGCTTACATGCAGAAAGCGTCGACCACTGCCAATCTCAGCCCAGCCACCTGGAACCCATTACGATTGTCGAAGACGGGGTGATCATCCTCAACAATCGGCCGGCTAAGATCAGTGTCGACGATGGCCCAGAGCTAGCTGCTGCGGGCACCTTCCTCGTCACATTCGGCCACACGGTGTCGGTAAATGGCACCAGGTTCGGTTATCGAGACAATGTCGTGAGTATCCGCATCTCTGCTCAACATTACTGGACTCGATCCAGTACTGAGCCTTCCACTTCTACACCAACTAAATGAGCATAATCTGCTTGTCATCCAGCTGATCAGGAACGACGTTTCTTTAAGCTTCAGTCTGCGTGTATCGGGGGCTCAATCTTCCTCTGGCAGCGCATGAGGAAAAAACGCATGGGTAGGCTATACCGACGAACTCCAGTTCGGTTACTTGGCCTATGATGCTGACACTGCGTCATATCAGTCAGCAACACTGTTGGAGCTGCCCGTAATATGAGACACCACACGAGGGGGACTTCCGGGCACGGAAGTCGGATCCGCTGATTCATGCTATAAGATCAATTGTCTTTAGTTTTAGTTTAGATTTTGATATATACCAGAGCGGGTCCGTCTGGTAGAATAAACGACTCGTTCCGTAACCGGTCCTCTCTTTCATTAAATGCTAACGCGAATTAACATTTGTGCAAGTATTGGAGTGTCTGAATCCGTCTTCGATTTGCACGAGATGCAATTCCCCATACCTGGATACCGTATCTCCAGGTTGGCGCCACCACGAAGTTATAAACTGTCCGTTTGCAGCGAAGTGGCAATGGGCCGTTGGGGTTTTGTAGCCAGTTGGCCTTGGCCATCTTCCGTCGATTTGCGCCCGAGAGGTAAGCCTCTTATCCAGTACAATTCCAAGATACTTCACACTTATGCTAGGGTGAAGGGGCTGCCATCTATCCAGACTGCTAGAGCCCTGCCACGCCTCAGTGTGTAGTTGACCGCCTGGCACTTTGGAACTTCATGTTCCACCTGCGTGCCTAGGTCTCAAGCAAGTGGATATATTCCTGGGCCCCATCTTCGTACTCACACTGGGCGGAGTACAATATTGCCACTTCATCAGCAAATGTGGCCATCAAGTGTTTGGCTGGGGTGGCGAAACCGTGTAGGTCACCCGGGGTAGGGATATCAGCCGTGTACAAATTGTAGCTGCCTTGAGGGACACCCGCCTTCATAAAGCGAACAGGAGCGATTGCTGTCCTGACTTTGACTTCAAACTTGCGCTGTCGTCGTATGCTTTAAGAGTATGGTTAATCACTCTGTGAACCTGTTCAACAGCGCCATGGCCACCCCTGAACCCCAATTGGTGATCAGGAAGAATAGCCATTTGATCCATAAGCCAAGCAAGTCGGGCGACAATCAGTTTTTCCCAAACCCTCGACAAGGAAGGCAGGAGACTGATCGGCCGATATGACTCAGGGTCATATTCCGACTTCACTGGGCAAGTGTGTTGCGTCCCTAATATGGCGTTGAAGATCAACGTTATAAAAAGGATCGCGCGCATTGGCAGGGCCTTCAGAGTGGTGTGGCATATGCCATCATGCCCCGGTGCTTTAGCCCTGGGAAGGGCTTTGACGAATTTGATCACCTTCTCAAAGCGGCTGGGGCCGATAGGTAGTGGCATCTGAAGCTGAGTCTCCAACGCTCGGGTAGTCTCATCGATCACTTCTGGGAAGGCCGAATCAAAAGGTGTAAGCCGTTCCTCCACGTGGCGAAGAAGGGGAACGGTTCTCCAGGGTTGGCGCTTCAGGTTTTTAGTTGCTCGCCAGAGCGAGTATATATGGGTATAGTCCATGCTCTCCAATATTCTGGAGAAGGATGCGTCTTTGTGCCTGTAAAGGGCCTCCTTAAGGTGCCGCTCCGCTCTTCGCCACTCCGCCTTGTCCCACGGATGCTGAGTCGTCTGGAACCTGCGTCTGCACTGCCTCTTGATTCCAACTGCTTGCCAACTGGTGGGGGGCTGGCTTTGGCTGCTGCTGCGCGAATCTTTGCGTTGAGCAGCTCAATGGCGTCTTCTACATCCAGTCCAGTGCCGATTTCAGAGTTAAGGTGAATACTTTCACTTATCTGTCTGGAAGACACCGAGATCAGTGCGTGCGTTGATCAGCCTTGGTATTGCGCTGAACACTCTGGCCCTGCACTCCAGGGTAACTATCAGTGCCAGTTGGTCGCTCGGGAGGTCCCAATCGTCAGCGATTGAGAGGAGCTGGTTAGGGATTCCCTGGTACATAGCGAAGTCTATGCAAGACGGAGTGCCTCTGCTGCCGTACAGGTATCTTGTGGGAGAACCCATGGCCAGTACCTTCGCTTCACGATGCGCAAGGCTGTAAGCTAGTTGAAGGCCGCGCGCATTGCTGCTATCTGCGCCCCACAGCCAGTGATGTGCATTCCAGTCGCCTCTCACTTAATATCTGCTTCCAGCCGAGTTGAGTATGACGTTGAAGTCGACGTCTGCTCATTTGGCCTGCAATAGACTGCTCCAAAGTCCACGCTACCAGCATCAGTGGAGACTTTCACAGTCGAATATTGGTAAACACAATTGCAATGCTCAATTGCGGGAAGTGAACCAAGTTACTCCGAACGAGAACAGCGCAGCCGCCACAAGCTGAGCGATGTTGAGTCCAGTGTACAGGGTACGCCTCGAAACCAAAGATTCTGGGGGAAGAAGGACCGTTGGTTCTAGTTTCTGACAGCAGAATTATTCCGTTGGCGTGTTTTTGTACTAGAGCCTCCAGACTAATAACTTCAGTGGTGTGTTCATTTGGATAGCAACGCGGTCAAATGGTTAAGGAATTGCTGTTGCATACCCAAAACCTGTTTTTGCATTTCTGCCATCCTTTCGATAGCTCGGCTCATGTCCCTGATGGCAGAAGAAAGTCCTTCACCGTTTTCAGATGTCTGCTGTTGCTGTTCTTGCGCAGTCAGCCTCTCCTGTTGCAGTCCCCTCAGCAATCTATGTAGCCTAGCTTGCGCTGGTTCTTCTCGCTGGTTAGCGCTGTCATTGTTCTCTTTGCTGAATACAGCTAGTCCTCTTCTGGTGGCAGCGGCGTATGAAAGCCCTTCTACTTGTTTAGTGGGTGCTGTACGGGAGAAGTCAACAGGTGTAGGCCCATGAACTTTATTGCTGCGGCTGTGGACCGCTTGAGTCGATGAGAGATTTTTCATTTTGGCGGGCTTTGGGGCTCCCGCACCCTTTGTTTATTCGGTGAACCACTCGCAGCATTTATAGTTGGCAGGGTGGTTACCACCGCAGTGGGCGATGATTGAGCCCACATTAAACACATTTGTATTGTTTTCAGCAGTTTGTGGCTGTGGCTCCTGGCATCTATGGCATTGCACCGCGTCCTGGTTTCTTCAAGCAGTCTCCACCTTGACCACCTGTTTGCACAGCTTCCTGATGTTAAGAGCCTTCTTGTTGTTGGCCGGCGGCTTCAAGTTAATGAAGTGGATATTCATGGGCTCCTTGGTGACTTTACTGTTCGGATTGTGCAGGTCGTCGATGAGCTCTCGGTTGAGTGTGGAGTGGTGAAGGCCTTTGATGACTATGCGGTAGGACTTCTCCTCCTGCAGATGGTATGAATAGAATTGAATTTTTTGTTCTTTCAGTTTCTTTATGATGGCCCTGTATGTGAGCACATCATTGGCTAGGAGTCGCATAGTCTGACCTAGGTTGGTCTTGATGGATAGGTTGTCCAGGTCCACTACTTCAGATAGTATGAATGACACGTCGTTGAGTTCTGTTCTGTTTTCGCCGGCGGCAGGAGGGGACCTGCTGTCTAAGACTTTGCGCTTATCGTTTATTTTTGCCTGTCATTGAATCAGGAATCTATTATATGCACTAGGGTGTCAACGCTATGCATTACCTAATCACACTAGCACCAGCATGTGGACTGCTGCCGGGGTCGGCAGAGACCATTAAAGGGTAGGAAGGTGAAGCTGTAGTACTTCTTGCAGACATCAACGCGTAGAATTTATTGGCAGCTGTTGCCAAGCGGCTGTTAAGCATTGAGGTGCTCGGAGGGTCGAGACGACCCCTTGTTATTCATTGTGGGTGCGTTGCTGATCTCAACACTCTCTGCTATGGTGGCTCTATTGGCATTGCCACTGGCTGGGTGCATGTCAGCAAGGCAGTGAAGACGACTTGCTCACTTAAAATACGTAAAACATTTCGCAATATTCCAAAATATAAGTCCAAATACATTAGGGTAATCAACTTGATGGGCAAAACCATCACCAATTTTCTTAACAGATATTTTTGCACACGAAGAAATGAAAGACACATTATTAAGATTACATGTTGACTTACTACATCCAGGTATTTACAAATAAGAAATAGCATTCAAGCACAAATATTATTATCCTACAATTTCATAGTTTATTCAATATGTAAGTAACGAATGCGAAATTTGAATTAAACAATTACCCTTTGAAGTAACACTAGATCCATTAATCAATAGAGAAAAGTATGCTATTGATTTTTATAGCCTACTGTTCAAAAAATTTTCAAACTTCACATTTTGCAGTTCCACTAGCAAGTGTCTTCTTTAAAAAACAGCTTCTCGGTTTGATTTGATTTACTTAAGCATGCAAAGTTTTCCTTCCAAAAGTCAAATAAATCCATAATAATACTCGAAGTAGGAGCTCCGTTTAATGGACTCTTTGCGGGATTTGGCCATATTTAAATGTTAAAAACTGTAAGATTACTCAAATTTAAAATTATAATTTAAAGTTACCGGTTGCTTCCGTTGCTATATCAGCTGTTTGTTGTAATGATACTTTCATATTTTCATATGATCGATACGAAATTCGATAAACCATCACAAAAAGCACGATTTCTTCGCGAATAATATAAATTTTGTTTAAAATTTCACATATTTTGCAAATTTGAAAACTGTTTTCTTTTGGGAAACCGTACAGGCCAAATTTTTCACATTAGAAAAAAAATATGACATTTCCAAAGAAACAAGCAAGAGGTTCTTGTCGGGAGCTCCCGACTAGGGGATACCCTGAACACTCTTATTCCAACACCAAATGCAGTAATAAAGATAAATTTAAAATAAAGTTCTCTTGGCAGGGTTCGAACTCATCTTTACTCAACAACCACAAGTTGGGTTATTTACTTGATTTATAGTTCTGCGGTGGTAGCGGGGAGGTGGCGATAGGTATAAAATGAAAGAAACTTGGTATGTATATGATATTCTGGAAGCAACATATAACTTTTGGTTAATTGCAGTTAAAGGAAGAGATTGGTTAGAAGCAAAGAGAGCACTATCAACAAATTTCAATGACATCGGAAACCTTAAATCATAAAAACAGACAAAGATTAATCAATTTTGAGTTAACAACTCGACAATGGCTCGCAAAGGATGATTTTTGTATAAAAAATATAGTAACTACAAGTTAAACAGGAATGGCAGATATTGAAAGATTACATAAAACTATAACGAAAATTATTAAATAAAACACATTATAAAAACAGCTAACAAGACTTTTGTCGAAACTAGCCTCTTGTGGTTATTAAATTAAATAAAATAAAAGATACTTGATATATACATATATACTTTTCAAGAATCTACATGTCAAATTTAGAGACTGTAGTTTTAAAAACCTGGGAGATTTGCTTAAAGCCGGGATTTCGATATTAATTTGTTTTGATAGCTTGGAAATGGTGCAAGTTTTCGGTTATCTGAAACAAACTCGAACTGTGCGGGCACTAGGAGAACCGACGTCCGACTTGATCCTCGTACTTGTTAAATTTGTAAGTATACATTGGTAGAGCTCGAGCGCTACCCGGATCAGCCACCCCAGTCCTAATGCACGGTCAGAAGCCGTTAAGTATATAGTTTAAGCGAGTTATGAAAAATCATTGGGCAGGAGTAGCCAGGAATGATGTCACCGTTCGGAGGTGGGAAACGGGCACGGCGTCGCGCAGGTCAGGATCGGGTTGGCACCGACTCACATGTGACCAGAAAATAGGACACCCACTGCAGGTGGACGGTGGCCGAATCGTCGCTATGGCGGCGATTGGCGGGCAAACGATCAGCACCGGAACCACTCGCAGCTTCATGAGTGAAGTTTGCGTTCGCAAGTGGGCGATTCGGGGAAGAGCGGAGGACGTGCAGACGCGCATTCCTCTGGCAGATGGGTCCACGTTGGGAGTAAGGAAGGCATTGTGGTTAGACGTTGGCCTAGCGGGGAAGGTGATCAGCATGTCGATGCTTATTATGCCATCGATGCTAGACCACGTCATCCTTAGAGACGGTGGTGGCACCGGTCGCGGGGTCCGGGATAGGAGACACGAAGAAGGAACCGAAGGATTGCCTCCCATGTCAGCAAAAGGGAGCACCTACTCCGCAACAGAATAGATAAGACATGAAGGAGGCCTCCCAGATCAGGAAAAGAGAAAACCTACTCGGTAACAGAAGTGAGAGGACACCAAGGAGGAACCGAAGGAAGGCCTCCCATGTCAGTGACGGGAGCAGCGGCTCGGCAACCGGATAAGGAGGACACGAAACGGGAACCGAAAGAAGGCTTCCCAAGTCAGGGAAAGGGAACGCTTGCTTGGCAACCAAAGAGAAAGGACACGAAGGAGGGAGCAAAAAAAGGACCTCACTCTGCAGTGACAGATCTACGCTGGTCATGAAGGCGGCACGGCAGAAATGTGCCAGGGAACAGAGAAATTAGAAGCAATGGCTAGGATCCACACGGACTCAGGCTGGAGCAATCATGAAGCTTCAGCTCCAGTCGGAGCGGTGCACGAAAAAGGCGACACACAGGGAGAACCCAAAACCAGAGCCCAGAGGGGGCAGAGTGGCCAGTACCTGGAGTTGGAACTGGCACTCTTCGGGGGTCTGCAGGGGGTCTCGCATATGGCGGAGCACTAGATCCAGCTGAAGAATGACAAGCCATTGAAGCAAATGTGTTATCCGAATAATCCGGCCATGCAGAGGGTAATCGACGAACAGGTAGATGAGGTAATCCAGGCAGGTGCTATCGAGCCGTCGCGTAGTCCGCACAGCGTTCCAATCGTCTTGGTGAAGAAGAAGACTGGCGAGTGACGCATGTGCATTGACTACCGACAACTCAATGCGCATTCCATTCCGGATGCTTATACTGTCCCCCGGGTGCTTATCCTGTCCCCCGGATTAATCACATCCTTGAGTGGTTGCGTTGGATTTGAAGCTCGGGTATTGAAAGACATCGATGGCAGCCGATAGTAGGGAGTGCACGGCATTCACAGTCCCAGGAAGAGACCTATTCCAATGGTGGATGATGCCATTTGGACAGCATTCAGCGCGTGCGAGCTGCCAGCGAGCACTGGACACGGTAAAAGGTCCGGTGATGGAGCTTCATGCGTTCGGCTACCAAGACGATATCGTGGTGATAGGGGCCACGAAAGAGCAACAGACAGAGAATTTGAGGGAGGCATCCCGCCGGCGGCCAACCTCAGGCTTAATAGGAAGAAATACAGCTTTTTCACGGATGATTGGTCTATCTGGGAAATGTCATTTGCGGGAATGGGATGGCTTCATGATACAGGCGCTTCGTTCCCAACTTTGCGACTCAGGTACAGCCACTAACAGCGCTTCTGAGGAAGGGGCGGAAATGGGCACGGGATGAAGAACATGAGGAGGCATGGCGTCAATTGAAGATTAGCTTGACGACTGGTCCTGTCTTGACTTGTCCGGGCTTTTCCGCCAAATTCGTCTTTCAGACTGACGCGAGTAAGTATGGCATCGGCGCAGTGCTGACACAGACGATAGAGGGACCGGAGCAGCTGATAGCATACGCGAGTCGGAAGTTGCTGAAAACTGAGGTGACTATTCTGCCACCAAAAAAGAATGCCTGGCAATCGTGTGGTCGACCGGGAAGTTGCATTGCTACCTAGAGGGGTACCGGTTCGACATGATAACGGATCATCTCACACTCAAGTGGCTCAATTCGATCGAGAGCCCTTCAAGAATATCGCGTGGCGAGCACTGGAACTGCAACAGTTCCAGTTTGATGTCCACCGCCAGCATCGTCGCTGATGCACTATCAAGGCATCCTCTAGAGACCTATCAACAGGCCGTGGTGGCCGAGTCCCCCTGCAAATGGGTCGCAAGCATGCGCGCCAGGATCGCCGAAAAGTCAGTCAAGTTCCCGGACTACATAGAAGAAAATGGGTAGCTGTATAGGCATTTAGTCCACAAGAGGGACGACGAGGACTACATTCCCTATGTGTGGCCACTGGTCAATGGCAGAGGGTATTACAGGAATGTCATGATGCTTCCACGGCCGGACGTGAAGAAAACCGTGGTTGGCCCAGAGGTACTACTGGCCGGAAATGTTCCGCGACGCCGCCAAGTAGTTGAAATGGTGTTCCATGATGCCTACTCGAAGTGGGTGGAACTGGTCGCAGTCAGGAGGGTAACGGCGGCGCACTTGCAGACGGCGTTTCGAGAGAGGATTTTGAGTAGGTTCGGGGTGCCCAAGGAGTTTGTGTGACAACGGAGTACAGTTTACGATTCGTAGCTCATTGTCATTTCTGGAGTATAGAGGTGCAGTTTACCGACCTTTATTTCAACCTCCAGCGCACGTCAAAGGACCAAGACAGGTACTACAACTTGCGAAGACGAGAGTGGCGACCTTTGGATTCGATGGTCCCGTTACGGCAGCACCAGCTGTCCAACGCAACTGAGGGCTTCGCCGCGAAATTGGCACCTAAATTCAATGGCCCCTATCGGGTTACCAAGTGTCGTGTCGCCTAACATTATGCGTTTCGCGAAGCCAAGCGAACGAAAGAAGAGGTTTGCCAATATCTCGCAGTTGAAGCCTTTCAGCAGGAGGAGCTGCTTCGCCAGTTCCGCCACACCCTGTACACTCGGCAGACTAACACTTTGGACCGCCTAGACGGCATGGTTATGCTGATGGATATCGAGGTGACGCCCATGTTCGTCGTATACCGCCGGTAACTGGCCACCGAACGCGGAAGAACCCCAGCCAATGTCGCCCGGGACGGCGAACCCAACGGCAGGTAAGGAGGACCGACCGCCACTCGAGCCGTGCGAGTACACCCTTCCGATAGAGGGAACAAGGGTAGTGGAGCCGGAAAAAGCGGTATTTCCCCGTCAGCCCTGGAACTGGAGCCGTCACCGCCGAAGGTAGTGCCCGCCGATTTCATATTCGCCGCGTAGACTGGTCAGCGTCGCCACGACTCTTAACCCATCGAGAAAGGGGACCAGCTGGCACCGAAGCACACGGCAGCATATGAGCCAGAGACAGACGACGAAGGGGTCCCTTATTCCGCCGTCGTTTCGACACCCATAAACTATTTATCGACCCGGACAGCCAATACCCCCGAAGAAGAAGAATGTCTGCAAATCCTTTTTATTCCTTATAAACACTTATTTCGGGCACCATGGAGTTTAGCATAACCCCCCTTCACTAACCTAAAGTATGGTGTGTAGTGAGACGAGGCTTCATTCCGTCGCTCGTGAAAACAATTCTTTTGTGCTTTAAGTGTGCGCGTGTGTTGAGACGAGCTCCGGCCCGGGATATCCGTCGAACGCTAAAGGTCAGCTCAGTCGTTCCGGATATTCGCCGCCTTTTTTTCTAGGGTCCTCGACGCAAGGAGTAAATGCATGTTTTCGACTAATGACAGGGTGGCGGCGTCGCGGGTGGCCACCGAACCCCGAGTGGCTAGTGGACGGACACATCGTCGTATCCTGTAAAAATAGTATCCGATTGAAGCAACATGTTTTTTGTCTCTACTTGTATTGCAACCTTATCTATATACAACCATTCTACAATGTCGCTGTGGCTAATCTTTTTCATAATATATGTATGTTAATTTTGTGTTTCTTACAGCCTAGAAACATACATACATGTGTATTCATGTGTAGAGGGCCACGCTCTCACTCATTGCTTTCTGCACTTGCGTGTATCGCATTCTTACTGCATGGCTTTTCAAAAAACCCCGAGATCTACAAACACACGTATGTATGTATTGTGAGGATGTACGCACAAGTAGATCACGGGGTTTGGTTGGCGCCACATTCGGTTTTTTTGGTAAACCCTTTCGTGCGTTCGGTAGCAAAAGGCACATACATTCAAATGCTCATTATGTATTTCGTCGTTAAGTCAGGCATTATGAGAAGAATCTGATTTATTTTTATTTATTGAAAACTTTAATGACAAAAATGAAGTAATAATATTTTATATTATAATTTTGTTGTTTGCTGTGGGGACCTATTTTGCTTAAAATAAAAAACTTCTAATTGGTATATCTGCAAGGGTAATTAAGCGTCGGCTTGTCCAAGAATTCTGAAAAAGACCAAAAATTGAAAATTGCTTGCTGTAAATTTTGTTTGAATTCTGGTGCTTATGTTGGATAAAATTTGGTTGTCTACTTGTTTAAATGCTCGGAGAAGGTTGAGAATAAGTTTGTTTTTTGATAACTGTTGGTTGTGCAATTGAGAACATATACATATGTATGTACATATGTAGGCTAGAATGTTGAGTTTTAATATTTCATGATATTTGATAGTGTTGATATTATTCTGATTTGTATATCCATGAAGAGGTTTTATAATTTTGTCACGAAATATGTGACGCATAGAAGGAAAAATGTCCGACCCCATAAAGTATAGAGTAGTTAAGGCAAGGAGCCGAATAATTAAAGTTAATTAAGGGTAAGAAACCAAAATGAAGTCACAGTTTGAGTTTGAATGTGAACGCCGGCTGCAACCGTGCGTCGCTGATTGATTGCTCAGCACCGACCTCGCGATCTCAACTTCACTACGACGGCGTAGATGGAAAGCTCACGGCGGCAAGCGATCGAAACACAAAAACTTGGTTTTGAAGAGTCAAGGAAATTTAGTGTGAAGAACCGTAAGTGTGCAGCGTACCGCTTGGGCTCCAGGCAGTGCGTCAATGTCTTTGTAGGGAAGAGCAGAGTAGAGTAATGCGTAATAACGATAGTGAATCCGAAGTGTGAATAATAATAATGAATAAAATAGTAACGGTGTCCACTTACTCCCTTTTATTTTCCTACATTAATACGGCTTTCGACATGATCCCCTCCCTAACCTGAAGAGTGTTGTCTAATTATGCGAGGCTTAATCCTGTCTCCGTGAGACCAATCCCGGCACTTGGTGTTCGTGTGTCTAGACAGGATGTACGCTACGCCCTTGTCAGGTGTGTCCACACGTGAAGTCGACGTCTGTCTTACTAACTATAGGGTAGCAATGCCGGGGATTGTTACTGAGCCTCAGTCTCGAGAGTCTCGTGAATAAACACGCCATACCCGAAAATCATATAGATTAATCCTTTTGAAACATCCCAAGCTTCCCAAGCTTCACCGCAGGGGATTTCTTAGTTACATTATGATCTTCATATCGGTATACCAAACTATACCACTATAGCACCAGCTACGTTACGTGATAATTAAGTAAAGTTTCACGATTTTAAAATCCTTGCCCATCTGAGAACCGAGCCAGTAACCGGAGAAACTTGACTGGTAGCTCATAAAGATGAAACTATATTGTTATAAGATAAGATTATCATTGGTAGCCCCAGCTATGATATTACAATGTCTATGTTAATTATAACAGTCATAGTAGTAATTATAACAGTGCCAAGTAGATTAGGAAATTAATGTTATATCAATAGGAATATAGAAGCTGCCGATATGGAGTGTGAAGTCAGTCAGTCGACAGCTCAAAAAGTAAAAGGACGTTTGTAAAATGAGACAACCCGAAATTAAGTTAAATAAATGAATATAACATACTACTACAATGTAAAACAAGTAAGAAGTTCTAGTCGGGAGCTCCCGACTAGGGGATACCCTGAACCCTCTTATTCCATCACCAACTGCAGCGCGCGCTTATAGATAGAGAGTAGCGGGGAGTTGGCGATAGGTAAAAAATGAAAGATAATCGATATATATATACTATTCTAGAAGCTACATGTCAAGTTTGGTAACTCTAGCTCTTATCATTTACCAAAATTGCTTAAAAACGGGATTTCGATATACATTTTTATCGATTACTTGGAAACGGGGCAAGTTATCGTTTATCGGAAACAAACTCGATCTGCGCGGGCACTGGGAGCACCTACATCTAAAATTTCAAGTCTCTAGCTCTTATAGGTTCTGAGATCCTTGCGTTCATACATACGGACGGACGGACGGACGGACAGACAGACGGACATGGCTAGATCGACTTGGCTATTGATGCTGATCAAGAATATATATACTTTATGGGGTCGGAGATGCTTCCTTCTGCCTGTTACATACATTTGCATTTTGCACAAAAACATAATACCCCATTTACCCATTTTTAATGGGTTTAGGGTATAACAAGTAAGAAGTTCTAGTCCGGAGCTCCCGACTAGGGGATACCCTGAACCCTCATATTCCATAGAAAGTAGCGGGGAGGTGGCGATAGGTATAAAATGAAAGATACTTGATATATATATATATACTTTTCTAGAAGCTACATGTCAAGTTTGGTGACTCTAGCTCTTATTATTTACCAAAATTGCTTAAAAAAACAGGATGTCGATATACATTTTTACTTGGAAACGGGGCAAGTTATCGATTATCGGAAACAAACTCGATCTGCGTAGGAACTAGGAGCACCTACATCTAAAATTTCAAGTCTCTAGCTCTTATAGGTTCTGAGATCCTTGCGTTCATACATACGGACAGACGGACGGACAGACAGACGGACATGGCTAGATCGACTTGGCTATTGATGCTGATCAAGAATATATATACTTTATGGGGTCGGAGATGCTTCCTTCTGCCTGTTACATACATTTGTATTTTGCACAAAAATATAATACCCCTTTTACCCATTTTTAATGGGTTCAGGGTATAATTAAGCAATATATACTCTGGTCATTTAAATTCGTGAATATTTTTCGCAGTGTAATGTAATAGCCTTTCTCCACAGGCTTAAGAAATGTCACATTTTCAATTATTACATATTGGTGTTCCACCGGTTGTCGGTAACATGTTAGTGGGAAAAGTAGCGCTTCTTTAAATAAACAGCTGATCGAATTGCTTTAATTCACATAAGCGCCGCAGTTTTTCTTCCAAAGCTCAAATAACATGCTCTCGAAGTAAGGGCTTCATTTAACATACTGTTTTCGACATTTCGCCAAGTTTAAATGCTAAAAACTATGGGATTGCCTTGCCTTGGTTGATATATCAGCTGTTTATGGTTATGATACTTTCACATTTTTAACAGCATCGATAGAATTCTCGATTAACTATCGCAAGAAACACGAACTGTTCGGGGCGAATTAACACTGACATTTTTCACATAACAAATTTTTCAAAAATGTCTATTTTTGAAAAATGTGTGAAATGTGTTTTCTTATGGGAGTACAGGCCGCATTTACACATTTTGCAAAAATGTTGTCAGTGGACAGGGACTTTAAGTTGCAAGAACCCGAAAATTGTAAGACCCAATAAGGAAAAGTAAGAAATGGTTTCAGAACGTCCATAACAGTCTCTTCTTAGAATCATATCCTAAATCTGCAAATTCTGGAAACATGGGTATTGATTGAAAACTTCACCTGCCATAAAATGTATGATTATTTTGACAATACCCTTTTTGCACGTTTGATTTGATTGATAATGACTTATATGTGCACAGCACAATATTCAGCCTTAAAAGATCGATACTTGCGGCTGAACATACATAGGAAAATATCATTCTAATTGCGATCTAAAACGTAACCTATTAGAAATGGACCAAGCGTGTGGAATAGTGAATGGTACTTTATGGCAAAGATTACAAACGTATTTGTTGTTAACTGTTTCTTTTGGAAGATCCCAGAAAAAAACATTCCTATGTTATTCAAACTATTCGCAAAGTTGCACCGCGAAAGTTTATGAGTTGCAACAACAAAATTCTAATGGGTATATATTGCAGAGCCGGAATGTTTATCTTAAAGTCGGAGAAATCAAAGAGGAATCTTTACGAAAAGGAAACTTCACTTTTGCCAGAGTAATATTGCTAACAAATTCGCTGCGAAGCTAGCTCCATTGGTTATATCTGTTCTTGTAAATCGTATTTAGCGGCTGTGAGAAAACATATTAAATCAAATATATCTTAATAAGATAACAAAAACTGTATAACAATAAGATCCAGAATGTTGAAAATGTTATCACGATTGTTTGAGAAACAAAATGCAAAAAGTACACACACATTCATTGCAAATGAGTAGAGGCGGCGGGAAGTGGTGCGGTCTGTTGCGAGATCCCTACCTATTTTTAATATTTTTTTTTAAATTTTTATCACTTAGTGCGAGCTGCATTTTGTGTTCGAATAAAAGGGTTCAGGGTATCGCCGGGACGAGAGCTCCCGACTAGAGCCTCTTACTTGATTATTTCTTAGCAAACGAGCTCATAGCGAGAGCTACTTTTGGTGTTGGTAGATATCCCCTTGAGCTTCTTATTTAACTTTGCCAACATTAATTGACTTCGCAGGTGTTGTCGGCTTCGATCTTCAAATGTAATCATTGATTTAACAAGTGATACTATCAGTGTTTAAGAACCAATCCAATTCATGAATTTTAATTTTCAAAATGTTTTATTATAACTTCTGGCAACTTCTAGACAATTAAAAGTAAATGACTCCAGTTAATTACAAACGGTAATAAACAACAGTCTGAGAATAAAAATGTAATAAAATGTTACGTCTACGTTAATGACGCAAGAATATTTTTCACAAATAAAAAAGATCATGCCGTATTCACTGTCTGAGTCTAAAAAACCCTTACAAGACTAATATGAGAGAATATCTTTAATGGATTATTACTATTTGACCGAGACCCTAAATAATATTATACTTTATTATGTATCATACCCTATAAGATAGTTCGCTATAATAACCGAGCTTGGTAAAAATATATTGATAAACAAAAACAAGTATGAGGCTCTAGTCGCGAATTCCCTAGGGGACACTCTGAACCCTCTTCTACTAACAACAAATGCATCTCGCGCTACGAGATCGTTTGCTTAAGAAGTAACAACGAGAAAGAAGGGCCATCTTCGACATGCCGAAGATTTAATACCCTTGCAAGCCCAACCTTTTTATAATTCTCATTGTGCTTTGCCCGTATCTAACATGGAAAAAAAAGTTAATGCCGATTTTGGTTAAGATATCGTTCCCATGGCAGCTATATGATATGGTGGTCCGATGTTGATAGGATGTTGCATATATATAAAGAGCATGGTAATACTAATAAATGCCGAGTTTGGTGAAAATATCTCGATAACCAAAAAAGTTTTTCATACAAGAACCTAATTTTCGACCGATCGTTCCTATGGCAGCTGTATGATATAGTTCCGACAAATGTACTGTGTGCAACGGAAAGATGCACTTCTGCAAATTTTCATGACAATAGTCTAAAACTAAGAGATTAGTTCGCATTTAAACAGGCAGACGGACAGACGGGCATGGCTATATCGACTCGGATATTGGTCAGGAATATATAAACCTTATGGGGTCGGAAATGTCTCGTTCTATGCGTTCCACACCGTCTTTTATATCTTAAATTTTGACGAAATATTTTATACCAATTTTAAAACGATCATTTTGATGGGAGCATAATGATGTAATTGTCCGCGGTTGATATGACTTTGTAAAACCAGAATGTGTCTCACATAAGACCATAACTTTCAAGATGTCATTCCCATGGTAACCACTTATATGATTGTGTTGATTACATTTAAAATATCAGTTGGGAGCAAAATAAAACAAGTAATTGCCCTATTTCCTTAAGATATCTTAACGAACACAAAGTAATGTAGACAAAAACTTAATTCACCAAAACTAGATGCACCTCGCTTTATTCAGAACTTACAAAGAAACTTTTTTGATTGCATTAGGATTTGGTATTTACAAAGTTTTGATGCTTTACTCATGCCCTAAACATTTCATTAAGGTCGTTCTAACTATCGTTTTAAAAAAAATCCGTTTTTCTCTTATAGCTGCCATAAGATCGATCGGTCGAAAGGTAGGTTAGTGTGAAACTGAAAACATCCTGTTTATCAAAATAGTTAGAACAAGTCAGAGGTTCTAGTCGGGAGCTCCCGACTGGAGGATACCCTGAACACTCTTCTTCCAACACCAAATGCAAATATATATACTCTTCTTGAAGCTACATGTTAAGTTTGGTGACTCTAGCTCTTATTATTTACCAAAATTGCTTAAAACAGGATTTCGATATAGATTTTTATCGATTATTTGGAAACGGGGCATGTTATCGAATATCGGAAACAAACTTGATCTGCACTAGGAGGACCTACAGCCAAAAGTCTCTAGCTCTTATAGGTTCTGAGATCCTTGCGTTCATACATACGGACAGACGGACGGACGGACGGACAGACAGACGGACGGACGGACGGACAGACAGACGGACGGAAAGACGGATATCGCTAGATCGACTCGGCTGTTGATGCTGATCAAGAATATGTATACTTTATGGGGTCGGAGATGCTTACTTCTGCCTGTTACATACATTAACACAAATACATTATACTCTTTTTACCTATTTTTAATAGGTTCAGGTTATAAAAATCTCGACATTTATAAGTTTACTAGCGGGTATAGCCCGGCCTTGCCCATGGCACGTATGTTATAAAATCTATGTTCTCAAAAAGCTTTGAAAATGATTTTGAAACTGAGAGGACGGTAAACAAACTACTTTCATATAAAAGTTTTCCGCCCTTTTACCACTGTTGCAAGTGGAATTTTCCTGCTGAAACACGTATTCATCATATTATTATGTAGAGCTTTTAAAATAAGTTTGATGCAAATCGGACAAAACTTAAGATTCACCAAAAAAATCTTAAAAATGCACTTTCCACCGAAAGGGTTTAGATTTTACGAAATATGTGAAACACGTCTCAAATGATTTCTTATGTAGATCCTTGGAAATAAATTTGAGGGCGAAACGACATCCACCAAATCTTTGACCCCTATTTCCACCAAGGAGGAATACATTTTTGGAAAAGTGTGAAACACCCCTCAAATGAATTTGAACAAAGAACTTTGAAATTAAGTTTGAGGCCAATCGGATGGTAAACAAAAAAGTTTCATACAAACGTTTTTCGCGATTTTTCCATACTTGCAGGTGGAATTTCCTGAAAAACCGTCTTAACGTGCACCTTCAACACATAAGGTAACTACAGTGAAAATTTCAGCTTCCTAGCTCTTACGGTTTGGGCTGTGCGTTGATCACCAATCAGTCAGTCAGTCAGTCAGTCAGGACAAACAGTTTTATACATAGAGATATATAGCCAAATGTTATCAAGATCATACTTCTATATTATATAGCTTAAAAGGAAGAATCGGAAAATTAGTTTTTGTATGGCATATTCAATTTTCCAAGATAATTTTATCAAACTTAGCATTTATGAGCATCGCAGCAAATGCATACTATATCATCTTTCGCTCAATCATTTTCATATTTGGGCAATTTAAATCTGCCACTACATAATAATTTACAAAGATGTTATTTAAAATATTTTGTTTTTGAAATTATAGGCAATGGGATAAAAAGTTGCCACCTTAGTTTTCAACTATCGAAACACGTACTCCTCTTTTATTTTTTTAATCAACGAGCATTTTAAATTTTATATATATTATATATATATATATATTTATATATATATATATATATATATATATATATATATATATATATATATATATATATATATATCATTGTTGCTTCGTTTTCTAGTGGCTCTTTCGTGTTCTTACCTCGAATTGGTTTGCATGTGCCTGTTAAAGTTAATTATATTTTTTGGAGCACAAACTGAAACTAATGTAACTAAAGTGTAATATACAGTACACAGCGCTGATTATCTAGGTTATACACATGCTATGCTGCTAAAATTGAACCTTTTTAGCTACAATTCATTATCAAAAATGTATTTGAGTAGTAATTAGTGCCCCTTTTAATTATTTAAATATTAAGGTCAAAATCAAAGATTGCTGAACTTAAGAATGTACTCCATATCCTTGCAAATTTAAAGGTCATGAGTAAATGTGGTAGCACAAAGAGGACCATGCAGCAGCTTTGGGAAACTCCTTTTGAATAAACCATACAAAAATGATAGGTATAGTTTTGACAGGTATCGAAGAATCAGGTAACTCTAGCTCTTATTATTTACCAAAATGCTAAAACAGATATCGATATACATTTTATCGATTACTTGGAAAGGGCAAGTTATCGATTATCGAAACAAACTCGATCTGCGTAGGACCTAGGAGCACCTACATCTAAAATTTCAAGTCTCTAGCTCTTATGGTCTGAATCCGCGTCATACATACGGACGGACGGACGGACGGACGGACGACAGACAGACGGACATGGCTAGATCGACTCGGCTATTAAGCTGATCAAAATATATAACTTTATGTCGAGATGCTTCCTTCTCTTTACATACATTGATTCACAAAACATAATACCCCTTTACCCATTTTATGGTCTATAAACAAAATAAAAACACTTTTTGGCTGTACAACCCGGGTCTTCAAAGTGAGTTTGACATTGAAAAGTTACCGAATTTAGATCAATAGTATATAAACGTATATACAAACATAAACATTATATTTTTAAATTTGCTTAAAATACTTCGACAATGGGAGATATACTGCAAAGATGTGCCCTCAGAATCCACTAGAATCTACTAAATGTTTACTAGGCGTACTGTTCTCGGTAATTATATTGTATCTGGACAACGTCTCTGCAGCTCAATAGTTGATAATGAAACAGCATTGATTCTGCAGCTTGCTATAACTCCGGAGATTTGCAGTGCAATCGTACGAATGCATTCTCTGCCTTGTACTTTTCCTTGCTAGAGTTGGGTGTCTCATTAACAATTAAAATAGCGATTAGCGTCCGTACCACCGTACAAAGTTTTTTGAAAAAGTGTCAGACCTAATTACTAATGTGTTTGTCTTTCAAAGCCCGATGCTCGTAAATTTTGGAACGACTACGTTGCGACCACGCACAAACTACGTCGAAGTGGATCTCCATCCTAGATCCTTAAACGTCTGGATCAGGGGTATAAAACTCATTTTTATCAATACGCTTGCGTCTTAAAGACCTGAACACTTCATTTCATCGGCCTTGAACAAAGGTTCAGAAGTACATCTACAACATACAGATACATAAAGCAAATCACTAATGAAGACGGCGACATGTTGTTGGACCCTCGTCGTTGTTGCCGAACGGCCGAAAAGATACGAGTAAGTTATCGATTATCGGAAACAAACTCGATCTGCCAGGACTAGAGCACCTACATCTAAAATCTCTAGAATATATATACTTTATTCGGAATGCTTCCTCTGCCTGTTACATACATAGCATTTACAAATACAATATACCCTTTACCCATTTTAAGGGTCCAGGTATAAAATTGTTTCCCCGTAGCTCAACTCCACAACGCACCACTTGCCACTCATCTACTTAACACCACACTAATAATTTAGTCTTATTAAAAAAAACAATAAAATACACACAAAAACAATCACAATTCAATCTTTATAAATTAAACACCATAATTCTTTTACATTAACAAAATCTTAATTTCCATAAAAAACAAAACTTTATTTTTAACCATCTTAATAAATTTCTACATATATTTTTTTATTACCTAAATATTATTATCTCATAAATAAATCATTAAATTTCTAAACTATTTAAATATTATAACTCAATTATAAATTTTACAATACATATTATAAATACAATATCTAAACAACATATAATTTTACTCTACTCTATTTATTTACCCCATTCAAAAACATTCATATCATATCATCTTAAACAAATTATCATATCAAAACACTCATCTCCACCTAACCACTCTCTTATATCTATATCCTTCCTCATACATACACAACACATACTAATCACTCCTATATCTTCAATCTCCTTCTCCTTACAACATTTCACAAACACAATATATCCTTTTTACCCATTTTCAATTCATAAAAAAATAATATATTCTCACTAATCTCCATCTCTTTCTATTCATCTAAACTTCTCTCTTTTTCAATCAATTCACCATCTATATACCAAACATATATGCCCACCTCAACAATCCAAAACCTTCGACACTCCATCTACCTCACTAACAAACATCAAAAACCTTTACCCATAAACAATAGTTACACTATCAACAACTATCGAAAATTTACATTCTCTTATTGTATATACACTTCTAAACCCTATTACAAAAAAATATCCAAATTTAAACTAAATATTTTCTAAATAAAATTTTAATTTTCTCTTGATTTACTAATATACTAATCCGTCATCCTAATTCTCCACAATAAAACCTACTGAACAACATCAGTCCTTACCACTCATCTAATTTCATATAATAATTCAAAATTTATCAAACTACTCTATCTACATTCCTCATGTCCTCAGAATCATCGTCTCCTAAAATTCCACTCCCTACAACTTCAATTCCCATACCCCCTTTATTTCGTCGTCTACCTTAAATAATTTTCTTCAACCTCTACCAATCAATGTCTACAAATTTTATTACTACCATTCATACCATCTCTTCCACCTCATCATTTAATTCCATGACCTCAATGGTCTTCTCATCTTCTCTCCTTGACCATTTCCCATCATTCATATAAAGGTCAAATGACAGTTCCCTAAAATTTTCATTCAAACTGCCTCACACTAATTAACTAATCAACGAGCATTTTAAATTTTATATATATTATATATATATATATATTTATATATATATATATATATATATAATATATAAAAAATTGTTGCTTCGTTTTCTAGTGGCTCTTTCGTGTTCTTACCTCAATTGGTTTGCATGTGCCTGTTAAAGTTAATTATATTTTTTGGAGCACAAACTGAAACTAATGTAACTAAAGTGTAATATACAGTACACAGCGCTGATTATCTAGGTTATACACAACTATGCTGCTAAAATTGAACCTTTTTAGCTACAATTCATTATCAAAAATGTATTTGAGTAGTAATTAGTGCCCCTTTTAATTATTTAAATATTAAGGTCAAAATCAAAGATTGCTGAACTTAAGAATGTACTCCATATCCTTGCAAATTTAAAGGTCATGAGTAAATGTGGTAGCACAAAGAGGACCATGCAGCAGATTTGGGAAACTCCTTTTGAATAAACCATACAAAAATGATAGGTATAGTTTTGACAGGTCAAAAATTAACATAGCTCCATACTTAGCCACACATTAGTGCTTTCATTCATAATACTTATTGTAGACAGTATAAGGAAACTGTTCTAATAGGACCTTGAGGTACGCTGTCATTAATTACGGTTGTAAAAGTGATTGGAAGCCAATTACATTGAATTGCGTGCTCATTTTTACAAGGTAAGGTGAGATATTAATATTTAATACAACAACCTCGTTTATATTCATCATTATTCAAGATGATAGCTGTGAAACAGTCAAACGAATTTGCAGTCGGAAATGGCTATATTACCTCGGCTGCTTACGCTGATATAGAATGTATATACCATATAGGGACTAATATATTTTTATTTCCTTGCTATATACATTTTTTGGCTATTCGCTCTACATGAGTTGAATGAAACGGGAAAGTTGCTATCGGTTGCATATCAAAGATAACCGGTGTTAACACTTATCTGACGGCTTTGCATGGAGGAATAGTAAAGCTAGAAATGCTGAGTTAAGTGAAAATATCTTGGAGAACAGATTATTTTGCCAAATTATAACTTGTTTTTCGACTATTCAGACTATTGAGTTATATTGAGCTATTTTAAGCTATTGAGCTATTAAGTATAGAGATTTCTATAAGGTTTTACTCATAATCTTTGCATTACAAATTATATAACATAATGAATTGCCATATGCCATGAAAAACACTGTTACATGTAAAACAAGTATTCCAACACCAAATGCAGCTCGCGCTAATATATAGAGAGTAGCGGGGAGGTTGCGATTGGTATAAAATGAAAGATACTTGATATATATATACTTTTCTAGAAGCTACATGTCAAGTTTGGTGACTCTAGCTCTTGTTATTTACCAAAATTGCTTAAAAAACTGGATTTCGATTTACGTTTTTATCTTTAACTTGGAAACGGGGTAAGTTATCGATTATCGGAAACAAACTCGATCTGCGTAGGAACTAGGAGCACCTACATCTAAAATTTCAAGTCTCTAGCTCTTATAGGTTCTGAGATCCTTGCGTTCATACATACGGACGGACGGACGGACAGACAGGCAGACGGGCATGGCTAGATCGACTCGGCTATTGATGCTGATCAAAAATATATATACTTTATGGGGTCGGAGATGCTTCCTTCTGCCTGTTACATACATTTGCATTTTGCACAAAAATACAATATACCCTTTTTACACATTTTCAATGGGTTAAGGGGATTAAAAATATATATGTATTAAAACGAATTCGTTGTAAACTAATTTTATAAAATTTATATTGTTAATGTTATTTTTGTTATATTATTTTATATTAAAAGCAGCGGAGAAAAAATATAATAGAAAATTAAAAATAACAAGTAAGAGGTTCTAGTCGGGAGCTCCCGACTAGGGGATACCCTGAACCCTCATATTCCTACACCAAATGCAGCGCGCGCTTATAGATAGAGAGTAGCGGGGAGGTGGCGATAGGTATAAAATGAAAGATAATCGATAAAATACTTTCTAGAAGCTAATCAAGGTAACTCTACTCTATACCATTGCTACAGGATATCGAAAATTATCGATTACTTGGAAACGGGGCAAGTATCGATATCGGAAACAAACTCGATCTGCGTAGGACCTGGAGCACCTAATCTAAATTTCAGTCTCTAGCTCTTATAGGTTCTGAGATCCTTGCGTTCAACATACGGACGGACGGACGGACGGACGGACGGACAACAGACGGACATGGCTAGATCGACTCGGCTATTAAGCTGATCAAGAAAAATACTTTATGGGGTCGGAGATGCTTCCTTCTGCCTGTTACATAATTGGATTTTGCAAAAAACAAAACCCCACCCATTTTAATGGGTTCAGGGTAAAAAACAAAATTAGAAAACACTTTGGCTGTACAACCAGGTCTTCAAAGTGAGTTTGAATTGAAAAGTTACCGAATTTAGAGTCAATAGGTATATAAACGTTAATACAAACATTAAACATTATATTTTTAAATGCTTAAAAACTGTCGACAATGGGAGATATACTGCAGAAGATGTGCCCTCAGAATCCACTAGAATCTACTAAATGGTTTACTAGGCGTACTGTTCTCGGTTAATTATAGTTGTATTCTGGGACAACGTCTCTGCAGCTCAAGTAGTTGATAATTGAAACACATTGATTCTGCAGCTTGCTATAACTCCGGAGATTTGCAGCAACGTACGAAGCACTCTGCCTTACTTTTCCTTAGAGTTGGGTGTCTCATTAACAATTAAAATAGCGATTAGGTCCGTAGCCACCGTACAAAGTTTTTAGAAAAAGTGTCAGACCTAAACTAAGTGTTTGTCTTTCAAAGCCCGAGCTCGTAGAGGAATTGGAACGATACGTTGCGACTACGCAGCAAACTACGTCGAAGTGGATCTCCATCGCTAGAGTTCCTTAAACGTCTGGATCAGGGGTATAAAACTCATTTTATCAAAGGCTTGCGTTCTTAAAGACCTGAACACTTCATTTCATCGCCTTGAAGCAAAGGTTCAGGAAGACATCTACAACAACAGAACGAGTAAAGGGAGCAAAGTCACTAATGAAGACGGCGACATGGTTGTTGGGACCCTCGTCGTTGTTGCCGAAGGCCGAAAAGATACGGAGTAAGTTATCGATTATCGGAAACAAACTCGATCTGCGCAGGACTAGGAGCACCTACATCTAAAATTCTCTAGAATATATATACTTTATGGGGTCGGAGATGCTTCCTTCTGCCTGTTACATACATATGCATTTGCACAAATACAATATACCCTTTTACCCATTTTTAATGGGTTCAGGGTATAAAATTGGTTTCCCGGTAGGGCTCAACTCACGACAGAGCGCACCACTTGCCACTGCATCTACTTAACAGCCACACTAATAATTAGTCTTATAAGAAAAAAACAATTAAAATAGCAGCACAGAAAACAATCACAATTGCAATGCTGTTGATAGAATTGAGAACACGCATGAATGTCTGTGTGTACATGTATACAGAAATTCTTGGAATTTGCGCAGTAAAAAACAAAACTTTGGGGATTTTGTTAACCGATCTTAATGAAATTTTCTACAGTATATTTTTATGTACCGTAGAATATTTATGTATTCTCATAAAGTAAATTGCATTAAATTGTGGCTTAAACTATGGAAATACAAGTTGGGTATTAACTCAATTTATAGATATGTGGTGGTAGCGAGGAGGTAGCGATATGTATAAATACAATATTCTAGAAGCAACATATAAAGTTTGGTGACTCTAGCTCTATTTATTTACCCCATTTGTTCAAAAAACAGATGTCAATATCGATTTTTATCGATTGCTTGGAAACGAAGAAAGTTATCGATTATCAAAAACAAACTCGATCTGCGCGAGCACTAGGAGGACCACTAGCTCTTATAGGTTCTGATATCCTTGCGCTCATACATACGGACAGACGGACATAGCTAGATCGACTCGGCTATTAATGCTGGGTCGGAGATGCTTCCTTCTGCCTGTAACATACATTTGCACAAACACAAATATCCTTTTTACCCATTTTCAATGAGTTCAGGTATAAAAAAATAAATATATAGTCATAAATAACGAAGCTAATCTCCGAGTGCTGCTTTCTGATGTCATTCTAAACTTGCGTCGGGTCGTTGTTTGCAATCAATTGCAGCCATCTATGAACCGAAAGGCATATATAGGGCCCACCTCAACAATCCAGAAACCTTCGGGACACTGCCATCTACCTCGACTAACAAACACAAAAACCTGTTGACGCCAGTGAAGACAATAGGGTTACACGTATCAACAACGATCGGAAAAGTACGAGTCTTCGTTGATTGTATAGTGACGACGTTGCTGAAAGCCCTATTAGGCAGAAAAATAGCCAAATAAGACTAGAAGTATTTTGCTAGAATAAAAGTTTTAATTTTCTCTTGATTTACTAATATACTGAATTCCGTCATCCTAGAGTGCTTGCTCCCACAAAAGAAGCCTGACTGAGGACAACATCAGTCCGGTGTAGGCCGAGCTCACTAATTGCAGTGATGGAAGTTAATCGAAGAATTTATCAAACTAGCGTCTATTCTGACAGTTGGCCTCGATGTCCTGCAGGAAGTCATCGTCTCCTAGAAAATTTACCAAGCTCCCCTGACAACTTCAAGGTTTCCGGCATACCCCCTTTAGTGTGTCGTCGCTACCATAAATAATTTCTTCAACGGCTGCTAGCCGAATCAGATGTCTACAGAGATTTGTAGTGTAGCTACGCATGTCAGTACCATCTGACTTGGCCACGCTCATCATTTAATGTGCCGAGACCTGGCAATGTCTTCTCAGTCTTCTCGCCTTGACCATTTCCCAGTCATCATATAAAGGCAAGTACAGTCCTGAAAATTTTCAGGGTTCAAAGGCTTGCCTCACACTAATTAACGCCCACCAACTGGAAATCTAATAATCCTCACTTAGTAAAACAACAACTTTCTTAAAGCATTTGCTAAAGGCTCGTCGACACAGGTGTCACCTATATCGTACTAGAGATCGCCAGTATCCAAAACAATGGTGGTGGCCGCGAGGCAGTTGTTTTCTTTTCAACTGAATCTGTAGGAGATCTGTTCTAGAACGACATTTACTAACTTATCCTCATTACTTTTGGGTCGGTACTGGCTCCCAGACAGATCTTTGGGTGCTCTCTTCGAGATTTTGTCAAAGTCTAATTAAATCCTCAAAGTCGTCTTTCGTCATTGACAATATCACAAACAAATACAACACCCAACAAATATAACACCTAACGACATCACCACGGCCATCCGGGACTTTAATATGAATCAGTTATCACCGACTCGACTCAATAAAAACAAAGAACTCCAATCTATGCGTTTTCCAAACACTTTCGCATAAACGTTAACCTCCTAGAGAAACCACTGAAACAAAAGACGATCGGTTTACGCCAGATAAATGGAAAATTTTCTAAAACTATCGCCGACTATAAAAGAACGTACACCGTATCCTTATAACCAAAGCCAAATAAGGCGCCAAATTTTGTTCTTCCTCGAAATAGTTATTCACCGCTCTTAGCTGGTAACCTGTTTAAAAAAAAAAAAAAAACAAAACTCAGCACGGCAGGGTAAACGGTTATAAAAACGGCTACATACATTTACGACTCCAGCAAATACATCCATTCATTCTGTCATTAACAAGACAATCCCTTTTAAAGCGCGAAGATATAAATTTTATCAATAAACAACTTAAAATATTATCATAAATCAAAAAAGGGCGCAGAAACGCTTTTGTTTCACAAAATGTTTATAATAACTTTAGAAGTAAATGAACTTTTATAAATAAAAAACTTTTCCATAAGCTACAGGCAGATCGCGTTGAATGCTTTGACCAATTAAGTAAGCCATCTTATGAGCGTACTGAAAATAATATAAAAATTAAACATAATAAGCAAACTAACAAGTATTATGTAGTATGATTTATAAATTAGTATGTATATGACCTCATTAATTATATATAAGTACTTTAAATCATATTGTCTATATCAGCAATAACAGCCGAGTTGATTCGTTCGTCCCTCCGTCCGTCTGTCTGTTTCTATGCAAACTAGTTTTAGGTTTCGTCTTGAAACTATGCATAGTCGAGCTCATTTCTGACATGACTAATTACTAAGTCGATCGGATGATGCGATGAAAATAAATACTTACGGCATCGGAGATGCTTCCTATCATGTACTCATATTCCTACACCAAATGCAGCGCGCGCTTATAGATAGAGAGTAGCGGGGAGTTGGCGATAGGTATAAAATGAAAGATAATCGATATATATATACTATTCTAGAAGCTACATCTCAAGTTTGGTAACTCTAGCTCTTATTATTTACCAAAATTGCTTAAAAAACGGGATTTCGATATACATTTTTATCGATTACTTGGAAACGGGGCAAGTTATCGATTATCGGAAACAAACTCGATCTGCGTAGGACCTAGGAGCACCTAAATCTAAAATTTCAAGTCTCTAGCTCTTATAGGTTCTGAGATCCTTGCGTTCATACATACGGACGGACGGACGGACGGACGGACGGACGGACAGACAGACGGACATGGCTAGATCGACTCGGCTATTAATGCTGATCAAGAATATATATACTTTATGGGGTCGGAGATGCTTCCTTCTGCCTGTTACATAAATTTGGATTTTGCACAAAAACATAATACCCCTTTTACCCATTTTTAATGGGTTCAGGGTATAAAAACAAAATTAGAAAACACTTTTTTTGGCTGTACAACCCAGGGTCTTCAAAGTGAGTTTGACATTGAAAAGTTACCGAATTTAGAGTCAATAGGTATATAAACGTTATATTACAAACATTAAACATTATATTTTTAAATTTGCTTAAAATACTGTCGACAATGGGAGATATACTGCAGAAGATGTGCCCTCAGAATCCACTAGAATCTACTAAATGGTTTACTAGGCGTACTGTTCTCGGTTAATTATAGTTGTATTCTGGGACAACGTCTCTGCAGCTCAAGTAGTTGATAATTGAAACAGCATTGATTCTGCAGCTTGCTATAACTCCGGAGATTTGGCAGTGCAATCGTACGAATGCATTCTCTGCCTTGTACTTTTCCTTGCTAGAGTTGGGTGTCTCATTAACAATTAAAATAGCGATTAGCGTCCGTAGCCACCGTACAAAGTTTTTTTTAGAAAAAGTGTCAGACCTAATTACTAATGTGTTTGTCTTTCAAATGCCCGATGCTCGTAGAGGAATTTTGGAACGACTACGTTGCGACTACGCAGCAAACTACGTCGAAGTGGATCTCCATCTGCTAGAGTTCCTTAAACGTCTGGATCAGGGGTATAAAACTCATTTTTATCAATAGGCTTGCGTTCTTAAAGCCCTGAACACTTCATTTCATCTGCCTTGAAGCAAAGGTTCAGGAAGTACATCTACAACATACAGATACGAGTAAAGGGAGCAAAGTCACTAATGAAGACGGCGACATGGTTGTTGGGACCCTCGTCGTTGTTGCCGAAAGGCCGAAAAGATACGGAGTAAGTTATCGATTATCGGAAACAAACTCGATCTGCGCATGGACTAGGAGCACCTACATCTAAAATTCTCTAGAATATATATACTTTATGGGGTCGGAGATGCTTCCTTCTGCCTGTTCCATACATATGCATTTGCACAAATACAATATACCCTTTTTACCCATTTTTAATGGGTTCAGGGTATAAAATTGGTTTCCCCGGTAGGGCTCCAACTCACGACAGAGCGCACCACTTGCCACTGCATCTACTTAACAGCCACACTAATAATTTAGTCTTATTAAGAAAAAAAACGAATTAAAATAGCAGCACAGAAAACAATCACAATTGCAATGCTGTTGATAGAATTGAGAACACGCATGAATGTCTGTGTGTACATGTATACAGAAATTCTTGGAATTTGCGCAGTAAAAAACAAAACTTTGGGGATTTTGTTACCCGATCTTAATGAAATTTTCTACAGTATATTTTTTTATGTACCGTAGAATATTTATGTATTCTCATAAAGTAAATTGCATTTAAATTGTGGCTTAAACTATTTGGAAATACAAGTTGGGTATTAACTCAATTTATAGATATGTGGTGGTAGCGAGGAGGTAGCGATATGTATAAATACAATATTCTAGAAGCAACATATAAAGTTTGGTGACTCTAGCTCTATTTATTTACCCCATTTGTTCAAAAAACAGATGTCAATATCGATTTTTATCGATTGCTTGGAAACGAAGAAAGTTATCGATTATCAAAAACAAACTCGATCTGCGCGAGCACTAGGAGGACCACTAGCTCTTATAGGTTCTGATATCCTTGCGCTCATACATACGGACAGACGGACATAGCTAGATCGACTCGGCTTTTAATGCTGGGTCGGAGATGCTTCCTTCTGCCTGTAACATACATTTGCACAAACACAATATATCCTTTTTACCCATTTTCAATGAGTTCAGGGTATAAAAAAAATAAATATATAGTCATAAATAACGAAGCTAATCTCCGAGTGCTGCTTCCTGATGTCATTCTAAACTTGCGTCGGGTCGTTGTTTGCAATCAATTGCAGCCATCTATGATACCGAAAGGCAGTATATAGGGCCCACCTCAACAATCCAGAAACCTTCGGGACACTGCCATCTACCTCGACTAACAAACATGCAAAAACCTGTTGACGCCAGTGAAGACAATAGGGTTACACGTATCAACAACTGATCGGAAAAGTTTACGAGTTCTTCGTTGATTGTATTAGTGACGACGTTGCTGAAAGCCCTATTAGGCAGAAAAAATATGCCAAATTTAAGACTAGAAGTATTTTGCTAGAATAAAAGTTTTAATTTTCTCTTGATTTACTAATATACTGAATTCCGTCATCCTAGAGTGCTTGCTCCCACAATAAGAAGCCTGACTGAGGACAACATCAGGTCCGGTGTAGGCCGAGCTCATGCTAATTTGCAGTGATGGAAGTTAATTCGAAGAATTTATCAAACTAGCGTCTATTCTGAGCAGTTGGCCTCGATGTCCTGCAGGAAGTCATCGTCTCCTAGGGAAAATTTACCAAGCTCCCCTGACAACTTCAAGGTTTCCGGCATACCCCCTGTTAGTGTGTCGTCGTCTACCATTAAATAATTTTCTTCAACGGCTGGCTAGCCGAATCAGAGTTGTCTACAGAGATTTGTAGTGTAGCTACGCATGTCAGTACCATCTGACTTGGCCACGCTCATCATTTAATGTGCCGATGACCTGGCAATGGTCTTCTCAGTCTTCTCTGCCTTGACCATTTCCCAGTCATTCATATAAAGGTGCAAGGTGACAGTTCCCTGAAAAATTTTCAGGGTTCAAAGGCTTGGCCTCACACTAATTAACGCCTACCAACTGGGAAATCTAATAATCCTCACTTAGTAAAACAACAACTTTCTTAAATGCATTTGCTAAAGGCTCGTCGACACAGGGTGTCACCTATATCGTACTTAGATGATCGCCAGTATCCAAATACAATGGTGGTGGCCGCGAGGCAGTTGTTTTCTTTTTCAACTGAATTCTGTGAGGAGATCTGTTCTAGAACGACATTTACTAACTTATCCTTCATTACTTTTGGGTCGGTACTGGCTCCCAGACAGATCTTTGGGTGCTCTCTTCGAGATTTTGTCAAAGTCTTGGAATTAAATTCCTCAAAGTCGTTCTTTCGTTATTGACAATATCACAAACAAATACAACACCCAACAAATATAACACCTAACGACATCACCACGGCCATCCGGGACTTTAATTATTGAATCAGTTATTCGTAGCCGACTCGAGCTCAATAAAAACAAATGAACTCCAAGTCTATTGCGTTTTCCAGAGTGATGCATGCGTTTCGCATAAACGTTAACCTCCGTGGAGGAGTGAAACCACTGGAAACAATAAGGAGCGATCGGGTTTTAGCTGCCAGGAGTTAAATGGGAAAATTTTCTAAAAGCTTATCGCCGAGCTATAAAGAGTGAACTGTGACGTACCGTATCCTTAGTAACCAAAGCCATAATAGAGGGCGCCAAATTTTGTTCTTTTCCTCAGGAAGATATGTGTAGTTCACCGCTCTTAGCTGGTAACCTGTTTAAAAAAAAAAAAAAAAAAAAAGCAATAACTCATTGCACGGCAGGGTTAAACGGTTATTAAAAACGGCTACATACATTTTTACGGAGCTCCAGCAAATACATCCATTCATTCTGTCAGTTAAGCAAGACAATCCCTTTTTAAAGCGCGAAGATATTATATATTTTTATTCAATAAACAACTTAAAATATTTATCATTAAATTCAAAAGAAGGGCGCGAGAAACTGCTTTTGTTTCACAAAATGTTTATAATTATACTTTATGAAGTAATATGAACTTTTTATAAATAAAAAAGCTTTTCCGATAAGCTACAGGCAGTATCGCGTTGAATGCTTTGACCAATTAAGTAAGCCATCTTATGAGCGTACTGAAAATAATATAAAAATTAAACATAATAAGCAAACTAACAAGTATTATGTAGTATGATTTATAAATTAGTACGTATATGACCTCATTAATTATATGTAAGTACTTTAAATCATATTGTCTATATCAGCAATAACAGCCGAGTTGATTCGTTCGTCCCTCCGTCCGTCTGTCTGTTTCTATGCAAACTAGTTTTAGGTTTCGTCTTGAAACTATGCATAGGTCCGAGCTCATATGGCTGACATGACTAGATTAGCTAAGTCGATCGGATGATGCGGATGAAGAATATGAATACTTTACGGCATCGGAGATGCTTCCTACTGATTTTAATTTTGAATGGGTTCATAGTATATACACATGATTTTAAGCAAGGTTTCGATGATTAAAAACAACAGCCCAGTTCTACTATGTTTTCAGATCGATAGCTAGACATCCTGAAGTACGTACGTTCGACTAATGTATGTTTCACAGTTTTACTTCAACAGTTATCAAAAGACACTTTGAACATTTGTAAACATTAGAAGTGTTTTATTATTTATTATTACATTCAACCTGTATTCGTAGTTCCTATCTATTGCTAATAAGTTTACAAAAGGTTTTTGTGATTATTCTGATTTTGCCTTGGTTTAATGTTTCATTCTATGTCATAAGTTCTTAACTTTTCTTTTAAAACTATAGGAAAAAATGTGCGAACTTACCATACAACATGCAGGAATCCGCACAGTTCCAGGCCAGTTATAATACAGAAAGCATAACTTATAAGATAATTTTTGTATGATATCAGGACCATAATTTGCATCATCGCGTAAGACAACGAAATGTGTTGGACTTACAGTTCCCTGTCGAACCATTTGTGAAACCAAAAAGAAATCATACATATGCGATCTTGTAATGTATTTATCTACCACCGTCCCCGGTAAAGGATTTTCAAAATTGCTGTTGCTTTTCTGAAAATTTTAAAATAAACTGTTTTGAGCCATGAAACAAAATTTTGATGAGGCGTTATTTAATGTAATTAAAATTATTTATTTCTTCATTATTAAGCAAGCAAAAAGTTTAACGTGCATTTTGATGGCGTACTATACATATAATTATATATGCGCTTATATAAATATAGCTGCACTTGATAAGGGATCGGCTACTCCATTGTCAAATTCTAAACGGCAACCGTAGAAGCGTCGTTCGCCCAAAATTTGCAGGAATTCGGCCACTGTATTGTCGGTTATATGTTATGCATGCTTTATTACATAGTTATCCGTTAGGCTAAGCTAATTTATAGTCTCATCAATAAAGACATTGGCTAAACCATAAAAATCGTCGGTCTGACAACGTATGGTCTCATAGATAGCCAATAACTCTCTTAGATTGTTTGGGTTTGATTAAAGTTGACTTAACCTGCTGGCAGGATAACTAGTGATCAAAATAGATATCAGGAAACATATTTAAAAAAAGTTCAAAAGAATCATATGTATGACTCATAAATACGCTTTACGGATTAAGTGGATTAAATAATAAATCAATAGCAAAACCGACTTGTGTAATATTAACAGGAGGAGGGGAGGAGTTATTTGGCGTAAGTAAGGAGTTCTAACCACGAGGTAAAGAACGCGAGAGAGGGTTGAAAACATGGCTAGACTGCATAACAGCCCTACTTTTGAATCGGAAAATTGTAAGTAGAGGACGTGCTGGGAGAAGTTAGAGAGCATGTAAGAATAGCGGTGCAGCAAAACTATCAGGGCATAAGGACCATAAAAACCGAGATTTGACACAACTAATTAATTCGCCTTCCTCATTTTTGACCGCGACAAATAAATCTTTCCTTAATCGCAGTCAAAGGTGAAACTCGTCCCGGTGGTAGTCCTTTCTTCTAACCCTTCCCCGTTCTTCTACCTATCCCAACTCAGATCGCAAGCGGGGCAATCCCAACGACACCAACCTTTACAAACGTTAACGGCGACAAGCTCAGGCGGAGTAATCGCAGCATCGTCCGCGATTGGTACAGTCGGCGTGTCGCGGAGCGATCGCGACCCGTGCCAACTAATCTTTCTATATATATATTATATAAGCAGTTTTGAGACTCTTCAAGCTTTATTTTATTCACAGAGTCACTAGCTTTTGCATAGTCGAATTGATGTCTGATGGCTTTTGCGGTCGCGCAACAGTTTACATACTGGCTGGCCCTTACAATCATGTGGAAACATCGCGAAAAACGTTTGTATAAAACTTTTTTGTTTACCATCCGATCAGCCTCAACAAAATTTATTTTTTACAGATCCCTTCCCTCTTGGTGGAAATGAAGGTCAAAGATTTTTGCGCGCTATGAAAAATCATTTGAGACGTGTTTCACGCTTTTCGGAGTATCCAAGCTTGCTTGGTGGAAAATACGATTCCAAGATTTTTTCGTTTAAGTTTCAAATTTTGACCGATTTGCTTCAAACTTATTTTTAAAGCTCTTCATAAGAACTTAATTAAAACGTATTTCATTGATTTGGGAAATTTCACCAGCAACAGGAGTAAA
The DNA here is from genome assembly GCA_035045725.1 of Drosophila ezoana. Lineage (NCBI taxonomy): Eukaryota > Metazoa > Arthropoda > Insecta > Diptera > Drosophilidae > Drosophila > Drosophila ezoana. Next base: position 297,186 of record JAWNOU010000005.1, on the reverse strand, counting down.
TTGGCGGAAAATATCATCTGCAGACTTTTACTAGGCTACTAGGTACCTTCCTTTGAAGTTAAATCACATGTTGTAGCTATCGAAGGCAATCAAACAATCGGACTTGGCATTAATTGAAGTTTATTGCAAAAAAAAAAAAAAAAAAAAAAAAAACCCCAGCTATTGAACGACTTCCGGTCCGTGGTGTCTCCAGCGCTCGCCAATCTTATCAAAAATACAAATATATTTTATGAGGTCGTATGTTTGAAATTCTTTCTCCTGCCTTTAAAATAAATTCAATGGGTTCAACTAATACAATGTTTGGATACTGAGCGTATTGTTCATTAATTATTACCTTTGAAACACACAAGCTCCATTATTTACTTTGTTACAAGAGACTAAGGTATATATATTTTTTTTAAAAACTATAGTATTTAATTAACTTACCGAAAAGAATCGAGTATTATTACGCTTTTGAACTATTATAAAAGTAATTTTAATGCTCTTATTACACACTTCTTCAAACTGCGGAATTTCGTACTTGGCACATAAATTCAACTGACCATCGCCAACGCCATCTCTAAAATAGAAAAAAATACATATTAGCTGTGGTTAATGCTAAAACTCTCGCGAGTAAAAATTAAACTCGTGTCGAACATAAATATTCACTTTCTTTACGCACAGAGACCACCAAGACAAATATTTGTACGCAGCGTGCCAATAAAAGCAGACGCAAGGATTTAGCAGCAGCCGGATCAGACGCTATCTACAGCGTAGAGTCGGCGCTTGTATGTGAGAACAGAAAAGGGGAAGCGTAGCAAGCAACGCTGCAGGCTGCAATTGAGTCAGCGAAACAACAAATAATCCCCGACTAGGGGATACCCTGAACCCACTTCTTCCAACACCATATGCACTCTCGCTACGCGCTCGTTTGCTTTTGTAGTGGTAAAGATAAATTAAAAAAAAAAGTTCCCTTGGCAGGGTTCGAATTCGCAACTAATCGCACTACGCCGCCTCTACACAACAGCCACACCAACAACTGAGTCTTAATGAAAAAAAAAAAAAAACAATTTAAATAGCAGCACAGAAAACAATACAATCGCAATTGCAATTCTGTTGATAGAATTCGAAGCAGACCCGCATGAATGTGTGTGTACATGTATATAGAAATTCGTGCGATTTGCGATAGCCGCCGGAAACACGTGGGCAGAAAAAATACAAAACAAAATAGTTGGGTTAGTAAGGATCTCAGAGCCCATAAGAGCTAGAGACTTGAAATTCGGAACATAGGTCTCCCTAGTGCCCGCGCAGTACGATTTTGTTTCCGATAATCGAGGTGGTTGCAACTAGTAACGTCTCTTACGAGTTCGAATCCTAATAGGAAAACTTTTTTGGTGCCTCTCTAAGACTGTTCGAGTTGTCGAGCCCCTCGTAAGCTTCTCAAGATCCAAGCTAGATCTTTTCACTAGCAGTAAAAATAATGGCAACAGAATCCAATTACGATAGTCAACTAGCTCCATTAGTTAACAAGCAATTTCTAAGAATTAATATAAGAAAGAAGCTCAGTTGGCGCACAACGGTTAAACTAATGTAAGTATACTTAAACCTACTTTCAAAACTTTATGTGTTGAGGTCTAATGTCTAATTAAATTAGTAATGAGTTCAACTACAACACAGTTTTTATTTAAGTAATAATACTTTACGTTTATTATAAAGTACTCATACCTGTAAATTATTACATTCTCAGGGAGGTAACCATTTCGTCTCTTATAGCACTCTAGTGCAGTTTCAAAAGACGAGGTAAGTCCATTAACAATCTCTTCCTTTTTAGTTTGTATAACAGCTTTACTGTACCATTGCGTATAAGATGAGTTAAGCGAAGCTACAAATGCTGCAATAATATTTACGATATTATGAATTTAATTATATCACTATTATGACTTAACATACCAGCTACAGAGTTTCCCTTTTGACAAGGATCATGATATGAGTCAATTCCACAGATCATTACATTTTTAAAGGGAATTTTTACAGTCCACAACGATCCTCCTAGTTTACAATTCATTTGCAAAATGACCTTTTGGACAATAGAACGATTTTTTGTTTCGTTGGATAACGTCCTCGAATTTATGACCTTTAAATATACACAACATTATTTAAATATATTAAATTGTACAAAATAAATATATAGCGTAAATTAAATGTAAGATTAAGTACAAAACAGTTATACTGCGAAACGAATTCGCATGCGTATATGCCCTGAATGTACGCCGTTTAGATAATAGCATTATAATTAATAATATGTTATAGAAAATCAGAATTTCTTAAGTCAATGCTTATATTCCTGAATGGATAATGCTACAAGAACTTGAAAACTATTCGACAGACAAGAATTAATTAACTCTATGTCAGTTTTTGAAATGTTATATAATCTGTCAAGTTTTGCGCGAGGTATCCTATTGACTACTGTTTCAAAGGGCTTACAATATTCCAATAGAATGAAAATGAGTGATTTGTGACAAAAAAAATAAATATATATACTGATTCTAAATTAAACGCGGTCACACTGTTAACTCAATTATAATTGATGCACAAGTTAGGAAAAAAGAAGATGCTGGCAGCCTCTTGAGGTGCACTTTATGCATCGCTTACGCCAAAAATACAAAACATGAAAAAAGATATCATCGATTTTAAGAATACAGAGTGTCGTATTTTACTAGTTCTAGCCGTTTTAGTTTCTGGGGATCGGTCAATTCCTCTGTAGCTTAAATTTAGAAAAATTCTTATTAAAATTTTGACAATGTTGTATTCCGTTGAAAAAAATTCTCGAATGTATCGCCGACACGTTGCAAAAAAAAAACTTTTTGGAAATCGTTTGAGCAGCTCTAGTCCGAATCTCTACTGAATATTAAGCAATCTTGCCGCAAAAATGACTTTCATAGATAGAATATCTCTTTTGTTGTTGCCCAGCTCTATTTAATTCATAACTTTCGCTTTCCTATTGGTATTTCCTTTAATTTCTATACCATCGCTTAACTCATTAGATTTTATTCAGGATGGAATTAGCTACGTTTTTAAATTTTTTCTTTAGGCTAAATGTACATTGCTTTTGGTTACCGCACTTACCTTAATAAATCTACTTTAAGGAAATTAAAATATATTTGTATTTATCAATAAATTTATTACCTGTGATGCCACCGGTAGCTCGGAGCAGCAAATTTTTTTTATAGCACTGTATCTGTCATCTCTGCTATTTGGACATATACATACGACTATTTGAGTTTGAGTACTAATGTTTCGGCGTAAAGCATCAACATATGTATCTACTCTATCTTGTTCCAAGGATATTAAAATTGGCTTACATATGCTCATTCCAAAAGCTTCACAGCATCGTTCTACATTTGTTAAAAACGTTTTTGCAGATCGAACATCACTTTTTTGGTGAATAAGGATCCAACTTTTTATATGTTTAACTTCTAGCATTTCATTGCTTATGGCATCTTTTAAAAATTCTGCCTTATGACCAGCTGAAATGCATTGGTTAGCAAAAAATATTTGCTCTGGATCCATTTTCCGGCCAATTGCATTATGATAGTTTTTAAAGAGCGATAAGCCCCAGGTTTCGAGGATTTCTTTCGCTTCATTGTTTTCAGATACATTTTTAAAATATTTATCAAGAGCTAGTATACGCTGATTTGGAGTAACACTAGTAAATGTTGCTATTTCACGCATTAGTTTTTTGTCCGACCGAATTTCATCGTGTAGGCCGGTAAGGTAACAAAGTTCGGGGATTAAGCAAAACTGTATGTTTTCTGTATTGACAGTTTTCTCTTTTCTCATTTGTTTTAAGCTTATAAGTAATGGTTGCTTGCCGTCTTTAATGTAAATATTATGGTGATTTTTGTAGTATTCAACGTAGCTATGAGATCCCGTTCTTGTTTCAAATTCAGAATGTGGATTTTGGGAAAAGCATATATCATCAATTCTATACATCCGATTATTATATCGAGTTAAAACTATGCTTCCAACTAAATATTTTTTAGCTTTGTCTTGGTAATTATTCTTGTTGTGTTGATAAATCTCTATAAGCATATCCAACACTGTTTTTTGACATAGTAAACGATGTGATACATCGCAGCAGAGCATTAAACCCCCGTCGTATTCATCAACAGCAATAACATAACCAGGCCAAACTTCTAACTTGGCCATGGGAATAACTTTTGGTCGTGATGGATCAAAATGCTTTCGATCAAATTTTACATAATTTAAAGTTTTCATGACGCGGTCAAATAGTATATTGTACAAATGTATACAATTTTTAAGGGACTCTTTTTTTTTAAACAGAAGTCTTATTTCAATATCCTTATTATCCACATTTTTGGAAACATAAGTTGTCAATTCCCTTTCTAATAAAATCGGTAAGTACAGGATGGATCCATCAAAGGTTTTAGCTCCTCCAAATTGGCTTTTGTGTTCATTTAAGTACTTCATTCTTAAATGAATGGAATCAACAGGAGGATTGAATCGTACTTCATAAAGATAAACTCCTTTCTTGGGGTCAGACTTTACTCCTATATAATTACATGACAAATTAACCGGCGTACCTGTAAAAAAATGTTGGTAGAAAAGAACAACATATTAGTTAAAAGTATATACACAATTTTGATGACGATTTAACTTTCTTAAAGTATTTAAGAACTCAACATAAAATTGTTTTCTTAAAGATTATTCAACCTCCAAGCTTATATTAACCCTCAATTCTAACTTAGCATAATTATGTTAATTTTGAGAACGTATTGGCCTCTGGAATAGGTGGTCACTAATTTTTCCGTAGAGCCGTCAATTGGTTAATCATAATACATTTGATCATGCCACTAACTTGCGCTAATGTTTTGAATATATATCCATTGTTTTCAATGAAAATATTAATGATTGGAACAAAGTGTCACAATGTGCATGCATGAATATATAAATCTTGACTGCACGATACGAAATCGGTGCAAAACAGACGCGAGTGCGCAGATCGGATGTAGCAGCACGCTAAGGCCTAAAAGCAATGAACCCAATGCAGTCATTTCTTGAACGGCCAAACCAGCAGTTATGCTGCTGCGGCATCAGCTGCTCTACCTGAAAATCAGTGTTCGCAGTTTACCACAAAAATACGCAGCCACAACAATGGCAGCAAAGAAGATAGAACGAAAAAGGCGAAGTATATACGGTATTAAGCCATTATCTCTGACGAGATCATGCGCAACTTTACCAGAAGCGGCGAATGGCAGAAATGCGGAAGACGGAAATTAAAGCTGATAGATAGGCAACTTCCCAGAAAGACATTTTTGCGGATGTGCGCTGTTACCTCGCCCAAGTTCTTCATTGAGCACCATAGACATACTGGTAGACATTGGCCAAAAACTTATCCATGTCATCATTACTGGTGACTAATGCTTAGGCGTTCAACTTGAGCAGCCAATATTCAATTCATTTAAGCATTAAGTAACGAATAACAAGGTAACCGATCATAAGCGAAAACTATGGCCAGAGCTTATGTTGACCAATCACCCTATTGCCATGACTCAAACATAAACAAGAGGTTCTAGTCGGGAGCTCCCGACTAGGTTATACCCTGAACCCCGCAGTAAAAAACATAATTTTGGGTTTTTGCTAACCGAACTTAATGAAATTTTCTACAGTATATCTTATTGTACCATAGAATATTTGTGCATTCTCAAAAATTAAATTGCATTTAAATTATGGCTTAAATTGATGGGCAATACAAGTTGGGTTATTAACTTGATTTATAGCTATAAGGTAGTAGCGGGAAGGTATAAAATGAAAGATACTTGATATATATATACATATATATATATACATATATATAATAAATAAATAAACATATCAAGTTTGGTGACTCTAGCTCTTAATATTTACCTAATTTGTTAAAAAAACAGAATGTCGATATCGATTTTTATCAATTGCTTGGAAACTGAGTAAGTTATCGATTATCGGAAACAAACTCGATCTGCGTAGGAACTAGGAGCACCTACATCTAAAATTTCAAGTCTCTAGCTCTTATAGGTTCTGATAACCTTGCGTTCATACATACGGACGGACCGGACGGACGGACGACCCGACGGATGGATGGACGGACCGGACCGAACGGACGAACATGGCTTGATCGACTTGGCTATAGATGCTGATCAAGAATATATATACTTTATGGAGTCGGAGATGCTTCCTTCTGCCTGTTACATAAATTTACATTTGAACAAAAACATACCGTTTTTAACCATTTTCAATGGGTTCAGGGTATAAAAAGACAAGAGACATTTACTATTCAGGCCGGAGAAGAGAACTACAACAAGCGACAACAATTGATATCTAACCCGATCCGAAATAAAAAACTTTTCAAAGCAGTTACTATAGGCGGAAATACTTTACATACCACAAAGTTTCCAATCCAAAAATAAATGTAACATATTTCATATTGCAAACCTTTTAGCGCACAATGCTAATTTGGGAAATGGTAGTTTAAAAGAATTAGAAACAAAAATCAAAATAAGAAAAGGGATCATAATTGTATAGAATTCCATTCATAAAAGAAGAACATATACGAAGCCATCAATATTATCCCTAGAACGGACTGCTTAACAGAAAAATGCCTTGGACAGACTAATTGAAAACTACCCATAGCTCTATTCTACAAACTGAAAGCAGAAAGTATAACTACGAATGATTCACCAATATACCCTTAATTCTACTAATTCCCTATATTGCTATAGGACGAGCTATTGAATGATCCGGCCATGCCGATCAATTTACAATTTATCAGTGTGGTTTGATCCAAAAAGGCAGATGCCTCTGTACAGCAAGTTCAGAATTGTTATCGATTATAAAGAGCTCAAGACAGAAGCGATAGCAAACATATATCCCATACCCAGAGAGACCGGTTTTGGTTTTGTTATTTTCGAAAATGGCGAGGAACCTACTCCAAAGAAAGTATTAGCAATTGCTAACTATCAACTTCCCAAAACCCTGCAAAATCTGAGAGCGTTGCAAGGCCTTAAGGCTACTAAAGACGGTTTATTAGAAATTTCGAAAAATTGCAAAGCCACTTAACTCTCTTTTAAGGGGGAAGATGGACGAGAATCATCAAAAAGACTCGACAATTTCCACCAATAAGCTATAGAACCTCCGATAAAACGAAAAAATACGTTAATATTCGATGTAAAAGTATTACAACGAAGTACCTAACTTACATACTTAACTACCGACGGGTCAAATTTTTTACCGATCATCCACCCATAACAACGGGAACGTGAGAATTACAACCACGAACTGCTACTCCGACCAGGAAGTGGCAACGTCGGGTTACAATGGGTTAGCCAACTGAACTCAGTGCGGAAATATTAGTATATCTTATCACAAGCATCGAAGTCCCTATCAATGCTTTAAAAAATCTATATTTTTGTTTTTAAAGGGGCAAACCACACATTAAAAATTCTGTATCTCATTCCTAACTGTCCATAGACATATGATAATACAGCCTGAGAAACAGAGAAACAGAATTGACGAAAAAAAAAGAATTTAAAGCCATCGATCATCAACGTAATTTACCCACCGAAGCACACATTAAAATATAAATTAAACAATGCCAATTTTGTTAAGAAGCTAGCATCTTTAAAATCGCTAAAACGACGTTCTTCGAGAACAAATCGATTAGACATTCAATGTCTTACAAGCCAAGTCTTAAAAGTAACTACAAGACAACAAAGGCAAAGTTTTGAAAATGCTTCCAAGCCCAAGTATATTAAGTCGTTGAGAATGACGATTTGCGAAGAGTAATACCTTTCAAATGTTTTTTTAAAGATGGTAAAAAAGTTATAGAAATAATTGAGATTAGCAATCTATATACCAATGGAATTCTCGACCTAGGTTCTTCCAAAGGCTTGAAACGGAAGCCGGTATAATCAAGATTACCCAACTTAAAGTGAAACAGATCTACTTTCCAAAATATATATTTAAAGAACTTAAGAGTAGCGCTACTCAAACCAGTGACCAAATATATATAGATAAAGAGAAAGAAGCAATATTGTCTACATTCCATGATGATTCCATACAAGGATCATACAGCCATTGCAAAAACATTAGCAAAAATTTTTAAGACTTTACTATAGGAAAAATATGACACTTCATATTACAGAGTATGTACCAATAATTTCGACAAAGTACTAGTCGACACAGTTGGCAAATTACCAAAGTCAGAAAATGGTAACGAATATGCAGTCACGATTATTTGTGACCTATCAAAATATCTTGTTGCAATACCTATATCAAATAGAAGCGCAAAGAGCTATATTTCGCATCCTTTATTCTAAAGTACGGTCCAATGAAGACGTTCATTACGGAAATGGATATTAAATACAAGAATTCGATAATTAAAGACATGGACATTACGTCTACAGCACACTAACACCAAACGTTAGAAACTGCTGAGCGATGTCACAGAACCTTAAATGAATAAATACGATCCTACATATCAATTGATAAAACTGATTGTGGCGTATGGCTTCTATATCTCGTTTATTGTTACAATGCATCCCTATCCATAATGATTAGAGCAATTCAATAATAGAACTAGAAAAGTGACACAAGAAAATAAGAAAAAAAAAATAATATGATAGAAAAGTGAGACTTTAAATTAAAATTGGGAGGCCAAGATTACTAAAAAAAACAAGTAAGAGGTTCTAGTCGGGAGCTCCCGACTAAGGGATACCCTGAACCCTCTTATTCCATCACCAAATGCAGCGCGCGCTTATAGATAGAGAGTAGCGGGGAGTTGGCGATAGGTATAAAATGAAAGATAATCGATATATATATATACTATTCTAGAAGCTACATCTCAAGTTTGGTAACTCTAGCTCTTATTATTTACCAAAATTGCTTAAACTGGATTTATATAATTTTTATCGATTTCTTGGAACGGGGCAAGTTACGTTTATCGGAAACAAACTCGATCTCCAGCCTAGACACCTACATCTTCAAGTCTCTAGCTCTTATGGTTCTGATCCTTCGTTCAACAACGGACGGACGGACGGACGGACAGACAGACGGACATGCTAATCGACTCGCTATTGATGCTGTCAGAATATATAACTTATGGGGTCAATCTTCCTTCTGCCTGTTACATACATTTGCATTTTGCACAAAAAAATAATACCCCTTCTTTTACCCATTTTTAATGGGTTCAGGGTATAAAAAATTAAGCAGGTCATAAGCTAGAAGACAGATATCTTGAACTCTAAAATTATAAAAATAGAACCCATTGATCAAAATAGATGCTTAAATTAAAGAACAACAAGTAAGAGGTTCTAGTCGGGAGCTCCCGACTAGGCAATACCCTGAACCCTCTTACTCCAACACCAAATGCTGATAAATTAAAAAAACAAAAAGTTCCCTTGGCAGGGTTCGAGCTCGCAACTGACCGTATTACTTGCTGACGACTCTACTCAACAGACAAACCAGCAAAAAAAAAAGAAGAAGGTTCCCAGGTAGGGCTCGAACTCGCGACAGACACTTGCTATGCCTCTACTCAACAGCCACACCAATAATTAAGTATTATTGAGAAAACACCGAACTAAAATAGCATTACAGAAAAAAGTAGCAATTACAATGCTGTTAGACGCGCATGAATGTGTGTGTGTACACTTGATGTTTTCGCTAGCTGTGCCATCCAATTGCACAGTTACATATAACTTTGATTTTCTCTTAACCGATCTTATTGAAATTTTCTACAGTATATATTATCATAGAATATATGTGTATTCTCAAAAAGTCAATTGCATTAAAATTTAGGCTTAGATTGGTGGCAATACAAGTTGGGTTATTAACTTGATTTATAGCTCTGCGGTGCTAGCGGGGAAGTGGCGATAGGTATAAAATGAAAGATACTTGATATACAGTGGTTATTTTATGCAGTACATACTCCCGAATTAAAAGGTATGTAGCAACGAAACTATTGGGAATTAAATAAACATATTGGTACCATTTGACGGAGTAATTTGTCTAGTTTAATAAGGAGCTTACATTTTTATTGATATATACTTACTTAGTAGCATAAAAATTAAAAAACCAAAAATACTCAATTTTATACCTTATTTTATGCAGGCACTTGGGATTCGGTAACTTTACTATTTATGGTAAAATTAATATTTTTAATACTTGATATAATAGCCTTTGTTGTTTACAAACGATTTAAAGCGATTTTGCGTTATCCACCAACTAGTGAGTTACTTCTGGTGTATTTTCTGCCACTCACCTTTAGTCCACTTTAAGGTCGTTTTTATTGAAAATTTTGTGTTTTCGAATATTTGTTCGATATTACCATATATTTTCAATTACACTTATGTCTGGAGACTGGGCTGGCGGAGTCATCAAGTGGGGGCAGTTATAAGTAAGCCACAACTGAACTAAACATGCTTTGTGATTTGGGTCATTTTACTGGTAACAACAAAAATTCGACCGTATGCCCAGATTTTCAGCACTTTGCAGTAAAATACCTTTTAAAATTTGAAAGAGCATTAGTTTGTCCATCATACTCTATACATCAAGTTAAGTTTCTAGTACCTCCAGCTGACATACAGGCCCAAACCATGACGCTGCCACCGCCATGTTTAACAGTTGCTTTTAAGTTTTCTTTGACATGCTCAGTTTTTGGTTTCCTTCAAACGTAAGACATGCCGTATTATCAGAAAACGATGAATTTCGACTCGTCTGCGAATATCACACAGTTTTATAACTCTGGCGAAGCTGAGTCTGCAAAGCCTGTTCCTTGAACTGATGAAAAGTTTTCTGCGGGTCTTCTTTAACTTTGGATGTAAGTTTTACAGCGGAGAGTCGCGTACTGGCATTTATTTTCATTACAATATGTCGCTTGCCACTCTCCTTAAAATTCGAGTTCGGAGCCTTTCTGTCTTTATATCGCACCCGATTCCCGTGAACGAAACGTTCAATGATTTCTTGGACTGTAGAGGCATTAATGTTTAGCATAGCAAAGGCATAGAAAAATAAAGTATCGCTAGGTGGTGCAATAGTAAAGTACCACTGCACACAGAAGTGTCTGCATAAAATAAGCTGTGACCTAAAATTTGCAGTATTTTTTGTTTTTTAATTTTTAAGGTATATAGTAACTATTTATTATTCATAAATTATGTTCCTTATAAAAATAGACAAATTACTCTTTAAAATGGTACCAAAATGTTTATTTAACTCCTAATAGTTTTGTTGCTACATACCTTTTTATTCGGGAGCATAAAATAAGCTGTGAGCCACTGTATGTATAATATTCTAGAAGCAACATATCAAGTCTGGTGACTCGAGCTCTTAATATTTACCAAAATTGCTAAAAAAAAAACAAGTAAGAGGTTCTAGTCGGGAGCTCCCGACTAGGGGATACCCTAAACCCTCTTATCCAACACCAAATGCAGTTCGCGCTCATAGATAGAGAGTAGCGGGGAGGTGGCGATAGGTATAAAATGAAGCATACTTGATCAAAATTGCTTAAAAAACGGGATTTCGATATACATTTTTATCAATTACTTAGAAACGGGGCAAGTTATCGTTTATCGGAAACAAACTCGATCTGCGCGGGCACCTGGAGGAGCTACAGCTAAAATTTCAAGTCTCTCAAACATACGGACGGACGGACGGACGGACAGACAGACAGACGGACAGACAGACGAACATGGCTAGATCGACTCGGCTATTGATGCTGATCAAGAATATATATACTTTATGGGGTTGGAGATGCTTCCTTCTGCCTGTTACATTTGCATTTTGCACAAATACAATATACCCATTTTTAATGGGTTCAGGGCATAAAAAGAACATAAGGATATACCAAAATTGTTTTACACTTCACATTAAATGTAAATTTATCTAGAGATTGGTGTGACATGTGACATGTTGTGGATTTTAATAAACTTCAAGATATCCCATGTTAAGTTTTTTTCTTCTAGTTCTTCAAAATTTTAGGAATCTAGCTCTCATCGTCTCTGACGTTGTTCATATATTTTTTGTACCAGAATAGTACCGTTGCAAAGTGTTATCGAATAATATTGCCCTTACCTTTAGTGCCGTAAATTGTGTTAGGACAAAACAAACCATCCATAGAAATGTTTGATTTGATTTCAGATCTTTCACAAGTAAAAGCTGCATTTTCTGCCTGAAGACATTCTTTTTTTTGTCCAGAAGAATCGAAATCTTTTTTTTCGTTCCTTAGTTGTTGGGATTCATTTTGAAAAGATTGCAGCAAATTTGCTCGTCCACGTCCAATTGATATGCTGACATTTTGCATAGTTGATGCAAGATCACTTGCTATATCATCCCTGGCAATTCGTCGGTATTCTCCACTTGAAGCAGACTGGTCAGCATCTAAGCCACTATCTTTGGTATGCTCTCCACTAGATGAAGAAACTACCGATGTCTCCGTCTTTTTATGAAATAGGGACAACAAATTGCCACGTCCAGACATGATCTACAAAAAATAAACGTATTTATGATAGAGATAGGTAGCTATCAATATTTTAATGTGGTCCCTAAGATTCGTTATGCCTTTAAAAACTATTGACTTTATCCAATGATCTTTACAGGGATTCATCATCATTTCAAATTTGTATTTTTAAACTTCCAACGTAGCCGTTAATTAATAAATTTTAATATTTTAATTTCTTGTTTGCTTACTGGCATAACAATAATATAATTGTAAAATCAACATAAGAGTTTTCGTATTTGTGAAGAACAAACAGCGTTTGTTTTCATTTTGTATAATGTTTACGCTTTGCTTTCATTGCTTAAATAATTATTTATATTAAAAAAAAACAAATTAAACTGATGTTTGACAACCGATCTAGTATAATTTGTGGAATAACATAGCTCTGGACAAGTTAAAGATACAAAGCAGTTTAACCCTGTGTTACCCGTCAAGCTATAAAGATATTTTTCCAAGTAGTGCAGTTGCAGAATTGTAACATCGGAAAGAAAAGCCCATTGAGACTTGTACAATGTCGTCGGTTATATATATAAAATATATTATATATATGCCATAAATACGCAAGCTTATATTTTGCTTGCTATATTGTTATTATTATACTTTAATTAACAATAATTGCTATAAAAGTGTCTTTTTTGGCCTAGTAGAATAGTACAAACTGAAAACAAGTAAGAGGTTCTAGTCGGGAGCTCCCGACTAGGGGATACCCTGAACCCTCTTATTCCATCACCAAATGCAGCGCGCGCTTATAGATAGAGAGTAGCGGGGAGTTGGCGATAGGTATAAAATGAAAGATAATCGATATATATATACTATTCTAGAAGCTACATCTCAAGTTTGGTAACTCTAGCTCTTATTATTTACCAAAATTGCTTAAAAAACGGGATTTCGATATACATTTTTATCGATTACTTAGAAACGGGGCATGTTATCGTTTATCGAAAACAAACTCGATCTGCGCAGGCACTAGGAGCACCTACATCTAAAATTTCTCTAGCTCTTATAGGTTCTGAGATCCTTGCGTTCATACATACGGACGGACGGACGGACAGACAGACGGACATGGCTAGATCGACTCAGCTATTGATGCTGATCAAGATTATATATACTTCATGTTACATACATTTTCATTTTTCACAAATACAATATACACCTTTACCCATTTTAAATGGGTTCATAATAAAGAAAAAAAAAAGTTCCATTGGCAGGGTTTAATGAACTCGCAACTGACCGCACCACTTGCCACTGCCTCTGCTCAACATCCAAACTAATAATTGAGAATTATTGAGAAAAAAAAAACATAGGGAATACCCTGAACCTTCTTATTCCAACACCAAATGGAGCTCGTTTAAAGTAATAAAGAAAAACAAGTAAGAGGTTCTAGTCGGGAGCTCCCGACTAGGGAATACCCTGAACCCTCTTTGAGGTGGTAGCGGGGAGATGGCGATTGGTATAAAATGAAAGATACTTGACATATATATAATATTTCAGAAGCAACATATCATGTTTGGTGACTCTAGCTCATATTCTTTACCCAATTTGCTCAAAAAACAGGATGTCGATATCGATTGCTTGGAAACGGAGTAAGTTATCGATTATCGGAAACAAACTCGATCTGCGCAGGCACTAGGAGCACCTATATCTAAAATTTCTCTAGCTCTTATAGGTTCTGAGATCCTTGCGTTCATACTTATGGACAGACAGACAGACGGACATGGCTAGATAAACTCGGCTATTGATGCTGATCAAGGATATATACTCTTTATGGGGTTGGAGATGCTTCCTTCTGCCTGTTACATACATTTGCATTTTGCACATCTCCTTCTGCCTGTTACATACATTTGCATTTTGCACACATACAATATACCCATTTTACCCATTTTTAATAGGTTCAGGGTATAAAAACTATTTTGTATAATGGTATCGCGTGAGTTTCCGAGTCTACCATACGGGGTTTATTCGATTCCGTTCAACCTGCCAAACCGCCGAGGAACAGCTCATCGCCCACATCAATTTAACTCAGCATTGTGAGCCTTTTTATCCATTCCGATATAGCACTTTGTCAGGATATTGGTTGCGACAGGTCTCGTGCAACATATTAGAAATGCCGCAAAAGAGGTTTCTTATATACATGTTGCTAGCTTTCACATTTCAAATTAATTTTCAAACTCCATCTGTACATTATAAAATTATAATCTATTTCCAAATTTGTATACTAATCACACTTACCCAATTTGCTAAAAAAAATTCTTGGAAACTTATGTACAAACCTTAATAAGATTTTGTTATTCAAAGCATTTACCGTCTACCTATCACCGTCCTAAAATTCAGTCAATAAGAAGGGTCTTCTAAATTTGATTCGATTCGATCTGATAACTTTCTTTGTTTTTAAGTAACACGAAATCATCTCATCTCTGTCCAATTTTCCATTCCCTTGAGGCATGGCTGCCGAGAATTATATACAAACAAGTGTGCTTACGTCGTGAGTTCCCTATTGCGGGGTAACTCGAATCTGCTTACACCAACCCCAAATGCAACTCGAGTTACGCGCTTGTTTTCCTTAGCAATCAAATAATTTTAAAACAATTTTTGTTCCGACAGCCAGTTTCGAACACTTAATAACCTTAACCCGACAAAACTGCAAGCCACACACACACAGAGCACATACAACATAAAGTGCGTCAGCGAGATCAGTGACTACACACATTAAATAAAATAAAAGAGAGAAAAACAACAACTACAAACAACCAAATAATCAAAGAACAAAAATCAAGCAAAGCGCAGTGCAACCGACATATTCCACATAAACTACAAATAGAAGCAACTGGTGCTCTTCGTTCACGAACCCGAAGCCCTCGTTGAGTGAATTTATAATTCCTCAACTATAATTCCTTCTCTTCACTGAAGCTGCCCTCAAGACTGACAAAACGATCAATCGTGTCCGCAATTGCTCGCTTTTACCCCCTTGGTCTAGTTGTTCCTAAAATAACAAACTCTTAAATTTTTATGCAGGATCTCTGAAGAGCAAAACTAGACTGGGATGAGAGCTTGCCTGTTCACTTAAGCACAGCCTGGGTCAACATATGCTCTAATTTTGAGCATACTCAGCAATTCTAGTATCCCCGTAGTGCACTCTCAGTTCAGTGGAGATTTGTGATTGCAAGTGTGAGCACTTAAGGAGTTTCAAATGAAGTCTCAAAGTGCCATGACAACACCAGCGTACGTCTCTTGTGCTCCAAGTCGCGTTTGCGCCCGTGAAAACCATCATTGAACCAACTCTGCGGAGCTGCATTATTGGCTCAACTGCTCAGCGAAATATGCCATATGAAAGTATTCGTCTGTCGGTATTACTGGTGATCAGACTCTGCCGTGGGTTTGGCTTGGATTCGCATGAATGCTTCGAAATTCAATGTTTTTCCTGCTAATCGGGTCGCAGCCACCCAAGAGCTCACCACTGGCATGGAATGGCATCATAACATCGAGTAGGGCTGCCTAATGATCTCGTACGGTCTCCATTGAAGGCCCATGAATTGAGTATTCTCAGCCTGTCTTCTGGGTACCCGTCTAATCCTTGCCAGAACTTCGACACAAGGTATTACTCGGAGCTGCAGCCACCTTGATCTCTCGATTGGCAGCAAGCTCATGAACTCGTGCTCTAAGCTACAATGGGTCTTTACAAATTTGTAAATCGAATGAAGTAACTGTAGACCACGTGTATCATGGCACTTATTTGATGATCAGTTCATGGCTACTCTTGCGCCATTCCTTGACGAATTCGGCCTACTTCACATAAGTGGACATTTAATTATATAAGCCCCGATAATGTCCTATGACGAAAGCAATAGTATACTTTCATAATCAAAACTTGCTAAGCCTCGCGCATCATTGTCTTAGATTCAAATCCAGTACTGGCCCATTGACGGTCGCAAAACAGTCTCCAGTGCTGTTGCCAAATGCACAATCTGTTTTCGTGCCAAGCCGTGATTGACAGCATATAATGCCAGAATTACCAGCTGATCGTCTCGACACATATTATCCCTTTATGGTCACTGGCATTGAAGCAGTGAAATGCTATATCAGCCTGTTCATATGCCTCGCTACAAAGGCGGTGGACTTTGACATTGTGAAGGACGTCTCTTCAATATCATCTTTCAACGACCTTAAACGGTTCATCCTAATTCGCTCTCGACCTTCATGGGTCTGGTCTGACAATGCGACAAACTTCGTAGATGAAAGAATTGAATGAAAAAGCTAAATATGATAAGTCAATAAAATTATGAACACTATTAATATATAATCGATCCTTTTGTGTAATTGACAGAAGATTTTAATTTTTGAACTTATTACCGCTGCTGGTCATAAAATCATTTAAGTGATTAATTGACCTACATATGCAGGTACAGGTGCTTGCCAAACTTGTACCCTTTGGGCCTAACAGAGTGCTGCAGGTAATAAGGAGCCAACATTTATTCATCAATTCAAACCCGAAATCATAAACAAGTAGGGTGTTCTAGTCGGGAGCTCCCGACTATGGGATACCCTGAACACTCTTATTCCAACAACAAATGCAGCTCGCGCTACGCGCTCGCTCCAAATTTTGTTATGTATACAGTAATAATTTGCATTTTGCAATGAATTAATTTACAGCGCAATATTTGCCTAATTTTAGTTTTCACTTTTTTTTTTACATTTGCGCTTTGAATTTTGTTATATTTGTGCCTTATATCTATGAAGAATACTTAAATTATAATAATAATTATATGCAAAAAAAATTAAGAAGTTTAAATCGGTAAAATATAAGCTTTAACAGCAATTTGTGTGCTGTTTTTCATTTTGCAAACAATTACTTGACAAACTGTATGTATAAACTTTTTGGGGTCGAAGTTGATTTTTAACATAAGAATGTGCACAAAAAAATAGAATGTGCGCATAAAAATAAAGCCAACATTTTTTTAATAACCTGCATGTTTAATTTATTTATTATAGCTTCCTAAATTTTGTTTAAGTACAGTTTGAAACAAGCTGTGTATATAAAACTACATGCTGTACAAAAACGACCACCAACTTGTAAACTTTTGTACTTTTATCGTGCCGTATATATGTATGTATGTATGTACATATTCAGTCTGTTACACATATGTGTTTGTATGCATGTTGCAATTGCGGCTTATCGTATGTGACTGATGCCATACATAAATCCATACATAAGTTTAAAATTTTTAGTTTGTAGTTTATTTATAAATAAATAAATTCAAAAATATTTAATAATAGAAATGTTCTCTTATTTAGTATGTATGAAAGTCAATAAATCTGAAACAACTTGCATTATTTGTTATAATACACTGGTACTAACCACTTAATTATATACTAAATACCAATTTATTAACCAACTTTTGTTTAACAACATGCACGTAATACAAATCGACTTTTGCTTACATGTGTTAAGTCTAGTTTTCAGAATTGTAAGTTCGCGCCACGTTCACTTGAATGAATTAATATGAAGCTTTATTGATGTCAACACAGCATCTCGATATGATTAAAAAATGATCGACACAAAAATGTATGTCTAGTACGTTGTTCACTAAGCAAAGCTTAGAATTATATGGTGAAATCGCTTGAATAAGTCGAATAAATGACGCATGTCATTTGGCAACTATTGTGCGTGGTGTTTAATTGAAGTTCAGCTTAAGACTAAAAGTTCAGTAGAAACAAATTTTTATTGAGAAGCTTAAAGCGTAAAGGCACTTGCAGACGCGCAGCTGCAATTATCTGAGTAAGGTGTATATTGCTTTGCGTGACTGTACGAGTACATCTGCAATTATCTGCGTAAGATGTTTATTGCTTTGCTTATCTTTATGAATGCAGCTGCAATTATCTAAATAATGTTATTATAACTTTGCTAAAAAATAAACAAAGAAATTATTAATAAACTAAGAAAATTTATACTAGATAAATAAAGTGTTAAGTAGGTAAGATAAAGATATAGTGACAGGAACTCACCGACCCGGTGGGGAAATTTATAGTCTGTCCGGTAAGCAATGCTCCTACTCATAGCTGGGAATGATCAGTTACTTCGCGAAGATATCCTGAGAGCAACGATTTTGTTAGGGGTAGACAAAGTTCGATGGAGAAAACGGAAACTATTGTAATTTTTGAATAACGCGAAAAGAATTGTGCATAATGTAATCGGTTGTGCACGTTGGTCGGAATAAATAGCGATAATTCCTAATAAGTCTGGACGGAACATAGAAATGAAGCCGACCTACCAAAAAAGAAGAATCTATGTCGCCAACAATCAACTTATGCAGGAAGACTGCACCGAGGATTGTCCTACGGTTAACGCCGGTGGTTAACAACGGAAGTTCAAGAAGAAGAAGCCTGTTGGAGTAGGATGGCAACCGAAGATTGGGGTCATAATTGAAACCTCGTAATGCAAAAATCAGAAATTCCTTCTGAACGGATTCAATACGATCCTGGCTATTGTTATACTGCGAAGACCAGATGCGATAGCAGTGTTCAAGGGTAGGGCGAACAAGAGAGATGTACAGTTAAACTCTTTAGACCAACGTTTTATGAATCAAGTACATCTTTGGCTTCATTAACGAAGGTAGCTATATGAAGAGTGAAGCAGAGTTTGGAATAAAAAAACGCCTAGATCCTTAAATGTAAGTACATGTTGCAATGGCGTATTGTCGATTGTATAACTGACTGAGATAAGGTGTAGTACGATTGAAGGTCATGCAGGCATACACTTTGAACAATCGAAATGCACGGTCAAGTGTCAAGGCAAATGCCTTACTGAATTCGGTGTAAATCAGTTGGCATTTAAGAAAGGAAAGCATCATCATTATTGTAATTTGTCATCAAATTTTTCAGCTTTCTTGTAGAGAGGAATGATTAAAGATTCTTTCCAAAGAGATGAAAAGAAAGAAAACTCAAGGGATAGATTACAAAGCATTAGCATTGGAAAAAGATGGGAAGCACTTCACTCCTTGAGAAGACAACTAGGAACATTGTCCGGTCCATGAGAGTAAGAAGATTTTAAAGAATTTATTGTAGAATGAAGAGAGGAATGGGAAATAATAGGAGCAAGACGAAGTTATATAATAAGGATAAGAATTATTTATAAGACAGAAATTAGAGTAAGTTGATTTAAGAAAATTGGCAACGAGGGTAGCAGCATTAGAATGATTGTTAGCTTGGTCCATCCCGAGAGAAAAAGAAGATGGCAAACTTGAAGATTTACGCTTCATGCTTACAAAACTGTAAAAGTTTCTTGGGTTTTGGGAAAATTGCCTTTTGCACCGAGTTAAATAATTCTCATATCATTGAGAGTTCAGAAGAAAGAAGTTCGACTTGGCAATGGAATATTAAGCCAAGGCTGTACATGAACCAGACTTGTTAAACTTTTTAAAATATTTAGATTTTATATTTTTTAGGTTTGATAGTTTGGGAGTGAACCAGGGTGGATTTAAAGAAGACATTGAAGGATTGAATTTGCATACAAAAATCTAAAAGGCAGTTTAGAGTGTTATAAAGAGAACTTAAAGCAATATTCATTTCAACCGAGCAATATATAAAAGACAAAACGGTTGAATGAATACGTTGATTAAGTAAGAAATAGTTTCCTTTGCCAAAGAAACGGCGAGGCTTGTTGGTCGGTGACTGAGAAATAAAAGGTTTGCAATTGAGCATTGCAACCTCTAAAGTAGGATGATATACATCCTCACTTAAGAGATAATTGTACAGGAGGTCAGCTTAGGTTGTATCATGGTAAAATTGGAAAAATATATAAATAAAGCACGAGACGATTGAATCAATCAATAATTTGTCTGCCATTTGGACCATTCGATGGCCGCGACTGGATAGGAGAATAGCCTCACTGCAAATGCGCGGGCTGAGATTCATCGAAGGTGCATTACAACGATTATCTGACTCATTAGAGAATAGTTTAGAATTTGGAGTCTTACACGGCTAAGTAGACTGACACGAATATTCATCAAGGGACTGATTTTTTTTTTTTTTGTTTATCCGGCAGCGTTCATGTCTTACCGGGCTGTTGAGTCGTCGCTTTCTTTTCATTATTAAGCGATTTGCACACCTGCATATTGCCTGGTGACATTTAGTGTTCTGAACGAAACTGTGATAAAATACTTGATATAGAGTAGAGTAAGGTTAATAAATTATTATGGCAGTTAAAATAGGTATGTTCGTTTTTTCTGTAGTTTTGTCTAGTTTAACAATCGTTCGCTTCCTTACTCGTAGTGGTCATCAGGATTAGTAGACGCCAATAAATGATTCTCGACTGCGAGAGGGATGACCTGAGAAATCGACAATCAAGCTTAGGAGACGGCATTCGGAAATTGGATGGCATAGTTCAGATAAGATGGCATAGTTCAGATAAGATGGCATTTCCTCCGCTCTTTAAGTTCATTTATTATTGTTAAAGTTTTGCAAACTTTTGCATTTTTTCTTTTCTTTGCAAATATTTTCACAGGTACCTGTTTTGATGCAAAATAATTTTTGGTTTAGTTGTGTTTTTATTTGTGTGTTGTTGTGTTGTGTTTTTATTTCTTCGGATTAAGATAGGGTAAGAATTTATTCTAAGGGCCAGACTAATGATTCTAGCTTGTGGAGTGAAAGCGAGAGTGCCGAGCAATTACCCCAATCACACCCGTTTACAACTGTCGGGCTCCCTCGCACTCCGTTAAAAGGTAACGAAAATAGGTTACGCAGAAAAGTCGGCTATGAATGTCTCGTTTGCTCAAGCCCAGACCACTTATAGACAGTCGTTATCTGAGGGTATAAATGATGCAATTTGGGAGGAGATCAGGGCCGGAATGAAGAGCATGATGAAACTCCTTAAGGATGTGCTTGGTCCTAAAGTTGCAGCCGCGCAAGATTCAAAAAGTTCTGAATTTCCGCCGACTAACCGTGGTGCCATACCCAAGGTCAATTTAAATGACACTCGTTTTAAAGGACCAAATTTTTCAACCAAGCCAATGCATAGTACCCCAGAGGACAGAATTGGCTGTCCTAAGATGGATAACCGACGACCGGTTGCCCGTGATTGGCAAAACCCTTTGTCGTTTTCAAGGCGTTGGTAGAGTTGAACCTTGTCTGGCGAGGTTAGGGACTGGAGAAGGGACAGACGATTCCATCCACGCCATGCGACATCTGGCGCCTCGGCTACAGAAGCCTTTACCCGACAGACATGTGGTCGAAATAAAAAAGAAATTAGAGAAAATGTAGCCAGATACATATGATGTACGTGATGAAGATATACACAGTCGATCAGTTGCGGGATGAGGTCAACGAGGTGGAAGCCAGTTTCGGAGGGCTTTATAGCCGTTTAGTCTATGCTTAGGTACATCCACCGAACGCAATTTGATTTGTTTCAAATGTGGCTGTTTAGGCACCATTTCTCCCAAATATCCAGAATGATCGGAAAATGGTTAGGTGAGCGTGAAGAGGCAAGGTGACACGGGGATGCAAACTGCCAAAAAAAGGAATAACCGAGCGGCCAAAACTGGTTTATAGAAAGAAATGTATTAATTAGCTTAGGCATTTGGCTCCTGAAGAATGATGTAGAAAATATTTAGAAATAAGAAATAATATATTTAGGGTTAGGCGAAAAACCCCACTCGCGTGTATTCACCGAGGTATTAATGGGTACACATCGCAAGAAAGGTGTCTTCGACACAGGAGCGAGCGTTAGGCTGCTGGGAAAAGGAAGTCGAAAGTAAGTCGATAAATCATGGGTTACGGTGCAACATAGTTAAAACCCTTGGAGGAGAGGTTTATAGGTCGTGGAGAACTTCCAATCTCGTACGGGGAACAGCATAAAAATATAACGATTCTTATCTGGCCTTACCTGGAACAGCGAGCCTATTTAGGACGTATTTACTTTACCAGTCAGGCCCTTTTATCAAAGGCCCTTGTATCAAAATAATCCCGTCAGACATACGCTCCAGCGTCTTTGTTACTATAGGAGGCTATTTCCCCAGATTTCCAAACGCATTTAAGATACTTGCGACAAGTGGGCAAATGCTTAAGGAAGGCGAACCTCTCAATCAGATTGCACAAATCTAAATTTTGCTTTTAGGCTTTCAAATATCTCGGTTTTTCACTTGCGTTGGCAAGCGCGCATGGATCGCGAACGGGTTATAGCTATCAAGCGAAACCCAGTACCTCGCTCGCGCAATAAACACTTTTGGGTACAGCTGGCGCTGTATGAGAGTTCACGACCATAGTAACGGCAAGTTTGTGACGAGTGACTAGGCAACACAAGCAGTTGAAGACAGACTTGCGACGACCCCTGTACTCAAGCACGCGAGCTTTATCAAGCCCTTCTTTGTGCAGAGCGATGCGTCTCAGGTAAGTGGGTGAGTGGTTTTGTTTGAAAAGGACACCGATGATCACGAACGACACATTGCCTTATTTCCACCCAAGTTGAATAAACACCAACGGAACTACCCCGTCACTAAAAAGGAGTGCTTAGCGTCGATACTGGCAATAAAAAAGTTCAGACCTTTCATGAAAGGCATACCATTTACATGCATCACTGACCATGCTAGCTTAACATGTCTGATGTCCATGAGGGACCTCGGCGGGAGAATAGTTCGTTTGTTATTGCAGCTGCTAGACCAAGACTTCACCATTAAGCTTCGCAAAGGCAGCGAGAACATGATAGACGACACGCTATAGCACGGTGTTCAAGCAAGGGCAAGTGGGCAAGGATCTAGAAAGTCTATTAGAATTTGAGATAGCGGAATGACAGGAGGTGCTCGAACAGGTTAGTTGGAATCAGGATAAGCTACCAGATCTGAAAGTGGAGGGAGACCTGCTTTTTAAGCACATGAGATTCATCCACCAGAAGATGAGTTAGATGGCACCATGTGGAACTGTGGGTGCGAAGCTCTTTTACAGTCGTCTTAATAGCGAAGGCTCATGTAGATAACAGGACTAGCCATGGTGGTATCGTAAGCACTTGAGACCCTGTGTCGTCAGCTTTTCAGGGAAAAGAAGTAGTGACCAAGCGACCATTTCAAAAACTGAGTGTGACATTCTGGGAAAGTACCCACGCCCAAAGCAAGGGCACGCTTTGATCTTCGTGGTAGTCGACCATTTGCCAAAAGTTCACCTTTTTATGGCCTCTAACGTAGTGAACTTTCTGGTAAGCTAAGCTTCTTACCCGAGGTCATTCACTCTAACAACGGACGACATAAACAGTCAAATACCTTTTAATACATCATCGCAGCTTTCGGAATCTTGCATATGCGCACTGCAGTCTTTGCGCCACAGAGCAATGCAAGCGAGCGAGTTAACCGTAACGTGTGGTCGGCAATCAGAGAGTTATTGGAGCAAGATCATTGCGCGTGGGACCGCTACCTTTGAAAGAAGGAGGGTCTATACGCAATGCGATACAAACGACGATAGGGGTGACGCTATTCTTTGCTGTTTTTGGAAGTTGAGTCCTTTGAGTGTCCGAGTGGCACTTCAGGGCTGCTTTTAAAGATCGGTGCCACCTCTCTTGAAGTTCGTTTGATTGTAGTTGATGGCCATAGTGTTATGGATGTGTTCAGTACCGACTAGATAAGCTAGTTCCTTGGACAAAAAGGATTTGGGTTGAGCCGTGGTTATGGTTTTAGGTGCCCTAGAACGCGAGATATTTGCCAGTGATGTTTGTAGGCGTAACTGATGCCAAGACACCGACTTAGTTGGCTGAGGGTATCTCGATGACCGTAAATGATGGCGTGAATTCGGCTAGTAGGCGATTTGATTCCGTATTCGTTCACAACGTAGCCAAGAAATTAAACTTCTAACTGTGCAAGTTGTAATTTGTTTAGGGTAATGGAAAGGGCGTGTTCGCGCAAAGTATGTAGGACGCTGCGATGTTGATCATGCTCTGCCATTGAATTGGACAATGCAGCAATACACAAAACTTATCCCACGAAAATGTCATCGTCATAGCGATGGTGATAGTAGCATAATTTATCTTGCTAGCTTGCCGTGATTGGTCAGTTGCTTGGCTGTGTGTTTGCTTGCTTCCTTGATCTCGCGAATTGCTGCGAGAACGTTCAGCGGATTGCAAACGTTTGACATCCTTTTGCAGGTACTAAAATTTTTGCGAGAGTGAGCGCAAAGAGTCAGCAATGTCCTTAAGGGTGTCCGTGGATAGCAAAAGCACTTACAGTTATGGGCTGCGAGTCGGGACCGATAGCAAACATAGAAGCTGGCTGCTATTTTGGAAAGTTTGTCCAAATCATTTTCCTTCCAGACCACAAGGATCGGTCGGATATTTTGGGGCATCTCTGAAGGTTTCAGTTCAGACGTTTTTTCACCTTGAAGTAATTGACGCAGTTTGGATTCCAGCGATTCTGCAAATGTCTTTTAAGGCTTGGTATTTGTTTGTAGATTGAGGGCAAGTTAACTAATCCTCTACGAGAGAGAGTTTGTGAATGTTCTTTGTAATTTTTTTCCTATTCAACATTTATATATCTAGAGCTGCCACCAGCTAGATAATCTATGCTAAGGATACCAATCTGCGAAACTCCCTCGATATAAATTAGCTGTAAGTTTACATTATGTTAGGCTACCAACAATAGATGGCGTATTGCAGTGCCACCACAACGATATTCAATTTTACAATATATATATATATAAGCAAAATCCAGCAAAGCTGCTTGATGGTGATCTGCGTGGATTCGTTTTCAAAGTACATTGAGGAAAAAAGTTTTATACTTACGTTCGACGCATAGTAATTTTTCCTAATCCATGATATTCATGCTTTATATGAAAAATACATTACCCTAGATACTATTTATAAATTTTACAGGCAAACTTAATATTAAAATATTTTGTTTATCACAAAACGTACCTCGTGCAATAACTATGTTCAGAAAATATCACACGTTGATTGATTTTACTTTTGTTTTTGGACAGTGTATGCTGGAGAGAAATTCTTGTCTCAGCCAATGGCGGGTAATCACCTTTGTTTGTATGTGTGAATTATGCATGCATAAGTTCATTAAAATAGGTATTAATGTGTTGCTATTCATTGCTGCCAAGAAATACATTTTTTTCTTTGCTAGCGCTAACCATGACCTATCTTAAATTTCTATTCGCATATGAATGCATATTGTGTACTGAGGTTGGCAGGGTTGGCAATCTGTATTTTCAAGTCCATGCAATTTATTATTTTCATTCCCCAATTAAGAAATAAGAGTGCCAAAAAATACAAATAGGGTAAATTAAATATTTATTTGTATAAATAAATTTATATAAAGACTCAATTTTTAGTTACATATTTTTTGCAACACACATTCATATCTGAATACAAATTTGGGATAAACATGGCATGTTAGAAAACTAACAATTAATTTTTTTGGCAGAGCAGTAAATAACATCACATTCAAATATACTGTTATGCATGTGCATGTGCATTCACACACAAACAAACTAAACTGCTTGCGCGGCCCTTATAGAGCCGCAGAGTACATTTTTTTTTTCGTTTTCGCTCTTTCAGCTGTGAGACCGCATTTTACTGATTTCGTTTTTGATCTCAATTTTCAAAAATTTAGCTGTATTAAAGCATTTTGTTGTATGGCGTAACTCATCCCAGAGTTTATATTATCTTTGGTTCAAAGTTATGCAGAGTTTACATTAGCTATAGATAAGGCATCATATCCGAAACGAACGTGTCAAAAAGAAATCAAAGGCAAAACTATTTTTCAGCTAGCGGCTAGTTAACTCCTGTCTCCCAGTTTTATTGTTAGATACGCATCGCCTCTAATTGTATGTTTAATGAAACCCTAAAAAGAAATACTTCAACAATGAAGCAAGAATTTGTTATGCCTAAACAATCCACGTTTGGTTTAATATCAACATATAAAAATAAATGAATCATGCGCCAGTATTAATTGACAAGTACTAGTAAGGTAACGATTTTCAAACAATTATAATTTGTTGTTTAATCAACACTTTCGTCAGATAGGAATCCAATCATTGAAGAGGCAGTATCCGCACTTAGCCAAATTATGCCAAGAAACAAAGCTTCACAAATTCCAATCAGTACACCAGCACAAACATCTAAAAGGTAGTGCCGTTTCAATATAAGCCTAGAAAGAACAACGCTCACAGCCCATGCAGTCATTGGCATCCAAAATAGTATTGGCAGCGTATGCAGTTTGGTAAAGAAGACTAGAACATAGAAAGCTCTAGATGCATGTCCTGAAGGGAAGCTAAATTTATCTGGGCCAATTACAAGCATATCCTTGACGGCCGCCGGCCGTCGTCGGCGCACGTATGCTTTCAACACAGCCACAACAATTATATCTAAGATTAATCCAAGAAGCATATTAGCTTGCATTTGGTATAAGTTCCTAGAATTTGCTAGCCAAATAAATGCAATCCATGTAGCAATCCAAGCTATTCCATCACACGATATTTCGAGAAACTTGCAGTGAATTTTAAGTGACTTTATAGAAGTAAATCTTAGCAAGAACGACACAAATTGCTCCGTAATTTTTACATCCAGGTCCACAATTGACCGAATAACAGATGACTGAAATATAAACAAAGAGTTAAACTATATAAAAACAGGCTGCGCACTACAATAAATTCAAGACAAGACATGTTTGTACTTCATTACAATTAAATACCGTTTTCATTTTCCAATCTCTTTGATGCCAGCCCAAAATATGTCATGGAGATGTGCTACATTTACTCAACGAATACAAGTAACTGGTATTTTAAAGGAACTGCGACTGCGGCAATCAGTTTAAAAGTAACAGTAACGTAGTAAAATCACACTGAGTACATTTTGGGGGAACGACTGAAATTTATTGGAGTTTAAGAAACTGCTGCTTACATTGGCAATATGAAACATATTTAAAATTTTAAAATTTTTAAAGAAAACAAAGGCAACTGTCCGTTATAATTACAAAGGCTGTTATTATCTGTTATTATTTGCTCTAATCAATTTTCACTTCTGACTTAATTATATAATATTTATTTTTAATTTACCATGCTAAGCAATCTTCTCCTTCAGATATTTTTTATCATTTAACAAATTTTACGTTGGTAGCCCAGATCAATGCAACGACTTACTAATACATATATCGTCAATCTTAGCAAAATTGTTGACTCGTCACCGTTGCTGAGGCAGACTATGATGTGATGTCTCGGTGGGGGTTATTGAAGACTGAATTTCTGATTTACGCGATTTTAAAATACTTATATACTATTATGTAATAATATTTAGCAGAAGCAACACAGATAGTTGGGGATCGCCATAATTATAATGGAAATAAGAGTGGGTAGAGCAACATATGATATGAAGAATAAAAACAGTATATCATGGAACAAACGCTTTTATATATATATATATTTTTTATGAGCGACAACTGCAAATTTGCTGAGTTTGACGCTAATTCATTGAGCGTTTCCCTTTGCGGCTGCCAGCTGACTCATATTTCGGGGTCCAATTTATTCGGATCATTTTCAATGTACTCCGTAATATCTGCAAAATGATCTGCGCATATCATCCAAATAATTAAACACTATAAGATTACAACATGCTATGAGCAGGGCTCTTTAACTAGCCCCAAATTTGTCCTAGCTATTAGAATTGAGCCACTCCAATTTGTTGTTTTTCTAGACTGAAAAATGTAGAATTAATCTTTTCTATTTCTACAGCATCAAAATACCTTTATTTACCTTACCTTTATTTCCGGGTAAGGTTATCCAATTTAAATCTGATGTTGAAAGGTGTTGGCACAACAAAAATCACATCACTACAGCATAAACAAAACTACAAAATTGAACAACCTTAACAGCTATAACTAAAAATAAATAAGAAGAGATAAAAATGTATAACAAAAAAAGACAATACTGATCCCCCTTAAATTTCGAGATAGAATCCCGGTACCTGCTCCAGGCATACCCGCGCTACCTGTAACGAACACCTTTACCTTGCCGATGTATATACGCTCGTATTGTTTTTCAGTTATTTTATATTTAGCTATCGTATGCTAATTTATTAAACGCAATTACTTTTTTGTCGTCCCCATACTGTTCACATATTATTAATTTTTTTTTTAGTAACCGAATTATATATCTCTTTATATAAAACTGTTTGTCCTGACTGACTGACTGACTGATTGGTGATCAACGCACAGCCCAAACCGTAAGAGCTAGGAAGCTGAAATTTTCACTGTAGTTACCTTATGTGTTGAAGGTGCACGTTAAGACGGTTTTTCAGGAAATTCCACCCGCAAGTATAGAAAAATCGCGAAAAACGTTTGTATGAAACTTTTTTGTTTACCATCCAAATGGCCTCAAACTCAATTTCAAAGTTCTTTGTTCAAATTAATTTGAGGGGTGTTTCGCACTTTTCCAAAAATGTATTCCTCCTTGGTGGAAATGGGGGTCAAAGATTTGGTGGATGTCGTTTCGCTCTCAAATTCATTTCCAAGAATAAACATAAGAAATCATTTGAGACGTGTTTCACATATTTTGTAAAATCTAAACACCTTCAGTGTTTAGCATTTTAAAGATTTTTTTGATGAATTTTAAGTTTTGTGCGATTTGCATCAAACTTATTTTCAAGGCTCTACATAATAATATGATGAATGCGTGTTTCAGCGATTTGGGAAATTCCACTTGCAACAGCTTTTTCAGAATATTGATTTTATAACATACGTGCCACGGGCAAGGCCGGGCTATACCCGCTAGTGTACTTACATATTTTTAAGTAACCGACTTATATATGTATTGTACTAAGGAACAAGGAAGTAAATACAAATATATATATATTTTATTTAACAGAAAAAACAATAGGATCAACAAAATTGGGAATTATATTTCAGGCTGCCGCTACCTTCAGCCTAGGGTGAGAAAGGGTCTCTTGAAACTGCCTTCAATGCAGCCACCCTTTGAAATCCCTTCTTGGTTTGTTGAAGACTTGCCAGTATGAGGCTGTTACTTTTGGACGTGAGCATTGTGCGTGGATTTCCTGACGTGGATCTGGTTAGTGCCAAACCATTTATTGGTTTTATGTGCTCAATTATCTATTGTTTTTTTATACCCTGAACCCATTGAAAATGGGTAAAAGGGGTATATTGTATTTGTGCAAAGTGCAAATGTATGTAACAGGCAGAAGGAAGCATCTCCGACCCCATTAAAGTATATATATTCTTGATCAGCATCAATAGCCGAGTCGATCTAGCCATGTCCGTCTGTCTGTCCGTCCGTCCGTCCGTCCGTCCGTATGTATGAACGCAAGGATCTCAGAACCTATAAGAGCTAGAGACTTAAAATTTTAAATGTAGGTGCTCCTAGGTCCCGCGCAGATCGAGTTTGTTTCCGATAAACGATAACTTGCCCCGTTTCCAAGTAATCGATCAAAATGTATATCGAAATCCCGTTTTTTAAGCAATTTTGGTAAATAATAATAGCTAGTCATCAAACTTGACATGTAGCTTCTAGAATAGTATATATATATCGATTATCTTTCATTTTATACCTATCGCCAACTCCCCGCTACTCTCTATCTATAAGCGCGCGCTGCATTTGGTGTTGGAATAAGAGGGTTCAGGGTATCCCCTAGTCGGGAGCTCCCGACTAGAACCTCTTACTTGTTTTTTTTTGGATGCTTGCCTGTGCAAGCCCTGTGGGTCGATTTGTGTGATTTTATATTTGATAATTTTTGCTAGATTTTTATAATTATGTATTTATGTATGTCAAAGTCTGAGATTTTTTTTCCATTCTATAAAGTTTCAGAGCGCAGCGAGTTTTGATGTGTACGCTAGGCGTCTCCAAAAGCAACATAACGCAACGTTCTTCCTTTCCCTTCGTATCCCATCGAACCACACTCGGCGACATTGTCAGAGTTTTAAGCAAAGCGACAATAATGCTTTAAGAACAGGTGCAGCATACAACTTCATTTGACATTCCCAATCATTGTGAACTACCAAATATTTTGACATTTGCAATCATTATGTATAGGTTTATGTTTATTATTGAATATTAAAAAAAACTTAATATGTTTTATTGTTCGCGTAATATTGTAATATGTTTAAATTTTAGTTCCTGTCTTTCCCAATCTACCTAGCAGACACTTCCTTGAAGCTCAAAATTTTAGTAAAGTAGCCTTTCTCTGCGCATGTATATCGTGTGCTTGGAAGACTTATTATATATATGTTTTCTTTTTGCGCTGGAATCGATCAGTGCCTTCTGATCTCTACCAGGCGAATGGCTAAGGGAATGAAGTATAGTTAATATTGTGTAACTTTTATGAAATTAACAATGAAATTATTTACAAAGTTGGGGAAGGATGTGATTAAATAATACGCCTTGTAGGTAGGTCGTCACGGTGCAGCCTTCAGAGGCGCCTGTCACTGATGGGGTCAGCCAGGACCCGATCAAATTATGCGGTAAAGGCCTTCCCGAAGTCACAAGAATACTTAAGTTCGGGCATTGGACTACTGGTGACAATCATACGCCTTATGTAACTGCCCTTAGATACGCTGCCGAATGATCTGGAATTTGTATGGTGGATGAGACATTTAACGACAACCCAGAGACCTTACTTGCACGCCAATTTGTAATTTCCCCCATTTAGATAGTGAGATGTCCAAAAATCACAAAGAATGGTATGTATGTGTATGTCGCGTTGCGTATGGACTCTTCTATTTCTGGAAGGTAGAGAACCAATCGCAATTATCCTGCTCTAGGTACCCTCTGATTGCCGACAACCAGGTGCGGTCAGCTCGCTAGGCTGCGCTGCTCTCTGGCGCGTAGACTGCGTTGCGCATATGCAAGATATTTCTATCATGCTCTAGAGAGTTTTAGATTGGCCTCCGTTATCTGTGTGGATGAACTCGGGTACTCCAAATTTGCTTTCCGTGCACGTCCTGCACTGTCGTACCCGACACCTGACAAGGCATGTCATGTCAGTAAAACTGATGCCCTAGAAATATATTTCCTTCGCAAAGTGCATCATCGACACGGCCCGGTAGTCCTTCCATTTATCTTTCTGTGGAGATTAACTTCTTAGGACCCAAAACAGCAGGGGCTGGGGTTAAATGCTGTCCAGGAAACAATCAAAATATAGACTCGCTGTTTCAGTTAAGACCAGATAAAAAACATGATGTATTTACTCTGCTCTCCATATGCGATTGGGAGTTTAGCCCGACAGAAAATCAATCTTTTCTCTACTCATGCGATTCGGCCTATCAAACAATTTTCGACTTCCTTTTCAGCAGACTATGGTATACCTCTTCCCATCGCACAGCCTCTATGACCAGACGCAGGATAGTATGGAAAAACGAGCCAACTTAACCACTGGGCCGGCGTCATACTTTCCAGTTATTGGTCACCAGATTTATTTTTTAGGTTGACATATATTCCCAAACACGTTTTTCATATGGAAAGCTTCTTAAGAATTTTCTTTAAGCAATATTCTCATCCCTATCCTTGTTCTAATCCCTATTGTTATGCTTATTGTTAACCTTACCATTCATATTGATATCCATGCTTTCTATTAGCTTTGGCAAACGTCCCACAGCTCTGGAGTACCCCGGATAGTTTTAGCACTGTGGGTAGAGTGTCTAAACTTCCCCACATGGAACAAAAAATCTTCAATTTTTGAAAAGGCAGTTTCTGAATACGTGATCGAACTGTTTAAAATTCGGGTTCTGCCACTCACTAATGCCTCCTCCAGGTCACTTGGATGAGTTTCTGCACTATGCGGTATGATGTGGTATCTCATCTTCGTAAGCCATCAGCTCCTCTACTCGCGGATAGCGCGACGGTTGCGCAAATCCAGATCGGTCTCTCAGTAGCTTTTGGAATCGCGAGGTGAACTTAAGCATGGTGGTTATTATCATATTCTACTCTTTTTGCTCTCAGTGCAGCATTAAGCCTGGCTGTCGACCCTGGAATGACGAACATGTACCCAATACCATTCACAGGCATGGTTAGTTAATGACAAGTGAAGTCACTCTGGAACTCTATCCACGAACATTAATGTTGCTTAGGCAGGAACTTTAGTCGGCATAGCCTCGACGGAGTTCATGGCATCCTCGCAGGAAACTTGACGTTCCGCCGTGTCGAGTTTCATGTACGCCCTTTTCCTGTCGTAGGGATACGCTTCCTCTTGTTGGAAGTCACCCTCTCTCTGGTGCTTTACTCGGAAGATGCGATTATTGGGATTGCGCCATTTCCTCCGCTTCACGCCCTTCGCCTCTGTGGTTTCAATGGAAGGGCGTGTCGATACGGCACCGCGTTTGCTATCGACTTGAACACGGCATCTTTCGGCATTTTTGGGAGCTTCAGGTTCCCCAGAGACTTATCTTATGGTGCCAACTGTTTTTCCAGTTGTCTCTTCGGATATCATTGAAAGTTTTTGGGTGGCAAGTGTGGGTAAAAGGTTTAATAAACGAAAGTTAATTCTTCAGCTTTGATATTCTCACCGCAAGACTAATATGGCGGAAACCGTTTATTCCAACACTTGGTTCTCTTTTCAATTTACTTAATACATATTTATAAATTTTAAATGAAAAATAGAAGTCGAGATCAAACATGAACATTACACCTCAGGTTCTTAAATAATATATTTTTTATGCCAAAATAAGAAAGCAAGAACCGCAAGCCTCACCAGCAGGGTTCACATCAGTGGTTCCTAAACAGTGAAATTATTATTACTATTTGTTATTAATTAGAGGCACCAGCCAATATTTATAAGTATCGGTCACGCGAAGCGGCTATGACATAAACTTATTAATTTTCGATATATATTATTAAGGCAAAACATATATTAATTTAATTCTCCGCTGCGCTATTTTCGTGAAGCCGTTTTCGCATCGACCATGCCAGATTAAATGTGATATAAAATAATAATAATTTTAGCAGTAATTTATTAAATATATTTGTGTAAGCAACATTGAATATGTCCGAGTAGCAAGAGAATGGTAGGTGAGATAAGGGTGTAACGCGGGTGCACGCCATGAATTGGGAGATCACGTGTGGCGTTAGGGTGGACCTTGGGAACAGTTCACCATATGCATGTTTGCAGGTTGTTCCCTTGATTTTTTCGAAAAGTAACCGAAATTTGTAATTCCGATTTAAAATATAAATTATTTTGTTAACCGATCCTTCTATTAATCGAGGTTTTACTCCCCCCAGATTAATTTATGTCTAGCCGGCAAAACGATAATATGAATGTAAATGACAAGTAGGGGATAACTAATGACGCCCAATGGAAAATGGAATTTGTGTGAAGTCGAGTGTACAGAGAGTCCTAATATAAAAAAAGTCAGACATACACTACTGCGCTATTATTAAGGGATCTGCCAAGGACAAAAATGTTATCTTTTATTGATTTTTTTCTTTGTATAAATTAAAATTTAAAAAAAAATTTGAAATTACACTATATATCAGGCAGGTCCGGACAGGTGGCATAAAATTTGCCGAATACAATCGTTGTCCAATACCCATTTCATTAAGTGTATCTGTTAATATAGAGAAAATAGAGAAATCTTTAGTGGTAACTATTTAATGCAAAAAGTTAGGCAAATTAAATTTGGAGATTCCCAATGGGGAAAATGAAAAACATACATTGAAAAGAAAGTTTAGGAGCGGGATGGAGTACGTTAGAGGTAGAGGGTCGGAATTTCTGACGCCGATAGCGCGCTAACATTTCAGGGGATCCAAACAAGATATCTGTGCCTACTGTAAGGCAAGTCACCAACAGAAGATATGGAGAACTCCGTAGAACCGTCAATATAGAGGGCATGATGGAATACGGTGATGGACGTCCGCAGAAGGCGTCCGCAATCCCCACCAAAATAGCATCAGCTATAAATTTGGCGTTGTTCCTGGCCCAAGAAATATATCGCACAACCATGGCCTCATACTGATGCCATCATCATGCTCCAGTTTATTTTTTTTTTTTAACGCGAATCCCGATGCAACGTACTGCATCCCACCTCCCGCCCAACCGACCGAGGGACGCAGTCGTGTAACGTACGACACGAAATGCAAAGTAAATTTGAAAAAAAATATTTAAAAAAAAAATCGATACAAACTACGACTATGTGTACAAATACAATTACAAATAAAAATAGGACTATCTACTTGCTAAATAGTTTAGAATAGAAGACTTTATACGAGGAAGAGAAGCTTCCGAGCAGAATACTCTGTAATGCTTGTTATAGTCGTCACAGAGAACCCCAAACGGTTCATGCAAGGCATAGTTAGTTGAGCAAAATTGAAGCGATAAAGGTACAAAATTACGTGTTAGTCTAGTAGGGATAGAGAAATTTAATTGGCTAGTCAACACAGAAGAGTCGATTTCACCAGTAATTAATTTATGAATAAATATTACACCCAGCATGGTTCTACGATTAATTAAGGAAGGAAGGTTAATCATCAGAAGTCTACTGGAGTATGACGGTAACCGCACACGAGGATCCCAATTTAAACCACTAAGGGCAAACAACAAGAATTGTTTCTGAACGGATTCAATTCTGTCCTGATGGGTAGCATATTGTGGAGACCAGATACATGAGGCATACTCAAGAATAGGTCGTACCAAAGATATATAAAGTGTTTTTGTCGTGTACGGATCGTTAAACTCCTTCGACCATCGCTTGATGAAACCCATAACTATTCTGGCCTTATTGACCACGGTATTAACATAAGAGTCGAACTTATGTTTATGATCAATGATGACACCTAGATCATTAACTTCATTAGAAGTACTATTAACACGCTCGAGATACCAATTGAGGAGGGCTTCTATAGAAGGTCATTACCTTACATTTAGAGCAGTTTAAGTTCAAGAGGTTGGCTAGGCACCAAGCCTGAAACGCATCAATGTCCGCTTGTAAGAGATGACATGATGCCATATCCTTATATGCAAGGCATAATTTTACATCATCAGCATACATTAATACTCGAGAGTGAGACAGTATCGAGGTAAGGTCATTGATGAAAAGAGTAAAGAGTAGCGGGCCAAGATGACTACCTCGAGGAACACCGGAAGTCACCAGAATACGTATAGAAAATGAATTTCTGAAAAGAACCTTTTGGGTTCTGTCACGCAAATACTCTGAAATCCAGTCCAAAAGATTGACTGGGAAGCCGAGAAGGCTTAATTTATGAAGCAGCAAGGAATGGTTGACAGAGTCGAAAGCCTTACTGAAATCAGTATAGATGACGTCAGTCTGCTTTCTTTTTTTAAACCCATCAATTACAAACGAAGTAAACTCAAGAAGGTTAGTGGTTGTAGATCTGCGCTTCACGAACCCATGCTGCAGTTGAGATGTTATAATTCTCTCAAAAGCTTTAAGTATAGCGGATAATTTGGAAATACCTCTATAGTTTTCGACATCGGACTTACTCCCTTTCTTATGGAGAGGGATAATGTATGATTCCTTCCAAATGGTCGGAAAAGATGAAGTGTTAACGGACAATTCAAAAAGTTTTAAAACAGGTTTACATAATGCTGCAGCTCAGTATCTAAGCACGCAGGCAGGAACACCATCAGGGCCCGGTGAGTAAACCGGCTTAATAGTTTTAAGGTCGCTAAGAAGCGAACTTTCGGTAATAATGGGCTTAAAGATGCAGTTTGACCTCTGTAACTGATAAGGATAAGGCTGATTTGTATTATACCTAGAAAAGGAGTAGGTAGTTTGAAAAAAGTTTGCGAACAGATCGGCTATGCCTGGATCAGTGTTCGCGCACTCATCTGCAAACTTAACCGAAGAAGGCAAAGTAGATCTCTTTCGTTTAGAATTGACAAAGTTAAAAAATTGCTTGAGATTATGTGAAAATTGAAGGCGACAACGCCGAAGGTAATTCTTATAGCAGATGGAATTTTGGGTGGAAAAATTTGATCGGGCAACTGCATAGCGGGAGAAATCAGAGTGATTTCCCGATTTCTTAAACTTTTTATAACACCTCGACTTCACGTTTTTTAACCTCATCAGTTCATTTGGCCTCCCTGGTATCAGGCCTCGCTGGGTGATCAAGAGGAACGCAGACATCAAAAATCGAGTACAAGGTGTCATAAAAAAGTTTCAAGGCAACATCAATGTCTGCACAATTGTACAGTTGGGACCAGTCGACTTGCAGAATAAGATCATTTAGCTTATGAAAATCAGCCTTTCTGAAACAACGCATACGTTCAGCAAATTCCGGTTCCTTGATAGGAACTCGGGCTGGTAAATCAATGACCAGTTCCAGAGTTGGATGAAAAGGGTCTTCAGGAAGTGTGAGCGGATTGATTCTGTGCACAACACTGTTGAACGAATCCAACACGAAAATTAGATCAAGAGATCTGTTTCTTGAATTGCGCACACGATTAACCTGCCGTAAGGACAATTCATGTAGACCATCAATAAATTCGTTTGACGATGACGGCAACAGAAAGTTTGAGTCTGATGGCGATGACCACTCGACAACAGGAAGATTAAAGTCCCCAAGAACGACTAAAAGGTTTATGAAGCAGATAAACGACAGGTAGCTGAGATGCGAGATGTTTTCTAAATATCCGAAATGCCATGCGGAAAATGGATTGACGCAAGTGGAGAAGTCGCGCTCTAAATTCTCTATAAAATTCTCCAAATTCTTTTTCAAATAGCTGCGATATTTGGTGTATAACATCGGACCGTATACAACATGCTCACCGATGCAAGAAAGATAGGAGCATACTGCAGATCACTCTCCCGACATCCACTAGGCAACTTCGAAGCTTTTTAGGCTCAACGGGATGGTACAGGAAATTCATGGTGGGATTGCGAAGACTTTGGCCAAGCAAACCTTCTACTGACTCCTTATGTCAATTCAAGTTCGAGAGTACGTCACAACATACAAAACTTGTAAACAGACAAGGCACTCGACACAGGTAACTTGTCCACCTATTGGTAAGAAAGTCAACACAGATGACAATGCAAAAGTTGTATATGGACTTCTTAGCGGAATAACCACACTCGCGACGTGGTTATAAGCACCTTTTCATAGTGCTTGATGATATTGCCAAATTCGCCTGGCTGGTGAAATTTTCACGCAGTTCGGAGTACCTGAAGGTACTCACGTCTATTGAGCCCCGATGCCCATTTCTGCTTCAAGGGCAAGCATTTAAACCAGATTGTGTTGTTACGGACAGCGATAAATCATAAACAAACAAATATGCCACAGCAAAACAATACGCTGTTGGTTTGATTGCCAACTGGAGACGGACATCGATGAACGACGCATATCGATAGACTTATGGGGTGCGCAACTATCGAAGTCACAAGTCCCTAAGCGTGACTGTGTACATTTTTAAAAGGGAGAAAAGTTGTGGTGTTGTGAGATTAGAAAAGAAAAAACCAGTGTCTACTGTAAGCAGGCCGTGTGTGGGATGATTAAAACTTAAAAAAATTAAATAATAACCGGTAATTTCAAAGAAATATATAAATCAAATAAGTGTGCAAAAGAAAATGTTAAATAGCTGGAATATTTATATATATATTAATTAAAATATGTAGTTCCACCGAACTGGGAGCAACATTACACGGGAGGAGCCGCAGGCGAGGATCAGGTCACCAGAGGAGCGGACTCGCCTCCACCTCCGGATGGACTTATGTTTTCTTAAATAAAATATATATTATAGAAAAATAAGAAGGCAAGAGTCGAAATCCTCATCGGCAGATAACCATAGTAACCATTTCCCGTGTAAGGCTTGAAATTGGATGTGGGATTCAAAAATCTCAACAGGAACACCAGGAACTGAAAAGGAACACGCTGAAGGGAACACTGTTTGGCACTAGCAAATTTTCAGGCACAGTTGATGGAATTCTCTTGAAATGCAAATAATAAATATTAAAATAAGAAATAGCATTATTCTTTTAAATATGCACCAGTTGCCAATTTATTTTTAAAATCATTTGTAATGGTTGCCATATGTAAAGATGTTAGATGTTAAATTAAACATTAGTTCCGAAAATGTAATCAGTGTAAATTGACTATAATAAAAATTTGCTTAAGAAATTTTCGATATATTATAATTAACAGTTACAATTTGTCTTATCAAATGATTGTTAGGACCGTTATATATCTACAAGGCGGGCTACTTAAAAATACCTACGAGGTCCGTAAGGCCTTGTTCATTTCTAGAAAACAGTATATTGTGGTGTTTTGAACAAGTTCAAGTGTGTCAAAAGTTTTAGAGTTCATTTATTAAATACAAAAAGGTACCTAATTCAATATTACATATCTGAAAATGATTTATTACATGAACGATCGCATCAAAGCTCTTAGAAATTATATATTATCTGTATATGAGTACATACTGACGAAACGCATATTCATAACAAAGTGCCCCTTACAATTATTGTAATTTATACAAGTGCATATATTCTTACACACATACAAGTGAATGACTCAGCTTTCCTAAACTGATAACAGCGCATAGCTGTTTATACGAATTAATACATGTAAATATGTATGTTAAAAATTATTACATATTTGTGTATTCTTATGTGTGATGACATTTCTGCCCCAAACAATCGGAATACTTTGTGATGTTGTAAATGTTGTATTTTTAAAAGCAAGTATCAAAATTCTTGCGAATATGCCTAAATCAATTACGCTTTAGTTTCTGTACACATTAATAATACCCATATTATTCATATTGTTATTTTTAAAAGCAAGTATCAAAATTCTTGCGAATATGCGTTAATAATTTACTCTTTAGTTTTTGTACACATTAAAAATTCACATATAAACAAAATGGTATAATAAATATGTGCAAATATGCACAAATGGGGTATCTTTGTATATTAATGTTCGGCATTAAGAGCCGTTCTGGTCATTTAGAGGTACAGAAAAAAAAATGTACTGTGAAAAGAGCAGAACACCCATTGTCGCGGGGTTATTTTCCGGTTATGGAAGGTGGCAACCTTTTTAAGGAGTACAAATTAACGCATAGAAAGAGAACATCTCCGACTCCATTAAGTATATATATTGTGGAGCAGCATCAACAGCTGAGTTCTATGCGAAACTAGTCTCAGTTTTAAAGTACATGTGTTAGAACTGGCCGGATCGGGCCCCCATACATATGTATATTGATAGCTGCCATAGGAACGATCGGAAGGACATATATTGAAAATTTTCTGTTTTCCCAGATATTTTCATCAAATTTTACATTTGTGAGTTTCGCTATTCTCAAATATCTGCAAGAAGGAAAAGTCCACAAGGGTATTAAATCTTCGGAGTGCTGAAGATATCCCTATTTTCTCGTTTTTATTTCAAATACTTTATTGGAGCTTAAATAATAGATTTGCAATTTGTCTATATTGAACGCTCCGACAATTTTTAATTTTAAGCAAACAACTTTGAAATTTTTATTAATGCACCTTAAATTTATTGGTGACGAGAGGTAAAAAATAAACGTCTTTGGTCAATCAGCAATTCCCAATTCAATTCAATTCGCATCGCAAATTTTATTGACGTGAACACAAATATGTAAAGCAATTGGGTTGAAGGCCAACTACAGATTTAAAAGTTATTTGTTTGTACTGATTTTCAAACCAAATTGTTGGTGTAAGCGTCCAGTTATTGTAGCGTCTGGTATTGAAAATGCGTTAGGTATACAAAAACATTCAAAACTTTTCGAAAGACTTGGAAATATAAAATTGCATTTTATAAAATGACCGAATTAGCTGGCAACATACAATTAAACTATAGATGAAAATTCAATTTATATATGCCCATTGAACATGGGCAAAAATAATATAACAGTGTAATAGGGTTTTGGTTTTATCTCTTCTCTCTTTATTAATTTCACTAGTTTTTCGAATGTGACTTTTTCTCAACACTGTCAAGCTCTAGTGATGAGTAAATAGCAAAGATCATTCACAGATGACGAGCGGCTGACTGGACCCTTACACAGTACTGGATGTACCAGCCTGTTACAATAGCTATATGCAAATGTATGCAAATCTAAGAATATAGCATTTCCGACCGCATAATGTATATAAATAAGTGATTCACCTCGCTTTAGCGGGAGTGTGACTGACGGCTGATCCGCGTTAGCGAATAATGAAGGAAAGGACCGGTTGCGGAACGAGACTTTCATTACAGCAGGCAGAAGTGGTTTGGTCAATATCAAAAACGAATCTTAACAAAAAATCTTTTTTTTTATTTTGTTTGTTAAAGCTACTTTTAATTTTCCTGTTATTATGAAAAGAACTTAAATTAAATTTATATGATAATTTACAATACTACTTTGTCTACTATTAAGTCTAATATAAAATTAACAAGATTAGGGTGACTATATAAATCGATCTGGGAGATCAATTGGATGGTCCAAACACTAAAGACCGTCGCTATGAGCTGTTAGAGTTAGTTGTATTCCGTAATTCCGTTAATCTTGCTTATTTCGAAAATACATTTTAAAGAATGGATAATAAAAAGTGGAATACGGAGAAAAATACAAAATACAACAAGTCAACTGCATACGAATTAATTGATCAGCTGGAGTTTTTTTTTAGACACACAGGTTTTAGTGTAGAATGGTGTGGCAACGTAACTTTGTAAATTTTCGGACCAGGTCCCCTCTCACCTATGTGGTTCGAGAGTAAAAGTAGACGGCGCTTTGCAAGCGCTGGAAAAACAATACATAATACCATTATAAAAGCGTTTTACAACCTTTATCGCGAATTGTTGCCAGAAGCTAATTATAAAAAACATTTAGCAATATAATCACCTATCGCCCAGGTGGTCCAGAACAACAGCATTATAAAAACATTTGTTGTAAACTAGTGCCTGAGTATTTTGTGACGTCGTACGCCATTCTATCTACAAATGTATCAGGCATCACAGTTGCATCTTGGCAACCGTGTTGCAACGGCAACTCAGTTGGCAACACACTTATCGATGTTACTAGCTCAAAGGATGGTCAATCTATCTCACTGCTTTAACATCATAATGTCGTCATATTGTCTTGCATTTAACTTCAAGTTTGTCACCTCCCTAGAATTAAGCTGCACTCCCCGCAATCTTTTACGCTAGTTTTGATGTCTTCGTTGTCAATCTCGTCGCGGGTGTCCTTCGTGCCGAGGGTAAGGTAATGTGGCTGGAACTCTATATACCCACTCAATACCTAAAGAGTTTCGACACAAGGTTTGATTTGAAATTGCACGTTACACTGATATTTCTGATTATATGGCCCGTCAGTATCCGCGACACATCAAGGAACAAATCTCTTAAAAAAATTTGGAGATGAATGCATCAAACGGAGACTCAGCAACACTTATCATTCCTGTTTTATACCCTGAACCTACTTAAAATGGGTTAAACGTGTTTAATTGTTTTTTGTGCAAATGTATGAATTAAGATATATGAATTTCTAGGCAGTAACTAATTGTCGAGTTCATGTAGCCGTATCCTTTATTCGTACGTATTTTTAGTCAGTCATTTGCAAAGAAGTGCCATCAATGCCTATGTATGGGAAATGCATTGTTTATTTACGTTATTGTTTATAGTCTGATATTTATGCATTTTTCATAAATTCACCTAGTAAACAAAACATTTTCAAAAACTTATTAGAAAAATGCTTTATGTTAGTATTATATGCGATTACTGGGAATTCCATTATTCATCATTATATGTTATTCCATCTTCAAAAATAAAATAATATAAGTAATTGATTTTTTTTTTTATAAAAATCTTAGGTTCTTTTCAATTTTACGCACCGACAATTCCCTCTTTACCTCTATAGCTAAAATTTCATAGGTTCTGA
The DNA here is from genome assembly GCA_035045725.1 of Drosophila ezoana. Lineage (NCBI taxonomy): Eukaryota > Metazoa > Arthropoda > Insecta > Diptera > Drosophilidae > Drosophila > Drosophila ezoana. Next base: position 254,866 of record JAWNOU010000005.1, on the reverse strand, counting down.
GATCCTTGCGTTTATTCATACGGACAGACAGACAGACAAACGGACGGACAGACAGACGGACATGGCTAGATCGACTCGGCTATTGATGCTGATCAAGAATATATATACTTTATGGGGTCAGAGATGCTTCCTTTTGCCTGTTACATACATTTACATTTTGCACAAATACAATATACCCTTTTACCCATTTTCAATAAGTTCAGGGTATAAACAGGCTAACTAACAATTTAATAAAATTTTCGGTTGTGAATTTAATTATTTCTGTCCACTTATGAGAAATATTTTAAAGAAAATTTTTCAAATTCCGTCCGTCCGTATGTATGAACGCAAGGATATCAGAACCTATAAGAGCTAGAGAAATTTTCGCTGTAGGTCCTCCTAGTTCCTACGCAGATCGAATTTGTTTCCGATAATCGATCATTTGCCCCGTTTCCAAGCAATCGATAAAAATCGATATCGACATCTTGTTTTTTGAGCAAATTGGATAAATAATAAGAGCTAGAGTCACCAAACATGATATGTTGCTTCTAGAATATTATATATACATATATCAAGTATTTTTCATTTTATACCTATCGCCACCTGCCCGCTAGCACCGCAGAGCTAAAAATCAAGTTAATAACCCAACTTATATTGCCAACCAATCTAAGCCACAATTTTAATGCAATTGACTTTTTGAGAATACACAAATATTCTATGGTACTAAGCAGTTGCGAGCTCGAACCCTGCCAAGGGAACTTTTTGTTTTTTTAATTTATCTTTATTACTCCAAACGAGCGCTTTGCATGAACTGCATGCAGTAGGATCTGATCCATTGTTATACATATCAATAAGCCATTACTAGGGCCAATTTTAAGCGTATCGCTGTTCTTTGGGATATGTACGCTGACAGCAGCCTTATCAGAGCGGACCTGAGCTTGCTGCAGAGATGCCCTAGCTTTAATTATGGAGCACTAAGATGTTTTCTTGTAAGATTGTGATCTAGCTCCCCTTCAACAACCCAACTTTCTACGATCAGGACGCCGTTGTCTACCTTAAAGTGGTGATAAAGTAAATTTGTGTTCTGCGTGGTGGTGGACGCGTCCAGCTTCGATTTGGTGGATGCGTGTAGCTCAGAGATCCTGGGCGACTTCATTTGCACTTTTAAACTGTGCCAGCTGTTATTTATTTTACTAGGTCAGGTGATTTCTTTCTTTTAAGGCTTGGTGGCATTCTTAATCTTTTCCACCCTAACTACTATCGCGTTATATCTAACAATAACCCTATTTCTATTTTGTAGATATGATAGCTAAGCCGTTATAATCTGCACAATGGTTTTACTACAGGGTAGTACACCTGAAGTGAAATTCTTCATATTTGGGATACTTATATCGTTATTTTGTGCGTCGAAGCAGGTGAGTTATAATATATATTTTTTTTCAACATGTTTCTATAATTTCTTGTTTACTAACTGCGCATACTATGATCGCAGCGTAATAACAGCTATGGTCCATCGAATAGTGTTGTTTACTTTAATAATAATTTTAAGTGATAGCAACTCCGCGAACCCACGAGGATCAACTTGACTGATGAGAATTACTTCTGTTTAATAACCGATCTCTATTATCGCATGTAAAGTGACCTATAATTAAAAAGCTGCATGTCTGAGCAAAATACGTGAAGACTAAACAGAATGTTAGAATTACTAAATAATTTTAAGGTATCTAGTTTAACAGGGTACTTTAAATTGTTAACCTTTGGATATAGTCGATTTGCGATTTCTGCTGGCTGTGCCCGAACTCACCAAAAAATGAAAGAACGAAGCAACCTATAATCGGCCCAGTTGAAGAGCTTCGGCCTATAATCCTGAAATGTGATCCTTTACATATCAAGTAGTTACATCTGTGATGACGATCTTGGTTTAAGCAGATTTTATCGTCCACAACACTATGTTATAAATTCAATTATTTATCACGCGAACAATTACGTTTAAACTGTTGTTTTATAACTGAGATAAGTTTTCAACGCTTCTGACACTGCAAAGAGTAGTTCGTCAGAAATTGTCCAGTGTAATGATCTTTGGGTTATTTCCGTAAACAGCGAACGGCCGCTAACATAGAGCGGCCTTAACTACGACGAGGACCGTTTGCGGATCATCTTACTTTAGAATGCCATTTCCGGCGGCCTTCATGAGATGATTTGCTGATTAATGGACTCCTTACAGCCCTAGCAAGTACTTTGTGATGGCTAATCAATCTTTTGAGAGGTAGGAAGACATACCCTTAAATAAATGCTTCAAACAAGAAATGCTGATCATAGTACTTTGAATTTGGTTGATAAGCTTTGACGCCTTATTATTAATTGGCTAGTCAGAAGAAATAAGGTGGCACGGAGTTCTCTTATGGCGTCAATCTTACGCCCCTTATTTCTTATAACCCTTATAACCAGATAACTCGTAAGTTATAAATTGGGAATCTGACAATGCAAAGCAGATATTTGCACTAAAATTGTTAGCTCATTGTAGCGATCTGTTCAATTAAGCTTGGTCTGAACTAAATGACATAACTCGACAGATGAATGACGTACAAAAATTATAGATTTTCTAAATCAACATGAATGATATTAAATATTTATATAAGCTTATTTAGTTTTAAAGGATTATTCCTTACTGTTGGGTGATGCCCCGCTAAGCGTATTCGCGATTTCAGGAAGTTGTGGTTTTATTCACAAATTATATCTTATTTATATCTATATTAACCTTATTTGCACCCTTTTCTACCAACACCAAATGCATCTCGCTGCCATACCAACAATTTATATTCGATAAAAAAAATATAGTTATATAATTCAAGACATTAAATTTAAAGACACTTGATTTGTTTATATTATTACATGTCAAATTTGTGGACTATATCTCTTTAAAGCTAAGAGATTTGCTCAAAAAACATGATTTTATCACGACCAGCTAAAAAAAAAAAGGTGATTATAAAAATGTGTTCTTTTATTGACCACGTGTTAGCGGCAGCAAGCCCAAATTGCATTCACGCGGGTGTTTATGAATTCTATAAAAAGCATTGCAATTGCTATTGTTTGTATATTAGTGCTGTGTGTAAGCGCCCGTATTTCAATTCGTTTTTTTTTCATTAAAATAAATTATTGTTGTGGCTGTCAAATAAGGCTGCGGCAAGTAGTGTGGTCGGTCGGTCCGTTTAAACGAATTTCGTTTAACGTATTTTTCTTTGTACTGCTAATAAGCAGCATTTGTTGTTGGTATAGGAGGGTTCAGGGTATCCCCTAGTCGGGAACTCCCGGGAACTAGAGCCTCTTACTTGTTGGTTCTACTTTTCGAGGTGGTCGTCAGCCGAAATCTAACAATTTATTTTACGCGTATATTTACAATAAAATATTTTAAAGTTGAAAAAATTTACTTAAATGACAGCGATTGAACTTTCAATTATACGAACAGATGGGCAAAAACCAATATATACATTTTTTTTATATTCTACTTCAGACTTGTTTTAGACGCGCCATTTCTGGCATTCAATTGTAATGCATACATATACAACACTTTTAATTGATGTTATTAACTAATAAAGTAATTGATATTTTTCAGGATTGTGTTTGGTATGGAGTTTGTAATACCGATGCTTCTTATCACAATCAATACTGTTCCTATAATGGCACACCGAAAGAAATGCCTGCAGATGGACTTCAATTGTTAACAGAAAGATGTGGTTTTCTTCTAGAAAATAAAGAAACTAAGTTTTGCTGTGACGTTGATCAGGTACTACCAAAAAGTGCTTCTTTAAAATCAGGAGCAAAATAAAAATATATTTTCTTATGCTTTTTAGGTTAAAATATTAAATAAAAACATTAAACTGGCTTCTGCTATTCTTGATCGCTGTCCGTCTTGTATGGCTAACTTAGCTCGGCATATTTGCGAGTTTTCGTGCTCTCCAGAACAATCAAAATTCGCAAAAGTTGCTTCTACAAAAAAAAATGATAAAGGTATAAATAGTCGGTCTTTAGTTTAATCATCGGATAATTTTCTTCTTATATATAATATATTGAAAATGTCCTAAAAATTATGATTTTAAAGTTAATTTCTATGTTTCTGACGGTTTACGATTACAATCAATAAATACGCGGTCAAAATTTTTACTTTTAGGTGATGACTATGTGACTGCTTTGGATTTACACATAACAGAGGAGTATATAAACAAGACTTATAAGTCATGTTCTCAGGTTGGATATATTTTTGACTTTATAAATGTTAAGATTTTCTTAAAAAAAGTTAACGGAATATAGATGCATTTATATAATTAATGGTGAACAAATTGTGTGACAACCTTGTTGAACATTAGAATTTACAATTCTTAAACAGAATACAAACATTTCTTATAATATTGCCGACATGTTGGGAGGAGGTATAGACGCGTGGTATAGTATATTGTATTGTAGGCATAAGACATGAAATGTCTTATGTTAGAAATAAGAGGCAATGATACCGGGTAGGTATAGAGGGACATAAAGAACATAAAAAAGAGTATTACCCGTTTGGTTGGCACATTGAGCATCGATTCCATGGATGCAAAAAGAAAAGCGTCTGTTGAAATGAGCTTCCGATAAAAAAAGGATGTAAGGCCTGCAGAGACTTGCCAATGAGGCTATTGCCGTTGCAGATGATTATGTTTATTCGATAATTAGATAACGCAGTGCAACATCAGAGACTAACTTTTTCCACACATACTGCGTCATTTATAATGCTAAGAAGCCTGTCTTGGGCAGGCTTACCAGAGCATGTGTCATGTAATCACCTTCACATTTAGGGATGAAGGGAAAAAAGTTCTTGGGGTGACCAAACTGCAACAGTTCGGCGCGGCCTCAATTTAGATTTACGTTTATTAAATCCAATTACACTTTTGGCTTAATAAGCACTGGTTGAGATATGGAGAATGAAGCAGAGTATAGAATCCAAGAGAGTTTAAATTACCTACTAACTAGTACGATTTTATGTCATAAACATACACTTTAAACAGCTTAAACGCATCTAATTGGCTAAGCACCAAAGTTGGTTAAAGTTTAAAGCATCTTGTAGACGAGTCTGATGCACGGGTGTTAGAATAAGTTTCACTTCGCGTGCAAACATTAATATATATGAGTGTACAGAAGAATAATTTTCACTTCATAAAACGCTATAAAACGGAGGGAACAAAATTTGATGAGAGTAAAGACTTTAATATTGGCAGAAAAATATGACTGAAGTTCAGTAAAGTAAATTAAAGTAAAATTGATCGGATCGAGCAATAATTATTATTTTACTGTAAATTATACGGAAATGTCTTAAGGCGGTTACTACATTCGTAGATGTGAATGAAAACAAAGACACAGTCTTTTAATATCGATAGAAGACTGCTTAACATTCACTACGAACTCAATTAAATCACAAGCAGGCATAGAGAGAAATTTGTACAAATATGTTCATGGCCTTAAATCTCACTTCTTTTGAAAATTTGGGTATTCAATATGTGAAGGTGACATCCGAAATCAACGCATTGTTTTAAATATGAGGAAGGAAATATTTGCCGGATTGAGTTTGAGTTATTTAGGATAATGAATGGCGAAAAGTCCTGAATAAAGTAACAAATATTACATCTTCGCTGACATATGCAATATGCATCGGAAAACAAAAGGAGATTTAGAAGTTCTACAAATCGCCATTAATTGAACTGAATTACGACCCCGCTATATACACCATGGAGGAGGTCAATATAAAAGGCGACTGCACTTATTTAACAATTAAGAGGCTACAGGTAGAAGTTCCTGAATTGGGGATACCCTCTTCTATCAACACTAAATGCAGCTCGCACTACTCGTTTGCTTTAGCAGTCAAAAAATTAAATTAATCCGAGAAAGTAAGAATATCTTCGGCCCACTGAATATTAAATACTCTTGTAGACAATTGCCTTTTGCAGATATGTAAGAATAGTGGAGCTCGAAAATGCTGAATTGTTGAAATATCTATGAAAACACAATTTTTTGCCTTAGAAGATTTTGCTGTTCCAGCGATCTTTCCTATAGCAGCTATATGATATAATGGTCCGATGTTGATAAAATTTTACAAATATATGAGGATAATAATGCATTTTTTTATGCATCGGCACGCCGAAGATTTAATACGCTTGCAGACCCAACCTTTTCATAATTCTCATAGTGGTTTACCGTATCTAAGAAGCACAGGGAAAACTGTTAATGCCGAGTATGGTTAAGATATCTTGAGAAACAAAAAGTTTTATGTACTGCGTGCAACAAAAATAAGCACTTTAGCAAAGTTTCATAAAGATAGCTTTAAAGCTGAGAGACAAGTTCTCAGAACCAGACAGACGGACATGGCTATATCCACTCGGCCGATAAGATTAAAAACAAAATTTTTTTTTATACAAGAGCTTAAGTTTGCGAAAACTAACGATCGAATGCTTAACGACAACAACCCCTACAATGGTCGCAAATATAGGGCAAACTTTTATAAAGAGCATTAGCATCTTCCGCTAGGCGTGAGTATCCTGCGCATTTTGAATACACAACGTTGTCCTATAACCAATATGAAATGCTAAAAATGACTTGCAAACATCGGATTTTCGTAAGGATTGTAAAGCTTTTTGGGATTATTGTCCCAATGCAAGCCAAGAGTTAAAAAGAGTATTAGATTAATTATTGTGTAGACGAGAAGCGCAGCAACATGCCGCTAAACGTAGATAAAAAGTAAAGCACAATTTGAAAAGTAGCGAGTGTGAATTTTATGAATCGGGTAAACACAAAAACAGATATGCATTTGAAATGTACAATAACAACACATGGGAGCTACATTATTAGGCGTAAAAATACACAAATATAATTTACTTTGGACTTCAAGAGCTGTGGTTCGGTTTCCGCCAAAGGAATTTTAGAAATCGTTTAGTTAATGACTTCTTGATCAGCATCGATCAAGCCATGTCCGTCTGTCTGTCCGTCCGTCTGTCCGTATGTATGAACGCAAGGATCTCAGAACCAATAAGAGCTAGAGAGTTTAAATTTAAGCTGTAGGTCCTCCTGGTGCCCGCGCAGATCGCGTTTGTTAAACGATAACTTACTTGCCCCGTTTCCAAGTAATCGATAAAAATGTAAATCGAAATCCTGTTTTTTTTTGCAATTTAGGTAAATAATAAGAGCTAGAGTCACCAAACTTGACATGTAGCTTCTAGAAAAGTATATATATATCAAGTATCTCTCATTTTATACCTATCGCCACCTCCCCGCTACTCTCTATCTATTAGCGCGAGCTGCATTTGGTGTTGGAATAAGAGGGTTCAGGGTATCCCCTAGTCGGGAGCTCCCGACTAGAACCTCTTACTAGTTTTAAATTAATTTTTCATTAAAATCTCTTATTTTCTTATTATCTCCCTTTGAGAAAAGAATTAACGTGGTATCATTATATATATATATATATATATATATATATATATTTTTTTTTTTGTCTCTATCTATCCTTTTATTAAGGGTATGTTTTATTACAGATATATTTGTCGTTTTTCCACACACATTTGTGTTTGTTGATGTGAAGAAATAAAAAAAAAAAAATTAGTTTTATAAAATAAAATTAATAAATTGTACTTTATTTTAAAAAGTTATATTTGTAAATTGGTGAATATTTTTATTTTCAGGTGTCTGTTCCACAAACCGGTCAATTAGCATTGGATCTAATGTGCGGGACCTATGGAGCATCACGATGTAGTCCTACAAAATGGTTTACCTATATGGGAGATGTCAATAATGTATATGTTCCATTTCAAATAACATATATTCAACATCCAACAAACTCGACTACGAATAAATTTACCCCATTGAATCCTAAAACGATACCGTGCCATGAAGCAGTAAATGTAAGTTGCATATGTATACTTTCGAAATTCGTAGGCACTTTCATTTTTTATACTACCTTTTCAAATGGGACTAGTAGATTGTGTTGATTAATATTGTCACCAGTGTGAACTAAAACTCGTCTTTAGTATTATAACTAAACACAGAATTTTGTCAAATTTCTTATTAATACGAATGTCAGATAAAGTTACGATTACGTTTAAACCTCGAACAGTTAAGGGGTTCACTTCCAGCCTGAAATGAATACCATACTTCTTTTACAGGCTTAAAGTCTAATCAATGCTTCCACTTTGACTTTTTATATCCTAAGCCGATTGAATCTGGGTAAAAAGGGTGTAATTTATTTGTGCAAATGTATGCAACAGGCAGAAGGAAGCATCTCCGTATTTTATATTTTCATATATTTTCTTGATCATCATTAATAGCAAACTTGATCTTTTTATTTTTCGTCTAATTTATTACGTTAAAATCGTAAAAATGATTGATTGTCAAGTGATTAAAATTTATAGAAGTTTTATATGTTTAGGTTTTAGTCAGAAAATGTTGCAGTAAATAGTTTTTCTTCATAATTTCAAAATTGTTTAACGCTATTTCCTTTTAAGGCATAACGCCTCTTGTCACAGTTTTGATAAAGTTTTTATACCCCTAAAAGGGGTATTATGTTTTTGTGCAAAATCCAAATGTATGTAACAGGCAGAAGGAAGCATCTCCGACCCCATAAAGTATATATATTCTTGATCAGCATTAATAGCCGGGTCGATCTAGCCATGTCCGTCTGTCTGTCTGTCCGTCCGTCCGTCCGTCCGTATGTATGAACGCAAGGATCTCAGAACCTATAAGAGGTAGAGACTTTAGATGTAGATGCTCCTAGTTCCTACGCAGATCGAGTTTGTTTCCGATAATCGATAACTTGCCCCGTTTCCAAGTAATCGATAAAAATGTATATCGATATCCTGTTTTTTATGCAATTTTGGTAAATAATAAGAGCTAGAGTTACCAAACTTGACATGTAGCTTCTAGAAAAGTATATATATATCGATTATCTTTCATTTTATACCTATCGCCACCTCCCCGCTACTCTCTATCTATAAGCGCGCGCTGCATTTGGTGTTGGAATATGAGGGTTCAGGGTATCCCCTAGTCGGGAGCTCCCGACTAGAACCTCTTACTTGTTTAAGAATTCGACAGTGACGAAAGCCTAATTTCAGTAGACGTTTATGCAGACTGCAACTCCAACTATGACGCTATGACGCCGTAACAGTTAAAAGCTATTATACAAGGTGCCGCAAACAGTGCACTAACCGAACGAGAAAATCGTTTAAAGCAGATGTTTCAGGCAGAAATATACATATGTTGTAAGGCGACAAGTCAGGTAAAAGTTTATAGGAAGATAACTGCCGACTCCAATATAAGGTGTTAAGTTAAGCTAGACTTAGTAAAGTCTATCCCCGAATTTGAGGGAGAACAAGGCAGTCGGCCGTAAATGCGTACGAAATTTTTAAGCCACACCAAGTTCGTTATGCGCATTGCCAAGCTGTCATGATTATAAGAAACAAGAAGAGCAAGAGCGCTATTAGTAAAACGATAAAACGATACAACGTTTTGCTGCAATAATTAAAAGGCTAGACTGCTATGCTGACAAAACATCACTTAGTGTCCAACAACAAGGATTTGAAATGGAGGTGGAAAAACGATTGACACTAATGACATGACACACGAGTTGGACGGTGCCGCGTTACTCAACACTGCATTAGAAGCAAAGCCCTTCATGCCTTCATATCAGGACTTAAGTCCTGGACGTCCATAGTTTTCCCGGCACATCACAAGAACTTACCGGCTGCATTGGCCTTAGCTTGCGAAGTTAAAGCAACCGATCGAAGTATGTTCGCAAACTCAAACGGCAAAGCTATGGATGAGAGAAGTCATGCTTCTGAGGGGACTGGCGACTAGCCAAAAGAATCGCAAAAATGACAGACACGGAAAGAAGGACGAAGTGGACGGGTCAGGGCAGGCCACAACAGGGTGAAGGTAACCAGAAATCAAAGGGTAGTGAACATCAGAGGCAACCAACAGTATTTAAGTGTTGGCACCCTACCAATTGAAACCTCAAAATAGCGACACCCATGCTAAACCTAATCGAACCGGCCAGAGTCGCCAAAGGTTGAACAATATCGACCAGCAGGCTGAGAATCAGCGGCTTCGGCAGCTGTAGTAGCCGTTCTGAAAGACAGCGAAATCCATTACGCTACTAATGAAAGGGAATTACTAGCTATAGTGTAGACACTAGGAATGTTACAGCAATATCGATGAGCATAACGGCAAAATTGTTTACAAATTAGGTAAAATATAAATCGCGCGTTCCGTAATTTTTCCAGGATACGAATAGACCGCGGGAGAGGGTACGGGCTTGTTATTTCTATTTAAAATCCTATTTATTTTATCAAATAGGTGCCATTGGAACGAACTGTCGAAAAGTAGGTTCTGATATGGAAACCTCTTTTATATTAAGAAAACTTGACTAAACTCAGAATTTATTAGTTCCACTATGATCCTCATATTTTTTACATTTTTTACATTATTAAAGAATGAAACTTTTTTCCCCTTTAGAGTGAACTGCCTGCGTGCTCCTGTACTGATTGTGATTTGTCATGCCCTCAAGCTCCAGACGAACCGATTACACCTAACCAACTTAAAATAGCTGGATTTGACGCTTTTACGGTCATTATGACGGTAGTTTTTACTGTTGGGTCAATTGTCTTTCTATTGGGAACATTTTTATTTACCAAAGACTCAATAAGTGGTGAGTATTCAATAATGCAAAAACTGTTTCTATTGACTTGAACTCTATTATGTTCTTAATTATTCAAAAACACATACACAATAACATATGATATCCATATGGTGCAAGAAAACTAACCAAACTAATTTTGTCGGCAGCAAAATCCACTGCAGTAAATAATGACACATATATAAATATTAAGATGTACTCATGCATGCATGATTCACACATATAAACATAGGGGCCATTGACTGACACAATCACTTCCCTCGAGAGTACTTTTGCAGAAATAAAAGTAAAAGTAATACAATTTTTCTATTGTATTAGGGAAGTTACTGAACAAGGTGGGCTATGCCGAAGAAAAAAAGTATTTTCTGCATTATTTTCTTAAAACCACCAATTCTAAAGAAACATAAGTGGTTGTTGATCTACGCGTCACGAACCTATATTGGGATAGTGATTTAATGCAGCTGCATAAAAGGTGCGGTTGAGATTCTCTCAAAGGCTTTAGGAACAGTAGACAATTTAGAAATACCTATATTGTTTTAGGCATCCCATTAACTTACTTTCTTCAGGCGAGGAATTATGAACGATCTTTTCCATATGTTCGGGAGAGATTAAGTGTTTACAGATAATACAAAAAGTTTCCGAATACGTATAGACAGTGCTGCAGCGTAGTACCTGAGCATACAAGCATGTACAATACTATGGTAGTCCTTATAGCGAATGGAATATTGCGTTTGATCTGTGAACTGCATAACGGGAGAAATCAGAGTGATTTTCCGATTACTTAAACTTTTTATAACACCTCTGCTCCAGATTTGTTAATCAGATAAGTTACCCTGAGAAGCATATCAGACCTTATTGGGTAATCAATTGGAATGCAGACGTCAAAAAGCGAGTACTGGGTATTATAACAGAATTTAATGGCAACATCAATGTTTGCACAATCGTACAGTTGGAAATCGTTGACTTGCAGAATTAAATCATTGAACTTGGAAATTCTTAGAAACACGTATTCCACCTCTGTATAGTCCGATCTAGGTAAATCAGGTGCCCCCTGTGCCATACTCTTGTTTTTTGCTTGTACATGTGGTCGAGAGTAAGCACTGCAATAACCTTGTAGATCGCCTACGTCGGGGCTGCAGTCACTAGAATGCTCAAAACCGAAGATATCTTGATCTTCAGCTACGGACGAACACCAATCGACCTTTTGGCTACCACTTAGCTATAGGAAAACTATAGCAACTGGAACCAACGTCAACTGGTACACAATGCTCCGTAAAAAGGAAAGGCGATCAATATTTTTATCATAGTCGGGCCATATACATATATATATACATATATACATCTTTTTCGATTGAACAATATATCCTCCTTGACGGCTGTCTGCTTCTGCAACGAGGCGGATACACTGATGCGCAGGACTTGAAGTTATAACAGACTTTTACCCGTCTCCGAAAGTTATATCAGATTCAGCCAATCGGCAGTCAGCGCGAGTATTTGTCTGAACCTATCCGACACAATTGACCGCTGCGATGAAGTCCCTGACACATGTACCCGGCGACATTGACCCAAATAGGGTGACCTCATAGTTAGACCACAGACCGAAAAGCTCCCTCAGAGGCTGACCTTGAACTGAAAGCACGCTCCAAACTAACTCACCTATGCCTGGCAGATGGATCTTGGCGAGCAGTCAACCAGCGATCAATAGTTCGTACGTGCCCAGCATAGGCTCAACGTGCCAAAGCTTGCCTGGGATCGTAAAACCTAAGCAGCGTTTCGCCAGTTACCATGCAAGGCATGGCAAGTGCTTGTCTATTAAAATGATCCCATATCTGCCGAGGAGTATACATTGCCGTTGAGTATGTTTTTTCTATGGAACTCATTAAGCCTTACTTAATACTTACTCACTATATATACTTAATACTTACTTACCTTACCTCAGTTAATTACCTCGCCAGGTAAATTCAGTGCGTAAGTCAGGAATCAGATCTTTACTGAAAAGTCCTTTCATCCCATCAGGGCATTAAATCCAGCATCTAATATACGTTGTTTTTGTAAGGTTGGTTTTGATAAGCTCAAGACCGTTGATTTGACCGCAAGTCGATTGGTCCCAAATGTACGATTGTGTAAACATTGTTGTTGCCATTAAATTCTTTTATGATTGTGTTAGGTCGTTTTTTTTTGCCTTAGAAACGGGCGACTTGAATATTAGTTGATTTTTCGAATATTTTTGTAGACAACGTGAACTCGTGCGTCATTGTGGCTCAGAGAACTTCTTTCTGTTATTTACACGCAGTAAGAGATAGACTATCTGCCACCTGTAATGTGCATACACACTCTGCGGACCTAGTATCAGGAAACTTAAGAGAAAGTATTATATACAGTTGCGAAAAAAATAATAGCACCGCCACCACAATACAATTTTAAATAGTTGCCACACCCACATTTTTAACATGAAGGAAACGTGAACCACATTTTTAGAAATGATAGACTCTTAGAAACATGGGAATAAAAAGAAAATCATCCTACTGTTTAACGTTTTTAAGTTATTGAAGGAACTTTGTTGAAATTGATAAAATTAGGCGAAAATAATAATAGCACCACTTTTCACTGATTTCAAATGAAAAAAAATGGCCAATAAGTGACGAATTCCTTGTTTAACCATTTTGAACTATTAATACTAAGTCTATATTTATCATTTAATATTTAGTACAGTGTCCTTTATTGGCAATAACAGCTGCGCAGAGCCTTGGCATGGAATCAACTAAGTCCTGGCATCGTTTTAGGGGAGTTATGGAACAGGACTCTTTAATTTCTTCTTCTTGGTTGGTTTGGAAGCAGCAACTAGCTTCTTGACGTCGGACTACAGATTTCGATAGGATTCAGGTCAGGCGACTGAGCAGGCCACTCCAAAACGTTCCCAGAGTTTGCCCTGAACCATTCCTTTGCTTTCTTGCTGATGTGTTTGGGGTCACTATCCTGTTAAAAAACCCAAAAGAGCGGCATTTCGAATTCTGCAAGGGTAGCACAACTGTCTCCATGATATTCACATACACGTGCTGATCCATGATGGTTTTTATCCAATGTATTGGACCTACTCCATAGTAGGAAAAGCACACCCATACCATTACCCTACACCCTCCATGCTTAATGGCATTTGTGGTGTACTGGGTTTTGTATTCTGTGTTCCTTGGACGTCTAAGGTATGATCAAGATCCCTTTTCACCAAACATAACCACTTTGGACTCATTCGACCATAGAATATCCCCCCATTATTGGTATGTCCAATTTGCATGATCCCCGCACAGTTCTTGCGCTAAGTAATCGGTCTCGCGTTTAAAAGTGGTACCTTTCTTGGGCTGCAGGCTTTTAGATTATGTTGCCTAGGATATGTACGAAGTGTTTGGTCCGTCACATTTATGTTGAGCTCTTTTTATACCCTGGGTAAAAAGGGTATACCCTTAAATGGGTAAAAAGGGTATATTGTATTTGTGCAAAGTGCAAATGTATGTAACAGGCAGAAGAAAGCATCTCCGACCCCATTAAGTATATATATTCTTGATCAGCTTCAATAGCCGAGTCGATCTAGCCATGTCCGTCTGTCTGTCCGTCCGTCCGTATGTATGAACGCAAGGATCTCAGAACCTATAAGAGCTAGAGACTTGAAATTTGATTGGAGATGTAGGTGCTCCTAGTGCCTGCGCAGATCGAGTTTGTTTCCGATAATCGATAACTTACTCCGTTTCAAAGTAATCTATCGATTTTTATCAAATGTATATCGAAATCCTGTTTTTTAACCAATTTTGGTAAATAATAAGAGCTAGAGTCACCAAACTTGACATGTAGATTCTAGAAAAGTATATATATATCAAGTATCTCTCATTTTATACCTATCGCCACCTCCCCGCTACTCTCTATCTATTAGCGCGAGCTGCATTTGGTGTTGGAATATGAGGGTTCAGGGTATCCCCTAGTCGGGAGATCCCGTTTAGAACCTCTTACTTGTTTAAGCTCGGTAGCAGGCTTGAAGGGATCCTTCGTGTTCTGACGAATCAGTCTTTTGGCATGAAGTGGGGTCATAGATCGTTATCGTCCGCGTGTTTCAGTATTTTTCGATAGTTTAAGGCGTTTTTAATCATTTTAATGGAGCATCCTACAAATTGACCAACTTCTTTGTAATTTTTTCCGTCCAATATCAATTTTTTGATAAGATCGCGCTTCTCTGCAGTGCAGTGCTTTCCACGTCCCATTCTAATGATTATTATTAACTTTTATGAAAGAAACAATGATATCTTGCTTAAAACTAATAAACACGCGAATTCTGCAGAGGGAATTCCGCGATATAACGAGGATTCACTAAAAAAAGGCTAATGGTGCTATTTTTTTTTTCAGCAGTTTTCGGGACTTTTTTCTTAAAATCCCCAAAAAATAAATATAGACGGAAATTTGAAGTACTGTAACACTGTTTTTGTTTATGAGGAACACTAAACAATATAAAAAAAAAATAAAGTTTTACAAAAATCGAAACAGTAATCGCATTTTTTTTTATCAAGAACAAAATGTGTTGTAGTGGTGCTATTATTTTTTTTCGCAACTGTATATAAGAAGTTTCTCGGCTAATTTGCAACGATGCATTGCATAAGCCAGAAAGGTATCCAGCTCGCCTTACTGTTCTATGCATGTCTATTAATTAAATATATATAACTAGATGCAACTCAGGCAGCCAGTCAAACCAAACAATTTCTAGGTAGCTGTGATAAAAAAAAAACAGCCTAGTGTTCAAACATGAGAAAGAAATCTCTTTGGAACAAAGGTTTATTTATAACATTTATTATTCGTAAGCAGACTTCAGAGTTACAAGCTTCGCAAGCATCTTCTATAGCCTCTGTCACCTTAAAATGTAACAACATATTGAAACGTTCTTTTCACTTGCACCAGAGTTTCTAAAGCTGAGTACTCTAAAGTCCTTGGAAAATCAAATTTCTCCATTGGCAATACAGGTCGTCTTCGGCTTGGTTTGCAGCCCAGGTAACTGAGAGAAAGAAAAACATTATCTTAGAGCACAGGATGTGATTGTGCGTTAATTTGGGTATTGATTTAAATGGCACATAGTTGAGCATCCTCGATGATATCCCTTTCAATTGATTGTGTAATAATATATCCAATAACAATTGTTTTATTTTAGATGAAGATTTTCCGGTTGGCAATGAAGAAGTAACCGACGATTCTATGTACAGACAACAGCCAAGATATTTTGAAAAGCTTGGTGCGCGTACTGAATATTTCTTGGAAAACATATTTACTAAATGGGGTACATTTTTTGCAACATATCCATGGATCACTTTGTTTGCATGTGCAAGCGTCGTCGTGATGTTGGGCTATGGCATTACGTTTGTAGAAATTACTACAGATCCAGTACAGCTCTGGGCTTCGCCAAGTTCGAAGTCTAGAATGGAAAGGGAATTTTTTGATTCAAAATTTGAACCCTTCTTTAGAATTGAGCAGGTAAGGGAAAATATAAAATTGATGTATACGTCTGCTTAAACGCACATTTTCTTAAGGCTAACGACTCTAACCCTGGTACATATGCTCACGTAACAGTGTAAGTCACAGGTAGAGTGTCAGTTGTAGCAATCGGAAAGTGCGGTTATATTTTACAGTTAATTTGAATTTGAAACACAAAAATCTTTTCTATTATTGTTTAGGTAATAATTAAAGCTGTAGATCTGCCATACATAGTACATAATACGTCGAACGGACCAATAAAATTCGGTCCAATTTTTGGAAAAGAGTTTCTATCTACTGTATTGGATCTTCAAGAGCAAATACAAAATATCGACGCAAATGGGACTTTCTTAAACAATATATGTTATGCTCCACTAAAAGATGACAATAGTTATGTAAAAGCTTCTGATTGCGTTATTCAATCTATTTGGGGCTATTTCCAAGATGATATTACCCGACTTGATGATAATGATGAAGATAATGGATTTAATGTAAGTATTATAGATGCGTGTTTTGTTTCATTTCATTTTTTTCAACCGTATCTCTATTAAAAACAGTAGCTATAGATATAATTTATAAATGATTGTGCGTAGCACACATAGTTTAGATTAGGATAGTAAAATGCGCAGCTTGAGTTACACTAACAATGATGAAAATCATAATACCTAAATATACTAACCAAAGTAATCACAACCCCAAGCACAGCTTCAGCTAAACAAGCTGTGACTGCTAACAAGACCCGATTGCAAGATAAAAATTGGTATTAGTTCAGTGCTTTGAATGGGAATATTCGCATCTGGATTGCATACTCAGCACGTGTACCAGAATACGGGTGACCGTTAAGGGGCCGATCATATTACGTTTCATATAATTTTTGCATTTTAGTAATGAGAAATCAGCGCCTGTGTCGACTAAAAATGTGGATCTTCACTTTGATTTGTCGTCCTTTGATTTAACTAGGTTCGCTAAGCCGATATTTACATTGTACAATTTTACGTTGAATTGCCCAAGGGGGGTTTGATCATTCTCCAAGTAACTTTGTTTATCTCTAACGTTATTACTGCGTTTCTGGCCTCCTCTATTGCTTGATCTAGAGTTGCCGTTATAGTGAGTAATTATTTTGGTTATTTCTGTAGCTACTCTTCATAAACATTGCCACGGTATCTATTAATTCCTTACCGGTATGGATTAACTGTAATACAATTCAGTGTTGGCTTGTCCAGTTGTTTCTGTGCAACTGTTGACAAATCTTTTTTTTTTTTTTAATTTTACTATTTTGTTGCTACCTGTGATAACCTAATGCATATACTAGTTCTGACACGGTCCCCATGTTATATCAAAGACGGCGTACTCGATTTATGTCGGTCTTTTGATTACCGCTTATGCAAGTTTCGGCTACTATGAACCTAGTAATGGGTATCGGTAGGCTTCTTGCTCAATCCAATGTGGTTGGTGTTCCGGTCACGGGCTTTCAGCGTAAATCGATGTTCGCTTCGACTTTACTTTTGTAGAATGCTGGCCTTGGGACTCAGAAATAAATTATGCAGCGCACACAATGAATTCGGCAATGTTATCGGTAGGCGTCCAGTTAAATCCATTGTTGTTAGTGTCCCGGTGGGGAGCTCTCATCGTGAACCGATGTTCGACTTCACTTGTGTAGAATGCTGGCTCAGCAATGAAACGAATAACGGCAAGTGTCGGGGCACGTTTATTGAAAGGTCGAGTCGTCTCTTTATCTATTTAAGCTATCAAAAAAACCTAAAAGTAAAGCTACCAGCGATCTGAGGGATAAGATACCAAAACGACAAAAGCTACAAAGAAGCATAAGTCACAAAACTTCAGCCGGCAAGCTGACACAGCATAAGCGATAACGCTGATTCTTACAGGCCCAGTTTCGAGAACTTAAAAAACGCAATATAGTCATTCTCTAACCATATTTCTTTGTATAAGGATCCACATTTTAAAAAATTATATCCAGATCTTACGAAGTGGGGGATATTCCATTCAAATAGGCAAAGGACATCGACTCTTCCTGTGAGAGAAATTTTATTAAACTACAATGAGGAACGGAAGATACAGATATATGTTTACTCTATCTTTCCAGAAACCTGATTAGATCGCTTAAAGACATTCAAGGTCTATCGCACTAGCTCAGTTTCAAAATAACGAGAATCGTTTAAAAAGAGACATTCTTTTAAAAACCCAGTAGTAATCCGTGATTCTAACTTTTGTCATTTGACACAAGTTTCGCAAATAGCAATCCCAATAGATACCGTATTATGCTGTTTTTAAGCCTGACAGCGCCACAACAAAAGCTCGCGTCCTGCACAAACAAAAAAACTTTATTTGCAAGGTATGTACTAAAAGAAGGGAAGAGTATTCTTATTGTATACTTTCTCTCTTTCATGCTACTCAGACTTAAGGACGAAATCACATTCCACAAGATTACTTTCTCATAAAATCACCGTGCTAAGACTTTTAATCATTGTATATCTGCGATAGATAGCTTTGCTATCCATTAACAAGACACCTTGCATGCCATTGATCCCAATATTTTCTTATGTAATGGCTTTGCACAGATTCAAAAGAAGTAAATGTAGATTAATGTAGTTAAGCTCGTAATTTATAAGATTGTTTGTAAGTTTACGCCAGGGTGTTTTTATTCACTGAACCCATTATCAAATAGAAATAACGGATAATGTTCTTGTGCAAATGTATGTAACAGACAGAAGGAAGCATTTCATGCCATGTCCGTCCGTCTGCTTGTATGTATGAACGCAAGGGTCTTAGAACCTATAAGAGTTGGAGACTTGAAATTGTAGGCTTTCCTAATGCCCGCGCAGATTAGGCTTATTTCTTTCTTTCGCTTACTTGCCCCGTTTCCAAGTAATCAATAAAAATCGATTTCGAAATCCTGTGTAATAAAATTTATTAAATAATAAGAGCTAGAGTTACCAAACTTAACATGTAGCTTCCAGAAAAGTACATAAATATTAAGTATCTTTCATTTTATAGCTATCACCTCCTCTCCGCTACTACCTCATAGCTATAAATCAAGTAAATAAACCAATTTATACTTATAATGGCCACCAATTTAAGCGACAATTTAACTGCAATCCAGAGAATATATTATGTATATATATAACTTTTGAGAACATGCACGTATTCTACAGCACAAGAAGATGAACTGTTGAAAGTTTCATCAAGATCGATTAAGAAACACAGAAGTAATAAAAAAAAACGTGTTTTGGCTGGCCACGAGCTTGTGGCATTTTCTCATCAGTACTCAATTATTGGTGTGGCTGTTGAGCAGAGATGGCGGCAAGTAGTGCGGTCTGTTGAGTGTTCAAGTCATATTGAAGAAACTTTTTTTTTTATTTGAATATATTTTTTTGTTTCACAGCACGAGCTGCATCAGGTGCATTTGTTACTGATTTTTATCGATCATGCTCAAAATGCCAAGTTTCTGGCTCTTACATCTTCTATGATCGACATATTCATTCACAAGGACATACTCGGGCATTGGCTAAGAATATTTAAGTTAACACGATCACCCAACAACATAAGTGGCGTGTCGCAATGCACAATTAGCGGCTTTTGCGGGCATTGGACGGAAACAAAGATTCGGACATTGGAGGCCGATATTCGACACCATTCACAGGGCACAGTGTCAGCCAGCTTACATTATAAGAGGTTCTGTTCTCTTGAGGTAGTTGAATTTAACCAGTAGGTTAACCAGTATTGCATAACTTTGCATAAAACCTTCATTTCCAATTTACTCTTTTTAAATGGGTTCAGGGTATAACAAGGAGTTATCTTGTCTATAAATCTGACGATGAGATAATGTACTTACTACCGAGCTGACGTAACAGCAGTCGAACTTCCTTCTTAATATTTGCTTGCTTTAAATTCGAAAGGTCGCCAATATCTTGCAGTTCTATATGCTTGCAAAGTTATCTTTAATCTTCGGTACCCCGAAGATAACTATTCTTACTGTTTACATTATTATAACGTATAATTTGGTATTATCTATTTAATTTATTTCAGGTTACCTATTTGGATGAAATGTATCAGTGCATCAGTAACCCATATTTATGTTTAGCTTCTTACGGAGGGCCAGTAGATCCAGCGATTGCATTAGGCGGGTTTTTGAAGCCTGGTGAACAACTAACAGGGACTACAAAATATGAGCAGGCTGATGCCATAATTTTAACATTTTTAGTTAAAAACCACCATGACAAAGGGAAATTAGTACATGCATTAGAATGGGAAAAATCGTTTGTTGAGTTTATGCTAAACTATATAGAAAATAACAAAAGTGAGTCAATGGATATAGCATTCACAACTGAGCGTTCTATTGAGGATGAATTAAATAGAGAGTCCCAGTCAGACGTATTAACCGTTTTAGTTTCATATATTATTATGTTTATTTATATTGCGATATCCCTTGGACATGTACAAGAACTAAAGAGATCACTCATTGATAGTAAAATTACATTAGGTATTGGCGGTGTTATCATAGTCTTAGCGTCAGTAGTCTCTTCTATAGGTATTTTCGGATATATTGGGGTACCAGCAACTTTAATTATTGTGGAAGTAATACCATTTTTGGTACTGGCAGTTGGAGTTGACAATATTTTTATTCTAGTTCAGACTTTCCAAAGAGATCAGCGTAGAACTAATGAAACGACAGAACAGCAAGTTGGGCGGGTTCTCGGACGAGTAGGCCCAAGTATGTTATTAACATCTGTTAGTGAGAGCTGTTGTTTTTTTCTTGGTAGCTTATCTGACATGCCTGCAGTAAAAGCTTTTGCGCTGTACGCTGGTGCTGCTTTACTAATAGATTTTATATTACAAATAACATGTTTTATCGGATTGTTCACGCTTGACATAAAACGAAAAGACGATAATCGTTTAGATATTTGCTGTTTTATAAAATGTAAAAAGTCAGATATAATACATAATAATGAAGGGCTTTTATATAAATTTTTTAGAAGTGTCTACGTTCCTTTTCTCATGAAAAAGGCTGTTAGAGTAAGTGTAATGATATTATCTTTTGGATGTCTTTGTGCTAGTATTGCCTTTGTTCCAAAAATTGATATCGGACTTGATCAAGAATTGGCAATGCCTGAAGATAGTTTTGTCTTGCATTATTTTAAGTCTTTGAACAAACATCTTAATATTGGCCCCCCAGTATATTTTGTACTTAAGGGAGATATTAATTATTCAAATAGTTCTAATCAGAATTTAGTATGTTCAGGACGATATTGCAATGATGACAGTGTTTTAACGCAACTTTACTTAGCTAGCCGACGATCAAACGTAACTTATATTGCTCGCCCTGCATCAAGTTGGATTGACGATTACTTTGATTGGGCATTGTCATCAAGTTGTTGCAAGTATAATCCGAAGAATGGCAGTTTCTGTCCTCATCAAGGTAAGAACATTAAAATACTCGTTATTATAAGCAGACGGTAACTGGCGATGTCTAGTCTAATTTAATAATTCGATTACGCAAGTGGCTAATACAAAAAAATTAAACAAAAGCTTTAATTGCAAAAACAGAGCAACAAGATGTAAAAGAAATTAAAATATTTGCTTAAAAATATTTGTCGAACTGCGCCAAAATATGAACCGTTTTTTCCAAGTCAAACAGCCGCGACATGTTGAACGTATTTGTACTCTATACTTCATCTGAATTATTACTGCTGAAGCAATTGAGCGAGAGCTGCATTTGGTGCTGGTAAAAGAGGGTTCATGGTATCCCCTAGTCGGGAACTCCCGACTAGAGCCCCCAACTTGTTTTATATTCACTTTGAGCAAAAAATTATTTCCCTGTCATTTGTATAAATTAAACACCTGCTCATATAGTGCACTTTGCAATATTATTAAAGTAATATTGTTGCCCCAAGATAATTTTTGAGTGTCATAAAAATTAAAAACGTCAGTGAAACTATTAGCAATAGTACAACTAAAATCAGTGATGCCGATCTGTCACACGATGCATATGGCTCTCGCACTTTCTTGCCTTAATTATATCTAGATTGAAGCATTAACAAAAAAGTAAGGTTTTTTCGGCACATCCAAGAATAAGACTTATATCTTACGGTTTGTAATATGTGAAAATAGTGAAGCTCGTAAATGCTAAGTTTGATGGAAGTCTACCAATCGTTGGCATGGCAGCTATATTATATAATGTTCCCAAAAAAGTTGCATACAATCGTTTTAAGCGATTTTTCCATACTTGCGTGCACCTCTAACACTTGAGGTCACTAATTAGACAGACAGCCAGTGAGTCAGACAATCAGGAACAACAGTGTAGAGACCAGGAACAACCCATTTTGGGTTGGTTTGACTATCAAGAGTTTTGGAATTGCGACGCTAAAAACCAAAAAAATTCAATTTTTCTTTGCCAACTAAACGTAACGGTCTAAGATAGCAGACATAATCATCTAAATTTATTTTAATAAGTCCTTTTCCGCTCATACCTAGAGGGGCTGATGCAGGTGAAGGTCAGGGCAGCGATCTCTGCTCCACTACCGGACGCTGCGGGAGTCCCAAGGGGAAGCGTTCTTGGCCCGTTCTTATACTCCCTGTTCACAGCAGATGTTCCTGTGCACGGAGAAGGCTCAACTGCCGCCCTTAGTGGTAAATCGTTACTTGCCTCATACGCAGACGACATCTGCTTTTTTACTCGTGGCCATGCGAGTACGAGCAGCTGACGGGTTGCAAGAGTACCTTCACTCGCTCTGGGCACGGATGGAACATTCTTTCCGGCTAAGTGAAGAAATGTCTGTTTCACTTTACTTAGGGGTGAGGTGCTACAAGTGTAGCTTAACGATAATAGCATGCAGGTGGAGCGACTGACTTTTAAGTAACCCATCTAGGCTACAGTCTCTAACTGCAGGTATAAGCTGAGTCGCCTTAACTAGTTGTTTTGCAATAGATCCCAACTCCTCCTGCGGTGTAAGAGGGCAATATATAACGCTGTTATCGTGCCCACCTGGAGTTATGGTATCCAGATCTGGGGAATGGCATTGTCTTCGAATTGGAAGGTGCGAATGAATCGCCTGCGCTGCTGTCTCTTTAATCTATTTTTTTATTCTGATAAAAGACAGTAAACGTTCCTCAAGTTGTAATGCTGTTGAGCTGCTTGCTGGAATTCAGTCCAAAGGCTCGAAGCTCAGATGGATGGACTTGTCCAGCTTTCTTTGAAGAAAGGCTAGCTACCGATAAAAATCGATACCAAAATTAAGATTTTTATGACAATCAATTAGGTTTTTAAAGAGTCATCAAACTTGACATGGAGCCTTTAGAATAGTATACATACATAAAGTTTCTTTCTCTTTGAGATTATTTAAAAATCTTCATCAAATATAGTAAATTAACGGAAAACGCTTAACCCCAAGATTCAAAATGTATTATCACGAGAACTAAGTGGGTATGTTGTTTCCAAATATTAGTTCTGTAAGTGTGTGAACCTAGGCAGTGAATTTAGACCTGCCTGCAGCTCAGCTTAGACAAGGCTGTGTTGGAAACGAGTCACAGACTTTAATATTCTTATGATCTGCGAAACTAAATTTTTTTATCATATCTGACTGGTTTATGGTCTTCCTTATTGCGCAGACAAAGACACCCGTCGGAATGCACAATTTTTTTAAATTAACATCTTCACAAGCCCTTAGAACTTTCCTCTTTCACTGAGACGGGCCTCGAAACGACGTACAACGGCGTCCACATTCAAAAATAGGATATTTACACGTGTAAATTGTGTGGAATGAAATTCGTAAAAAAATCATTCGTATAAAACGAAAGTTGGGGGGTATACAATATAATTTCATCTTGTCAGGAAATACTTCGTAGTGTAAACAATTTTTCGAAAAAAAAATATAGATTTTATGTTGTAGTTGGTAAGGTTCCAATCCAATTGAGAGTAGTTCGTGGGGCGTACTGTCACATAAGCCAAAAAAATCAAGAGGTTCTAGTCGGGAGCTCCCGAGTAGGGGATACCCTGGACCCTCTTCTTCCAACACCAAATGAAGATATACATATATACTATTCTAGAAGCTACATGTCAAGTTTGGTGAGTCTAGCTCTTATTATTTACCAAAATTGCTGAAAAAACAGGATGTCGATATCGAATTTGATCAATTACTTGGAAACGGAGTAAGTTATCGATTATCGGAAACAAACTCGATCTGCGTAGGCACTAGGAGGACCTACAGCTAAAATTTCTGAGATCCTTGCGTTTATACATACAGTCGGACGGACAGACAGACGTACATGGCTAGATCGATTCAGCTGTTGATGATCAAGAATATAGATACACTATGGGGTCGGAGATGCTTCCTTCTACCTGTTACATACATTTGCCCAAATACATTATACCCTTTTTACCCATTTGTAATGGGTTCAGGGTATAAAAAGAAAGAAGATTTTATTAAGAAAGTAATGAAATGCATACTAGCATAAAGAGTGTTAAGAATAGGTAGTAGGTTAAAGGATAAAGAGATAGGGATGACCAATCACCGACCCGGTAGGGGAAGATTATAGCATGTTTGGCAAGCCCCGACCCATAGTTGGGAATGGTCAGTGAGTTCCCGAAAGTACCAAGAAAAACATTTTATTAGGGGAGAAAGTTTGGTAGAGAAAACGTGTTACAATCTATTGTAACTCTTGCATAGACCACGAAAAGAATTGTGCATAACGTAATCTGTTGTGTACGAAGGTAGGAATAAGGGGCTTTAATACATGGAAGGTCCGAACAAAGCAGAGAATTGAAGACGCCCTTACAGAAAAGAAGAATCTATGTAGAAGAAGAAGGGGGAAAAGAAGAAGCGTGTTGGAGTAGGATGGCAACTGAAGATTAGGGCCCCAATTTAAGCCCCGTAAAGCAAAAAGCAGCAATTGCTTCTGAACTGACTCAATACGAGACGGACTATTATTAAGCTGAGAGACCAGATGCAATAGCAGTACTCTAAAATAAGGCGAACAAGAGAGATTAATTTCCTCCAAGTTCCTGCGCAGATCAAGTTTGTTTCCGATAATCAATAACTTGCTCCGTTTCCAAGCAATCGCTAAAAATCGATATCGACATCCTGTTTTTTGAGAAAATTGGGTAAACAATAAGAGCTAGAGTCACCAAACTTGATATGTTGCTTCTAGAATATTATATATATCTGCATTTGGTGTTGGAAGAAGAGTGTGGGTATCCCCTAGCCGGGGGCTTGTTTCCTTTTTTTTTTTCTTTAAAAATTTAGTAAACTAAGATTATTATTAATTTTTACTTAAGATTACTATTTTCTGTACTTACACCTTGCTTCTTAGCTGTGGGCTTTAATAACGTCACTGACATAATAGCTATGAAAATGGGAATAGCTGGTCGGAAGGTGATATTATTGGAAATGCGTGTATTCTAATTAATATTAGGTTTTAATTTTGATATTCATATGTATTTATAAATAAATAAACTAACTAAACATATCTTCAAATAGACGTGAAGCTCAAGATAGTTCGAGGGTAAATAAATATCTAAAATTTTTATGCATAAGAAAGGCCGGGTAATTCCCGTAATATGTATACATTTAATTAGAGAACAGCTGTGTGAACTAAATTAACTAATATCAAATTCTTTATTTTATTCATTTTAGATACTTCCTGCTCATCCTGCAAAATTCAGAAAA
This sequence comes from Drosophila ezoana, assembly GCA_035045725.1. Taxonomy (NCBI): domain Eukaryota; kingdom Metazoa; phylum Arthropoda; class Insecta; order Diptera; family Drosophilidae; genus Drosophila; species Drosophila ezoana. The sequence continues at coordinate 228,997 of JAWNOU010000005.1, read as the reverse complement.
ATGATTTGCAGCGGCCAGATGAACAAGATTTCGGAAAATACCTACCGTTCTTCTTAAAGGATAATCCAGATGACTCATGTGTTAAAGCAGGCCACGCTGCCTACAGCGGAGCTGTTCGCTATAACTACGCCCAAAAAACATTGAACGTAGATTCTTCATATTTTATGGCATATCATTCAATTTTAAAATCATCGAGGGACTATTTCCAGGCCTTAGAATCAGCTAGAAAGATATCTGCTAACATTACGCAAATGTTAAGATATAACCTTATATCAAACGGACTACCATTGGACTTGGCTATGCAAGTCGAAGTATTTCCCTATTCAGTATTTTATGTTTTTTATGAACAATATTTAACTATGTGGTCTGATACATTGCAAAGTATAGGAATTTCAATACTTTCCATTTTTATAGTAACATTCATTTTAATGGGATTTGATATACATTCCGCTCTTGTTGTAATTATCACTATAACAATGATAATAGTAAACCTTGGGGGTCTCATGTACTACTGGAATATATCTCTCAATGCTGTGTCTTTGGTCAATATTGTGATGGCCATAGGAATATCTGTAGAGTTTTGTTCACATCTTGTGCACAGTTTTTCACTCTCAAAAGAAATTAATCAAGTGAACAGAGCTGCCGATTGCTTATCAAAAATGGGTAGTTCCATATTTTCAGGTATAACGCTTACCAAATTTGCAGGAATATTAGTCTTAGCTTTCGCGAAAAGCCAAATTTTCCAAGTATTTTATTTTCGAATGTACTTCGGTATCGTAGTTATCGGCGCAACACATGGTTTAATCTTTTTGCCTGTTCTGCTTAGTTATATAGGTAAGTAATCCTTTTATATTATATTTTTAGTGTATGTGTATAAACAAATTTGAATATAAACTTGTACTCTGTATATCAATATAGAAGGTATTATTTTCTCCGAGCCCAGAAATTATATATATTTTATGACAGAACCTTTGGTACACCAAGTGCAACGCATATCAGATGTTAGTTTCATACGAAGAATACTTTAGTGGTAGCTTAGTTAATTGATGCTGTAGAAACTACAGCGCCAGCCCATCTCTTAGTGTTATATAACATATATACACTCGTCTCGGTCACTCATTATATGTATACTGCCTGCAAGGATAAATACAAAGAACAATTGAACCATTAGAGTGAGTTTATTTAGCACATTAATTGCAAAAAGGGTTAAATTACAACGTATATTAAATAAGTCATTTGACCACGCCCAGAAAACATTCAGCAGCAGCATCAACCTTGCCATTTATCAATTGTCAAAGGCTAAATACATAAATTTCATCTCTCAAGCGACTGACATTCAGCAGCAACATTAACCTTGTCATTTATTATTTGTCAAAGGCTACATCCATAAATTTTGTGTCCCAAGCGACTGACGGCCTAGCCTTAAATTACTAAAATTAGGATATTTGAAATACCAAAACGACATTAAATCTTCGTCTGCCACTAATGTTTAATCAACTTTGATACTGCCTTAATTTTTATACCCTGAACCCATTGAAAATGGGTAAAAAGGGTATATTGTATTTGTGTAAAATGCAAATGTATGTAACAGGCAGAAGGAAGCATCTCCGACCCCAAAAGTATATATATTCTTGATCAGCATCAATAGCCGAGTCGATCTAGCCATGTCCGTCTGTCTGTCCGTCCGTCCGTCCGTCCGTATGTATGAACGCAAGGATCTCAGAACCTATAAGAGCTAGAGACTTGAAATTTGATTGGAGATGTAGGTGCTCCTAGTGCCTGCTCAGATCGAGTTTGTTTCCGTTAATCGATAACTTACTCCGTTTCAAAGTAATCGATTAAAATGTGTATCGATATCCTGTTTTTTATGCAATTTTGGTAAATAATAAGAGCTAGAGTCACCAAACTTGACATGAAGCTTCTAGAAAAGTATATATATATCAAGTATCTTTCATTTTATACCTATCGCCACCTCCCCGCTACTCTCTAACTATTAGCGCGAGCTGCATTTGGTGTTGGAATATGAGGGTTCAGGGTATCCCCTAGTCGGGAGCTGCCGACTAGAACCTCTTACTTGTTCATTTTGGCAACAGTCAAGGCGTTCTAGATAACTTCGGAATATAACCCGAAGGTCGTGTCTTCGGTATTCTTCATATCGACTGTTGCTAAATCAAATGGGCTACGGTTATGCAGCCTTATATAGTGCAGAACTATATAGCCCATTGCTATCTTTAAATCTTATAAATTTAAAATTTAAACCCTCAATTTCTTATGCAATTCTTATATCAATGTTAAATATAATCTTCCTTTACTGTAAAAATCCAAGCTCCCTCCAAGCTCCTTCCAAAACACTAAGTACTCTAGTGGCAAAGAACAGATTCTGTGGACATGTTGCTTGAGGAACCCCGTCTTAGTCTTAAGAGTCATGTCACGCACTGCGCCACCAAATCGGGGAAGTAGTCCATAGTCCAGGCGGTGCGTTATCTTCGGCAATGAATAATGTTTTTGGTTCAGAGCATCCCCCAGTTGGACACTTTTGACTAGCACACCTTTCCTTGCTTATTGTTATGGTTATCTTCATTTTGTTGTTTTTTCTTATAAGTTCATGAATATTGTTTCTAACTTTTCTGAGACAGCTGGACTAATGGTAGTGGTTCTGCCAAAATTGAGTTAGGAGGTTTTTCCTGATATTATGATTTTACTTGTACACTGCTTATTGAATATATTTCTTAAATTTGTGCTGTTTTTCATCTTATTATCTTTAGTAGAGTTTTGGGAACTAAAGGTCTTTTCAGTATAAATTGCTAACCGAAAATTACAAAATGTCTATGTCTGCGAAGCTATTCGCTTGTTTTTTTTTTTTTCGAAAATTCGAATTGCAATCAATTCGATTTACACGGGGAAGACCTTAGCCATTATTGGTCCATTTTCGGTCTGACTTCTTATGGCCTTTTATTTATTAATTCGCGGGTTGGTTGTTATGTACATAAAATTATTAATTTCTAAGAGCTTTGAGTTTTTGATGTGTGAGTTGATTTTACGAACTAGTTTGATCAGGAAGCTAATGATGCGGCATTCTGTGCATAGATATCGCAAGCTTGATAATGTTATATCTGCGAAAATGCAGATTAAGTGGCTTTTGCAGGGCTTCGCGGGAACCAATGGCGGCTTTTAGTTCCGCTGGTTGCCGAAAAGTACTTTTATACCTGTCACTGGACCTTTAACATAAACGTTTTGCAGCACGTTGATTTGTTACGTGCGGGAACCCAAACTGGGGAAGCTTCGTAGTTAATTATTGATATTATGGGTGACTTAGATATTATATTTCGGCTGTTCACTCTGACGCATTTGATACAATTTGCATTATGCAATCTTTTTCAGTGTACATATACATACCATTAAATGTAATTTTTGCATAAAAATTATAAATTATAATAAAATATCTGCTTATCTAAAAAGCATTATATATAAACTAATTTAAATATTCAATTTTTTATTTTCAGGTGCGCCAAATAATACTAGGCTTGAATCTCACAGCCATGATAACGGTGAGCAGGAAACTTCGTTATCTAGGGCAAGATAATTTTTTTATTTAGTGTGTAATATTAAACGTTAATAGCGAAATCTTCGAAATCTCTAACATGGGCTTACCCATTTTGGCTGATCTTTCACAAGTTTTTTTGTTGGATGTATTTGTAACAACACTGAAATAATAATTTTTTTCGTGAAAACAGTATATGTAAACTGGCTAAGGTGTGATAAATTTTAATCGATATTTTATGTACACATATGTAAATGCATACCCCGCTTATAAAAACATGAAAAACTGTATGTATTTCGATTTTTGAATAAAGTTTACAATGTACAGTAATATTGATTCTGATATTTTTATTATTCCCTGAAACAATTATACATTTTTAAATCATCAATCTTTTATAGAGTGGGAATAGTAAAATATGCACACCCGCAGCGTAAAAATATGTTACGGACAAAAGTATTGGCAACTGTAGTGTTGCCAACTAAAAACATTTGGTTAAATTTTATGCCATTCTTCCATTACGCTTCTTTAAAATTAATCTTCGCAAACGTACTTAAGCGACTACATGAGGTGCAGCAATAGTAATGTGAAGTTGATCCGACGTAATTTTGCAACAGGAAAAAAATTGCTGACAGCCTTGAGAGTTTTCCAGCGTTTTTTTATAGACACCCCGCTTTCTTGAATTTCAGGCTATGAAATGTATAGCCGCGTATTCTAAATTGGAGAGAATGGGCTTGAGCTTAGACAGGCTTTTAGACATGGTTTGAAGTTCTACACTCCCCCTTACCATCCATATGAGGGAGGGCTAAAGCGACAGGACATTTTTTGACAGCTATGAGTGGAGTAACACATTATAAGGCTTTGAAGGCTCCAACGAACAATTTAGGCACTTTTGTCTAGACCGTTTAGACCAAGTACGTGCTCTTTGGGATAATATCCATTAGGAGTATGGGCGCTGTTCTAATGCTCACAGTCAAGCGGAGTTGAACATGTGACATACAAACCAAGCACATAACCTGTTTCTGAAATAGTAAAATAGTATTGCATCCAATTCAAAGACAGGTGGAGCGTGGGCAATCGATAGTTTCGCATCAACTAGACTGATAGATTTAAAAAAAAAAGGAGACGGGAGGATAAAAGTATTCAGGAATCTGTAGATACTATCAATAATCTTTAGAGCACCAACATGACAAAGTGAAACAAGTGGTCATCTTTCTTATTGGAACGCTATTGCACTCTAGACGTGAAACCTAGCACAAACGGACAGCTCCAATCCTACCCAAACTCAAAAGACATCCATTCAGTTCATTTGTGCCGCTCTTTTTTCTTTACATGTAAATGACAGATATTTACAACTTCATCAAAAAGAAAACAAATGTCTTCAACTATTTTGCTAGAGGACATGAATCAAAAAATTGCACGAGTCAACAAAATTGATATTCGTGCAAGCTCGATCACTTGAGGTGCTTTCACAGATCGCCGAGATGTTCGATCCAGTAGGATGGTTAGACCTTCCTGATAGAGATCTGGTTTTATAAAAATCCGCACTAAAACTGTACATAAGGTTTCAGTCCATTTACTAACTGAGAAAACCAGGTTCGTTGTCTCGTATCATTACCGTAGTGTTAAAATGAGTCAGCAAGCAGCCATGCAAATGGACGACCTACGTGGCTAATAGAGTCCGAAAGGTCACTCAATGTATTCACGTTCGTTCCAAACATAACGCTGCTGATTTGGCTTGCCCACATCCCTAACGGGTCATTGATCTGCGGTGTCATGAACTACAATGGCCGCCCCCTTTTGAATCATCCCATGAAATAGAGGAAAATCTTCATCGTTTCAAATGATACCTATTAAAGTTGAATCCCAAGTCCAATGCAGTTGGTCGTTTCTCCGAATTCGAAAAAGATTTTAGTCATGGCCCATGTGCACCGGTTCATTGAACGTTTCCAGAAAACGGATACTAAGTTTCAAAAGAACATCAGCAGCACTGAGCTATACAATGCTCAAGAGTGGTTTATTGTACTTACTCAACGTATTGAGCATTGAAGATGCTCGTTGCGACAGCCGTTGGACATTAGTTATTTTCTGACATGTTACCGAAATTTTCTGTCAATAAAAGGGGACAAAGCTTTCAATCCCGAAACCTACTCTTGTATGGTTACCCCTGCTCTTTTTAAATAAAACAGAGGCCAATGGTTTTTATATATTCAGAGTTAATTACATTTAAAGCTGGCCGGTTCGAACAGCAATGAGGTTGAAATACCAATATTAAGCAGTGTATTTATACAGGTTCTGTCACAAGTAAAATTTGCTACCGAGACTACATTTGCAGGTCTTGATCTATTGTATGTCTTTTTTAATATTGTATATATATAGTATTACTGCAACTGCAGATCTCAATTTTCAAATCATTTAGCATCCCGACTATAGTCCTATACGTGGGCACGTCCTTGGCTTGTAGACGAAAAGTTCTACGCAATCATATCTACTACAGGGCCAATAAGTCTTGAGGTTTGGCGGGGGCTTCTTGCGGGAGGTCTGGCGTCTTTCTCTTATTCCAGTGTTGTTTTTGGTGGTTCTGGAATCCATAGAGGGTGTGTTAGTAGCAATTGTAGGTCCACTGGGACTAACCGCATTGTTGGACTCATCGTCTAACCAAGACTTGCCCTCATCGGATTCATCGTCGAACAATCGTCGACCAGCTCGGCGAATATATAAGTTAAGGTCCTGACTAAGGAGGGTGTGTTATTGCCTGGAGCCGGGAGCTTGGAATGGCTAGCGGTGAGATTCTGCCATCCACCCGTTTACGGTTACCAATGGATAGAGGAGGGCGTTTTTCCATTTATAACATTTGATCCTGACCGACTTTTGCTTTTAACCAAGCGAGCTAAAGCAGTAGCAGCAACTACATCTGCAGTAGGGTCTATTCGGATGCAGTGCTCAATAACGACCTAACGACCTGACCTACGATGTTTTTCAGAACCTTCTCTGATGTGGGGTTCCATCCCAAACAATTCTACGGGCCATTTGTTTGATGGCTAGAATTATCCCAGAACTAATATTCAGAAAATTATAAGACTAGAAAGAGCTACCTGTGCAGGCACCGCGAGATCCCTGAGATCCTGCCCTGCAGTAGCTCTCAACACACGCTTAAGCCTTTGACCAATCGACATACCAATGGATGGTTGACAAAAAACTTTCATTGGACAGCTAACCGACAATTTACCAAACACGGCTGGAATTTCCAAAATCACTGACATATATCTACATTCATATATTTTCATATTCTTTTTTTTTTGTGTTGAGCCTGCACATTTTATCCTTCCTCGAGATTGTCAAAACTAATTAAAATAATTTTCAACAAAACAAAATATAATATTAATGTAAATTTTTTTATTTGTATAATTTTTTGAAATTATTGGTGAATTTTTCCACCTGTCCCTCTAGGATTGGTATTATTTAGATTGTAGGTTATTTGTTGATAGCAACAAAGATCGTCTAAAAGCTATTAGACAATGAATTACTGCAGTATCTTTCTCTGGAATAGTCAAGCTCGTCAAGAACATAACTCAAGCCATAGCGGGAAACACTTGCATCATGTTTAAATGCACTTGTGGGTAACGCGGATGACATAATAGTGCCACCAATGTACATCAAACTTGTTATTATCATACACTTTAAAAGCTTTGGATTCGGAAGGTAAATCACTAGAGTATCTACAAACTGCTTTCCCATTTATTTTAATGGCACTAACTCGAAAGTTATTGATAAATAAGAAATATAGGAAGCTAAAGCATATTTTGGCATCAGCTGAAATAGCAGCAATAAACTCATTCATTCAAAAATTCACTACACACTTTTTGGCCAACAGCAAAAATGCGGATTAAATTGAGCACGTCCAACACTTGATAAAAATTAAGTATTGAATAAGGATATCTTTGGATCTGAAGCTGAATTTTAATATGATGAAGAATTAATATCCTTGTAGACATTTCCCTTTCGCAGACATATGAGAATAATTAAGCTCGAAATTGTTGAGTTTGATGAAATATCTTTAGAAAAAGAAAATTTTGCTATATAAGATCCTTCCATTCGACAGATCTTTTCTATAGCAGCTTTTTGATTTTATGGTCCGAAGATTTTGCACATATATTTGGATCATGGTGGAATTAATCCCGAGTTTAGTCAAGTTATCTGTATATAAAAATATTTCCTTTTAAGAACTTTCTTTTCGAATGATCTTTCTTTTGGCAGCTATGTATATGATATAATGGTCCGCTGTTGATAAGGTTTGGTATACATGTGGGAACAGGGGAGACAACTGATTTGCAGTAAGTTCTGCAAATATTTTTTCAAATAAATTAAATTTTGTATATCAGACTTCAGATTCTTTCCAAAGAGATGGAAAGATAGAAGATTTAAGGGATAGATTAAAAATCTTTAGCAATCAAAAAAGAAAGGAAATACTGCACTTTTTTTGTAGACAACTAAGAAACAAGGATCTAAGGGTAAAAATTATTAGTAGAACATACAGATACAGAGGTTGGCAGCACCAGAATCATTGCCAGCTTTTTCTATCCCGAAAGAAAAAGATCTGTGGAAGACCATTTCGGGATACCAGCCTGACCATAATGTTAATGTCAGTGGTTGGATAATACATGAGAACCTGCAATTGGCTTAACCATATTTTCAAGCCACAGATCGACATGCTCATCAGAGCTAAGACGTTATTTTTTCTGTCGATCAGATTAAAAAAGGTCCAAGCTGTCCGATTCTGCAAAAGACCATTGTTGGCTATATCGTCTCAAGGCGTTACAGACCAAAAGGTAGTAAAAACAAGTAAGAGGTTCTAGTCGGGAGCTCCCGACTAGGGGATACCCTGAACCCTCTTATTCCATCACCAAATGCAGCGCGCGCTTATAGATAGAGAGTAGCGGAGAGTTGGCGATAGGTATAAAATGAAAGATAATCGATATATATATACTTTTCTAGAAGCTACATGTCAAGTTTGGTGACTCTAGCTCTTATTATTTACCAAAATTGCTTAAAAAACAGGATATCGATATACATTTTTATCGATTAATTGGAAACGGGGCAAGTTATCGATTATCGGAAACAAACTCGATCTGCGTAGGAACTAGGAGCACCTACATCTAAAATTTCAAGTCCCTAGCTCTTATAGGTTCTAAGATCCTTGCGTTCATACATACGGACGGACGGACGGACGGACGGACGGACGGACGGACGGACGGACGGACGGACGGACGGACGGACGGACGGACGGACATGGCTAGATCGACTCGGCTATTAATGCTGATCAAGAATATATATACTTTATGGGGTCGGAGATGCTTCCTTCTGCCTGTTACATACATTTGGATTTTGCACAAAAACATAATACCCCTTTTACCCATTTTTAATGGGTTCAGGGTATAAAAATCATGTTGTTAAGCTTTAGTCAGGAAGAGCCTTATTTCTCGGTAGACATAGATTTAGAGAAATTGTTGGTGATTGGAACAGTTTCCTTCAAGCAAAACAGTCCGAGCAGTTGAACCAGTTATGGGAGTGGCGATTACTAGAAAATATGGACATACTGCCGTCAGGTCGACTAAAAGGAAGATTGCCAATTTAATAAGATCCCACTCAGCTTCTTCTTCTCGTTCGAGGTTGCTAAGGGGCGATGTGTGTCGCTTGAAAGACGGTTTTTTCCCCCGATTTCAGGCATATGTTCTTGAAATTCATGGATGAATATTTAGGCCACATGTCTGAAATATATAATCAGATTCGAATTACTCCCACCTACTTCATTCCGCATCAGTGTGTCTTAAGACCACAAAGCACATCGACGAAGTTTTTGACGCGTCCTATCTGTCTATGTCTCAAATTGCGTTAAAAGACCTTTTTGGGGTTAAATCGACCATTCAAGAGGAGCTATATTCGACTCTGCTTCGATTTAGACTCCCTGTATATGCATTGACAGCTGATATGAAGCAGATCGAGATATCCAGCTTTTGACTCTTTAAAGTCCTTCGGCTTAACACTGTAAATTACTCCACTGGACCTGTCCAGCTTTTGGCCATAAAGTATTTAACAGAGAGATTTCTCAGTTGAGAGTGATTGACGTGTTTTAATTGTGCTCCAAGATTTATATATATTTTTGCGCTTTAATCCTGCTTTTTATTTCTAAATTTTTCATTTTTGGTGCTTTAGTTAAAAAGCTTTTATAAATTGTGCAAAGTGTTATCTGTTGGTGCCCCGCTGTGCATACACTTGTTTGTGCGTGTGTTCGCTGCTGCATATTTCAGCCTGTGCATCGTGCTCTCGCAAATTTTTGCTGTTGCTTTTCGCTCCAAACAATTTGTTTGTGTGCGAATAGCTATCTTTGAGCGTTTACTTGCTCTATTTTTATGCACTGTTTGCGTTTTGCTCTGGGCTCTCGCAACTTGCATACGCTTGTAGTAATTATGCCGTGCTGTAAGAAACCTTACACGTTCAAGCAGGCTGTGTGAAAATATGTTGCATGCTAAATGTGCAGGTCTTACTGGGCGTGATTGCGACAAGATCGCTACAATGGCCAAGAAGGGCAGTGGCGGCTTGCGTTGGTCGTGCCCAGAATGCATCGACAAGCAAATTGATTTCTCCAGAATGTTTAATTCTGTGAGAAATCAATTCTTAAAACTGAATAACGTGGCTAAGCGGCTCTCGAGTAGTTTTGACTCGAGTTTTGAGTTGCTTAGCAATTTCAAATTCGAGTCTCCAACCAATCGCCGGTTGGAGTCTCAATTTTCGCAGTTACCCACTCCGTCTGTCCAGACACCTACGCCTCTTTTGTCCCTGCCTAGCAATTTGGATTTATCTCCAATGTTGTCACTATCGCCTTCAGCGAGCGACTGCCCAATTACCCCTGTTTCATCCCCTGTATTAGTCCCTGTAGATCCCGAACCTGATCCTGTCCCAGTTAGCCATACTGCCTCAGACCCGTCAGCTCCTGGTCGAAAAGGTAGACCTGCGCGCAATCTAGCCCAGATTGTAAAAAACTATCATGGTGCCTCTTTAGCCCCACCAAATCCTGTATTACCTGCAGCCCCATCAGCTCCTATTTTAACATTTATTGTTGTTGCCCCTCGTAGGCAAGTTTTTGTGTCTCGACTTTCGTCTGACACCACTCCTGAGTCTTTGGCAGCCTATATTGCTAGCAAATCTTTCAAAATAAATGTTTCACATGATATGTTCCCAATCATTTGTGATCCCAAGTTTTGGCCTCCACACATGATTCTTCAAGAGTTCAAGCCAAACAAGTAAGAGGTTCTAGTCGGGAGCTCCCGACTAAGGGTTACCCTGAACCCTCTTATTGCAAAGCACCTAATGCAGATCGCGCGCTCGTTTGTAGTAACAAAGATAAATTAAAATAAAACAAACATAAGAAAAATAAATAGTCAAAAAAATTCTTTCTCCCCATTGGAATTGAACTTACGCTCGCGGCCAACTGCTTCCCGTGGTTTTTACCTTGCAGCCATACCGAAAGTTTCTACTAATTGAAAAAATAAAAACAGAACTAAATTAGGACAACATATGAACATAGAGCATACGATGCAATCGCAACTGTAATTCTTTTTGTGATTATTAGTGTACAGAAATTCTAGCGCTTTGTGCCAGCTGCCGTTGCCTCGTGGCCTGCCAATATATATGTACATATATAACCACATGTATCTTAACCGATCTCAATGAAATTTTCTACAGTATATCATATTGTACCATAGAATATTTGTATACTCTCTAAAAGTTAATTGCCTTTAAATTGTGGCTTAAATTGGTTGGAAATACAAGTTGTGTTATTAACTTGATTTATAGCTCTGCGGTGGTAGCGGGGAGGTGGCGATAGGTATAAAATGAAAGATACTTGATATAGTATATATAATATTCTAGAAGCAACATATCATGTTTGGTGACTCTAGCTTTTATTATTTACCCAATTTGCTCAAAAAGGATGTCGACATCGATTTTTATCGATTGCTTGGAACGGAGTAAGTTATCGTTTATCGGAAACAAACTCGATCTGCGCATGGACTAGGAGAACCACAGCTACATTTTCAAGTTTCCAGCTCTTATAGGTTCTGAGATCCTTGCGTTCATACATACGGACGGACGGGCGGACGGGCGGACGGACGGTCGGACGGACGAACGGACAGACGGACGGACGGACGGACGGACAGACAGACGGACATGGCTAGATGTTTCAAATAAATTCAATTTCTAATCATTTGAATAGAGCACTTGACCTTGTATTTGTTAACGACTACCTTATTTATAATGTGTCTAGGTCCTCTCCTTTATCTCTTCCTGAGGATGTATATCATCCTACTTTAGAGGTTGCAATGTTTAATTGTAATCCTCGCATTTCGTGCTCATCAGCCTCATTAAGCCCCGCCGTTGATTTCGCAAAGGAAATTATTCCTTGCTTAATCAACGTATTCATGCAATCGATTGGTGTTTTTTATATACGCGGTTGATATGAATATTGCTATTAATCTTTTTTATAATACCCTGAACTCCATCTTAGCTGATTGCATTCCTAATTCAATTCCCTCACAGACTATCAAACCTATTAAGTCTAAATATTTTAAAAAGTTTAAAAGTTCTGGTTCGCGATTGACTTGGCCAAATATTCCTATCCAAGTTGCACTTCTTTCTTCTTAATTCTCAGTGCTATGAGAATTATCTTTCTCGTTGCAAAAAGGCAATTTTCCCAAAAACCGAGACAGTTTTATAATTTTGAAAGCTTGAAGCGTCAATCTTCAAGTCTGCCATCTTCTTTTTCTCTAGGGATAGATAAAGCTAGCAATGATTCCGATTCTGATAACCTCTTCGCTAATTTTTTCCAATCAACTTACTCTTCTGTGTTTCCTAATATATAATAATAATAATCTTACCATCACAATATTACTTCATCCGCTTCTATATCTGCTCCTGTTATTTCCCAATCCTCTCTACTTTCTGATATAGATTCTTTAAAATTTTCTTACTCTCCTGGGCCTGGTTCACTGTTCCTAGTTGTCTTCTCAAGGAGTGTAGTTCTTCCCTTCTTCGTCCATTGCTAAAGCTTTTTAATCTATCTCTTGAATCTTCTGTCTTTCCATCTCTTTGGAAAGAATCTTATATCATTCCTCTCCACAAGAAAGGTGGAAAGTCTGATATAGAAAATTACAGGGGCATTGCAAAACTGTCCGCTATTCCTAAATTATTTGAAAAAATAATCACTTCGAATTTGCAGCATTTCTGCAAATCAGTTGTTTCCCCTGTTCAACATGGATTCGTAAAGAATCGGTCAACTACGACCAATCTGCTTGAGTTTACTTCCTTGGTAAACGATGCTTTTCTTTCGAAAATGCAAACTGATGTCATTTATACTGACTTCAGTAAAGCGTTTGACTCTGTGCACCATGACATTTTACTTTTTGACTTGACCGAATAGGTTTCCCTCCGTCTCATATGTTTTGGATTAATTCTTATTTAAAAGGTAGGACCCAAAGAGTAATGCTCTAAACAAGTTCACGTTATTTCTGGTGTTCCTCAAGGTAGTCATCTTGGACCTTTACTCTTTACTCTTTTTATAAATGATCTCCCCTCTGTTATATCACATGCCCGTGTACTCATGTATGCGGATGATGTGAAACTTATTCTATCATGCACTAATCCCCTACATCATTCTCGTCTACAAGACGATTTGAACGCTATGCAACTTTGGTGTTCGGCCAATCAATTGCATCTGAATTGTTCAAAGTGTATGTTCATGACATTTAATCGTACTACACCTTATCTTGTCAGTTATACAATCGACAATACCCCTTTACAACGTATACTAACAGTTAAGGATCTAGGCGTTCTATTTGATTCTAAACTCTGTTTCAATCTTCACATAGATACCATCGTTAATGAGGCAAAAGGTGTACTTGGATTCATTAAACGATGGTCTAAAGAGTTTAACGATCCTTTTATAACGAAACTTCTGTACATCTCTCTCGTTCGCCCTATCCTTGAATACTGCTCTTGCATCTGGTCTCCGCAGTATAACAATAGCCAGGATCGTATTGAATCTGTTCAGAAGCAATTTCTGCTTTTTGCCTTACGAGGTTTAAATTGGGACCCTAATCTTCGGTTGCCATCCTACTCCAGCAGGCTGCTTCTTCTTAACTTTCCGTCGTTAACCAACCGTAGGACAATTCTCGGTGTTGTCCTTCTACATAAGTTGATTATTGGCGATATAGATTCTCCTTTTCTGCTAGGGCGTCTTCAATTCTCTGTTCCGTCTAGACCAACCAGAAATTACCGCCCCTTTATTCCTGTCTACGTGCACAACAGACTACGCTATGCACAATCCTTTTCGCGTGCTATGTAAAAATTATAATAGTTTGCATCACGTTTTCTCTACCGAACTTTCTCTACCCCTAATAAAATCGTTGCTTTCAGGATACCTTCGGGAAGTCACTGACCATTCCCAGCTATGAGCAGGGGCATAGCTTGCCGGACGGGCTGTAAATTTCCCCCACCGGGTCGGTGATTTCCCATTACTTTTCTCTCTGTCCTATCTACTTAACACTCTATATATCTAGCCTCCATTTCTTTACTTTATTAACATTATTCTTCTTACTTTCTTTTTTCCTATTTATTGTATTTTATTAATTAATATAGCAAACTAAGATTATTTTTAATTTTACTTAAGAACACTTTTTTCCTACTTACACCCATCTGATTAGATGTAGGCTCTAATAGCGTCACTGACAAATTTAGCTGTGAAAAGGGGCACAGCTGGCCGGACCTCCATCGGTCGGTGATGCTATTTAGAGAACTATGTTATCTAACTAGGCTTTTAGCATATAATTCTATTATCTATTGTATGTATAATCTACGGAATAATCAGGAAGACACTCGTTTTGTCGACCTTAAATAAATAAATAAATAAATAAAATAAAAAAAAAAAAATAAAAATAAAATTAAAGGTGTGAGTTAATTACGGCCTTGGGTAACCTCATGGATGCCTCCTGCGCCGTGAACCCACTCGTGGGAGATGGCCAAAATGGCTCCTTTTGAGCCGCCGGATAGGTATAGCTGTAGCCTGGGGTCTGGCCAAGCGATTGCTGTGCACCAACAGTCGTTCGTTGTATCAGCTTGAGTGGAAGGCAATCAATTCCCCAGATCGGAATGCCGTACATCCACACGGGGGCAATAATCTGCAGATATACTGTGCGCTTATTGTTCAAAGAAAGCTTGCTCTTTTTATTTAGTAGCCAATATAAGCTGGCGATTTTAGTTCGGCAACTATTAATCACTGACGTGATGTGGAGTCTGAAAGTTTATCGCTGGTCGAAGAGCAATCCAAGAAATTTAACTTCATTGCTCTGTGGGACGGTGTCGCCGCAGCGTTGCACAGCTGGAGGGTCACTTTTCCTCAGGGTGAAGCACACGTTTGTGCATTTGGAGCTGTTTATTTTAATATTCCACCTTTTAGCCCAGTTGTCTAGAAGGTGAAGGTACTCCTGGATACCGTCTGCAGCTTCGTACTCGCAGTGGGAGCTGAAAAATATTCCGACGTCATCAGCGAAGGTGGCAACCATCATTTTGTGTGGATCAATGCCCAGTTCGTCCGCGTCAGGGACCGGTATGTCTGCTGTAAATAGGGAAAACAGGATAGGGCCGAGAACGCTACCTTGTGGTACACCTGCCATAACTGGATGGATGCCTGATAGTCCCGTTCGCGCTTTTACACTGTATGATCGACCCTCCAAATAGGATTTCGTGAGTTCGAAGTAGGGTGAGGGTAGACAAGATTTTATCTTGACCAGGAGCCCCAGGTGCCTTACCCGGTCGAAAGCCTGCTCTATGTCGATGAAGACTGCATTGCAGTACTCTTTTGAATTAAACGCCTAAAGAATCTGGCTTGTAACCCGGTGTAATTGTTCGGTAGTGCTGTGGCCCGCGCGGAATCCAAATTGTTGGTCAGGGATGAGTCCACGGGATTCCACGACAACCAACATCCTGGAGGCGAGCAGTCGCTCCCAAATCTTTGAGATCGAAGGCAGAAGACTTATCGGCCGATAGGACGCAGGTCAGGTTTTCTAGGCTTGGGGATCATCGAAACAATGGCAAACTTCCACGAAGTCGGGAAGTGTTGCATTCATAAAATCGCGTTGAAGACCATCGTAAGGAAGAGCAGCGCGTTCTCAGGAAGATCTTTCAATGTTCTGTTGCAGACCAAGTCGTGTCCCGGAGCTTTTTGGAATTCAGGTTCTTTATTATATTAGAGACTTCCGCCGAGGTAAATGGTGAGATGAGGAGGTCCAACTGAAGAGGAGCCGAAAGCAGAGACCTAATGTCTTTCACATCTTTTGGTGAGGCCATTTCATGCGGCTTGAAGCGGTCGGCGAGGTGAGCAGCAAACGTGTTAGCCTGTTCGTCGTTTGACCGACACCATCTGCTTGTTGGCGCCTTTCAATGGGGCTTGCCGAATCGGCTGTGCCAGTTAGTCTTGTCGACTGGATGCTGCGAGTGGATGAGCGGGAGCTCAGGGGTAAGCGGGAGTGTACCGTTAATGTGTTGAAGAGGCCTGGAGACGGGGTGGCGAGCTTCAAGAGCGGCTCTGCGAACTTTGCTTGTAAAAATATCCAAGGCGTCGTCAATGTCTGTGGGACAGCCAGTAGCTATCAATCAAGGACAAATGTCGCAAGCTCTTTACCTTTTTGGTTGCACCGCTGGTCTCCCCAGAGAATGTGCTTGGCGTTCCAATCACCGCCGACAAGGAACGTACGGTCTAGATTCATTAATAAGTCTGCAAAGTCGGTACTCAGCCAAGTGAGGTTGGAGGGCTGAGGCCCGTAGTGACTATAGCTGAGACCATTTGAACCTCGTTTCTGCGAACTCGTCGGATAGGAAAATGCTGTATGTTGTTTTTAATAAGGATGGAAGCACCACATTTGCCATGAGTGGCGGTTGGATGATTGGCAGGATAGGAGCAATATCCGTTGAGCTTGGGAGTCGAGTTTTCAAAAAGTCGGGTTTCGCTGATGAGTAATACATCAATACAGTTGCTTTGCGCGAAGCATTCTACTTCGCTCATTGTTTTGGATACGCCAGTGGCGTTCCAAACCATTATCTTAGGAGAGTTCAATGTTTATTACGCGCATTGAGCAAATCCCAAATTTGGGTTTGCATGGTAAGCATTTGTTTTTGCATTTCCATTAATCCTTTAATGGTCTCATTTAACGCACTAATAGAAGCGCATAGAGTATCCTGCACATAAAACTTTCTAGGGCTAGTCTGCCATTGAGTCGGCTGAACGCCGATATGCTGACGTTGATATGCATCATGCTGTTGGTGGATGTTTATGCTGTACCTGTTGCCTACCCTGCAGGAGCTTTGATAACCTTTAGTGATATCTGCATACAAAAAGGTTCCTCTAGTGGGAGGATAACTCAAAGTTTGGGAATCAACCCTGTCTATGTAACGTCGTTTTTGAGAGGCGATCGTCTTTGGCTGATTTGCAGAGTTTTGTTTCTTTATACTGCTGTTAGTTCTATTCATGTAACTTTGGTACGATGCGCAACCTTTGTAGTTAGCCGGGTGGTCTAGCCCGCAGTTTGCGCATGTGGCCTTAGCCGTAGATGGTCTATCGCAATCCTCGGATCGGTGTTCATCATTAAAGGTAATGCAAAGGGGTGTTTGTGGACAGAAGTTAGCTGTGTGACCAAATTGCTGGCAGCGCCGACACTGTATAATGTCTTTGCTTTTTCCATGCTTCCTGTCTATGAACGCGTTGTCCAATCAGAATTTTTATCGACTTTGTTTCTTAGCTGTAGGCTCAAATTGCGTCACTGACAAAATTTGCTGTGAATAGGGGCACAGCGTCGGACTGACAAATAAAACACCTCCATCGGTTGGTGATGCTATTAGAGAATTGTGTACTCTAACTAGGCTTTTAGACACTCGTTTTTTCGACCATTAATAAATACGCCGCATGCGTAGCGAACCTTTAAACGATTAAGTCTGAAGTATCGGGAAGCGTCACATCTGATGACTTATCCTTACCTTACAAGTACGCCAAGCAACTTTTGGACTAGCTGCTATGATAGACCGACCAGAGATTTTGGAAACTATCGATAGTGTTTTTATCGCATGCCAGGCTGCTGAGAGGGAAATCGAGCAGTATAATTTGTAAGTATCCCCACGGCGCTCGAAAGGAAGGAAGCCAACGAGTTAAGTTCTATGATGATCTAGATAGAGTTCGTCGTTCATAGTCTTCAGCGACTCAATCCATTTATACATGACTATAATGGTACTTGGTGCTCTTTTCTCTATTCCGAGTAAGGGGATGACTTGCAAATACCCCTCATTAGTTGCCAAGTATCCGCTACCTCTCGATAAGGCATGCAATTCACTTGATCATTCATCCGTTGCTTAAAATGCAAACCTTCTCTGCTTACTCAAATTATGGGAAATTAACCAGCAGACGACAGTTTTGTTTGATTCGCCTCCAAAGTGGTTCATTTATAACTAGTATCTGACCTATTCACTAGTACACTTGCAGAGGTTCGTCGGCCGTCGAGTAGTCCCACAGATTGCACATTGCGACCACGTGACAAACATCAGAACAAGAAAGCTCTGCACTTTAAGGGTCTGGGAGGCTGCTGTGAAGTCTGCAAGCCACTTACTTCTACGGACGGTAGGCAGCCTGCTGAAAACGGTCGAAGAACTGCAAACGATCGCAGTGGAAGCCGTGGTCAATTTCAGGCCATCGGATGCGCTAAGCGGGGGCTCAAATGACGGCGAGGCTATAACGCCAGCATACCGACGGCCGTTAAGGGTTCTTTCGGCAGAGGGGACCCCGGACCAGCAGGGTCCTACCGGCTTGAATCGATGGCGTGCTTTCCAAAATCTCAAGCAACAGTTCTGTCGCAAATGGTCATCGCCGAGGTGATCTGCCGCCCCAGCAATGGATTACCATCAGAATGACGGCGGTGCGCGCAGGAGAGGACGGAGTCGTTAGGGTGGCAGTAACAAGCACCCGATAATCCATTTATCGGCAGAATAACGGCGGTGCGCCCAGGAGAGGACGGCGTCGTTGGGGTGGCAGTAACAAGCAAAGCCAGTAGTGAAAAATTCAGATCTGCCCGATCAATAATATAATTTGATTAAAAATTAAGGTCAAGTGTTAGTTAACGTAGTAAAGACGCTTCGTCACAGTAGCTTAGTCTAGCCTTAAGAATTTTGAGTTTTAAGTTGTCGAATTACACAAAACTTACCATAACAAAGCGTATGAAAATTCGTATTAAATACTTTGAAAGAAACAATTTAAATTAAATTTTCAAAATGCCAGCCTCAACTTTACATCATCAGCAAACATTATTACTCGAGCGTTGGAGAAAATAAATTTCTAAAGAGAACATTTTGAGTTCTGTTACGTAAATACTCTGAGATCTAGTTCAGAAGATTGACGGGAAGCCGAAAAGGCACCACTTCTAAAGCAGTAATGAATGATTAACGGGCTCGAAAGGTTTACTTACATCAGTATAGATAACGCCAGTCCGCCCACTTTTTTTGAAAAGTGAAGTAAACTCAAGAAGGTTAGTAGTTGTTAAATAATAAAGCTATATAAATGTTGTAGTTGAGATGGTATGATATGGGGGGTAATAAACAATTCTTTTCAAATGCTTGGAAAGATGACGTTTTTACATACAGTACAACAAGTTTTAAAATAGGTTCACATAGTGTGCAGCACAGTATTTGAGCACATAGGCGAGAACACCATCCGAGACCAGTGAGTAATGTTTGTGTTAACGTCTTGTTTGTGTTAACGTCACTGAGTAGCGAACTTTCAGAAATAATAATATTTAAGATGCAGTTTAAACTGCGTAACTAATAAGGATAAGGCTGATTTTCATTATACTCAGAGGAGTAGGTAATTTGAAAAAAGTTTGCGAATAGATCTGCAACGTCTAGATCAGTATCCACAATCTCCGATGAAAGAATATATGTCTTGTGTTTGGAGTTAAAAAAGTTACAACATTGCTTAGGGCTATGTGAAAGCTTCAAGCGACAACGGGGAAGGTAATCTTTATGGCACATGGAAAATTACATAGAGAAGTTGGAGGGCACCTGTATAACGGAGTATACCAGAGTGATTTTCCGATTTCATAAATTGTGTATACCACTTCAACTTCACATTTCTTAATCTCATTAGGTCCCTTGATAACCAGGAAGGCTTATCTTGGGGAACAGATAACAAAGAGCGAGTACATGATATGACAAAACGTTTTAATGGAAACATCAATGTCTGCCCAATTATACAGCTGGGACCAATCGAATTGCAGAATAAGATAATTTTGCTTGTAAAAGTCAGCCTAGCGGAAACAACGGACCCGATCAGCTAATTTCGATTCCCTGGTAGGCACACGGGCTGGAAAGGGGTATTCAGGACGTGAAAGCGGATTAACCCTGTGCACAACACTGTTGACTGAATCCAACAGAAAGATAAAATCAAGAGATCAACTTCTTGAGTAGAGATGCAACGTCCTTAGTGTGCTGAAATACATTGTACGAGAGGGGTTTTTAAGAAGCTCGCGGCGAAAGGTAGGAGTCTTTACATTTCTACTCTATAAATTGAAACATTGCCATCTAATAGGGAAAAGCATGTCTATTTAAGCCATCTCAACATTTTTTTAACTATCTCCTCCCTACTTTCTGATAAGATCGTCTTGGTCGTTCTTGGAGACTTTAATCTCCCAGAAATTTCTTGCGATCTCAAAAAGATTGAGCTTATGGATGGTCTACATGAGTTGTCCTTATTGCAAATTGATTGGATGCACAAAAGTAGGGAGGAGATAGTTTAAAAAATGTTGAGATGGCTTAAATAGACATGCCTTCCCTATTAGATGGCAATGTTTCAATTTATAGAGTAGAAATGTAGACTCCTACCTTTCGCCGCGAGCTTCTTAAAAACCCCTCTCGAACAATGTATTTCAGCACACTAAGGACGTTGCATCTCTACTCGAACTCGAACTTGAACCTTGAACTTGAACCTTGAACTCGCACTGGGGTGAAAATATTTGGCAAACTATTGTTATGTGTATATTCTTGTATATGGTGTTTTGTGTATAGAAAGAAGTTAGAATGTTTGCAGCTCGGTTTCTGGATTTATTGTATCCCTTAAAAGAGCACTCTCAACTTTTTTTTTTTTTTATGTGAAAAACATTTTATTTACAGCTAATTTTCTGTTACTCTTGCTTAACAACTTTTATTAGCGTACGTAGTCTCGACTGGAGCACTAACGAAAATATTCTATTCATTTCGATGATTGATTTCGTTATCAATACAATTGCCTTCCATATTTTAATTGTTTCACTTATTACCTCTTATTACTTATTACTTTACAAAAAGGTCAGATCAAAATAAATCCAAATGTTTCTTAGATATAAGATGTATTTATTAAATATTTTGATTACTGATCTTAACATGACCGTCATACCAAGTCTTTAATCGATGTGATATGTCTGAAAATGTTGGACGTTTTACTGCTTGTTCATGCCAACATTCCATCATTAAAGAATACACCGCCGTTGGGCAATTTTCTGGACAAGAGAGTAATTGGCGCGACCTTATTAAATTTATAACTTCTGGATTGCTGTAACCACAATACGGCTGAAATAACAAATGGTGATAAATATAATGTAATAAGATTCTATGTGCATAATAAAGAAATTTTAAGTTATACCTGCATTCCATAACTATAGATTTCCCAAAGAACAACTCCAAAAGACCATATATCACTTTCTGTAGTAAATTTTCCATATAAGATAGACTCGGAGGGCATCCACCGAACAGGAAGTAATGATTTTGATTGCACCCTAGAGAAAGTAATTGAAAATGGTATAAGGTCCAATAATAACAAAGTTCATTAATATGGAATTAAAAAATACCTGTAATAATCAGAACTGTAAATATCCCGTGACAATCCAAAATCAGAAATTTTTACAATCAAACCTTCATTGACCAAACAGTTTCGAGCAGCCAAATCACGATGAACATAGTGATGTCCTGATAAATACTCCATTCCCTCACTTATTTGTATTGCGATTTGTAGAAATTCCAATTGTAATAATGATTTTTTTTCAATTGGCGAATTTGATATTAGAAATTCATGTAGGTCACCATTAGCCATATATTCGAAAAGCATACAGTAAGGCTCTTTATTTAAAATCACCCCAAGTATGCAAACAATGTTTTGGTGCTTAAGATCTGATATTAATTCAATCTCACGCCTAAAATCCTGTTGTGTTTTAACTGAGGCGTTTTCTTTTAATGCTTTAATAGCAACATTTACAATTTTCTTGTTGGGCTGCGTTAGTTGTCCTTTATACACTTTTCCTGAAATTAAAAAATAAGCATAAGTAAGCAAAATAGAAACGTTCGTGAAATACGTAAACGAATCCTTTTTAATAATAATAAATGTAAATGTCCACTAAAAGTGCCCTGACGTAAACACGCTGTAACAAAAATAAAAACAAGTAAGAGGTTCTAGTCGGGAACTCCCGACTAGGGGATACCCTGAACCCTCTTCTTCCAACACCAAATTCAAATATATATACTATTCTAAAAGCTACATGTCAAGTTTACTGACTCTAGTTCTTATTATTTACCAAAATTGCTTAAAAAACAGGATGTCGTTATCGATTTTTATCGATTGCTTGAAAACGGAGTAAGCTATCTCTAGCTTTTATAGGTTCTGAGATCCTTGCGTTCATACATACGGACGGACGGACAGACAGACAGACGGACATGGCTAGATCGACTCGGCTTTCGCTGCTGATCAAGAATATATATACTTTAGGGGGTCGAAGATGCTTCCTTCTGCCTGTTACATACATTTACATTTTGGACAAAAACATTATACCCCTTTTACCCATTTTTAATGGGTTCAGGGTATAAATATAATTTAATTCGCACACCGAGTTCCCGGAAATTCTCTATTTTCATTTGGTTCTGTCAACTATTGAGAAAATTTATACGCTTATATACCCTTGTAAAGGGTATTATTATTCGCCCCCATAAAGTATATATATTCTAGATTGGCATCAACAGCCGAGTTGATATATTTCAATGTGAATTTGCATAGGTTCGTCATTTTGTTGCAGGCAGTTCATATGTCAGAACCGACCGAACCAGACCAATAGATCATATAGTTACCATAAGAACGAACGATATTTAAAATTTTTTTTTTTAAGATATTGTGACTAAACTCAATACATAAAGGTTTTGCTATGCTTCCCTGCGTACAATAATTTGCCAGATCTTATCAACATCGGAATATTATATCATATATCTGAGTTCTTGTGTGAAACACTTAATTTCGTTTATCATCTTGATCAACCCGGAAATAGTTAAACTAAATTTCTAACATAAGAACTAAAGAGTTTTTCCAAGATATCGTCATCAAACTTAACATTTACGAGCTTTATTTTTCCCACATTTCTGCAAAAATGTAAGGCAAATGTCTGCAAGTGTGTTTTAGTCTTCGGCACTCTAGTTATTTATGACTTTTAAACTCGATCACTTATACGAATAATGAAAAGGGACATGGCTTTAATGACCCTGCTGTTAATGCATATTAAGAGCACATACAATATATTTTCAAATTAATTATTTGATCGGTATAAGGATATATTATATATTCTGAAATAGTTTTATTTACCAAATGCTCCCTCGCCCAATTCTTCAAAGAACTCTACATCTTGTAAAGTAAAGTGTGGTATTCGCAACAGGGAATTTTTTTCCATATTTTTCGATGGTATTCCTACAAGTTCAATGGAACTATTTAATGTCATTCTTCCCGTATCTTGGTTTGAATTTAATTGTGAATTTCCATATATATTATTTCCGGCGTTAGGTGTATTAATCTAGAATAAGGACTAGGATTTTAGGATTTTCTTTACATGTATAATAGCTTACGTACACTTTGAATACTTTTCATTCCACGAGAACTTTTCTTTTTTAAAATAAGGACTGAAGTAAGGATAACAGCTACTGCCGTCAACCCCAATATTAAAATTATGGTTAGCCAGAGCTTATCGACACATTTTGGAATATTGCAAGGTTCAATACTTCGATCTAATGATTGGTCATCTACAAAGCACCACGGGTTCTTTTCCACTTTTCCTGGGTTCCTGAAATGTGGATAATTAGATTATTAAGTACAGTTCAAATTTATTTATTTTTATCTAAAGGTGATGTGATAATATCAAGAGATATATATTTTTGGTGGCAACACAAGGCCCTTCTGCCTAAACCTTAATTTTTTTCCTTTTCTTTTAGATGTATAAGCATTATTATAACGGAATTTAGCAAAAAAGTTAGGTCCACCACCGGTGACGAGCTCGCACCTACCTTCAACCGACCGAACTTCTTACTATCAACTTGCATTTCACTTCATAACTAAAATCTCAATTTTGATTGTATTGAAGGTTTTTGTCTGCTTTTGTGTTTTTATTTCAGTTAAGTGTATTTTTATACCCTGAACCTATTCAAAATAAAAGGATATAATATTTGTACAAATGTATGTTACAGGTAGAATGCGGCATTTCTCCCTGCCAGACAGGCTATAAATTTTCCCTTGAAAATTTCTTGTTGAAATTCTTAACTTTTTTAATAACTTCTTTCTTTCTTTTTTCTTATCTATTGTATTTTGTTAAATATTATAGTAAATTAGGGTTATTTTTAATTTTATTTAAGAACACTATTTTCACTACTAACACACACTTTTTAGCTGTAGGCTCTAATAGCGTTACTGGTAAAATTAGCTGTGACAATGGGAATTATAAACCTCCATCGGTCTGTGATGCTTTAAGAAAATTATGTATTCTAACTTGGCTTTTAATAAATAAATAAATAAAAAAAATTTCGATAGATATTCTTGATCAGCATCAATAGCCAAGACTATCTAGGGAATCGTACAAATAATATAAATACAAATATCAAAGGCAAATGAGTGTCACAATTCATCAATAGAACCACCTTAGCTTAATCTAGCCTGAAGAATTTTTGGGAGTTCTGTGTGGATATAGTACGAAAGTTATCAGTGCATAACATTGTACTCTAAATACTTTAAAAGACACAGTTTTCGGGTTTCATTGAACTATATAAATTCATAGAATTCTTCATTGCGACTCTTAACACTTAAGTAAGGTTGAGTTGAGCATAATTGTAATGTGCATTAACTAAAGTTGGGCCACTTTAGAGAGTGTTAATGTAATATTTGTGCGATGTAAGTTCTTCTGAGCGACTGTTTAATTAAAATGAATTAGTCTTAAAATTAATAAGCCAAGATGATGATATTCGTGACGAGCTAGAAGCACTCTGCATAATGACAAAAGCTCGTTTAAAGTCCTTTATAAAGTCGCTATGACCTTGAACGACGGCACACGGCCCCCACACATTCCGCATCTGGCACTTCCCAAGTTTCATTCTTCGGGTTCCACAATTTTAATGGCCTGTCCGAAACTTTTGTTCAAAACAACCATGTAACATAGGTATAGACATTCAAACATCGTTGAGATCAATGATAGACAAAATCTCCGGCAGATATGGCTCGATCTTGAGACGAAAATGTGAGGATCAACTCGATAGTACATTACTAGCTTCAGCTGTCGTTAGCGTCAAAATGAGAATTGGCAAGTTCGTTTGTGGAAGAACTTCTGGTTCAAAAATTAAATTTGTAACAGACGAGCTATCGTCTATATGCAATCTTCGCAGTTGGATAGAAAAGAGGTTAGAATCAGCTTATTTGGGATTGCTTAATGCCATTCTCAAATAAAACAAGTAAGAGGTTCTAGTCGGGAGCTCCCGACTATGGGATACCCTGAACCCTCAAATTCCATCACCAAATGCAGCGCGCGCTTATAGATAGAGAGTAGCGGAGAGTTGGCGATAGGTATAAAATGAAAGATAATCGATATATATATATACTATTCTAGAAGCTACATGTCAAGTTTGGTGACTCTAGCTCTTATTATTTACAAAAATTGCTTAAAAAACTGGATTTCGATATACATTTTTATCGATTACTTGGAAACGGGACAAGTTATCGTTTATCGGAAACAAACTCGATCTGCGCGGGCACATGGAGGACATACAGCTAAAATTTTAAGTCTCTAGCTCTTATAGGTTCTGAGATCCTTGCGTTCATACATACGGACAGACAGACAGACAAACGGACAGACAGACGGACATGGCTAGATCGACTCGGCTGTTGATGGTGATCAAGATTATATATACTTTATGGGGTCGGAGATACTTCCTTCTGCCTGTTACATACATTTACATTTTGCATAATACCCTTTTCACCCATTTTCAATGGGTTCAGGGTATAATAATATCATCAAGCATACAATATATGGAGGGTTCAAATTAAGCTTTTGTTGTATACCGTGAAAAGATCCGGTATTATATTTACTGCGAAAATTGGGATTGCATCATTGACACCTTGAAAGACGTGGTAAGGTCCGACATAGTAAATGCCAAATATTGCAAGCTATCGACATTAGTCCGCATCCAGCATCCTCGCCGAGATGTTCCGATGGACAAAGTTTTGGTACTGCACAACGTTGTTCATGATATCTGCTCGACTACTTTTCTAAAATTGCAACTGAACAAACTATGACATCACCACTCGGTCGTGGGCAGCATGCTTGTTGAAGTTAAAAGCATAGCACAGCGTAAGACATAAGAAAAATAATCCACAAAGCGCAAAAATTGCAGTTGGATAGGACGATAGAAAGAATAGAATATTTGAGCTCGGGAAAAAAAAGTTGTTAGTATTAATCTAATAAAAGGGCTGTGCAGAAGAAAAAATAGAAACTTAATTAGAAGCAACTGTTCTTATAAGAAGGTGAGTGATCCAAAGAAACAAACTTAGGTGCAGAAAACGGACCATTTTACATATTTTTATACCCTAAAACTATTAGAAATGGGTAAATATGGTATACTGTATCTGTGCAAATGTATGTAACAGGCAAAAGGAAGCATCTCTGATAAAGTATATATATTCTTGATAAGCATCAATAGCCGAGTCGATCTGGCTATGTCCATCTGGATCTCAGACTTTTCCTCCTAGTGCCCGCGCAGACTGCGTTTGTTAATCCATAACTTGCCATGTTTCCAAGTAATCCATAAAAATCGATGTCGAAATCTCGTTTTTTCCAGTCATCAAATATCAAGCAACTTGATGGACCACATCCACTCAGAATATATCCCCATGTTTGACAGTACCGCAGTATTTTGAGAAAAAAAAAAACAAATTATCCAAGAAACCTGACACTTAAAAACGCTGTTGTCCGACCTGAATGTTCAGGAGGAGGAGGAAGCATAAGTATTTTAGGCTATGCTTTGAAAATGATTGCAGAGACACTTGATTATGAGGGCCTACCAATAACGAAATGTATAAAATTATATTTCATTTGAGACAACGCTCACAAACAAATATCATTTATTTGAAAAGGCTTTTAAAAATTAACGATCAGTTTAGATTTTTTCAAAAATTTAATTGTAATGCTACTTTGCAAAATCTTCAACTCTTTAGATTTCACAATGCATTTTTAGTGTCATTAAAATACATAAGACAGAATTTTAGTTGAAAAAAAACCATTACATGAAAGCGTTCTAGTTAAATGCTTTTCATACAAAATTTTACTCTAAATTTTTCCCAACTTCCAGGTTCAATTTTTCAAAAGCCTAAGAAAGGCTTGTGCCCCAGGAAAATGGTGTATTTAGATTTTTAACCAGGCTCATTAGCCAAAATCGAATATAGCGTACATACCTGCAATAGTTTTGTCCTATAAGTTCTGGAAAGTCAGAAATTTCCTTCATTAACCACGACCATCTCAGGCACGGTTTTCCCGATATACTGACGTTTTCAATTCCTCGGTAACTCGAACCATCCTCCCAATAGCAGTCTTCAGCATCGTCTACTTCAATAGTAATGCCTAATGAGGAGCAATCTTTTTCTCGTGGTATTTTTTGACACTCTTCAACTCCTACAACACTAATTACAGGATGACGTTTTGCAATAGCGTATTCTTTTTGGCAAAGCTCATTTTCTAAAAGCTCACATTCTTCTCGACAAATTCGTTTTAAGTTTTCAGATTCTTTAGTCGGTGGATATTTGCTTGACACATCATTACTAAATACATCGTTGTAATAAACTGGTTTTTTTTTTAAAAAGGAATGTCTATTTTTAGGATCTTTTAATAGAAATCTTTTTTTTCGTGTCTCATTTCCACTGTATTTGTTTGTAATCATTGCAACATTGGCAAAGTACAACAAATTTGTTCGTTCTGGAGTTCTACAAATTGGAAGAGAGCTCAAGCATAAGCTCGGCAGTGCATATTTTCGGCAATTTGAATTCATATCTCTAAAAAATGTAGTTAGTATAAGCAAATCTTAGAAAAAAAAAATGGAAAATACTCACTTTGATTCTTTTATAACTCCATAAGCCGCCTTTAACCGATCCTCTAAGTCATTAATGGTAACATTAGGCGATATAAAAACGTGAGAGTTTCTTAAAAACTCATTACAAATCGTTCCATTATACAATTGACATATTCCAGTAATTTGGTTAAGTCTTTAAAAATAAAAAGGTTTGGTTAGGTTAGGTTATAATAGAGTGGCTGTCGATATACCCAATACACCTAGCCTATATTTGATACCTTGAATCTGGCTCTTCTTCTGATAAGATATACATAAATCAGAAGGTGGTTCTGTTTGAGCACTTGACGGGTAGAGATTCGCGGCAAATGCCGACTCTTATAGATATGCCATCACTATAGATATTTTTGTTGGTTAATGGCTTCGTTGATCACTACTACTCTGACTTGGAAGATGTTGCAGAAAAAGATTTCCTTATACTGATTTGTTTTGAGAATACTACACTTCCCAATCGGTTGTCTAATTTAGATCTCTCGTGACTCCGTTTTGGCCTGAAGTTGTACTGACCCAGTCCTTTTTACGAGGAATGGTTATTTTAAAGGTGTTTTTGGGTGTTAAATTGGCATGCAAAAGGCCGTTCTGTTTGGGAATGAACAATTCCCTGAGAAAGGAAGTCACCAAAATGAAAGCCTTCTTGGTGCACACAGTGATAATGTTGACGGGACATACTGCTATGCGCATAACTCGATCAGCAATCGGTGAGCTATCGGCTCAAAAGAAAGCACTTGCCACTTATATACTTATTAAATAATTCATTTCCCATTGGCGTGAGTGTTGGCCGTCGGGTGTAACAGTTGGACGATAAAAGGATTATATATAATTGTTTATTAAGAACGACTGGCCGTTATTAATATCACTTTAGAAATAAACACAATCGAGTTCTTAAGAGTGAACACAAGCTGTTGGCGTTGGTGATGATAATGCTGAGCTTACGCTTCGTGATAGGCACTAGGATACTTAACGTGCGCTGCCTGTCGCTGAGCTCCGAAATGCTGATGTTAATGTTAATGTTTTATCAGCTCATACACAACTAGGGGTTATATGCTGCCATTGCGTAGTCTTTGACCCTGCAAATGAGATCAACAGTTAACAGCTTGGAGACATGTCCGTCTCCGGGCATGCCAATCATTGCCTCCATTTCGATGATCTTGCGCTTCTTTTGTCTTATTTCCAAAAACCGTTTGAAAAGGATGAGACCGCAGGTAGGCAAAGTAGCCTGCGTCGGCATCAAGTTCCCTTATAAACTTCAGGCTCTTTGTGTTCAGATGGTAGACTCAGAAGTTCGTCGCAACCGGTTTAGTTTAATGGAATGGATGCCACTACTATTACATAGCGTGGATGAAAGCGATGCGGTCGAAGGTCGTAAGACGAATACCGACTACATCCATCTCTGGGCCGTTGTCGGTGCTAACCTTCGCCAGGTTGTCGTTTATTATTACGATACCATCGTCAACTACCGTGATCGATCCCAGATGGCTGGGTTGACCTTGCGTATGGAGTGCCAACCACACTATACCTTGGGCAGAGTCTTCTATTGACTGATGAGCCAAAAGGGATTTCAGATATTACTGGTCCAAAAGGACCTGGTTTCTTGTTTCCTGATAGTGCGTATTACATTTGAGGTATTGGTAATATACACTCTATTTCTTGCTTATAGGACTTCAAACCGGTGATCTGTATCTATTTCTTATTTTTTGGTGTATTTCAAAGTTTTTGTGATTTCTGAAATAGCCACATTATTCTTGTCGTCTAATCCGTAATGCGAGATTGATTGGAGACGCTGGTTGTATGTTATATACCCGTATTGCTCCCAGAGAAACACCTCTCAATCTACTATCGGAAGCAGATTGGGAAAAGTCCGTGATCCAGGTGTGAACTAGCGCGAGGAAGGAAAAGCAAAGGAAATAATAATCTTAAAACGTAGAGTAAAAGTTGTTTTGGCGCTGGCTTAATTCCTAAGCGAATGGTACATAAATGAATAAAAAATGAATGATAAAATAAACACAAAGGCCTATTTCATGTGGAGCACCCTCTCCTTAATCTGGATTGATGTCCCTGAATCGGCTTCTAACCTTTCATCGATGCAAGCGATGAAAGCGGTTAACGTATTACCAAGTGTTTTATTGCTCTTGACCAACACTTTCTCGCCGACTAACTCCGGAATAGTTGATTGATCCTACTTGGGCTCGCTTTCGCCCCCGAGTTCAGCGAGTGCCTCGGCGGCATACTCATTTTATGCCTCGCGGAAAAATCTGTCCTGACTAGTATTCCGAGCTCCTAGGCCCTTTCGCCAGTGTCCCCGATTCTCGAGGCCTATTAAGTGCTGTGTCTATCGTTTGCCTGTTCGGCCGCTCTACGTCACCTCTGTATTTAAAACAAGTAAGAGGCTCTAGTCTAAAGTTCCCGATTATTGGGTACCCTTCAACTTCTTCTACCAACACCACATATATCTCGTGCTACGAGCTCCTTTGCTTTAGCAGTAAAACAATAAAATAAAAAAATATAGTTCCCTTAACACGACTCGAACCCCTAACAGGCCACACTAATTGCCACTGTCTCTGGTCAATAGCCATACCAATAATTCAACGTTAATGAAAAAAAAACAAATTATGGTAGCAGCACATGGATAAAATTTAATAAAGAGGCGCGTAAATGTGTATGTGTACATGTATATGTATTACGTTTATGTATATTTATTACGAATACATATTCGTGTATTCTCAACAAGACAATTGCATTAAATGATTTTTTCAAAACAATTGCATTAAATGATTTTTTCAAAAAATAGATTCTGTTATCGATTTTTATTGATTACTTGGAAACGGGGAAAGCTATCGATTATCGGAAACAAACTCATACTGCGCGGGCATTAGGAGGACCCACGCTCCAAATTTCACGTCTCTATCTCTTATATGTTATGATTTTCTTGCGTTCATGCATGCGGACAAACGGACGGTCGAACAGACAGACGGACATAGCTACATCGACTCAGCTATTGATGCTTATCAAGAATATATGTATACTTTATGAGGTCGGAGATGCTTTCTTCTGCCTGTTTCATACATTTGCACAAATACATCATACCCGTATTACCCATTTTTAATGTAGTCTGGGCATAAAAATCAGCCATAACGTAATACACTGCACCCAATACGCGTTTAGCTGAAACTCTTAGCAATCTTTCTCTTAGTGTTAGTTGCTGTAATCGGCTTAGGCTGTGAACGAGTTGGTAGCATTTGGCTGCACTTTTTTGGGGTTCAATGGGCCAATGTAGAAGGGCATGTTGCGTATTTCGTGAATCATGAGTCAAGTCGACTCAAAGGCACAATGTGCCTCACAAATATTATTAAACTGGCCTCTTCGCGGTGACCCTGGGTAATTGTCCAAGATTGATTAGGACATCCAGCTAATTCGAGCAGTGAATCTGATAAGATGACACATTCTTTGTCTGCCGGAAGGCTAAACTGGGTAGTCGTGGTAGCTGTGGTTTATACCCAAATCGCTGGTAGAGCTTTGCTCGACGTGGAGTTGCGTTTAAACCAAAACATTGTACAAACTAGGGTTTAGAGCGGCCTGTGAATGTATTGTTTCATATATTTATTGTTTTATGTATGTATTGTTTTCTATAAATATGTACTGTTTTAGCTCCAGAAAGCAATTAGGTAATTCTGTGCTTAAACCATTAACTGTAGGCAGCATTAAGTAAATTTACCAGGACACATGACTATTGTTTCCTTGCAAGAGATATTATAATTTTGACATATAAAGTGCCTGTCTGTTGCTATGTAAATTAGTGTTGTATGTACTTTTATATAAGTATGTAGCAATTTACATATGTACGTACATATGTATTTCAGAATTGTCCGGCTTGGAGAATTAAACCACGTAGCTATACGTTTTTACGCTAAAACCCATGAGCAACTGTATATAAATTTGGACTCTCCGATGATTGTAATGATTCTGCCTTGTTTTGTTTACAAAGTTGAAGCATAATTTTCTCTGTTATTTAAACGATCTTCTTTGCATTATTATAAGGATATGAAGGCAATGCTATTGATAATAATTTTTTAATGAGTTATTATTATTATATATGTTTGTACATACATACATACATCAGCATATTTTTGAGTTTTACGTACCCATTGTTTTCATGTGTTGAATTTTTTGTCCATACATAATTATCCTTGAATGCTATAAAAACGATATAACGAACAAGAAGTAATCGACAATATTGTAAATTCATTTCCTTAACAATCCTTGAATATTTTTTAACTTTTAAGTTAATCCTTTTATCTGAGATCTTAATTTTTGCATAAATATACATAAGTTTGTATGTAACTTATTTTCACTAGACAATTACGACTGTGTATATAGATTATGCGCAGGACATTTAAGCATTTCACCCTCTTCAATATAGATTCAGGTGTGACCAAGTAATTCTTCGTTTTAGTTATTCCACAAAAAGAACGTTCAAATCTGTCAAGGAAGTTTTTCTTAAGATTTTACAGCGGTGGAACTTAAGTTGATTGCGTATTTTATTAAATATAAACAATTACTCATAATTGCCGATAATTTAAATAACGCATTTTCGATTTGGCAGAAGCTATTTTGTATTTAATGGCATAAATCTACTATGCTCAACATTTCTTACATATACAAACTTCACATTCTCTGATTCCATCAATTGTCGGTAAAATTTTTTTAATTTGCCATTCACATGCAAATATACCGCTTTTTAAAGTTGATCAGATTGATTGGATTGAACTTGAGCTGGCAAGTTTTTCTCCGAAATGGCAAATAATACGGTCTTGTAGTAGGGGCTTCTTATAATGGTCTCTTTGCGAAATTAGGCCGTCCTTAAATATTAAATATAAAGACATAAAACTGCAATATAAGCAAAATATAATATTTTAATTTAAAATTACCGCTCAGCTTCTTTGCTATCATAGCTGGTTGCGGTAATGATACATTAATAGTTTTCTTACATTCGATACGAAATTCGATAAATAATTGATAATAAATGATAATAAAACTATGCTATAAAAAGTATACTGTTTGCATATGCAATGTTATGTTTTCAAAATTTATACATTTTAATGCCACTTCAATATTTTATGTTAGCTATTACATGAGTAGTAAAATAAACTAAAGAACATAACTACATTTGATAGCTAATGATAATATTGTAAAAATGAAATATAATTGATATTCAATTTCAATTTTTATTATTTAATTTTATTGTATATTATAATTTAATTTGATGGCTGACATAAATTAAAATAACAATTTGTACATTTAATTATTGAAAGCAAAACATTGCAACTGTAAACAGTACATTAAATTCACAAGTAAGAGGATCTAGTCAAGAGCTCCCGACTAGGGAATACCCTGAACCCTCTTCTTCCAACACCAAATGCAGCTCGCGCTACCCGCTTTTGTTTTAAAAGTACCAAAAATAAATTAAAAATAAAAAAAAATGTCCTTGGCAGAGTTCGAACTCGAAGAGACCGCGCTACTTGTCGCCGCCTCTACCCAACAGCCACGCCAATTATTAATTCTTAATGAGAAAAAAACAAATAAAAATAACAGCACAGTAAGCAATACAATCGTAATTGCAATGCTGGTGATAGAATTCAAAGAAGACGCGCAAGAATGAGTGTGTGTGTACATGTGTACGAAAATTCGTGCGAATTATGCTAACCGCCGCAAACACTTGGGCATCCAAAACACAGTTTTTTTCTGTGTTTTTTAAACGATCTTGATAACATTTTTAGCAATACATCTTAAGGTACTATAAAATATTCGTATATTCTCAAAATGACAATTGCATTTCAGCTCGGGCTTATATTGATAGGCATTACAAGTTGGGTTATTTACTTGCTTTATAGCTTGAAGTGGAAGCGGGGAGGAGGCGATAGGTATAAAATGACAGATGCTTGATATATGTATATATACTATTATAAAAGCAACATATCAAGTTTGGTCACTCCAGCTCTTTTAATTTTTACCCAATTTGCTGAAAAAACAGGAATTGGTTATCGATTTTTATCGATTGCTATGAAACGGAAAAAGTTATCAATTTTCGAAAACAATCTGGTACTGCGCATGGACTGGGCTAATTTGTGCTTGCGAGCATTTCGTTCTCCCTAGAGAGACGAAGACTGTTGAGCCGAACGCCAAGCCGAACGATCAGTAACAAGCCGTATCTCGCTCATGAAATATTAATGTTAGTTTTGAACGTCTTACAGCCCAGAGACATACATATGTGTGTATGCATGTGCAAGGTGTGCCTCGCTCTAACTCATTACCTTGTGCACTTGTATGCATCTTATTCTCCCTGCATAGATTTTCAAAAACCCCAAACAGACATATGTATATATGAATTGGGTGGATGTGCGAACAAGTAGATCGGCGTTTGACGCTTAATTACACTTGCAGAAATACCACTTAGAAGTTATTTATTTATTTTAAGCAAAATAGGTCCCACCAGCAAGAGCAGCAACAGAATAATATTTTAAAATACAAAATTGTAAAAAAAATCTAAATTTCGCTTGTTGGTGTTGTCTTAGTTAATAGCCATTATCAACGCTTATCTTAGCCAATCGATTGTTGATGCGCATTACCCCGTTGACAATCGTGATAGGTGTTAGGTAGCGCTGCTTCGGACGCGTCACACTAGTTTTCTAATGCGTTAACATTTTGTCACCAACATTTCTACTTGTCAGATCTGTAGATAATCTTAGCATAGAATTTATCAATATGAGCTTTGCACGGATTAATTTTTTCGTTGGAGTTCTTTTCTGTGACTGCAAATGTTAAGGCTCGATGATCAATGTAAATTCATATCTTTTACTCCGTGTAGGTAATGACGGAGCTTGGCTAAGGCCCAAACGATAACTAACAGTTCCTTCCCACTTGTTGCGTATTTCGTTTCGCTGTCCTTTAATGTTCTAGATATCATTATAATGCCGACTATTTTCAAAAAGTACTGCGAAGCGAAGTCTTACACAAAATTATTGTAATAACTAGCTAATCCCAAAAATGATCTGAGCTCGAACAACGTTTTCGGCTCAACGTACTCCTTTATGACGTTGGCATTTGTGTTCGTGTTTGCATTCATCAGGCTTTTAAATACCCAGTCGACGTGATCGACGTCATTTCATTTTCACAGCAAATGATTAAACGTAGACCTGAAATTTTCTTCAAAAAATGGTCCAAGATGCTAGTTGTCGTGGAATCGCGTGAATTCTTTCCTGACCAACAATTTGGATTCCGCGCGGGCCACAGCGCTTCCGAACAACTACACCGGGTTAAAAAGCACATTCTTCAGGCGTTTGATTCAAAAGAGTACTGCAATGCAGTCTTCATCGACATAGAGTAGGCCTTTGACCGGCTATGGGATGTGGGGCTCCTGGCCAAGGTAAAATCTTGTCTTTCCTCACCATACTTCGAACTCATGAAATCCTACCTGGAGGGTTGATTATTCAGTGTCAACGCGCGAACGGGATTAACAGCCATCAACAGGAGTACCCCAGGTTAGGGTTTTCGGTCCTATTCTGTTCTCACTTTTTCGATTTTACCGATCCCTGAAGCGGTCGAGCTGTTTATCGATCCACACAAAATGACGATTGCCACCTACGCTGATGACGTCGGAATATTTTTCTCCTTCCACTGCGAGTACGAAACTGCTGACGGTATCCAGGAGTACCTTCACCTTCTAGACAACTGTCCTAAAAGGTGGAATCTTAAAATAAACGGCTGCAAATGCACAAACGTGTGCTTTACCTTGAAGAAAAGTGTCTCTCCAGCTGTGCAGCTCTGCGGCGACACCGTCCCACAGAGCAATTAAGTCAAATATCTAGATTTGCTCTTCGACCAGCGACTTTTAGACTTAACATCACGTCAGTGTTTAATAGTCGCCGAACCAGCCAGCCTACATGTCTAATGAACAAAAAGAGCAACTCTGCTCTGAAAAATACACAGCACAGTTTACTTGCAGATTATTGCCCCCGTATGGATGTACGGCATTCCAATCAAGGGAAGTGCTTCCAAGTCTCAACGAAAAATAAAGCATTACGACCAATCACGGATTTTTCATGGTATATCAGGAACTTAACTCTGCATAGAAACTTTAATCTGGCGGTTGTCAAGGACCAGATCGTCTTCCACTCAAGCCGACATAACGAGCGACTGTTGGCTCACAGCAATCGCTTGGTCCCCTGGACCCCTGGCTACAGCTACACCTACCCGGCGGATCAAAAGGCGCAGGGGGCGACCAAGGCAACGACTTTAACTTGGTTTTTATATATCTACTTATTCATAATACTGTTATTGTACAAACCTGGCGACACCTAACTTGATTCTAAGCGCATTATAGGACACTCGTGAGTTCTGATTGGAACTTATTAAGCTTGTTTTTAAGTCTATGTGGAAGTCGACAGAACTCGTACTTCCCTCCGTTACCAGAGAATGAGGTCTTCTATCGATGTGTCAATTGCAGCGAGTTCTCGTTAGATCTGTGGATCTGTGTACCATTTCGTGGTACCAGCCATACGGTCAATGTAAATGGTTGGAAAATCCCTGAGAACCTGCAATTGGCTGATCCATATTTTCAGAAGGGTCGAAATTGCCCAATTTTGCAAACGACACTTGTTGGCTGGATTGTCTCAGACCGAGTTGCCAATAAGAGTCTACCTTGATAGACAAAACATTGCAGACATTTTGGTCACTGGATGGACAACACACCCTAAAGCTGCTGAAGTTATCGGGCACGACTTTTATGTCAATGCGCAGATTTCGAAAAAACCAAATGGTTTGCGAATTCTCCTGAGTTCTCCGCAACAAACGCAGCCAAGTCGATAACAATCTCAGAGTCTGAATGGAGACGCCTTTTTATCCCTTAGAGCTTGGATAATTTGTGGTACCAACTGAAATATACTTTGATTCAGTAGCAATAAATAAAGATACAACAATATGTGTTTACAGAGCCAACTTCAGCGATCGGGATACATCGCTTCACCGACGCATCAATGAGAGCGTTTGGCGTATGCATATACGCGAAATCTCTTCCCCGACTGAGTTGTATAAGATTACCGATTGAACGAACGGTTCTTTGGTCTCATTCAGCTTCATTTGATTCGGTCACATCCTTCATCTTTCGCATCTTTTGTGTCGAATCGAATGGCTGAAATTCAAGAATGCAAAGCAAAACTCAGCAGATATCGCATCAAGAAACTGCGATGTTGACGAGTTACTTGCGTCGATGTGGTTCGATGGGCCTTAATTTTTGAAGGAACCAAGAGAATCCTGGCCGGTTATATGATATCTTTGAAATTATCGGTAGTTTGGCATGCCAGGCTGCTGAGAATGTTTGCTTATGTGTTCCGATTTATTTAAACATGTTAAAATCGAAGAGTACAATTTGAGAGTATCGCTACGGCGCTCAAAAGGAAAAAAGCTTTCGAGAAAATAGTTTAAATCATCCAACGAGCTTAATTCAGAGATGACAGAGAGTTCGAAAAGATCGCGCGTGGGTCATAGCCTGTTTCCGGTACTTCAAAATAAAAGCTCACAATTCGCTAGAAGCTTTATTAGTTGCCCGCATTTGATGCATTGTCATGCTGGCCCAATAGCACTCGTGAGTCTTCTCGACTTGGGCTAATTAAAGCCCAAGAGGTCCGTCGTCAGACAGTGAGATCATGCATCGGCAAACATCGTCAGCTTTCACAAATTATGGGAAATTTACTAGCAGATCGACTCCGAGCACTCCGCCCATTTTCTATCTGTGGCGTCGATTTTTGTGCCCAAATTAGCACGACCTTTCGAACGCGTGGAAAGCCTACGTTTAAGTCGTACATAGCATTATTTGTTTGCTTCACCTCCAAAGCGGTTCGCTTAGAACTAGTATCTGATTTACCCACTAATACATTATTAATGGCTGCTCAAAGGTTCGTAGGCCGTCAAGGAGTCCCACAGACCGTCCACGCGGCGAACTTCATAGGACCAAGTAGTCAGTTTCGGGAGTTGCGAGCTCGGATCGAGGAAGAGGTGGACGCAATTCGAATCATCATGCATCAAAAAGTGGATGCGAATTCGCATTCATACCGCCAAGAGCTGCACACTTGGGGGGACTGTAGGAGACAGGTGTGAAGACTGTAAAGCAACTACTCCTACGGAGGATAGGCAGCCTGTTGCTAACGGGCGAAGAGCTACAGACGGTCCCACAACTTCAGGTCCCTGCCAGGCCACCTACTGGCGGGAGGCCCATTGAGGGCTCTGCCGGCAGAGAGGACTCCAGATCAGTAGGGTCTCACCTGCTTGTATCGATGTCGAGATGTCTCGTTGCACAAGCAGCAGTTCTGGTGGCGATAGTTAAACGAGAATGTTCTCGGACTCCAAGCGCAGACCAAGTGGCATTAACGTCTGCCAAACGTAGTCGTGGGAGAGCTGGTGGTGATCGCCGAGGACAATCTGCCACCTCAGCAGTGGCTGATCGGCAGAGTTACGCCGGTGCACGCAGGACTGGGCTACGCTTTTAATGAAACCCCCAAGCGCTTCGTGGTGGACGGTGCTAAATTACAAACTTAAAGTCTTGTGTAAATTAGGTTTAGGGCGGAGCGAGAGCCCAATAAAGCATTGTTTCACGCTCTGGAAGCGACTCTGCTCCGCTTTGCCGCCGTAGCTTAATTAAGGCATCAAAATTCTCGTCCTTTAAAGCCACCAGTTTTTGTTTACATTTATATAAACTCATGTTAATTTTTCTGCGAAAGCTTTAGGTCAGTTTTCGGGTATTTTAACAAATTTAACCTTTGAGTCCTGTGGTGCGTTAACACTATCAATTTTGGTAAAATTAACATTTCTACATCATGGTGTTGTATCTTTCTGATACATTTTCAAATTTTATTTCGTTGATCTTTGAGCTGATGACAGCGTCTATCTGTCTTAACAGATCTAGACCGATGATACCGTCGCAGGTTGTAAGTGCGTTTACCAAAAAAATGGGTTGCTTGATGTAATTTTTGGATGCGTCCGTGTCGATTAAGAATTTCATCGTTACCCCCGCTATCACTAATATCATTATCATTAGGGTTTTGCCTCCCCGAGCCTTGTTGTTGCAGATGGGCAGTGGGCTACCTGAACTTTGCGAATTCTATTTCACGTGTCTTGTTTTGGGATTGCGCGGCTTCGCGTTGGTCGACATGATGCCTTTTGAAGGAAGGCTCTTACCCAGTCCTGGGTAATTGCCAAGGTGGACGGCAATCGGATCGGGGGGATGCGCCGCACACAGCACATCTGTCTGGTTTCTTTTAAGCCCCGGAGGTGAATACGCGAAGGGCATCCTCTCTGAATTTCTCGCATATTTCATTCACTAAAACAGAGTCGAACGACATTTTGAACTTATATGTCAACAAAGTGAACTTCTTTTCCGCCTTAATGTATTATTCTAAAATTAAAAGGATTCCCTGTGCGGTCTCTTGTCGCTATATGCGAAATCGAGCCTACTAATAATAGCCTCGAAGTTAATGGAAATGTTGAATAAGGCAAGTGATTTTACTTCTGAGTATAATGATCCCTTGATAGTTCATCGGTTATCGTACGTAATCGATTTGCGGTTATGTCCGGCAGCTTTTCTGAAAATGTCATTTGGGTATGGATATGTAATTTCTTAACGGTAGTACGTAGGGATTGAAGGACAGAATCGTGGCTGTCGTATTCTCTATGGCCTTCAGAACCTAACACTCATTTAAAATGTATCCGATACCACCACGAAATCAGTAGTCTTCTTTCGGCCAGTAATAGAAAACAAAATTTTTTATTTTCTACACTTTTTGGTTTAGATTCTTAAGAATCACAATTCCCTTTAAGCAGTTGTTTACTTATTTTTTTTTAAATAATTATAAATTTTTTTTAACTGATCTATTTTAACGAAGTTAATTCTATATTATCTGACTTCCATGTTTATTCTTAGAATTATGAGTGCTCTAGTCTCTTCTCTGTTTGTCTTCTCGCGATTTTGGTTGACCTTCCCTCGCAGTAGTCTTGTGTGCTGCATAGTCAGTGGGCAGATAACGAAAGATAAGACCGGTTACGGAACGAGTCGTTTATTCTATCAGGTGGACGCGTTCTGTTATAAATCAAAATCGAAGCTAAAACTAAAGACAACTGATTCTTTGAGATGGAGTCGGTGGAGCCGACTTCCGTGTCCACTGAGCTTACGCCTCGTGTGGGGTCTCATATTACGGGCAGCTTTAACGAGGCTTTTGACCGATATAGCGCAGCATCATAGGCCAAGTGACAGAACTGGACTTCGTCGGTCTAGCCTACCCAACTGGAATG
Organism: Drosophila ezoana; assembly: GCA_035045725.1. NCBI lineage: Eukaryota > Metazoa > Arthropoda > Insecta > Diptera > Drosophilidae > Drosophila > Drosophila ezoana. Next base: position 188,595 of record JAWNOU010000005.1, on the reverse strand, counting down.
CGGAGTGTTACTTGTTAACTTACAAGGTCAAAAAGAAAAATCGGACTGCGATTTTATTACCACCCCTATCTAGCGGCGCCTCGACTTAAGTTGCTGCGGAAAACTCTAGATTCTTTTTTTTGAGCCCGGCGTTAGCCGAATATCTCACATTTCTCCATATTTATCTAAATACACCAATTATAGATGTGATCGAGCTTCTCGTATTGGACGAGGAGTACGCATAGATGTTGAGTCTAGTCTTTCGTCGGAACTCATTCATCTTTCCATCTCGGAGATCGACTTGGTGGACGGAAAAGTTGTATTTGGAAGTTCCTATATCACAATACTATCTAACAGGTCTATTTGCCAAAGCCTTCTAAACGCTATCAAAACTATCTTCTCCCTACTTTCTCTTAGTCGTTCTTGGCGACTTTAATCATCCAGATGTTCTTTGGTCATGCCAATGGATTCAAACTTTCTGTTGCCCTCTATGTCAAATGAATTTATTGATGGACATGAAATGTCCTTACGGTAGGTTGATGTGGTGCGTAGTTCAAGAAATAAATCCCTTGATTTGATCTTCGTGTTGGATTCGTTCGACAGGATTGTGCACAGGATTGACCCGCTTACACTTCCTGAAAACCCTTTTCATCCAACTTTGGATATGGTCGATGATCTAACAGCCCGAGTGCCTATCAAGGAATTATTATTATCTGATCGTGTCCGTTGTTTTCGTAAGGCTGATTTTCATAAGCTAAACGAATTATTCTGCAAGCTTAGAATCATTATAATATTTTATGATACCCTTAGTTTGTGTCGTCCTGGATCTCAGGGGAAATAATGGGATTAAAAAATGTGAAAAATGGAATGAAGTCCAGGTGTTTTAAAATGTTTAAGAAATCAGAAAATCACTTTGATTACTCCCGCTATGCAGTTGCCAGATCAACCTTTTCTGCCCAAAATTCAAAATTGTCACCTTCAATTTGCACTTAATACTCCTCATGAGTTGTCAATGAGATGTCAAACTTAATGCTAAATCCTATTAATACTGTGCTGCAGTACTATGTTAACCTATCTTAAAACTTTTTGAATTGTCCGTAAACACTTCCGATCATTTGGAAAGGATCATACATCCCTCTCCATAAGATGGGGATAAGTCCGATGTCGTAAACTATAAAAGTAATTTCAAATTATCTATACTTAAGCCTTTGAGAGAATCCTAACATCTCAACTGCAACACTTATGTTGTTCTATTATTTTAGCAACGTAGATCAACAACCACTAATTGACGGGTTTAAGCAAAAAAATTCACACTGACGTCGTCAGTTGAGAGTGATTGACGTGTTTTACTTGTGCTCCAAGATTTTTATATATTTTTGCGCTTTAATCCTGTTTTTTATTTTTAAATTTTGCATTTTTGGTGCATTATTTAAAAAGCTTTCATAAATTGTGCAAAGTGTTATCTGTTGTGCAGCGTAAGTCTGTTAATTATTGCATTTATAAATCGAGGCGTCAGTTCCGTGTTGTTGTTATTGCCTGTTTTTGATTCTTTTGCTTTGGTGCTCCCCGGTGCATGCACTTGTTTGTGCGTGTGTTCGCTGCTGCATATTTCTGCTTGTGCATCGCGCTCTCGCAAATTTTTGCTATTGCTTTTCGCTCCAAACAATTTGTTTGTGTACGATAATTGTTTTTTGAGTGTTTACTTGCTCTATTTTTGTGCACCGTTTTCGTTTTGCTCTGCGCTCTCACAACTAGCATACTCTTGTAACAATTAGTGTGAGAATATGATGCATGCTAAATGTGCAGGTCTCACTGGGCGTGATTGCGACAAGATCGCTGTAGTTGCCAAGAAGGGCTGCGGTGGCTTGCGTTGGTCGTGCCCAGATTGCATCGAAAAGCAAATTGATTTCTCCAGGATGTATAATTCTGTGAGAAATCAATTCTTAAAATTGAATAATGTGGCTAAGCAGCTGTCGAGTAATTTTGACTCGAATTTGAGTTGCTTGCCAATTATAAATTCGAGTCTCCAACCAATCGCCGGTTGGAGCCCCAACTTTTGCAATTGCCCTCTACGTCTGTTCAGACACCTACGCCTTTCTTGTCCCTACCTAGCATCTTGGAGTTATCTCCAATGTTGCCTTTATCGCCTTCTCCAAGCGACTTCCCAATGACCCCCATTTCATCCCCTATCGTAGTTCCAGTAGAGCCCGTACCTGATACTGTTCCAGTTATCCAAACTGCCTCAGCCCCGTCAGCTCCTGGCCGCAAAGGTAGACCTGCGCGTAATCTTGCCCAGATTGTTAAACACAATCATGGTGCCTCTTTAGCTCCTCCAACTCCTGTATTACCTGCAGCCCCATCAGCACCTACTTTAACGGTTGTTGCCCCTCGTAGGAAGGTTTTTGTGTCTCGACTTTCATCGGACACCACTTCTGAGTTATTGGCAGCCTATATTGCTAGCAAATCTTCTGCTAGCGTGTCAATAACCAAATTTAATTTCTCCACCCCTCGTGAAATATCATCATTCAAAATAAATGTTTCACATAATATGTTCCCAATCATTTGTGATCCCAAATGTTGGCCTCCACACATGATTGTTCACGAGTTCAAGCAAAAAAAGCATAACCAGCCTGTCACCCGTCCAGTCCCTTCAATACAGGGTACCATTTCTGCCCCAAAAAACTAACTTCATCGTCTGACCAAATCTGTATTCATTATCAGAATGTCAGAGGTCTTATTTCAAAGCTTAAAAATCTTTTCATGGCCAGTACTTCCTTCGACTCGGATATAATAGCTTTTTCAGAAACATGGTTAAATTCAACCATATCCGATTTTGAGGTATTTTCGAATAGTTTTATTTTGCAAAGAAATGATCGGCCGACTCGAGGTGGTGGGGTGTTAGTTGCCCTTAAAGCCAATCTACAGTCTGAACTTTTATGTTTTAGTACGCCTACTGACGCTGAGATTGTCTCAGTTAAGGTGTCTTTTCCTACACGGAATATCTATATTACATGCTCTCATATCCCTCCTTCTTCTGATATTCAAGTTAATTCACACGTGCGTGATAATGACCTATTTATGGTGTTGGGTGATTTTAATTTGCGGACATCTCTTGGTCATTATTCAGTGCCGAAAATTATCTAGTGCCCTCAGCACAGCATGATTTTATAGACTGCATGCTTGATCTTTCTTTGTTTCAAATCAATTCAATTTCTAATCATTTGAATAGAACACTTGACCTTGTATTTGTAAACGACAACCTTATTTCTAATGTGTCTAGGTGCCCTCCTTTATCTCTTCCTGAGGATGCATATCATCCTACTTTAGAGATTACAATTTTCAATTGTAATCGTCTCATTTCGTGCTCATCAGCCAATAAGCCCCGTCGCTGCTTTCGCAAAGGAAATTATTCATTGGTGAATCAGCTTATTGATGCAACCGATTGGTCTTTCTTATACGACTGGGTTGATATGAATTACTTCGACTACTTCTTCGAAACCACCCTGGTTTACTCCCAGATTGTCACATCTTAAAAACTTAAAATCTAAATATTTTAAAAAGTTTAAAAAGTCTGTTTCGTGTACAGACTTGGCTAAATATTCCATAGCAAAGTCGAACTTCTTTCTTCTGAATTCTCAATGCTATGAGAATTATCTAACTCGTTGTAGAAGGCAATTTCCCCAAATCCGAGACAGTTTTACAATTTTTTAAACTTGAAGCGTAAATCTTCAAGATTGCCAACTTCTTTTTCTTTCGGGATGGATAAAGCTAGTAATGACTCTGATTCTGCTAACCTCTTTCCTCACCATACTTCGAACTCATAAAATCCTACCTGGAGGGTTGATTATTCAGTGTCAACGCGCGAACGGGATTAACAGCCATCTATCCCGTTATGGCAGGAGTACCCCAGGTTAGGGTTTTCGGTCCTATTCTGTTCTCACTTTTTCGATTTTACCGATCCCTGAAGCGGTCGAGCTGTTTATCGATCCACACAAAATGACGATTGCCACCTACGCTGATGACGTCGGAATATTTTTCTCCTTCCACTGCGAGTACGAAACTGCTGACGGTATCCAGGAGTACCTTCACCTTCTAGACAACTGTCCTAAAAGGTGGAATCTGTGTGCTTCACCTTGAAGAAAAGTGTCTCTCCAGCTGTGCAGCTCTGCGGCGACACCGTCCCACAGAGCAATTAAGTCAAATATCTAGATTTGCTCTTCGACCAGCGACTTTTAGACTTAACATCACGTCAGTGTTTAATAGTCGCCGAACCAGCCAGCCTACATGTCTAATGAACAAAAAGAGCAACTCTGCTCTGAAAAATACACAGCACAGTTTAATTGCAGATTATTGCCCCCGTATGGATGTACGGCATTCCAATCAAGGGAAGTGCTTCCAAGTCTCAACGAAAAATAAAGCATTACGACCAATCACGGATTTTTCATGGTATATCAGGAACTTAACTCTGCATAGAAACTTTAATCTGGCGGTTGTCAAGGACCAGATCGTCTTCCACTCAAGCCGACATAACGAGCGACTGTTGGCTCACAGCAATCGCTTGGTCCCCTGGACCCCTGGCTACAGCTACACCTACCCGGCGGATCAAAAGGCGCAGGGGGCGACCAAGGCAACGACTTTAACTTGGTTTTTATATATCTACTTATTCATAATACTGTTATTGTACAAACCTGGCGACACCTAACTTGATTCTAAGCGCATTATAGGACACTCGTGAGTTCTGATTGGAACTTATTAAGCTTGTTTTTAAGTCTATGTGGAAGTCGACAGAACTCGTACTTCCCTCCGTTACCAGAGAATGAGGTCTTCTATCGATGTGTCAATTGCAGCGAGTTCTCGTTAGATCTGTGGATCTGTGTACCATTTCGTGGTACCAGCCATACGGTCAATGTAAATGGTTGGAAAATCCCTGAGAACCTGCAATTGGCTGATCCATATTTTCAGAAGGGTCGAAATTGCCCAATTTTGCAAACGACACTTGTTGGCTGGATTGTCTCAGACCGAGTTGCCAATAAGAGTCTACCTTGATAGACAAAACATTGCAGACATTTTGGTCACTGGATGGACAACACACCCTAAAGCTGCTGAAGTTATCAGGCACGACTTTTATGTCAATGCGCAGATTTCGAAAAAACCAAATGGTTTGCGAATTCTCCTGAGTTCTCCGCAACAAACGCAGCCAAGTCGATAACAATCTCAGAGTCTGAATGGAGACGCCTTTTTATCCCTTAGAGCTTGGATAATTTGTGGTACCAACTGAAATATACTTTGATTCAGTAGCAATAAATAAAGATACAACAATATGTGTTTACAGAGCCAACTTCAGCGATCGGGATACATCGCTTCACCGACGCATCAATGAGAGCGTTTGGCGTATGCATATACGCGAAATCTCTTCCCCGACTGAGTTGTATAAGATTACCGATTGAACGAACGGTTCTTTGGTCTCATTCAGCTTCATTTGATTCGGTCACATCCTTCATCTTTCGCATCTTTTGTGTCGAATCGAATGGCTGAAATTCAAGAATGCAAAGCAAAACTCAGCAGATATCGCATCAAGAAACTGCGATGTTGACGAGTTACTTGCGTCGATGTGGTTCGATGGGCCTTAATTTTTGAAGGAACCAAGAGAATCCTGGCCGGTTATATGATATCTTTGAAATTATCGGTAGTTTGGCATGCCAGGCTGCTGAGAATGTTTGCTTATGTGTTCCGATTTATTTAAACATGTTAAAATCGAAGAGTACAATTTGAGAGTATCGCTACGGCGCTCAAAAGGAAAAAAGCTTTCGAGAAAATAGTTTAAATCATCCAACGAGCTTAATTCAGAGATGACAGAGAGTTCGAAAAGATCGCGCGTGGGTCATAGCCTGTTTCCGGTACTTCTAAATAAAAGCTCACAGTTCGCTAGAAGCTTTATTAGTTGCCTGCATTTGATGCATTGTCATGCTGGCCCAATAGCACTCGTGAGTCTTCTCCGTGAGTCTTCTCGACTTGGGCTAATTAAAGCCCAAGAGGTCCGTCGTCAGACAGTGAGATCATGCATCGGCAAACATCGTCAGCTTTCACAAATTATGGGAAATTTACTAGCAGATCGACTCCGAGCACTCCGCCCATTTTCTATCTGTGGCGTCGATTTTTGTGCCCAAATTAGCACGACCTTTCGAACGCGTGGAAAGCCTACGTTTAAGTCGTACATAGCATTATTTGTTTGCTTCACCTCCAAAGCGGTTCGCTTAGAACTAGTATCTGATTTACCCACTAATACATTATTAATGGCTGCTCAAAGGTTCGTAGGCCGTCAAGGAGTCCCACAGACCGTCCACGCGGCGAACTTCATAGGACCAAGTAGTCAGTTTCGGGAGTTGCGAGCTCGGATCGAGGAAGAGGTGGACGCAATTCGAATCATCATGCATCAAAAAGTGGATGCGAATTCGCATTCATACCGCCAAGAGCTGCACACTTGGGGGGACTGTAGGAGACAGGTGTGAAGACTGTAAAGCAACTACTCCTACGGAGGATAGGCAGCCTGTTGCTAACGGGCGAAGAGCTACAGACGGTCCCACAACTTTAGGTCCCTGCCAGGCCACCTACTGGCGGGAGGCCCATTGAGGGCTCTGCCGGCAGAGAGGACTCCAGATCAGTAGGGTCTCACCTGCTTGTATCGATGTCGAGATGTCTCGTTGCACAAGCAGCAGTTCTGCTGGCGATAGTTAAACGAGAATGTTCTCGGACTCCAAGCGCAGACCAAGTGGCATTAACGTCTGCCAAACGTAGTCGTGGGAGAGCTGGTGGTGATCGCCGAGGACAATCTGCCACCTCAGCAGTGGCTGATCGGCAGAGTTACGCCGGTGCACGCAGGACTGGGCTACGCTTTTAATGAAACCCCCAAGCGCTTCGTGGTGGTGCTAAATTAAAAACTTAAAGTCTTGTGTAAATTAGGTTTAGGGCGGAGCGAGAGCCCAATAAAGCATTGTTTCACGCTCTGGAAGCGACTCTGCTCCGCTTTGCCGCCGTAGCTTAATTAAGGCATCAAAATTCTCGTCCTTTAAAGCCACCATTTTTTGTTTACATTTATATAAACTCATGTTAATTTTTCTGCGAAAGCTTTAGGTCAGTTTTCGGGTATTTTAACAAATTTAACCTTTGAGTCCTGTGGTGCGTTAACACTATCAATTTTGGTAAAATTAACATTTCTACATCATGGTGTTGTATCTTTCTGATACATTTTCAAATTTTATTTCGTTGATCTTTGAGCTGATGACAGCGTCTATCTGTCTTAACAGATCTAGACCGATGATACCGTCGCAGGTTGTAAGTGCGTTTACCAAGAAAAATGGGTTGCTTGATGTAATTTTTGGATGCGTCCGTGTCGATTAAGAATTTCATCGTTACCCCCGCTATCACTAATATCATTATCATTAGGGTTTTGCCTCCCCGAGCCTTGTTGTTGCTGATGGGCAGTGGGCTACCTGAACTTTGCGAATTCTATTTCACGTGTCTTGTTTTGGGATTGCGCGGCTTCGCGTTGGTCGACATGATGCCTTTTGAAGGAAGGCTCTTACCCAGTCCTGGGTAATTGCCAAGGTGGACGGCAATCGGATCGGGGGGATGCGCCGCACACAGCACATCTGTCTGGTTTCTTTTAAGCCCCGGAGGTGAATACGCGATGGGCATCCTCTCTGAATTTCTCGCATATTTCATTCGCTAAAACAGAGTCGAACGACATTTTGAACTTATATGTCAACAAAGTGAACTTCTTTTCCGCCTTAATGTTTTATTCTAAAATTAAAAGGATTCCCTGTGCGGTCTCTTGTCGCTATATGCGAAATCGAGCCTACTAATAATAGCCTCGAAGTTAATGGAAATGTTGAATAAGGCAAGTGATTTTACTGCTGAGTATAATGATCCCTTGATAGTTCATCGGTTATCACACGTAATCGATTTGCGGTTATGTCCGGCAGCTTTTCTGAAAATGTCATTTGGGTATGGATATGTAATTTCTTAGCGGTAGTACGTAGGGATTGAAGGACAGAATCGTGGCTGTCGTATTCTCTATGGCCTTCAGAACCTAACACTCATTCAAAATGTATCCGATACCACCACGAAATCAGTAGTCTTCTTTCGGCCAGTAATAGAAAACAAAATTTTTTATTTTTTACACTTTTTGGTTTAGATTCTTAAGAATCACAATTCCCTTTAAGCAGTTGTTTACTTATTTTTTTTTAAATAATTATAAATTTTTTTTAACTGATCTATTTTAACGAAGTTAATTCTATATTATCTGACTTCCATGTTTATTCTTAGAATTATGAGTGCTCTAGTCTCTTCTCTGTTTGTCTTCTCGCGATTTTGGTTGACCTTCCCTCGCAGTAGTCTTGTGTGCTGCATAGTCAGTGGGCAGATAACGAAAGATAAGACCGGTTACGGAACGAGTCGTTTATTCTATCAGGTGGACGCGTTCTGTTATAAATCAAAATCGAAGCTAAAACTAAAGACAACTGATTCTTTGAGATGGAGTCGGTGGAGCCGACTTCCGTGTCCACTGAGCTTACGCCTCGTGTGGGGTCTCATATTACGGGCAGCTTTAACGAGGCTTTTGACCGATATAGCGCAGCATCATAGGCCAAGTGACAGAACTGGACTTCGTCGGTCTAGCCTACCCAACTGGAATGCGGAGTGTTACTTGTTAACTTACAAGGTCAAAAAGAAAAATCGGACTGCGATTTTATTACCACCCCTATCTAGCGGCGCCTCGACTTAAGTTGCTGCGGAAAACTCTAGATTCTTTTTTTTGAGCCCGGCGTTAGCCGAATATCTCACATTTCTCCATATTTATCTAAATACACCAATTATAGATGTGATCGAGCTTCTCGTATAGGACGAGGAGTACGCATAGATGTTGAGTCTAGTCTTTCGTCGGAACTCATTCATCTTTCCATTTCGGAGATCGACTTGGTGGACGGAAAAGTTGTATTTGGAAGTTCCTGTATCACAATACTATCTAACAGGTCTATTTGCCAAAGCCTTCTAAACGCTATCAAAACTATCTTCTCCCTACTTTCTCTTAGTCGTTCTTAGCGACTTTAATCATGTTCTTTGGTCATGCCAATGGATTCAAGCTTTCTGTTGCCCTCTATGTCAAATGAATTTATTGATGGACATGAAATGTCCACACGGTAGGTTGATGTGGTGCGTAGTTCAAGAAATAAATCCCTTGATTTGATCTTCGTGTTGGATTCGTTCGACAGGATTGTGCACAGGATTGACCCGCTTACACTTCCTGAAACCCCTTTTCATCCAACTTTGGATATGGTCGATGATCTAACAGCCCGAGTGCCTATCAAGGAATTATTATTATCTGATCGTGTCCGTTGTTTTCGTAAGGCTGATTTTCATAAGCTAAACGAATTATTCTGCAAGCTTAGAATCATTATAATATTTTATGATACCCTTAGTTTGTGTCGTCCTGGATCTCAGGGGAAATAATGGGATTAAAAAATGTGAAAAATGGAATGAAGTCCAGGTGTTTTAAAATGTTTAAGAAATCAGAAAATCACTTTGATTACTCCCGCTATGCAGTTGCCAGATCAACCTTTTCTGCCCAAAATTCCATATGCTATAAGGATTACCTTCGGTGTTGTCACCTTCAATTTGCACTTAATACTCCTCATGAGTTGTCAATGAGATGTCAAACTTAATGCTAAATCCTATTAATACTGTGCTGCAGTACTATGTTTACCTATCTTAAAACTTTTTGAATTGTCCGTAAGATGGGGATAAGTCCGATGTCGTAAACTATAAAAGTAATTTCAAATTATCTATACTTAAGCCTTTGAGAGAATCCTAACATCTCAACTGCAACACTTATGTTGTTCTATTATTTTAGCAACGTAGATCAACAACCACTAATTGACGGGTTTAAGCAAAAAAATTCACACTGACGTCGTCAGTTGAGAGTGATTGACGTGTTTTACTTGTGCTCCAAGATTTTTATATATTTTTGCGCTTTAATCCTGCTTTTTATTTTTAAATTTTGCATTTTTGGTGCATTATTTAAAAGGCTTTCTTAAATTGTGCAAAGTGTTATCTGTTGTGCAGCGTAAGTCTGTTAAATATTGCATTTATAAATCGCGGCGTCAGTTCCGTGTTGTTGTTATTGCACTTGTTTGTGCGTGTGTTCGCTGCTGCATATTTCTGCTTGTGCATCGCGCTCTCGCAAATTTTTGCTATTGCTTTTCGCTCCAAACAATTTGTTTGTGTACGATAATTGTTTTTTGAGTGTTTACTTGCTCTATTTTTGTGCACCGTTTTCGTTTTGCTCTGCGCTCTCACAACTAGCATACTCTTGTAACAATTAGTGTGAGAATATGATGCATGCTAAATGTGCAGGTCTCACTGGGCGTGATTGCGACAAGATCGCTGTAGTTGCCAAGAAGGGCTGCGGTGGCTTGCGTTGGTCGTGCCCAGATTGCATCGAAAAGCAAATTGATTTCTCCAGGATGTATAATTCTGTGAGAAATCAATTCTTAAAATTGAATAATGTGGCTAAGCAGCTGTCGAGTAATTTTGACTCGAATTTGAGTTGCTTGCCAATTATAAATTCGAGTCTCCAACCAATCGCCGGTTGGAGCCCCAACTTTTGCAATTGCCCTCTACGTCTGTTCAGACACCTACGCCTTTCTTGTCCCTACCTAGCATCTTGGAGTTATCTCCAATGTTGCCTTTATCGCCGTCTCCAAGCGACTGCCCAATGACCCCCACTTCATCCCCTATCGTAGTTCCAGTAGAGCCCGTACCTGATACTGTTCCAGTTATCCAAACTGCCTCAGCCCCGTCAGCTCCTGGCCGCAAAGGTAGACCTGCGCGTAATCTTGCCCAGATTGTTAAACACATGGTGCCTCTTTAGCTCCTCCAACTCCTGTATTACCTGCAGTCCCATCAGCACCTACTTTAACGGTTGTTGCCCCTCGTAGGAAAGTTTTTGTGTCTCGACTTTCATCGGACACCACTTCTGAGTTATTGGCAGCCTATATTGCTAGCAAATTGTCTGCTAGCGTGTCAATAACCAAATTTAATTTCTCCACCCCTCGTGAAATATCATCATTCAAAATAAATGTTTCACATAATATGTTCCCAATCATTTGTGATCCCAAATTTTGGCCTCCACACATGATTGTTCACGAGTTCAAGCAAAAAAAGCATAACCAGCCTGTCACCCGTCCAGTCCCTTCAATACAGGGTACCATTTCTGCCCCAAAAAACTAACTTCATCGTCTGACCAAATCTGTATTCATTATCAGAATGTCAGAGGTCTTATTTCAAAGCTTAAAAATCTTTTCATGGCCAGTACTTCCTTCGACTCGGATATAATAGCTTTTTAAGAAACATGGTTAAATTCAACCATATCCGATTTTGAGGTATTTTCGAATAGTTTAATTTTGCAAAGAAATGATCGGCCGACTCGAGGTGGTGGGGTGTTAGTTGCCCTTAAAGCCAATCTACAGTCTGAACTTTTATGTTTTAGTACGCCTACTGACGCTGAGATTGTCTCAGTTAAGGTGTCTTTTCCTACACGGAATATCTATATTACATGCTCTCATATCCCTCCTTCTTCTGATATTCAAGTTAATTCACACGTGCGTGATAATGACCTATTTATGGTGTTGGGTGATTTTAATTTGCGGACATCTCTTGGTCATTATTCAGTGCCGAAAATTATCTAGTGCCCTCAGCACAGCATGATTTTATAGACTGCATGCTTGATCTTTCTTTGTTTCAAATCAATTCAATTTCTAATCATTTGAATAGAACACTTGACCTTGTATTTGTAAACGACAACCTTATTTCTAATGTGTCTAGGTGCCCTCCTTTATCTCTTCCTGAGGATGCATATCATCCTACTTTAGAGATTACAATTTTCAATTGTAATCGTCTCATTTCGTGCTCATCAGCCAATAAGCCCCGTCGCTGCTTTCGCAAAGGAAATTATTCATTGGTGAATCAGCTTATTGATGCAACCGATTGGTCTTTCTTATACGACTGGGTTGATATGAATTACTTCGACTACTTCTTCGAAACCACCCTGGTTTACTCCCAGATTGTCACATCTTAAAAACTTAAAATCTAAATATTTTAAAAAGTTTAAAAAGTCTGTTTCGTGACTTTCCATAGCAAAGTCGAACTTCTTTCTTCTGAATTCTCAATGCTATGAGAATTATCTAACTCGTTGTAAAAGTCAATTTGCCCAAAATCCGAGACAGTTTTACAATTTTTTAAACTTGAAGCGTAAATCTTCAAGATTGCCAACTTCTTTTTCTTTCGGGATGGATAAAGCTAGTAATGACTCTGATTCTGCTAACCTCTTTGCTAATTTTTTCCAATCAACTTACTCCTCAGTCTGTCCTAATAATAATTCTTACCCTTATACTATTTCTTCCCCTAGTTCTATACCTCTTCCTATTATTTCACACTCCTCTCTCCTTTTAGCTATAAATTCTTTTAAATTTTCTTACTCTCCTGGGCCTGACAATATTCCTAGTTGTCTACTCAAGGAGTGTAGTTCTTTCCTTCTTTATACATTGCAAAAGCTTTTTAATCTATCTCTTGAATCTTCTGTATTTCCATCTCTTTGGAAAGAATCTTATATCATTTCTCTCCACAAGAAAGGTGGAAAGTCTGATATAAATTACAGGGGCATTGCAAAACTGTCCGCTATTCCTAAATTATTTGAAAAAATAATCACTTCGAATTTGCAGCATTTCTGCAAATCAGTTGTTTCCCCTGTTCAACATGGATTCGTAAAGAATCGGTCAACTACGACCAATCTGCTTGAGTTTACTTCCTTGGTAAACGATGCTTTTCTTTCGAAAATGCAAACTGATGTCATTTATACTGACTTCAGTAAAGCGTTTGACTCTGTGCACCATGACATTTTACTTTTTAAACTTGACCGAATAGGTTTTCCTCCGTCTCTTTTGCTTTGGATTAATTCTTATTTAAAAGGTAGGACCCAAAGAGTAATGCTGAGGCTGACTACCTCTAAACAAGTTCACGTTACTTCTGGTGTTCCTCAAGGTAGTCATCTTGGACCTTTACTCTTTACTCTTTTTATAAATGATCTCCCCTCTGTTATATCACATGCCCGTGTACTCATGTATGCGGATGATGTGAAACTTATTCTATCATACACTAATCCCCTACATCATTCTCGTCTACAAGACGATTTGAACGCTATGCAAATATGGTGTTCGGCCAATCAATTGCATCTGAATTGTTCAAAGTGTATGTTTATGACATTTAATCGTACTACACCTTATCTTGTCAGTTATACAATAGACAATACCCCGTTGCAACGTATACTTACAGTTAAGGATCTAGGCGTTCTTTTTGATTCTAAACTCTGTTTCAATCTTCACATAGATACCATCGGTAATGAGGCAAAAGGTGTACTTGGATTCATTAAACGATGGTCTAAAGAGTTTAACGATCCTTTTATAACGAAACTTCTGTACATCTCTCTTGTTCGCCCTTTCCTTGAATACTGCTCTTGCATCTGGTCTCCGCAGTATAACAATAGCCAGAATGGTATTGAATCTGTTCAGAAGCAATTTCGGCTATTTGCGAGGTTTAAATTGGGACCCTAATCTTCGGTTGCCATCCTACTCCAGCAGGCTGCTTCTTCTTAACCTTCCGTCGTTAACCAACCGCAGGACAATTCTCGGTTTTGTCCTTCTACATAAGTTGATTATTGGCGATATAGATTCTCCTTTTCTGCTAGGGCGTCTTCAATTCTCTGTTCCGTCTAGACCAACCTGAAATTACCGCCCCTTATTCCTGTCTACGTGCACAACAGACTACGCTATGCACAATCCTTTTCGCGTGCTATGTAAAAATTATAATAGTTTGCATCACGTTTTCTCTACCGAACTTTCTCTACCCCTAATAAAATCGTTGCTTTCAGGATACCTTCGGGAAGTCACTGACCATTCCCAGCTATGAGCAGGGGCATAGCTTGCCGGACGGGCTGTAAATTTGCCCCCACCGGGTCGGTGATTTCCCATTACTTTTCTCTCTGTCCTATCTACTTAACACTCTTAATATCTAGCTTACATTTCTTTACTTTATTAACAATCTTCTTGCTTTCTTTTTTCCTATTTATTGTATTTTATTAATTAATATAGCAAACTAAGATTATTTTTAATTTTACTTAAGAACACTTTTTTCCTACTTACACCCTTCTGCTCAGATGTAGGCTCTAATAGCGTCACTGACAAATTTAGCTGTGAAAAGGGGCACAGCTGGCCGGACTGGCAACTAAAACACCTCCATCGGTCGGTGATGCTACTTAGAGAACTGTGTTATCTAACTAGGCTTTTAGCATATAATTGCATTATCTATTGTATGTATAATCTACGGAATGATGAGGAAGACACTCGTTTTGTAGACCATTAATAAATAAATAAATAAATAAATACCGATTGCAATAAGTCTTTAGACTCTGTCAACCACCTCTTACTGCTTCATAAATTATGCCTTCTCATCTTCCCAACCAATCATTTGAACTGAATTTTAGAGTATTTGAATAACAGAGCCCAAAAGGATCTTTCCTGAAATTCGTTTTTTAAACGTGGTCTGGTGACTTCTGGTGTCCTTCAAGGTAGTCAACTTGGCCCGCTATTCTTTACTCTTTTCATCAATGACCTTCCCTCGATACTTTCGAACTTTCGAGTATTTATGTATGCTGAGGATGAAAATTACGCCTTGCATATAAAGATATGGCATCATACTACCTTTTCTGTTCATTACTCCAGTAGACTACTGATGATTAGTCTTCCTTCTTCAATTAATCGTAGAACCATGCTTGGTGTAATATTTTTTCATAAGCTTAACATGGGAGTAATCGACTCTTCTGGGTTGACTGGCCAATTAAACTTCTCTATCCCTACTGGATTAACATGTAGCTCTACACCTTGATCACTTCAATTTTGCTCAACTAACTGTTCCTTGCATGTGCTATTATAGAGTATTCTGCTCGCATTCTTCTTTTCCTTTTATAGTCTTCTATTTTTAACAATTGAAGAGGTCGATAGTCGTACGTTACAAGACTGCGCCTCTCGGTCGGTTGGTCGGGAGATGGTATGCAGTACATTGCATCATGATTCGCGCGAAAAAAAGAAAACTACGACAAAGAACAACTTAAAGTGGGGATGATATAAATAAGGCGTTGGAGCTCGGAAGAAAGTCGTGTGCCAACTGGAGATAATTTTTTCTCTGGTATGAGAAGAACGAACGTCACCTTACAACGCCACAGTATAGGAAGTGCATTATTAAATAACATAATTTTTTTCTGCAAGCTTATTTAATAAAGTGGGCCTTTTTCACTCTCCTAAAAAAACCACCCGTGTCACTAGATATCAGCCTCTTTTGAATTGTTACCCAACAGAACGGATACCTATCAGTCATACCTGTCAATATCTAATACGTGCACCCAGAAGGTAGCATCTCCGACATCATAAAGTTTATGTATTCTTATTCCGCATCGATAGCCGAGTCCAAATAACCATGACTGTCTCTTCGCGCGAACGTGTGTTTAAAAATGTCGAAATCATCGATAAAGTACCTCGTATTCAGGCAATCGATCTTTTTGCATTTTTCTATTATTAAAAATTTGGGTCTCAGTTGAAATAGGTTCAACTAAAATTAATTAATATGTGCTCATTTTAGTTGAACAGTTCAGTTATCTAAATATTGAGAAATTTTAATTTTCTATGTCCTACGCGAAGGGTAAAATTATTTCTAGTTAAAAAAATTAATTTATATTATGAATAAATTTCTTCTACAGAAATGTATTTAGGCTTTTGGTATTTTAAGTTTAAGCAACAGGTTTTCTTTCCTAAAGTTCTGTATATTCATTATATTAAACCTATTTTAAAAGGAATGATATTTTTATGGATTTTTCAATAAAAACAAATTTAATTAAAGTTATAAGTTTATTGTTAGAAGATTTTGTGGTTATTAAATTCGAAAAAATAAATGATTAACTTTTTTTCTTAGTTTAAATATTAATTTAATATTACATAGCTTATTAAGATCGAAAAACTGCATTTACTTTTAAGCATTAAGAATATTCTATAAGAAATATAAATATTTGTTCAATTGTTTGCTTGAAATTCTTGCATGGTATTATGAATATTGCTTTAAATTGCATAGTTTAACTATTTTAAAAATTGTGGAGATTATTATTATTATTATCACATGATTTTCATTTACAGGCAAGAGATTTTACAAATGTTTTCTAGCTATAGAATTGTGCTGAATAAACAAAAAGCTTTTAAAAAATCATTATGGATGAAAACATATTAATAGATTGCCAAATATTTTTCATTATATATTATATGTACTATACAATTATTACTTATAAAAATGCTGTCCTACGACTTTCAAGATTTTAAATCGATATAAATGGTACAAATACTCAGATTATCAATAGGCTGGATATTTTTTAAACGTTATTCGAAAGATCAACATTTATTAATTTAATTTTGGTTAGCAAAACAGATCGGTTTTTTTTTTAATTTTACAACCTACTGCCAATTTAATTGAATTCATGCGGCACAAAGTTAATTTACAAGCCGCAAAACGAATATTCTTTGTTTAAAGTAAGGGTTTAAATTCATTCTATTTAAAAGAGGTAAGGTGTAAGTCGTACAATGAGTATAATTTTTTCCAACAGCTGAAAAAGTCCTGCAACGATTATATAGGCTAAGCCTTTAACACTTATCAAAATTTGACCAAGAGATACCCCGACCTCCTTTTTGTATAGAATTCAACTGTTTAAAAAATAGTTATTCTTCGCGTGAAATCTAATTAAAAAAGTTTTTTTTAAATTTTGAAAAATCCTCTTAAAAAGAGAAGCCTTTTTTACATTTTTATTGACGACTTATAGGCTACAATGAAAAATTCTGTGAATAATGAATTTAAAAAAATGGAGAAAAGACTGCAAATGATTTATGTATTCGAAAGCCTATTTAGGGTATCCCATAATCAATCTAAAAAAAAGTGCATTGGGTTACTGATAAAAATGTTGTTTTATAATGTGAAGCTACTTAGAAAAGTCATTAAATGTTAAAAATACTGAATCATGTATAAGTATAAATATCTCTTTAATTGCTTACATTTTTACTATATGTATAAAAAGAATTAAGTAATTCTGTCCGTGCTTAAAATAAAACTTTTCACACCATAATATTACAACTTTGAACCCCTTTTTTTTGCAATTTGGTATTAGTTTCTAAGAATACAAATTAGTGTGAGCATATATAACGATAATAGTTTTTAATGATTTCATGAGCTCATTTATAAATTGTGTGCGCTTGATGGCTTGATTACTTGAATTTTATTTGGCGTTGTATGTTAACTTTGAATTATTTTCACTGGAAACAAGGTTAAGAGGTACAGATAGTTCTTCGCCTGCATGGGTTTCATTAAACTCAAGCAAAGATTGTGATTTTGTTCGTTTTAATATAACATTTTTGAGTGTTTCTGCCGTTCCTACTGTCTCAGATATTTCCGTTTTGTATTTCTGAAAATAAATAAAATAAAAATTAGACAAAGTTATATGAAAGGAAAAATACTTCTGTTGCTTTTTTTTTTTTAACAGGTATAGGTAAGTTGACACGATCACCCACCAACAGAGTAAGTCACTAAGCAAGCAGATATTTTAGTGGGAAGTGCTAGCTTACATTTTAGGAAATTATGTTCTTTAAAAAACGTTTAATTTTGGACAATAACCCATTCGGTACCTACGAGCTCCTAAACTTTTTAATTGGCGCCTAAGGGCAACAACATATAATGTCATCACCGGCATGGCGGCAACTAAAAAAGGTTTGCGACAATAAACCACTATCTGGCTAAAGCTACATTAATCGTTTCCTCCGACGCCAGCAGAAAAAGAAAAACAGCAACAACATAATTAAATAAGAGCATAGAAGTTTACCGCTAAATGATATTTTCTAATTTTACATAGCAAACAAAGCTATTACAAAGCTTTATTCACAATCTTTGTGTAGTAAAAATAAATAAAAATCCAAATATATGCGTGAAGTTACTAGAAGATTTACTCGAAAAATTAAACAAGTAAGAGGTTCTAGTCGGGAGCTCCCGACTAGGGAATACCCTGAACCCTCTTATTCCAACACCAAATGCAGTTCGCGCAAAGAGTTCGTTTGAAGTAATAAAGATAAATTAAAAAAAAGAAAAGTTCCCCTGGCAGGGTTCGAACTCGCAACTGACCGTATAACTTGCTAACGACTTTACTCAACAGACAAACCAGCAAAAAAAACAATAGTTTCCCCGGTAGGGCTCGAACTCGCGACAGACCGCAACACTTGCTATGCCTCTACTCAACAGCCACACCAATAATTAAGAATTATTGAATACACCGAACTAAAATAGCATTACATAAAAAAATCGCAATTACAATGCTGTTAGGATGCGATAGAATGCGAAGCAGACGCGCATGAATGTGTGTGTGTACACTTGATGTTTTCGCTAGCTGTGCCATCCAATTGCGCAGTTACATATAACTTTTGTTTCCCCTTAACCGATCTTAATGAAATTTTCTACAGTATATATTATTGTGCCATAGAATATTTTTGTATTCTCTAAAAGTCAATTGCATTAAAATTGTGGCTTAGATTGGTTGCCAATATAAGTTGGGGGGGGTGGCGATAGGTATAAAATGAAAGATACTTGATATATATATACTTTTCTAGAAGCTACATGTCAAGTTTGGTGACTCTAGCTCTTATTATTTACAAAAATTGCTTAAAAAACAGGATTTCGATATAAATTTTTATCGATTTCTTGGAAACGGGGCAAGTTATCGTTTATCGGAAACAAACTCGATCTGCGCGGGTACCTGGAGGACCTACACCTAATTTCAAGTCTCTAGCTCTAATAGGTTCTGAGATCCTTGCGTTCATACATACGGACGGACGGACGGACGGATAGGCAGACGGACATGGCTAGATCGACTCGGCTATTGATGCTGATCAAGAATATATATACTTTATGGGGTCGGAGATGCTTCCTTCTGCCTGTTACATACATTTGCATTTTGCACAAAAACATAATACCCCTTTTACCCATTTTTAATGGGTTCAGGGTATAAAAAAGTACCAAGTTGCGATTTTCCACACTTGCGGGTGGAATTTCCCAAAACCCCGTTGTGTAGTTACAAGCTTTTTTGTATCTAATTAATTATCACTGTTTGTGTGCAGCGAAATTCAAAGAATTATAATTTGTTTCAAATGTATTTATTTGCCGCACAGGGCACTTATTATAATTAACGAAATGTTATATTGTTGCAGCCAACTCGAAGTAGTTGTGCCTCGCTTGCGATCAAACGAAAAACTAATTATATGCAAAACGTACGACATTGAGCAGCGGGCGTCCATCCAGGAGGCAAAGGGCCGTCGAAAGACAGTAGGCAGCAGCATACAAAGAGCAAACATTATTTGCTCTTAAGCTGTATTATGATTATTGTCTTCTGCTGTTACTGCACGCAGCCGTCGCTGTTATCTCTACCGATCACATGACCAAACACCCGACTTAACGTGCACCTTCATCACATAAGGTAACTTCAGTGAAAATTTCTTCTTCCTAGCTCCTATGGTTTGGGCTGTGCGTTGATCACCAATCAGTCGATAAGTCTGTCAGTCAGTCAGGACAAACAGTTTTAAATAAAGATATATAAATAGTGACATATGTACCACACCCATAACATATACTATAAGTACACATACATATAACATATGTATGTATGTCCACAGCACCTAATGCTAACCCCTTATACATAAGCCTTAGGAACTAAGCGCACCACACATATAACACGAGACCCCAATTTGTAACAATAAGCGCAGAGCCCCAAAAATCATAAATTCTTGGTGAAAATAACAATTCTGGCGTGGGACCGATTATAAAAATCGAAAACCACTAGACATAAACATCCGCCACAATCGTTATTCCCACCAAATGCCCAAATTGCCAATGCAGCTCAAATTCAGGCTCTTAGAATATTCTAGAAACTCATTAAGAGAATGAGAGCATAATTTAAAGAGAGCGAGCTCATGATCTTGAGCCCTCAGCCGAGTTTGCTAAGCGTTGTCAACATTTTAGAAATAGAGTTTTACTGAGGACGCTAAACCGTCAAGTTGCATTGTGCAACTGTAAATTCCAATTAAGTCGCGCCTGTTGAAATTAAAATATATTTTTTTCTAACAACGCATAGTGACTTATTAAATTATATATATATATTAGTGACTAGACGTATATACATATATAATTATCATATTGTTATGACTACATCGAAACGAATGCTAACGGTGGCCATAAATTATTAAAATGCATCCATCAGTCTGTTAAATAGATAATAATTTTAACACCATTACTTACCTTAAATACTAAATTTGAAAATGTGGGTGTCTCCTCTGCCAAGGACATATCCGATTTCTTGCATTCTATGGGGCTATTATCCCTTTCATATTCTACTACAGTAGTGCCGGGTATTTGCCTATTTCCTGTTTATCATTATAAAAATAAAAAATACGTGTTTAGTACAAAATTGTATTAAATTGCACTTCAATTATAATGGCTATGATTCTAAGCAGAGTGTTCCAGCCGAGTGTGATAAAAACACACAAACGCAAATGCCGCAATTTACAACGTATATTTTGTGTATACATCTCTTATATGAGTTCAGAGCAGCGAATATGAATATAAAGTACCAAAGCACCCAGCACCCACCTAGCAATTCGAAGCTAATTAATATTAAATCAAACAATTGTCAAATAAGTTTGTAAGCACCACTCAAAATACTGATTATTTGTGTTTTTTTATAATAAACTATATACGATTGTTTAATTTTTAATAAAACCTAGGCAAAAAAGTGATATTTATCTATTTTGACAAAACAAGTTACACTTCACAAAACAGTACAAGCTTGTACTTCATTCAATTAATTTAAAGGAATTTACATCTTTTTGAAGACGTACTGGTAGTTCATCTATATGCAATATAATATGTTTATTTGCCTCACCTTGGTTGACTCAAAAAATAGGACAGTTATCCTAAATACTGTTATTTTTTACACAATTATTTTTCGTTATCTTGTATTTTGTAATTACATTGTATTTTACATGGACCTTTGACACTTGAAGATTTTTGTGGACAATTCGCAAAATTTACGTATCCGTTCTTTCCCCTGGGCTTGAGACAACTAGTCGCAGACGCGGGGAGACCTTTTCGATTAAAAGAGTGGGAAGATACGGTATTCGCATGAGAGACGCTTGGCTGAAATTGCGTTATTATGGCATTTACCGTTTGATTGGATTCTCTTGAGGCCAATAAGGGGCAGTATTCTGGACATTTAGGCCCAAGGACTCCGGAAAGGAGATGCAAAGCTCCCTAGTTTGCTGATCGACAACACTTTTACCAGGCGCTTTATCCCCGTGGTGGGGAAAGTTTATCTCGAACTTCAGAGTCAAACGGCTCGCTCCTGCCATTCTATCGTCTGTGTCACAACCGCACAAAGACTATACTCACTCGCATGGGTCTGTAAGACGAACTTGACCAAAAATTCAAGATAGGATTGGCGCTGTCTTTCAATTAATGCAATGACGGCGCAAGGCAAGTAAACGCGGTACATTCTTTAATAACGGACGCCATCGGTATCTGCCATTGATATCTATTGAATGAATAAAGCGGGCGTTACGCAACCGCTCCAAGATATGACTGATTTAAGGCACTGAAAAACTGAATAAATGCCGAAATTCAAACTAATATTAGCACATTTAAATCAATAAGTTGAAGAATAAATACCGTACTTATAGAAGCCAAAAAAGTGTCAACAATGAAGGACGGTAACGAGGACACCAAAGCGCAATTTTTAATTGTATTTGAATGAGCGCAGCCGCCGATGTGAAGTTGTGAAAGCTTGTAGTGAAGTTAAGCAGCCGACGCGACCGATTGGCTTAGGGGAGAAAGGACTTTGTTCCCGGTAGGACGTAACAGATTTAAATTTAATAAATATGGTGGTATACAAAAACAGATTAATGTACACCTTCGGCTAGCGCCCATCAGATACCCTGCAAGCGCAGAGTCCCTTTAGTACTATTTGGTTGGTAAAAATATATTATATCTATATAAATCTATATAAATATATATAATTCGCTCAAATTCGCTCATGACAATATACATATTTTTATATTTATATAGCTATCAAAGGTATTACAATGGTGACATTCTCTGTTAATTACAATTTATTATATCTATAGGATTTACATAATTTGTTCAAAAATATTAATACCAATAGTATTTTATTTTCATTTATGACAAAGTTTGGAAACATACAAATTGGTAAGCTGGTTCAACCAGGGTTACCACGTGGCTGCCACTTACAACATTGGTTCACATAGTGCCCTTCGGGACCTTCGGGTCGACTTGACTAATGACTTACGAATTACGCATGTTATGCTTGCCCCTTTACATCGGCCCTTTGAACCCCAAAGCTTGGTGGCGGCCGAATTGCATACGCTGCATATTTGCGCGAGTTACCATCTCAGCCCCTCTTGAGATGGCACCCCCCAGCCTCTACGAGGCAAGCCAACATAAACAAGCTTCACAGTAAGTGACATATGCACCACACTCACAACATTCCCTTTACTTGCACATACACTTATATTTTCAAATATAGCATATATTATATGCCTACGGCACTCATATCCAACCCCTTATACATAAGCTTAAGCAAAAAAGCACAACTCCTGCAAATTGCTACATGATATTTTCCAACCGAAAGTTGTAACAACAAACCTAAAAAGCATAAAAATTCAATTCTTGGTGTGAGGCCAACCAGAAAACATAGAACCATTAGACATAAACATGCCCAAAATCGTTATTCTCACCAAATGCCCAAATTGCCAACAGTTAAAAGTTTGAGTTTAACCGACTCATCCAAACCGTCAACTCATAAAAAGAACAAATAATAAGAGCATTGTTAAAAGAGAGAGCTCATAATCTTGAGAGCCCTTAGCCGAATTTGCTAAATGTTGACAACAGTTTAGAGTTTAAGTGTATCCATCGTGTCCAAACCGTCAAGTTAAATATTCTATTCATGTAAATTTCGTGAAGCCGCGCATTGTTTAACAAAGTTATATTTTTTTAAGCAACACACATTAAAGGACAAATGTAGTCCCAGGCCTTGAACGCAAATCGTAGCTAACGAAAACAATCAAGCACGAAAAGCAATTCCTATCCGCAAAAGGACACACGCAAGTGCCTACAGACCGTTCACGGATTAAACATACCCTAGGTCAATAAAAATCTAGTAACTCAATTAAGTATTGATCCTTTGGACAATCAGAGCTACTGGATAGTGAATCTTGTTCACTACATAACAGTGAGCGTGCCCTTGGTCTGGCATATCCTTTGATCCCTGCAAGTCTCACTCATTTGTAACGCTCGCGAAATAACGGCATACCAAATTAAAAAGACAACACCAAGAAAACAAAAACAACAAAAGTGAAGTGAAGAAAATGGCACAACCAAGAGCCAGTACTCCAATTAACCGAGCAAGTGCCATCATTCCATGGAGCCACGGAAGAATTAAGCGTATTCATAAGGCGCATGGATTTCATCATGCAATTATATCCAACGAGGGATATCCGCCAACACAGCGTCCTGCTTGGAGCCACAGAAATGCATATAGGAGGAGACCCGCAAAGGGTCACACAGCTATCCGCTCCCAAGACCTGGACAAATACCATGTGAAGAACTCTTAAGAAGAATCTACAACACACCATTCACTGAAAGTAAGTTTGTAGAAGAGTTAGAATACATATCTTATGTTATATCCAATAAGCTCATATTAGAAGAGAATTATATGAATACTATGCTTTACACAAATGCATTAAACAACACAGTAAACGACGTTATAATAAGAATGTTACCTGATAGCTTCTTCATGACATTAGCCCGTCATGATATAACAACAGTTTCAAAACTACAACAAGTAGCCCAAATAGAAGGCGTCTACGATTTAATATTGCCCAATAGGAGCTAAAATCAGAATAGTCAAAACAGTCTGTCTACGTCTAATAAAAGTCTGAGTAATAGTGATCATCGTGAGAATGGGAAAATTCAAATTTTTGGTCAAACATCGAAACCTCGGAATTATAATAATAGCACACAGAAACAAAAATCAAAGGTTGACTGTAGTCCACAGATATACCTGGAGTTTCAACAGAATTTGAACAAAGGCAATCACAATCCGCTAGTAAAACGGCAACGCGAAAATGGTAGCAGACACATGAAAATAGACCTTACCGAAAATTTTCTTCAAACTGCCTCGGAGTCAGAAACCGAAAGAAAACCAACCCATATATCAAAATAAATAACTACGAATGATAAGATTCTTAAATGCGTAAAAGACACGGGGTCGTCTATTAATTTAATGAAAGAAATTTTCCTAAATTTCCCCATAAAAAACTGGTAATAAGAAGTACACACAATTAACGGTACAATAAAACTAAATCAAAGTATTTCGCTGAAATCCAGCAAAGGGCAGAGGCCCTACTCATCAGAAATTTTATTTGCATAATTTTTCAGAAAATTATGACTTGCTATTAGAGATTACTCAAGCCCTCATAGATTACAAAGACAAAACCTTACGAACAAACGAATACATATTCACCATGCAAAAAAATTCGAAAATCGAATTACCAGCGAACGAGTCAAAAACTCAATATCTCATTCCACGCCCATCTGATGACGGAAAATTTCCGTTCGTCAGCTGCACCAGCAGCACCTGCTGATATCTTTATATATGCCGGAACCCCCGCATATAACTCCCAAATAAACAAACTAAATAAAATAACAAGTTTAACTGAAAAACGCCAAGACTTTGCAATAGATACTAGATTTAAGGAATCACCTCTAGTAGCATCAAAAACTACAACACTATTCAAGAAAACAGGAAATCTCAGACAAGTAGACGATAAGCGTTTTGAAGAAACTAATAGAGGTAGAAAAATCACACATTACAAATCTTAATTTAAGAAGAAAAAGAAAATTAATTTAAGTAAATACGAACTTAAACTATCAGTATACTTAATATTATTACTAATAACCACCTTAGTCCGAGAAGCCAAGCCCCAAAGTATAGAAATCAAGCCGACTCAAGCTAAGAATGGCTAACTAATTTTTAAAACAGGAGTAATACATCTACCCGTAAACTATGACTTAAACAGAACAAACCTACAACAATTTAATCAAACTAGCCGTATAATTCGAAACGCTTTCACAGACAAAATACCTTAAAGAAAAAGTATAAAGAGAAATGAATGGCATTAAAATAGCATAACGTAGCCAACGCGGTCTTGCTAATTTAATGGGCACTATTTAGAAATACTTATTCGGCAAAATTAACAATATAACAGAAAAAAAATACAAGCAAAGCAGGCATACAGACAATAAACCACTTAAGGTAAAAAGATGAGGGAGACCAAAGGTTAGCACTCCTCATATTCAACTTACAGGAATTCAGTAAATACATAAAAGACAAATAGTTAGAAAAGCAACTTACTAGAATTGGAATTTTCAACCCAGAACTATTGAAGCATGACACTTTACAGCATGTTGATATAGAAACAAGTAAGAGGATCTAGTCGGAAGCTCCCGACTAGGGAATACCCTAAACCCTCTTATTCCAACACCAAATGCAGCTCGCGCTAATAGATAGAGAGTAGCGGGGAGGTGGCGATAGGTATAAAATTAAAGATACTTGATATATATATACTATTCTAGAAGCTACATGTCAAGTTTGGTGACTCTAGCTCTTATTATTAAGTTATCGTTTATCGGAAACAAACTCGATCTGCGCGGGCACCTGGAGGACCTACACCTAATTTCAAGTCTCTAGCTCTAATAGGTTCTGAGATCCTTGCGTTCATACATACGGACGGACGGACGGACGGATAGACAGACGGACATGGCTAGATCGACTCGGCTATTGATGCTGATCAAGAATATATATACTTTATGGGGTCGGAGATGCTTCCTTCTGCCTGTTACATACATTTGCACTTTGCACAAATACAATATACCCTTTTTACCCATTGTCAATGGGTAATAATGGTAAATAATTGCATACATTTAGCTTGAATAAGGCTTTAGAAATAAAGATACAGTTGGTTTACTCTGGAACATGCAAGAGCCTAAAAGCGAAAATACAAAGTGCAGCAACAAAGCTGAGCGAGTTAAAGCCCAACTCAAAACAAAAAACAAGTAAGGTTCTATCGGCTCCCGACTAGGGAACCCTGAACCCTCATACCAACACCATCAGCTCGCGCTTATAGAAGTCGGGGAGGTGGCGGAGGATACTA
Organism: Drosophila ezoana; assembly: GCA_035045725.1. Taxonomy (NCBI): domain Eukaryota; kingdom Metazoa; phylum Arthropoda; class Insecta; order Diptera; family Drosophilidae; genus Drosophila; species Drosophila ezoana. The sequence goes on along the minus strand of JAWNOU010000005.1, from coordinate 162,154 downwards.
AAAAACAAAATCTACAGTCAAGTTTTGGTGACTCCAGCTCTAAACCAAAATTGCTTAAAAAACTGGATTTCGAAACATGATCGATTACTTTGAAACGGAGTAAGTTATCGATTAACTCTGCGCAGGCACTAGGAGCACCTACATTTAAAATTTCAAGTCTCTAGCTCTTATAGGTTCTGAGATCCTTGCGTTCATACATACGGACGGACGGACGGACAGACAGACGGACATGGCTAATCGACTCGGCTATTGATGCTGATCAAGAAAAAACTTTATGGGGTCGAAGATGCTTCCTTCTGCCTGTTACATACATTTGCACTTTGCACAAATACAATATACTCTTTTTACCCATTTTCAATGGGTTCAGGGTATAATAAAACCCCAGCTGAACTAAAGCTGAGCGAGTAAAAAAAAAACAAAACCCCCGGTGAACTTAAGCTCAGCGATTAAAATAAAAACAAACAAAATGGAACAATACAACAACATCGCCTGTCAGCAATAGCTCAACAACACACCAGACATGTAGACATAAGATTCATGTAAGTGACCGATCAATTGGCCACATTTTCTTTCATTAGTCCTAATGTTGTATGTATTCCCAGCATATTGTAGTGTATCTATATAAAATATACTTTTCGACACTTTGTGGCAATATGCATAACTAAATATATAAAGCCAACCACACATAAAAACATATAAACATTTTAGCGCTCTTGAAACCCGATTAGCCACATATGTGCAGACCAATAGAGGCATGTAAGAAACGCTGTTACTTTCCGCCAACGACGTGGTTGCCTAATAAAAAATATATTTATCCTTCTGCATAAAATATACAATACATAATAGAAATATATTATCTTAAGTTCATCCCATTATCAATAAATTTAAATAAATAAAGCCAAACGGAGCAGGCAGCATTGATCAAAAATACAACGACGATCCAAACTTTTGGATGCAAGCCATGCAAATTATGCAAAGGCATAGGGAATTCATACCAGTATATGAATTTTAAGACGAATATATTGAAACGTATGGCACATTAACAAGCCCACTCTTTTTATGTTCTAAAATAGAGAGAGAGGAATAAATAGTCTTGTCAACCTTACCCTATGTAAAAAAAACCCATATTACAACATCCCATTCTTGGATAAAACAACTTTTAGTACTACAATAATACTCACATCATCATTTACAGTTAACAAACATACTGCTAATTATACTCATTGTAATAGAATCGGTGAACATCCTTCTGTATTTTCTACATCAAAATCACCGAGGAAGTAGGGCCAATGACTTAGACAAGGTGTAAGCCGCTGTTTAAAAAACATATTTAAGTAGAGGAAGTGCCAATGGTCCCAGATAGTCGAGAAAATAAAGCTGCCTAGATCCAACTTTGATAAATTGTATAAGTGCCTTAATAAAAGCGCACCAGTTTTGAGACCCACCGGAATCAAACACACTGAATCCTTGTATATGAACACACAAACTCACAAGTTTACACAGAGTCCAAACATAAGACACTTTACAACGTCTTAGGGATAATCTGGTAAATTTAAACGAAAAATATTATCTTTAACTTTATTAATCACCGGTATTAAAAACACCGATAACTTAAAGGCACAGGTAACCACAAGGCTGCACCGTATTGGTTCTCTACGGGATCGCCCATGTAATTCGCCGCCATCTAAATTAGCGTTTAATTACGATTTTTTCTTTTTAATATTGGATTGAACAGAGCACTTCGTGCCTGAATAAATATTCTGACAAAAAATTCCAAGTGTTTCATTGCAGCACCCGTCGGTCAGCATATGGTATCAACGGTACGGTGAGCACTTGTTAATTTACTTAAGCTTAAGCAACTAAGCGCATCACCTGAAAATTGTAACATAATATGCACAAACCGAAAATTGTAACAACAAACCTAAGAAGCCCAAAAATTCAATCTTGGAGACGTTAGAACCATTAGACATGAACATCCGCCACAATCGTTAACCCACCAGATACCCAATTTGCCACCTAAGCTTAAACACTCTTAAATTTTACAAAAAATCAAATATATTAACAATAGTGCGTTTCCAAAAAAAAGCTCAGACTTAAAAGGTCAACCAGGTTGCAAGCGTTAACAACGTTTAGATTAATCTACCATCCAAACCACAATTCGAATACTATCAACCGACCTTCAACCTAACCTACACTAATTATACATTCAAAAGCAATGGCTGCCGATTCGCCCTGTAAATGGGTTTCGAGCATGCGCGCCGAATAACCGCTAAGTTCTCTATCGAAAATTCATACCGAATTCTCGTGCAACTTGAACTACTGCAACGCAGTTTCCCATAACATGTTCTACTTACCAATTTATACATTTAGCTTAGCATAAGCTTTAGAAATAAAGATACAGTTAGTTCACTCTGCAACATGCAAGAGAAATATTCTAAGTGTTATTTAATTTGTACTTTATTAATATTCCTAAATAACTGACTGCCAATAACCAGTAACTGGCGCAGCCGCTCAAAGAACATATCTACAATCCCAAGGACAACCCCTAGGACCAAGGCCCAAGGACTAAGGATGAAAGCATATTAAGTCTCACTTTGAAAGTAGTTGAGATTACATTATTTGACCACTCTGTGAAAGTGTTGTGAAAGTTGTTGTACACTGTTAGAAAATATGCAAGATAATACTATTTTTAAACAAACAAGTTAGAGGTTCTTGTCGGGAGCTCCCGACTAGGGATACCCTAACCCTCAATCCAACACCAATCAGCGCGCGCTTATAGATGAGAGTAGTGGGGAGGTGGCATAGGAATGAAGATACTTTAATAGTTTATATACTTTCTAAAGCTACATCATGGTACTCTGCTCTTATTATTTACTCGATCTCCCCTCCCTACATTTAAAATTCAAGTCTCTACTCTTATAGGTTCTACCTTCTTCATACATACGGACGACGAACGACAGACGGACATGGCTAGATCGACTCGGCTATTGATCTGATCAGAAAAATACTTTAGGGGTCAATCTTCCTTCTGCCTGTTACAACATTTGCACTTTCACAATACAAACCCTTTTCCCATTTTCAATGGGTTCAGGGTATAAAAAAAAAACACTTATACAAAAAATTTTATTCTAACAAACGAAATACCACACAAGTTAAAGCAACAAAAAAATCAAAACAAAAATAAAATTTTGCCTAATGAAGCGTCAGGCCACCCGCCCACAGATCGCTCTAGGCGCGTATCAAACCAAACTTGTTCGATGCGATCTTTTGGCCTCAGCAACGTGTGCTGTTCTTTACGTTCGACCAGTGGTCTAACCAGTCGATGGCTGTGACAACCGCGGTACACAAACGCTGGACTCACTTCATGTTGAATAGGGCACTGAAGCAAGTCGACCAAACGCATCGACACGCTGAACGCAACTCGAACTGTTTCGAAAAGCGTACGGTTAAACTCATAGTGACCTAGTGATAGTAAAATCGTTCGAACATGTACATGGATACGACGTATATACAACATAATACAGTGGGTAGAAATTTTTCCCAACAAATACAATAAGTAAATATGCACTTTTCATTTCATTTTTAATACAACGACCAATTACAACTACTTAACTTACAACAACCAAAAAACAAAAAAAAAAAACACCTAACTAAAATAACCAAACGCTGGATTACGATAGATACGTCAAAGGAAGATCCCGAACAACAACTCCAGACATGACAAGCAAACACACCATAACAGAACCAAAAGTTCGTTGTTTCCCAGAACAACACCTGCTGACAACAACACAAGTTGCACCCGACGCGACTTTTCCTCGTTGACTGTAGGTATATAAACACAAAACAGTTTGAACGACTCAGTAGCACAGTCTTCTAAACAGTTTTATTTATAACTTACAAAAACCAAGAATATCCGCGGCCATAATTCGTTCGTGAAGTCAATAAAGGCCAGTTCAAAGCTTTCGCGAGTCAAACGTGTTACAAGTGATTAGTAGGCTACCAGTGCAAGTGTAGTGCAAAGAAGAACAAAATAAAAGCCACATTGAAAAAACTCAATTCACCAATTATAACAAGTAAGAGGTTCTAGTCGGGAGCTCCCGACTAGGGGATACCCTGAACCCTCATATTCCAACACCAAATGCAGCGCGCGCTTATAGATAGAGAGTAGCGGGGAGGTGGCGATAGGTATAAAATGAAAGATAATCGAAAATACTTTTCTAAAAGCTACATGTCAAGTTTGGTGACTCTAGCTCTTATATTTACCAAAATTGCTTAAAAAACAGGATTTCGATATACATTTTTATCGATTACTTGGAAACGGGGCAAGTTATCGTTTATCGGAAACTAACTCGATCTGCGTAGGAACTAGGAGCACCTACATCTAAAATTTCAAGTCTCTAGCTCTTATAGGTTCTGAGATCCTTGCGTTCAACATACGGACGGACGGACGGACGGACGGACGGACGGACGGACGGACGGACGGACGGACGGACGGACGGACAGACAGACGGACATGGCTAGATCGACTCGGCTATTAATGCTGATCAAGAATATATATACTTTATGGGGTCGGAGATGCTTCCTTCTGCCTGTTACATACATTTGCATTTTGCACAAAAACATAATACCCCTTTTACCCATTTTTAATGGGTTCAGGGTATAAAAAAAATAATAACAAAATAAAGAGTTCTTACAACCTAATAAAAACAACACAAACCAAAAGTAATAAAAACAAAAAAACAAAATACTATAAAACGAAACCAAGAAGAAGGAAAAGCAAGCAAATAACAACAAATAAACATCAAATAAACTACAAGATCAACTCCATCAATAATTTCACCTAAGAAGACATCCGAAAACACCCACATGGATTCCAGAATAGTTATAACATTAAGAATTAAGAAACACTTTTTATAAGAAAAAGAAAACCTTATGAATAATTTTATAACGCAGAAGACTGATAAAAACTTCACAAAATTAAAATCCCAAACTACTAACCCCTCTGGTCCCTCTCTCCACATCCTTAAGATAGAACTAATCAACTTGATTGAACAGGTAGTAAGGAATGTTATTAGTCCGGCCATAGAAGAAGATGACAAGCCCCAAATAGATTTTAGCAGAAACCTGCCGAATTCTGAGAAAGTAGCAGACATTAAAATGTCTCAGGGAATTGTCAGGAAAAGCAAGTGAGCTTAACTCATGGAGAAAATAAGTTGACAGAAAATTAAAAATGTACGAAAGCCAAAGAAAACTAACCAAAATACTTTGCCATTTCAACAACGACAAAGATACTAAAACCGATCATCCTTCATACAAACGACGCTGCCTTATGCAATATTACGCAGACAAACGAGATATTGGTACCTTAGAATACCAATCAACACGCTAGTTCAAGGCAGAGGTAATATAAACACTTACTATCAAAAAATTTACGAGATTCTCTCTTCCAGATTATAAGGAGGAAGCATTGCTTGCGTTGACCAGTTCTTATAGAGGCATTAGACACGTTCATAAGAGGATACAACGACAGCTTGCCAAGTCTGTTAAAACACCGTTAAAAGACCTTCAAGCTTGCCAGAAGCCTTGAACATCTGTCTTAAGTTGGACAACCTAAATTGTAGGGCAAATCAAGCTAATACTATGTATAACACTTTGTCGCAGCATTACATAATTTCGTACAAGGGGGATCGTCCCTACTTCAGATTGACCGAAACAAAGGAATTAAAATTACTGATTAAAATCAAAAAAAAATTAATTTCCAGACAAATGTCCTATCAGGAATTAGAGGCCCATTAAAAGAAAGAGAAATCTACTTCTCCCAGGAAAATAGGATAAAGCAAGAACAAGCTCGAGAGTATAGACCACGGGACAACAGATAACGTACGAAACGATCGTAACAATCGACATCAAAGAAATAACGCAAACCATAACGAAAGTTATGTTAGAGACACTTCCAAACAAAGAAGACACAACGACATTCCGGCGATCATGCCTAAGGAAAAAAATTCCGACCAACAATTCAAACAACCGACCAAATTACCAGGATATTCTCAGACTAAGTGCTCTATGCATTATGTCGAGCAACAACATGATCAACTATTATACATAATTATAACGAGGACACAAATTTTCAACAAAGAGCCTCGACGAGCAAAACAAGAAACTTAATCAAAAACAAGTAAGAGCTTCTAAAAAAAAAAAATTCATTTCTAAAGCAATAATTTGTACTCTTTATTATTTACCAAAACTACTCAAAAAACAGGATTCAATCATATCATCTTGAACGGGGCGTTATCATATCGGAAACAAACCACTGTAGACCACCTCACTAAATCAATCTGTCTCTATAGTTCTGATCCTTCGTTCATACATACGGACGGACGGACGGACGGACGGACGACGACGACAGACGGACATGGCTAATCGACTCGCTATTATCTATCAATAATATACTTTATGGGTCAGATCTTCCATCTGCCTGTTACATACATTTCATTTTCACAAAAACAAATACCCCTTTTACCCATTTTTAATGGGTTCAGTAAAATTCTAGTCGGGGCCCCGACTAGGGATACCCTGAACCCTCAATCCAACACCAAATCGCCGCCTAAAGAACGGGAGGTCAAGAAAAAGAAACGAAAAACTACTAAACCTAAAACCAACACAAAAACGAACTTAACGGGAGAAACGGAACAACCGACTCGTGCACCCTACACTAAAACAGCTCACTTTTCTACCTTCTCAACAACGACGACGGACACGGACGACACGGACATGGAAGAATACTGATCAAAAAACTTTATGGGGTCGAGATGCTTCCTGTTAAACTCATTTTGCACAATACCCCTTTTACCCATTTTTAATGGGTTCAGGGATAAATCCCCGAAAATAGACAAACAAAACAACACAACATTACACCTAAATAACAAATCAAGTTCGAATCCAAATGAATACGACACCACCCCACTCTATTCATGTTTTAAATGAGTGTGGAAACTTGTCAACCTACCCTACGTCAATCAAACAACGAACATCAATCTTGGGGCACACATCTTAACTCTTATCAAAAAACAAAAAAAAGGAAAATGGGGGGAAAACAATCAAAGGCAAAACACTGCCAGTATAAACTAGTGAGTTGTACACCACCCTCCATTCTAACAAACAATCTAAAATAAAGCCTCATAACACCTTCTGAATTACTTCTCCAAAAAAACACAACACCCGACTTAACAAGGTCTACCGCTGCTTAAGAAACCAGAAGACGCACTCACCTTACCTAAGATCACCGTACTCCCCTAACGTCTGCCTCATAGGAATGGACCATCATTACCATTCTAACGGAACAACTAGGAATAAAAAACCAAGTGCCTTAACAAAAGCGCACCTGTCTCAACGAGACAAAACACGTTATCCTCAAACTCCACATATAAAACACTAACAAGATATTTAACACAGACAACTGGATGCCAAAAAGATGACATTCGAGAAAAAAATCCTCCAACTCACACTTCACCACACGAAACAACTCATTTCACTGCTAACCACAGATCTGAATAAAACCCAACAATACAACACAATGGCCCAACCTATTTTCTCCACTACCTCTCGCTCTTACCAATTTATGGAAAGGCAAAACTTACAAAGCTCAATCTTTGAGTCTACTCACTAAAACAAGCAACAGCTGTCACTAAGACAAAAAGGCCACACGACGAGCGAAAAAAACGCCGAAACGAACAAACAGTCCTAACTCCTAACCGCACACAAACTCCCTAACCATCCTGCAAAAGCCCAGAAACTAAAACACCACACAGCCCAAGCCGTAAAACTATGACAAAGAACTGCCTAGGTAAACCTCTCACAGCACACCCATAACATGAAACCACAGTCTATCCAATAAATCAGGAAAAAAACTGATAAAAAAGTGAAACCAAAAAACTGTCCTCAACAACAGAACTAAGTGAAATAAACCAAGGCCCGCCCCAAAAGCTACACTGACCCCTCACCATTCACCCTAACCGTGTACGGAATGCGATATAGGTCTATTCTAGACTAAACCGCCGAATTGGAACACAAACCACACTACACACCACCTCAAACATTCCAAGTAACCAAAAAACACACAAATAAACCTGGATACTCACACGAATACTTTTGCCGATCTTAAACACCAAAACCTGACTTTAACCACTTTCGAACTACACGTCAAACTCCCCAAAACAGAAAAAACACAGTAATCTCAAAAAAAACTTTCCAAAATCACAAACACCAAGATAATCACTTACCGCCACAAAAGACACAAAGAAGGTTCTACGCCCCGACTAGGGATACCCTGAACCCTCAACCAACACCTCACGCGCGCTTAAAGAAACGGGGAGGTGGCAAGGAAAAATGAAAAAATCGAAAAAACTTTTCTAGAAGCAACATTCAAGTTGGAACTCTACTCAAACCAAAATGCTTAAAAAACAGGAATCGAAACATTATCGAACTTGGAAACGGGGCAAGACGAATCGGAAACAAACTCGATCTGCGAGGAACTAGGAGCACACATAAAATTCAAGTCTCTAGCTCTTATAGGTTCTAGATCCTTGCGTCAACAACGGACGGACGGACGGACGGACGGACGGACGGACGGACGGACGGACGGACGACGGACGACAGACGGACATGGCTAGATCGACTCGGCATAAGCTGATCAAGAAAAAACTTATGGGGTCGGAGATGCTTCCTTCTGCCTGTTACAACATTGGATTTTGCACAAAAACATAATACCCCTTTTACCCATTTTAATGGGTTCAGGGTATAAAAAAAAACGAGAAAGAAAGGCTACCTTCTGCACGCCGAAGATCTAAACCTTTGGAGACCCAACTTTTGATAAGCTCAAGACTTTGCCCGATCGAAGAAGCACAGGGAAAATAGTTAAGCCGAGTTTGGTCAAGAATCTCGCTAAACAAAAAAGGCTTTTAATCACAAACTATTTTCGATCGATCGTTCCTATGGCAGAAAGATAAGTAGTCCGAGTAAATAATTTTTGCAAAAATGAAGGGAACAAGGAAATCTTTAAGTGCCGTGTTTAATCAAAATAACTAAAGACAAAAAAGTTTCAAAACTACTTAATTTCGACCATCGATCCTGTGGCAGCTAAAATAGTGGTCCGATCTTAAAGGATTTTGCAAAAGAGGAGCAACTAAAACTAAAAAGCCGAGTTTGGTCAAGATATCTTGAAAAACAAAGTTTTTTTCATACAACAACTAGTTTTCGACCGATCGTTCCTATGACAGCTAAGATAAAGTGGTCCGGTCTTAATAGGATTTTGCATTAAGAGGACCAAGTAAAACTAAAAATGCCAAGTTTGGTCAAGATATCTTGATAAACAAAATGTTTTTCTTACAAGATCCTACTTTTCGACCGATCGTTCCTATGGCAGCTAGAAAGTGGTCCGATCTTAATAAGATTTTGCATAGTAGAGGAGCAAGTAAAACTAAAAATGCCAAGTTTGGTCAAGAATCTTGAAAAACAAAATGTTTTTCTTACAAGATCCTACTTTTCGTCCGATCGTTCCAGACAGCTAATAATAGTGGTCCGATCTTAAAGATTTTTCACAACATGGGAAGCATAGACAACTAATAATTGCCGAGTTTGTTCAAGATATCTTGAAAAACAAAATGTTTTTCTTACAAGATCCTACTTTTCGACCGATCGTTCCTATGGCACTTAAGAATAGTGGTCCGATCTTAAAGGATTTTGCAATAACGAAGAGCAAGAAAATAAAAAGCCAAGTTTGGTCAAGAATCTGAAAAACAAAATGTTTTTCAACAAAGTCCAACTTTAAACCGATCGTTCTTACGGCAGCTAAGAAATAGTGGTCCTATCCAGCTGGTTTTGACAAAGTGCTGCGTGCAACAGAAAGAGGGACTTCGCAATGTTTCATAAAGATAGCTTAAACTGAGAGACTAGTTCGCAAGAAACAGACAGACGGACATGGCTATATCGACTCGGCTGTTAGTACTGATCAAGCCTAAAACTTTATGGGGTCGGAGATGCTCCTTCTATGCGTTACACATTTCACGACAAAATTACAATACCCTCTGCAAGGGTATAAAAAATATTAAATCATTTATGTCACAAAAAATGATGGAGAATTTGCATGTAATAGTCTCTGGGTTGTGCGCAAACGCACCATGGCTGACATTTGCTAATATACCCACACGTTTTCTTTAATAACTTCTGTGTTCCCTAACCGATTTTGATGAAATTCTTCAAATTTCAGATTAAGACATACATTCTATTCAAATATTCCCAAAAAGACAATTCATTTAAATTTAAGGCTTAAATAAGTGGTTAGTTCCAATTGATTTATTTATTTAGTTTATAGCTATAGGTGAGGCGGTCGGCAGCGATAGAATGAAATGAATGATGCTCGGCCTTTATATACTATTAAGCAAGCTACATGTCAAATTTGGTAACTCTCGTTAAGAGCAATCTGAGAGATTTGCTAAAAAAAACAGGATATTTATACCGCAATTTTTTTCGATTGCTTGGAAACGCGGCAAGTTTTCGAATATGAAAAAGAAACTCGTACTGCACAGACGCTAGGAGAACCTACACTAAACATTTCTTTCGCGCTTATATGTTTTCAGATCTACGCATTCACACATATTGACAGACAGGCAGGCAGGCGCAGAGACCGATACTGATCAAGAATATATACTTTATGGGGTGGAGATGCTTGCTCCTGTTACATACAGTTGCACAAAACTAATATAACCTCTTTAGGTTACTCATTTTCCGTGGGTGCAGGGTATTATAAGTGTTGATCTAGATGTTTTAGAAAACAGAATAGTTTTTCATATAAGAACCTAATTTTCTCGATAATTTCTATTACATTTAAAAACAATAACATTGTAAATAATTTTAGGACGTGGCGTTCATCAACCCAGCAAATGTTGTATTTGTATACATGTTAGTACGCGAGCTTGTTAACGGAGAGGAAACAAAGGAATCAGACCTTCAAGCTTCTGTTCTCACCTGTTTGTATCTATCATATTCGTACATGGGTAACGAAATCAGCTATCCACTTAAACCATTTTTGGTTGAGGACTCAAAAGAAAATTTTGGGACAGGTGAGACGTTACCAAAATGCTCTACATCAACGTTGCAATGAAATCATCAAATAAACAAGTAAGAGATTCTAGTCGGGAGCTCCCGACTAGGGGATACCCTGAACCCTCATATTCCAACACCAAATGCAGCGCGCGCTTATAGATATAGAGTAGCGGGGAGGTGGCGATAGGTATAAAATGAAAGATAATCGATATATATATACTTTTCTAGAAGCAACATGTCAAGTTTGGTAACTCTAGCTCTTATTATTTACCAAAATTGCTTAAAAAACAGGATATCGATATACATTTTTATCGATTACTTGGAAACGGGGCAAGTTATCGATTATCGGAAACAAACTCGATCTGCGTAGGAACTAGGAGCATCTACATCTAAAATTTCAAGTCTCTAGCTCTTATAGGTTCTGAGATCCTTGCGTTCATACATACGGACGGACGGACGGACGGACGGACGGACGGACGGACGGACGGACAGACAGACGGACATGGCTAGATCGACTCGGCTATTAATGCTGATCAAGAATATATATCTTTATGGGGTCGGAGATGCTTCCTTCTGCCTGTTACATACATTTGGATTTTGCACAAAAACATAATACCCCTTTTACCCATTTTTAATGGGTTCAGGGTATAACAAGTAAGAGGTTCTAGTCGGAGCTCCGACTAGGGGATACCCTGAACCCTCATATTCCAACACCAAATGCAGCGCGCGCTTATAATAAAAGTAGCGGAGAGGTGGCGATAGTTATAAAATGAAAGATAATCGATAAAAAACTTTTCTAGAAGCTACATGTCAAGTTTGGTGACTCTAGCTCTTATTATTTACCAAAATTGCTTAAAAAACAGGATTTCGATATCAACTTTTATCGATTACTTGGAAACGTGGCAAGTTATCGATTATCGGAAACAAACTCGATCTGCGTAGGAACTAGGAGCACCTACATCTAAAATTTCAAGTCTCTAGCTCTTATAGGTTCTGAGATCCTTGCGTTCATACATAGGGACGGACGGACGGACGGACGGACGGACAGACAGACGGACATGGCAGATCGACTCGGCTATTGAGCTGATCAAGAATAAAACTTTATGGGGTCGGAGATGCTTCCTTCTGCCTGTTACAACATTTGCATTTTGCACAAAAACAATACCCCTTTACCCATATAGTTCAGGGTATACTATCGAACCCGCATAGTCTGGTAGAAGAAATTCAAAAACAAGTAGGCAAATGAATCTCCGACAAAATTGTCGAACCATCAGTTTCAATACAATAGCCAATTCCAAAGAAAGCACTTCCAGGCTCAGAAATAAAATTGGCGATAGTAATTGACTATCGGCAATTATTAAAAAACTGTTGTCTATAAATTTCCACTACCCAAACTACGAATTTTAATCAACTACTAGAGCAAATAATTTCAGCCTTGACTTAAGTCAGGCTTTCACCAAATTAACTTGAGAAAGTTCAGAAAGATAACTTCTTTTTCAACTACAATGGCTAATCGCTTTACGCGATTACCTTTTGGTTTAAAAGAGCGCCAAATTCATTCAAAATGAATTCATCTCTGGACTCGAACCTTCTCAGCATTCCTTTAATGGATGATCTAAGTTATGGGTTGTTCCGAAAAACGGAAGGAATCTTTCCAACGACAAAAAAACGACGCAAAAAACTACCAGTCCACACGATGCGACCGCTCGAAATTCGTTCATTCTCAAACAGACGTTTTAAAAAATTTGCCGACTATATACCTCATAGTAAGATGTTAATTCGAATGACACCGACTGCCAACATCATTCGAACTCTCAAATCGGCACAACCCACAAACCCAGAACGCAGAATTACAAAACTGGATGTAAGCAAGCTTGTGGAGCGGTTTAACTCAAAACCAAATGGACTCCGACTTCCATTATACGCACCAATCATCACCAAGGAGAAAGTAACAAAAGTACAACGGAACAGGAATTAACACAATCATTGGGCAAACACATTCAGAATTGACTCACTGTCAAAATACCACAAACAATTCACCATTCCAAACACGAAGGCTTAGAGAAAAACGGTAATACTAAGGGTAAAAACTATACTGACGTTACTCAAACTAAGATTTACAAGTTAAAGTCCTGAAAGTCACACCAGGCACCATAAACAGAAAAACTCCTGCGCAGGAAAAATCAAAATTCCTAGCAAACTCTTGAAACGCTTCTAAGCCAACGAAAAGTCATTGTAAACGAAGTACGATAGTGCCTTGCTAAAAAAATTTCTTCAATGGAAGGAAAGTTATAGCAAAATTTGTTAGCACTTCACCTGAAATGATTAGTCATTTTCCAAAGGCTTAAAAAAGAAGCCGAACTTCCAACCTCAAACTGCACCGAGCGAGAAAATAATCAAACTTAAAAGGGCAACAAAAAATAGCGCTACTCAAGCCGTACCAAAAAAAATGAAAAAGATCAAAAGCGAACTGTAAACAAACGATCCAAACAAGGAGGTCAACTGGCATTAAAGAACGAAGCTACAAAAAAAGACACTCTACTGGAAAAATAAGACACGTCAAAACCAAACAACGTAGATGTCCTAAATGCCAAAATTGAAAACGACGACCCAACAAAAACACCTCTCGAAACGCCATAATGCGTTCTAGTGTGTGACACTTAGGTCCACTACCAAATTTACACGAAAATGGAAACGAATATGCAATTACAATATATGCGATTTAACAAAAACTTGTAGCTATTCCAACCAAACAAATCCGCTAAACAGTTGCAAAAGCAAATTAATCTTTACACATTCGTCCAATGAAGACGTTCATTTCGGAATGGGAACTGAATATAAAAATTCATAAAATGACCTGTGCAAAACCTCAAAAACAATAACGTCTACAGCACACCACCACCAGACAGGGAACACGAGAGTCAAACTTTCAACAAAAACGTTCTAAATCGGTTATATGTTTCAACACACCCCCTCTATGCAAATTATTTCCATATAGTTAGTTTTTGACTTTCACTTGCCAAAAATTAAAAAGAAATATCCTAAAAATGATAAGCTAAGGAAACAAAGTTTAGACTAGAAACGCATATAAAAGAGCTAGAATAATATTAGAAAAAAATGGAAAACATAAAGAAATTAATAATAAGGTTATCGACTTAAAATTAAAAGTAGGAATAAGGTTTTATTAGGAAACGAACTGGATATAAATTAGAACCAGTTTATTAGGCCCCTATGAAGTAATAGAAATAGAGGATAGAATAAAAGTAATAATAGATACTAGAAACAAAAAGTAAAAGGATAGGCTAAAAATTTTTAAACAAATCAATTTGTAGTATGGCTAACAACACGAAAAAACAAGTAAGAGGTTCTAGTCGGGAGCTCCCGACTAGGGATACCCTGAACCCCCTATTCCAACACCAAAGCAAACGCGGTCATAAAGAGAAGCGGGGAGGTGGCATAGGTTAAAAATGAAAAACTTGAAAAAAACTATTCAAGAAACAAACTCGATCTGCGCGGGCACTAGGAGCACCTACATCTAAAATTCATCTCTACTCTATAGGTTCTGAATCCTTGCGTTCAACAACGGACGGACGGACGGACCAAAACAATATACCCTTTTTACCCATTTTCAATGGGTTCAGGGTATAAAAAATAGAATAGAATAGAAAAAATATAACAATAAAAAAAAGAGAATGCAAATTAGAATAAAATGAGCGAACGACAACAGATAAGACCCAGAGATATTAAAAAAAAACAGTAAAGGCTAATTGATGCAACTAAAATTAAGAATAAATGTATGCTTTATTATCAAACAAGTAAGAGGTTCTAGTCGGGAGCTCCCGACTAGGGGATACCCTGAACCCTCTTATTCCATCACCAAATGCAGCGCGTGCTTATAGAAGAGAGAGCGGGGAGTTGGCGATAGGTATAAAATGAAAGAAAATCGAAAAAAACTTTTCTAGAAGCTACATGTTAAGTTTGGTAACTCTAGCTCTATTATTTACCAAAATTGCTTAAAAAACGGGATTTCGAAACATTTTTATCGATTACTTGGAAACGGGGCAAGTATCGTTACGGAAACAAACTCGATCTGCGAGGAGCTAGGAGCACCTACATCTTAAATTTCAAGTCTCTAGCTCTTATAGGTTCTGAGATCCTTGCGTTCATACATACGGACGCACGGACGGACGGACAGACAGACGGACATGGCTAGATCGACTCGGCTATTGATGCTGATCAAAAATATAACTTTATGGGGTCGGAGATGCTTCCTTCTGCCTGCTACATACATTTGCATTTTGCACAAAAACATAATACCCCTTTTACCCATTTTTAATGGGTTCAGGGTATAAAAAGAGATCCAAGAGAGGTTAAGTAGACGGTCTTGGTAGCATGATTAAAGTTGTAACGGGCAATATGTATGCAAAGGATTCAAAAACCATTGACGAGAGATTTAATTTAAACATAAATCAACAAACTCTAGCGAAGAAGGAATAGCTTTAAAATTTAAATGCAAAACCGAACATATTAACGAAGAGCAAAAAGT
Organism: Drosophila ezoana; assembly: GCA_035045725.1. Classification (NCBI taxonomy): domain Eukaryota; kingdom Metazoa; phylum Arthropoda; class Insecta; order Diptera; family Drosophilidae; genus Drosophila; species Drosophila ezoana. The sequence goes on along the minus strand of JAWNOU010000005.1, from coordinate 146,505 downwards.
CATAAACATCTTTATAAAAAAGTAAAAGTAATATATATATAAGACCGAAAACGATGAGCATAACGAAATACATTTGTTACAATATATATCCAGAATTAACGTAAACAGCGAAATAATCTATAATCATAAACATAATATCGCAGCAAGTATTTTGTTAACAAAATTAAAAGACAATTGTTATGTTCAAAATTAAGATACCAAAATTTGACAAAAGCCCATACAAACTTTTACATATTGCCCCATTACCTGTAAATAAATCAAAAATGTTAATTTTACCAAACTATGTTACATAGTAGATATTTTAATAACAAATGTCCCAAAGTCTATCAAACCTAGATCTAGAATCTACAACCAACATGGTCAACTATCAATGTCCGCAAGTCATACTCTCAAAACAAACAGCAACGTGTGATCTCAAGTACATCGGCAACGAAGAGACTTTCAGAGAAGTAGAGCAAAGGCATTATTATCTTTAATACGGTCAACACCACCAACCTCATCATGCAGCAGACCACGAACTGTTAAAGGATCAGCTATTGTTACATACAAAGATTGTACGGCGAACATCAATGGCCTAATATATGACGACTCAGAATTCAAACACGTAACAATGCATCAACTTTCAATTCAAGCATTTCAAGATCTGAGAATCAACAACACCATCAAAGAAATAAATAAAATCGCAAACTCTACCTTCACTCTATCTTCAATCCTTAATTAGTCGAAACGACTAATCAAAATCACCGCTACAAACCACCTATTTATAGTTAACACCCTATTTGTGATAAACACTACTGTAGTATGTTCACATATTGAATGCTCACTGAACTCAGTGGTATGCACAAATATTATTACAAATACATTGTAGCACTTGGCCACAACATTCATATATACAAATCCAAGTCCCAAGCATTTTCGGAAATATGTCCGCTCTTGAATGCATGGGACTGGACAGTGCTGCGTCGGCATATTTGACATGCGCGACGGCTCTGTCACCATGTGAACATAATACATCCTCTCTGCCGCGGCGACTCTTCCCCAGCCTTTATATATATATGTAGTCATTAATACATAAGGTGACCGCTCCTCTGCCGGCGTCACTGGCAGCGCAGCTACGCGATCTTGAGCTGTATGATTTGATTGTTAGAGAACTAAAACAGAGAAAATAAATGCACTTGAAAGAAATCAGTCATGCTTGTGTCTTGTTTGAACGATGGAATAATTACAAAAACGCTTCAGTCATGCTTGTGTCTTGTTTGAACGATGGAATAATTACATGGCGACCGTGAAAAGTGACATCATTTTACAGTCTTGAACTGGATTAACAACAACAATAGCAATTGGAAAAAGAAACAAATGGAAAAACTGAGTGAGTAGAGAGGGAGTTATGGCTATCCGTGGGGGAGTTCAAAAGAAAATTAAGAAAAGAATAGCGCACATAAAGTGGCTACTATTTGCAAATCAAACTCCACCGCCCTGGGCAACTGCCCAAAAATTACAAGAAGAGCTTGACTTTCTTTAGTCAACCCTTAAACAAAGAAAGCCAATAACTCCAGCTCACTCACAAATAAAGAAAACTAAATCTGAATTAAATAAAACAACACCTCCTCCCCCAAGGAACTACCGAAAAAACAAAAAGAGTGCCCGAGAGATTGCCCAGGGCCATTGGAAAACGCATTTTGTCAAGCTACAAAAATTTCAAATTATTTATATAATAAAAATATAGTAAAATTGAATCTTATCTTATCTTGAATCTTATTTGCCCAATAGGAGTATAGCCCGTAAATCTATACGAAAAAATATGTAGAATACTGTCACACATCCACAAAAAAAATTTAAAATTATAAATTTAAGAAATATATTGTAAAATTGAGCGGAACCTTATTTGCCCAATAGCAGTATAGCCCGCAAAGCTATACGAACAAATAGGTAGAATACTGTAAGACACATCTCAAAAATTCTTATATAGAATGAGGCTATTCTAACTCTTAACTCACTCAATTTTCCTTTTAAAAAAAATAAAAAATTTTAATTTGAAAACATAGTACAATAATAGTATATATATATAATACCCTCAATGGGGTTAATCGATACCAAAACAGTGGACTCCACTGCTAATAAAATCGAATCATCAAATATTGATTTAAATTTGACAAATATATTGTTATTGATAGTTGTTATAATTTTGTGCGCGTATATTCTTTACAAAGCATATCTCTTACACAATAAGTGTGTAACAAAGAGGGCCTTATGCCAAGCTAACGATCTGGATAAGATCTAATCTAATAAACGCACAAGCAATTTTCATAAAAATATATTTAAAGAAAATAAGACAAAAACAAGTAAGAGGCGCTAGTCGGGAGCTCCCGACTAGGCGATACCCTGATACCCTCGCGCTAACAGATAGCGAGTAGCGGGGAGGCGGCGATAGGTATAAAATGAAAGATACGTGATATACACATATATACTTTTCTAGAAGCTACATGTCAAGTTTGGTGACAGGATTTCGATATACATTTTTATCGATTACTTGGAAACGGAGTAAGTTATCGATTATCGGAAATAAACTCGCGCAGGCACTAGGAGCACCTACATCTAAAATTTCAAGTCTCTAGCTCTTATAGGTTCTGAGATCCTTGCGTTCATACAGACGGACATGGCTAGATCGACTCGGCTATTGATGCTGATCAAGAATATATATACTTTATGGGGTCGGAGATGCTTCCTTCTGCCTGTTACATACATTTGCATTTTGCACAAATACAATATACCCTTTTTACCCATTTTCAATGGGTTCAGGGTATAAAAATTGCAAGACACTATAGTTGGTGAAACATCCGACGTAGAAAAAGCCAAATTGTCAAAAACCACACAGAAAGGGAAAACTGCCGAAAAGTTCACAACAGAAATTAACAATTTACGAAAGTTCTTGGAGGCTTCGTATATTGACGAGGGCCTATCGGCCGAACATGCTGATAAATTCAGCACCAAAGAAGCCATTAGCACAATGGAAAACTCAAAACAATACATGAGGCAGGAAACTTCAAAACCATTAATGAAGCCATCACAAAGTACTTACAATGTAGTACTGAAATGACAGGCAACAACAACAGAAATTGACAATTTTCGAAGGCTCTTGGAGGCTTCGTATATTGACGAGGGCCTATCGGCCGAACATGCTGATAAATACAGCACCAAAGAAGCCATTAGCACAATGGTTAAAAATTGTAAACATGGAAAACTCAAAACAATTCTTGAGGCAGGAAACTTCAAAACCATGAATGAAGCCATCACAAAGTACTTACAATGTAGTACTGAAATGACAGGCAGCCCAAATTCAATATTGTTCGCCCAAAGAGGCCGTGGTAATTACAACAACAGAAATAATTATCGCGGTACAGGCAATAGTCGCGGTTATTATAATAATAATTGCAATAACGTCCAGAATTATAACTACAATAACAGTTATAGAGGAAACAATAGAGGCAATGGTAGAGGAAACAACAGAGGAAGTTATAGAGGAATTAACCACCAAAATGGAGCTTATAACCCTAATAACAACAACAATGTTAGGGTAGCCCAAAATGCTTCGGGAAACTCCCAACAACCTTTAGATACTCAGCAGTAGGAAACATTAAAATTCACACCATCAATCTCAGCCAAAACACATTCGTAACTTTTATAAATGTAGCAACGGAAAAAGAACTAGTCTTCTTAATAGACACAGGTGCAGAAATATCCGTATTAAAAGAAAATTCCGATGACTTTCAATACATCCACACGAATCATATAATCAATTTACAGAGAATAAGTCAAGAAGTCACCAAATCAAAAGGACTCACTTCCATCGAAATACAAACTTCTAAATAACCTCAGTAGAAGACAGCGTATTTATTCCGAACCAGGAAATTCAGCATGGTATTTCATAGCAAATACCATAGCAACATCCCAAAATGCATTCATAAGATTACTAAATACAAGAAATACAGATCAAGTAGTAAGTATAAATAACTTAAAATATTAACTACTTTCAAACTACGATGTAGTTAAAACAAATTTAGAAAACAGAGAACAATCTGTATTAACCCAAATTTCGAAAAATTTCCCGCCACAATTTCATAAACAACTAACAATATTATGCACACAATATAGCGACTTATTCGGACTAGAAACCGAATCGATAACTACGAATAATTTTTATAAACAAAAGCTGAGATTAAATGATGATGAGCCGATATACATAAAAAATTATGGAAGTCTTCATAGTCAAAAAGACGAAATTTAGTAACAAGTCCAAAAACTAATTAATGACAAAATAGTCGAACCATCTGTATATGCTTATAATAGCCCACTATTATTAATACCAAAAAAATCACTTCCAAATTCCGAAAAGAAAAAATGGCGATTAGTAATTGACTATCGTCTGATTAATAAAAACTGTTATCTGATAAACTCCCTAAAATTGATCATATTTTAGATCAACTAGGTAGAGCAAAATACTTTTCATGCCTTGATTTAATGTCAGGTTTTCATCAAATTAAACTCGAAGAAAGTTCACGAGATATTACGTCTTTTTCAACAAGCAATGGTTCATATCGCTTCACGCGATTACCAATCGGCTTCAAAATAGCGCCAAATTCATTTCAGAGAATGATGACTATAGCTTTCTCTGGACTTGAACCTTCGCAAGCATTCCTTTATATGGATGACTTAATAGTTATAGGTTCTTCCGAAAAACATATGCTTAAAAACTTAACTGATGTTTTTAAGAAATGTTGGAAATACAATCTGAAGTTACATCCTGAAAAATGTTCATTTTTTATGCATGAAGTCACATTTCTGGGACACAAATGCACCGATAAAGGAATCTTGCCAGACGACAAAAAATACGACGTCATTAAAAACTATCCAGTCCCACACGATGCGGACAGCGCTCGAAGATTATTACAGACGTTTTATAAAAAATTTTGCCGACTATATCGTCACATAACAAGATTATGTAAAAACAAGTAAGAGGTTCTAGTCGGGAGCTCCCGACTAGGGGATACCCTGAACCCTCATATTCCAACACCAAATGCAGCGCGCGCTTATAGATAGAGAGTAGCGGGGAGGTGGCGATAGGTATAAAATGAAAGATAATCGATATATATATACTTTTCTAGAAGCAACATGTCAAGTTTGGTAACTCTAGCTCTTATTATTTACCAAAATTGCTTAAAAAACAGGATATCGATATACATTTTTATCGATTACTTGGAAACGGGGCAAGTTATCGATTATCGGAAACAAACTCGATCTGCGTAGGACCTAGGAGCACCTACATCCAAAATTTCAAGTCTCTAGCTCTTATAGGTTCTGAGATCCTTGCGTTCATACATACGGACGGACGGACGGACGGACGGACGGACAGACAGACGGACATGGCTAGATCGACTCGGCTATTAATGCTGATCAAGAATATATATACTTTATGGGGTCGGAGATGCTTCCTTCTGCCTGTTACATACATTTGGATTTTGCACAAAAACATAATACCCCTTTTACCCATTTTTAATGGGTGCAGGGTATAAAAAGATGTTAAGTTCGAATGGACAGCCGACTGCCAACATGCATTCGAACATCTCAAATCGGCACTAATAAACCCAATATTATTACAATACCCAGATTACAGCAAAGAATTTTGCATAATAACTGATGCAAGTAAGCAAGCTTGTGGAGCGGTTTTAACTCAAACCCATAATGGACTCCAACTTCCAGTCGCATACGCATCAAGATCATTTACAAAAGGCGAAAGCAACAAAAGTACAACAGAACAGGAACTATCAGCTATTTATTGGGCAATAACACATTTCAGGCCATATATTTAGATTATTATTTTAGACACTTCACTGTCAAAACAGATCACAGAGTACTTACATACCTATTTTCAATAGTAAGCCCCAGTTCCAAACTTACACGCATGAGACTTGAATTAGAAGAATATAACTTTACAGAAGAGTATCTAAAAGGTAAAGACAATTATGTAGCCGATGCGCTATTAAGAATAACTATCACGGACTTTAAAAATATTCAAACAAATAAAAAAAAATTCTGAAAGTCACTCCCAGAAATCAAAGTAAACAAAAATACTCCTGCGCAGGAAAAGAAAAAGAAGATTTGCATAAGCAAACTCTAAATAAAGCTTCTCAGCCCAACGTATACGAAGTCATTGTAAATGATGAGGTACGAAAAGTAGTGACCTTGCGAATAACAGATTCTCCATGCTTACTAAAACATGGGTAAAAAGTTATGGCAAGAATTGACGTTAGCGATATGTACACCAATGAAATTCTTGATTTAGGTCAGTTCTTTCAAAGGCTTGAAAAAGAAGCCGGTATATTTAATATCAGCCAACTCAAAGTGGCACCGAGCGAAAAGATCTTTGACACCATCTCAATAGAATCTTTTATAATAATGGGCAATAAAATATTACAATCTCTAAGAGTAGCGCTACTCAAGCTGGCGACCTTATTATCAAATAAGAATTTTTTGGGTCTTTTTGGGACTTTACAATACAACTACTAAAACAATGTGGAATTTCTCACTCACACTTTCTAAATATTTCATCTAATATTTGAAAATGTGAACTTTTACGAGAATTTCGATAGTTTTCAGAGAAGAATACATAAGTAATATCGGTTTGCCAAAGTTAATTAGGGTAAAAAGTTTTTTTTTTACACATATGTATAAAGCCGATAACTTTGCTGTGTTCAGTTTTAATAATTTAGTTTTGTAATTTTGTTATTGCTAGTAAGATTATTGGGGGCGCGAGCTTAAAACCAGCAGAGATTTTGAATGTCAATTCACGAATTTGATCTCAGATAATCTCGTTTCCACGAAGTAGAAAAGAACGAACTAAAGTAAAAGCCTTGCTGAATTTAATTAAGATAGGACGTCTAACAACGTACTTAATTACGAATGCGTTTCATATAATTCGGGGGACTAGAACAAGAAGAATCTTAGCAGAAGCATCATTTGCTCTTCATGGGGCGTGCGTGCGGACAAGAGCACTCTTACGGCTTAAGGTAAGAACATCACTCAAATCCCTTCCTGACGTGACTCAAGTCAGCGCATTATAAATCAGGCTGACCATTAGTAAAACCCCGTCTCACTTAGTCAAAACATAAACTTCATGGTGCCAAACTGAATGCTGTTGCAAATGTAGATTATATTTTTTTCGGTCAAGAGCTCATTAATAATAAATATCAGTTGCCCTATGCATAAGCCTTTGGAATGCCGATAGCATTTCTCAGCGAAAATATGAACTCTTAAAATCACCGAAAACGACATAATGATTTATTGAGAAATCCAACATATACAAGTAAGAGTGTCATAGTTATTTTTCTACTAACAACAAATAAAGTTACTCCCTCTGTCGATTTCGAACTCGCAACCAAATTCTAACGAGAGAACTACTTGTCATAGCCTCATACCTTACAACCCTAAAAAATTGAGTTGCTATGGAAATAATACACTCGCACTTGCACTTCTATTTATAGAAATTAAAAAAAAGACACACCTTACATTCATAGGTGAGCACACGTATACATAAACTCTTCTGTTTTTCGCTTTGCTGTCAAGTGGTTTGCCAAAACGTGTTCTTTAATAACTGCTTTGTTTCTAAATGTTTTTTAATGAAATTTACAAATTTAGCACATGTGCAGGCAACCGCATTAAAATTGTTGCTCAAATTAATGAGTAGTTCCAATTGATTTATTTTTATGTAAACAGCATTATAATGGCGATTGTATTGTTTTCTGTGCTTAAATCAACACGCAACATGAGAAGAAATAAATTGATGGGATAATGCTGAAATCTACTGCCAACAAAATAAATTTTGCTAAGCTATATTTCTGTAAGAGTGTTAAATTAATTGTTAACTTTAGATTTTATAAATATTAAAGTAGCACGCCAAATAAGGTTCTGTGCGGTAAAGTAGGAAGCTTACTTTTTTTAGATTTTTCGCACTCTTTTGGACGCCTGCGCCGTGTATGAATAGTGTCACGTCTCATAGAATGGGGTCTATTAACGCCATGAAGCTTGAAGTATAGCCCACAAGCGTTGCAAACCATTTCTCCTCTAACGCTTCGTCTCCAAATTGTTGTTGTCAGTGTACCACAATTAGAACAAGACATATCCTTTTGAGAAGTAGATAGAGCAGCAGTGCTGCTAGATTTTATGCTCTGGAAAATTTGTTATACCTAAATTGGTATATACTTTAGAATAGAAGTATGTACATACCTTCTTATCTTTTATTCCTTCTGTAATTGCATTCGACATATTTTCTGGATGAAGACGAGTATCGGTGTCTGCAATATCTGGAGAATCCTTGCAATCGGTTTTAGTAGGAAAACTCTGCTTTCTTCTACATATTTTGACAACACTCGGTTGCGATTCTGGCATATCCTATCCAATAAAACGTAACTTAAATCAAAATTTTTTATTCAGGCTTTTTTTACCTTTAAAAGTGGTATGGGTTCTTCAGGTACTTTTGCCAATGCAATGGTTGACGGCACAGGAAATCCGTAAGTTTGACTCATCATATTCCGTAGAAGCTGTGTTGCGCGACTCTCATCTTTAGTTTTAGCTAAAACAATAAAATATTTTATGTATATTTATTTTCTTTTATTTTTGTAATTTTAAATATGTAAGTTTGTTATAAAACCAGCAAGTCGATGGGTTAAAACTGCGCTAGATGTGGAGATTCTGTCAGAGCTGACTGTTGTTTTACAACACTTCTAATTTTTCGCATTTAATTTTTAACACGAATTTAATCACTTTTATTACCATCCAAACATTGCGAGTCTATTTCTATTGCAAATCAGTAACCGACTATTAGCACTTAGTGTGAGCTACATTTGGTGTTGGTAGAAGAGGGTTCAGGGTATCCCCCAGTCGGGAACATATATACGGACGGTCGGACGGACAAACGGACATGGCTGATCAAGAATATAATGGGTTCAGGGTATAACAAGCTTACAAATCTGAAATAATTGTTTATGCTTATGTGACGCTTGCGTGTTAGTCATATTCGCGAATTATGCGAATATTTTGAAAAGGAAGCAGACTGAATTCATTTTTGTCCATCGGTCTCTCCGTCTGTACGTCTATGTGATCACGTAGATCTTGAAATCAAAAAAAGCTGTAGACTTAAAACGAAACAAATATCTAGGCAGAGAAAGTTTATAATTTTTTCTTTATCTTGAGTGTTTTTGATCAAATTATATTTTGATACGGGGGTTTTCTTTATCAAAACTCAAAAGGTATACCATCTCGATACATAACAAGTAAGAGGTTCTAGTCGGGAGCTCCCGACTAGGGTATACCCTGAACCCTCTTCTTCCAACACCAAATGCAAATATATATACTATTTTAGAAGCTACATGTCAAGTTAACTGACTCTAGCTTTTATTATATACCAAAATTGCTTAAAAAACAGAATTTCGATATACATTTTTATCGATTACACGAAAACAGAGTAAGTTATCGATAATCGGAAACAAACTCGATCTGCGCAGGCACTAGGAGCACCTACATCTAAAATTTCAAGTCTCTAGCTCTTATAGGTTCTGAGATCCTTGCGTTCATACATACGGACGGACGGACGGACAGACAGACGGACATGGCAAGATCGACTCGGCTATTGATGCTGATCAAGAATATATATACTTTATGGGGTCGGAGATGCTTCCTTCTGCCTGTTACATGCATTTGCATTTTGCACAAAAACATAATACCCCTTTTACCCATTTTTAATGGGTTCAGGGTATAAAAAGGCGACGACAATAGCGCATGCAGTGACGATGATCAAAACGGCGCTTATGAAACCGACGCTATAGAAAGCAACAGCAATAACAAATAAATTCTATTGGACTATAATGGTGATGTGTCTGTTGACAATTGGCTTTACCTTTTAATATTCAACTTCAACTGTTGTTGAAACAAAAGGTTAATGGTAGTGTTTTGCGAAAAACTGGCAAGATCTGAGCTGCGACGCAAGTTTTTCACGCGCCTTTGGCAACCTAGCAAACAAATTTGTTTGTGCTTCAAGAGTTAAAAGTAAGTATGTTGGTTCGAGACCTCAATACGGACGCTGATTAGATGCTAGATGGTCTTTTTGAATACATTCCGGATGAAATTGTACGTTTACAGGCCAGTACCTAATGTTTTAAGCACTGTTGGTAGCACCAAAAAGTTTCGTACACGGAGCTCCAAGGAGCGGAACTCATGACGGTATGAATTCCCATCGACTTTTCGGTGCGAATTCGTCCGCCTCTTCGTCTTCGAAACTGGCAACTGGCTCCGCCTGCCGCAAAAACGGTCTGTGGGACCCCTTGATGGCACACGAACGTTCCATTAAACATGTATTAGTGGATGAGTCAGATGCTAGTTTTATGATCTCTTCAAACCTAATCTAAGAGTTATCTACGCATGCAGCACCACTCAGTAAATCATCGACATAACAGCAGATATGAGAATAGTAAAGCTCGTAAACGCTAAGATTAGTGATTAGCAGTTGTGTAAAGAAACTATGAAGAGTCTACGGTCCGGCCAATCGTGCCTGCCGCAACTGGACGGAAAAAGGGTCCGGAAGAACGACAACAACGACACTACAGTAGAGGCACTGCCTGCATCTAGAGTATTCAAAGCGTGATACAAGGCAGGTGCGTCTCAGATCTTTGTCTCAAGAAAGCAGACTAGACTCACAGGAAATGGGGCCAAGCTGTATGTTTGTCAGCATACAAATCCAAAGAGTAGATTGATATTCTCCAAATTATCCAAATTGAATTTGGGAGTGAGTCGTAGATCTGACCCACATCCTTCAAAGGTCAGTGGATCGGAAAGAAGTATTTTAAAAGTTATACATAGAACCAGGAATAATCTAATTCAGAATGTGTTGTGCGAGTGAACCCCATTAGTGCTTGCGACCATTTTAGTATCCCTATAGAGACCGATGAGAGTGGCATCGGATCGTTGAGCCACGAGAGTAGAACGATCAGTACCAAGCCGTTTCTTGCCCAGTTATTTCTAATAATTGACTGTTAGTTTTAAATTCCATACAGCCCAGCGACATAAGTGTGTATGCATATGCAGAGCGTGTCTCGCTCTCACTCATTGTGTGGGGTTTCCAAATTTCCAAATTTCAAGTCTCTGTGTATCGTAAACACTCACAAAGTACATGTTTCTGTGTCTCTACAAGCCGAACCATAGGAGACTTAGTCAGAAACCAAAGTCTGGACGGCTGCCGGTAAGCGTGACATCAAGAATAAACCGATAATTGGCAAACCCATTCTCACTTGTGTCCCACCTGGCATGCCAGTCAGATAGAACACACTCTTTCTTGCACTCACTAAGTGAGTTCTGCCAATAATAGTTATAACCGTCTTACAGCACACTGACGCTTTAAATGTTGCACAAGCAGCAAACAGATCATCATAAATTGTGCGCACAGGCCCCATTCACTTCTCAAAATTCAATACACTTGCCCCACCAAACCAGACATTCGGCCCTTTAGACCAGAGATATGAAGAGCGAAACATCCCGATATGCCGAGGTACTTTACGTCAGAAACATAGCTCTCATACTAGCTCCATTCAATCTGACAGTGGGTGGTCGACTAGGTGTCAATCTGCCCTCGAGCAGCATTAACAGTCTTGTCCATTGCTAGACTGACCCTAACACTTTCACCCCAGTCATACACAGTGCGTTAACACACACACATTCGTCTCGATCTCAAGACGCGACGGACCCTCAATCAGGACAAGCAGTTGCCCAGCAAGGAATCCATGATGAGGTTTCAATTGAAAGTGATAATGAAGCCATAGATAAACTCCTGCGGACCGCGAACCACATCTACGCCTACACAGAGCTAATTCTTGGACTCCGAATTTAGTAAACCTCCTCAATACAATGTTACAACTCAGGTAGTCGAACGCTCCTTTAAAACCTGCAAAAACAAGTGAGACGTACAGTGGCTCATAACTCATTTCCACCAGTACATTAAAAAAACTTTGGGAAGCTATAAAAACTAAATTAAGAAAGACATTCAAATTATATAAATGCAGGTTTTTAAATTATAGTTTCAAGTTTTAAAATATGACTTCATACACAACAATTAAAACAAAAAATCTACCCAAAATAATTTCACAGCTTATTTTAAGCAGTTTCTAAATTCACTTTTAAATAAAAAGTTTACAGCGAAACAAAATTTCTTAATATATAGTATGACCACCTTTGTGGTCAATAACCATTTTGAGCCTTTTTGGCATGGATTCTGCCAACTTTTGGGTAACCTGTGGCGTAATTTTGGCCCATTCCTCAACCAATGAATTTTTGATATCTAACTTATTAGATATTTGCGATTACGAATGTTTGAATCCAAAATGGACCACAAATTTTCGATAACATATATGTCCGGCGACTGTGCCGGTGGCTGCATAACATGTGGGCAGTTCCAAATCAACCATGTCTGAACAATACCCGACTTATGTTTCGGGTCATTGTCTTGGTAAATCTGAACACATCCCGTATGCCCAGATTTACCGCACTTTCTATTAAATTTTTCTTCAAAATCTCAAGATATTGAGATTTGTCCATTGTCGTCTCAATAAATTGATGTCCAACGCCGGCTGCCGACATACAGGCCCAAACCAGAAGGTTCCCACCGCCATGTTTTACTGTAGCCTTCAAATTTTTTATTTGCAGCTCTGTTTTTGGTTTACGCCACACATATGAGGCTCCATCAGAGCCAAATATATTAAATTTGGACTCATCGCAGAATATGACGGTATTCCAAAAACTATTGTCCTTATTAAAGTGCTCCTGGGCAAAACTTTAAGCGGCACTTCTTATTTTTGTCACTTATAAAGGGCTTCTTGCGTGCAATTCTGCCATTAAAATCATGCTCCCTAAGCACCCGGCGAATAGTTTCTGGTGGCATGACTTGCCTAACTCTGCCTCCACATCATTGGCTATTTTTGGAGCCGATAGCCTTGGGTTTTCCCGGATTTTTCGAACAATATAACGCTCGTCGGTTGAATTAAAAATTTTGTTGAGAGCATATCTACCCTTATCGTGGGTTATATATTCTCGGACAAATCGGTTTATAATGCTTTGCACTGTAGAATCACTCAGTCCAAACATTTCACCAATTTTCCTGCGCGAATGACCTTTAATAAATGATTTAGGACGAGTTCTCTCTGCTCGATAGTTGTTCGTGGTCCCATTTCGCTAAACACATTTTTGTGCAAGATCTATCCTCAAAATTCTGCTAAAATATATTTCAACATATTGCGAATTTAATAATTAAAGCAAAAAAAAAGGAAACAACCGTTGCATCGTAAGATAACGGATAATGCCCAATTGCAAAGTTTCTGGTTGAAATAAGCTGTGACATTGTTTTTGGTTGAATTTTTAGTTTTTAGCTGTTATAAAATATTTGTAAAAATTTAAAAAAAATAACGTAATCATATTTGATACCTTTAAGCATCAGGCTAACAACCTGCATTTCTATAACTTTGATATATTTTAAAGTTTAGTTTTTATAGCTTTGCAAAGTTTTTTTAATGTACTGGTTGAAATAAGCTTTGAGCCACTGTACGTTGAATTGCTAACATACGCATACTCAACACTCTTGCCCTGCCTAAAAGCAAATTGCCTGTCAGACATTTGGTCACCTACTCTCTCTTGAAGCCTTTCTGTCATTATCCTCTCCAAGACTTTTAAAAGAACCAAAAGAAGACTAATACCCCTCAAAGATCGAATATTGCTGCTGATCCTGTCGGGCGACTTAAACAGCACTATCACTCTAGCACACTTTCAGTCACTGGGGAAATAACCCTCATTTTCGCTTCTGAAGAGACCGGCCCATCCGCCGCTTAGTGCCGAGCTCATTTGTCCACTACTTCACATGTTTGAGGTTGACTTTACGGTACATCTCAAGCATACGATCATTCGCTCCAGTTATCCTATTAACCTATTCACATATACGACCTACTTATTATATAAATCATTAAATGCATTAAGCGGAACTTGCGTTGCTGCCAAATCATGTATTTCAAAAAATTGTGACTCATGTCGTTAGTGGTTTTACGGTGAATGAATTTATAGAAAAAAAAAATTTTCATTAATTGGTTTAGTCTAACTGAGAGCTATGTAGTCAAATATTAATATGTATGCCAATAGGCGTATATATGCTTATGCAGATAGTTAGTGATGCATTTATTCACATCACACAAAGTAATTGCGCAATTTTCGGAGCGGCAGAGCTGGCTTTGACGCCTGTTCCATGCAATCGGAATTTAATGTTAATAAACTTCTGTGTGAATACACATGTTTTGAAAATGGGAAATTTTTCTAATAGGTTCAATAAGTTCTAATAAGTTTAAGACAATCCCAAAGTATTCTACATAGACATAAGCGTAGGCGATCTATAAATAACCTGACATTGTATAAAATCAATATAGTTTTTCTGACTTGAACAGAATATAGTTAGAAATTCTTGAACAAAATATATAATAAGAGTTTTCGTGCTCTTATATCTCAACCATCATTTGTTAGCTCATAATTGTCTTAATTATTTTTTATTCAAACTTACCAGCCGAACGAGCTAATGCTTGCCACAGTTGAGTAGTAACAGCATCCGTCGCATGGTCAGAACTTACGCTCTCTGGAGTCTTTCTGTCATACATAGCAGATGCTATATCCATTTCTAATTTATTTGAATCAGAGCTGTCCTCAGAAACCGATAAACCAGAAGCAATACTTTCGGTATGCAGATTTTTGGTGTTCAGTTGGTAGCTAGAAGGGCCAACTTCATTTAGACTAATACTATACTTCCTTAAGTTTCCATCATTCCTCATATGACTTGCATCGATATCAAGTATTTGAGATTGGGAAAGGTTACTTGTTGTTGGAACTATATTCATTTGACTGCAGTGTTCCCTTTTCACTTTTTTGACGGATAAGTCTATTTCAATGCCCTCTTGCACATCATTATTAATAGATGGACGTTTTGATTTTATCACAGAACTTTTAATACTTGTATCTACAAATGCAGAAACGCAAGGAGATTGAGGATTCGAGCATGGAGGCGATATGACGATTTTTTTACTTATATCCATAAGTACTGCTGCAGTCTCTAATTGCTGTTGCAAGTTCTTGTATTGTTCAACATCTGAAACTTTTGTTTGTAGTTCCACACCATTATCTAATTCGAAAGATACATCTGCCTTTTTGGGTTTATCTGCCGGAGCTACACTGTGTTGAACTAGAATTGATTCTCGTTCAAGTGTGTTTACTGGCTGTTGTGGACTATCCAACGAGTTTGAATATGTTAAAGGCGTTTGAATATCATTAATTTTATGTTCATTCTGGCGTCCTTTTTCCTTTGAAGACTTCAAACTATTATCATATGTTAGTTGCCGTTGGCTGTATCTACTTTTTGAAGATTTGCTCAGCTCAGTCAGTGCCTTCGCAGCAATCGCTTCAGATGAAGATTTTAAAATTGCATCCAATTTTGATTCCAAATTGTTTGGATTCTAAAAGAAATAAATAAGCATTAAATGATCATTTCTAAAAACTTAAAAGCAAATGAGGAGCCAACAACATCCTGTACAGTACAGGTAGTCAAATTGTTTACCGTTATTCTAATTTAATTAAATATTTTACCAACGTCTATGTTGTTTTATTAGAGAGAGGATATTTTCAAAATTAGGTATATATATCTATGTGTATTTACATTAAGCATTACTTTTCACTCTGCGCCCAATGAAAATGGAAACAAGTAAGAGGCTCTAGTCGGGAGCTCTCGACTAGGGAATACCCTGAACCCACTTTTACCAACAACAAATGCAGCTCGCGCTATGCGTTTGTTTGCTTCAGCATTACTCAAAATATATTTAAGAAAAAGAAGAGTTTCCTATATAGGACTCGAACTCTTAACAGACCAAACTAGTTTCAACTGCCTCTACTCAACAGCCACATCAACAATTGAGTCTCAATGAGAAAAAAAGTGGGTTAAAAAAACAGCAGCACAGAAAACAAAACAATCACAATTGCATTTGTTTTTAAATTTTTTTTTTTTAAATTTTGAGATCGACGTGCTTAACCTTACGTAAAAAAGGAGTAAGGGGCAAGGAGTTAGCCGATTATATCTACTATGCGAAGAAGCGACTTCACCCGAAGCAGCACTCTAGCCCGAGGCATCATATTAATTTTTGAGTGGTTTAGTCAGGCTGCAGTTGTCGTGATCATAACTAAGTTTTACGGCCATACTAAGAAACTAAAACATAGCCCATTATTAGGCTCCACCAAAAAAATTTGCTACTCTTTTTTCCGGTAACTTCGGAAGAACCTCTGTTGATTCCATTACGACTACCTTGTTTCTTATATCTTTTTGGAATGTCGTCTCTAATGTTTTCATTACATTACGAGCGTCAATCTCCAACTTGTAAACATTATTCCTGAAATTTAACGTTTATCCTATTCCCTTAAAATTCTTTTGTATTTTGAATAGTTTTGAATTTAGCAAATGCCTATTAAAACTCAGAGTATCCTATAATTCGCTTAGCATCATTTAGGTGTCACCTGTTCAATAAACAGCCTAAGGTGACATACTGGACGCCTCCTGCGTCGTGAACTCCCTCGGAACTCCCTCCCTGAACCAAGCCTCCGGATTGGTGTACCTGTAGCCAAGCGATTGCAACAGTCGATCGTTGTATCGGCTAGAGTGGAAGGTGATCGTCCTCGACAGCCGGAAGGTCCTCGACAGCCGCCAGATTCAAGTCTAATGATATGTGGATCAATGCCCATCTCGTCCGCATCAGGGACCGGTATGTATGCTCTAAATAGTGAGAACAGGATACGAGCGAAAACGCTAGCTTGGGGTACTACTGCCGTAACGGTATAGATGGCTTTTAATCCCGTTCGCGCTTTGACACTGAATAATAGGCGCTCCAAGAAGGATATTATGAGTTCGAAGTAAGCCGAGGGTTGACAAAATTTTACCTTGGCCGGGGCCCCATGTGTCATATCCGGTCAAAGGCTCTATGTCGATGAAAACTGATTAATAGTTCGCTTTTGAATCAAATGGCTGATAGATGTGGTTTATAACCAGGTGTAGTTGTTCGGTTGTGCTGTGGCCCGTGCGAGATCCAAGCTTTTGGCAAAAATGAGTCGATGGGATTCCACGACAATCATCATCCTGGACGCGACCAGTCGCTCCCAAGCCTTCGAGATCGAAGACAGGAGACTTATCGGCCGATAGGACGCAGGGTCACTATCAGGTTTTCCAGGGTCGACATCATCGATATGGTGGCAAACTTCCACGAAGACTGGAAACATTGCACTCTTAAAACCGCGTTGAAGACCATCACGAGGATGATGTCCTCTGTCTTATATGACTCGGTTGATATAAATACTGCTATTACTTTTTTTTATAGCACCCTTAACTCCCTCTTAGATATGAGTATTCCCAAGTCATTCCTTCGACTACTTCTTCAAACCACCCTGGTTTACTCCCAGATTGTCACTATTAAAAACTTAAAATCTAAATATTTTAAAAAGTTTAAAAAGTCTGGTTCGTGTACAGACTTGGCTAAATTCCATAGCCAAGTCGAACTTCTTTCTTTTGAATTCTCAATGCTATGAGAATTATCTAACTCGTTGTAAAAGGCAATTTGCCCAAAATCCGAGACAGTTTTATATTTTGTAAACATGAAGCGTAAATCTTCAAGTTTGCCAACTTCTTTTTCTTTCGGGATGGATAAAGCTAGTAATGACTCTGATTCTGCTAACCTCTTTGCTAATTTTTTCCAATTAACTTACTCCTCAGTCTGTCCTAATAATAATTCTTACCCTTATACTATTTCTTCCCCTAGTTCTATACCTCCTCCTATTATTTCACACTCCTCTCTCCTTTTCGCTATAAACTCTTTAAAATCTTCTTACTCTCCTGGGCCTGATAATATTCCTAGTTGTCTACTCAAGGAGTGTAGTTCTTCCCTTCTTTACCCATTGCAAAAGCTTTTTAATCTATCTCTTGAATCTTCTGTCTTTCCATCTCTTTGGAAAGAATCTTATATCATTCCTCTCCACAAGAAAGGTGGAAAGTCTGATATACAAAATTACAGGGGCATTGCAAAACTGTCCGCTATTCCTAAATTATTTGAAAAAATAATCACTTCGAATTTGCAGCATTTCTGCAAATCAGTTGTTTCCCCTGTTCAACATGGATTCGTAAAGAATCGGTCAACTACGACCAATCTGCTTGAGTTTACTTCCTTGGTAAACGATGCTTTTCTTTCGAAAATGCAAACTGATGTCATTTATACTGACTTCAGTAAAGCGTTTGACTCTGTGCACCATGACATTTTACTTTTTAAACTTGACCGAATAGGTTTCCCTCCGTCTCTTTTGCTTTGGATTAATTCTTATTTAAAAGGTAGGACCCAAAGAGTAATGCTGAGGCTGACTACCTCTAAACAAGTTCACGTTACTTCTGGTGTTCCTCAAGGTAGTCATCTTGGACCTTTACTCTTTACTCTTTTTATAAATGATCTCCCCTCTGTTATATCACATGCCCGTGTACTCATGTATGCGGATGATGTGAAACTTATTCTATCATACACTAATCCCCTACATCATTCTCGTCTACAAGACGATTTGAACGCTATGCAACTTTGGTGTTCGGCCAATCAATTGCATCTGAATTGTTCAAAGTGTATGTTTAATCGTACTACACCTTATCTTGTCAGTTATACAATCGACAATACCCCTTTACAACGTATACTAACAGTTAAGGATCTAGGCGTTCTATTTGATTCTAAGCTCTGTTTCAATCTTCACATAGATACCATCGTTAATGAGGCAAAAGGTGTACTTGGATTCATTAAACGATGGTCTAAAGAGTTTAACGATCCTTTTATAACGAAACTTCTGTACATCTCTCTTGTTCGCCCTATCCTTGAATACTGCTCTTGCATCTGGTCTCCGCAGTATAACAATAGCCAGGATCGTATTGAATCTGTTCAGAAGCAATTTCTGCTTTTTGCCTTACGAGGTTTAAATTGGGACCCTAATCTTCGGTTGCCATCCTACTCCAGCAGGCTGCTTCTTCTTAACCTTCCGTCGTTAACCAACCGTAGGACAATTCTCGGTGTTGTCCTTCTACATAAGTTGATTATTGGCGATATAGATTCTCCTTTTCTGCTAGGGCGTCTTCAATTCTCTGTTCCGTCTAGACCAACCAGAAATTACCGCCCCTTATTCCTGTCTACGTGCACAACAGACTACGCTATGCACAATCCTTTTCGCGTGCTATGTAAAAATTATAATAGTTTGCATCACGTTTTCTCTACCGAACTTTCTCTCCCCGTAATAAAATCGTTGCTTTCAGGATACCTTCGGGAAGTCACTGACCATTCCCAGCTATGAGCAGGGGCATAGCTTGCCGGACAGGCTATAAATTTCCCCCACCGGGTCGGTGATTTCCCATTACTTTTCTCTCTGTCCTATCTACTTAACACTCTATATATCTTGCCTCCATTTCTTTACTTTATTAACATTACTCTTCTTACTTTCTTTTTTCCTATTTATTGTATTTTATTAATTAATATAGCAAACTAAGATTATTTTTAATTTTACTTAAGAACACTTTTTTCCTACTTACACCCTTCTGATTAGATGTAGGCTCTAATAGCGTCACTGACAAATTTAGCTGTGAAAAGGGGCACAGCTGGCCGGACTGGCAACTAAAACACCTCCATCGGTCGGTGATGCTATTTAGAGAACTATGTTATCTAACTAGGCTTTTAGCATATAATTCTATTATCTATTGTATGTATAATCTACGGAATAATGAGGAAGACACTCGTTTTGTCGACCTTAAATAAATAAATAAATAAATAAATAATAAATAATAATAAGGAAGAGCAGCGCATTCTCATACCAAGTCGTGCCGCAGGGCTTCTTTGGAATTATATTTATATTTATTATATAATAGATTTTCGACGAGGTAAATGGTGAGATGGGAGGTCCAACTGAAGTGGAGCGGAAAGCAGATTTCTAATGTCTTTCACATAGTTTGGTGAGGCCATTTCATGAGGCTTGAAGCGGTCGGCGCTTGCAGACGTGGTTCCGAATTTTTTAACGGAATGCAGATAGGCATGAATTACATGATTCATTTCATTGCAACAAGACAGACTCATCTTAAGCGGTTGAAAGAAAAAAGTTATCAAAGTGCGTGAAATTGCAAAGAACAAACGTCTTTAGAAAATGTGTATAAACGGTGTGCTAAAACCTCAGAGTAATGTCGAAATTTTGCAAGTACAAAACCAATTATAAATTGACTGAAAACACCTAATAGTCGTAGACAAGAGTACCCAATCGACCTGAAGATCATTCCCGTGAAGTCATTTCACAATTCGGCTTTCGGTTAAAAAGCCTGAAGCCACAAGTAAGCAGATTATACAATGGCTGGAGAAAGATCTTATACAAGAATCTTTGAGGGTGTGTTGACTATCGAAAGCCCAATAGCACGGCCCTTCAGAATTGTTTGCCTGTGCATCAGATTAAAGAAATCCCTAAAAAAAAATCTAACAAAGTTTTTATGATCATGTATTTATAAAATGAGATTTTAATAGGACCTGTTGGGAAAGTAACTGAGCCATCTACTATGCATCTCTACATGCATTACATCATCGTCTTGCCTCCAGCAGAAGAATGCATAGAAAAATCCCGAAAAGTATTAAAAGCAGCTGTCATGTGCGACCTAAGCATTACATGAAATGAATCCAGCAGCGTATTTCATTCCACGTGGACCACCTTAGTCGTTATGCACAAAAGGTACTCATTGTATCAACAGAGTTGTCCGTATAATGAAGAAAAGCACGAATGCTCCCAGAAGCCCCTTACGAAAACTCATGAAACTGGACACTTCGTTGCTTAAAAAAAACAATGCACCACATTCATCAGAAATTTTGTGGTCTCGGTGTTGAAATAAAGGGTCATTACTAATTGCAGGCGTTGCAATCCACAGTTAGAAGCTTGGCAAGTCGAAAGGTTTATTACACTGCATATCGATCATATGAGGCCGATGGATACAACATTAAATTAGTATAAGTACATACTTGTCGTTGATGCATTATCCAAATTTGTCTGGCTCTTGCCAACCAAGTCGAACGGCCCGGAAGAAGTTATTATTAAATTGAGTAGCAGTCATCTTTTAATTTCGAAAAAGTTTAATAGGTGTTGGTTTTGTAGAATACGTTTGTAGAAATTCTGACCGTAAATATGATAGAATATATGTGGATGTGGAATACCACAGAGGTAGCCAGAGGGAATGTTGAATGGATGGAATACTCAATCCTATCCACATACACTTCTACCAAATCATCACCTTTCGAAATCATGTGCGGAGTAAAGATGATGGGAAAAGCTAAGGAATGCGTATTGGACCTGCTGAGCCAGGATCTGGTAGAAAAATTAAATGATTAGCGTGAACTGTAGAGTGCAGAGACCAAGCACGACATACAGCAGCCTCCTCCAACTACGATAAGAAGCGATATTAGCTATTAGTTGTGCAATTTGCGATGTCTCCACCAGTCAAATTATTACTTTAAGATGAAAAATAGTCCCACATATTTACAATTTGGGGCCGGAGATGCTTGCTTCTGCTTATTAAATGCATTTGGACTAAATCCTTTTTATTCAATTTTCAATGGTTTCAGGATATACAAAATTTGTACTCTTGCGCTCCTACAACCAACATGTTTGCAAAAGGTTGCCTGGAAAAAAACCTAGCGTGAATCTTAGTTGGAAAGTTGCTGAACATATTGTCCATTGAAGATATAGCCAACGATAAATTTGTCTTATGAATGCGAAGGAGCCTACATTCGATTTTCTTTCGGTAAATTTGCTTCGGATTGAGGGGCAACCGCATATACAAACTTGGGTGAGTGTAGAGGCACTTACCTACAATAACGAACTAAAATCGACGTGGCAAATCCTTTTTTATAATTATTATTTTTCTCTCTTGAAATGGACAAAAAAAAAATACAAGGATCATATTTATTTAGAATTTAGCAATTTAGCAGCCAGTTGGTAAATAAAAATCCAAAAATTCATTAGCATAGTGCAAAACTCAGGATATAAGGTTCATAGCTGCAGCGTAAACTGTGGTCTTTTGTATGGATGTGTATAAGAAAGCGAGGTGTGTTAAATCTATTATTATCGATTTTTTCGGTGTCAATAATGACAAAATATATATATATGAACTAGCGGGTATAACCCGGCCATGCCCTTGGCACGTACAAAACAGATTTACTCAAAAATCTTTAAAAATGTTTTTGACACTGATCGGACGGTAACTGATGGGACTACTTTCATATAAAAGTTTTCCGTCCTGCAAGTGGAATTTCCCAAATCGCTGAAACACGCATTCATCATATTGTTATGTAGAGCTTTGAAAATAAGTTTGATGCAAATCGGACAAAACTTAAAATTCACCAAAAAAAATCTTTAAAATGCACTTTCCACCGAATGAGTTTACATTTTTCGAAATATGTGAAACACGTCTCAAATGATTTCTATATAAATCGATTTTTGGAAAAGTGTGAAACACCCCTCAAATGAATTTGAACAAAGAACTTTGAAATAGAGTTTGAGGCCAATCGGATGGTAAAAAAAGTTTCATACAATCGTTTTTCGCGATTTTTCCATACTTGTGGTTGGAATTTCCCGAATCGCTAAAACACGTATTCATTAAGTTATTATGTAGAGCTCTGAAAATAAGTTTAAGGTAAATCGGACAAAACATAAAACTGCACTAAAAAAATCTTAGAATCGCATTTCTACCGAGGATGCTTTGATTCTGGGAAAAATGTGAAACACGTCTAAAATGATTTTTCATATAGATCCTTAAAAATGAATTTGAGCGCGAAGCGTCATCCACCAAATCTTTGACCCCCATTTCCACCAAGGGGGAATACATTTTTGGAAGCGTGAAACACCCCTCAAATGAATTTGAACAAAGAACTTTGAAATTGAGTTTGAAGCCAATCGGATGGTAAACAAAAAAGTTTCATACAAAAGTTGTTCGCGATTTTTTCATACTTGCGGATACATACTTCCCGAACTCTCGTCTTAACGTGCACATTCTTCACATAAGGTTACTACAGTAAAAGTTTCAGCTTCCTAGCTCTTGCGGTTTGGGCTGTGCGTTGATCACCAATCAGTCAATCAGTCAGTCAGTCAGGACAAACAGTTTTATATATAGAGATTAAAAATTGCTAGTAGATTTAAGCAGGCGACCTTCCGCCGCGCAGGCTTCTGACAACTTTTACTACCATTTTCCCTAACATGCAATTCAAATATTCCAAAACACCGTCTAAGTGCTTAGTTTCGATCCAAAAGCCGCTGTACAAATTTCCGGTTCCTAGCATTTATACCCATATATGTCGGTTAGTCAGTCACCAGTTAGTAGTTAATCGGGCAAACCTCTTTATATATGTAGATTAGGTAAACTACTTACAAGCTTGGAGGATTCCGATAATGCCAAAAAATCTCTTAGCGCATAATGTGAATTATGTGCCATGTTGCGAAACTTCCAAAACGATTCAAGTTTACTTCGGCACTCATGACAGATAACAGAGGGGAACCCATCATTCGGTAATGGCTGAAAAATACAAATGAAAAAAGAATATTAAATAAAATATAAATTTACACTAAGTTAAAAGGATTCATTTAACAACTCTTCACAAATACCTATTATAAGATAACAAACTTATATTCGCTGTGTTTTGTACAATATGAAGCGATTTGGAATTTATTTACGACTGTTTTATTAATTTAAATATATCCCAGTAACTGCGAATAGCAATTCCTTGACGGCTTGTTTGCAATCTCGAAGCTTAAAAAGCGAAATCAGCATTAACCTTCAGGTCTCTTGGATACAACGTCCTTCCACAAACAAATTTGTCTTAAGACCTACTTTCTATTCGGTATCAGAATGTTAGACTCCTTATTTCTAACCTTATCAATCTTTTGATAGCTAGAATTTCCTTCAAAATTTTTTAGTACTGATGCAGAGATTGTCTCAATTAAATTTATTTTCACTTCACGCGCTATTTATATCGCTTGCTCCTATATTCCACCTTCTTCATTCCACATTCCAAATGATTGGCCGAACACCAAAGTTACATAGCGTTTAAATCATCTTCTAGACGGGAATGATGTAAGGGATTACTGAATGAAAGAATAAGTTTTACAACGTGCGCATACATAAGTACACGGGCATGTGACAAGGAGATCATTTATAAAAAGACAAAAGGAGTTAAGAGTAAAAACCTGTTTTGAGGAAGTCAGCCTTAGCACTACTTTTGGTCCCTACCTTTTAAATAAGAACAAATCCACAGAAAAAGCGACGGAGAAAAACCTTAACGGTTAAGTTGAAGAAGTTAAATATCATGGTGGACAGAGTCAAACGCCTTACTGAAGTCAGTGTAAATGAGATCAGTTTGCATTTTGCAAAGGAAATCATAATTTACTAAGAAAGTAAATTCAAGCAGATTGGTCGTAGTTGATTGATTATTTACGACAACTGATTTGCAGAAATGCTGCAAATTATAAGTGATTATTTTAAACAATGATTGGATAGCGGATAGTTTTGCAATGCCCTTTTAATTTATTATATTAGACTTTCCACCTTTCTTGTGGAGAGGAATGATATAGGATTCTTTCCAAAGAGATGGAAATTAAAAGATTCAAGGGATAGATTAAATAGCTTTAGCAATGGTGGGAGAAGGGCCAAAGAGAAAAAGAAGATTTTAAATAACTTATAGCAGAAAGGAGAGATGAATGGGAAATATAAGGAGCAAGTATAGAACGAGAGGAAGTAATATTATAAGGGTATGAAATATTATTAGGACAGGCAGGCAGGCATTAAGATAATTGGAAAAAACTAGCTAAGAGTGAATATTCGAACCAGAGTTATAAAACTTTTTAAAATTTGTAAACTTAATATTTTTTGGTTTGATAGTCTCGGAATGAACCAGTTTTGGATGCAAACATCTAAGATGGAGTTCAGGGTGTTATAAAAAAAATTAATATTAATGTTCATATCAACCGTATCATATAAAAAAGACTTATCGGTTGCATGAATGCGTTGATAGAGCAAGGAATAGTTTAATTTGTGAAACCAACGGCGGGGCTTATTGAAAGCTAATGAATGTGAAAGTAGGATGATGTACATCCTCAGGAAGAGATAAAGCAGGGGACCATTAAAAATCGCATTAATCAGAAGGTAGTCGTAAATAATAATGCGCCGGAGATATTCGATAAATTAAAATCACCCAACACTGTAAATAGGTCATTAATATGATAATAGTAATATGATTCATATAAACTTGAATATCAGATAAAGGAGGAACTTAGGAGCATTAACTGAGACAATCTGAGCGTCAGTAGGGGTAACAGGATGGTTCTGAGTGGAAAGTGACCTCCCCCACCACCTCGAGTCGGCCGATCATTTCTATGTACAATCATTATTATTCGAAAAAACTTCAAAATCTGATATGGTTGTCTTTAAAAATATATCTGAAAATGTAATAATATCCGAATTGAAGGAAGTGCTACCCATAAAAAGATTGTTAAGCTTTGAAAGAAGATCTCTGTAAAACTAGGTCGGAAGACGAAGTAAGTTTTTTGTGGCAGTAACGGAAGGGACCGAAAGGATGACAGTTGTTGTGGTGTCAGATGAAAGTCGAGAACCAAAAACTTACCTACGAGGGGCAACAACAGTCAAAATAGGAGCTGATGGGACTGAAGATAAAACAGGAGTTTAACTTTTCACAATCTGGGAAAGATTGCGCGTAGGTCTACCTTTGCGGCCAGAAGCTAACGGCCGCAGTTAAGTGAAGTGAAGCAGTTTCGCTGACTGGGGCAGGATCGACTGTAGGGTCTACTGGGATTAATCTAGGGGATAGCACAGGAGTAATATTTGCACAATCGCTTGAAGAAGGCGATAATGACAGCATTGAGTATAAATCCAAGATGCCGAGCATGGACAAAGGACTCGAAGGTGCTTGGATAGATGGAGAGGATAAATGCAAAAATTGTGACTCTAACCAGCGATTGGGAGCGAATTTATATTTGCTAAGCAACTCGAAACCTGTGTCAAAGTTACTCGAGAGTTGCTTAGCCACATGATTAAGATTTAAAATTTCATGTATCACGGAATTTTGCATTCTGGAGAAATCAATTTGCTTATCGACGCATTCTCGGCACGAACAACGCAAGCCGCCACAGCGCTTCTTGGCAATGGCAGCGATCTTGTCGCTATTGCGCCCAGTAAGACCTGCACATTAAGCATGCATCATATCCTCACACAGCCAGCAATTAACAGCAGGAGTTGCGAGGGCGCCGAGCGAAACAAAAAGCGACGCACAAAACAAAGCAAGCAATCGCTTAAAAAATATTCGTACACAAAAATAGTTTTGGAGCAAATGGCAACACCAAAATTTGTCAGAGCGCGATGCACAAGCAGAAATATGCACCAGCGAGCACACACACAAGCAAGTGTTTGCACAGGGAAGCGCCAAAACAAAAGAATTAAAACAAATACTAAAAACAGCACGGAACTGACCCCACGTTCAATAAAATAATTAATAGGCTTAAGCTGCACAACAGATTGCACTTTGCACAGGTAATTAAAGATTTTTAAACAAAATGCAAAATTTAGAAACAAAAGCAGAATTGAAGCGCAGAAATATATAAAATTCTCACAACTGAGAACTTGTGTGTATTGAAGCAGTTTCAAAAGCAATTTATACTTTTTGCCTAATAAGGTTTAAGTTGCGACCCCAGTCTTATTCTCCATAGAACTCTTTCTATCCCTAATAAAATCGTTGCTTTTAGGATATCTTCGAGAACTCACTGACCATTTTCAGCTATAAGCAAACGGGATTGGTGATTTCCCATCACTATCTTTATACCCTATCAAATTAGGCGTATTTCAAATTTGTTTACTTATTTCATACGCTTTGCTCCCCTTTTTTTTATTTTAAATTTTATGTTACAAATTTGTTTCACCCCTAATATTTATATTATGATTGAATTTTATTATATTTTTTGTATTAAATGGAGTACACTATTCTTATCGTTAGCTTCGATCATTTAGATAGTTTGCTTTTTATATTCATATTCTATGGTTCCGTTATTCAGGGTGGATAACAAAGAATATCAAGATTAATTTATGTGTTAAATATTTTTATTTGTCTAGCCCACTCATAAGCGAAAAAACACAGAAACCCAAAAGCAATCCTCCAAACACATACATACATTATCTACAAATACATTTTCGATGCCAAATTACGGTTCATTTATTCTAGCTTTCTTGTGTACAAAACACAAGTACACACACACATGTAGCGGAGCTTCGTACCATAAGCAGAGCCATAAGATTGGTATCCAAATTTCTGTAATCACAAAGCCCTAGAACTGCTTTCAAAATTCACGAACAGTGGGAGGAGTCATATCCACTTACCATTTTCGGATTTTCGATACTTTTATAGACTGCATTAAAATGGGGCAAGTAACCGCTAATTTAAAACAAACCTGTACAGCGCGGCCACTAATAGCACCTTCGTTCAATTTTCTGAATTTTAAAGGTTCTGAGATCTACGCGTTCATACATATGGGCAGATGAACATGGCTAGATCGGTTCGGCATTTGATGCTAAACTATTGTTTGTATATGTATTATATATATGTACTTTATGGGGTCGGATATGCCTATTGCATTGCATACATTTGCACATAACCATTACAGCCTTTTTATACACTTTCA
Source organism: Drosophila ezoana (assembly GCA_035045725.1). Taxonomy (NCBI): domain Eukaryota; kingdom Metazoa; phylum Arthropoda; class Insecta; order Diptera; family Drosophilidae; genus Drosophila; species Drosophila ezoana. The sequence goes on along the minus strand of JAWNOU010000005.1, from coordinate 118,623 downwards.
ATAGGTTCAGGGTACTCAAATCATCACAGAAAAGTAAGCTAGAAATCTTTTCTGTTAAAATCGATCCTACACCATTGACTGCGCCTTTTCCATATGAAATTTCAAAATTAAATCTCCTCGTACCATCTTTAAATTTACTTCTAAAATTCGATATGACATAGATATTTGAAATAAAGTTTGAAGTCCATCAAAGGAGTAGTAGGATTAGATTTAAAGATGGTAAACAAAAATTTGCACACAGCCATTTTCTGGCAGTTGTGGGTGAAAGCAAGATCGATCTAACGCAATATAAAAAAATTGCGGCTAATCAAGCTCCAATTGTTTTAAATTGAATTTTTTTTATGCTCAAATATACGCAAATGTATATAAAAGGCAGAAGGAAGCATCTCCGAACTAATCAAGTATATACTGTTTGTCCTGACTGATTGACCGATTGGTGATCAAAACACAGCCCAAACCGTAAGAGCTAGGAAGCTGAAATTTTTACTGTAGTTACCTTATGTGATGAAGGTGCACGTTAAGAAGGGTTCCATCCGCAAGTATGGAAAAATCGCGAAAAACGTTTGTATGAAACTTTTTTGTTTACCATCCGATTGGCCTCAAACTCAATTTCAAAGTTCTTTGTTCAAATTCATTTGAGGGGTGTTTCACACTTTTCCAAAAATGTATTCCTCCTTGGTGGAAATGGGGGTCAAAGATTAGGTGGATGACGCTTCGCGCTCAAATTCATTTTTAAGGATCTATATGAAAAATCATTTGTGACGCGTTCCACATTTTTCGCAGAATCAAAGGAACCTCGGTAGAAATGCGATGCTAAAATTTTTTTGGTGCAGTTTTATGTTTTTTCCGATTTACCTCAAACTTATTTTCAGAGCTCTACAAAATAACTTAATGCATACGTGTTTTAGCGATTCGGGAAATTCCACCCGCAAGTACGGAAAAATCGCGAAAAACGTTTGTATGAAACTTTTTTGTTTACCATCCGATTGGCCTCAAACTCAATTCAAAGTTCTTTGTTCAAATTCATTTAAGGGGTGTTTCACACTTTTCCAAAAATCGATTTATATAGAAATCATTTGAGACGTGTTTCACATATTTCGTAAAATGTAAACTCATTCGGTGGAAAGTGCATTTTAAAGATTTTTTTTGGTGAATTTTCAGTTTTGTCCGATTTGCATTAAACTTATTTTCAAAGCTCTACATAATAATATGATGAATACGTGATCCAGCGATTTGTCAAATTCCACTTGCAACAGTGGTAAAAGGGCTGAAAAAGTTTATATGAAAGTAGTTTGTTAACCGTCCGCTCACTCAAAATCATTTTCAAAGCTTTTTGAGAACATTGATTTTATAACATACGTGCCACGGGCAAGGCCGGGCTATACCCGCTAGTATATATATAACACAGAAAATTTCCGTCCGTTTGAATGAAGAAGCTGTTTTACTGGTAAGTATTTGCGTGTATAAATACGTATGCATTTTCAAATGACATTAACTGAGCGCATATTTTTACAAAATATTATGTATAATATATCTATATCAAATTACGCTGGTAAAAACTTCAGGCTAGAATTGTTAAAAATTAATCGAATACGAGTATTATCTTAGATAATTTCATATAATAGTTCTTTAATAATTTTTCAGGTGGATCGTCTTTGGAAATACCCGTATCCTTAATAATAATCTGTATTAACAGGACATTAGTAAACGTTAATAGAAAAAAGAAGTAAAAGGCTCTATTCGGCAATTTCCGACTAGGCGAATCCTCCTCTACCAATGCCGAATGCAGCTCACGCTACCAATTCGTTTGTATTAAAGGTAATAAAATTAAATTTAAAAAACACTATTTTATCAATAAGACTCGAACTCGTAACATTCCACAATACTTTCCACCATCTCTACACAACAGCCATACCAACTTTTCATAACTCCCAAAAAAAAAAGAGTTAAGATAGCACCACATACACACAGCTCTGAATACAATACAATCGCAATTGCAATACTATATAATGAATTCTATAAAGACGCGCATAAATGTATGCATGTATACAAAATTTCTTGCAATTTGGGCTAGCTGCCGCAAACACGTGTCAATATAAGAACACGTGTTGTTTAATAACTTATGTGTTTCTTAACTGATCTTGATGAAATTTGCAACAGTAGATCTGTAGATGTTATAGAATATTTCTATTTTATAAAAAAGACAACTGCATTAAAATTTGGGCTTTAATTGGTAGGTAGTTTCAATTAGTTTATTTATTTGATTTAAAGCTATGGTGTGGATGCGGGAGGGTGGCGAAAGCGATAAAATTAATGATACTTAATCTGTTTATACTAGTCTAATTTGGTGCCTCCAGCTCTTAAAACATTTGAGATTTGCACAAAAAACATGATTTTGTTATAGATTGATATAGATTGCTTGGAAACCGGGCAAGTAATCAATAAGCTCGTACTTCGCGTAGGAGGACCTACGTTCCAAATTTCAAGTCTATAGCTCTTATAGATTCTGAAATCCTTGCGATCATGCATACGGACATGAGTAGATCGACCCGGCCGTTGATGCTTATCAAGAATATATATATACTTTATATGGTCGGAGATGCTTCTTTCTGCCTACATACATTTGCACAAATACAATCTACACTTTTTACCCATTTTTAATGGGTTCAGGATATAAAAATTGCCGTATGCATATTGAATTATGCATATCTGAAGTATGACAGAGTTTCTAAATAGTTTCAATTATTTAAGTTTTTTTTTATAATATATATATGTGAACAAATTTGCTTTTGATTTTTATACCCTGAACCCATTAAAAATGGGTAAAAGGGGTATATTGTATTTGTGCAAAATGCAAATGTATGTAACAGGCAGAAGGAAGCATTTCCGACCCCGTAAAGTATATATATTCTTGATCAGCATCAATAGCCGAGTCGATCTAGCCATGTCCGTCTGTCTGTCCGTCCGTCCGTCTGTCTGTCCGTCCGTCCGTATGTATGAACGCAAGTTATCGATAAAAGTGTATATCGAAATCCGTTTTTTTTTTTTTAGCAATTTTGGTAAATAATAAGAGCTAGAGTCACCAAACATGATATGTTGCTTCTAGAATATTATATATATGTCAAGTATCTTTCATTTTATACCAATCGCCATCTCCCCGCTACCACCTCAAAGAGGGTTCAGGGTATTCCCTAGTCGGGAGCTTCTGACTAGAACCTCTTACTTGTTGAATTCAAAATAATGCATGTAGCTTTCGAAAGAGCAGGAATCGTTCTACAAAAGCAGTATCATTCAAATCCAATCAAAAAAATTAGGTCTGGTTAGATATTCTCTTTTATTAAAATTTAAACTATTCACTTCATCACAGATTGGAGATAAATCCAATGTTTTATTGTTAAAGCCATATTTATATTTTTTGAATTGTATGCAGCACCGGCATACAATTTTCCTTCAGCTTATTCTGTTTATCTGAACCAAGCTATCGACTATCTGTAAAATTATGCCCTTAAAATAATAAATTATGAAAAAGTTAGCATGCACTTGATTTTTGTGTCACCTAAGAAATCGAATTGGGCATGAATTTTTACTTATTTACACACAATTTTCAAATGAAAAGCTGATATTTTAAAATTAATTTATTATGATTACATAAACGTATTCAAACTGAAATTATTTCAACAATTTAAACAGTAATTTCTTGTGTTATATTTGTTTGTACCTTTCTACTTATTAACATGTTCATATATGTACGTATTATTCATACACGAATAGGTATGTAATTATGTATTCATACACATATGTATGTATGCATATAGTAGTATGTGCTCATCTGAGTTTATACGTTGCAAAAACGAAAGACAATTTGAGACATTTCTCTTATTTTTAAATGTAATGGCAGCGAGTTTGTTATTACACATAATGCACAGTATATACAAGTACGGATGACGGAAAAAACATGAACACACACACACACACACACGTATATCCAAGCATTTGTATGCGCATACGTATGTTGAATTAAAAACTACTTCACCTTACCTTAATAGAGAGACAGTTGAATATCTGAATTGAAATATGCGGTGATGAATCATCTTTATGCTCTTGGTTGTACTCCTCGTGTGTTAAAGAATTTTCGTCAACTTCATAAAATAGATTTTTTGTGGGAACAGATTCAGCAGTATCATATCCTATGCTGGGCAGGCTATGTATAATTTGATGCTCGCCCTGGCCAATTGATTTGGATGTAATTTTTTTTTGTAGTTCAACATCTTGTGTCGTCGTTGATGGTGATTGAAAGTGTAATGTTGTTAAATTAGTTTGCAGACTATTTTTATTTGAAAATATTTGATCAAATTTTTTGGATTCTATAATGCATGGCGGGTTGACAGAGGCAGAAGGCACACTCGGTGTGTAATTGCTTTTGTGAAGATGATTCAATGAGCCCATTTCATTATTGCTTTCCACTGCTGATAACGAGTTATCACATTGACAGCAACATGATTTTGAGTCGAAGGCATTGGATACACATTTTGATAAATTATCATTTATATTGCACTTTTTAAAGTTATGAATATGTTGGTTAAGTTTTTCATTGGGACTTTTCTCACTGTTATATATTTGAAGATCTGCAATTTCTTGCTCATTAACCAAAGTGAGGCACAATCGACAAACTTGGCGATACTTATGTGGTACATTATACATAATTATAAGTAATTTTGTTTGTTTACACTTTTGATGGAATAAGAACACCTTTTACTCGTTTGTTATATTTTAAATTATAACTTTAAAACAAATTAGAAAACAAATGTAAACACTATTTATCACTTTTTCATTGTTTTACAATCCACATTCAGTTCACCTAAAACAACTCATTTCTTTAGTTCTTATCTCATGTTTAATTCGCGAACTACTAGTTCTTTTAGACTTTATTGACAGGGCGGTATTTTCTCATATATACATTTTTAAGATGACACTAGCCACGTTTCGGAATGTTGTCTGAAATATATGTATATATATTTTTCAGTATGTTTTTCAAACTAGTATACACAGTTGAATTTTTTTTTTATGCTTGCCGTACTTGACTTTTTTATCGCGAATCAAGTTTTTATAGCATATATTCATTTTCTTATGTCTTTAATAATACAGTTAATGGAGTCAGAAATGAAAAAAAAAATTATAATACTATCAGTGCGATAGTTGAGACTGCCAGAATAGAAGAAATTGGGTAAACAGAGTATAATGTATTTGTGCAAATAGATGTAACAGGCAGGAGGAAGCATCTCCGACCCCATAAAGTATATACATTCTTGATCAGCATCAATAGCCGAGTCGATCTAGCCATGTCCGTCCGTCTGTCCGTATGAATGAACGCAAGGATATCAGAACCTATAAGAGCTAGAGACTTGAAATTAGCTGTAGGTCCTCCTAGTGCCACCCGAGTTTGTTTCGGATAATTGATAACTTACTCCGTTTCCAAGCAATCGATAGAGACATGCTGTTTTTGAGTGAATTGGGTAAATATAAGGAGATAGAGTCACCAAACATAATATGTTGCTTCTAGAATAGAATATATATATCAAGTATCTTTCATTTTATACATATCGCCACCTCCCCGCTGCCACCTCAGAGCTATAAGCAATAACTAACTATAATAATTTTTACTGCCCACCAACTTAAGACACAATTAAAATGCAATTGACTTATTGAGAATACACAAATATTCTATGGTTCAATAATATATACTATAGAAAATTTCATTATGTTCAGCTTAGAATCACAGCTTAGAATCATCAATGACTGTGCACGTGTTAGCAGCAGCAAGCGCAGATTCCAAGAATTTCTGTGTGCACACACACTTATCCTCGTCTGCTTCAAATCCTATCAATTTTTTTTAAACTTATCTTTATTACTACAAACGAGCGCGTAGCGCGAGCTGCATTTGGTGTTGGAAGAAAAGGGTTGTGGGTATCCCCTACTCGGAAGCTCCCGAATAGAACCTCTTAATTGTTTTTTATTATACAGTTAAAGAATCGGTAGATTAGCAAATACACAGGAGTGTCTAAATATCGGGAGGGCAACAACGCCACCCATACGATCCACTGCGCTAAGCAGGGAATTAGTGGCAGAGCATTGGGATTGTCCACTCGATTCGCTCAGAGAGATAAGTAGGATGAGAGCGAATCGAGTGCACTGGTAGCATTATCGGTTCTCTATTGGTATTGGTTCCACTCCTGTCAAGCAGTCCGCGCAATCAATGTATAACACTGCTACTTCCAAGCAAGTGTTTTGGGATCAGGAATCGGTCCCATTCCAGGCCCACATACTGCACAATAATCATCAGCACTGCTACCAACATATCTGTAGCGAACAGTCTTACACAACACCACAGCAATGTCAAATTACAATAATGAACATAAGTAGCTGAAACTAAAATTAATGATAGCGATGGTGAGAAATCAATAACAACAATAAATACTATGCTGATCTTTTCAAATAGGTTCCCGGTTCTGGACCCTAGCGTAACCGACCTTCCTAAAACGAAATCCCTAACTATATATATAAGGGTCCTACATCAGCCTTCGTGCTGTCATGGCTCTTCACCTCTTCAACAAACAATTTGCCGAAAATTTTTCTCTTTAACAAAAAAAGTGCAGTTACGCTCTCCCACATTTCCCCACTCATTTCAGTGGATCATGTGCTTGGCGTTGCCACATTCTCACTTATTGTAAGCTTCTATTGTGTAATAAATAGACAGAAAGGGCTTCTGGATCAAATATTCAAAGTACTTGATGTGAGATACCGAGGTTGCAAACACAACAACCGGCAGTCTACAGCTACTTCTGCCGCTGCCCAAAATTCAAAGACAACTCCAAAATATTTTCTATTAAATACAACAACAAATAATCAAAGCAAGTGACTCAATATAAACAAGTAAGAGGTTCTAGTCGGGAGCTCCCGACTAGGGGATACCCTGAACCCTCTTCTTCCAACACCAAATGCAAATATATATACTATTCTAGAAGCTACATGTCAAGTTTGGTGACTCTAGCTTTTATTTTTTACCAAAATTGCTTAAAAAACAGGATTTCGATATACATTTTTATCGATTACTTAAAAACGGAGTAAATTATCGATAATCGAAACAAACTCGATCTGCGCGGGCACCAGGAGCACCTACAGCTAAAATATCAAGTCTCTGAGATCCTTTCGTTCATACATACGGACGGACGGACGAACGGTCAGACGGTCAGACGGACATGGCTAGATCGATTGATGCTGATCAAGAATATGTATACTTTATGGGGTCGGAGATGCTTCCTTCTGCCTGTTACATACATTTACATTTTGCACAAATACAATATACCCTTTTTACCCATTTTCAATCGGTTCAGGGTTTAAAAAACAGACAACAACAAACCCAATCCTTGCTTTCCTTTTTAGGGCTACAGTCCTTGCTATCCCCTTTTAGGCTATAGCCAATGATCTGATTATGCAGTCACAAAATCATGTTTTCGTCTACTCCACCCGCCTTCAACTTGCAAGCAGCAGTATTAAAACTATTGATCAGTACTTTAACCAAAGACTAACCTTCTTGTATAACCATTTTTATTTACTGTCAGTGAAAAATAATACTTCGTATTGATTGTGCAACTACTGGGACAACTATCAATAAAAATAATATACCATTACTAAATATTCGGGTATCTATGCCTCCCCCGCCGAATAGCTGTTGGTGTGCGTGTCTCAACACAGATATTTTGGTGCAAATGTAGATGAGTGTGTCTGTCAAGCCAAGGGAAGTCTATGAATTTAAGAAGTTTGCGTTATCGTGATCTGCATATGACGTCACAGCTTAAGGCTTATTATTTGCGATCGATGCGGACAGTAAATTATTACATTTTTAAATAAATTTTTTATAGTAAAGGTAGGAATATGCATATCAAGTCAAGAAATAAAATTCTGTGCAGCGTAATAATTTATGATGTTTCGTTTACTTGCCTTCGATATTATCGGCAATGCCGATATAATTTTTGCGTAATCAGGGTTTCGGGGGTGGATTCGATTCATTTCCATCACCGGTGCCACCGAAGCCACACAGATAGCCCTGTATTCGGCGCAGATTCTCAGGCGAGGAACTGACGTAATTCTAATAATCGCCACTCCCGAGTAGAGGACCGGAGAGCTGATGATGACTGATGACATATGCCAACGTTCGGGAAACGGTGTACTTGAAGCTAGAATGGTGGAACGTCAAGTTCGACGGCGAGGACGCCATTAATTCTGTCGAAGATTTCGTGTTTCGTCTGAAGTTCCTGCAAAGGCAATATCAATGCCCAAAGAAGGATGTCCTACGCGGCTTTCACCTGCTCCTGAGCGGCCGTGCCCGAGAGTGGTATTGGATGCATGTGCGGCATTCTAGGGTCGACAGCTGGAAGCAACAGCGACAAAGCATGAGATTATGCAGGAGCTAATACAACGAAAGCAACAGACTAGCGGAGGGGTGGATGTTTACATCCACCACAATTAGCCGCGCGATTCCAGAAACCGCTTAGAGACCGCGAACTGGTGAAAATCATAAAGGGTGGTTTGAAAGAGGTTCCAGCAAAATATATTTATGCGATGGATGTACCCACCGTGGATGTGCTGCGCCAAGAGTGCATAGAAGTGGAGTGACATTGACATTGGTCGCAGAAGCCGAGCTGGGTACGTGCAATCGTCGCCCTACTCGTAATGAGGTACCACCACATCGTACGCCTTCGGCCTTCGTGTGAGGCAGAACATCTTCCCGGCTAGTGTGCTGGTACAGTAGGCAGTTAGACCATATCTTTAGAGACTGCCTGCCAAAAGAGCGGAAGATATTCTGCTATAGGTGCGGAAAGCTAGACACATCCCGCTCACAGTGCGAAAATTGTCCGAGAAACCCCAGAGGAAGTGCAGTGAGAGACGGGTTCGGGAACGGCGACCGCGGAGAAGCAGGAGAAGAGCAGCAACCAAAGCCAACAGTAGCTTAAAAGGAGGATGAATAGAAACAGTAAGGATCAGTATAAGAATAACGGTATGGATATGAATGAATGAATAAATGAATGTATAAGGACGAAGGAAGAACATTAAGTAGCTTTCCATATGAGAAACGTGTTCGGGCACGTGTCGGCCCGAAATAGAATTTTTGGTAAGCGGCAGCTGGATGGGATGACGCTGGCCACCCGAAGAGTGTTGAAGGCTCGTGCGCGCTTCCGAAGGTGCAGGATGACGAAGCGCCAGGTCATTTAAGCTGTGTAACGAGGGGATAGACCCATGCCTATTCGCTGGAGTGGAACAGCGAGCCTATTTTAGGATTGCTTTCTGGCGAGCATTTAACCTAGCCCCTGACATTTTGGGCCCCGAGAAGCTTATCTCCGCAGAACACCAAGGGGAAGAGCCCTTGGCCGTGTCGATGACGCATACGGAAGAGGAGGAAGAGCTCGAAAGTGAACCGGATTCCTGGGAGTTGTCTAGGGAAGAAAGCTTAGAGTTGGAGGCGATCAAGCTTGAGTTTTTGTCTTTTAAACATGCAAGATTAGGAACGACGGACTTTGAGAAGCACACTATCGACTTAGTCGAAGGTGCCCACCTGTTCAAATATAGACCCTACCCGTTATCGCCAGTGATGCAGAAAGACGTGGATGATGAAGTGGACAAAATGTTAAGTTTGAGGGTTATAGAAGAGTGCAACAGACCATGGAGTAACCGCACAACAGTAATGAGAAGATCGGAGTTGAAGACAGCCCTTACCACGGCCTCAGTACTCATGCACGCGGATTTTTCCAAGCCCTTCTTCGTGCTGTATGATGCGTCTCTCCATTTCGGAGTGGGAGCTGTCTTGTTCCAAAAAGACACCGATGATATGGAAAGACCCATAGCGTTCTTTTCAGCAAAGTTAAACAAATACCAACAGAACAGCGCTTAGCGTCGATACTGGCCATAAAAAAGTTCAGACCGTATAAAGAAGGGATGACTTTTACATTCATCACTGACCACGCCAGCTTAAAGTGGCTGATGTCCATGAAAGACCTGGGCGGGAGACTAGCACGTCAGTAATTGCAGCTGCAAGGCTAAAACTTAACCATCGAGCACCGTAAAGGCAGTGATAACGTGGTGGCCGACACTCTTTCGCGCAGTGTCAAAGCACTAGGCAAGGTTCCAGAAGGTCTTCTTGACTTTTGGACCCCTGAGTTTGAGTCAGCGGAATATCAGGCGTTGCTCAAATAGGTACGTTTGAATCAGGACAAAATACCAGACCTAAAGGTTGAAGGGGGTTTGCTAGAAGAAGACGAGTTGGATGGAGCCGTGTGCAAGTTGTGGGTGCCAAACTCGTTGGCAGCCGGCTTAATAGCGAAGGCTCACGCAGATGAGACGGCTGGTCATGGGGCTGTCGTGAAAACACTCGAGACCTTACGTCTGCAGTTTTACTGGCACGGCATGGCTAGTCAAATAAGGGATTGGGTAAGACAGTGCGTGACATGCAAGGAAATCAAGGCACCGAACTTCCGCATGCAAGTGGGATTAGGAAAAGAGGTAGCGACCGAGCGACCATTTCAAAAACTGTATATCGACTTTCTGGGAAAGTCTACCATCTTCGTGGTAGTCGACCATGTTTCAAAATTTTCTTTCTTGAAAGCGATGCGAGACACTACGGCTCTTAACGTAGTGGATTTTTTGGTTAGCACAGTTTTCTATACGTTTTACGTCATTCACTCTGACAACGGATGGCAGGTCATATCAAGTACGTTCCAAAACATGATCGGCGTCTTGCATATGCGCACTCTACGCTCCACAGAGCAATACAAGCGAGCGAATTAATCGTACCGTGTTGTCGGCGATCCGGGCGTATCTAGAGCAAGATCACCGCGAGTAGGACTTCTATCTTCCAAACACACAGCGACAGGGGTGGCTCCATTCTTTGCCGTTTTCGGACACCATATGTTCCTAAACGGGGCATGCTACAAATTGGCTTGTGGGTTGGTGTCTCTTGGTGATCATGAGGTTTCTTAAACTACACCTGATTAGACAGCGAATCCAAAACCAGCTACACCATGCTTACGAAAGAAGTCATCGGCAGTACAACGTTCGAGCCCGAGTGTTCCATGCATTTGGGAAAGGTTTAAACGCAAAATTTGCAAGGAAGTTTCTAAAGGCCAGAGTGGTGCGTCGAGTAGGCAACAACTCCTACTTTCTAGTAGATTTGCAAGGAAAGCCCCTAGGCGTGTTTCATGCCAAGAATATACGTGTATAGACCAAGGTCGTGGTGTCCCTCACGTTGGGCGCGGCTCAGCTTAAGGAAAGGGGTGTGGCTTACTTTGGGCATTCTAATTAGCCGGCTGGATATAGATATATATAATATAGATATATATATATATATATATATATATATGGATATATATAAATATAGAAAATGCTTACAATTATCTGCGTTGCGATGTTGCATTTGACATTATTGGCAGCACCGATAGTTTGCGTAGAACGCAACCTCTTTGTTATCGGCCACACCGATATCTTTTTGTCGTATGAGCAGAGTATCGGGGGTGAAGCCGGGCACACAGCGGCACCCCAATTGAAGAGTGGCAACGCCCGGCTTGCGATTCACAGCGCTGAGAGGGGTGACGCAATTGAACGATCATAATTGGACAACCGATTCGAACATAGAGAGATTAGGAGGAGAGCGGATCGGATGCCCTTGCTAATGCCCTTGGCCTTCATCTAGGCCGTTGACCTACAAATGCATCTGTGCATATGGGCAACGGTGAACACCTTACCATATATGCGTGCAGAATTTCGGCACCTATGATGTTGCTGCCCAAATGTACAGCAGAGAGTTCGATTTTGTGAGCGGTCAACGGCGGATATGTCGGCCCCGTAGAAAAAGTACTCGACAAAAAAGTTTCTAACCGGACAACCAAGCCGACGCGCACTATTAAAATCAAAGAAGATTTTTTTTTGCTAATTTATAATAAACCTTGTGCCGAGATACACAAAAATCAAAAAAACTTAAAACTTACATGCGACACGGGACGAACAAATAAAACAGAAGACAATAAATAAAAGAAACGAAAGAAATTCAACTAGCTGTAAAGAACATAGTTTCCTATAATGTAAGCTGGCCCTACTCCCTAATATCGTTACAATTGTGCATTGTGCATCGTATTGTTTATCAGCCGGCAGCGTCCGAAACGTTGTTGCCGTTCAATGCCCGTAGAAGCCGCTAACGGTGCATCGTTACTGGTCCGTTCTATTGTAAGGTAATCGTGTTAACTGCTCCCTCGCTAAAGTGAAGGATGTCCTCGGACTTCTTGTAACCTGTAATCAGAGCCAATATAACTTGTTGACCTCGAGTCGATGATGACGTCAATGACAGTGAGTAACTCAAGATGGCTGAGCCGAGTAGTACAATGAGCTGTGCGTTCTACAGTTTGATTACCAACCGGGGCGGCTTTGAGGGTTTTTCACAATTGTTGGAACCGCTGAGATTAGAAATGGTCCATGAAGGTTGCTCATATGAGTTCATGGGCCGGATTGTTAATTTTTAAAATGACTTAAACTTTATTTTATCTCAACCTAAATATTATAGTAATTAATCCGAGCTGCACAGGGCATACGTCGCGTAACTTGGAGTGACGCTCACAGACTTCGACATGTATCGTTAATTCCGCTGTTAATAAGATAGCAAGCTTAAAAGCTCAATAAAATTACAATAACAAGAAAGTAAGATAACTTTAAGTAACAGGACTTAAAGCTTTAGCGCTTCAGAGAACCACTTAATTCAACTTTCTCAAGTGTAATAGCGGCGGAGCCATTGAGAGATAAGACATTACTTAATGCTTAATGTCGATCTTATAATATACGCTCTTAGCGGCCGGCGCGATTGCTCTTAGCTGTAGCCCAAACGATCTCCCCTCTTTGATGATAGCAGCATTCAAATTTACGTCCAGTAGCTTTCAGAATCTCGGGCTTGGTAGCTTAACTTGAACTGAAAATAGAAGAGTACAAGTTAACACTTACGTATAGGTTAGGTGTCATTATCAAGCCAATTCTCTTGTATGGGTAATGGACAGAGCTTTGTCACTGGCATTGCTTGTTTTTAGAATCACAACTCTATCTAATCCATTTGGTCCAGCATCTGCAACCATTTTGGTCTTTTCTGCAACCGTATCAAATATTCAGAGTTCCACCTTTTCCAACATTGCTGTGAATAGTATTCACAATTTCTTTACCAATGAATTAAACTCAATTTAGGTAATTATACGCATCACCGGTGAGAATATGACCGGGTTTTAACACCATCAAATCCTCAGGATCATTCGAAATTGGACATAGAGGCCTTGAAATAAGGCAAGATTTTGAGCGAACACTGTCGCAATTTCCTCAAAGATTAACACTCGCTCTCCAATGGTTCCCTTGAGTCGGTACTTCATAAACATAACTCTAGCTTACCATAATCCACCAAAGTGTGGAGCTGATGGTGGTTTTAAATGTCAAGTGCTTCCCTTATTCAGAAATTTTGGCGAGATCAATCTTGAAATGTACGAATAGTATGCCTCCCTATCAGCTTGTAGTTTTTGTTGGCTCCAACAAAGGTTGTACCATAATCACTATAAATATCTGTACATATACTACATCTGCTTATGAATGGATGTAAGGCTCCTAAAAGTGCATCTGCCGTAAAATCTCAAACTGGCTCGCACCACAGTACACATGACGTTAACTTAGATACGCTTATTAACCGACTCAGATGGCCGGCATTCGAGGGAACATGTCTCCATTGCCTTCCATTTTGTTTATGCGAATTGAAACAAATACCTTTAGTTAGTTAAACCCTCCTGTTATATATCGTGGTATGCGTATGTGAGAAATATTGGGCACACCGGTATAAACTATTTCCATTCTGTTCTAACAGCTGCTGATAGTACGTCATACAGGCCAATCTTATCCTTCCATAGAGGCTACATCAGTATTTTCCTGGTTACAACAATCGGACTCAGTCGTCCCATAGGATCGAATAACTTGGCAACTGTTGACAGAATTGGCCGCTCCGTAGGTGAGCCTGCTGATGCTTAGAAATTTAAATTAAAACGAAAATCATCCTCCACTTCGCTCCAGTGTGTACCTAACGTATAATTCTGTCCTCGCCATCAAGATGCAATAATCCTTTTGATTTTCGAAACTCGATATGTATTTTTTTTTAACAATTTTGGACATGTTCTTGTCTACTTTCTCAACTCAAATGTGCCACAGCGTAACACGCCAATGACTTGACACTGGCTTTCACCTCTATAATACTAGAATAGAATCCCTTGAATATTGATGAAGCTGTCCACTTTTTTAACATCAGACATAATCACGAATCTTAGACCACGCCAATCGAGAATAACTTCACACAGCTGAAAGTGTAATTGCCCAATTGCTAAAATGTCATTAAATGACTTCCAATTGCTTGTCTTGCCCAAGCCGTCGAACACAACTCGGACTTTCGTAGCTGATGATATTTCCTTTATAACTGGGTGATGCGGTAGTTAACAATGCTGAACTTCGGATGATTGCATGATGTTACAAATCTAAGGCGTAGCCCTTTCCGTGTAGCCCACTTTTAAATTCTCATTAATGGTGTGAAAATATACTTCTTTCAACTTGGGGTCTGCCTGGACCTGGAGACTCATTGTCGAATTGCTTTAGTTCCAAAAATGGGTAAAACATTGTGGAGCTGCTCATTTACACAATGATTGTGTACCTGCGTCCATCCAGGTGGATTAGAGTATGGTGCTACTCGGCACACCCTGCACAATTTCGCGAGCTGCCACATGCATTGATGATTGATGATTCGGGCACATAAAACATAACCGATGTTTCGATACAATTGACTTACGCTCAGACGCACACATGTCGTTGAATACATTACAAGTTTAAATGGAGTGCTTCTTCCTGGCGCGGGCTATGGTAAATGAAACTTTTCCTACTCTTTGGCTTTGACAGCCATACATGCCATGTATTTTATTTCTGCAACTATTTTTTGGTGGCGTTTCCTCGTAACTTTCCAACGATGCCAGAATCGGTATTGGGACAATCATAAAGCTTTTCAAATTTCGGTAGATCTGGTGACGACGCTAATGCTTAGGTAGCCTTTTATTTTATAATATACCAAAATTTGAGATTGTTGCTTTACCTTTACTCTATTTTTCTCAAACGAATTCACAAATGAGCGGCAGGTCTGCACAAACCCCCTTAGACACTCGGCATCTCCAAGTTGAACTGCTGATTGGTGATTAAAACATACATTTAATAAAAAAAACAACATTCGTTTATTGTCATATAAATTTAGCAGCGTTTACCATGCAACTGAGTAATTCGATTCTTTCAAGGTCATGTCCTCTATATTTTTAACAGCTTCTCCTGATATATCCTAGCATATCCTTTAAATAATGGAATCGATGTAGGTCGGTAAGTCTATGTCAGTGTTGGAAGCGCGATAGGAACTCCTCCTTGAATGCCGGCCAATCTATGAATTTCCCGCTAAAAGTTTGCAGCCTAACCGTGGACAGCCTTACTTCCCCCATAGGAGTTGTACACTATTCATTCACAATCTGATGAAAGTTTGAATGCGGTAGATGCCGGATGTCTTTGCTCCTTGCGCTCATGCAACTCATTCCGTATTTCTGCTACTCCCACCACATGGTGGGACCTACATAGGTCTCCGCAAACACACCCCTGATTGCTGTACCAAAATACCTTGATTTAATCTCCTCGTTGCCTCGCATTCGTATAAACTGCTGGTGGTTGCATTTATATTCTGCATAAATTTCTGCCAGCGGCCCGAGCCCTACTTCGAGATAGTTGTCCGTATGTACTGATTCATCAGCCTTGTATTTTTCAATAAATACATAAAATAGGAAAAAAGAAAGAATAAAGGTTTTAAACACGTAAGAGGTTCTAGTCGGGAGCTCCCAACTAGGGAATACCCTAAACCCTCTTATTCCAACACCAAATTAAGATCGGCCTACGCGCTCTTGTGCTTTAGTAGTAACAAAGATAAATTAAAACAAGTAAGAGGTTCCAGTCGGGACCTCCCGACTAGGGGATACCCTGAACCCTCTTATTCCAAGACCAAATGCAGCGCGCGCTTATAGATAGAGCGAAGCGGGGAGGTGGCGATAGGTATAAAATGAAAGATACTCGATATATATATACTATTCTAGAAGCTACATGTCAAGTTTGGTGACTCTAGCTCTTATTATTTACGAAATTTGCTTAAAAAACGGGATTTCGATATACATTTTTATCGATTACTTGGAAACGGGGCAAGTTATCGTTTATCGGAAACAAACTCGATCTGCGCGGGCACCAGGAGGACCTACAGCTAAAATTTCAAGTCTCTAGCTCTTATAGGTTCTGAGATCCTTGCGTTCATACATACGGACGGACGGACGGACAGACGGACGGACAGACAGACGGACATGGCTAGATCGACTCGGCTATTGATGCTGATCAAGAATATATATACTTTATGGGGTCGGAGATGCTTCCTTCTGCCTGTTACATACATTTGCACTTTGCACAAATACAATATACTCTTTTTACCCATTTTCAATGGGTTCAGGGTATAAAAATAATTTCACCTGTAGGTGAACTCGCGACAGACCGCACCACACGTCGTCGCCCCTAATCAACAGCCACACCTATTATTAATTCTTAATGAGATAAGAACAATTTTAAATAGCAGCACAGAAGACACAGCAATCGCAATTGCAATGCTGTTGATAGAATTCGAAGCAGACGCGCATGAATGTGTGTGTGTACATGTATACAGAAATTCTTGCAATTGTCGCTAGCTGGCGCAAACAGGTGCACAGTCAAAACACATAACCGATCGATTCTTAACCGAACTTAATGAAATTTTCAACAGTATATCTTATTGAACCATGGAATTATTGTGCATTCTTAAATAGTCAATTGCTATTAAATTGTGGCTTATTTTGATGGGCAAGTATAAATCAAGTATTAACTTGATTTATAGCTCTGGGGTGGTAGCGATAGGTATAAAATGAAAGACACTTGATATATGTATACTATTTTAGAAGCATCATAACAAGTTTGGTGACTCAAGCTCTTAATATTTACCCGATTTGCTCAAAAAAACAGGATGATTTCGATTTTTGTCGATTTCTTTGAAACGGGGCAGGTTATCGAATATCGGAGCTAAAATTTCAAGTCTCTAGCTCTTATAGGTTCAGATATCCTTGCGTTCATACATACGGACGGACGGACAGACAGACGGACATGGCTAGATCGACTCGGCTTTTGATGCTGATCAACTTTATATATACTTTATGGGTTCGGAGATGCTTCCTTCTGCCTGTTACATTTTCACAAATACATTATACCCTTTTTACCCATTTCCAATGGGTTCGGTGTATAAAAAGTAAAGAAATTTTAAACTAGTAAATAGAGTATTATAGTATAGATAAATACATGGTGATGGCAAATACCGACCGAGCTATGCGCTTACTCATTTCTGGGAATGGTCAGCGACTTTCCGAAGATATCCTGAAAGCAACGATTTTACAAGGAGGAGAGAAAGTTCGGTGGATACAAGTGATACAAACTATTGTAATCCTTGCATAGTACACGAAAAGAATTGTGCATAACGTCTATTGGGCACGTAGGTAGGAGTAAAACCGATGATTCCTGGTACGTCTGGACGAAACAGAGAATTGAAGCCGCCCTAACTGAAAAGAAGAATCTATGTGACCAACAATCAATTTATGTAGAAAGTCAACGCCGTCGTTTGTCCTACGGTTTTTTAACGACAGAAGTTCAAGAAGAAGAACCCTGCTGGAGTATGAAAGCAAGCGAAGGAACAGGTCCCAATTTAACCCTCGCAGGGTAATAGCAGAAATTGCTGCCAAACTGACTCAATACCAGATGATAGAGCAGTATAGAAGTTTGGCTATGAAGGGATCGTTTAACTCTTTATTCGAACATTTAATGAATCCAAGTGCACCGTTGGCCTCATTAACGATGGTAGCTATATGAAGATTGAAGCAGATTTTGGAATAAAAAAAACGCCTAGATACTTAGCTCTTGGTAAACGTTGTAATGGATTATTGTCGATTGTATTCCTTACAAGATAAGGTGTAGTACGATTGAAGATCATAAGCATACACTTTGAACAATTTAGATGCAATTGATTGGCCGAACACCATATTTGCATAGCGTTCAGATCATCTTGTAGACGAGAGTGATGTAGGGGATCAGTGTATGAAAAAATAAGGTTCACTTCGTCCGCATACATAGAAACATGGGCATATGATAAAACAGAGGGGGATTTTTTATAAAAGACTAAACAGTAATGGTCCAAGATGACTACCTAGAGGTACACCAGAAGTAAGGTGAACCAGTTTCGAGGTAGTCAGCGTCAGTATGACACTTTGGGTCCAACTCTTTAAATATGAAGATATCCAAAGCAAAAAAGATGGTAGGAAACCTAAGCGCTTCTTACGAGCTGAAATGTATAAAAAAAAGCATACACACAGCACAACAAAACAATATGCTTTATTTTAATTGCCGATTGAAGACGGATAAATAAATTAGTTTATTATTAAATATTAAATAGCATTTATTCTTTTAGGCGACACTTTCATTTATCG
The DNA here is from genome assembly GCA_035045725.1 of Drosophila ezoana. Lineage (NCBI taxonomy): Eukaryota > Metazoa > Arthropoda > Insecta > Diptera > Drosophilidae > Drosophila > Drosophila ezoana. Next base: position 99,949 of record JAWNOU010000005.1, on the reverse strand, counting down.
AGGGCTTACTCACCCCTGGTTGATCTATGTCTAGCCGGCAAATCGATAAAAAGAATGAGAACGACAAGTCGGATCGAAACAAACGAATTTCGTATAAAGTCGAGTGTACAGACAGTTATTAATCTAATATAAAATAGTCCTCACCTGCTGCCATGAAATAAAAGCACGAACAAACAAAATTCGCATCCAAAGCGGATGTATTTAAACTGATCCCAGATAGGATTTAATAAATCCACGATAAGGACAAAACAATATATATATTAATAATTTTTGGTATAAATTTAAACTATAGAAAATTTGAAATAACAGTATATACCAGCCAGAACAGAGGTTGTGGTCTTGGCAGGTGGATTAAAATATTTTGCTAGCAATTGTTGTACATTCTTGTTCATGTAGGAAAACGGGTAGTAAGAGATTAAATTATACATTTGTAGAAAAAGACTTACCGATAAGCAGCCGCCTAACACAAAACTTATCTCAACCAATTATTTATGTGCAAGTGTTTCTGTAAAACTACAAAAAGAAGAAAAATCTTTTGTGGTCGCTAAAGTAAGTAGAAATTGTTAGTCGAATTGACTTTGGTGATGCCGAAGGGGGAAAAGGAGTAACAGACGTTAAATAGAAGATATAGGAGCGGTATAAATAACATTAGGTAGGCCTAATCTCAGAGAATCCAAGCCTGATATCTCTCCGAACTAGATACCAACTCACTATTAGAGGCCATGGATAACTTCGTAGAACTGCGGGATGTCATGGAAGACAGAGATGGACAATCGACGTCAGCAGCAGCGCAGGAGCAGTCCCCACCAAAATAGCATTGGCTATAAATTTAGCATTTTTCCAGACTTCACAACATTGCGCAAAAGAGAAAATCTAGCTTATGAGGCAGATTGGTGACTTTCTAGCTGAGACACGAGGAATGAGGCATTCCCAGAAGCAAAGACACAAACAGCAACGAGAGTCGACCGTCTGTATATCCGGCTGAAGGGATCGATCATCGATTCTGTGTAGCCGCTCAAAGGGGCCAAACAAGTCAGGTGGGCTGGACAGATGGTACTTCTTACTAGTTCAGAGGCACCGGATGACAAATTTTTGATGGTGGTCGGCCGTGGCGCTAAGGGAGTTATCCGACCAATTCAACGCACATATATGCGCGTTAAAGAGCATGGACAAAAGCTTTACCCAACATCACAAGCCAAGTGGGAAGAGAGGCTAGAGGATGCATCCTTCGTCAACTTAATACCATCGTGGGAGCATATGGCTTCGTTTCTGGAGCAGATATGCCGAACAATGGAAACCGTAAATTTTGCTATGGCAAGCTATGCTCCTAGCCATCAGGTGGGAAAAACTAGTGCAATTAACACAAGTAGATATTCTTTTATCACCACTAACCACGATGCGCCTGGCTTCGTTTCTCGTTTAATTGTTCTCGAATTGGAAATTTGACCTCTGCATTACGGCTTAGGGAAGCAAAACGACTTGCATTATGCTTGAATTGCCTAAAGAAAGTCGGGAAAGAAAGTCCTGCGGGGCGAAACATCATTCCCTGTTGCATCTTAATAATTCTGTATTTCCGTCTGGTCAGCTGACTGCGCCTGCTGACTCATCGTCGATAGCCCATGCCACTTTCGCTAATCTTGCAGATCCATCGTTTTTTAAACCTCAACGCGTGGACTTGCCGCTTGGAGCTAGCCTGTTTTACGATCTTCCCAGCGTCGGCCAGATAAGGCTTCTCCCAGGGCTTCCGTGTCTTCAAAAAACCCGGCTTGGCTGGGTAGTTTCTGGAGGCGGACAAGCATACTGCGGGCAAACCCGAGTCAAGTTCTGAAGAACGTGCTGATGAATTGGTGCGCCGATTTTGGGAGATAGAATCCTGCTTGGAAATTACACCTACCACTTCAAAGGAAGAAAATATTTGTGAAGAACATTTCGTAAAGACTCATATCAGGCTACCTAGTGGCCAATGCTCAGTTCGTTTACCCTTTAAGCGAAATGGCTGGGGACGTCATATCAACAAGCCTTTCGTTGGCTCCTGACCCTGGAACGGAAACTACAAAATCGTCCAGACCTGAAGAGTTAATATTCAAACTTTTGAAAGGAATACTTGGATCTTGGTCATATGTCGCCTGTCGCTCCAGAGTTTATAGGACTTTGTCAATGCTTTCTCCCTCATCACTGTGTCTTTAAAGAAGACAGTTCAACGACAAAGTTGCGAGTCGTTTTCGACGGCTCCTCGGCTACCTCGTCAGGATATTCAGTAAATGAACTATTGATGGCTGGCCCTGTTATTCAAAGCTCGTTGTAATGATTTTTAAGCTGGATACAGTTACATACGGAACAAAGCCAGCTTCATTCCTCTCTGTCCGTGTTATGCATCAGCTGTCTATGGATGAGGAAACTAATTTTCCAATTGGATTGCGGATTCTGCGGCGTGACTTCTACGTTGATGACCTGATTTCAGGGGGTGACTCAATTCAAGAAGCAAAGAAAATTCTTAATCTTAATCTTAATTAAAGCTGGAATTTTGGCAAGTGGGGGCTTCAAGTTGCGTAAGTGGTGCCCAAACAATTCTGCTGTACTGGAAGGGATACCCAAAAACGACAGAGAATCTTCTCTAAAGTTTGATGATGGGAGCGACATCACCAAAACCCTTGGACTCGCTTGGGACTCAGCTTCGGATCGGTTGCTGTTTTCCCTTTCGTCCATTCGGCAGAGATCCAATCCATCCAAAAGATCAATTCTATCGACTATTGCTTGTATGACCCGCTTGGACTCATAGGGCCGGTCATCGCTAAGGCTAAAATCTTCTTGCAGCAGATCGGGAAGGAGAAACTTGATTGGGACGAGAGCATGCCGTCATCACTTGCAACAGGTTGGCATGATCTTTGCTGCAGTTTTGAGAAGGCACAGTTTCTTAAATTTACTCGTCCCGTGTCAACCTGCAGCAGAGTTAGAAGTTCACGGTTTCTGTGACCCTAGCATAGAAGCATATGGGGCCTGTGTCTACGCCTTTTCTCGACGACTATCAGCGAGTTGTCAGCATCAGTCAACCCGGCAGATATACTCTCGAGAGGATCTACACCCAGTGAATTAGATCAATCGTCACTGTGGTTCAACGGCCCAGAATTTCTAGATGGAAACAAATTGGACTGGCCTGCTTTTTGCTTGTCAGAAAAGACAGAACTCGAGCTTAAAAAAAAGGGTCCTTATTGCGTCATCTCCCTTCGATGATATAACTGCCACTTGTAAATACGTCAACTCATTTGATACAATGCAGCGCATATTCGGATATATTTACAAATTCATACACAGACGCAGGCATCCTGGACTAACAGTTTGTGAAATACATCATGGGACCCAACTCTTAGTGAGGCTCGTCCAGAGAGCACTTTTGTGGAAAGAGATCAAATCATTGCGATCGAGAAGAGCTGCTAAACCGTCCAGTTGTATCTCATCACTTAACCCCTTGTTGGATGATTTTGGCATTCTTAGAGTTGATGGGCGCTTGAAAAACTCTTCGCTGGATTTCGAAGCTCGCCATCCAATTATTCTCCCACGGCACCATCCCATCACAGACTCACTCATCACACGGTTTCACAATCGGAACTTATACGCTGGTCCACGGGCACTCCTTGCTCACATTCGGTTACAGTATTGGCCGATAGGTGGAAGGAAGACCGTATCCATGGTTGTTGGAAAATGTGTTAGATACTTTCGTGCCAAGCCTCGATTAGTAGAGCATATAATAGCTGGTCTTCCCAAAGGAAGTTTGACTGCTTGTCGAGCCTTTGAAGTCTCTGACGTTGACTATTGTGGACCAATTTTCTATAAGCCAGACGTACAAAATAAAGCTCCAGTCAAATGTTACATGGCTGCCTTCGTCTGCTTCGCGACTAAAGCGGTTCACCTGGAGCTGGTCAAGGATCTGTCGACGGCTTGATTTTTGAATGCTCTCAAGAGGTTTATATCGACTCGAGGCAGGCCATCTCAGATATGGTCAGATAACGCTACCAGCTTTGTCGGCGCCAAGAACGAGCTTTTGGATCTCAAGCGTCTATTCATCAGTCGCAATCATATTCATTCAGTGCACAAGTTTTGCATGGCTGACTGACTTGATTGGAAATTCATACCCCCTCGTTCACCGCATTTTGGCGGCCTTTGGGAAGCAGCAGTGAAGACAGCGAAGCATCATTCTTGTGTTCTCAACTTCGAAGAGCTTCGCACCCTAATCTGCCACAAAGCATCGATAATTAACTCCAGGTCATTGTTTCCTGTTTCAGAAGATCCAGCGGATCTAGATGTGCTCACTCCAGCTTATTTCATGCTGATGTGAAGCACCTTCAATTCAATCGTCTGGATGGCTGGCAAAGCGTTACATACCTCCAACAACTATTTTGGTCTCGCTGGCGTGAAGAATACTTAACGCTGCTTCAGCAGCGCTCCAAATGACGTACTCCGAAACCAGGCCTATGCTTCAACGACTTAGTCCTCGTAAGGGACGAGAATCTGCCGCCTCTAAGGTGGCTTCGGCGAGAATCACAGAGCTAATCGTGGAAAAGGATGGAGTCGCTCGCGTTGCCATTGTGCTCACCGCAACAGGGAAAACGAGGAAAGCTGCAAACAAGCTCTGCCTATTGCCCATCAGGGAATCTGTTCAAAGCCCATGCCTTCCAACGGAGGGAGTATGTTTGGCTACGCAGCCAAAACAGCTGGAGCGACCACGCAACCGATAAGAGCAGCAACTTAATCTTATCTTGAAAACTTGCTCTGTGAAGCAATTGCTTAAACTTCGCTCTTAACATTACATTTATATTAATCTGGCGCTCTTCGCTGTAACGATCATTTTATTGCCCTGGCATTTACTTATGCGAAGGCCTCGATGTTGCGCGTCGAGTAAGTTAAGTTCGTTCGCTTCGTGCATTTGGTACACATCGGCCACTTGCATTACTTAAATTTATAAAGATCAATTATCGCTTCGCTGTAATCGGCACGTACCAATTCGGGTGCGCTTGCCCTTATAAACGTTTCGTTCATTTCGTAAACTTAATTATAAGACCAATTCGGGTCTGCCAGCTTCTGTTAAGTTATAATAAACATACAAACAAATTGGAACACAAGAAATAAAACAAAGTTCATTATTTCTATTTGTGAAAGCTTTTGAAATAGGTCAATAGAGCAACAGTACCCTTTTAACCCATTTTCAATGGGTTCTGGGTATAAGAAAAGATATGCCCTCTGAGCTTGAAAATAATGTAAATTAAATGTATGATAAGTTCAGGAACTAAAAACAATAATGTATAAGAGCTATGTTGTTAACTAAAAGAATAGGTTATTCAATTTTTTAGGTATGAAAAAGTTAAAATGGGTATTATAAATACAAGAACACAAATTTAATTGCCGTCATCTTGCTCGTTCGGCATCTACATTTTTAACAGTGAACTCTGTTATGAGCCGTTGTTCGCCAATTGTTGCTACCTCTTTGTATAATTCTTTGTAACGAGCATACAAGAATTCTGCTCTCATTGGAATTGTGCAGCTCTTTTGACATTGGGATCGTTTTTGACGAAATGGTATCCTTGTTTATTTGCAAGTTTAAGTCTTTCTTGAATTAAATTTGCAGTAAGTTTAACAGGTTCTTCACTATAACTGCTCTCTACAGAATCAGCATATTTTTCAGCGTTAAAACCATCTGCATTTAAAACCTAATCTGGACTGTATGCGCCATCGGCAATTATTTTTTTAAGTTTTAGTGGACATTTTTTGGCAGCTTTCTGATCTCCAGAAGAAATTTGGCCATTGATTTTTATGTTATGAAGCACATGCCTTTGGAGAATCCTGTTAACCATCCTGTGTTTTCGGAAAATGGGTAGCTCTTCTCAAGAGTTGATTGTGTAGAGGACGACGGTTGTTCGACTTTTATCAATTTACAAAATCATAATGCTTGCTGTTTGATATTTTTTCCGTCTAAGGGAATCCTTTTTTGTGCATGGTCCCCCACTTTTTCTAAAGTAGCATCTCTAGTTTATGATGAAGCCCGCAGGTAGTTTCGTTCCAGAAATCACCGATTGGCTAATTGAAATTTCATTTTTTCTTATAGTTCATACTGCAGCTTCGTTTAAACCGAACATTTTGCCAAGAAATGTTGAGTCTTCTCCATTTCGAAGGCATCAAACATTTCAGATTTGGTTTGCAAAGAAATGGCTTTACGGTTTAGTTTTTTATTTGTAGTTTTCGACATTTTCTTTTAGGAATATATAAAATATTTAACAAAATTAAAAATATATAAACAACTAAATGAATATAAAATAGTTTTTGGCTTACCTTTTATCTTAATGCGTTTAAATTAAATTTAATGTAACGTTGGAAAAGCAATTTGCCTATAAGAAATTTTTAAATTAAATTTAATGTAACGTTGGAAAAAAAATTTGTCCGTAAAAATTTTTGTTTACCAAACACGTTTGATCGCATTGATAGTTCACAAAATAATAACAAGTGTCAATTGCTCTGACAAGTCAAGATGCTTGTAGGAAGAAAAAAAGGATTCCCCTAAATTTGTGCTATTTACAACAGCTCTGACAAGAAAATTTGCTGGTATCTACAAAAAGGGAATTCCCTTAATTTGTGATAAGAACATATTTCGCAAAAATTAAATTTGACAAAACTTATAAAAGCCGTAATGATTTTAAAATGTGCTTCCTCGTTTAGACAAAAGACATATTCATATACTTTTTATATTTGGAAATAAGAAATATTAACATGAAGCGAAATACGGATACGTTCAAAATAAATTAATCCAAGTCCATGCGATTTTCCAGAAAAAGACTTCCAGTGTGCATTTTAGATTCTTTCATTTTTAAGTGAGAGTTAAGCAAATCGTCCATTGTAATAGTAATTAAATTTTTGTTAGTATTGTTACTTGCGAGATTTGAAGGCGATTGCAGTTTATCACTTGAGCGCATAAATTGTCTCATTCTATATACAGAAGCATTTCTGCACATTTCTCGAAGGTCTGACCCAGAAAATCCAATTGTAAGCTTAGCTAAATGATTATAGTCAACATTGTGATCGATTTCTTCAGTTGCTAATATTAGTTTAAGAATTTGCATTCTTTGAACTTCGGATGGAAGGCTTATGTGAAATTGAGCTGGCATTCTACGAACAATAGCCTTGTCGAGGTCCTGAGGGCGGTTAGTAGCACCCATTACAATTACTGCTGAGTTGGGATTCGTACTCAGCCCATCCCAAAGCATCATGAACTGAGTTTTCATCATTGCTGTGGCCTCATGATCATTCGAATTACGTGCACGTAGAAATGAATCAATTTCATCAACGAAAATAATACATGGCTGAATTTTTGCAGCTAACGAAAAAACTGCAGATGCAAGCTTTTGCGATTCTCCGTACCACTTGTCAGTAAGAATAGCCACATCTAAGTTAATAAATCTCATGCCCGCTTCCTTTGCAGTAGCTTTGGCAATTAATGTTTTTCCGCATCCTGGCGGGCCATGCAAAAGTACACCCCTGGGAGCTTGCCAAAGTTTTGATTCCTTGAACAAATCACGATGTCGCACAGGTAACACAACGGATTCACGAAGATCCTGAATTACTGAATCTAAGCCAGCTATATCGCTCCATTTAACTGTTATGTCGGCTGGGACAATTAGGTGTGATGCAATCATCAATTCATAATCAGTAAACGTTTGTAGATTAACATTGAAATTATTTTCTTTACTCAATCTAAAAAAAAAGTGTATACAATTAGTTTTACTTGATTTCATTTTATAAAGTACATCAAACCTTTTTAGTTGTTCTTCGGCAAGCAATTTAGCTTTCTTTTTGTTTTTACTGGTTGGATCTAACTGGTTCATCATCCATTTCACAGAGTAATATGTTATTACAGAGGCTATAGAGATTCGCAGGAACATTTGAAACACATGTCCGCGAGTTATTTCTGAGCCTCCAAAATTAAAGTGATCCATTTGTCCCTATTTGGTTACGAATGATTAACTTAGTAAAACAACATTTAAATACATATAAACTCAGAATAGGGATGACAAAACATCGATAGAAAGTAATCGACTTCAGCCTCAGAAATATAGCTTCTAAATTTTAAGACTTTTCATCGTAAGTTAAAGCACGCTTCCCCATCTACAGCCGATTGGACGCATATAATGTTTTTTATTGTAAAAATAGTCAAATAATATTTTATATATTATTATGAAGTTAGAAAGGAAATTTTTCACGAAACGTGTAGGCTTTTGTAACTAAGCAAAAGTTTAATATTTAAGGTAGCCTTAATGTATTCAATATTTATTGAAGCTGAATAATGTACCTTTTCGTAGCAAAAGGTGATTCTAAAATTTGACACACTGTTATGGGGAACCTTTCTAAATGTGATGGCTAATCGTCTTTCAGGTATGGTCAAAAAAGAAATGCAATATCCGCTAGCCCTGGCTCTGACTTCTAAAATATATTATAATTTTATTATTCTAGAATTAATTGTTGCTATTCCATTTTCCGATTAGACATTTGTAGAGAGGCGTGCTCAAAAATATCGATATATCATACAAGTGTCTTAATCAAGGCTGCCATGGTTTATGGTTAATGCTGCTACCTAGCAAAATTACAAGGGATTTGGTTCACGTGTCATACCGTCTCGCCAAAAGAATGAATTCGTATGCCTAAATACGGAAAATTTGGGGACATAATAAATACAAGAAATGTTTAACGCATAAAAGCAAGGCATTTGAATCAGAAAGGTCTTCTAAGCATCACAAACCTCTTAAATAGAGCTAATTTCTGACTAGTAATTTTCCTTTATATGACGGTAATGAAAACGAAACAGTTATTTTACTGGTTTTGCGATACACCGAGTAATTGTCGACAGTAATATCTCCGCAAATGAAGCTTAAATTACAAGCTGTCTACTTCAACCTCGGATGGGGTTAACAATTCAAAAGTTAATTAATGGTTGAGCTTCATATTTTATGGTATACAAAGTGAATAACGCTGGCCAGCACAGAGATTAGCCCAGCAAAAAAACTACAACTAAAAATCAAAATTTAAAACTTGACAATAAGAAAATGTGGCTATGCTATGGCTTTTTTTATGGCTACATTCAATGATAGAAACTACTGCATTCTAATAATTCACTGTTTTTTTGGAAAGTTACAAAGTCTGATACTCCTTTTTACTTACTTTCAATGACATTGCCAAGTGTTACAATTGCGTTTATTGTGATAAAAAAAATAAGCAATTTTTCTCAAAAAGGTTTACTTTCAAAGACTTCTTTTTAAGAAACTAAAAAAAAATCAAAACATTTCAATACACATTTAGGAAAGAAAATTTTTAGCGCAGAAACGAAATCAATTTCAAAATTGTTTGATATAGATAAGTAAACGAGTGCGCCTCGCACGTAGTTATTTAGTAATTTATTAGTAACCTGTGCATTGGCTAACAATTGCGAAATTGCCTTGCGTGTGTCGCAAGAGCAGCGTTATCGCTTATGCTGAGTCGCCTTGCCGGCTGTAATTTTGTAGCTTATGCTTCTTTGTAGCTTATGCCCGTTTGGTAGCTTATGCCTCAGCTCGCTGGTGGATTTTATTTCAGTTCTGTTTTGATAGCTTAAGTCGACACTCGAACTATCAATAAACTTGCTCCGGGACTTGCCGTTAAATCATTTGTTTTACTGCTGGGCCTCAAGACCAGCATTCCACACAAATGAAGTTTATCATCGATTTACGTTAAGAGGCGCCCACCGGGACACCAATAACAATGGATAAAGCAGGACGCCTACCCACCATTACTAGATTTATCGTAGACGCAACTGGTATAAAATTATACCCACTCCTGCAAACCGAATTGTTGTTTTTTTTTTTATTTTTATGAAAATTTATTGTATTGAATCAAAAATAACATTCATTTTTAAAGCAACACAGGTGGCTTAGGTGATATTTCGCCAAATCTGGTTGGGTCCTCAGGCTTTATCGTGGACAAACGGCTTTTTTGAATAAGGAGGTCTTTAAACGATCTTCTCTTGAGCCTCCTGACTACACACCTTCCAGATAGGTCGTTCGTTGTACCAGTTGATGAGCGCTCCGACTCGGTTTTATATAGTCTCCATTTTGAGGGCTCTGTTAAAGGTGGAATTTCTGACGTAACGGTCAGCAACGGTCATTACAAGCAAGGTCAAGTTTTGGAGTATCTGAATCCGTCTTTTGTGATTTGTCCTAGATGCAATGTCCCAAACCTGGATACGGTATCTCCAATTTGGTGCCACCACGTCGGTGTGAACTGCCCGTTTGCAGCGAAGTGGCAGTGGGCTGTTGGGGATTAGTAGTCAGTTGGCCTTGGCCATCTTAAAGCGTCGATGTGCGCCCGAATGCTTAGCCTCTTATCCAGTACAATTCCAAGATACTTGGCGCTTTTGCCAGGGTGAAGGCGGCTGCCATCTATCCAGACTGCTGAAGCCTTGCCATGCCCCAGTGTGCAGCTCACCGATTGGCACTTCGAAGCATTGAGCTCACCCTCTAAGTTGTGAAAATGCAAAGGCGATAAGAAATATGGCAATTTTGTGAAAATCAAGCTGCATGATAGCCTCTTATTTTATGGAACTACTTATCTTAGTATTTATATTGTTTTTGCGTATTGTTTTGCGCATGACCTTATAACTTAATTTTGTAATAAATTATTTACTCATAAAATCACTAGTAATAGATGATTCAAATGTTCATAAAAAATTTAGGAATTTTAACTAAATAACAAACAAATTCTATGAAATAAGTCTTCACAATAACAACATAAGAAGGTACATATTTTTGTGTTTGCCTATACGTGCTGCGTTTTTGAAACGTAAGACAGAAACGGAAACAAACAGGTAGCCATGGAAAAAACAAAAATATTACCTAATACAAACCGTCGCAGATAAAAGGTACCAGTTATTCGAAAGGAACGATTTTTGTCAGTAATGAATACATGGAGGTCGCCCTGTTTCATTCCATTCGTTTTTATTTCGACGCTATAGTGTTATTCAATTCTTAAATTTAACAACAATTTCTTTTTGAACAACGAATTTTAAGCTATGTGAAGAATTTTTATTGTCCTATTTAAATAAGAAAATTATAACGATGAACGTGGTAATGATGATTAAAAATAACTGGAAGAAGAGTGTCTTCTTATCCTGCGTTGTTGGATATGGGATCTCAACTTTAAACACTAAAATAGAGTACGTGAATGATTCCAAATATGAATGTATTTTAAATTTTAGATAACCTTATCGTTACAGAATTAAGCGCTATATGAGCAAGTTCTCAACTGATGTTGCCGTTTTTAGTCAAAATTCCGAATCCCCGAAAAATGTTCTTGTTATTATTAATCCGATCGCAAATAATAAAAAGACTGAAAGTTTGGTAAAGATTATTCATCCATATATCACTTAACTATAATTAAATTGAATTATTTTTATTTTCAGTTTAAAAAGTATTGCGAACCCATATTACATTTAGCTGGGTTTTCTGTTGAAATACTTCGAACGAACCACATTGGCCATGCTAAAGCATATGTCGAAGAAATGAATACATTACCTGACGCTATTGTTGTCGCAGGAGGAGATGGTACAAAGTCCGAGGTTATTACCGGCCTTTTGCGTCGGCATGGAGATGCCTGTCCCGTTTCCTTACTGCCCCTAGGCCGCGAAAAGCAATCTTTATTCAAGAGCTTTAAACTAACCAGTAAAAATGATGTTGAATATGTGACAAAATTGTCAAACGCTCTAATGCCTTTGCTAAAAAATCAATTTAGGTACGCTGATGTAATCCAATATGATGTTCTCTCCAATGACGTTGGCGAAGGCAACGCTAACTTAAAACCGATATTTGGATTGAATGGGTTATCATGGGGCATCTTAAAAGATATTGACTCCTCAAAGGATAAATATTGGTATCTTGGTCCGCTAAGGCACTATATGGCTGCGTTTTTAAAATCGTTTTCCGGAAGCTCTGATTGGGATTTAGAGACTGATTATGTATTCACACCTCCGTGCCGCGGCTGCAGTAACTGCTTTGTTCAAACAGAAAATGCCAGCAATACAGGTTTTTTCGTGAGTAAACTTGTGAAACCTCAAAACCCAAATAAGGTTTCGACACAAAAACAAATTAAAAACGATAGCTGCGCTACCAATCTTCATGGTTTTATAAAGTCCAATCAAATTAATATAACCCTTAATCAAAATGATGAAAACTTTGCAGAACTGGAGAGCAAATTCATAAGCTCCTTACAGCCGGGATGGGACTTTATTAAAAATATTCCGAACATTACCAAAAAAACCATTGAACCTAATTTGATACTTAAGAGTAGAACGATCAAACTTTACCCATTAGATAGTACTTCCCCAATATTCTATTCTATCGATGGGGAGGAATATGAACCCCGCCCCATTCAAGTATCCGTTGTTCCTAAAGCTATTAAAGTATTTTGTTAAATGAATGTTGAACTTTGTTTTAGCGTATATAAAAAAAATTAATTATTTTATAACTAGTTTTGCATTATGCATTCACAGCAAATATTTATTGAAATTTCTTCCCAATTCCATAGTAAAGCGGATGTACCGTGAAAAATTATTCTAGGTCAATCCACAAAATGATTGCGAATTTTTGGGGCTTACCTTGTCGGACACTTCCGACTGGACTGACTCTGCAAATGTTATTTATCTGTTAAGGGAGATTACGAGTTACTTGACTTCACATTTAATCCCTTTTCTGGGCTCGGCAGAACTCAAATCATCTATCGTTGGCGAATTAAGCCTACGGCGGATACTTAAGTGCCAAATAAAATAAATGACCACCGAAGCATTGAAATCTGAATTTTAGAATGTCGATAACCATACTTTGAGCTTAAAAATGATAATTCTTAAAATTGCTTGCCATAATAATACAAAGTGTTTTAGGGCATAGCCTGAAAGAAACGTATTCCCTTTGCCTGGCTGTTTCTACAAAATCCCCAGTGATATCACTAACCACAAAACATTTCCCTTTAAAAGGGAAATAATGCGAATGGCCATGCGATGACCACCAGAAAAAGATGACTCTTGTCGATCTTATGAATTACACCCAATTCTGTTTTTACACGGTAGATTGACTTAGGCATTTAGCTCCTGAATAAAGATGGGGGAAATATATATCGATGCTCTTGGCTACCTTGCCATATTTAAAATATTTGTTGGTTGGCTCGAGGTCCGAGTTTGTAAAAACAAACAGTAAAACAATTTTATTTAATTTTAGTTCCCAATATATTTCGGTTGCACATCGGCAATCCTTCTTCAGGTCACTAACACCAAGATACAAAAAACAATAAGATAACATGAAGATAAAACATTAATTTGAACATTTTACATACATTATTTTATTATTATTTAGTTTCAATCTCCACGTCAAAGCGCAGACGTGTAAAATAATGTAAATAATGTTATGTAAAATGTTAAAATTAATGATTTATCTTAATGTTATCAAATTGTTAATTGTTTTTTGTATCTTGGGGTAAGTTTCCTAAAACCGGTATTGTCGATGTGCAACCGAAATATATTGGGAACTAAAATAAAATAGTTTCACTCTTTGTTTTTACTAGCCCGGACCTCGAGCCAGCCAACAAATATTTTACATGAAGGAAATAGTTAGAAATAAGAAACAAGATATTTGATGCTAGGCAATTAAATGGGACGCGTGTTGTATAAGGAAAGCACGAGACCGATTTCGTCGACTTCGTCTTGGCAAGAATCGGGTGTAAGACGCGTTTAAGGGAGGCAGCCCAATTGGAAGAAAAAAAGAGGATTCGTCGTTCATCAACTTGATACCATCGTGGGAGCATATGGCTACGTTTCTGAAGAAGAGATGCTGAACCATGGAAACCGTAAATTTTCCTAGGGCAAGCTTTGCCAATAACCATCAGGTGGAAATAGAGCAATTAACACAAGTAGATCGTCATTTATCGCCACTAATCACAACGTACTTGTCTTCGTTTCTAGTTACATTTCTGGTCATGGGATATATAATTGTTATCGGTTTGGAAATTTTACCCCTCTATTACGGCTTAAGGTAGCAGAACGACTTGCATTGTGCTTGAACTAACCAAAGAAAGGTCATTAATTGCTGCATTTAAATAACTCATTTAAATAACTCTGCTTTTCCGTCTGGCCAGCTGATTGCGCCTGATGATTCACCTTCAACTACCTCCACCTCTTTTGTTGCTAGTAATTCAGCAGTGATGTTTTCCTTTTGGCTACTGCTGTGGTGTTCGTCAAAAATCGTTCCGGCATATGATACCTTGTCGTTCCCTTTTAGATTCCGGTTCTCAGCTTCAACTCATAACGTCTCGCCTTGCTCACCAGCTTCAATTAACAAAGCACAAGTCCTCAGCCGTTGTCTCTGGTCTAGGAGATTCTAATTTCGACACAGAATGAAATACGGTAGCTTTTACGATACAGTCTCAAGTTTCTGAGTACTCAACATGCCTTACAGTTTTGGTAGCGCCTATTATAATTGATAGTCAAACGAGTTTTATTTTCAACATTACAAATTGAAACATTCCCACTAACATACGACTTGCAGATCCGACTTTCTTCAAACCACAACGCGTGGAGCTAGTCATTTTTATGAGGTTCTCTTCGTCGGCCAGATGAAGCTTCTCCTAGTGCTACCATGTCTTCAGAAAACAAGGATTGGTTGGGTTATTTCTGGAGGCGGACCGCGTTTGGGCGGGTCCACGTTGATTGCGTTTGGCAAACTTAAATGAAGTTTTGCAGAACCTGCGGATGAATTCGTGCGACGATTTTGGGAGACAGAAGCCTGCTTGAAAAGTATACCTACCACTTCAAAGGAAGAAACTGATTGTGAGAGCATTTCGTAAGACTCAAACTAGATTCCTAGGCAGTATCGTTTACCCTTCAGCGATTTTGATTTGGGGTTAACCCACAAGTCTTTCGCGGTTCCTACCGAAACGGAAAACAAAATAGTCCAGACCTGACTATAAATAAAGACATCAAGGCTCTGGTCGCCTACGCTCCAGATCCATAGGGCCTTTCATCCTTTACCACTGTCTCTTTAAGAACACAGTTCAGACAAAGTTGCTATCGTTTTCGATGCTCACACCACCTTGTCAGAATATAAAATAATCTCACTCCTCCTCACCCAGTCTCTAAATTCTGTGCCCATAACTGGAAAGAGAACAACCAACACTCTCTCCCGTTAACACTCCGGTGAACTTGACTTTCCAATTGTCTCGGATCTCGGAGCAGAGCTCTTCTGTAAATTTGATGATGGGCGACTCACCAAAACTCTTGGACTCGCTTGACCACTTGACTCTTCCTTCTCACCATCGAGATCAACCACTAAAAATAATAAACCTACTCGTCCTCCGTAAATTAACGGTTTTTGCGACGCACCAAGCGAGGGACAAAAATCAACTGCTGTCCTTCTTCTGTTTGTCTTCCCTGAAGACCGAGCCCTGCAAGCTCAAGTGTGGAATGGCATGAAATGGCGCACGTTCCCCTCGAGGCACGCCACTGAAAAAATTCACTGTGCCCGCAAATTTACTGGCTTCTTTTGCTTGCCAAAGGCCAAACTCGAACTAAAAAAAATGTCTTGTGGTCACTTCTTCATGTTGTTAACTGCCACTTCAACAACGAACCAAAAAAAACACCGCACCTGACCATGTCTGAACATGACCCACTCTTACACGGTCGTCCAGGACCACTGGAAAAACACTGCACAAGACCTCTACCAACCCTTTTTGAATCGCCTTGTTGAGCCGCCTAAAATCACGCTGGATTCAAGCTCGCCACATCTTCGCGGCACCTCCCATATCACACAGATCAGACGGGCTAGCTAGCACGGGCACCTCTGTCGCAATAGGTTTCAGTTTTGGCGATTGGTGGAAGGAAGACCGACCAAAGTGGTTGTAAAAGTGTGAATGTTTTCGCCCCAAGCCTCGATTAGAGAAAAAATGGCTATCTTCCCAAAGAACGTTCGACTGCTTGTCAAGCCATTGAAGTCTATTGTGGACCATTTGAATATAAGCCAGACGTATGAAATAAATTTTGAGTGATGTGAACCAAGTCTGTCTTTGTCTGCTTCGCGACTAAGACAGTTCATCTGGATCTAAAAGGATCTGTCGACGGTTTCATCTTGAATGCGTAAAGATGTTATCTCGGCTCGAAGCAGGCCATTCAAATGGTTGGAAACGCTACCAACTTTGTCGGCGCCAAGAACGATCTTGTGGACTTCAACGTCAATCATTCGCAATAATTACTAGTATGTAAATTTAAAATTAAGATTACTTAAGTTATCTAATTGTTATTGTTTTTTGTATCTTGGGGTAAGTACCCTGAAGACGGGTTTGTCGATGTGCAACCGAAAGTATGGGAGCAAAAATTAAAAAAAAGTTTCACTCTTTGTTTTACTAGCCCGGACCTCGAGCCAGCCAACAAAATTTTAATGAAGGAAAAGTTAGAAATAAGAAACAAGATATTTGATGCTAGGCAAAAATGGGACGCGTGAGTATAAGGAAAGCAGAGACCGATTCGTCACTTCGTCTTGGCAAATCGGGTGAGACGCGTTTAAGGGAGGCAGCCCAATTGGAAGAAAAAAAGAGGATTCGTCTTCACAACTTGAACCACGGGGAGCAATGGCACGTTCTGAAAAGAGATGCTGAACCATGGAAACCGAAATTTCCTAGGGCAAGCTTTGCCAAAACCATCAGGTGGGAAAAAATAGAGCAATAAGACAAGAGATCGTCATACGCCCTAACCACGGCGTATGTCTTCGTTCTTGTAATTCTGGTCAGGAAAAGACGGTTTGGAATACCCCTGTATACGGCTTAAGGCAGCAAACGACTTGCATTGTGCTTGAACTAACCAAAGAAAGGTCAAATTGCATAGCAGCTCTGAATGCTTGTCAAATCTCTCTCATTAAAAACTCTCTTCCGCTGGCCATATTCGTCTGTTTCACCTTCACACCTCCACCTCTTTTGTTCACCTTTCCTTTTGGCTACTCTATGGTGTTCGCAAAACGTTCCGGCATAGATACCTTGTCGTTCCCTTTTGGATTCCGGTTCTCAGCTTCAACTCAAACGTCTCGCCTTCTCACCACTTCAAACAAAGCACAAGTCCCACCGTTGCTCTGTCTAGAATCTAATTTCGACACAGAAGGAAAACGAGCCTTTACGTACAGTCTCAAGTTTCTAGTACTCAACATGCCTTACAGTTTTGGTAGCCCTATCAAATTGATAGTCAAACGAGTTTTATTTCAACATAAAAAAATATTGCGAAGACTAGCAAACTTAAATGAAGTTTTGCAGAACCTGCGGAGAATTCGTGCGACGATTTTGGGAGACAGAAGCCTGCTTGGAAAGAACCTACTTCAAGGAAGAAACTGATTGTGAAGACCATTCGTAAAGACTCAAACTAGATTGCCTAGTGGCCAAATTCGATCGTACCCTTCAGGTTTGGAATGTCTTGGGAGGTAACCCACAAGTCTTTCGTCGGTTCCTGACCCTGAAACGGAAAAACAAAAATAAAGAATAAGGAACAAGGATCTGGGTAAGTCGCCTGTCCTCCAAGTCCAAGGGCCTTGTAAATCTTTACCACTGTCTCTTTAAAGAAGCCAGTCAAAGACAAAGTTGCTAGTCGTTTCGATGGCTCGCAGCCACCTTGACAGAATCAAAAACTAGAGTCTCACACTCCTACGCGTACACCACGATCTCAATGCATTCTGTGGCACTCAATTAGCTGGAACAGTAATTGGAACAAATCCAGCTTCATTCTCTCTGTCCGCGTAAAATTGCTCCGAGGAACTTGACTTCCATTGGGCCGATCTCGGGCAGCACTTCTGTAAGTTAGTGGGAGCGAAATCACCAAAACTCTTGGACTCGCTTAGGACTCACGTTGGTCGGTTCTGTCACTTCTCATCCATCAACGGAATCCAAACCACTAATCAAAAATTTCCTACTCGTGTCATCTGCAGCAAGTAAATTACGGTTTTTGCGACGTCGCATCGAAGCTTATGGGATCATAGACAATTCAACTGCTGGTCGCATTCTTCTGTTTATCTTCCCTGGATAAAGACCGAGCCCTGCAAGCTCAATGTGTGGAATGGCATGAAATGGCGCTACGTTCCCATATAGTCTCGAGAGGATCTACGCCAACTGAATTAAATCAATTGTCACTGTGGTTCAACGGCGCAAAATTAGTGGTAACAATTGGACTGGCTTGCTTTTTGCTTGCCAGAGAGGTCAGACCTCGAACTAAAAAAAATGTCCTTGTTGCGTCATCTTCCTTTCATGTTGTTACATCTGCCACTTGTAAAAGCGTTAGCTCTTTCGGTACAAGCAACGAATCGCAAAAAAAAATTCAACACCGGCATCCTGGACTAACAGTGTCTGATATACAACATGGGACCCAACTCTTACTACGGTTCGTCCAGAGAGCACACCTATGGGAAGAGATAAAATCACTGCGATCGAGAAAACTTATGCCAGCTGAATCGCCTGGAAAATTCATCGCTGGATTTCGAAGCTCGCCATTCAATAATTCTTTCGCGGCACCATCCCATCATAGATTCATCACACAAGATTTCAGAATCGGGACTTACAGGCTATGCACGGGCACCTCTGTCGCATAAGGTTTCAGTTTTGGCCGATTGGTGGAAGAAACCGTATCCAAAGTGGTTGTAAAATGTGTGAGATGTTTTCGCCCCAAGCCTCGATTAGTAGAACATATAATGGCTGATCTTCCCAAAGAACGTTCGACTGCTTGTCAAGCCATTGAAGTCTTGGGCGTGACTATTGTGACCATTTAATAAGCCAGACGAGAAATAAATTTTGAGTCATATGAACCAAGTCTGTCTTTGTCTGCTTCGCGACTAAGACAGTTCATCTGGATCTGATAAAGGATCTGTCGACGGTTTCATTCTTGAATGCGTATAAGATGTTTATCTCGGCTCGAAGCAGGCCATTTCAGATATGGTTGGATAACGCTACCAACTTTGTCGGCGCCAAGAACGATCTTGTGGACTTCAAGCGTCAATTTATCATTCATCATCATTGTAAAATTTTAAAATTAATGATTAATCTTAATGTTATCTAATTGTTTATTGTTTTTTGTATCTTGGGGTAAGTACCCTGAAGACGGGTTTGTCGATGTGCAACCGAAATGTATTGGAAGCAAAAATTAAATAAAATAGTTTCACTCTTTGTTTTTACTAGCCCGGACCTCGAGCCAGCCAACAAATATTTTAGATGAAGGAAATAGTTAGAAATAAGAAACAAGATATTTGATGCTAGGCAAATGGGAGGCGTGTAGTATAAGGAAAGCACGAGACCGTTTTCGACGACGTCGTCTTGGCAAAAATCGGGTGTAAGACGCGTATAAAAGAGGCGGCCCAATGGGAAGAAAAACAAGAGGATTCGTCGTTCATCAACTTGATACCATCGTGGGAGCATATGGCTAGGTTTCTGGAGAAGAGATGCTGAACCATGGAAACCGTAAATTTTCCTAGGGCAAGCTTTGCCAATAACCATCAGGTGGGAAAAATAGAGCAATTAAGACAAGTAGATCGTCATTTATCGCCTCTAACCACAGCGTACTTGTCTTCGTTTCTTGTTACATTTCTGGTCATGGGATATATATCGGTTTGGAAACTTGACCCCTGTATTACGGCTTAAGGCAGCAAATCGACTTGCATTGTGCTTGAACTAACCAAAGAAAGGTCATTAATTGCGATCATGCAGCTCTGAATGCTTGTGCAACATTCTCTGCTGCATTTAAATAACTCTGCTTTTCCGTCTGGATAGCTGATTGCGTCTGATGATTCACCTTCAACTACCTCCACCTCTTTTGTTGCTAGTAATTCAGCAGTGATGTTGTCCTTTTGGCTACTGCTATGGTGTTCGTCAAAAATCGTTCCGGCATATGATACCTTGTCGTTCCCTTTTGGATTCCGGTTCTCAGCTTCAACTCATAACGTCTCGCCTTGCTCACCAGCTTCAATTAACAAAGCACAAGTCCTCAGCCGTTGTCTCTGGTCTAGGAGATTCTAATTTCGACACAGAAGGAAATACGGTAGCCTTTACGTTACAGTCTCAAGTTTCTGAGTACTCAACATGCCTTACAGTTTTGGTAGCGCCTACCATAATTGATAGTCAAACGAGTTTTATTTTCAACATTACAAATTGAAACATTCCCACTAACATACGACTTGCAGATCCGATTTTCTTCAAACCCCAACGCGTGGAGCTAGTCTTTTTTTGAGGTTCTCTTCGTCGGCCAGATGAAGCTTCTCCTAGTGCTACCATGTCTTCAGAAAACAAGGATTGGTTGGGTTATTTCTGGAGGCGGACCGCGTTTGAGCGGGTCCACGTTGATTGCGTTTGGCAAACTTAAATGAAGTTTTGCAGAACCTGCGGATGAATTCGTGCGACGATTTTGGAACACAGAAGCCTGCTTGAAAAGTATACCTACCACTTCAAAGAAAGAAACTGATTGTGAAGAGCATTTCGTAAAGACTCAAACTAGATTGCCTAGTGGCCAATATTCGATCGTTTACCCTTCAAGCGATATTTGGAATGTCTTGGGAAGTTAAACCCACAAGTCTTTCGTCGGTTCCTGACCGTGAAACGGAAATTACAAAATAGTCCAGACCTGAAGACTCAATATTCAAATTTTTAAAGGACATCAAGGCTCTGGGTCATATGTCGCCTGACGCTCCAGAGTCCATAGGGCCTTGTCAAATTTTTTCCTTACCACTGTCTCTTTAAGAACACAGTTCAAAGACAAAGTTGCTAGTCGTTTTCGATGGCTCAGCAGCCACCTTGTCAGGAATTCATTAAATGAACTATTGATGTCTTCACATCTTTCTTCGTACGCGTTACAGCACCGGACGATTTTCTCTAATGCATTCTGTGGCGAGACTCAAGATTTTAAGCTGGATACAGTTATATTTGGAACAAATCCAAGTTCATTTCTCTTATACATCAATTGTCTCCGGATAAGGAACTTGACTTTCCAATTGGGTCTCGGATTCTGCGGAGCAAAGAGCATCTTCTGTAAAGTTTGATGATGGGAGCGACATCACCAAAACTCTTGGACTCGCTTAGACTCACGTTGGATCGGTTCGTCATCTTCTCATCCATTCAACAGAGATCGAAACCATCAAAATCAATTTTTAATTCCTACCTGTCACTGGCAGAGAATTTAACGGTTTTTGCACGTCAGCATCAAGCGATGGGATCAAGACAATTCAACTCTGGTCCATTCTTCTGTTTACTTCCCTGGATAAAGACCGACCCTGCAAGCTCAATGTGTGGAATGGCATGAAATGGCGCTACGTTCCCAATAGTCTCAAGGTCACGCCACTGAAAAATCAATTCACTGTGGTCAACGGCGCAATAGTGGTAACAAATTGGACTGCTTGCTTTTTGCTTGCCAGAGAGGCCAGAACTCGAACTAATAACAAGAAAGAGGTTCTAGTCGGGAGCTCCCGACTAGGGAATACCCTGAACCCTCTTATTCCAACACCAAATGCAGCGCGCGCTAATAGAAGAGAGAGCGGGGAGGTGGCGATAGGTATAAAATGAAAGATACTCGAATATATATACTATTCTAGAAGCTACATGTCAAGTTTGGTGACTCTAGCTCTTATTATTTACCAAAATTGCTTAAAAACCGGGATTTCGAAACATTTTATCGATTACTTAGAAACGGGGCAAGTTATCGTTTATCGGAAACAAACTCGATCTGCGTAGGAACTAGGAGCACCTACATCTAAAATTTCAAGTCTCTAGCTCTTATAGGTTCTGAGATCCTTGCGTTCATACAACGGACGGACGGACGGACGGACGGACAACGGACAGACAGACGGACATGGCTAGATCGACTCGGCTATTAATGCTGATCAAGAATAAATACTTTATGGGGTCGGAGATGCTTCCTTCTGCCTGTTACATACATTTGGATTTTGCATAAAAACATAATACCCCTTTACCCATTTTTAATGGGTTCAGGGTATAAAAAACATTCGCAATTGGAATGCTGATGACAGAATTCGAAGCAGACGCGCATGAATGTTCGTGTACATGAATACAGAAAATCTTGGAATGTGCGTTGCAAAATAAATATAGTAATTGTCTAGAAGCAACATACCAAGTTTGGTGATTCTTGCTCTTATATTACTCAATTTGCTCAAAAGCAGGATGTCATATTGATTTTTATTGATTTCTTGGTAACCGAGTAAGTAATCGAAATTGGAAACAAATTCGATCTGCTTAGGTACTATGATCACCTACAGCTTAAATTTCAAGTCTCTAGCTCTTATAGGTTCTGAGATCCTTGCGTTCATACATACGGACGGACGGACGGACGGACGGACGGACGGACGGACAGACAGACGGACATGGCTAGATCGACTCGGCTATTAATGCTGATCAAGAATATATATACTTTATGGGGTCGGAGATGCTTCCTTCTGCCTGTTACATACATTTGGATTTTGCACAAAAACATAATACCCCTTTTACCCATTTTTAATGGGTTCAGGGTATAAAAAAGGTCCTTGTTGCGTCATCTTCCTTTCATGTTGTTACATCTGCCACTTGTACAATGCAACGTATATTCGCACAACATTATAAATTCATACACCGGCATCCTGGACTAACAGTCTCCGATATACAACATGGGACCCAACTCTTACTACGGTTCGTCCAAAGCACAACTGAGGGAGAATACACACTGCGATCGAGAAAAGTTAAGCCTGCTGATCGCATCACTTAACCCTTTGATGAGTTCGGATCCTTAGAGTTGATGGTCGCCTGGAAAATTCATTGCTGGATTTCAAGCTCGCCATTCAATTCTTTCGCGGCACCATCCCTCATAATTCATCATCACAAATTTCAAATCGGACTCAGCTATGCACGGGCACCTCTCCATTAGCAGTTTTGGCGATTGGTGGAAGGAAGACCGACCAAAGTGGTTGTAAAATGTGTGAATGTTTTCGCCCCAAGCCTCGATTAGAGAACAAAATGGCTGATCTTCCCAAAGAACGTTCGACTGCTTGTCAAGCCATGAAGTCTATTATGGACCATTTAATAAGCCAGACGTATGAAATAAATTTTGAGTCAATGAACCAAGTCTGTCTTTGTCTCTTCGCACAGACAGTTCACTGGATCTATAAAGGATCTGTCACGGCATTCTTGAATGCGTAAGTTACTCGGCTCGAAGCAGGCCATTTCAAATGGTTGATAACGCTCCAACTTTGTCGGCCCAGAACGATCTTGTGGACTTCAACGTCTATTAGCATTCGCAATATAACTAGAGTAAATTTTAAAATAAGATTACTTAAGTTATCTAATTGTTTATTGTTTTTTGTATCTTGGGGTAAGTACCCTGAAGACGGGTTTGTCGATGTGCAACCGAAATGTATTGGAAGCAAAAATTAAAAAGTTTCACTCTTTGTTTTTACTACCCACCTCAGCCACCAACAAAATGAGGAAATAGTTAGAAATGAAACAGAATTATGCTAGGAATTAAAGGGAGGCGTGTAGTATAAGGAAAGCACAACCGTTTTCGTCACCTCGTCTTGGCAAGAATCGGGTGTAAGACGCGTTTAAAAGAGGCAGCCCAATGGGAAGAAAAAAGAGGATTCGTCGTTCACAACTGAACCATCGTGGGAGCATATGGCTACGTTTCTGGAGAAGAGATGCTGAACCATGGAAACCGTAAATTTCCTAGGGCAAGCTTTGCCAATAACCATCAGGTGGGAGAAAATAGAGCAATTAACACAAGTAGATCGTCATTTATCGCCACTAACCACGACGTACTTGTCTTCGTTTCTTGTTACATTTCTGGTCATGGGATATATAATTGTTATCGGTTTGGAAACTTGACCCCTGTATTACGGCTTAAGGCAGCAAAACGACTTGATTGTGCTTGAACTAACCAAAGAAAGGTCATAATTGCATCATGCACTCTAATGCTTGTGCAGCATTCTCTCTGATTAATAACTCTATTCCGTCTGGCGAGCTGTTCGCCTTATTCACCTTCACTACCTCCACCTCTTTTGTTCTAAATTCAGCAGTGTGTTGTCCTTTTGGCTACTCTATGTTTCGTCAAAAATCGTTCCGGCATATAACCTTGTCGTTCCCTTTTAATTCCGGTTCTCCTTCAACTCATAACGCTCGCCTTGCTCACCAGCTTCAATTAACGAAGCACAAGTCCTAGCCGTTGTCTCTGGTCTAGAATTCTAATTTCACACAGAAGGAAATACTAGCCTTTACGTTACAGTCTCAATTTCTGAACCCAACATGCCTTACAGTTTTGGTAGCGCCTACCATAATTGATAGTCAACGAGTTTTATTTTCAACATTACAAATTGAAACATTCCCACTAACATACGACTTGCAATCCGACTTTCTTCAAACCACAACGCGTGGACTAGTCTTTTATGAGGTTCTCTTCGTCGGCCAGATAAGCTTCTCCTAGTGCACCATGTCTTCAGAAAACAAGGATTGGTTGGGTTATTTCTGGAGGCGGACCGCGTTTGGGCTCCACGTTGATTGCGTGGCAAACTTAAAGAAGTTTTGCAGAACCTGCGATGAATTCGTGCGACGATTTTGGGAGACAGAAGCCTGCTTGAAAAGTATACCTACCACTTCAAAGGAAGAAACTGATTGTGAAGAGCATTTCGTAAAGACTCAAACTAGATTGCCTAGTGGCCAATCGTATCGTTACCCTTCAAGCGATATTTGGAATGTCTTGGGAAGTTAAGCCCACAAGTCTTTCGTCGGTTCCTGACCGTGAAACGGAAATTACAAAATAGTCCAGACCTGAAGACTCAATATTCAATAAAGGACATCAAGGCTCTGGGTCATATGTCGCCTGACGCTCCAGAGTCCATAGGGCCTTTCAAATTTTTTCCTTTACCACTGTCTCTTTAAAGAACACAGTTCAAAGACAAAGTTGCTAGTCGTTTTCGATGGCTCACAGCCACCTTGTCAGGATATTCATTAAATGAACTATTGATGTCTTCACATTTTTCTTCGTACGCGTTACAGCACCGGACGATTTTCTCTAAGCATTCTGTGGCAACTCAGATTTTTAAGCTGGATACAGTTATATTTGGAACAAATCCAGCTTCATTCTCTCTGTCCGCGTTAACATTAACTTCTCCGGATAAGGAACTTGACTTCCCAATTGGGTCTCGGATTCTGCGGAGCAAAGAGCATCTTCTCTAAAGTTTGATGATTTTGCATCCGCAAAATGCTCCCGCAGTGCTCTAACTTAAACGTCTACCGTAACTGCCTCGAGGACACCTTAGTGCTCAACGTCGCAATAAATACGTAAAGCTAACTGGAGAGTTACGTCGACCATCTCACAGCTAAAATAACAGAAGCTGCCAGACGTGCAGCCCCGCAAACTCCACCTCGCCCTCTTACGTTTAGAAGCTCTCTGCTAAGCCCAGAAGCCAGGAGTCTCCTCGCCAACAAAAGGCGTCTGAGAAGGCTGTACATCCGAAACGGTGATCCCTCTGCCAAGGCGGAAATGGTCAGCACGTCCAACCGGCTTCGACGACTGCTGGCTAGGACCCGAAGGGAAAACCTTGATAGCCTTCTTGAAACAGACGGCAACAGCACCTTCTCAGTGTGGAAACTGACCAGAAACATTAAAAGGCAACCAATTTATACCTCCCCGATCAGGGATAGTTCTGGTCTCTGGCTCCGATCGGACGAGGAAAAGGCCAATGCGTCTCCCAATAAGGAGCATATCTCCCGCGGAAATCGAAGTACAGCTGAAAGCCCTCGAGCTGAAGAAGACCCCTGGACGAGACGAAATTAACAACAGAGCAGCCAAAGCGCTCCCACACAAGGGCATCAAGGCGCTAGCGTTAATTTTTAATTCAATGCTCAGGCTTGGTCACTTCCCGAAGCAGTGGAAATGCGCGAATATTATTATGATCGCCAAACCCGGGAAGCCGCTAACTCAGCTGGAATCCTACCGCCCAATAAGCTTGCTGCCGACGCTTTCCAAAGTCTTTGAGCGACTCCTACTAAGTCGACTTATGGAGCTCGACGAGGTCACGAGCCTGGTCCCGGGCCACCAGTTTGGCTTTAGGAAATCTCATGGATGCCCTGAGTAGGTCCACCGAGTAGTCAACCATATACTGGAGGCATTCAAAAAGAAGGACTACTGCGTTGGAGTCTTCCTTGACGTAAAACAGGCGTCTGGCATGACGATCTTCTCTATAAAATCAAAACCCAGCTCCATGTGCCACATTTCAGTATTTTGGCCGTCAAAGACCAAGGCTCGCATGTCAAAGGCATCAATGCAGGTGTCCCACAAGGCAGCGTCCTCGGCCCGGTGCTGTACACGCTGTACACGGCCGACCTCCCCATACGAGGACAACGCAGTTCAACCTTCAGCCCCGCGAGACTGCTGGTGGCAACATACGCGGATGATACCGCCTTCTTAGCATCGCACGACCACCTGCAAGCTGCAACAAATGCCGTGCAAGACTGGCTGCTGCAGGTCGAAACTTGGACAGCTAGTTGGAACATCGCTATAAACTGTGCCAAGTCCGCTTGCGTCACATTCACTCTGCGCCCAGACAGCTGTCAGGGGCTTCAGTTCGGTGGAGGAACCATTGAGCACACCAGCTCATTTTGCGGCCACTTGGACCGAAGGCTCATATGGGGATACCACATAACAGCAACGAGAACAAAATGCTTGAGAAGACTTCAAACACTCGACTGGCTACTAAAGCCTCAAAACAAGCTGCATGTTTCCACGAAGGCACTGCTCGTGAAAACGATGATTACGCCTATCTGGACATATGCCATCCAAGTTTGGTGCACGGCGTCAGCACACCAGCTGCACCGCATAAGAGTGGTCCAAGCCAAGGCTGCACGAAAGGTTGTCGGCCTGCCATGGTACGTGACAACCGACGCCATCGAACGCGATCTCCGCCTAACAAAGATCGGAGACCAATTAAACTTTTTCAGCAGCCGATTCGCTGACAAGCTGCTACAGCACCCTAACGCGGCCGCCAGGGTCCTGGCTGACCCCACCACAGTGAGGCGCCTCCGAAGGCTACAACCCGACAACCTACCTACAAGACGTATTACTTAAACATCATCATTGTAAATAACTTCCATGTTAATATCATACAAGTTACCACATAGTTACTATACTCTTTTAATAACTATTCGCTTGGTAGAGATCAGAAGGAACTGATCGATTCCAGCGCACAAATAAAATTAAAACAAGTAAGAGGTTCTAGTCGGGAGCTCCCGACTAGGGGATACCCTGAACCCTCTTATTCCAACACCAAATGCAGCGCGCGCTTATAGATAGAGAGAAGCGGGGAGGTGGCGATAGGTATAAAATGAAAGATAATCGATGTATATATACTATTCTAGAAGCTACATGTCAAGTTTGGTGACTCTAGCTCTTATTATTTACCAAAATTGCTTAAAAAACAGGATTTAGGGTATAATAAAGACAAAAAAAAAAGGTTTCTGAGTACTCAACATGCCTTACAGTTTTGGTTGCGCCTACCATAATTGGTAGTCAAACGAGTTTTATTTTCAACATTACAAATTGAAACATTCCCACTAACATACGACTTGCAGATCCGACTTTCTTCAAACCACAACGCGTGGAGCTAGTCATTTTTATGAGGTTCTCTTCGTCGGCCAGATGAAGCTTCTCCTAGTGCTACCATGTCTTCAGAAAACAAGGATTGGTTGGGTTATTTCTGGAGGCGGACCGCGTTTGGGCGGGTCCACGTTGATTGCGAAGTATTTTGGCAAACTTAAATGAAGTTTTGCAGAACCTGCGGATGAATTCGTGCGACGATTTTGGGAGACAGAAGCCTGCTTGAAAAGTATACCTACCACTTCAAAGGAAGAAACTGATTGTGAAGAGCATTTCGTAAAGACTCAAACTAGATTGCCTAGTGGCCAATATTCGTATCGTTTACCCTTCAAGCGATATTTGGAATGTCTTGGGAAGTTAAACCCACAAGTCTTTCGTCGGTTCCTGACCGTGAAACGGAAATTACAAAATAGTCCAGACCTGAAGACTCAATATTCAAATTTTTTAAAGGACATCAAGGCTCTGGGTCATATGTCGCCTGACGCTCCAGAGTCCATAGGGCCTTGTCAATATTTTTTCCTTTACCACTGTCTCTTTAAAGAACACAGTTCAAAGACAAAGTTGCTAGTCGTTTTCGATGGCTCAGCAGCCACCTTGTCAGGATATTCATTAAATGAACTATTGATGTCTTCACATCTTTCTTCGTACGCGTTACAGCACCGGACGATTTTCTCTAATGCATTCTGTGGCGAGACTCAAGATTTTTAAGCTGGATACAGTTATATTTGGAACAAATCCAAGTTCATTTCTCTCTGTCCGCGTTATACATCAATTGTCTCCGGATAAGGAACTTGACTTTCCAATTGGGTCTCGGATTCTGCGGAGCAAAGAGCATCTTCTGTAAAGTTTGATGATGGGAGCGACATCACCAAAACTCTTGGACTCGCTTAGGACTCAGCGTTGGATCGGTTACTGTCATCTTTCTCATCCATTCAACAGAGATCGAAACCATCTAAAAGATCAATTTTTAAATTTCCTTATCTCGTGTCATCTGCAGCAGAGTTGGAATTGCACGGTTTTTGCGACGTCAGCATCGAAGCGTATGGGATCATAGAAAATTCAACTGCTGGTCGCATTCTTCTGTTTGTCTTCCCTGGATAAAGACCGTTCCCATATAGTCTCGAGAGGATCTACGCCAACTGAATTAAATCAATTGTCACTGTGGTTCAACGGCGCAAAATTTTTATGTGGTAACAAATTGGACTGGCTTGCTTTTTGCTTGCCAGAGAGGCCAGAACTCGAACTAATAAAAAAGGTCCTTGTTGCGTCATCTTCCTTTCATGTTGTTACATCTGCCACTTGTAAAAGCGTTAGCTCTTTCGGTACAATGCAACGTATATTCGCATATAATTAAAAATTCATACACCGGCATCCTGGACTAACAGTGTCTGATATTCAACATGGGACCCAACTCTTACTACGGTTCGTCCAGGGAGCACACCTGTCGGCAGAGATTAAATCACTGCGATCGAGAAAAGTTAAGCCATCCAGCTGTATCGCATCACTTAACCCTTTTTTGGATGAGTTCGGTATCCTTAGAGTTGATGGTCGCCTGGAAAATTCATTGCTGGATTTCGAAGCTCGCCATTCAATAATTCTTCCGCGGCACCATCCCATCATAAATTTATTCATCACAAGATTTCAGAATCGGGACTTACAGGCTAGTGCACGGGCACCTCTGGCGCATATTAGGTTTCAGTTTTGGCCGATTGGTGGAAGTAAGACCGTATCCAAAGTCGTTGTAAAATGTGTGAGATGTTTTCGCCCCAAGCCTCGATTAGTAGAACATATAATGGCTCATCTTCCCATAGAACGTTCGACTGCTTGTCAAGCCATTGAAGTCTTGGGCGTTGACTATTGTGGACCATTTTTATATAAGCCAGACGTATGAAATAAATTTTGAGTCATATGAACCAAGTCTTTCTTTGTCTGCTTCGCGACTAAGACAGTTCATCTGGATCTGATAAAGGATCTGTCGACGGTTTCATTCTTGAATGCGTTCAAGAGGTTTATCTCGGCTCGAAGCAGGCCATTTCAAATATGGTTGGATAACGCTACCAACTTTGTCGGCGCCAAGAACGATCTTGTGGACTTCAAGCGTCTATTTATCATTCGCAATCATATTGACTAGTTTTGCATGGCTGACAACATTAATTCGAAAATTTATTCCCCCTCATTCGCCACATTTTAGCGGCCTTTGGGAAGCAGTAGTGAAGACAGCGAAGCATCATTTTTATTGTGCTGTTGGCGCTTGTGTTCTAACACCTTCGCATCCTAGTCTGCAACATAGCATATATAATTAACTCCTCTTTCAATCGCTTGGCTGGCTGGATCACTGTTACGAGCTACATATCTCCAACAAATATTTTGGTCCCGCTGGCGTGAAGAATATTTAACTCTCCATCAGCAGCGCTCCAAATGGCACATTTCGAAACCAGACCAATGCGTCAATGACCTAGGATGAAAATTTTCCGCCTCTATGGTGGCCATTGGTGAGGATCACGGAGCTAATCGTGGGAAAGGATGGAGTCGCTGGCGTTGCCATCTTGCACACCGCAACAGGAGTGTTAAGGAGAGCTGCAAACAACAAGCTATGCTTAATGAACACTAAGTGCCCTAGCATTAATTAATGCTAAGGCCTCCACGCTGCGCATCGAGTTAAGTTCGTTCGCTTCGTGCATTTGGTACACATCAGCCACTTGGATTATTCAAACAATTATGGCTGTGCTGAAATCGACACGTACCACTTCGAGTTCGCTTGCCCTAGTAAACACTTGTTAATTAATAATAAGCACAGACCAAATAATAAATAAAAAAACAAATTAAAATCCAAGAGATAAAATCGTTTTAATTATTTCTAGTGTGAAAGCTATTGAAAAAGCTCGATAGCGCAACAAGCAAGTATGCTCCAGAGCGGCTTTTGGCTTATGACCTTTAGATTCGCAAAAGTGACAGTGTTGTCGATTAGACAATGCAATGAGTGTGTTGCGATTTGCTTTGAATAAGTTTTTTCCCACCTGCACGCTAGGTGTTTGTGCCGTAGCGCTTTCCAAGTTTTCCAACTTGCGACATCTTTTCCAAAAATGTTGACATATCCTTCCACGTAGGCAATTTAGCTCCAGCAGGTGAAGTTCTATGAGCTTGGACTGGGAATTCTGAAGTGCTGACTTTATGTGGTCCACCTTATGCATTCAAACCATTACATCGGTTTCGTCGAAACTTTCCATATCGTGATGCACACTTAGCAATGCAAAAGTCTATTTCGCTTGCTTCAAATTCATCTCGGCCTGTAGAAAGCGAACTTGTTGGTGGATTTTTCTTAGCGAGTGCCCACTGTTCTTAGTTTTGCAAACTTGAAAAAAAGCACGTTTTTTTGTGACATATTCCAAAGAAATCCACTTGAAATTGCTGCAAAAGGATTTCTTCCGACACAACATAATTGCTCTTCTTTGTCACTTTAAATTTATTCTTGATTTCACTCAGGATCGGGTCGAGGATATGTGTCGGTGACCGGCAGTTCTATCTGATTATATCTCTTTCTCGTAGGCCATAGAAAAACCAGCAATCTCGTATGATAACGACTTGATGAGCGATGATGATTGTCAAACCCACATGATGGTTCACGTCGAGCAGGTTGACCTTAATTCTGCTGCGCGATACGACCCGGAAAAAGAGTTGAGTAGGCTGTATAAGAATGCGTTCCCAGAATACAAGTTTTATGTGCGGTGGCAAGATTTTTCATTCTTGTCCATGCTAATACTGTTGGACATTGTGTACGACCACGATCGGCATCAGAATCCACATTAATCGCTGAGCAACCGATTTTAGATGTCGGCAAGAAATGTGTCCAGGAGCCAGGCAAACACCTCTGGCGAACAAGGTAGGTAGCCCGTTCCGAACTACTCCACTACGCTCTACCTCGGTCGGGATGGCTTCGATCAGGAACCGGGAACACCAACTAAACAACGCCAGGAATGCAGGTTTTTTTCACCTGGGGATGGACGGTTCGGCAGTTTCCCCCGAGAAGGTAATCCCGGAGATGCAGCTAGGTAAGAATACCGAAGAGGTAATCCCGGGAGTGCAGCTGGGTTAGGGGACTTTTCCCGGACAACTAGGGAAATTCGCCAGGGCGGGATACGAACACCAGATCGGGAGCGGATTGGAGCTTCGGAGGAAAAAAGAGAGAAAAGGTACAAGACGACAATGAGCAGTAGAGACAGGAAATCGGGGTCCGTGTGTGGCGGCACTCAGGAGCGCGAAGTTGGGGAGAGTTGCCGGATCCCACAGGCATAGAAATCTTTCTCGCACCCCAAAAAAAAAATCGCATTGAGAGCTTGCGACGAAACTTGTTGAAGGGTGGGGAATAAAGGCAGCGACCAACAGACCTGGAAACAGAACTGCAAGGATTTCTTGAGGAGGACTTGTCTCTATTCGAAGGCTTTAAGGCGTATACCATTTCATCAGCTATTGATTGTGATGAAGGATAAGGAACCCCGGGAGCAGAGATACCAGGTGCAATTATTCCATCCCAAAGCCGAACAGCCCGCTTATCGTACTAGTAAAGAAGTCTTGGAAGTGGAAAATGTGCCACGCAGAGTCTTGTACCTGTGGCGAGTGATGCCCTTTAGCCTCTACTTCGTTTGTGTCCCTTAACAAAGGTTCGTGATGGACCGGCGTTGGCACCCCCGCACAAGCGTATCTAGAAGAGAACGTCATCATAGGTACAACAAAAGAGAAGCACAAGGCCGACTTAAAAGTAGCGTCCCGATGGCTGAGACAGGCCAACCTGAGACAGGATTAGAAGAAGTTTTCTTTCGGAATGTGTTGGTATACTTTACACTCGTGGTGAGCCGCGAGGCCATCCGAACAGACCCAGCAAAAGTGTTGGCAATCCGGAGCTTGAGCGTGAAAGAATGGTAAAGCGCTGCGACAATGTCTGGGATGGTATCGTGGTAAATTTCGTGCTGAATTTCGCCTCATTCGTGCAGTTGATGACCGCGTACAGTAAGGGGATCGGATGATCGCGTACGCCGGAGGGAAGCTTTCCAACTTTTCGGCGACGGATAAGGAGTACGATCAATCCGAAGGTTAAGGTACTACCTGGAGGACTACCGCTTCGATATCATCACGGAACATATGGCGCTCAAGTGGATAAGGGGCCCTTGACCTGCAACACTGCGAGTTCGACCTGCACTATTGACGATGTGTTATAAAACGTATATGTTGCCTATAAAACTTAACAAAAGATTCCATATAAAATGCGAAGATGTCATAGGCCATATGGAATGAGAGGACTAAGCTATTAACAACTTGGAGCAATTAACCCTGGATGAATTGGGCTTGAATAAGGAGTTTTCCCCACGAAGTGATTAATGCCATACAGGGTCCAACCATGGGACAAAAGATCGTAAGTAGCAACCCTGTGAAAGAACACACAGAGACGTCGAGGATACACCCGCCTTGACCCTTGACTCACATCTCACGTGAAGTTGATTTCACCGATACGGTTAACTTCCCTTACCGAGCGTTATCCGAGGCAGAGTTCCCGGAGCGTATGCTAACTGGTAGTCAAGCCTGAATCAATGAAGTTTTTTCCAGGTACTATCGCTAAAGCCCACTAACCACTACGAGCCGAGGAGTAATTCAAACGTCGTCAGTAGGTAGTACGATTGCCATACTATAGGTTCTCCCAGTAGGTGGACACTACTCTTCGGCGAACTCACTGAGGTGCATATAGGTGGAATTGACCTACAATACACGTAGGAAACAATACCAAATCTAAATCTAAATCAATGTAACATACAAAATATCCTGTAGTGTTGAAAAAAACAATTTGTGTAACAAAGTATATGTAGGTAGGTATAACCAAATTAAAGTTAAATTCACTAATTTCGCCACACAAACCATACAGGCAGCTGAGACTTCAAACAACCATACAAAAAACTGCTTCTTAACGAACTGCATTGACATCGGCGACACACCGAACTTCGAGCATCGACAATATTATAACATTATCTCAAACGGTACACTTTTAAAATGCAACTAACCTAAGAAAGAGACACGGAAAATTGTGCACACATATGCAGACATCTATATACTCTAAATCTAGTTTATAACCCCACGTTGAACATGTTGTAATGTAATGTAATGTTTTGTATTATACCCATAAGAAAATTTCCGAGTCGAAATAAATTGGCTAATACAATGGAACAACTTTTAATAAGAAAACACGATCATCCATCTCATGAAGATTGAATCTGTATGTATAAACTGTGTGCCCTGAAATTTCGCAGATTGCCTGACTGATTAATGATTAACGCAAAGCCCAAGCGGAATAAGATAGGAAGATGCAATTTTTATTGTAGTTAATTTATGTGATGAAGATACACGCTAAGACAGACCGCATAGTGGAAAATCGCAATAAGCGGTCGTAGGAACTTATTTTAATTCATTATCATTCTTAATGACCTACTTTTGAATTCATTCATATCACACTTGTCGGAAAATCAATCATTCCTCAACGATTTTTAGAACGAATCTTTAAGTTTTGTCCGATCATGATTGCATTTCCTTAAAATTATGACAATTAATCTTAATTCTTACTTCATTACAGAAGATGCATATATATATGCATATAACAAAACATGAACCGGACGAAATAACCCTGCCAGAAGCGGTGACCATAATCCACCAAAACACAATAATCTTCCTTTAGTCTGGGGTGGAAAAACGCTCTTGGAACGGACTTACTTGGTCTGGAATCCGTTATTCTAAAATACGATTCAATGAAGACGTTCATTGGGGAAATGTGTACTGAATTCAAGAATTCCATAATAAACGACTTATGAAAAGCACACCATCACCAGACGTTAAGACCTGTGGAACGAAGTCACAGAACCTTAAATAAATACAGATAGTATGGCTTCAATATTTTGTCAATTTTTACAACACAACCCCATCCATCCATGGCACATGATTATTATCCATTTGAACAAATTTTAAGCAAAAACACAAACCAAACAAAAGAATCTAAATATAGATTCGAAGAAGCCTATAAGAGAGCTAGAATAATAATAGAAAATAAAAAGAATATTATGATAGAAAGTGTCAGATTTCATATTAGAATTAGAAGCCCAAGTGTTACTAAGAAATGGAACAGGTTATAAGCTAGAAGATAGATATCTAGGACCCTTTTAAATTATAATAAAAGCACCAAATGATAATATTATCTTAATAGATTCTACAAATAACAAACAATAATAACACGGGGATAGATTTAAAATGTAAATTTCTCTAGAGATTGGTCTGATCAACCATCAAAAAAGTTATTTAGAAAAAAAGTTACTCGTAATTTAAAAAAAAAACAATAAGATTAAGAATTTTTAAACAACGCGACAAAGAAAAAAAATCAAATACTAGTACTAGTACTAAATAATTTAACATACATAAATACACACAAGTAAGGAACACCAAAAATATTATTATTTTTAAGTTAAAAAACAAATACAATTTTTTTTCAAACATCAAATAACTTCATATAACTACGTTATTTCTTTAAAAAAGGGTTGTGTAGTGAATCAATGCATGCGCATTGTAACACTTTGCTACAATCTTAAATATTGGCATTGACAACAATAAACAAAAAACAAAATGAATAAACAAACAGGAACTTGACGGCCACCGACTTACATAGTACATATGTAGCTGCACGCGCACTAATACTTTCATGCAAATATATATGCATGAGTACGCTCTCCCCCTCAGACTATGTTAGCTTGAACATAATTATGCTAAGACCAATTTGTAATCTACGATAAGCTTATTTAAATTCAATAAAGAACTTTCCCAAAACTAAAGTCAAATCAGCAGGTTCGTTTAACAACTAACCAAACTACATATACATAGATAAGACATGCAGTACAAGGAAAGTGGACACTCAAAATAGCTGATATCTGGTCCAAACACGTGGCATGCAAGACATCAAGAGCTCAAAATTCAGAAATCACAAAAACTTCAAATCTTGTCAAATTTTGCAAGGGACAGGCAGGCGGCTACCAACAGGCACACAAACGCATACATGCGTCTATTCATATACGAAACAAGTGTGAATAGCAAGTGCAAAAAATTGTAAATGCACACATGCCAACGCTTAGCTACCCTTACCAACGATAACGAGCTAAAGTGCAAGAATTTTGCATCGACGTGGCAAACCCTTTCATTCTTTCATATTACTCGTCCCTTCAAAAGGGAAGAAATGCCACCGACATTTGAGAAAAATTGAATTTGTGCGCATTTTTACTTGTGCGGACACATACACACATAAAAAGTACCTAGACAAAGCAGTTTCCTGTAGTGGGAGCGAGATTAAAAACAACGATGCCTTTCTATCGCACAAATCATATGGAAGAGAGTAATGCAAAGCAGTTTCCTGTACTGTGAGCGAATGAAAAGACAGCGATGCCGTTCTACCAAACAAATCATATGTATTTCTTACTCTCTTGCTGTCTGAGCATGTCACGAGCTTCGACCAGATGTCAGCTATTTTGAGTGTCCACTTTCCTTGTACTGCATGTCTTATCTATATGTTGTTTGGTTAGTGGTTTAACATATTTACACTATGAAGTGTGCGTGTGCTACTATTTTAATTGAATTTATTATTATAATTTTTCTTTGATAGTGAGTATATGTAGCTGGATTTAGCTTTCTGGTATAGGCGGTAACAAGATGTTCAGTCAGTTACGGGTTCGAGTCCAGTTTAAAATGAAAATATGTTGTAACCCATCCGATCGGCTTTAAAGTCATTTTCAAAATACTTTTACAACTATCTTTAAAAAGTATCATTAGAGATTAGAAAAGGCCTAAAAATATCAGATAGCGTGTGATAAATTAAATATGTGTTTAGTGCAGCATCCTTTGGATCGTGTTCGGAATCTCTAGAATTTTAATATAATGCATTTCAAGGCATTTTTCAGTGTCTGTATTGTCCGTTTTACTTCTACTGTTCTTATTCCTTAAACTTCACACGCCAAGAATTCATTAAAAATAATGCAATGTATAGATAATGCCTGTATATTTATGTACTTACATACAAGCTCCCGACTAGGGGATACCCTAAATCAATGACCATATAAATACTAAGATGAGTAACGCCATACAACAAAATGCTACTATGCAGCTTGGTTTTTTGAAAATTGAGAACGAAAACGAAATCTGTATCATTGCGCTCTCACAGCCGAGAGAACGAAAAAGCTAAAAATAGAATGTACTCTCAGCCTCGGTTCTATGACGGCCGTGCAAGCAATTATGTGTTGTTATCCACTGCTCTGGCAAAGTCTCTGGCTGGCAAAGAAACAATTTTCTTAGTCTAGCGCAGATCACGACCTACCCCAAATTTGTGTTGATATATGATGCATTTTGTGTACTGAGGTTGGCTCCGTACAAAATATGTATTTTTAAGCCGATGCAAATATTTATGTAATTTATTATTATTATTTATTTATACAAATAAACATGTAATTGTTTTTTTTTAGCACTCTTTTATTTCTTAATTGGAGAATAAAAATAATATTATATAATTTAAAGAAATTATGTTAATATTTGCATCGACTTAGAAATATATATCTGCGCTAGAAAACTTAACAAAATGAATTTCATGCCAGCTAAAGCCAGAGCAGTGAATAACAACACGTACATACATACATACTTTAAAGTTCGTATGCATGCATAATTCACGCATACAACTAAAGGTGCTTGCATGCCATTGGCTGAGACAAGAACTTTTCTCGAGCATACACTGTTCAAAAACAAAAGTGAAATCATCTATGTGTGCTATTTTCTTATCGTAAAATGTAAAAATGATTTAATTCTTACATTTTTCTGTAAAATTAATCGTTAATATCTAGAGTAATATATTATTTAATTAAAGCATGCATATCATGGATAAAGCACAAGCACTTTGCGTCGACCGTAGGTTTTAAACTTTTTCGCTGAATGTACTTCGAAAACGAAGCGACGCAAAGCACCATCGACCAGCTGTGCTGTAGGCAGGCTGGCGACTAACTTCGTTGCTCGTGTAAGCATCAGCAAGCCGCGACTTCGGCATTCGTTCGTCTGGTCTTTGGAGAACGAACAGTAGGCATGTCGTACGAAGCCTGAAAGGCCAGATGAAAGGCCAGGCTAGAAATTTTCCGTCGCATTCAAATGTATGGGCGTTACTCATCTTAGTGTTTATATGGTTTTTGCCTGAACCCTCATATTCCAACACCAAATGCAGCTCGCGCTAATAGATAGAGAGTAGCGGGGAGGTGGCGATAGGTATAAAATGAAAGATACTTGATATATATGTATATACTTTTCTAGAAGCTACATGTCAAGTTTGGTGACTCTAGCTCTTATTATTTGCCAAAATTGCTTAAAAAACAGGATTTCGATATACATTTTTATCGATTACTTGGAAACGGGGCAGATGGACAGACGGACGGACAGATAGACGGACATGGCTAGATTAACTCGGCTATTGATGCTGATCAAGAATATATATACTTTATGGGGTCGGAGATGCTTCCTTCTGCCTGTTACATACATTTGGATTTTGCACAAAAACATAATACCCCTTTTACCCATTTTTAATGGGTTCAGGGTATAAAAAGTTCTTATACTTGGTTTTTTTTCGGCCCTAAGCGACAAAAGTTCGCTGGTTCCATTATAACGATATTGCAGTTATAATATTGATGTCAACGAGAATATTGAAAGCTTGATAATCTATAACCACAATACAAATATTTTAAATTATGCACAAGTGAGACATGCATATATACATATGTACATATCGTGCAAGCTGCATACTAAGCTTAGAATTTTATTGCGGTACTTGTTAAAGAGTAAAAGGATGACTTTTAATTCAAGCTGGTTCATAAGTAAGAACTTACATCATTTATAAACAAATTAATCTTGGAGGACTATTTTTAAAAAAGTGGCCGAGGTTATGTGTTGAATAGCTATAACAATGTATTTTTTACACAGATGTGCGCAAATATTGTCCATCAAAATGAACGTTGTGACTGTATCCCAAAAAAACTTCAATCTGTTTTGGCTGTGCGAACTATGTTGCACTGTCGGGTTGCTGTGTACAGTGCAGCAGGATTATTGTGCAGAGCTCTCTAAAAAGTCATTGAGTATGATATTGGGCCAAGCCTTTAACCCACGCTACATGAGCATTGAGCCACCGAAAGGAGGAACAAAAGAGGATGCAGCGAACTTCGGATTTAAGAGATCGCTCTTTGATGTACCATTCTATGCCGACAATAACGTCGTTTCATTAGGTACATTTCCCGCTTGGGAGACCAACCATTTTGCCTACTTTGCCAAGAAGGAAGAGGACTCATTAAAAAAGAAAGACATAAACATTAGAAATGCTTTTTTTGAAGAAGGCGGTCACGGCAAGCCTGAAGTATTCAAAACTCGTCCGTGGGAGTGTTCATCAATAATTAACTGGATTGACCTGGGATTAAATTATTTTCCACGCTACATCCGCTCCATTGAGTGCATTGCCAAGAAGTGCTGGTACGGCCACTTTAAATGCAAACCCAAATCGTTCACCATCAAAGTGCTTCGTCGTAAGCCTGGGTCTTGTATTCATGTAAGCGAAAAACTAATCTTAATAACTTCAGACGAATACATAAATGATTATACACAATTATGGATTTGGGAGGAAATTGCTGTTAACTTTTGCTGTGAATGCGTTATGCTATACTAGGTATAAGTTAATAAGATAATTATTTTTATATTCGTTTAAATAAACATAAAAATTATATAAACAAAAAACTGCTATTAACATTAGGAATTAGGGATACTGAAATAGGCTTCATGCTCCTCCCCATCGACAGAATAGATTATTAGGGAAATACTGTTGTGTAAAATATGATAGTTATACTTTTAAGTATTAAATTAGGTTTCATGTTTTTTTTTTTTTGTAATAAAATCGCATCCAGGCAGTAAGGAGTTTATGTATTTGCTATTCAGTTCGGCATGGCTTTGACTAAGAGTAATATTGATTTGATTGAAGTTTATAAGATCATCGATGTTTTTGCTCGGGTCCATAACTCGCGTACTCGTATGTTATAGAACGGCATAGCTGATTTTACTTTTACTTCAGGAAACTGTCTTACTTCCAATGTCTATATCTTTATCTTTATGTTTATCTTACATTTAAGTCGCATTTGAAGATTCCTTTATTTTTAGAAACTACCAGGCGAGAGAATATGTTTCTCCCAGGCTATGCACCAAAATATGTTGTATTTTTATGACAAGCAATTTAAATAATTATCCTTGTGGAGCTTACACTTTTTATAAACGGAAATTCCTGAAGGATGATTTTGATGCCTTCAGCGCTCATTTAAGTATGAGCGAGCATTTGCTTTCACCATAATACATTTCGTCTATACTTTAGTATCCGCCTTAGGGTCAGATCGTCAACAATAGATGATTTGGGTTTTGGCCGAGTCCCCAGTAAACAGATTTAAAATAAAGGCTATGAAGATTTTGTTTTGGGCTCAACAATTTAATAACTCGTTATCTCTCTAAAAAATTTAATTTTCTATTCGTTAAAACAAACTTTAAAATTGTATTTACATGATACTTTAATAGCATTAGGAATAAAGGGTTCTTGAATGGGTCGGGGTTCATAGATAGGGGTTCATGGATAGAAAAGAAAATTAGGGGTAGGCTTACAGACGGGTAAAGTTTTTTAGTTTTACTTTGAAGTACCAAATTAGGTTTTATGTTTTTTTTTTTCATAATGTTCGAAATATTCAGTTCCATTCAGGCTGTAAGGAGCTTAAAAATGTTCCCTCCAGTTCGGGAAAGTTTTCATCGTCTTGACTGAGGGTAATATTAATTTGATTGGACTTTATAAAACCAAGAAGATTGGTAGCGTGTTTTTAATTTGTTTTTGCGTTTAAATCCTAGTTAAAGTTTGAAGTTTGACAAGTTTAGTCAGGAACATAGCAGTTACGTCAGCGACGGCACAGGTTCGTGTATGCCTTATCAGGCTCTAAATCACAATCAATCAGAGCTTCCGGGAAACGATCTTAAATGCAGCCATATGGTGTTTCAGTGATTCACGAAGATACCAATATTTATCCTCCGTGGGGTCTATGTCATTTAAGATGCCCCATAATAATTCATTCAATTCAAAATAGGTTTTTTTTAGCGTCGCCATCGCTAACGTCATCATTTTTCTTCAGGAATTCATTTCTTCGACGAATGCTTTAGCATGTCCAATTTGATTCGTTCGAAGAATTTCAACTGAAAATCCAGCTTGATTAAATATGGTTTCACAATGCTTTTTAAACTAAAAATAGTATGGTATAGTAGTATGGAAAAAGTTTAGCAAACATTCTGTTTTTTTTATACCCTGAACCCATTAAAAATGGGTAAAAGGGGTATTATGTTTTTGTGCAAAATCCAAATGTATGTAACAGGCAGAAGGAAGCATCTCCGACCCCATAAAGTATATATATTCTTGATCAGCATCAATAGCCGAGTCGATCTAGCCATGTCCGTCTGTCTGTCCGTCCGTCCGTCCGTCCGTTGACAGATTTTCATAGCATTTAATACTGAAACGATATAGTTAAAAAAATAATTTAATAAATATATACACTGTTCTCCCAATTATTTTTAATAATCCCACTTGCCTTCTTATTTAAAATAGGACTAGATAAAGTCTTCACATAACTTAAAATTTTTGTTCAATTAACAAATTGAAATCTATAGGGTCGAAAAAAAACTAATGGAATAAAATATAAATTCCATTTAAAGAAAAAAATATTTCTGATCCTTGTTGGGTTTATCGCGCAAATAAAAGGGTTATATATGTATGTATATACACTGCGCATCATCAGGTTTGCACACACCCTATCGACAGTGGTTTCGTCTCAAACAACTCCAAACTGAAATAGCAAACAATTTAAAATTGTTCTTGTTTAATTAAACAAATATGTTTTCAATGCCTAAAAAAAAATCTTAAGTGATTGTAAATCTTAAGTTGTCCGAGGATCAGCGTTAATAGGTTAGCACACACCAAATCACATTAAATAAATTTAAAAATTTCTGATCTTTTGTAAAAAAATGTACTAGTTTTCTTCTGTTTTTATACCCTGAACCCATTGAAAATGGGTAAAAAGGGTATATTGTATTTGTGCAAAATGCAAATGTATGTAACAGGCAGAGGGAAGCATCTTCGACCCCATAAAGTATTTATATTCTTGATCAGCATCAATAGCCGAGTCGATCTAGCCATGTCCGTCTGTCTGTCC
Source organism: Drosophila ezoana (assembly GCA_035045725.1). Lineage (NCBI taxonomy): Eukaryota > Metazoa > Arthropoda > Insecta > Diptera > Drosophilidae > Drosophila > Drosophila ezoana. Next base: position 57,943 of record JAWNOU010000005.1, on the reverse strand, counting down.
GTCCGTCCGTACGTCTGTCCGTATGTAAGTTAAGAACAGTTATTACAAATAATAATATAACTAAGAGGAACTATTCATGCAGCCAGCCCAACGATCACGGCTAAGTGCATGGCCAATAAAAAAATACGTACTAGTGTCTCGCAGGATCCCCAGTCACCCGTCTTTGCTACACCGCTTTGCCATTTAACCGCGGGATAAAAAGGAAATAGTGTAAAGGATCAGCGTGGGAGCTTCGCCATTTGTTAATTATCGTGTAAGATTAGTGCTTAAAAAGAAAAATTTATTTATTTTACAATAATATTTTAAGATCGATACACGCTATTATTACGTTTAGATTAAGTTATCTGAAGAGCTATTTAGAAAACCCTGTAATAATTTTTATATTTTACCAAGCTCAAGCATCAAGTGCCCCATAACAAAACGTAAAACGATAAATAAAATAAACACTGCACTTGCTGTATAAAATATTCCAATTCTGCTACTCACAAGGACCCTCCAGAATAGAAGGAGACAACCAGCCACTGGTTCTAGAATAATAAAAAATAATAAAAAGCAAGAGTCTCAAGTTGTCCGATTCATCAAAAATGCAGGAAAAGGATCTTTTCGACGCGCTAGCTAATATGAGATTCGGTTAATCTAATAATCCGTACGCCAGTCCAGGGCAAAAGCAGGTGATTTTGTCTTTAATTAAGGACACACTTCAGGCAGGAGAAATAATACGCCAGGCCATTAATGGAGAAAATGGCGAGCATTAAGCCGATATCCCGCTCACGAGTCCGACTTAGGGTGAAGATTCAGAAAAGGTTCCCGATATAACGCGTTCTCAGGAGATAAAACCGCATTCGGTTCATGGAAGAAAAACGTCGAATGAATAATGGCCATTTATAAGGGCCAAGAGCATATCTATAAATATTATTTAATTACCCTAGCCATACGCAATAAAGTAATAGGAGAAGCGGATACTGTGCTTGAGTCGTACAATACCCCAATACATTGGAAAGTTATTTGCAAGTGTCTTACAGAACATTACGCCGATAAGTGAGATTTGTAAACTCTGTTCTCTCTGACACAAGGTCGTCTGTCCGTTAACCAGTTGTCTTTGACTCTTAGTAAGCTCTTTGACGAATACTTACCGAGGCAAAGCCTTGGACACGTTCGTGCAAAGTCTAATTGGTGATTTACCTTGACTCCTGGCCATCAAGGAGCCTAGAGATTTGAGCTACGCCCTGCATTTGTGCAGCTTAGAAGAGAACCAAGAACAGAGAAATTTTTGTATACCCAAAATAAGACAACAAACGCCACCTCTACCACCTAGACATTTTTCAGCTCACCCTGATCCCAAATACCAATCTCCAAAAATTATACAAAATAATAGCTCCGGACAGTGGAGAAGATTTGATCCGACACTGTATTACATCCCAAGACCAGTCGCGATCTACCAGACTACACAACCAACAATAACTCAACAAGCAAAAAATTCCCTCAGCCGACATATGCACAATACGCTACACACCAACAGTTCTTTGGGCCTAGACAACCCTACCCAGCGCCTCCGCGCCCAACAGCTCCCAAACCGGAGCCCAAACCCATACCGATGGAATTAGATGGTTCCATACGGACCGGAAATATTAATTATATGAACAGGCCCCAGGCAAACGATTTCGTGGGTAAACGGGGAACAAAACGACAGTTAATTTCCTTACCGACACCGGTTCAAACCAATATTATAACTATCCCAACTTAATTCAGAATCCTAAACAGAACGAAAAAACATACATAAGTTTGATCTCTCAAAAAGATAAACCAATCAAATTATTCGTGTTACCCACACTTAAAACTTTCCATGGGATATTAGGTAATGATACCCTTTAAACAGCTTAACACTGTTATTGACGTTAAAAACGACATATTAATAACAAGTAAGAGGTTCTAGTCGGGAGCTCCCGACTAGGGGATACCCTGAACCCTCATATTCCAACACCAAATGCAGCGCGCGCTTAAAGATAGAGAGTAGCGGGGAGGTGGCGATAGGTATAAAATGAAAGATAATCGATATATATATACTTTTTTAGAAGCTACATGTCAAGTTTGGTAACTCTAGCTCTTATTATTTACCAAAATTGCTTAAAAAAAGGATATCGATATACATTTTTATCGATTACTTGGAAACGGGGCAAGTTATCGATTATCGGAAACAAACTCGATCTGCGTAGGAACTAGGAGCACCTACATCTAAAATTTCAAGTCCCTAGCTCTTATAGGTTCTGAGATCCTTGCGTTCATACATACGGACGGACGGACGGACGGACGGACGGACGGACGGACAGACAGACGGACATGGCTAGATCGACTCGGCTATTAATGCTGATCAGAATATATATACTTTATGGGGTCGGAGATGCTTCCTTCTGCCTGTTACATACATTTGGATTTTGCACAAAAACATAATACCCCTTTTACCCATTTTTAATGGGTTCAGGGTATAATAAATGGTAACTATAGAATTAAAATAAAACAACTAGGAACTCAAGCGGTCAATAATATTAAAGTAAGAACTGAACACATGTCAAACACACAAAAACATCTCAAAGCTCGTATCACTCAAACACACTCAGACTTGTTCGTAGACCCAGACGAAAAACTGACCTACACCACGAAAGTGTTAGGCGAGATAAGAACGACATCGGACTCTCCGGTGTATAGCAAGCATTACCCCTACCCTGCTTCTCTAAGCGGAGAAGTAGAAAAACAATTACATCAGTTGTTGCACGACGGCATTATAAGTCGCCGTACAATGCACCCGTATGGGTGGTCCCTAAAAAGTGCGATGCGTCAGGAGAATAGAAGTATCGTATAGTCATCGACTATAGGAAACTTAAGGCGGTAACAATTTCGAATCGGTATCTGATCCCTGAAATCGGAGAAATAATCGCACAATTGGGCGAGAACAAATAATTCTCTGTGCTCGGTCTGAAAAGTGGCTTTCATCAAATTCCACTCAAGGAGAGAGATATAGAAAAAACAGCATTTGCAGTAAACGGAGGTAAATATGAGTTTACCAGACTTCCATTCGGGTTAAAAAATTCCCTATCAATATTCCAGAGGGCCTTAGATGATATTCTAAGGCAACGCGTTGGAAAAATATGCTACGTTTACATCGACGATATTATCTTCTTTAGTCAGTCCGAGAACGATCACGCCAAACACCTAGAAATGATTTTCACGAGCCTAGGCAAGGCGAATATGAAAATACAAATCGACAAATGTGAGTTTTTCAAAACCGAAGTCGATTTTCTGGGTTTTACTATATCGGCAAACGGCGTAAAAACCAATTCCGAAAAAGTAAGGGCAATAGAAAAGTTCCATTATGCCCACCACCCTCAAAGACTTGCGTTCTTTTCTGAGCTAATCGAGTTATTATAGGAGATTTATCCGCGATTATGCCAACTCACTTAGGGGGGAAAATGGCACTCTCCGAAAATGTCTCTAATAAAGTAAAAGTGACATTTGACAACAGGGCACTGGACGCATTCAATAAAATCAAGAGGACGCTCACCTCAAACGATGTGATACTAGCTTACCCCAATTTCGAAAGAGAATTTCATTTAACAACCGATGCAAATTACGCCACGAATGAGAAGGAAATGCTAGCCATCGTATGGGCCCCTACAGAGCTTGCTCATGTATTTGTACGGATCTTCAAAAGTAATAATATTCACCGACCATCAACCTTTAACTTTCGCTCTTAGCAAAAAGAACCACAATGGGAAACTCAAAGCTACCTTGAAGAGAACAATCATGAACTACGATACAAACCAGGAACTTCAAACGTAGTTGCGGACGCTTTGTCCAGAAATCCCCCAAACCCTCAAATAAATAGCACAAGTGCGACGGTACATAGCGACAATAGCTCGTCACATAACCTCATATCCGTCATGGAAGTTCCAATAAACGCTTTTAAGAACCATCTTTTTTTTATCAACTTCAAAAAACATTATGAATAAAATCCAATATGTCTACCCCTTACACTTCGGTACCTAAAGAGTACGATACACGCACAACAAGTAGAAGACGTCACCTCTGAGGACAAACAAACAGAAATAATAACAAAAAAACACACCAGGGTTCACAGGAATGCAATAGAAAATAAAATTATACAAATCTTGAATAAATTCTTTTTTCCCAACATGAAACGTAAGTTAGTAACGATGGCAAAAAGCTGCGAAACTTGTAAGGAAAACAAGTACGATCGCATCCAGGCAGTAAGGAGTTTATGTATTTGCTATTCAGTTCGGCATGGCTTTGACTAAGAGTAATATTGATTTGATTGAAGTTTATAAGATCATCGATGTTTTTGCTCGGGTCCATAACTCGCGTACTCGTATGTTATAGAACGGCATAGCTGATTTTACTTTCGCCCCTACTACAGGAAACTGTCTTACTTCCAATGTCTATATCTTTATCTTTATGTTTATCTTACATTTAAGTCGCATTTGAAGATTCCTTTATTTTTAGAAACAACCAGGCAAGAGAATATGTTTCTCCCAGGCTATGCACCAAAATATGTTGTATTTTTATGACAAGCAATTTAAATAATTATCCTTGTGGAGCTTACACTTTTTATAAACGGAAATTCCTGAAGGATGATTTTGATGCCTTCAGCGCTCATTTAAGTATGAGCGAGCATTTGCTTTCACCATAATACATTTCGTCTATACTTTAGTATCCGCCTTAGGGTCAGATCGTCAACAATAGATGATTTGGGTTTTGGCCGAGTCCCCAGTAAACAGATTTAAAATAAAGGCTATGAAGATTTTGTTTTGGGCTCAACAATTTAATAACTCGTTATCTCTCTTAATAGATAAACAACATTTGCACATGAGAGTCAGTCTAGTAAGAAGGGTCAGACAAATTGATCTTCAATAATCCTCAATAATTTTGTGGATTAATCTACACTAACATCAGAAGAATACATGAGTTACTATACAAAACTATGGAATTGGATAGAAATTCATATAATTATTCTGTGCATAAGGCAATACTAAGTAAAAATTATAAAAAATTTAATTTTCTATTCGTTAAAACAAACTTTAAAATTGTATTTACATGATACTTTAATAGCATTAGGAATAAAGGGTTCTTGAATGGGTCGGGGTTCATAGATAGGGGTTCATGGATAGAAAAGAAAATTAGGGTAGGCTTACAGACGGGTAAAGTTTTTTAGTTTTACTTTGAAGTACCAAATTAGGTTTTATGTTTTTATACCCTGAACCCATTAAAAATGGGTAAAAGGGGTATTATGTTTTTGTGCAAAATCCAAATGTATGTAACAGGCAGAAGGAAGCAACTCCGACCCCATAAAGTATATATATTCTTGATCAGCATTAATAGCCGAGTCGATCTAGCCATGTCCGTCTGTCTGTCCGTCCGTCCGTCCGTCCGTCCGTCCGTCCGTATGTATGAACGCAAGGATCTCAGAACCTATAAGAGCTAGGGACTTGAAATCTTAGATGTAGGTGCTCCTAGTTCCTACGCAGATCGAGTTTGTTTCCGATAATCGATAACTTGCTCCGTTTCCAAGTAATCGATAAAAATGTATATCGATATCCTGTTTTTTAAGCAATTTTGGTAAATAATAAGAGCTAGAGTTACCAAACTTGACATGTAGCTTCTAGAAAAGTATATATATATCGATTATCTTTCATTTTATACCTATCGCCACCTCCCCGCTACTCTCTATCTATAAGCGCGCGCTGCATTTGGTGTTGGAATATGAGGGTTCAGGGTATCCCCTAGTCGGGAGCTCCCGACTAGAACCTCTTACTTGTTTTTCTTTCATAATGTTCGAAATATTCAGTTCCATTCAGGCTGTAAGGAGCTTAAAAATGTTCCCTCCAGTTCGGGAAAGTTTTCATCGTCTTGACTGAGGGTAATATTAATTTGATTGGACTTTATAAAACCAAGAAGATTGGTAGCGTGTTTTTTTATACCCTGAACCCATTAAAAATGGGTAAAAGGGGTATTATGTTTTTGTGCAAAATCCAAATGTATGTAACAGGCAGAAGGAAGCATCTCCGACCCCATAAAGTATATATATTCTTGATCAGCATTAATAGCCGAGTCGATCTAGCCATGTCCGTCTGTCTGTCCGTCCGTCCGTCCGTCCGTCTGTCTGTCCGTCCGTCCGTCCGTATGTATGAACGCAAGGATCTCAGAACCTATAAGAGCTAGGGACTTGAAATTTTAGATGTAGGTGCTCCTAGTTCCTACGCAGATCGAGTTTGTTTCCGATAATCGATAACTTGCCCCGTTTCCAAGTAATCGATAAAAATATATATTGATATCCTGTATTTTAAGCAATTTTTGTAAATAATAAGAGCTAGAGTTACCAAACTTGACATGTAGCTTCTAGAAAAGTATATATTTATCGATTATCTTTCATTTTATACCTATGGCCACCTCCCCGCTACTCTCTATCTATAAGCGCGCGCTGCATTTGGTGTTGAAATATGAGGGTTCAGGGTATCCCCTAGTCGGGAGCTCCCGACTAGAACCTCTTACTTGTTTTTAATTTGTTTTTGCGTTTAAATCCTAGTTAAAGTTTGAAGTTTGACAAGTTTAGTCAGGAACATAGCAGTTACGTCAGCGACGGCACGAACCTGTGTATGCCTTATCAGGCTCTAAATCCCAATCAATCAGAGCTTCCGGGAAACGATCTTAAATGCAGCCATATGGTGTTTCAGTGATTCACCAAGATACCAATATTTATCCTCCGTGGGGTCTATGTCATTTAAGATGCCCCATAATAATTCATTCAATTCAAAATAGGTTTTTTTTAACGTCGCCATCGCTAACGTCATCATTTTTCTTCAGGAATTCATTTCTTCGACGAATGCTTTAGCATGTCCAATTTGATTCGTTCGAAGAATTTCAACTGAAAATCCAGCTTGATTAAATATGGTTTCACAATGCTTTTTAAAATAAAAATAAAATCAATTAAATTTCAAAATTTATAGTTATTATTAGTATGGAAAAAGTTTAGCAAACATTCTGTTTTTTTATACCCTGAACCCATTAAAAATGGGTAAAAGGGGTATTATGTTTTTGTGCAAAATCCAAATGTATGTAACAGGCAGAAGGAAGCATCTCCGACCCCATAAAGTATATATATTCTTGATCAGCATTAATAGCCGAGTCGATCTAGCCATGTCCGTCTGTCTGTCCGTCCGTCCGTCCGTCCGTCCGTCCGTATGTATGAACGCAAGGATCTCAGAACCTATAAGAGCTAGAGACTTGAAATTTTAGATGTAGATGCTCCTAGTTCCTACGCAGATCGAGTTTGTTTCCGATAATCGATAACTTGCCCCGTTTCCAAGTAATCGATAAAAATGTATATCGATATCCTGTTTTTTAAGCAATTTTGGTAAATAATAAGAGCTAGAGTTAGCAAACTTGACATGTTGCTTCTAGAAAAGTATATATATATCTTTCATCTTTCATTTTATACCTATCGCCACCTCCCCGCTACTCTCTATCTATAAGCGCGCGCTGCATTTGGTGTTGGAATATGAGGGTTCAGGGTATCCCCTAGTCGGGAGCTCCCGACTAGAACCTCTTACTTGTTTTTTATTTGGGTTCGGAATTTTTTGTAGCTTTCGGTTTTTTGAGTACAAGCAATTGACAGATTTTCATAGCATTTAATACTGAAACGATATAGTTAAAAAAATAATTTAATAAATATATACACTGTTCTCCCAATTATTTTTAATAATCCCACTTGCCTTCTTATTTAAAATAGGACGCGATAAAGTCTTCACATAACTTAAAATTTTTGTTCAATTAACAAATTGAAATCTATAGGGTCGAAAAAAAACTAATGGAATAAAATATAAATTCCATTTAAAGAAAAAAATATTTCTGATCCTTGTTGGGTTTATCGCGCAAATAAAAGGGTTATATATGTATGTATATACACTGCGCATCATCAGGTTTGCACACACCCTATCGACAGTGGTTTCGTCTCAAACAACTCCAAACTGAAATAGCAAACAATTTAAAATTGTTCTTGTTTAATTAAACAAATATGTTTTCAATGCCTAAAAAAAAAATCTTAAGTGATTGTAAATCTTAAGTTGTCCGAGGATCAGCGTTAATAGGTTAGCACACACCAAATCACATTAAATAAATTTAAAAATTTCTGATCTTTTGTAAAAAAATGTACTAGTTTTCTTCTGTTTTTATACCCTGAACCCATTGAAAATGGGTAAAAAGGGTATATTGTATTTGTGCAAAATGCAAATGTATGTAACAGGCAGAGGGAAGCATCTTCGACCCCATAAAGTATTTATATTCTTGATCAGCATCAAAAGCCGAGTCGATCTAGCCGTGTCCGTCTGTCTGTCCGTCCGTCCGTACGTCTGTCCGTATGTAAGTTAAGAACAGTTATTACAAATAATAATATAACTAAGAGGAACTATTCATGCACCCAGCCCAACGATCACGGCTAAGTGCATGGCCAATAAAAAAATACGTACTAGTGTCTCGCAGGATCCCCAGTCACCCGTCTTTGCTACACCGCTTTGCCATTTAACCGCGGGATAAAAAGGAAATAGTCCAAAGGATCAGCGTGGGAGCTTCGCCATTTGTTAATTATCGTGTAAGATTAGTGCTTAAAAAGAAAAATTTATTTATTTTACAATAATATTTTAAGATCGATACACGCTATTATTACGTTTAGATTAAGTTATCTGAAGAGCTATTTAGAAAACCCTATAATAATTTTTATATTTTACCAAGCTCAAGCATCAAGTGCCCCATAACAAAACGTAAAACGATAAATAAAATAAACACTGCACTTGCGGTATAAAATATTCCAATTCTGCTACTCACAAGGGACCCTCCAGAATAGAAGGAGACAACCAGCCACTGGTTCTAGAATATTAAAAAATAATAAAATGCAAGAGTCTCAAGTTGTCCGATTCATCAAAAATGCAGGAAAAGGATCTTTTCGACGCGCTAGCTAATATGAGATTCGGTTAATCTAATAGTCCGTACGCCAGTCCAGGGCAAAAGCAGGTGATTTTGTCTTTAATTAAGGACACACTTCAGGGAGGAGAAATAATACGCCAGGCCATTAATGGAGAAAATGGCGAGCATTAAGCCGATATCCCGCTCACGAGTCCGACTTAGGGTGAAGATTCAGAAAAGGTTCCCGATATAACGCGTTCTCAGGAGATAAAACCGCATTCGGTTCATGGAAGAAAAACGTCGAATGAATAATGGTCATTTATAAGGGCCAAGAGCATATCTATAAATATTATTTAATTACCCTAGCCATACGCAATAAAGTAATAGGAGAAGCGGATACTGTGCTTGAGTCGTACAATACCCCGATAAGTGAGATTTGAAAACTCTGTTCTCTCTGACACAAGGTCGTCTGTCCGTTACTGAATTTTATCAAACAGTACCAAACCAGTTGTCTTTGACTCTTAGTAAGCTCTTTGACGAATACTTACCGAGGCAAAGCCTTGGACACGGTCGTGCAAAGTCTAATTGGTGATTTACCTCGACTCCTGGCCATCAAGGAGCCTAGAGATTTGAGCTACGCCCTGCATTTGTGCAGCTTAGAAGAGAACCAAGAACAGAGAAATTTTTGTATACCCAAAATAAGACAACAAACGCCACCTCTACCACCTAGACATTTTTCAGCTCACCCTGATCCCAAATACCAATCTCCAAAAATTATACAAAATAATAGCTCCGGACAGTGGAGAAGATTTGATCCGACACTGTATTACATCCCAAGACCAGTCGCGATCTACCAGACTACACAACCAACAATAACTCAACAAGCAAAAAAATTCCCTCAGCCGACATATGCACAATACGCTACACCCCAACAGTTCTTTGGGCCTAGACAACCCTACCCAGCGCCTCCGCGCCCAACGGCTCCCAAACCGGAGCCCAAACCCATACCGATGGAATTAGATGGTTCCATACGGACCGGAAATATTAATTATATGAACAGGCCCCAGGCAAACGATTTCGTGGGTAAACGCCCCCCTACCGCAACCATCGGACCTCATCCGAAATTCCCACGACAGTTCCATATAGCTACTGAAGCTTTGGAGCCAGCGGTAGAAGAGACCGAACCATGAGTTTTAAATTACACAGACGTTGATGATCAAGCCTATTTCGAAAGCGCAGAGTTAGAGGTAACTACCGTTTTATCTGATCAGACCGCATGCGAAGGCACAATCGAATATAACCCGACCATGGTTGAGGCCTCGGATGTCCATTTTTTAGACTACATTTTTCCTCTCTGCCTTATTTCAATTGTGTAACGGGGAACAAAACGACAGTTAATTTCCTTACCGACACCGGTTCAAACCAAAATTATATCCAACCCAACTTAATTCAGAATCCTAAACAGAACGAAAAGACATACATAAGTTTGATCTCTCAAAAAGTTAAACCAATCAAATTATTCGTGTTACCCACACTTAAAACTTTCCATGGGATATTAGGTAATGATACCCTTTAAACAGCTTAACACTGTTATTGACGTTAAAAACGACATATTAATAATAAATGGTAACTATAGAATTAAAATAAAACAACTAGGAACTCAAGCGGTCAATAATATTAAAGTAAGAACTGAACACATGTCAAACACACAAAAACATCTCAAAGCTCGTATCACTCAAACACACTCAGACTTGTTCGTAGACCCAGACGAAAAACTGACCTACACCACGAAAGTGTTAGGCGAGATAAGAACGACATCGGACTCTCCGGTGTATAGCAAGCATTACCCCTACCCTGCTTCTCTAAGAGGAGAAGTAGAAAAACAATTACATCAGTTGTTGCACGACGGCATTATAAGTCGCCGTACAATGCACCCGTATGGGTGGTCCCTAAAAAGTGCGATGCGTCAGGAGAATAGAAGTATCGTATAGTCATCGACTATAGGAAACTTAAGGCGGTAACAATTTCGAATCGGTATCTGATCCCTGAAATCGGAGAAATAATCGCACAATTGGGCGAGAACAAATAATTCTCTGTGCTCGGTCTGAAAAGTGGCTTTCATCAAATTCCACTCAAGGAGAGAGATATAGAAAAAACAGCATTTGCAGTAAACGGAGGTAAATATGAGTTTACCAGACTTCCATTCGGGTTAAAAAATTCCCTATCAATATTCCAGAGGGCCTTGGATGATATTCTAAGGGAAAGCGTTGAAAAAATATGCTACGTTTACATCGACGATATTATCTTCTTTAGTCAGTGCGAGAACGATCACGCCAAACACCTAGAAATGATTTTCACGAGCCTAGGCAAGGCGAATATGAAAATACAAATCGACAAATGTGAGTTTTTCAAAACCGAAGTCGATTTTCTGGGTTTTACTATATCGGCAAACGGCGTAAAAACCAATTCCGAAAAAGTAAGGGCAATAGAAAAGTTCCATTATGCCCACCACCCTCAAAGACTTGCGTTCTTTTCTGAGCTAATCGAGTTATTATAGGAGATTTATCCGCGATTATGCCAACTCACTTAGGGGGGAAAATGGCACTCTCCGAAAATGTCTCTAATAAAGTAAAAGTGACATTTGACAACAGGGCACTGGACGCATTCAATAAAATCAAGAGGACGCTCACCTCAAACGATGTGATACTAGCTTACCCCAATTTCGAAAGAGAATTTCATTTAACAACCGATGCAAATTACGCCACGAATGAGAAGGAAATGCTAGCCATCGTATGGGCCCCTACAGAGCTTGCTCATGTATTTGTACGGATCTTCAAAAGTAATAATATTCACCGACCATCAACCTTTAACTTTCGCTCTTAGCAAAAAGAACCACAATGGGAAACTCAAAGCTACCTTGAAGAGAACAATCATGAACTACGATACAAACCAGGAACTTCAAACGTAGTTGCGGACGCTTTGTCCAGAAATCCCCCAAACCCTCAAATAAATAGCACAAGTGCGACGGTACATAGCGACAATAGCTCGTCACATAACCTCATATCCGTCATGGAAGTTCCAATAAACGTTTTTAAGAACTATCTTTTTTTTTATATGTCTACCCCTTACACTTCGGTACCTAAAGAGTACGATACACGCAACAACAAGTAGAAGACGTCACCTCTGAGGACGAACAAACAGAAATAATAACAAAAGAACACACCAGGGTTCACAGGAATGCAATAGAAAATAAAATTATACAAATCTTGAATAAATTCTTTTTTCACAACATGAAACGTAAGTTAGTAACGATGGCAAAAAGCTGCGAAACTTGTAAGGAAAACAAGTACGATAGGCACCCGCCAAAAGGCGAGCTGCAACCGACACCCATTCCCTTTTACCCCGGTCAAATTATTCATATGGATTTGTACACTACCGAAAAAAACATTGTCCTAACCGCCATAGACAAACTTTCTAAATAAGCTCAAATACAAACTTTGAAATCAAAAGCAGCTGAAGACATCAAGCACCCACTTCGTGAGGTCATGATCGCCTTTGGTATGCCGAAATTTTTTCAATTATGGACAACGAGAAGTCATTAAGTTTCCGCATCTATCAAATTCCTATTGGAGAACCAATTGAAAGCAACCGTCTACACGACACCTCCATACACCTCAGTATGCAAAGATCAAGTTGAAAGATTCCATTCAACTCTGACCGAAATAATGAGATGGGTAAAGAAGGATGACGGATGTGTAAATTTCGAAGACCTAATACTCAAAGCCGTTGAATTATACAACCAATCCGTACACTCCACAGTAAAGGCAAAACCCATAGATATATTTTTCGGAACTCACCATACTAGCGACCCTAAGGAATTAGAAGATACCAGAGTTAAAATCAGAAAAAAAAATATTTAAAAAGCAGGATGCAATATTATAACAGCAAGAAAAAAAATAATAAAACAGTATGAAACTAATAAAAGATTAGGCTCAAAAATCACACCAAAGTACAGAAAAGAAAAAGTAGCAGAAAATATGAAAACTACAATCAAAACACAAAATGATAGAATTATCCACAAAAATAATATCAAAACATAATATTTCACAGGTTATTCTTGCCGATAATAATATAATAAAACCAAATCTGAAACAGAAAACAAAAAGTTTAAAGAAGAAAAGGCAACTATTCTTAAATATAAGCTTCATATTTTCAAAGAAGAATTAAATAATTTAATTTACGCTATCGATTGGGCTAAAAGAACCACAATAAATTCTGTTATTTTGTCTTAAATAGAAATCGAAAAATTAACAAGCTTGCTAGAAAACGAAAATATATACTGTTCATTAACGTGGAAGAATTATTAGAATTTTCCAAGTTCAAAATAGCAACTAGTGTTATTTAAACCAGTTTGAAAAAGATACACAATAAATAAATTCAAATTTGATTGGAATTAGAGAAAATTGTGAAGCCCATAACGATAAGGTTATTTGTAGTAAAAACAACTTGGTAGAATTAAGCAACGACAATCGCATTACACATCTGCTGAGAAGCCAGGTGGCAACATGTGCCCGACCACGAAGAACTTTTTACCGGTACGATTCTGCTTAACGATTTCAAGGGCACAATCGGCATCGATAAGGAGACAGTGGACTTAAAGGGGACATTCCTTATCCAATTCGAGAACCCTACAATAAGAATTGGAGAAGACGAGTACGTGTCGAAAACAATGATGTTCTCAGAAGCAACTTCACCTTTGCTTCAATTAATGGCGGAAATAACAAAAGTCGACGAAGTTCTGTCGTTGCAAATGTTGAACGAGATCAACATTAGCAACACAAAAGAGCTGGAAACCTTTAGGAGCAGCAACACCAATACGACAACCTCGCAACAAATCAACGGGGATGCTACTCGAGCAGAAGCCATTCCAATAGAACACTCCAACACTACCCAAACACGCTATTACGCTATATCTACGTTTAATGGGGGAGGAGTTAAGAACAGTTATTACAAATACTAAGAGGAAGTACTCATACACACAGCCCAACGATCACGGCTAAGGTGCATGACCAATCAACCAATCGACACGTGCGCCAAGTTAGCACATTCCTCAGCTCCACCGTGGGATTCATCCTGGACACCCGACACCAACCAATGAAGCGGCAACAGCGACAAAGCAGCAACGGCGACAGCAGAAGCAGCGGCGACAAACCAACGGCGACAAAACTCTAGCAGCAGCGGCAGTTTGAGACTAATAAATATTAAGCCAAATTTGGTCAAGTTAGTTCTTAAGAAGCACAACAAATAAACGGTTGTGTTTTCTTTTTTTTAATAAAAATTATAACCAATTGTTTTAATATGTATGAACGCAAGGATCTCAGAAGCTATAAGAGCTAGAGAGCGAAATTTTATCTGTAGGTGCTCCTAGTGCCCGCGCAGATCAAGTTTGTTTTCGATATTCGATAACTTGCCCCGTTTCCAAGTAATCGATAGAAATCTATATCGAAATTCAGTTTTTGAGCAATTTTGGTAAATAATAAGAGCTAGAGTCACCAAACTTGACATGTAGCTTCTAGAATAGTATATATATATATCGATTATCTTTCATTTTATACCTATCGCCACCTCCCCGCTACTCTCTATCTATAAGCGCACGCTGCATTTGGTGTTGGAATATGAGGGTTCAGGGTATCCCCTAGTCGGGAGCTCCCGACTAGAACCTCTTGTTAAATTATTGATATTGCATGTTGCTCATATTCGCCTGTAGTTGAGTTCACAATTTCAAGGGTGTCTAAAACTTTTGATGGTATTCTGATCTTCCATCAAACTCTGGGATAAAATGCTGTGTTTTTATACCCTGAACCCATTAAAAATGGGTAAAATGGGTATTATGTTTTTGTGCAAAATGCAAATGTATGTAACAGGCAGAAGGAAGCATCTCCGACCCCATAAAGTATATATATTCTTGATCAGCATCAATAGCCGAGTCGATCTAGCCATGTCCTTCTGTCTGCCCGTTCATCTGTTCGTCCGTCCGTATGCACGAACGCAAGGATCTCAGAACCTATAAAAGCTAGAGACTTGAAAGACTTTTGATGTAGGTGCTCCTAGTGCCTGCGCAGATAGTCCGATAGTCGATAACTTACTCAGTTTCCAATCAATCGATAAAAATCGATATCGTCATCATGTTTTTTGATCAAATTATAAATAATGAATAAATAATGAGAGCTAGAGTCACCAAACATCATATGTTGCTTCTAAAATATTATATATATGTCAAGTATCTTTCATTTTTTACCTATCGCCACCTCCCCGCTACCACCCCAGAGCTATAAACCAATTTAAGCCACAATTTAAATGCAATTGACTTTTTGAGAATACAGAAGTTTTGTTTTTGGTATTTTGCGTACTACTGCGCACGGCTAGTACCTCTTACTTGTTTAAATCTACATTTGTAAGGGCCTTTTTTTAACCCGGTTTTTTGGTTCGTCACTCTGACAATTGTGATCGGTTAAATTTGTCTGGTGTTTTAACCACCAAATGGAAAAATAATCTTAGGTTGTTTTTTCTTTTACCTTATATGTTCTCTGAGACGTTTGTTACGGAACTGCTTTTTCCCTTTAGCTGCGCCGGCTAGCTCATCGGTTCTCTAGGGGTAGTCCCATCCCTGGCCCGCAGTCCGCACAATCGATATCAACGAGCTACAACCTCTGCAGCAAAACAGACCTAAACAACGCAGACGCAAACGATCTACAAAATAAACATCAAACAAGTGGAAGTACTAAACAGCTGGAACGACAAATAAATGAAAACAAAGGTGAGACTCTAATATAATTTAACAAAAGACACTTCTGATCCACAATATTTTTCCAGATGGAGTCCCGTTTCCGGGCCCAGAGACGTACCCGCCCTACCTGAGACGACCACCTGATCTCGTCTTCCTCATTTTGGCAACCCGTTGGCCTACAACAGCCTGTGTCGGCCGTCATGACTCTCTCTCCCCATTAGTAAATAATTAGCCGGACATTTCTCTCACTTCAATAGGTGCGCAAATTTAGTTTTATTTGCTTATAATGATAACAATTGATCTCAATTTATTATATCATTATCTCTTTGTAGAATATTTCCACTCTTCATTTTATAATTTCGTGCAAGCGCACAATCTTAGCCTACAAGTCGAGAAAATTTCCACAATTTATTGGGCGATTGAAGTATACACGATTTACGCAGAAATATATATATAATTAAAAAAAAAACAAATATGTTTAAGATAATAAAGATTTTTTAGTTCGCTTTAAATTACCTTACTCTTTTCCACCTAAAGAAATCTCTGGGGGAGAATAGGGGCAATACGTTTTATTAATATACATGTACTTTTTTTAGGGCAGGTCATCACGTGAATTTTCACTCGGACTATAGTCCATTTTTTCCTGTCCAATCTTATTGGAAATTTTAGATGTAGGTGCTCCTAGTTCCTACGCAGATCGAGATAATCGATAACTTGCCCCGTTTCCAAGTAATCGATAAAAATGTACATATATATCAAGTATCTTTCATTTTATACCTATCGCCACCTCCCCGCTACTCTCTATCTATTAGCGCGAGCTGCATTTGGTGTTGGAATATGAGGGTTCAGGGCATCCCCAAGTCGGGAGCTCCCGACTAGAACCTCTTACTTGTTTTATTTATAACACGCTGAACTTTATCTTATTCCAAATTCAATTCCTTTAATTGCTTCTTTACAGCCACCCTGGTTCAGTCCCAGACTCTCAAATCTTAAAAATATTAAGTATTTTTAAAAGTTCAATAAGTCTGGTTCAACTATTGTCTTGGCTTAATATTCAATAGCCAAGACGAATTTATTTTTTCTGAATTCTCAGTGCTTTGAGGATTATTTTACTCGTTGCAAAAGGAAATTTGCCCAAAATCCGAATTGATTGTTTCTGCTAACTTCTTTGCTAATTTTGTTCAATCAACTTACACTTTTGTCTGTCCTAATAATAATTCTTACTCTTTTTAAATCACTTCCTCTAGTTCTATCTTTGCTTCTATTATTTTCCATTCCTCTCTCCTTTCTGCTTAAAGCCTTCTTACTCTCCTGGGCCTGACAATATTCCTAGCTGTCTACTCAAGGAGTGTAGTTCTTCCCTTCTTCGTTCATTGCTAAAGCACTTTAATATATCCCTTGAATCTCTTTCCATCCTTTTGGAAAGGATCTTATATCATTCCTCTCCACAAGAAAACTGAAATACCTGATATACATAATTACAGGGGCATTGCAAAAATTTACGCTATCCATAAATTATTTGAAAAACAAGTAAGAGGTTCTAGTCGGGAGCTCCCGACTAGGGGATTCCCCGAACCCTCTTATAGAGTAGCGTGGAGGTGGCGATAGGTTTAAAATGAAAGATACTTGATATATATATACTTTTCTAGAAGCTACATAGCAAGTTTGGTGACTCTAGCTCTTATTATTTACAGAAATTGCTTAAAAAACAGGATTTCGATACACATTTTTATCGATTACTTGGAAACGGAGTAAGTTATCGATTATTGGAAACAAACTCGATCTGCGCGGGCCCTAGGAGCACCTACATCTAAAATTTCAGTCTCTAGCTCTTATAGGTTCTGAGATCCTTGCGTTCATACCTACGGACGGACGGACGGACAGACAGACGGACATGGCTAGATCGACTCGGCTATTGATGCTGATCAAGAATATATATACTTTATGGGGTCGGAGATGCTTCCTTCTGCCTGTTACATACATTTGCATTTTGCACAAATACAATATAATTTTTACCCATTTTCAATTGGTTCAGGGTATAAAAACAAGTAGGAGGCTCTAGTCGGGAATTCCCGATTAGGGGATACCAATGGGTTCAGGGTATAAAAAATAATAATAATTATAATCACTTCGAATTTGAAGCATTTCTGCAAATCAGTACCTAAAATCAGTTCGCGTTACTTCTGGTGTACATCAAGGTAGCCATCTTGGACCGTTACTCTTTAATCTTTTTAAAATTATCTCCCCTCGGTTATATCACGTTCCCGTGTACGGACGATGCAAAGCCTATTCTTTTATACACTAATCGCCTATATCGTTCTCGTCTACAAGATGATTTTAACGCTATGCAACTCTAGGGTTCGTTGTTGGCGACATTGAATTTTCTCTTCTGTTACGGCGTCTGCCCTTGACCTACCAGAAACAATCGCGTCTTATCCCTACCTACGTACTCAACAGATTACGCTGTGCACAATTCTTTTCACGTGTTGTGCAAAAATTACAATAGCTTGCATCACAAATCAATTCATAGACTTGATAGCTGCAGACACTCAAGAAAACTAAATCCGTAAACAAAACATTTCTCCAATCATAGAGGCATAGACGATGTCACCGCCCAGTTGAAAAAATAATATTTTTTTCCAAACATGAAAGCAAAACTCACGCAAACAATTATCAACTGTGACACCTGCAAGAAACTGAAAAACCTAAAAACCCATTAGACATCGTACACACAGATAAATATGCAATCAATGGAACGGGTCACAATATTTGATAAATTTTCACGATTCGCAACTTTATACAAGGAGCAGAATACTCTTCTTCAAATCTTTTTAAAGAATTTTATAAACAGTATAACATACAACTCCACGTAACATCATTCCAACGCCCCAGCAGCGGCGAACACACGTATTAAACAGAGACATAAACGAAATTTTACATGATACCTACCTAAACGAATTTACGCAAGAATTATATCCACAGATTCAAGAGCATATCTCACAAAAAAAACATTAGAATAGAAAAACTAAACAAAGATAGTAACCAGCCCGAAGAATACAATACAGAAGAAACTGTATTTAGAAAAGAAAATCATCGAAACAAAATTACACCAAGATTCAGTAAACAAAAAGTATAAAGAGATTCAGGAGGAGCACTTACTATTATTAGAAATAAAACAAGTAAGAGGTTCTAGTCGGGAGCTCCCGACTAGGGGATACCCTGAACCCTCATATTCCAACACCAAATGCAGCGTGCGCTTATAGATAGAGAGTAGCGGGGAGGTGGCGATAGGTATAAAATGAAAGATAATCGATATATATATATACTATTCTAGAAGCTACATGTCAAGTTTGGTAACTCTAGTTCTTATTATTTACAAAAATTGCTTAAAAAACGGGATTTCGATATACATTTTTATCGATTACTTGGAAACGGGGCAAGTTATCGTTTATCGGAAACAAACTCGATCTGCGCAGGCACCAGGAGCACCTACATCTAAAATTTCAATTTCAGTCTCTAACCCTTATAGGTTCTGAGATCCTTGCGTTCATACATACGGACGGACGGACGGACAGACAGACGGACATGGCTAGATCGACTCGGCTTTTGATGCTGATCAAGAATATATATACTTTATGGGGTCGGAGATGCTTCCTTCTGCCTGTTACATACATTTGCATTTTGCACAAAAACATAATACCCCTTTTACCCATTTTTAATGGGTTCTGGGTATAAAAATACACATGTCTAATCTTAGGAGAATAAAAAGAAAAGAAAACACAAAAGAATAATGAATCACCGAACTTTCAGATTAAGGACAGATCGATTTTCATTCCATTACTGGACAACGGCCGATTGCAAAGATCAACCTAGGACTGACAGGGACGGTAAACTCCTTTAAAACTATATTACACGTTGCTTACCTAGCAGATTACGATAAATTTGGAACAGCTGTAGATTTTATTGACGATGAAAAAGAAAATAATCAAAAGGCATTCTCTTTAACCTTGAAAGTATTATACAATTATTTTAACAATATCTTATTCTCCAAATTAAAAATCCTTGTCAAATTTATCTTAACTAACGAAGAAATTGGGAAAGTAACAAAAATCATAGAAATGCAAAACATTAAAATACAATCAGTAGACCATTTTGTACAGACTATTAACATTATCTCATATTTCTAATAATTAACTCCATTACCCATAAACGAAACACAGTTTCTAATAACCAAATATGTAATATATATAATAAGAATCGCATAAGACAAATTAGCACACCATGTCACAAGATACACAAATTAAAAATTTACAAAGCCTCGGAAATGGAGGGAATTGTAAAAAACAAGGTATGTATGAGTAATATTTCAAAACCAATCACAAGTAGTTGCAGTACAACAAATTTGGGCAGTCACCGACAAATCTTTGAGCCGGAAAAAGGTGTGATACACCAATACGAATCAGATTGCGGAAATGAAAGATCCATACAAGGATCAATTATCATTAGACATGCAAATCATCTCTAAATCAACAACGATCGTTATGATGATTATAATTACAATGGAGGATAGAAAAGAGATCAGCATACCCCAAATCGAAGGAATCACGATCAATACTACGATAGTGGAGATCAATCTAGAAGAACTCCAATTTCAAAACATTCAACATCAAAACCTAATCTGGTAAATAAAAGATAAATAAAAGTCCAAGTCACATCTGGTACCAATATACTTGATGATATTACTAATTAGCGTCCTAACAGCTACAACCTACTATCAAGGGGCGGAAAGAATTTCTGCCAGCGAGGGTACCGCAGAGCCGATACTAGAAACAATTCAAAAATATATTGTTAACATTAGTTTAGCATAAGATTAAAGAAAAAATTTAAAGTCAGTCTTGGCGGAAGAATCAAACCCATCAGTTGGTTATTAATTTAAATATATGAACATATTAAAGAACAATATGTGTGATACTGCTTCATACAAACTTCCAACCAGGACACATTTATTTCCCTAGGCCACGGAAGATAACTCGGGCAATAGGAGGACCTACGTTTAAAATTTCAAGTCACTAGCTTTTACAGGTTCTACGATCCTTGGTTCATACATACGGGCAGACGCGCAAGGCTAGATCGACTTGGCTATTGATAATTGAATCCCGATGTTACGGATTCATGTCCTATTGAGGGACTTAATTTTTTTACTTTATTTTTTTTTTATTGCTGAAGCAATCGAGTCCGTAGCACGAACTGCATTTGATGTTAGTATAATAGGGTTCAGGGTATCCCCTAATCGGGAATTCCCGACAAGAGCCTCCTACTTGTTTTTATACCCTGAACCAATTGAAAATGGGTTAAAAGGGTATATTGTATTTGTGCAAAATGTAAATGTATGTATCAGGCAGAAGGAAGCATCTCCGACCCCATAAAGTATATATATTCTTGACCAGCATCTATAGCCGAGTCGATCTAGCCATGTCTGTCTGACTGTCCGCCCGTCCGTATGTATGAACGCAAGGATCTCAGAACGAGTTCGTATTAACGGACATACGACGGACACGACTAAATCACCCAACTCACTGTCCTCATTAAATATCATCAAATATATATATATGTATATATATATATATATATATATATATATATATATATATGTATATATATATGCTTTATTGTGTTTGGACACTCCTCATTTTGTCTATTACATTCATTTGCACCAAAGCAAAATACCATGTACACGGTAAAAATAACTCCGGTAGGAAGTGCCTGACTAGAAGATATCTTCAACCTTCGTTTACCAAAACCAGAAGCAGATTGAACAGTTTAAAAATTAATTTATTACCTATTTATTAGGTGTAGAATATAACTGGCATTATTTATAAAAATCTCATGTTGCTTGTTGATAATGATATACACGGCTTATTATAATATAGTTTCTTTCATACCGCCCCAGAGTCCTGCTTCAAATTCCAATGTCTTCTATTTGAGAAGAAAATCAGTTTTCACTACATTAGCTCAAAGTTCACAGTAATAAAGGTTTTAAAAAAGGAATAGACGAAAATCGTTTACGAAAAAACTTATTTTGCCCATTATAAAATCGACTTAAATTGTTATTAAAAATAGACGGTCGCCTACCATATATTAATTTTTATTAAATTGCATAATATTTTTTATTTTTATGATTTCTCTGTGAGTTCTTAATTTTTACGTAGAGCCAAAAAACAAACCATTTTCTTTTTAGGCTGTACGAAGACATTGATGGTACTAATGTAAGAACATTTGCTCTCATATCTAAAATATATGTATATCCCTTTCTTTTATTTCGGATAGATAGTACAGACCATATAGTATGATGTTATATTCATAAACTGCAAAATAGGGGTGACAATTTTCGCGGAGCATGCCCAGTAGTGCGGACCACAAGGGTTGGTTGGATGTATGTTACG
The DNA here is from genome assembly GCA_035045725.1 of Drosophila ezoana. NCBI lineage: Eukaryota > Metazoa > Arthropoda > Insecta > Diptera > Drosophilidae > Drosophila > Drosophila ezoana. The sequence continues at coordinate 35,746 of JAWNOU010000005.1, read as the reverse complement.
CGTTCATAAATCGATTTCAGAAATATTTCAGAAGCTTTCTTGTTAATTGTGTTTTCTTAGGGACATTTGCAAAAGTATTATATATAAAATGTTACGTTGACTTTAAAACATTAACATTTAAAACCCTAAACTAATTTTCAAGTTTACCTTATATCTTAAACTTCTAAGTTACCAATAATTGTTCCAATATCTCGTTTTGTCCATGGGAATTCAATAGACTAAGTGTATTTTTATTGAAAAATTCAGGTAATTACATTTACTCAGAAACGTTACATTTATTGAAGCAACAAATAAACTATTAAAAGATAAAAATTATAGATTCGTATAAATTAATTTAAAATACGAGTGAAAGACAGTATTTTGAAATACATTGTATTAAATTAATTCAAATTGCACACAACAATAAATTTACTTTTTTTATTTTAGTTATAATGGGCACGGTTCTAAGTTTTAATCCACGTGATAGACATCCAGTGTATTCATCACAGCCCAATTTTCCGTATAATCAATCAACGCACATTCAAAGTCAGAAAATAAATGATAATTCTGAATCAATTGACTCACAATTGAATAATTTTTCATATGAGCAGTTAAATAATGCCAAAAACCGTGAAAATAAAAAGGCTATTTCACATCAAATATCTAAGAATGGCTCCGGACACCAAAATACTTGTGGAAACGTGCAATTTAATATGCACACGCAGATAAGCTCGCACAACTTCAACAATCTAGCATATTCATCAAAAGACACAATTAATAATGACCTGGATGCTCATAATGAAAATTCAACTGTTATATCGGAAAAGAGTTCAATTGAAAAAAGCTTAAAAAAACATTCCCTTTTTATTAATGCTTTATCTTGGAAAAAATTATCTACAGCTCATAATAAGAAAAAAGTGGAAAATAAGAATAAATGTGCAAATTTGCCAACCACATGCTTTAAGACTCAGCTATTAGAAGCTTCATATACGTCATCTTCTGATAAAAACAAAAATATACAACTCCACTGTAATCATATTGAAGAACATCAGCACCAACAGCACCATTGTAATCAAAGCCAGATTATTCGGGAGCTTCCACTCTTCCCATCAACAAAAACGCAAAAGCCATCAACAGCGAAAGAACTAGGAAGAGTTAATAATACAAACTCAATATCAAATCACAACAAATTAATTCAGAAGCAACCTTTGGCTCTTACCCTGCCTCAGCAGTTACAGATATCTTCGATTCAAATTAAGAATACAAATCAGAATCATTTACCACGCAAAACTGTTATTCAGGTGATTATTGAATGAAGATGGCATGTCCTATTTTTTCTCTACTGAGGTCACATTTGCAGGCATCTACATCCGAGTTATTAAAATGTCTCGGTCTGTTTTTACATTATCGGTGCCATAGATTAAATAATTTTGATCCTGGGGACGCTGTTATGTGGCTGAGAGCTGTTGATCGAAGCTTATTACTGCAAGGCTGGCAGGTAAATAACTAGCTACTTTTAACTAAATTTGTTTTTAATTGCTATCCTCGAGATATGAAAATAAACAGAATAGAATAAAACAATTAAGAGGTTCTAGTCAGGAGCTCCCGATTAGGGGATACCCTGAACCCTCATATTCCAACAACAAATGCAGCTCGCGCTTATAGATAGAGAGTAGCGGGGAGGTGGCGATAGGTATAAAATGAAAGATACTCGATATATATATACTATTCTAGAAGCTACATGTCAAGTTTGGTGACTCTAGCTCTTATTATTTACCAAAATTGCTTAAAAAACAGGATTTCGATATATATTTTTATCGATTACTTTGAAACGGAGTAAGTTATCGATTATCGGAAACAAACTCGATCTGCGCAGGCACTAGGAGCATCTACATCTAATGTCAAGTCTCTAGCTCTTATATGTTCTGAGATCCTTGCGTTCATACATACGGACGGACGGACGGACGGACAGACAGACGGACATGGCTAGATCGACTCGGCTATTGATGCTGATCAAGAATATATATACTTTATGGGGTCGGAGATGCTTCCTTCTGCCAGTTACATACATTTGCATTTTGCACAAATACAATATACCCTTTTTACCCATTTTCAATGGGTTCAGGGTATAAGAGTCGGCTTACCCTGCACCCAACTTACTGGTTGCATAAAAAACGAAATAAGTAGGATTTTTTTGATAAGTATTAAGTATGACCCTCGTGCTAGCTGCTCTTTAATAAAATCTGTTGAAAACCCAAAACTATCTTCAAAATGTGTCTATGAAGGCAACGATTACAAAAAGTAATAAGTGCACTTTACATAGGTCTAAGCAACAGATCATATAATTGAATCTACGTATGTATACCATAAACAAGTAAGAGGTTCTAGTCGGGAGCTCCCGACTAGGCGATACCCTGAACCCTCATATTCCTGCACCAAATGCAGCGCGCGCTTATAGATAGAGAGTAGCGGGAGGTGGCGATAGGTATAAAATGAAAGATAATCGATATATATATACTTTTCTAGAAGCTACATGTCAAGTTTGGTAACTCTAGCTCTTATTATTTACCAAAATTGCTTAAAAAACAGGATATCGATATACATTTTTTATCGATTACTTGGAAACGGGGCAAGTTATCGATTATCGGAAACAAACTCGATCTGCGTAGGACCTAGGAGCACCTACATCTAAAATTTCAAGTCTCTAGCTCTTATAGGTTCTGAGATCCTTGCGTTCATACATACGGACGGACGGACGGACGGACGGACAGACAGACGGACATGGCTAGATCGACTCGGCTATTAATGCTGATCAAGAATATATATACTTTATGGGGTCGGAGATGCTTCCTTCTGCCTGTTACATACATTTGGATTTTGCACAAAAACATAATACCCCTTTTACCCATTTTTAATGGGTTCAGGGTATAAAAAAAGAAGAATTGATTTTCAAAATTTGACATGTGGGCGTAGCCTGATAATCTTAACACTCTATCTGAAATAAGAAGATTAACAACCGATTTAAAAAAAGGAAATTCTGTCTGCGGTGTCAAGCCCAAAACTACTTACAACCGACGAAACTCTTAACCGAGCCTAAAACTTAAAGATACTTGATCTGATCTGTACTATTCTAGAAACTACACGTATTATAATTTGGTGATTAGTTTCAAATATATAAATAAATTCAAGAGCCTAGCTCTAATAGGTTCTGAGCTCCTTGCGTTCATACATACGGACGGTATTCGGTAACTTGTCCCGTTTTCAAGAAATCGATAAAAATTTATATCGAAATCCCGTTTTTTAAGCAATTTTGGTAAATAATAAGAGCTAGAGTCACCAAACTTGACATGTAGCTTCTAGAAAAGTATATATATATCAAGTATACTTCATTTTATACCTATCGCCACCTCCCCGCTACTCTCTATCTATAAGCGCGAACTGCATTTGGTGTTGGAATATGAGGGTTCAGGGTATCCCCTAGTCGGGAGCTCCCGACTAGAACCTCTTACTTGTTTTTTTTAATCCAGCTGCCGTTGAACGAGAACGATTTTTGGTTTTTTAAAGGATTTTTATATACTTGAATTGTCAGGCTGCGGTCTGTAACGCTAGATTTAATTGGTTTAGATTTTAAATATGTTTTTCGTATGTATCTGTTATGTTGCGTAATTCTCAAACTTTCTGTCAATTGAACTAATTCTGGCAAACCAGCGTCTGATACCTGCAAAATAGCGCGAACCTGAGTTGACAAACGTTATATTCACAGCTATCGAAGGAAACGTAGGTTAATTTATTTTTGGCAAGCGAGCTTTATTCGTTTGGCAACTGTGTGAAACGTTTGTCGCCCATCTCCGACAGACCCTTCTGTATTTTCTTTTGTACATTCTTGCGATATTGCATGGTCCGATGCGTTTAGATTGGCGTCAGTATTCGAAAGAATCTGCTAGAGATGCCTGAAAAGATTACAATTATCGATACTAGTATCGTTAGAGAGATCGAACTTTATGCATTTCTAGCGGGTATTCCCTGACCTTGCCCGTGGCAAGTTTCGATTAGACCTTTCCCGACTGTTAACGGACTACGCCAATGTGATATATACGATCGAGGACGTAGATATAAAGGAACAGAAACGTAGATTTCTGCATGACCAGAGTAATGAAGGGTTACGCCAAGGTCGCCCCAAACAGTGCCCAACATGTTATGGGAAACACATAGTCAGGGAGTGCAACGAGTTAATCCTAGCTTCTTCGACAAAAAGGTGGAGGTTTTTAAAAACACACCGAATTTTTTCTTGTGCCTTCGAGATGGCGAGGAAAGGTTTCGAAGCTTGCGCTATTATTTTGGACAATACCTGCACGTTTGCTAGGCAGCATTCGCAGCAGTGTATAGCTAGAGGGTCACCTATGATGTATACCGGCAGCACTGACGGACCTGATCACAACCGTGTGAAAATGAAGCATCAAAATGTGGATGCAATGATATGGGACATCAGGGCCAGAATTTGGATAACGAAGCTGCATGGAATGTTGTGTACAGTAATTTCTGCAAGCTACATAGAGGGCAGTCAGCTCCACATACAATGGGTCCTTTATTAAAGGGAAGACTGGAGCCCAATTAATGGCCATTTAAGTTTACTGGTCTCGATTAGTTTGAACAATTCTGTGTGACAAAGTACATTTAGAGTTGGCACATGACTTGTCAACTGAATCCTGCATAATGTTGATCTGGAACTTTCTTTGCCGTCGTGGGCCTATACTGAAGTTGCGCAGTGACAACGAAAATAACTTTGTTAGTAGCCTGGGAAAGAGGACTTAAAAACATTAATAAGCATTTCCACTAAGTGGATTAAATTATCTAACGAGTTTTAGCTACTGTACATATTACATCATCTCTAACTTTTACAGAATCGAAAAAGTTTTCACTGAAATCAATTTGCACCCCTTGCACCTCAAATGCTATAACATTCCTTACCACCAGTTCGATGCAATAAATGAGTAATATATTTGGATGTCTTAAATAAAATCTGTTTATTAGAATCACCAAGCACACAATATATTGATATAAACAACAAAAACTGAACATTTTTATAAATACAAAGGGAGAACACATACTCTCAGTGATATCATTAATATCATATCGCCGAAATAAATGAATGCATGTGTGTGCATAGAAGAAAGGAGACAAATTAAAAATTTTCAACTTTTGGACTTTTTCAAAAAATTTTGACAAATTGACTATTAATTATCCTTGCAGAAATGGGCAAATAGATCGCCACTACAAAAAAACAAAATTATAATAAAACAAGTAAGAGGTTCTAGTCGGGAGCTCCCGACTAGGGGATACCCTGAACCCTCATATTCCTACACCAAATGCAGCGCGCGCTTATAGATAGAGAGTAGCGGGGAGGTGGCGATAGGTATAAAATGAAAGATAATCGATATATATATACTTTTCTAGAAGCTACATGTCAAGTTTGGTAACTCTAGCTCTTATTATTTACCAAAATTGCTTAAAAAACAGGATATCGATATACATTTTTATCGATTACTTGGAAACGGGGCAAGTTATCGATTATCGGAAACAAACTCGATCTGCGTAGGACCTAGGAGCACCTACATCTAAAATTTCAAGTCTCTAGCTCTTATAGGTTCTGAGATCCTTGCGTTCATACATACGGACGGACGGACGGACGGACAGACAGACGGACATGGCTAGATCGACTCGGCTATTAATGCTGATCAAGAATATATATACTTTATGGGGTCGGAGATGCTTCCTTCTGCCTGTTACATACATTTGGATTTTGCACAAAAACATAATACCCCTTTTACCCATTTTTAATGGGTTCAGGGTATAAAAATAAAACGAGAAAGAAAGGCTACCTTCTGCACGCCGAAGATCTAATACCTTTGGAGACCCAATCTTTTGTATAATGCTCATAGTACTTTGCCCGTATCGAAGAAGCACAGGGAAAATAGTTAATGCCGAGTTTGGTCAAGATATCTCGCTAAACAAAAAAGGCTTTTAATCACAAACTTATTTTTCGATCGATCGTTCCTATGGCAGATATATGATATAGTAGTCCGATGTAAATAATTTTTTGCAAAAATGAAGGGAACATATGGAAATCTTTAAGTGCCGTGTTTAATCAAAATAACTTAAATGACAAAAAAGTTTTCAATATATCTACTTAATTTTCGACCTATCGATCCTGTGGCAGCTATATGATATAGTGGTCCGATCTTAATAGGATTTTGCATATATATGAGGAGCATACTAAAACTAATAAATGCCGAGTTTGGTCAAGATATCTTGAAAAACAAAGTTTTTTTCATACAACAACTTAGTTTTCGACCGATCGTTCCTATGACAGCTATATGATAAAGTGGTCCGGTCTTAATAGGATTTTGCATTTATATGAGGACCATAGTAAAACTAATAAATGCCAAGTTTGGTCAAGATATCTTGATAAACAAAATGTTTTTCTTACAAGATCCTACTTTTCGACCGATCGTTCCTATGGCAGCTATGATATAGTGGTCCGATCTTAATAAGATTTTGCATATGTATGAGGAGCATAGTAAAACTAATAAATGCCAAGTTTGGTCAAGATATCTTGAAAAACAAAATGTTTTTCTTACAAGATCCTACTTTTCGTCCGATCGTTCCTATGACAGCTATATGATATAGTGGTCCGATCTTAATATGATTTTTCACATACATGGGAAGCATAGTACAACTAATAATTGCCGAGTTTGTTCAAGATATCTTGAAAAACAAAATGTTTTTCTTACAAGATCCTACTTTTCGACCGATCGTTCCTATGGCACTTATATGATATAGTGGTCCGATCTTAATAGGATTTTGCATATATACGAAGAGCATAGTAAAATTAATAAATGCCAAGTTTGGTCAAGATATCTTGAAAAACAAAATGTTTTTCATACAAAGTCCAACTTTTAAACCGATCGTTCTTACGGCAGCTATATGAAATAGTGGTCCTATCCAGCTGGTTTTGACATAAGTGCTGCGTGCAACAGAAAGAGGGACTTCTGCAATGTTTCATAAAGATAGCTTTATAACTGAGAGACTAGTTCGCATAGAAACAGACAGACGGACATGGCTATATCGACTCGGCTGTTAGTACTGATCAAGCCTATATATACTTTATGGGGTCGGAGATGTATCCTTCTATGCGTTACACATTTCACGACAAAATTACAATACCCTCTGCAAGGGTATAAAAAATATTAATATCATTTATGTCACATAAAATATGATGGAGAATTTGAATGTATATATGTCTCTGGGTTGTGCGCAAACGCACCATGGCTGACATTTGCTAATATACCCACACGTTTTCTTTAATAACTTCTGTGTTCCCTAACCGATTTTGATGAAATTCTTCAAATTTCAGATTAAGACATACATTCTATTCAAATATTCCCAAAAAGACAATTCATTTAAATTTAAGGCTTAAATAAGTGGTTAGTTCCAATTGATTTATTTATTTAGTTTATAGCTATAGGTGAGGCGGTCGGCAGCGATAGCAATGAAATGAATGATGCTCGGCCTTTATATACTATTAAGCAAGCTACATGTCAAATTTGGTAACTCTCGTTAAGAGCAATCTGAGAGATTTGCTAAAAAAAACAGGATATTTATACCGCAATTTTTTTCGATTGCTTGGAAACGCGGCAAGTTTTCGAATATGAAAAAGAAACTCGTACTGCACAGACGCTAGGAGAACCTACACTAAACATTTCTTTCGCGCTTATATGTTTTCAGATCTACGCATTCACACATATTGACAGACAGGCAGGCAGGCGCAGAGACCGATACTGATCAAGAATATATACTTTATGGGGTGGAGATGCTTGCTCCTGTTACATACAGTTGCACAAAACTAATATAACCTCTTTAGGTTACTCATTTTCCGTGGGTGCAGGGTATTATAAGTGTTGATCTAGATGTTTTAGAAAACAGAATAGTTTTTCATATAAGAACCTAATTTTCTCGATAATTTCTATTACATTTAAAAACAATAACATTGTAAATAATTTTAGGACGTGGCGTTCATCAACCCAGCAAATGTTGTATTTGTATACATGTTAGTACGCGAGCTTGTTAACGGAGAGGAAACAAAGGAATCAGACCTTCAAGCTTCTGTTCTCACCTGTTTGTATCTATCATATTCGTACATGGGTAACGAAATCAGCTATCCACTTAAACCATTTTTGGTTGAGGACTCTAAAGAAAATTTTTGGGACAGGTGAGTACGTTTACCAAAATGCTCTACATCAACGTTGCAATGAAATCATCAAATAAAAAAAAAACAATATTATTCTCATATCTGCATATCTGTGCATTAACGTGTCGAGTTGAGAGACTAATAATTATAAATTCAAATGCAGTTTCTTTATTTTCAAGTTATATACGTGTTACACCCTAAATTAACCGAAATCACTCAACGATCTTTTTGTCTGAAGTATATTCCACTAGCATATTTGGATGCCTCCCTTAAAAAATTAAAAACATGTAGGAGGTTCTAGTCGGGAGCGCCCGACTAGGGGATACCCTGAACCCTCTTATTCCAACACAAAATGCAGCTAGCGCTAATATATAAAATGAAAGATACTTGATATATATATACTTTTCTAGAAGCTACATGACAAGTTTGGTGACTCTAGCTCTTATTATTTACCAAAATTGCTTAAAAACCGGATTTCGATATACATTTTTATCGATTACTTGGAAACGGGGCAAGTTATCGTTTATCGGAAACAAACTCGATCTGCGCGGGCACCAGGAGGACCTACAGCTAAAATTTCAAGTTCATACATACGGACGGACGGACGGACGGACGAACGGACGGACGGACGGACGGACGGAAAGACAGACGGACATGGCTAGATCGACTCGGCTATTGATGCTGATCAAGAATATATATACTTTATAGGGTCGGAGATGCTTCCTTCTGCCTGTTACATACATTTGCACTTTGCACAAATACATAATACCCTTTTTACCCATTTTCAATGGGTTCAGGGTATAAAAAAAGTGACCGAATAGGAGATATACTTTACCTTCATCTTTCAAAATCACGAGCTCAAGCTTAAGACCCAAAAATGCACTTTTAAAAGTCTTGAATAGGTGAAGGTATATAACTAGCATTAAGAAAATAAATGTAAACTAGTAAGAGGTTCTAGTCGGGAGCCCCCGACTAGGGGATACCCTGAACACTCATATTCCAACACCAAAAGCAGCGCGCGCTTATAGATATAGAGTAGCGGGAGGTGGCGATAGGTATAAAATGAAAGATAATCGATATATATATACTTTTCTAGAAGCAACATGTCAAGTTTGTTAACTCTAGCTCTTATTATTTACCAAAATTGCTTAAAAAACAGGATATCGATATACATTTTTATCGATTACTTGGAAACGGGGCAAGTTATCGATTATCGGAAACAAACTCGATCTGCGTAGGAACTAGGAGCATCTACATCTAAAATTTCAAGTCTCTAGCTCTTATAGGTTCTGAGATCCTTGCGTTCATACATACGGACGGACGGACGGACGGACGGACGGACGGACAGACAGACGGACATGGCTAGATCGACTCGGCTATTAATGCTGATCAAGAATATATATAATTTATTGGGTCGGAGATGCTTCCTTCTGCCTGTTACATACATTTGGATTTTGCACAAAAACATAATACCCCTTTTACCCATTTTTAATGGGTTCAGGGTATAAAAAAGTGATCGAATATGAGATATTCTTATATCTTCATATCTTTGCAAAATCACGAGCTCAAGTTTAGAGACCCAAAAATGCACTTATAAAAGTCTTGAATAGGTGAAGGTATATAGCTAGCATAAAGAAAATAAATGTAAAAGTAGGAGGTTTAGTCGGAGCCCCCAGATACCCTGAACCTCATATTCCAACACCAAAACGCGCCCATAATAGTAGCGAGTGCGATATATAAATTGAAAGATAATCGATGTATATAACTTCTAGAAGCTACATGTCAAGACTCTACTCTTATTAACCAAAATTCTTAAAAACAGGATTTCGATATACATTTTTATCGATTACTTGGAAACGGGGCAAGTTATCGATTATCGGAAACAAACTCTATCTGCGTAGGAACTAGGGGCACCTTCATCCGTCCGTCCGTCCGTCCGTATGTATGAACGCAAGGATCTCAGAACCTATAAGAGCTAGAGACTTGAAATTTTAGATGTAGGTGCTCCTAGTGCCCGCGCAGTTCGAGTTTGTTTCCGATAAACGATAACTTGCCCCGTTTCCAAGTAATCGATAAAAATGTATATCGAAATCCCGTTTTTTAAGCAATTTTGGTAAATAATAAGAGCTAGAGTTACCAAACTTGACATGTAGCTTCTAGAATAGTATATATACATCGATTATCTTTCATTTTATACCTATCGCCACCTCCCCGCTTCTCTCTATCTATAAGCGCGCGCTGCATTTGGTGTTGGAATAAGAGGGTTCAGGGTATCCCCTAGTCGGGAGCTCCCGACTAGAACCTCTTACTTGTTCGTGTTAAAGTATGTAAATACAGACGGACAGATCGACCCGGTTATTAATGCTGACCAAGAATACACGCACTTTATGAGGTCGGAAATTGTTCCTTCTACCTTTAATATAAATTTACACAAAATCATTATTTCCTTTCAGTGTATTTGTATGAATTTAGGCTATAAAACACAGTAAAATAGAATGGCATTCTTCTGTAATAAAGCGTACATATTGCTCTTAATTGTTAAGGTCGATTAGTAGTTAAGCTGCTACGATTTGATGGCTACGGTATATATAATTCTGGCCACCTGATCAGCTCACTACCTTACTAGCTTACTAACGCTATGTAAGTTCAAAGTTGGATATTTAAATGAAATCCTAAGCTTTTAGCAAATAGTATATTTTTGAGATACTTCCTTTCTTGTTCTGAGCTGCGTACCGAGAATGCACTCTAGAGTTTTGAATATGAAGTATTGAACATAGGCTGTATCCATCCACTTTGAGTATTTGCAGCATCATTGGTATATATCGTCCGGGTGCGGACATGGTTCAAACGAATTTATGAACTAAAGAATCCTCTCTTTTGTTATTATGCCCTCTCTAAAACTTTTATCCGGTTACTTGTTGCATTGTTTTCAGAGAAGTATGAATTGACCAGTCCTAGCAATTCTTTCGATACTCTTGCTGTATATTTAAATGCTGTAGCGATTCTAATTAGTTCGTCAAAGAATTGTTAAAGGGGTTGTAGATCTGTTTTTTATTTCTTTAGCGGATTTTATTATGGCTTACAGTTACAGTTCTGGTCTTCTTTCTGAGTTTAGTATCCCACCATAGTTGGCAATTTAAGAACGTAAAATTGAAGGCTGGGCACGCAATAGTTGGGGTGTTGTCCTTAATATATATATGGACTCTTTATATTTAAGATGTATTCAAAAAGTGACTCACACTCTTTGTTTTTTTTTCGGTGCTTCCCCAAAGCAGTAGCTTTATGGTGTTGTCGATATTTGGTAAACATTTCAAAATTATTACAGATTGTCAGTCACTATTTTAACTCTGAATAGAGCTGATCTAAGCCCAAGAATAGACAAGTGGGCTCACGAGCTTCAGAATTATAATAAGGATTTAGTACACAGGCCAGGAAACAAAATGCAACACGTATACGCACTCAGAAGATGTCATAATATTTTAATAATAAAAACAAACAGTATTAAAAAAAACTTATTCATCACTGGAAATACTCAAAAATTATTAACCTTAGAAAATTCTTAAAAAAAACAGTACACCACAAGTCTTACGAGAGGAAATACGGCGTAGTGTATGCAAAATCCAATCACAACAGAGTTTTGTTCTATGTGCCCGAAGATATGGAAGACCATGTTCATTAACAAAAGTAACTAGTTGCTGAACCTCAAAGAAAAATGTTTAACTTATATCGAGAACTTGACTTAAATCGAGATCATATTGATCATAACAGTCCTGTGGTCAATACAAGGCAAACTGTGGTGGTCCTTGCCACAGGACCAGCAGCTGTCATTGCCGCGACTTGAGGAACCCGTGGTCCAGGCAGTTGGAGCAGTACTTGTTAATGGGCTCAGGGCTCAGGCTCAGCAGAATGCTCATTTATTATGTTTTGTAAATCATTGGAGTCTAATGTTGCTGGGTTAAAAATTTGGATATTTTGTGAGTGTAACGGATAGCATTAGAGCTTCAAGTTCCGAAATCAATATCCTATATCTTGAGAGCAATGTTTCTTAATATTTTTATTAGAAGTCTTACTCCGTCTGTTCGCTTATTTATCTGTTCTTGCGATTTTGTATTGATTTTGAATTACCTGCTTATTTTTTTTTAAATTCAGTGAGTTCTTCTTATGTAATTTTTAGTCTTTCAAAGTGATAGAAAACGATATTTCTAGCGTACCGATGGCGGATATTTTTTGTTGTTCGAGTCTAGTAGCTATATCATCTGCGATTGATTTAAAAGATTATTTAACTTCTCTGTTTCGCTTGTCATTTTTGGCGTGCATTGTCAGGTATGTCAAGTGCTTTAAATTTAGTGAATGTTACAAAATTGTATCTGAATCCGTAACCGGACTGTTGTTAATTTCTTGTTTATTTCCTAGTTTTGAAGTCACCATTTTGAAGGGAGATAGGCTTCTTGGAAATTGTTATTTAGTCTTTATGGGTTTTACCTCTTAGTTCTCAAGCTCAGGAGGCGATGGATTATGTCGAAAGGTAATAAGTATTTTGCCAAAATTTAATGGAATGGGTGTTTCTGATCGTGACGATCTTATTTCGCTCTCTGACAATTTTTGCAATTTTTAACGACTTCATTCAGTAGTTGGGTCATCTAAGGAAAAAAATAAATTTAAAGAATCTGTTTTACATTTTCTTTATTATGTTAGAGATGTCGAGTCATTTCTCCAAACGTAATTACAGTTCGATTAGAGTCATTTCTACTTTATTTTATTATTTTTTTGTTTTCAAAGCAGTTGATTAGTTCGTCTGTGGATTCGACGGAATATGTCGCGACAAAGCATCAGCGACTTTTTCTTTAAAAAATATTTTAACATTATGTTCGTCAGAGAGGTCGCAGGAAAAAGTGTCTAAAAAATTAACCTGATCGTAATCTGCGAGGTCGTCTTTAATGTCGCTGCTTCTTAGCTTGCAATAGTCTGGTATTCGAGGTTGTCATTGTCAAGTGGCGCATCGTCTTGGGTCAGATGATTAAATCTTTGGAATTTCGGTCCCGTAAACCTCTGCTTGGACTTTTGTCTGTTTCCCTCTGGCCATTTTGTAGATGTGTGGATTAAATATAAAGTGACAAATGACGAATGTCTACATTCGTAGGTTTCAATTGTTTCTTTTTTTAAAAGGGTATGATAAGTGGTTATTGTTGCCTACCAAAATGGGGATTTTTGTCACGTGGGACACTATCATTTTCTACCATGGCGCTTAAATCTTTAAGCCGTTGTCTGTGTTCGTTTAGCTATGGTGTTGTCGGAGTTCATTGTATTGTAGAAGTGTGACGTTTCTTTGCTTGAGTGTCGAGATTTTTTGTTATATTAAATATATGGAACACTTTTCTGCATATGTAAATCTATATCGATTTAATATAGCTTACAAATTTAATGGCTTGTCGAAGGCCGTTAGTATGATGTCAGCTGGTCCCTTTAATTTGTTTCTCCGTGCACCTAAGCCTTGATAATGCTTTGAAATACCGACGTATTTCTCCGAAAGTACTGTGTGCTCCATGAGACGTATGGCTCGTGTTTTCCCTCAAATCTGGCAAAGATCATACAATGATTTTACAATGCACTGCACTGAGCCAACATGCAAATTTCCGCATCATTATATGTTTCTACTTGTGGAGTTCCGACACTACTGCCTAAACATTGGTTTAAATCTTGTATATTCGATCCAAAACTCTTTTTTTTTAAGGCGGTAAGTTTATTATTATTAACTACGGTTTACATGAATGTCCCAAATTGTAATGGATTGTCAAATATAATTCATTTTGTGCGATTTTTAACACTTCACACTGAATTCGTATGAAGTTTTTACTGCTTTTATTCTTCCGCTGCCGTCGGTTGTGGCGTTTTATAATTAGGTATTGTTTTACTCCTAAAATATTATAAATGATATAATTAGAATTTAAATTAAGAAAACCGTGTCCACTGTATTTTTATATCTATAATAATAGCTTAACAAAATTATTAACGGATGTGCAAATGTTTGTTACAGTCAGAAGAAAGGATCTGCAACCCTATAAAGTGTATACCATTTACATTCATGGTCAGCATCAATAGCAAAGTCAATCTAGCCGACTGTCACTCTCAGAGATTTAAGGAGCTATTGAAAAAATTTCAAAATATTAATCTTTTTTTTGGTTGTATTATTTTGGACTCTAACACACATTTCAACATTTTCAACGGTATGAATTTTCCGCAACAAACAATAGTTATCCCCCGCAAATAAATTAAAATTGCTTTCAAAATTAGTTAAAATCTTCAATCAAACCATACAAAAAGTGAATATATTAAGACCACAAAGCAATATTTTCTGCTCTTAAGTGAACTTGAATATAAATATTTATTATAAATCTGTCTATTTTATTTCAGATGCTTATTTATCGTGAACAGACTAAGTAGTAAGATGCTGAAAATAAATGCAGAGCCAGCATTTTTCACTGAAATATTTACGGAGCTGAAATCTTGCGGACAATTTCAAGCTAATTCAATAAAGAGGTCATCTTGCGGAGGAACCTGACGGAAAAATGACCAACACATAGCAGTGCGACTCACATTGTCTACTTACCAGCTAAATTTTCCAGATAAAAAAAATCAGAAATAGTGGTAAACAAATACAACATTTATATTGCGTTAGCAAATTTCTTTGTCACCATCACACTTGTTCAAATAAAAATGTGAAGATATCGCTTACAAATAAAGTTTTCAATTATTTCAGCCCTCGCAGATCATTCGGTAAGTTGACCTCTGTGGGCGACACATGGCCAGCAGTTTTAAAACGTTAAAACTTGTTGCAGTAGCAACGTGGCTGTGCCTGTAACTATCTTGCACATGAGTTAGTTTTATCCCAGCGTTAGGCTCCCGAGCAACCGAGGTGTCTAGCCAAGTCAACTAACAGTCTGTATTATTAGATAGCACAGAGCACAAGTCGGGCTCTTTGCACCCTCCGAAGTAAAGCAATCCCGTACGAAATGTAAGGTGCTTTCACAAATGGTCAAGCTGTTCGATCCAACTGGATGGCTAGCACCATTCTTGTTCCGTGCTAAGATCTTCATGTATGAGATCTGGCTTCATGATCTGGGCCGGCATGCACACTTTCCAAGCCAGCTCCTCCAAAGGTGGCAAGCATTCTTCGAGAGCTATGCAACCCTCATTAAGATTCGCATCCCCAGATGGGTTCAATCTTCCCCTATAGCCAATTTGCAGTTCAATGGGTTTTGCGATGCGTCTCAGAGCGGTCGCTCACGGGAATACCATCTCCCTACCTCGCTTAGAGCTGTGCGGCGCTGTCCTGCTTGCGGAACAGACAGTGGCTTTTCAGCTGGACAGAGTCTACTAAAGTGCTAGCCTGGCTAAGCAATACAGGGATCTAGTCAAACCACGATAAGTTTCTGTCGAGTATGTGTAGCTTATCGCAATAAGTTGCAATCCCAACTCATGGGTGACTTACCCGTCGAAGGAACTATGTTCTAGTTCCCGTTCACCCATAAAGGCGTCGATTTTTCTGGGCCGCTCGTCACCAAAAACTACAGAGATCGAGCATGCCTCATCACCAAGAGCTATGTATGCGTCTTTGTATGCTTAAGCACACAAGCTTAAATATATGACTTGGAAGCCACTTCGGACCTAGCGACCGAAAAATTCCTTTCCGCATTCGCTCGATTTGTTCCACGATGGGAATATCCCCAACAAATGTATTCCAACAACGGCAGCACGTTCATTGGAGCCTCAAAAGCCTTATCGCTTGACTTCGTAGAGCCATCAAAATTTGTCCCGGCGCTTCAACTCTCCTAGCGCCTCTCACATGGATGGCTTATGGAAAGCGTGAGTAAAGAGCTTTAAAACGCTCTTTAACAAGTTCACCTTCTCTCTCAAATACACGTTTGAAGAGTTATCGACACTCTTATCCAAAAAAAAGTTAGCCTCAACTCGAGGCTAATCTTCCCATTATCAGAGAGCCCGGCTGACCTACTGGCTCTCAGTCCAACATCTTAAAGCCATTAATCAGAAGTTTTGTTTCCATTGGAAAGAGGAATATCTCAAGGAGTTGCACAAAAGGAACAAATGGCAACAACCAACGAGCAAACCTTCAAAGCGGCACGGTTATCGTCAGAAATGATGAGATGAACTTCCATCCAACGAATGGCGGCTCGGCAGAGTCCAAGCTACGCCTCCAGACAAGGATGACATGACCGATGCCACCATCTATGGGCCTGTTTTAAAAGATCTCTAAGATTGAGTGTGTTTGAAATAAGCTTATTTTCTATATTTAAACAAGTAAGAGGTTCTAGTCGGGAGCTCCCGACTAGGGGATACCCTGAACCCTCTTATTCCAACACCAAATGCAGCTCGCGCTCATAGATAGAGAGTAGCGGGGAGGTGGCGATAGGTATAAAATGAAAGATAATCGATATATATATACTTTTCTAGAAGCTACATGTCAAGTTTGGTGACTCTAGCTCTTATTATTTACCAAAATTGCTTAAAAAACAGGATTTCGATATACATTTTTATCGATTACTTGGAAACGGGCCAAGTTATCGATTATCGGAAACAAACTCGATCTGCGTAGGAACTAGGAGCACCTACGTCTAATTTCAAGTCTCTAGCTCTTATAGGTTCTGAGATCCTTGCGTTCATACATACGGACGGACGGACGGACGGACAGACAGACGGACACGGCTAGATCGACTCGGCTATTAATGCTGATCAAGAATATATATACTTTATGGGGTCGGAGATGCTTCCTTCTGCCTGTTACATACATTTGGATTTTGCACAAAAACATAATACCCCTTTTACCCATTTTTAATGGGTTCAGGGTATAAAAACGTCAAAAATTAAAAGCGAAGCTAAGAATCGGGCTGTTGTGTTTGAGACCATGTTTTAAATTAAACAATTTGATGAACATTTATTGTTAGGTTCAGCACTGGGATTTTATGGGGTTCGGCTTACTGTAGGCAAAATATTAGAGATAAGCATTTGCACATCACTCCAGACTATAAGATAAAGTCAGAGTAAATAAAATAAATGGAAATTGGCAAAATTAAGCCAAAATTAAATTAAACACGCTTAAACGCAAATGCAATCCCTCGATTGGCTGCAAGTGCATCAACTCGTTCTCCAAGCTGCAACGGGTCTTTGCTTATTTTCACAAATCGAATCCGAAGAGCTAAAGTAACTGTAGACCACGCACATCATGACACACATTTGTTGCTGCGGTCAGTTCAGATTGCTGGACTTGGCGATGGCTACAAAGCACTGAAGTTAGGAAGGCATGTCAGATCTTTTAGCTCAATGGCCAGTCTTGCGCCATTCAAAGAACTATATTTTTGTTTCGAATGTATTTATTGGCCGCACAGGGTACTTATTAGAAATTACGAATTATTATATTATTGCTTGGCAGCCAACTCGAAATAGTTGTGCATCGCTTAGGATCAAACGAAAAACAAATTATATGTATAACGAACGAAATTGACCTCCACTCAGAACGATGGGCAGCGGGCGTCAATGCAGAAGGCAAAGGTCCAACGAAAGAGAGTGGGCAGCTCTCTTTTGCTTTTAGGCTGTTATTATGATTGTTGCCTTCTGCTGTTGGCTGTTGGCTTCACGAGAGAACATATTAGTTGCCCAAAAAAGCGATGGAACGATGGTACGCATGAAAATAAAACGTTATACATCTTCTGTAGGACCAGAGTATTACTTATCAAGAAAACAACTTGAAATACCAAGCAACTTGTGAAATTATAAAACTAGTGACTACATCGTAGTTTGTTGGCCAGGAAGAAATTATGTATAGACGATACAACTTAATTTTGTACATAGTTCCGACATAGCCCAAGCGAGCTAGCATTTATCTAGTTCAGCAGCTTTCCATTTAACATTGATTGATGATCAAAGACGACAACAGTTTCAAAGCGGCAGGAAACTCATTATTCGTACTTGCCATTTCGCAGTATTTCTTTACCGAGCAAAGCAGGCACGATGTTTTGTTTGATTAATATCGAGAATTAAATATGTTAAGAAAGTTAATCAGTTGTCGCGGCTGTTTATACCCTTGCAGAGTGTATTGTAATTTTGTCGTGAAATGTGTAACGCATAGAAGGAGACATCTCCGACCCCATAAAGCATATATAGTCTTGATCAGTACTAACAGCCGAGTCGATATAGCCATGTCCGTCTGTCCGTCTGTCTGTTTCCATGCGAACTAGTCTCTCAGGTATAAAGCTATCTTTATTATTACTTTGCCGAAGTTTCTCTTTCTGTTGCACGCAGCACAAATGTCAAAACCAGCTGGATCGGACCACCATATCATAAAGCTGCCATAGGAACGATCGGTTGAAAAGTAGGATCTTGTATGAAAAACATTTTGTTTTTTAAGATATCTTGACCAAACTTGGCATTTATTAGTTTTACTATGGTCCTCATATATATGCAAAATCCTATTAAGATCGGACCACTATATCATATAGCTGCCACAGGAACGATCGTGCGAAAATTAAGTAGATATATGGAAAACTTTTTTGTCATTCAAGTTATTTTGATTAAACACGGCATTTAATGATATCACTATGTTCCCTTCATATATCATATACTAAACTAAGTTTTTGATTACCTTTTTTGTTTAGCGAGATATCTTGACCAAACTCGGCATTAACTATTTTCCCTGTGCTTCTTCGATACGGGCAAAGCACTATGAGCATTAACAAAAGATTGGGTCTGCAAGGGTATTAGATCTTCGGCGTAAAAGTAACATATGCAATTAATATTGGTGTTCGCCCCGTAATGCGTATTTTTTTTGTTTTATTTTTTTTATCGAAATTCGTATGAATGTTATGGAAATTATAAAAGTATCATTAACACCAATAACATTCATATATAACAAAGAAGGTCAGCGGTCACATGAAATTATAGATTTAAATTTTACTAATCTCAAAGTTTTTAACATTAAATGATGGCGAAATCTCGAGAAGAGTCCATTAAGTTGAACCCCTACGTCGAAGCCTTGAAAGGAAAACTTTGCGGCGCTTGGGGTAATCAAATCAAAAAAAATATTTTTCTAATATTTAATATTGATTGATTGTGAAACGTAGTGCTGATAATTGTTGGAACGGGACTGTCCTTGATATATAATATATATGTATATAATACTTAAGAATTCGGTAACTCGATTTAATTTCTTCCAAGTGTATATCGATAGTATTTGGTACAAAAATTAATTAAAAAATATCGAGTACTAAATCGTAATTTCATTAATCGGTACATCACTATGTGCATATTTATGTCTAATTAAAAATAAAATCATTGATTTGGGCAATATGCATTCGGAAATGATAGCCGCAATTTTTGGTGCATTGACATTAAGGTCTATTATATCCATGAACTCCTACTCTGGATTTAACCAAGCGCCGATGTTTGGGGATTATGAAGCTCAGCGGCACTGGCAAGAAGTGACAACAAATTTAGAAGTAAAACAGTGGTATACCAATGGTACACATAACGACTTGCAGTATTGGGGCTTGGATTATCCGCCTCTTACAGCCTATCACAGTTACCTAACTGGCCGAGTAGCTAAATTACTCAATCAGAGTTATGTTGAACTGCACACCAGTAGGGGTATTGAAACAAAGGAACACAAGAGTTTTATGCGCTTGACAGTTTTAGCAGCGGACATTTTAGTTTATATGCCTGCTATAGTAGCTATTTCTGTTTGCATGGATCTTACTTTTGAGAAAAATTTGAAACATCATTTGTTGGTACTTCTTGCAATTTACCCGGGGCAAATTCTCATCGACAATGGACACTTTCAGTACAACAACATATCACTTGGATTTTTAGCTATAGCCGTCGCTGCGTTACTGTGTAACAGAAACTATATTGCCGCTTTCAGCTTCACATTGGCCTTGAATTATAAACAAATGGAACTATACCACGCTCTGCCGTTCTTTGCATACCTACTGAGTATATGCTTTTCACAAAACAGGTATTAATCTAAAAGCGTTTTTATGAATTATGTATTTTCCTCAAGAGCTT
Source organism: Drosophila ezoana (assembly GCA_035045725.1). Lineage (NCBI taxonomy): Eukaryota > Metazoa > Arthropoda > Insecta > Diptera > Drosophilidae > Drosophila > Drosophila ezoana. The sequence goes on along the minus strand of JAWNOU010000005.1, from coordinate 15,447 downwards.
GATATTTACAATCAATCCTATTATTAAGCATTCAGTAAAATAGTCTTCAAGTCAACAAAAATTGCCAGGAAGCCCCTTATGTCCATTATTCTACGCAGCGACGATGCTGTGGACTTAGCGAGGAACAGCCTGGCACTGATCTTTCGGCCACTGTTGGCAACAGAAAGTCTATCAACCACTTGTTTGCCGATTGAGGTACCATCTTTTGTATGTTGAATGGATCTATTTAGGATAGAATACGTTGAGCCTACAATTTGACGAAGAAGTTTCATGAATTTTTCCGCTACCAACCAAATGGTATCTTGATACCCCAAAGGCAAAAGCTTTGACGCGGGTGGTTCGTGATTGACGAATGATGAGCCGAATGTCCGTCTTTATGTCGATGTAAACTATTCTCAGATTCATGCTTCATAAAATTTGCATCGGTCAGTCTACCTATTACAGGTATATAGATGCTATCGGAATAATAGATAGAAAATTAAGATTTTGCGTGAGCGACTATTTTCTTCCCTACCGATATCCTGAAAAACTTGGCACTTACTTGTTACAACATGCTTTTTGCATGTAGAAGAAACGATCTCTTAAGATATCTTGACCGATTAGAATTAGAAGGTATCACTGCGCTTTATATATATTAAGAAAATTGCGGACAGCTATCTCATAAGTATGGGCCAAAATTAGTTTTTGCATAGAAAACTAATGTCTTTTAATACATCTCCAATAAATTTAATGTTCTAACTTATCTGTAAATAGCTATAAATCTTTTGTATAAAAGCGATTCCTATATTTAATAGTATTTAATCTTCGGAGTACCGAAGATATTGGTATGCTTGTTATCCTAAAATGTATTTACGGCTGAAGGAGTCTTCTCCGAGCGTAGATCCCCCCTCATTAATATTTTGTCCCGTTTCCATACAAATTCGAATTTTTTTGTAAGCATATTTAGACCTTTTTTTGGGTACACATTTATGCACAATATTTTAATATTTAAAAGAGACGTGTCTATATGTACCTTTTTGTGCATGTGTTTAAATAAGGAATTTAAAAATGGAATGGAGTATTTTCTTGTCTGTTTTATTTTATTTGTATTTATTATACCCTGAACCCATTGAAAATGTATAAAAGGGCATAGCTGTTATGTGCGAATGCTTTAAACAGGCGGCAGGAAACAGCTCTGACTCTATAAACTTTTGTATTGCGAGGAAATCGAGTATTTTGGTACGAAGCGGTTAAGTTCTGTTTTCTTATTCAAATTAAATCAAAACTTAAGTGCAAAAATATTCTTAAAGTGCTTTGCATTTACGGAAGTCGTCAATAAAAATCCGTAGGAAAGGTCTATCATGAATTTTAATAGTTTCTTAAAGTATTTTTGTATGGCCTATGCCAGAATCATATTAATTTCATATGAGACTGAATAAAATGGATCATAAGCAATCTTATTTCCTAGGCTACTTCCGATGATATTTAAAATATAAATGCTTTCCGTCCATTAATGGGTTTTAGTTCGAATTTAAGTGAACAGTTGGCTTTGCAGTGGTTATTGTTACGATAAGTAAAAAAAAAAAAAAGATATAAAAATGTATTTTAAACAATCTTAAGTTGCTCATATGCACCTCCTTCTCCTACTGTAGCTGCTTCATAAATGAACGTAAGTGTATTATCTAGAACTAAATTTTTTTTCATAAGTGTTGTTACATCCTTGGAATGTTCTGTTCCGTCTTGTCACGTTATGTCTTTAAATCTGCAGTTCCTGGGCTTTACTATTTTATTCCTTTTATCTGGTCTTTTGCTTATGACGTATCAGTTCAATTATGTCGCCCAGCTGTTTTTCCAATTTCATTCCCAATCAAAATATGTATGTATATATTATTCTGGCATGGGGATAGAAATTCAACAGCTGCAAGATTGATAGCTCTATGTCCATTATAGTCTTAGAATCCTCTATGGAGGATTTCATTTACCCGACACCGATATCCTGTTGTAATGTCGTCGATTTTGCAAACCTTTCAATTCGCTAATACTTTTTTGCAAACCTTTCAATTCGCTAATACTTTGTTTACCAGGCGGTTTATTTGGCGAAAAAAGTCCCGTCAGTTCTTAGTTTGAGAGTGATTGAAGTGTTTTACTTGTGCTCCGAAATTGTTATATATATTTGCTCTTCTAACATGCTTTTGTTTATAAACAAAAAACAAAAATGGTTTGTGCACGAATATTTTTTTGAGTGTTTCGAAATTTTATTCTGTTGCAGGAAAAAACCTTGCACGTTCAAGCAGGAATTCAGCATTGCCATAATTTGGTAATTGCTATGTGAGAATACGACGCATTTTAAATGTACAGGTCACACTGGGCGTGATTCCCTCAAGATCGCTACCAATACCAGGAAGGGCTGCGGCGGCTTGCGTTGGTCGTGCCCAGTATTCATCGACAAGCTAATTGATTTTTCCAGAACGTATAATTTTGTGAGAAATCAATTTTTAAAACTCAATAATGTGGGTAAGCCGCTCTCGAGTAGCTTTGATTCGAGTTTCGAGTTGTTTAACAAATATAAATTTGAGTCTCCACCTAATCGTCGGTTAGTGTCTCAATTTTTGAATTTGCCTTCTAGTTGCCACTTGGTTCGCGCTTGGAGTTGCTAAACAAATATAAATTTGTGTCTACACTTAAGCGCCGGTTAGTGTCTCAATTTTTGAATTTGCCTTCTACGACAACCACCAGCTCTCCCACGACGACGTTTGAAGTCCGAGAACACACTTCTTGGACCATCGTCACCAGAAGTGTTGCTTAAGCGATGAAACAGTTCGCCATCGATTCAAGCAGGTGAGATCCTGCTGGTACGGAGTCGCCTCTGCCGACAGATTCTTTAATCAGTAGGTGACCTGGCATTAGAGCGTCGCCGTCGCTTGGGTCCTCGCTTAGCGCTTCCAGGGGCCTGGATTTGGTACGGTTTAAACTGCGACTAGAGTTGTCTGTAACTCTTCAGCCGTTAGCAGCAGGCTGCCCACCGTCCGTAGGAGTAGGTGCTTTGCAGACTTCACACCTGCCTCCCACAGACCCGCAAAGTGCGGAGCTCTTGGCGGTGTGAACGTATCCGCTTTTTGATGGCAATTGGCGAATCGCGTCCGCCTCTTCCTCGATTCAAGTTCGCAACTTCTGAAACTGGCGATATGATCCGACGAAGTTGTCGCAATGTACGTGCTATGACACACGCGCTGCCCTTTTGAAATCTGTCATATTTGAATTTAACTCGTTGGGGTGACTTTAATGATTTCCTCGAAGGCTTCTTTCCTTTCCAGCGCGGAAGGGATACATTCAAATTGTACTGCTCGATTTTTACATTTTTCAATAAACAAACACGTTCAGCAGCTTGGAATGCGATGAAATGCTATCTATACTTTTTAAAATATCTGGTCGGCGTACCATAGCTGCTGGCTTAACAACTGTTTTGCATATATTTAAGGATCTCATCTGCTGTCAGAAGCTGGTTAACTGGACAGGATTCTCTTGGTTCCTTTAAAAATAAAGGCCATCAAATAAATCTACGTAAGAAACAAGTTAGCTTCGCAGCCTTTAGAAAATATTCAGCTTTCTCTATCCACACTAGGATTTCAGCCACTCAATTATGCTCAAATGTTGCCAAAGACGAAGAATGTAACCGAATCCAATGAAGCGTGACTTCAGAATCAGAGCAAAGAACCTTCCGTTCAATCGGTAGCTTTATGAAATTTCTGATTCGATGACAAATATTCGCGATAAGAAGAGCGCAGCTCAAGTCGAGGAATAAAATTCGTCTTGAGGGGGGCTACTTAAGATTGGATGTCAACAACAACTGTGGCTGCGTGTATATACGCATGCGACAAACGCTCTTATTGAAGCGTCGGTGAAACCATGTATCTGATTCGGTGATGTTGGCTTTGTAAGCACATATGTGGTATCTTTATTCTTTGCAACTGAATCAAAGTTTATTTAATTTGCTGTCATGAATTATTCAAACTCTGAGAAAAAGACTCATCTCATCCTAACTTGCGAGGCCAAAGCTCTTGGAGTAGGAGTTTCGCCTCAGAGAGCTTTACAGGCTATTAGCTGCAATGTCAGCGAGAGAATGTTCCGTTTTGTCACTCTGAGACCCACAAATAAATCGTCTAGCTTGAATTGGAAAGCATCTTCATTCGGTATCCACATGACGCCAAGTGATATGGTTAAGAAAATTCGCAAACTATTAGGTTAGTTCGAACTCGATAATGTCAGCAGCTTTAGGGTGTGATGACTCGCTCATCTCTATAAGCTTTGTTAAACACCGTATTGGCAAAACAGAGTAGTCGTAGTGCCGTAAGTTGCAGTGTGTAACCTGAAGGATTTCAAAGAGACGATCTCTTTCTCCACACTACAAGCTGAATATCTTGATCGGCTTCATGTACCATATGTAACCTGCCTATTCATCTTTTTGATGTCAGGTTCAATGCATATTTGTGGAGTCTTAATCAAAGGTGAGTCGAATATAGCTCCTCTTTTATGATCGGTCAAACCATAAGGTCTTTCAAAGCAATTTAAGACAATGTTCGACGGGAAGTGTCGAAAACAACGCGTAACTTTGGCTATGTGCTTTGTGGTCTTAAAACATGCTGATGCGGAATGAAGGTGTATAAAGTACTTGGGATCTGACCGTCCATTTCATACAACGTTAAATTTTCTTCCATGAATTCTAAGTACATATGCCTTAGCTCAGGATCTCGAGACAACCGTCTTTCATGCGACAAAAAAAAAACGCTTAGCTCGAAGAAGCTACCAAGCTAATTGGGATGTTGTTTAAATGGCAGTCTTTGTTTAAATCGACCTGACGGAAATATTTCCAAATTATTTAGAAAATCGCACATAATTACTGTTCAACTGTTTGGGGCTTATAAAGCCCTAATGTTTTAGGATGGATTGTTATCCAGACAACAGGAGTCTTTTGTAAAATCGGACGATTTGGACCTTAATTTGACCGACAGTGATAAGTTTAAAGAACGATCAGTCAATTGCAAGTAACCGGGATCAGGGTCAGGCCAGTAACCCGGAATGGTCTTCAAGATCCATAGATCTAATGAGAACTTGCTGCAGGTGACTCGCGACTTCGCCAGTGTATCAATCTTTTTTTGAACTTGTTCTTATGCTGAGAACTTCAGTATCAAATGGCCTTACGAATCGCATTTTGGGTTCACCTCGTTTCTTACTAGCCACAGAATACGAACCTCGATTATTAATTTCGGAAACAGCCTTTGACTTTGATTTGGAGCCAACGGACGAAACTTAAGCTTGTTCTTCAGCAGAAAGGTGTTGATACCTACGATTCAAGGCTGTTTCGCAATCTCCCCATAATGGAATAATTGCATAATCGAGTTGATCATCCCATTTATGTCTGATCCCTTTGGCCACTTTGTTTATGAACTTTGTGAATGAGAATTGCGTTAAATATCGAGCGAGCCATAGATGGAGAATACAATATCAATCATAAATTTCGATGATACAGCAGAAAATTGCGCTATCAAGGAGCTGGGCAACTCACCAGTAAAAGGCATAATTGCGTAGACTACCTACCAACAACTGAGATGCCAGCACATGTATTAACCAAAGAACTATCGGCGTCAAAACATGACTGCAAATCATGACTCTTGCAAGGAAGCTTTGAGCATGCGCCAAATTAACCAGTGATGTGACATCTCAGGGGAAATGTTTGAAATACATTCATCTGACACCCAACTTTCCCATCTGGCATTCATGGATATCGCCCCTCTTACATCTATCGTATTTTAGTTCACCCATTGTAATGGAGGCGAGGTTCGGGTTCAGTTTTTTTCCTTTCGTTTGGCCATCTACCAAAAATAGAACGAACGGCCGTGGCTGTTGCCTAACCGGGTGCATAGGGATTGGAGGTTCGCACTTCTTGCTAATGCTCGGACAATAGCTCGTCGGACTGGTCGGGGTTTTTTCCTTTCCCTTCTGCACTTACCATAAACACATAGTTTAAGTGCGATCAAAAATTAAAAAAAAATTTATTGATTTAAGTAAATCTATTAAACAAAAAAAAAAAAGAAAACCGGATACTAGTATGGGTACCATTTATGTGTTCCGACCGAACATCCAAATTCAAACTATTCAATTTCGCGTAAGTGAGAGAACTAAGGTGTTGATCGTCTCTCTTTCTCTTTACCCTCCCTACCTTGACAAGCAATAAAAAAAAATGGAATGTGGATGCTTGTCCCTATTTCAGGTTCTTAAACCATCACTATAAATTGCAAGCAGCTAACATGGATACTTGACAGATAAAAAAAAATTTAAGGAATTAGGATATCATATCAAATATGCTAATATAATTCATTTATTCACGCATTGTGCATTTTTTTTGTTTGGGCATGATGCCAATTAATAGAAAGGTAGGTATAACTCGATTTACAAAATATATATATACAGTTTCCAAACAAAACTTAAATCCAAAGTTAATATGATGAATGTGCAATAACTAGTTTAAATCCCATAAGGAAATTAAGTGGAAGAAGAAATTCACCAACATTATCTTGAGACTTGACGGATAGTAATTAATTTACCGTCTTGCTAAATTAAGCTGCATTTAAATGTTCATATGTGTATATAAGTACATATATCTATAAGCGTTGTTTTAAACTCTTACTCACGCGATATCCTTCGAAGCAGACGTTGGGCCCAATGTATACGACGATTATGATCGCTGTTGCTAAATATTACAAAAGAAATTTATAAGTATATAAACACATGTATATATATATATATATGAGCAGCGGTCAAGGTCGGTGGTGTGGGAATTTCCTCTCGCTTTAACTTATTTAGGCATATTCATTGCATATTTTTACAACAATTAATAAAAAGAAAAATTAAAGAAAAAAAAATTAAACTAAGGATCTATTAGACGTTCATCTTGGCAGCGTTAAATAATTATTGGAATTATATGGCAATGGCTTCTAAGCAAGCGAAAGGGTACACCAATAGTAATACAGACTCAGCTCCTTTGTTACTCTCTGCAGGTTACGCTATATGCTTAGTGCATGCGGCCCCGATGGTGCTGCATAAATAGTAAGCGTTTCACCCGCTGGACGCCGTTTTCCGGGGCTATGCCAGATGTTGTTCTTCGCAAGACAGCGGCTGATAAGCAAAAATAGCAACAAAATTGGTCCTACTGGCTTGCTAAGTGCGACACGTGCTCTTGGTGTTGCCTTTGGTCTGCTCCGATCTCCCCCTCTGTTAGCGCCGACTAGTACGTCTAAATATTCCCGCTGCTCTTTGTTAGCAAGCTACTGACGAGTGGAACGGCTCTAGTCAACTGAGCAGGTACGGAAACTGTGGAAGCCTTATTTAGTTCCAAGTCTCAACACTAGCACATATAAATACCTTTTCTTTAAGGGTCACCCCGAATCACACGTAGGTTAGTGTGTCGAGTTGTTGTGAAGGTTTTTGGTTTCTATTAGCGTACCAAAAGAACACTTCTAAACTTCGACGTCTTTGCAAAAATTATTTGCAAAGAAAGAAAATGTTATGAACTTAACTCGCCCACGCTTCAAATATAAATGACATGCTGAGCTGTACTTTTAACCTTTACTACTTCCCAAAGACAAAAAAAATAAGGAAGCTTTCAAAAGCTCTACATCACGCGATTATATTTTAAAACGGTACTATGGCCTGATCTTATCACCTTTTTTCCTCTCTATTCGCCCTATTCGGTTGCGCATGCCCTCAGCTGTGCAATAAACGAAGAATTGGCTTCCAGTGCGGTCGGTAAAGCAGTAACCAAACTAGAGCAGCTGATCAACAAGCAGATTCGTTTAGGGATTGCAAAGCAGCCACTACACCACAGTTTATGCAGCGCTACTTGCTAGCGGGACATAAACTGAAATAACTATAATAGCTGTTGAGTTAGAACTTGTTACTAGTTTGTATATCTTTGAGATGAAAAGTACCGATGCATTTACCTGTTTCATTAGCTAGTTGATAGTAGGCTGGGCTGATTTTTTGTACAACAACCGCGGGAATGAAAACTGGTGCAAGCTTAGAACTAAACTTCTTTTGCGCGTTACTTCGGCTGCGCAGATTATATATCTTAGCATTTCTATTATGTGACTGAGCTACATTGTCTTTAGCTATCTGACGGATTACTTGTAAAGCTGTGGGCCTCTCAATAGCGATGTCTTCGGACAAGAGGTTAAGCCGCTTTAGCAAGTCATAGTCTTTACCGTTTAACATCATATTCTGTCCAAACGCTAAAAAATATGGAGAGTACCCTGTACTTTGGTGAACGCTGGCTCTCAAGGCTGCACAAATGGCGTACAGCTTTTTATCCCAATTTGAATGATCTTTTCCGATATAGGCTCTAATAGCCGCTAACACTGATCTATTTACTCGCTCACTCGCATTACTTTGTGGCGAGTATATTGCCGTTCGAATGTGGATGATTCCATACCGGGTAAGAAAAGCTTTAAAGACACTAGAAATGAACTGAGAGCCATTGTCGGTCAGAATAGTTTCTGGAACGCCGAAAGTGCAAAGCAGTGTGTTTTCTAGATAGTCGATAATTTTGTTGGTAGTAAACGCGCGAAGAGGCCACATAAAATGAAATTTAGTATTATGGTCTGCAACCATCAGGAGACCTATATTGCCGTTCTTTGACCGAGGATATGGCCCTAGAAGATCCATGTAGAGCTGAAATGGCCGTTCTGACGTCATAGGCTTGCCCATTGGAGGTCTCAACACTACATTAGGGCTTTTCGTTTGCCGACAAACCTTACAATTGACTATATATTCATGAATTTGGGCCGACATTTTTGGCCAAAACAAGTATCTCTTGAGTTTCTCTATTGTTTTCCCGATGCCACTGTGTGCAGCGTTAGGGGGATTGTGGGCTCTCTCTATCACTTGTAGGGTGAGAGACGAAGGTATCCAGAGTTTCCAGGATTGTTTCTCCTGAATGCTATATCCCGTCGCTGGCTCAGTACGTTTATATATAAAACCGTCGATTATCTGTAAATCTGGTAATCTGGATTGGTTAGAAGAGATATTATCTATCAGATCCAGATAGTTTGGCGATTTGAATTCAGGTGAAGACAGGTCAACTATGGGACCATGCTCCTCGAATTCCGCAAGCTCTGTCTCATTTTGACGCGATAGCGCATCAGCGACAACATTTTGTGTACCGCTACGATGCGAGACTTTAAGCTTGAAGCCCTGTAATTTTATTACCCATCTACCTTGACGTCCTCTGAGATCCTTCTGTCTCATGAGCCATTGCAAGGAAGCATGATCAGTTATTACTTCGAAGTCCTGTCCTTCTATATACGATCTAAATTTAAAAATACCTCTTATTACGGCTAAGCATTCCAGATCGGTCACACTATAATTCCGTTGGGCCTTTGACAGTTTCTCTGACATGTATGCTATTGGAGCCTCCTCTTCCTGTTCATTTAGTTGAGCTAGAACGCACCCTAAACCAGTTGTGCTAGCATCGCAAACTAATCTAAAAGGTTTTGAGAAGTCGGGTGTAGCCAATACAGGTGCAGAAGTTAAAAGTGTTTTCAAGTCGTTGAAAGCGGAATCAGCATCAGTGTTCCATTTCAATACTTTCGATTTCTTTAGCAACTCTGTAAGCGGAAAGCTAACTGTTGCATAATGATTAACGAAACGTCTGTACCATCCAGCGAGTCCAAGAAAACGTCTCAGCTGTTTTACACTTTTTGGTACAGGGAATTCGTTAATAGCTTGTATTTTGCTGGGGTCCGTCTTTAGTTGACCATATCCAATTATAAAACCTAAATATTTAATTTCCCGCATACAAAATTTTGATTTTGCGATGTTGATTGTCAAGTTCGCTTTACGCAAGTGCAACGCTACTTCCTGCAAAAGCAACATATGAGAATCGAAGTCCTCTGAAAGCAGAAGTAAATCGTCTAAGTAGACAAATACGCGGGTCCGCAAATGGGCTGGTATCACGCGTTCCATTAGTCTACAAAGCGTTTGAGGAGCGTTACACAATCCAAACGGCATTACTTTGTATTGAAATAATGGACGATTAGGGACTGTAAAAGCAGTATACTGCCGTGATTTTTCTTCTAGGGGTATCTGCCAGAATGCGTGCTTCATATCGAGGCCCGTTATATATTTAGCTGGCGGCAGACGACTAAGAATTCCGTCGATATGGGGTAGAGGGTACGCATCTTTACGAGTGTACTTATTTATGACTCGAGAATCTAGACACAGCCTGTTCTTATCCTTTCTTTGCACAAGGACGCAGTTGCTGCTCCAGGGGCTATGCGATTCCTCTATTATATCTAACGCTAGCATTTTCTCGATCTCGTCGAACATTAGCTTTTCAACGGCTGGCGAAATAGGCCAATGTCTTTGTTTGACGGGGGTCACATTATCCATTTCAATGCGATGTTCGATTAACTCAGTGCGTCCTAATCCTTCCTTTTCATATGAATAGAAATTAGAAACGATCGAATTTAATCGTGACTTTTCTTCAGCAGTTAGCTGATGCATTTTCGCTGTTTCCTGGATATCATGTTCGTTATTGTTGTCTAATTCATTTACGGACTCATCAGGACGAATTAAATTCGTTAACAGTCCAAAGTCCTGCCAAAAATTCATGCCTAAGTAAACATCTTGTTTCAAATCGGGTATAACAAAAAAATCAACATTATGCGCTTGTTCTCTAAATTCAACTTTAAGTGTCAGTTTGCCTACCACTGGGCAAATAGCGTTATTAGCTGTTCGGATTGATCCAGAAAATTTGCGCGCTTTGGGATGTGACAACAGTGACTTAGCTGCATCATTACCGAGGCAACTAATCGTGGCTCCGGAATCTAGTAATGCTACATATCTTTCTCCCTCTAGGCTTAACTCAGTGTACAAGCGGTTGTCTGAGCTCATAAACACTGATTGAACGAGCTTCTTACGAAGACACTTAATATTTTTCCAGAATTTTCTAAGTCGAACAGTAGAGCGTTTTGGCCGACTGAGAAATTCGATGGGTTCTATGCTGCTAAAAATTCGTCTTCGTGTGTCAAGATAGCGCTTTACTCTAATATGGTACGGTACGTATTTATTTTCAATATCAGTTTGAGTTGCAGCCTCGGCGACTGAACATGTATTTGCCATATAAGTTGTAAATATAGTATTTGGAGTTGATTGCTCCGAACTACCATATGACTGAATTACTGGCAAGGACTTTATTCTTTTGTGGGATGCGTCAAACAGGTGTTGGTCTGCGCATCCCGCTTCCGGTTTCCCAAAAGATTGCATTTACTACAATTGGGTTTAAAAGTATTTTTAGCGCCGCAACCGTAGCAGAATATACGCCTTTCTCCCATGCAGTCATCGAATCGGTGACCCACTTTATCGCAATTCCAGCACACTAATTTCTTGTTCTGTATTTCTGAAATATTATCTTCTATATCAGTATTTTCCAGTAACTCAGAGACATTACTTCTACCGTATTTGGTTCGATTGGGAAACGAGCCAGTTTCTCTACAGAAACGTTCATGTTTCTTAACTTCCTCTCTTAATTCTGCTCGAGTTCTAATCTTCAAATGCAATAGTTCGTACCTGAGCGCTGTTCTCGCATTGCGTTTTAATAGGTCTACAAGCTTGTCTTCGCTTATTTCGTTAGATAATTGGCTAACCAAGCCTTCAATCGCTGATTGATAATCGTCAAATGTCTCCTGATCTTTCTGTCGTCTTTTCCTAATTAGTTCCCAAAAGTCAAAGTCGTCTTTGACGTCCTCGAATCTAAGTCGGAAATCCGTACAGAATGCCAACCAGGTATACTGTGGGTTTTTCTTGTGGAAGCTCCAAAACCAATCATTGGCTTTCCCGAAGAAAAGTAAATGCAGATTGTCACAAAGGAGCCTATAGTCGCCGTTCAAATTTTGAGCCGTTAATGAACGAATTCGATAGAAGAATTCATCTATCTGCATAGAGTCTTTCGAACCGTCAAATTTAAGTCGCCAGGTTTGCATAATGCTAGCTGCTTTTTCTGAACTCAAACTTGAATTTGATCGATTGCTACCTCTGGGGCTGTATGATCCGCAGTCAAGGGGTATGTCAGAGTTCTGGGCGCGATTAGGGAGAGTAATCCCCTAATCCCCTAATCCCCTTGGAGACTGAACTAATCTAGAGCGTGTTGATTCAGCTCGCTCACTTCGTACATTTAATGTTGCCAACTTCTCTTGCAGTGATTGTTCAACAGAAGCTTTAATAATATTATTGAATTCTGCTATTAAATTCCTTTGCTGAGATTGTAGAGCTTCGTTAATATAGTTAATTGTCTCTACATTTGGACCATTATCCACGGACTTATTTCCATTGCTGCCTAGAGACATGCAACTACCTAAATATTCTCTATGATTTCGATTCATAGACCTAGTTTGCATACTTCGCTTGGGCGTGGCTCCTCGCCCTTTTCCGAATCGCTGACCTCTCCTGATACCTGTAGTAGTCGAACCATCTTGGCCAGGTAGGGTATTTCGCGATAGAGTTTCGTCTGTTTCAGCATTACCAGCTGAGTGTAACTCCGCTGCCAGTGTATTGTTCATAAATATTAATTGCCCTGGGTTGCAGTCTGCCTCACATACTGGACATTTTGGGGTTGTCTTTAGTGTGTTGCTTATGCAAACGTCGTGAAAACGGTGTTGACAAGGAGTAGTCGCAGATAGCTGTTCTGCTTGCAATTGGTCATGGCAAATGCCACAAAATGGATCTTGCGCGTTAATCGCTGCAACTATGCTCTCTGTGCTTCGTCTCACTGCCATAATGAATGCAAACTATTGCTTGCTTCCAAACACAAAAGGAAAAACTAAATAGGACTTATATGATTTAGTCTTGCTTATTTATTCTATCTGTCTTTTTCCCACATGTTATTGCTTACAATCCTTAAGCAAATCTGAGTAGTTGAATTCGTGCTATTTATTTTACTGGAGTCTATTTCTGATTTGGATTTTTACTGCTCATGGACTACTAGACAACATCCGAAATATTTCCAGTTTGTTGTAATTCCAAATAGTCCTTGAAACAATAAACCCAAATTTTGATTATTATTCCCACTTTTCCGATCTTACCTGCTAAAAGAACTAGTAATTAATTGTGGTCGACTAATCCAGCAATGACTGAATTACAATCGCTTATTCCTACAACTAACTACTGTCTGAACACAACGTATTTTCCCGAGAAAGGGGCCTAACAGGGTAATTCAAAATAATAGGTAGTAAGTGATATGGTATAACTTCGAGTTTCGATTGGGGATTGTTGTGCACTAGGTGTTAGTCGTGCTTACGCAAAAGGTAAAAGTTTTACGTTCCTGCTAGGGTCCCACGTGTTGGGCGCCATACATGTAATGGAGGCGAGGTTCGGGTTCATTTTTTTTTCCTTTCGTTTGGCCATCTACCAAAAATAGAACGAACGGCCGTGGCTGTTGCCTAACCGGGTGCATAGGGATTGGAGGTTCGCACTTCTTGCTAATGCTCGGACAATAGCTCGTCGGACTGGTCGGGGTTTTTTCCTTTCCCTTCTGCACTTACCATAAACACATAGTTTAAGTGCGATCAAAAATTAAAAAAAAATTTATTGATTTAAGTAAATCTATTAAACAAAAAAAAAAAAAGAAAACCGGATACTAGTATGGGTACCATTTATGTGTTCCGACCGAACATCCAAATTCAAACTATTTAATTTCGCGTAAGTGAGAGAACTAAGGTGTTGATCGTCTCTCTTTCTCTTTACCCTCCCTACCTTGACAAGCAATAAAAAAAAATGGAATGTGGATGCTTGTCCCTATTTCAGGTTCTTAAACCATCACTATAAATTGCAAGCAGCTAACATGGATACTTGACAGATAAAAAAAAAATTTAAGGAATTAGGATATCATATCAAATATGCTAATATAATTCATTTATTCACGCATTGTGCATTTTTTTTGTTTGGGCATGATGCCAATTAATAGAAAGGTAGGTATAACTCGATTTACAAAATATATATATACAGTTTCCAAACAAAACTTAAATCCAAAGTTAATATGATGAATGTGCAATAACTAGTTTAAATCCCATAAGGAAATTAAGTGGAAGAAGAAATTCACCAACATTATCTTGAGACTTGACGGATAGTAATTAATTTACCGTCTTGCTAAATTAAGCTGCATTTAAATGTTCATATGTGTATATAAGTACATATATCTATAAGCGTTGTTTTAAACTCTTACTCACGCGATATCCTTCGAAGCAGACGTTGGGCCCAATGTATACGACGATTATGATCGCTGTTGCTAAATATTACAAAAGAAATTTATAAGTATATAAACACATGTATATATATATATATATATATGAGCAGCGGTCAAGGTCGGTGGTGTGGGAATTTCCTCTCGCTTTAACTTATTTAGGCATATTCATTGCATATTTTTACAACAATTAATAAAAAGAAAAATTAAAGAAAAAAAAAAATTAAACTAAGGATCTATTAGACGTTCATCTTGGCAACGTTAAATAATTATTGGAATTATATGGCAATGGCTTCTAAGCAAGCGAAAGGGTACACCAATAGTAATACAGACTCAGCTCCTTTGTTACTCTCTGCAGGTTACGCTATATGCTTAGTGCATGCGGCCCCGATGGTGCTGCATAAATAGTAAGCGTTTCACCCGCTGGACGCCGTTTTCCGGGGCTATGCCAGATGTTGTTCTTCGCAAGACAGCGGCTGATAAGCAAAAATAGCAACAAAATTGGTCCTACTGGCTTGCTAAGTGCGACACGTGCTCTTGGTGTTGCCTTTGGTCTGCTCCGATCTCCCCCTCTGTTAGCGCCGACTAGTACGTCTAAATATTCCCGCTGCTCTTTGTTAGCAAGCTACTGACGAGTGGAACGGCTCTAGTCAACTGAGCAGGTACGGAAACTGTGGAAGCCTTATTTAGTTCCAAGTCTCAACACTAGCACATATAAATACCTTTTCTTTAAGGGTCACCCCGAATCACACGTAGGTTAGTGTGTCGAGTTGTTGTGAAGGTTTTTGGTTTCTATTAGCGTACCAAAAGAACACTTCTAAACTTCGACGTCTTTGTAAAAATTATTTGCAAAGAAAGAAAATGTTATGAACTTAACTCGCCCACGCTTCAAATATAAATGACATGCTGAGCTGTACTTTTAACCTTTACTACTTCCCAAAGACAAAAAAATAAGGAAGCTTTCAAAAGCTCTACATCACGCGATTATATTTTAAAACGGTACTATGGCCTGATCTTATCACCTTTTTTTCCTCTCTATTCGCCCTATTCGGTTGCGCATGCCCTCAGCTGTGCAATAAACGAAGAATTGGCTTCCAGTGCGGTCGGTAAAGCAGTAACCAAACTAGAGCAGCTGATCAACAAGCAGATTCGTTTAGGGATTGCAAAGCAGCCACTAC